>OV050030.1:294948667-296256561 GCA_920105625.2 Clusia tigrina | reverse complement strand
ATGCTGTAAATTTTAATTGGACCGCCATAAGACCTTGAAATTTTGTGCCAATAAACTACTATTGGCAATTTAAAATATCGGTATAACAGTGCTAACTTTGAGTAAAAAATGAAACACTGATGCAACTTCAAAATTCACAAACTTTTATAATGTGCCTAATATAATGATCAAAGTTTGCAACATTGAAATGCTGTAATCTTTTACTGGAGCGTCATAAAACCTTGAAAGTTTGTGACAAAAAAGTACTATTGTCAATTTGAGATATCGGTATAACAGTGCTACCCTTGAGTAAAAAATGAAACACTGATGCAACTTAAAAATTTACTAACTTTTATACTGTGTGTAATATAACTATCAAAGTTTGCAACATTGAAATGCTGTAACCTTTTACTGGAACGTCATAAGACCTCGAAATTTGATGACAATAAAGTACTATTGTCAATTTGAGATATCGGTATAACAGTGCTACCCTTGAGTAAAAATGAAACACTAATCGTGCTACCCTAGAAAAAAAAATGAAACACTGAAGCAACTTCAAAATTCACTAACTTTTATATTGTGCGTAATATAACTATCAAAGTTTCCAACATTGAAATGCTATAACCTTTTACTGGAGCGTCATAAGACCTCGAAATTTTATGACAATAAAGTACTATTGTCAATTTGAGATATTGGTATAGCAGTGCTACAATAATGTACAATGTAGCTTTGAGTAAAAAATGAAACACTGATACAACTTCAAAGTTCACTAACTTTTATACTGTGCGTAATATAACTATCAAAGTTTGCAACATTGAAATGCTATAATTTTTTACTGGAGCATCATAAGAGCTCGAAATTTTGTGACAATAAAGTACTAATGAGAATTTGAGATATCGGTATAACATTGCTACCTTTGAGTAAGCAATGAAACACTGATGCAACCTCAAAATTCACTAACTTTTATACTGTGCGTAATATAACTATCAAAGTTTGCAACATTGAAATGCTGTAACTTTTACTGGAGCGTCATAAGACCTTGACATTTTGTGACAATAAAGAACTATTGTCAATATGAGATATCGGTATAACAATGCTACCTTTGAGTAAAAAATGAAAAACTGATGCAACTTCAAATTTCACTAACTTTTATACTGTGCGTAATATAACTTTCAAAGTTTGCAACATTGAAATGCTGTAACTTTTTATTTGAGCATCATTAAACCTCGAAATTTTGTGACAATAAAGTACTATTGTCAATTTGAGATATTGGTATAATCGTGCTACCCTAAAAAAAAAAAATTGAAACACTGAAGCAACTTCAAAATTCACTAACTTTTATATTGTCTATATTGGAAACTATCAAAGTTTCCAACATTGAAATGCTATAACCTTTAACTGGAGCGTCATAAGACCTCGAAATTTTATGACAATAAAGTACTATTGTCAATTTGAGATATCGATATAACAGTGCTACCCTTGAGTAAAAATTAAACACTGATGCAACTTCAAAATTCACAAAATTTTATACTGTGCGTAATATAACTACATAGTTTGCAACATTGAATGGCTGTAACTTTTTATTGCAGCGTCATAAAACCTCAAAATTTTGTGAGAATGAAGTACTATTTTCAATTTGAGATATTGGTATAATAGTGCTACCCTTGAAAAAAATATGAAACACTGATGCAACTTCAAAATTCACTAACTATTATACTGTGCATAGTATAACTATAAAAGTTTTCAACCTTGAAATGCTGTAACTCTTTACTGGAGCGTCATAAGACCTTGACATTTTGTGAAAATAAAGAACTATTGTCAATATGAGATGTCGGTATAACAGTGCTACCCTTGAGTAAAAAAATGAAACACTGATGCAACTTCAAAATTCACTAACCTTTATACTGTGCATAATATAACTATCAAAGTTTGCAACATTGAAATGCTGTAAATTTTAATTGGACCGCCATAAGACCTTGAAATTTTGTGCCAATAAACTACTATTGGCAATTTAAAATATCGGTATAACAGTGCTAACTTTGAGTAAAAAATGAAACACTGATGCAACTTCAAAATTCACAAACTTTTATAATGTGCATAATATAATGATCAAAGTTTGCAACATTGAAATGCTGTAATCTTTTACTGGAGCGTCATAAAACCTTGAAAGTTTGTGACAAAAAAGTACTATTGTCAATTTGAGATATCGGTATAACAGTGCTACCCTTGAGTAAAAAATGAAACACTGATGCAACTTAAAAATTTACTAACTTTTATACTGTGCGTAATATAACTATCAAAGTTTGCAACATTGAAATGCTGTAACCTTTTACTGGAACGTCATAAGACCTCGAAATTTGATGACAATAAAGTACTATTGTCAATTTGAGATATCGGTATAACAGTGCTACCCTTGAGTAAAAATGAAACACTGATGCAACTTCAAAATTCACTAAATTTTATACTGTGCGTAATATAACTACAAAGTTTGCAACATTGAAATGCTGTAACTTTTTATTTGAGCGTCATTAAACCTCGAAATTTTGTGACAATAAAGTACTATTGTCAATTTGAGATATTGGTATAATCGTGCTACCCTAGAAAAAAAAAATGAAACACTGAAGCAACTTCAAAATTCACTAACTTTTATATTGTGCGTAATATAACTATCAAAGTTTCCAACATTGAAATGCTATAACCTTTTACTGGAGCGTCATAAGACCTCGAAATTTTATGACAATAAAGTACTATTGTCAATTTGAGATATTGGTATAGCAGTGCTACAATAATGTACAATGTAGCTTTGAGTAAAAAATGAAACACTGATACAAGTTCAAAGTTCACTAACTTTTATACTGTGCGTAATATAACTATCAAAGTTTGCAACATTGAAATGCTATAATTTTTTACTGGAGCATCATAAGAGCTCGAAATTTTGTGACAATAAAGTACTAATGAGAATTTGAGATATCGGTATAACATTGCTACCTTTGAGTAAGCAATGAAACACTGATGCAACCTCAAAATTCACTAACTTTTATACTGTGCTTAATATAACTATCAAAGTTTGCAACATTGAAATGCTGTAACTTTTTACTGGTGTGTAATAAATCCTTAAAATTTTGTGACAATAAAGTACTATTGTCAATTTGAGATATCGGTATAACATGCTTCCTTTGAGTAAAAATTTAACCACTGATGTAACTTAAAAATTTACTAGCTTTTATACTGTGCGTAATATAACTATCAAAGTTTGCAACATTGAAATGCTGTAACTTTTACTGGAGCGTCATAAGACCTTGACATTTTGTGACAATAAAGAACTATTGTCAATATGAGATATCGGTATAACAATGCTACCTTTGAGTAAAAAATGAAACACTGATGCAACTTCAAATTTCACTAACTTTTATACTGTGCGTAATATAACTTTCAAAGTTTGCAACATTGAAATGCTGTAACTTTTTATTTGAGCGTCATTAAACCTCGAAATTTTGTGACAATAAAGTACTATTGTCAATTTGAGATATTGGTATAATCGTGCTACCCTAAAAAAAAAAAATTGAAACACTGAAGCAACTTCAAAATTCACTAACTTTTATATTGTCTATATTGGAAACTATCAAAGTTTCCAACATTGAAATGCTATAACCTTTAACTGGAGCGTCATAAGACCTCGAAATTTTATGACAATAAAGTACTATTGTCAATTTGAGATATCGATATAACAGTGCTACCCTTGAGTAAAAATGAAACACTGATGCAACTTCAAAATTCACAAAATTTTATACTGTGCGTAATATAACTACATAGTTTGCAACATTGAATGGCTGTAACTTTTTATTGCAGCGTCATAAAACCTCAAAATTTTGTGAGAATGAAGTACTATTTTCAATTTGAGATATTGGTATAATAGTGCTACCCTTGAAAAAAATATGAAACACTGATGCAACTTCAAAATTCACTAACTATTATACTGTGCATAGTATAACTATAAAAGTTTTCAACCTTGAAATGCTGTAACTCTTTACTGGAGCGTCATAAGACCTTGACATTTTGTGAAAATAAAGAACTATTGTCAATATGAGATGTCGGTATAACAGTGCTACCCTTGAGTAAAAAAATGAAACACTGATGCAACTTCAAAATTCACTAACCTTTATACTGTGCATAATATAACTATCAAAGTTTGCAACATTGAAATGCTGTAAATTTTAATTGGACCGCCATAAGACCTTGAAATTTTGTGCCAATAAACTACTATTGGCAATTTAAAATATCGGTATAACAGTGCTAACTTTGAGTAAAAAATGAAACACTGATGCAACTTCAAAATTCACAAACTTTTATAATGTGCCTAATATAATGATCAAAGTTTGCAACATTGAAATGCTGTAATCTTTTACTGGAGCGTCATAAAACCTTGAAAGTTTGTGACAAAAAAGTACTATTGTCAATTTGAGATATCGGTATAACAGTGCTACCCTTGAGTACAAAATGAAACACTGATGCAACTTAAAAATTTACTAACTTTTATACTGTGTGTAATATAACTATCAAAGTTTGCAACATTGAAATGCTGTAACCTTTTACTGGAACGTCATAAGACCTCGAAATTTGATGACAATAAAGTACTATTGTCAATTTGAGATATCGGTATAACAGTGCTACCCTTGAGTAAAAATGAAACACTGATGCAACTTCAAAATTCACTAAATTTTATACTGTGCGTAATATAACTACAAAGTTTGCAACATTGAAATGCTGTAACTTTTTATTTGAGCGTCATTAAACCTCGAAATTTTGTGACAATAAAGTACTATTGTCAATTTGAGATATTGGTATAATCGTGCTACCCTAGAAAAAAAAATGAAACACTGAAGCAACTTCAAAATTCACTAACTTTTATATTGTGCGTAATATAACTATCAAAGTTTCCAACATTGAAATGCTATAACCTTTTACTGGAGCGTCATAAGACCTCGAAATTTTATGACAATAAAGTACTATTGTCAATTTGAGATATCGATATAACAGTGCTACCCTTGAGTAAAAATGAAACACTGATGCAACTTCAAAATTCACAAAATTTTATACTGTGCGTAATATAACTACATAGTTTGCAACATTGAAATCCTGTAACTTTTTATTGGAGCGTCATAAAACCTCGAAATTTTGTGAGAATAAAGTACTATTTTCAATTTGAGATATTGGTATAATAGTGCTACCCTTGAAAAAATATGAAACACTGATGCAACTTCAAAATTCACAAAATTTTATACTGTGCATAATATAACTATCAAAGTTTGCAACATTGAAATGCTGTAACTTTTTACTGGAGCGTCATAAAAACTCCAAATTTAATAACAATAAAGTACTATTGTCAATTTGAGATATTGGTATAGCAGTGCTACAATAATGTACAATGTATCTTTGAGTAAAAAATGAAACACTGATACAACTTCAAAGTTCACTAACTTTTATACTGTGCGTAATATAACTATCAAAGTTTGCAACATTGAAATGCAATAATTTTTTACTGGAGCATCATAAGAGCTCGAAATTTTGTGACAATAAAGTACTAATGAGAATTTGAGATATCGGTATAACAGTGCAACCCTTGAGTATAAAATGAAACACTGATGCAAGTTCAAAATTCACTAACTTTAATACTGTGCATAATATAACTATCAAAGTTTGCAACATTGAAATGTTGTAACTTTTTACTCGTGTGTAATAAAACTTTGAAATTTTGTGAAAATAACGTACTATTGTCAATTTGAGATATCGGTATAACAATGCTACCTTTGAGTAAAAAATGAAAAACTGATGCAACTTAAAATTTTACTAACTTTTATACTGTGCGTAATATAACTATCAAAGTTTGTAACATTGAAATGCTGTAACTTTTTACTGGAGCGTCGTAAGACTTCGAAATTTTGTGAAAATAAGGTACTATTGTCAATTTGAGATATCGGTATAACAGTGCTATCTTTGAGTAAAAATTGAAACACTGATGCAACTTCAAAGTTCACTAGCTTTTATACTGTGGGTAATATAACTATCAAAGTTTGCAACATTGAAATGCTGTAACTTTTTACTGGAGCGTCATAGGACCTCGAAATTTTGTGACAATAAAGCACTATTGTCAATTTGAGATATTGGTATAAAAGTGCTACCCTTGAAAAAAAAATGAAACACTGATGCAACTTCAAAATTCACTAACTATTATAATGTGCATAATATAACTATCAAAGTTTTCAACATTGAAATGCTGTAACTTTTTACTCGTGCGTCATAAAACCTTGAAATTTTGTGACAATAAAGTACTATTGCCAATGTGAGATATCGGTATAACAGTGCTGCCTTTGAGTAAAAATTGAAACACTGATGCAACTTCAAAGTTCACTAACTTTTATACTGTGGGTAATATAACTATCAAAGTTTGCAATATTGAAATGCTATAACTTTTTCCTGGAGCGTCATAAGACCTAGAAATTTTGTGACAATAAAGTACTATTGTCAGTTTGAAATATCGGTATAACAGTGCTATCTTTGGGTAAAAAATTAAATACTGATGCAAATTCAAAATTCACTAACTTTTATACTGTGCGTAATAAACAATCAAAGTTTGCAACATTGAAATGCTGTAAATTTTAAGTGGATCGCCATAAGACCTTGAAATTTTGTGACAATAAAGTACTATTGTCAATTTAAAAAATCGGTATAACAGTGCTACCTTTGAGTAAAAAATGAAACACTGATGCAACTTCAAAATTCACAAACTTTTATAATGTGCGTAATATAACTATCAAAGTTTGCAACATTGAAATGCTGTAACCTTTTACTGGAGCGTCATAAGACCTCGAAATTTTATGACAATAAAGTACTATTGTCAATTTGACATATTGGTAAAACAGTGCTACCCTTGAAAAAAAATGAAACACTGATGCAACTTCAAAATTCACTAACTATTATACTGTGCATAGTATAATTATCAAAGTTTTCAACATTGAAATGCTGTAACTTTTTACTGGTGCGTCATAAAACCTTGAAAGTTTGTGACAATAAAGTACTATTGTCAATTTGAGATATCGGTATAACAGTGCTACCTTTGACTAAAAAATGAAACACTGATACAACTTCAAAGTTCACTAACTTTTATACTGTGCGTAATATAACTATCAAAGTTTGCAACATTGAAATGCTGTAACTTTCTATTGGAGCGCCATAAATCCTCGAAATTTTGTGACAATAAAGTACTATTGTCAATTTGAGATGTCGGTATAATAGTGCTACCCTTGAAAAAAAAAATGAAACACTGATGCATCTTCAAAATTCACTAACTATTATACTGTGCATAGTATAACTATCAAAGTTTTCAACATTGAAATGCTGTAACTTTTTACTGGAGCGTCATAAGACCTTGACATTTTGTGACAATAAAGAACTATTGGCAATTTGAGATATCGGTATAACCATGCTATTTTTGAGTAAAAAATTAAAAACTGATGCAACTTCAAATTTCACTAACTTTTATACTGTGCGTAATATAACTATCAAAGTTTGCAATATTGAAATGCTGTAACTTTTTACTGGAGCGTCGTAAGACCTCGAAATTTTGTGACAATAAAGTACTATTGTCAATTTGAGCTATCGGTATAACAGTGCTACCTTTGAGTAAAAAATGAAAACTGATGCAACTTCAATGTTCACTAACTTTTATACTGTGCGTAATATAACTTTTAATGTTTGCAACATTGAAATGCTGTAACTTTTTAGTGGATCGCCATAAAGCCTAGAAATTTTGTGACAATCAAGTACTATTGTCAATTTGAGATATCGGAATAACAGTGCTACCCTTGTCTAAAAATGAAACACTGATGCAACTTCAAAATTCACAAAATTTTATACTGTGCGTAATATAACTACAAAGTTTGCAACATTGAAAAGCTGTAACTTTTTACTGGAGCGTCATATAACCTCGACATTTTGTGACAATAAAGAACTATTGTCAATTTGAGATATCGGTATAACAATGCTACCCTTGAGTAAAAAATGAAAAAGTGATGCAAGTTCAAATTTCACTAACTTTTATACTATGCGTAATATAACTATCAAAGTTTGCAGCATTGAAATGCTGTAACTTTTTACTAGAGTGTCGTAAGGCCTCGAAATTTTGTGACAATAAAGTACTATTGTCAATTTGAGATATCGGTATAACAGTGCTACCCTTGAGTAAAAATGAAACACTGATGCAACTTCAAAATTCACAAAATTTTATACTGTGCGTAATATAACTACATAGTTTGCAACATTGAAATGCTGTAACTTTTTATTGGAGCGTCATAAAACCTCGAAATTTTGTGAGAATAAAGTACTATTTTCAGTTTGAGATATTGGTATAATAGTGCTACCCTTGAAAAAATATGAAACACTGATGCAACTTCAAAATTCACTAACTATTATACTGTGCATAGTATAACTATAAAAGTTTTCAACATTGAAATGCTGTAACTCTTTACTGGTGCGTCATAAAACCTTGAAAGTTTGTGACAAAAAAGTTCTATTGTCAATTTGAGATATCGGTATAACAGTGCAACCCTTGAGTATAAAATGAAACACTGATGCAACTTCAAAATTCACTAACTTTTATACTGTGCATAATATAACTATCAAAGTTTGCAACATTGAAATGCTGTAACTTTTTACTGGTGTGTAATAAAACTTTGAAATTTTCTGAAAATAAAGTACTATTGTCAATTTGAGATATCGGTATAACATGCTTCCTTTGAGTAAAAATTTGACCACTGATGCAACTTAAAAATTTACTAGCTTTTATACTGTGCGTAATATAACTCTCAAAGTTTGCAACATTGAAATGCTGTAACTCTTTACTGGAGCGTCATAAGACCTTGACATTTTGTGAAAATAAAGAACTATTGTCAATATGAGATATCGGTATAACAGTGCTACCCTTGAGTAAAAATGAAACACTGATGCAACTTCAAAATTCACAAAATTTTATACTGTGCATAATATAACTATCAAAGTTTGCAACATTGAAATGCTGTAACTTTTTACTGGAGCGTCATAAGACCTTGACATTTTGTGACAATAAAGAACTATTGTCAATATGAGATATCGGTATAACAATGCTACCTTTGAGTAAAAAATGAAAAACTGATGCAACTTCAAATTTCACTAACTTTTATACTGTGCGTAATATAACTATCAAAGTTTGCAACATTGAAATGCTGTAACTTTTTACTGGAGCGTCATAGGACCTCGAAATTTTGTGACAATAAAGCAATATTGACAATTTGAGATATTGGTATAAAAGTGCTACCCTTGAAAAAAAATGAAACACTGATGCAACTTCAAAATTCACTAACTATTATAATGTGCATAATATAACTATCAAAGTTTTCAACATTGAAATGCTGTAACTTTTTACTCGTGCGTCATAAAACCTTGAAAGTTTGTGACAATAAAGTACTATTGCCAATGTGAGATATCGGTATAACAGTGCTGCCTTTGAGTAAAAATTGAAACACTGATGCAACTTCAAAGTTCACTAACTTTTATACTGTGGGTAATATAACTATCAAAGTTTGCAATATTGAAATGCTATAACTTTTTCCTGGAGCGTCATAAGACCTAGAAATTTTGTGACAATAAAGTACTATTGTCAGTTTGGAATATCGGTATAACAGTGCTATCTTTGGGTAAAAAATTAAATACTGATGCAAATTCAAAATTCACTAACTTTTATACTGTGCGTAATAAACAATCAAAGTTTGCAACATTGAAATGCTGTAAATTTTAAGTGGATCGCCATAAGACCTTGAAATTTTGTGACAATAAAGTACTATTGTCAATTTAAAAAATCGGTATAACAGTACTACCTTTGAGTAAAAAATGAAACACTGATGCAACTTCAAAATTCACAAACTTTTATAATGTGCTTAATATAACTATCAAAGTTTGCAACATTGAAATGCTGTAACCTTTTACTGGAGCGTCATAAGACCTCGAAATTTTATGACAATAAAGTACTATTGTCAATTTGAGATATCGGTATAACAGTGCTACCCTTGAGTAAAAAATGAAACACTGATGCAACTTAAAAATTTACTAACTTTTATACTGTGTGTAATATAACTATCAAAGTTTGCAACATTGAAATGCTGTAACCTTTTACTGGAACGTCATAAGACCTCGAAATTTGATGACAATAAAGTACTATTGTCAATTTGAGATATCGGTACAACAGTGCTACCCTTGAGTAAAAATGAAACACTGATGCAACTTCAAAATTCACTAAATTTTATACTGTGCGTAATATAACTACAAGGTTTGCAACATTGAAATGCTGTAACTTTTTATTTGAGCGTCATTAAACCTCGAAATTTTGTGACAATAAAGTACTATTGTCAATTTGAGATATCGGTATAACAGTGCTACCCTTGAGTAAAAATGAAACACTGATGCAACTTCAAAATTCACTAACTATTATACTGTGCATAGTATAACTATCAAAGTTTTCAACATTGAAATGCTGTAACTTTTTACTGGTGCGTCATAAAACCTTGAAAGTTTGTGACAATAACGTACTATTGTCAATTTGAGATATCGGTATAACAGTGCTACCTTTGACTAAAAAATGAAACACTGATACAACTTCAAAGTTCACTAACTTTTATACTGTGGGTAATATAACTATCAAAGTTTGCAACATTGAAATGCTGTAACTTTCTATTGGAGCGCCATAAATCCTCGAAATTTTGTGACAATAAAGTACTATTGTCAATTTGAGATGTTGGTATAATAGTGCTACCCTTGAAAAAAAAATGAAACACTGATGCATCTTCAAAATTCACTAACTATTATACTGTGCATAGTATAACTATCAAAGTTTTCAACATTGAAATGCTGTAACTTTTTACTGGAGCGTCATAAAAACTCGAAATTTAATAACAATAAAGTACTATTGTCAATTTGAGATATTGGTATAGCAGTGCTACAATAATGTACAATGAATCTTTGAGTAAAAAATGAAACACTGCTACAACTTCAAAGTTCACTAACTTTTATACTGTGCGTAATATAACTATCAAAGTTTGCAACATTGAAATGCTATAATTTTTTACTGGAGCATCATAAGAGCTCGAAATTTTGTGACAATAAAGTACTAATGAGAATTTGAGATATCGGTATAACATTGCTACCTTTGAGTAAACAATGAAACACTGATGCAACCTCAAAATTCACTAACTTTTATACTGTGCATAATATAACTATCAAAGTTTGCAACATTGAAATGCTGTAACTTTTTACTGGTGTGTAATAAATCCTTGAAATTTTGTGACAATAAAGTACTATTGTCAATTTGAGATATCGGTATAACATGCTTCCTTTGAGTAAAAATTTAACCACTGATGCAACTTAAAAATTTACTAGCTTTTATACTGTGCGTAATATAACTATCAAAGTTTGCAACATTGAAATGCTGTAACTTTTTACTGGAGCGCCATAAGACCTTGACATTTTGTGACAATAAAGAACTATTGTCAATATGAGATATCGGTATAACAATGCTACCTTTGAGTAAAAAATGAAAAACTGATGCAACTTCAAATTTCACTAACTTTTATACTGTGCGTAATATAACTATCAAAGTTTGCAACATTGAAATGCTGTAACTTTTTACTGGAGCGTCATAGGACCTCGAAATTTTGTGACAATAAAGCAATATTTTCAATTTGAGATATTGGTATAAAAGTGCTACCCTTGAAAAAAAAATGAAACACTGATGCAACTTCAAAATTCACTAACTATTATAATGTGCATAATATAACTATCAAAGTTTTCAACATTGAAATGCTGTAACTTTTTACTCGTGCGTCATAAAACCTTGAAAGTTTGTGACAACGAAGTACTATTGCCAATGTGAGATATCGGTATAACAGTGCTGCCTTTGAGTAAAAATTGAAACACTGATGCAACTTCAAAGTTCACTAACTTTTATACTGTGCGTAATATAACTATCAAAGTTTGCAATATTGAAATGCTATAACTTTTTCCTGGAGCGTCATAAGACCTACAAATTTTGTGACAATAAAGTACTATTGTCAGTTTGGAATATCGGTATAACAGTGCTATCTTTGGGTAAAAAATGAAATACTGATGCAAATTCAAAATTCACTAACTTTTATACTGTGCGTAATAAACAATCAAAGTTTGCAACATTGAAATGCTGTAAATTTTAAGTGGATCGCCATAAGACCTTGAAATTTTGTGACAATAAAGTACTATTGTAAATTTAAAAAATCGGTATAACAGTGCTACCTTTGAGTAAAAAATGAAACACTGATGCAACTTCAAAATTCACAAACTTTTATAATGTGCGTAATATAACTATCAAAGTTTGCAACATTGAAATGCTGTAACCTTTTACTGGAGCGTCATAAGACCTCGAAATTTTATGACAATAAAGTACTATTGTCAATTTGAGATATCGGTATAACAGTGCTACCCTTGAGTAAAAATGAAACACTGATGCAACTTAAAAATTTACTAACTTTTATACTGTGTGTAATATAACTATGAAAGTTTGCAACATTGAAATGCTGTAACCTTTTACTGGAACGTCATAAGACCTCGAAATTTGATGACAATAAAGTACTATTGTCAATTTGAGATATCGGTATAACAGTGCTACCCTTGAGTAAAAATGAAACACTGATGCAACTTCAAAATTCACTAAATTTTATACTGTGCGTAATATAACTACAAGGTTTGCAACATTGAAATGCTGTAACTTTTTATTTGAGCGTCATTAAACCTCGAAATTTTGTGACAATAAAGTACTATTGTCAATTTGAGATACCGGTATAACAGTGCTACCCTTGAGTAAAAATGAAACACTGATGCAACTTCAAAATTCACTAACTATTATATTGTGCGAAATATAACCATCAAAGTTTGCAAAATTGAAATACTGTAACTTTTTACTTGTGCGTCATAAGACCTCGAAATTTTGTGACAAGAAAGTTCTATTGTCAATTTGAGATATCGGTATAACAGTGCTACCTTTGACTAAAAAATGAAACACTGATACAACTTCAAAGTTCACTAACTTTTATACTGTGCGTAATATAACTATCAAAGTTTGCAACATTGAAATGCTGTAACTTTCTATTGGAGCTCCATAAATCCTCGAAATTTTGTGACAATAAAGTACTATTGTCAATTTGAGATGTTGGTATAATAGTGCTACCCTTGAAAAAAAAATGAAACACTGATGCATCTTCAAAATTCACTAACTTTTATACTGTGCGTAATATAACTATCAAAGTTTGCAACATTGAAATGCTGTAACTTTTTACTGGAGCGTCATAGGACCTCGAAATTTTGTGACAATAAAGCAATATTGTCAATTTGAGATATTGGTATAAAAGTGCTACCCTTGAAAAAAAAATGAAACACTGATGCAACTTCAAAATTCACTAACTATTATAATGTGCATAATATAACTATCAAAGTTTTCAACATTGAAATGCTGTAACTTTTTACTCGTGCGTCATAAAACCTTGAAAGTTTGTGACAATAAAGTACTATTGCCAATGTGAGATATCGGTATAACAGTGCTGCCTTTGAGTAAAAATTGAAACACTGATGCAACTTCAAAGTTCACTAACTTTTATACTGAGGGTAATATAACTATCAAAGTTTGCAATATTGAAATGCTATAACTTTTTTCTGGAGCGCCATAAGACCTACAAATTTTGTGACAATAAAGTACTATTGTCAGTTTGGAATATCGGTATAACAGTGCTATCTTTGGGTAAAAAATTAAATACTGATGCAAATTCAAAATTCACTAACTTTTATACTGTGCGTAATAAACAATCAAAGTTTGCAACATTGAAATGCTGTAAATTTTAAGTGAATCGCCATAAGACCTTGAAATTTTGTGACAATAAAGTACTATTGTCAATTTAAAAAATCGGTATAACAGTGCTACCTTTGAGTAAAAAATTAAACACTGATGCAACTTCAAAATTTACTAACTTTTATACTGTGTGTAATATAACTATGAAAGTTTGCAACATTGAAATCCTGTAACCTTTTACTGGAACGTCATAAGACCTCGAAATTTGATGACAATAAAGTACTATTGTCAATTTGAGATATCGGTATAACAGTGCTACCCTTGAGTAAAAATGAAACACTGATGCAACTTCAAAATTCACTAAATTTTATACTGTGCGTAATATAACTACAAGGTTTGCAACATTGAAATGCTGTAACTTTTTATTTGAGCGTCATTAAACCTCGAAATTTTGTGACAATAAAGTACTATTGTCAATTTGAGATATCGGAATAACAGTGCTACCCTTGAGTAAAAATGAAACACTGATGCAACTTCAAAATTCACTAACTATTATACTGTGCATAGTATAACTATCAAAGTTTTCAACATTGAAATGCTGTAACTTTTTACTGGTGCGTCATAAAACCTTGAAAGTTTGTGACAATAAAGTACTATTGTCAATTTGAGATATCGGTATAACAGTGCTACCTTTGACTAAAAAATGAAACACTGATACAACTTCAAAGTTCACTAACTTTTATACTGTGCGTAATATAACTATCAAAGTTTGCAACAGTGAAATGCTGTAACTTTCTATTGGAGCGCCATAAATCCTCGAAATTTTGTGACAATAAAGTACTATTGTCAATTTGAGATGTTGGTATAATAGTGCTACCCTTGAAAGAAAAATGAAACACTGATGCATCTTCAAAATTCACTAACTATTATACTGTGCATAGTATAACTATCAAAGTTTTCAATATTGAAATGCTGTAACTTTTTACTGGAGCGTCATAAGACCTTGACATTTTGTGACAATAAAGAACTATTGTCAATTTGAGATATCGGTATAACCATGCTATTTTTGAGTAAAAAATTAAAAACTGATGCAACTTCAAATTTCACTAACTTTTATACTGTGCGTAATATAACTATCAAAGTTTGCAATATTGAAATGCTGTAACTTTTTACTGGAGCGTCGTAAGACCTCGAAATTTTGTGACAATAAAGTACTATTGTCAATTTGAGCTATCGGTATAACAGTGCTACCTTTGAGTAAAAAATGAAAACTGATGCAACTTCAATGTTCACTAACTTTTATACTGTGCGTAATATAACTATTAAAGTTTGCAACATTGAAATGCTGTAACTTTTTAGTGGATCGCCATAAAACCTAGAAATTTTGTGACAATCAAGTACTATTGTCAATTTGAGATATCGGAATAACAGTGCTACCCTTGTCTAAAAATGAAACACTGATGCAACTTCAAAATTCACAAAATTTTATACTGTGCGTAATATAACTACAAAGTTTGCAACATTGAAAAGCTGTAACTTTTTACTGGAGCGTCATATAACCTCGACATTTTGTGACAATAAAGAACTATTGTCAATTTGAGATATCGGTATAACAATGCTACCCTTGAGTAAAAAATGAAAAAGTGATGCAAGTTCAAATTTCACTAACTTTTATACTATGCGTAATATAACTATCAAAGTTTGCAGCATTGAAATGCTGTAACTTTTTACTAGAGTGTCGTAAGGCCTCGAAATTTTGTGACAATAAGGTACTATTGTCAATTTGAAATATCGGTATAACAGTGCTGCCATTGAGTAAAAAATGAAACACTGATACAACTTTGAAATTCATTAACTTTTATACTCTGCGTAATATAACTATTAAAGTTTGCAACATTGAAATGGTGTAACTTTTTAGTGGATTGCCATAAGACCTAGAAATTTGTGACAATAAAGTACTATTGTCAATTTGAGATATTGGTATAACAGTGTTTCGTTTGAGTAAAAAATGAAACACTGATGCAACTTCAAAGTTCACTAACTTTTATACTGTGCGTAATATAACTATAAAAGTTTGCAACATTGAAATGCTCTAAATTTTCTGTAGATCGCCATAAGACCTTGAAATTTTGTGACAATAAAGTACTATTGTCAATTTAAAATATCGGTATAACAGTGCTACCTTTGAGTAAAAAATGAAACACTGATGCAACTTCAAATTCCACTAACTTTTATACTGGGCGTAATATAACTATCAAAGTTTGCAATATTGAAATACTGTCACTTTTTAGTGGAGCGTCATAAGACATTGAAATTTTGTGACAATAAAATGCTATTGCCAATGTGAGATATCGGTGTGACAGTGCTGCCTTTGAGTAAAAATTGAAACTCTGATGCAATTTCAAACTTAACTAACTTTTATATTGTGGGTAATATAACTATCAAAGTTTGCAACATTGAAATACTATAACTTTTTCCTGGAGCGTCATAAGACCTCGAATTGTGTGACAATAAAGTACTATTGTCAATTTGAAATATCGGTATAACAGTGCTACCTTTGAGTAAAAAATGAAACACTGATGCAACTTCAAAATTCACAAACTTTTATAATGTGCGCAATATAAATATCAAAGTTTGCAACATTGAAATACTGTAACCTTTTACTGGAGCGTCATAAGACCTCGAAATTTTATGACAATAAAGTACTATTGTCAATTTGAGATATCGGTATGACAGTGCTACCCTTGAGTAAAAATGAAACACTGATGCAACTTCAAAATTCACAAAATTTTATACTGTGCGTAATACAAAGTACTACAAAGTTTGCAACATTGAAATGCTGTAACTTTTTATTGGAGCGTCATAAAACCTCGAAATTTTGTGACAATAAAGTACTATTGTCAATTTGAGATATTGGTATAATAGTGCTACCCTTGAAAAAAAATGAAACACTGATGCAACTTCAAAATTCACTAACTATTATACTGTGCATAGTATAACTATCAAAGTTTTCAACATTGAAATACAATAATTTTTTACTGGAGCGTCAAAAGAGCTCGAAATTTTGTGACAATAATGTACTATTGTCAATTTGAGATATCGGTATAACAGTGCTACCTTTGAGTAAAAAATGAAACACTGATGCCACTTCAAAATTCACTAACGTTTATACTGGGCGTAAAGTTTGCAACATTGAAATGCTGTAACTTTTTAGTGGAGCGTTATAAGGCATTGAAATTTTGTGACAATAAAGTAATATTGCCAATGTGAGATATCGGTATAACAGTGCTGCCTTTGAGTAAAAATTGAAACACTGATGCCACTTCCAAGTTCACTAACTTTTATACTGTGGGTAATATAACTATCAAAGTTTGCAATATTGAAATGCTATAACTTTTTCCTGGAGCGTCATAAGACCTCGAAATTTTGTGACAATAAAGTACTATTGTCAATTTGAAATATCGGTATAACAGTGCTATCTTTGGGTAAAAAATTAAATACTGATGCAAATTCAAAATTCACTAACTTTTATACTGTGCGTAATAAACTATCAAAGTTTGCAACATTGAAATGCTGTAAATTTTAAGTGGATCGCCATAAGACCTTGAAATTTTGTGACAATAAAGTACTATTGTCAATTTAAAAAATCGGTATAACAGTGCTACCTTTGAGTAAAAAATGAAACACTGATGCAACTTCAAAATTCACTAACTTTTATAATGTGCGTAATATAACTATCAAAGTTTGCAACATTGAAATGCTGTAACCTTTTTCTGGAGCGTCATAAGACCTCAAAATTTTATGACAATAAAATACTATTGTCAATTTGAGATATTGGTAAAACAGTGCTACCCTTGAAAAAAAATGAAATACTGATGCAACTTCAAAATTCACTAACTATTGTACTGTGCATAGTACAACTATCAAAGTTTTCAACATTGAAATGCTGTAACTTTTTATTGGCGCATCATAAAACCTTGAAAGTTTGTGACAATAAAGTGCTGTTGTCAATTTGAGATTTCGGTATAACAGTGCTACCTTTGACTAAAAATGAAACACTGATACAACTTCGAAGTTCACTAACTTTTATACTGTGCGTAATATAACTATCAAAGTTTGCAACATTGAAATGCTATAACTTTTTACTGGAGCGTCATAAGACCTTGACATTTTGTGACAATAAAGAACTATTGTCAATTTGAGATATCGGTATAACCATGCTACCTTTGAGTAAAAAATGAAAAACTGAAGCAACTTCAAATTTCACTAACTTTTATATTGTGCGTAAAATAACTATTAAAGTTTGCAACATTGAAATGCTGTAACTTTTTAGTGGATCGCCATAAAACCTAGAAAGTTTGTGACAATCAAGTACTATTGTCAATTTGAGATATCGGTATAACAGTGCTACCCTTGAAAAAAATTGAAACACTGATGCAACTTCAAAATTCACTAACTATTATACTGTTCATAGTATAACTATCAAAGTTTTCAACATTGAAATGCTGTAACTTTTTACTGGTGCGTCATAAAACCTTGAAAGTTTGTGACAATAAAGTACTATTGTCAATTTGAGATATTGGTATAACATGCTTCCTTTGAGTAAAAATTTAACCACTGATGTAACTTAAAAATTTACTAACTTTTATACTGTGCGTAATATAACTATCAAAGTTTGCAACATTGAAATGCTGTAACTTTTTACTGGACCGTCATATAACCTTGGCATTTTGTGACAATAAAGAACTATTGTCAATTTGAGATATCGGTATTACAATGCTACCCTTGAGTAAAAAATGAAAAAGTGATGCAACTTCAAATTTCACTAACTTTTATACTGTGCGTAATATAACTATCAAAGTTTGCAGCATTGAAATGCTGTAACTTTTTACTGGAGTGTCGTAAGACCTCGAAATTTTTTGACAATAAGGTACTATTGTCAATTTGAGATATCGGTATAACAGTGCTACCATTGAGTAAAAAATGAAACACTGATGCAACTTTGAAATTCATTAACTTTTATACTGTGCGTAATATAACTATTAAAGTTTGCAACATTGAAATGCTGTAACTTTTTAGTGGATCGCCATAAGACCTAGAAATTTTGTGACAATAAAGTACTATTGTCAATTTGAGATATCGGTATAACAGTGTTTCCTTTGAGTAAAAAATGAAACACTGATGCAACTTCAAAGTTCACTAACTTTTATACTATGCGTAATATAACTATAAAAGTTTGCAACATTGAAATGCTCTAAATTTTCTGTAGATCGCCATAAGACCTTGAAATTTTGTGACAATAAAGTACTATTGTCAATTTAAAATATCGGTATAACAGTGCTACCTTTGAGTAAAAAATGAAACACTGATGCAACTTCAAATTCCACTAACTTTTATACTGGGCGTAATATAACTATAAAAGTTTGCAACATTGAAATACTGTAACTTTTTAGTGGAGCCTCATATGGCATTGAAATTTTGTGACAATAAAGTGCTATTGCCAATGTGAGATATCGGTATGACAGTGCTGCCTTTGAGCAAAAATTGAAACACTGATGCAATTTCAAAGTTAACTAACTTTTATACTGTGGGTAATATAACTATCAAAGTGTGCAACATTGTAATGCTATAACTTTTTCCTGGAGCGTCATAAGACCTCGAATTGTGTGACAATAAAGTACTATTGTCAATTTGAAATATCGGTATAACAGTGCTATCTTTGAGTAAAAAATTAAACACTGATGCAAATTCAAAATTCACTAACTTTTATACTGTGCGTAATATAACTATCAAAGTTTGCAACATTGAAATGCTCTAAATTTTCTGTGGATCGCCATAAGACCTTGAAATTTTGTGACAATAAAGTACTATTGTCAATTTAAAATATCGGGATAACAGTGCTACCTTTGAGTAAAAAATGCAACACTGATGCAACTTCAAAATTCACAAACTTTTATAATGTGCGCAATATAAATATCAAAGTTTGCAACATTGAAATGCTTTAACTTTTTACTGGACCGTCATATAACCTTGACATTTTGTGACAATAAAGAACTATTGTCAATTTGAGATATCGGTATAACAATGCTACTCTTGAGTAAAAAATGAAACACTGATGCAACTTCAAAATTCACTAACTTTTATACTGTGCATAATATAACTATCAAAGTTTGCAACATTGAAATGCTGTAACTTTTTACTGGTGCGTCATAAAACCTTGAAAGTTTGTGACAATAAAGTACTATTGTCAATTTGAGATATCGGTATAACATGCTTCCTTTGAGTAAAAATTTAACCACTGATGTAACTTAAAAATTTACTAACTTTTATACTGTTCGTAATATAACTATCAAAGTTTGCAACATTGAAATGCTTTAACTTTTTACTGGACCGTCATATAACCTTGACATTTTGTGACAATAAAGAACTATTGTCAATTTGAGATATCGGTATAACAATGCTACTCTTGAGTAAAAAATGAAAAAGTGATGCAACTTCAAATTTCACTAACTT
The DNA here is from genome assembly GCA_920105625.2 of Clusia tigrina. Lineage (NCBI taxonomy): Eukaryota > Metazoa > Arthropoda > Insecta > Diptera > Clusiidae > Clusia > Clusia tigrina. The sequence goes on along the minus strand of OV050030.1, from coordinate 296,236,172 downwards.
TTATACTGTGCGTAATATAACTATCAAAGTTTGCAGCATTGAAATGCTGTAACTTTTTACTAGAGTGTCGTAAGACCTCGAAATTTTGTGACAATAAGGTACTATTGTCAATTTGAGATATCGGTATAACAGTGTTTCCTTTGAGTAAAAAATGAAACACTGATGCAACTTCAAAGTTCACTAACTTTTATACTATGCGTAATATAACTATAAAAGTTTGCAACATTGAAATGCTCTAAATTTTCTGTGGTTCGCCATAAGACCTTGAAATTTTGTGACAATAAAGTACTATTGTCAATTTAAAATATCGGTATAAAAGTGCTACCTTTGAGTAAAAAATGAAACACTGATGCAACTTCAAATTCCACTAACTTTTATACTGGGCGTAATATAACTATCAAAATTTGCAACATTGAAATACTGTAACTTTTTAGTGGAGCGTCATAAGGCATTGAAATTTTGTGACTATAAAGTGCTATTGCCAATGTGAGATATCGGTATGACAGTGCTGTCTTTGAGTAAAAATTGAAACACTGATGCAATTTCAAAGTTAACTAACTTTTATACTGTGCATAATATAACTATCAAAGTTTGCAACATTGAAATGCTCTAACTATTTACTGGTGTCTAATAAAACCTTGAAATTTTGTGACAATAAAGTAGTATTGTCAATTTGAGATATCGGTATAACATGCTTCCTTTGAGTAAAAATTTAACCACTGATGCAACTTAAAAATTTACTAACTTTTATACTGTGCGTAATATAACAATCAAAGTTTGCAATATTGAAATGCTGTAACTTTTTACAGGAGCCTAATAAGACCTTGACATTTTGTGACAATAAAGAACTATTGTCAATTTGAGATATCGGTATAACAATGCTACCTTTGAGTAAAAAATGAAAAACTGATGCAACTTCAAATTTCACTAACTTTTATACTGTTGCGTAATATAAATATCAAAGTTTGCAGCATTGAAATGCTGTAACTTTTTACTGGAGTGTCGTAAGACGTCGAAATTTTGAGACAATAAGGTACTATTGTCAATTTGAGATATCGGTATAACAGTGCTACCCTTGAGTAAAAAATGAAAAACTGATGCAACTTCAAAATCCACTAACTTTTATACTGTGCGTAATATAACTATCAAAGTTTGCAACATTGAAATGCTATAGCTTTTTCCTGGAGCGTCATAAGACCTCGAAATTTTGTGACAATAAAGTACTATATTCAATTTGAAATATCGGTTTAACATTGCTATCTTTGAGTAAAAAATTAAACACTGATGCAAATTCAAAATTCACTAACTTTTATACTGTGCGTAATATAATTATCAAAGTTTGCAACATTGAAATGCTGTAAATTTTATGTGGATCGTCATAAGACCTTGAAATTTTGTGACAATAAAGTACTATTACCAATTTAAAATATCGGTATAACAGAGCTACCTTTGAGAAAAAAATGAAACACTGATTCAACTTCAAAATTCACAAACTGTTATAATGTGCGTAATATAACTATCAAAATTTGCAACATTGAAATGCTGTAACTTTTTACTGGAGCGTCATAGGACCTCGAAATTTTGTGACAATAAAGTACTATTGTCAATTTAAAATATCGGTATAACAGTGCTACTTTTGAGTAAAAAATGAAACACTGAAGCAACTTCAAAATTCACAAACTTTTATAATGTGCGCAATATAAATATCAAAGTTTGCAACATTGAAGTGCTGTAACCTTTTACTGGAGCGTCATAAGACCTCGAAATTTTATGACAATAAAGTACTATTGTCAATTTGAGATATCGGTATAACAGTGCTACCCTTGAGTAAAAATGAAACACTGATGCAACTTCAAAATTCACAAAATTTTATACTGTGCGTAATATAACTACAAGGTTTGCAACATTGAAATGCTGTAACTTTTTATTGGAGCGTCATAGAACCTCGAAATTTTGTGACAATAAAGTACTATTGTCAATTTGAGATATTGGTATAATAGTGCTACCCTTGAAAAAAAATGAAACACTGATGCAACTTCAAAATTCACTAGCTATTATATTGTGCATAGTATGTATAACTATTAAAGTTTTCAACATTGAAATGCTGTAGCTTTTTAGTGGAGCGCCATAAGACCTTGAAATTTTGTGACAATAAAGTACTATTGTCAATTTGAGCTACCGGTATAACAGTGCTACCTTTGATTAAAAAATTAAACACTGATGCAACTTCAAAATTCACTAGCTTTTATACTGTGCATAATATAATTATCAAAGTTTGCAACATTGAAATGCTGTAACTTTTTAGTGGAGCGCCATAAGACCTTGAAATTTTGTGACAATAAAGTACTATTGTGAATTTGAGCTATCGGTATAACAGTGCTACCCTTGAGTAAAAAATGAAACACTGATGCAACTTCAAAATTCACTAACTTTTATACTGTGCATAATATAAATATCAAAGTTTGCAACATTGAAATGCTGTAACTTTTTACTGGTGTGTAATAAAACCTTGAAATTTTGTGACAATAAAGTACTATTGTCGATTTGAGATATCGGTATAACATGCTTCCTTTGAGTAAAAATTTAACCACTGATGCAACTTAAAAATTTACTAACCTTTATACTGTGCGTAATATAACTATCAAAGTATGCAACATTGAAATGCTGTAACTTTTTACTGGAGCGTCATAAGACCTTGACATTTTGTGACAATAAAAAACTATTGTCAATTTGACATATCGGTATAACAATGCCACCTTTGAGTAAAAAATGAAAAACTGATGCAACTTCAAATTTCACTAACTTTTATAATGTGCGTAATATAACTATCAAAGTTTGCAACATTGAAATGCTGTAACTTTTTGCTGGAGCGTCCTAAGACGTCGAAATTTTGTGACAATGAGGTACTATTGTCAATTTGAGATATCTGTATAACAGTGCTACCTTTGAGTAAAAAATGAAACACTGATGCAACTTCAAAATCCACTAACTTTTATACTGTGCGTAATATAACTATTAAAGTTTGCAACGTTGAAATGCTGTCACTTTTTAGTGGATCGCCATACGACCTAGAAATTTTGTGACAATAAAGTACTATTGTCAATTTGAGATATCTGTATAACAGTGCTACCCTTGAATAAAAAATGAAACACTGATGCAACTTCAAAATCCGCTAACTTTTATACTGGGCGTAATATAACTATCAAAGTTTGCAACATTGAAATGCTGTAACTTTTTAGTGGAGCGTCATAAGGCATTGAAATTTTGTGACAATAAAGTACCATTGCCAATGTGAGATATCGGTATAACAGTGCTACCTTTGAGTAAAAATTGAAACACTGATGCAACTTCAAAGTTCACTAACTTTTATACTGTGCCTAATATAACTATCAAAGTTTGCAACATTGAAATGCTATAACCTTTTCCTGGAGCGTGATAAGACTTGGAAATAAGGTACTATTGTCAATTTGAGATATCGGTATAACAGTGCTACCATTGAGTAAAAAATGAAACACTGATGCAACTTTGAAATTCATTAACTTTTATACTGTGCGTAATATAACTATTAAAGTTTGCAACATTGAAATGCTGTAACTTTTTAGTGGATCGCCATAAGACCTAGAAATTTTGTGACAATAAAGTACTATTGTCAATTTGAGATATCGGTATAACAGTGTTTCCTTTGAGTAAAAAATGAAACACTGATGCAACTTCAAAGTTCACTAACTTTTATACTATGCGTAATATAACTATAAAAGTTTGCAACATTGAAATGCTCTAAATTTTCTGTAGATCGCCATAAGACCTTGAAATTTTGTGACAATAAAGTACTATTGTCAATTTAAAATATCGGTATAACAGTGCTACCTTTGAGTAAAAAATGAAACACTGATGCAACTTCAAATTCCACTAACTTTTATACTGGGCGTAATATAACTATAAAAGTTTGCAACATTGAAATACTGTAACTTTTTAGTGGAGCCTCATATGGCATTGAAATTTTGTGACAATAAAGTGCTATTGCCAATGTGAGATATCGGTATGACGGTGCTGCCTTTGAGTAAAAATTGAAACACTGATGCAATTTCAAAGTTAACTAACTTTTATACTGTGGGTAATATAACTATCAAAGTGTGCAACATTGTAATGCTATAACTTTTTCCTGGAGCGTCATAAGACCTCGAATTGTGTGACAATAAAGTACTATTGTCAATTTGAAATATCGGTATAACAGTGCTATCTTTGAGTAAAAAATTAAACACTGATGCAAATTCAAAATTCACTAACTTTTATACTGTGCGTAATATAACTATCAAAGTTTGCAACATTGAAATGCTCTAAATTTTCTGTGGATCGCCATAAGACCTTGAAATTTTGTGACAATAAAGTACTATTGTCAATTTAAAATATCGGGATAACAGTGCTACCTTTGAGTAAAAAATGCAACACTGATGCAACTTCAAAATTCACAAACTTTTATAATGTGCGCAATATAAATATCAAAGTTTGCAACATTGAAATGCAGTAACCTTTTACTGGAGCGTCATAAGACCTCGAAATTTTATGACAATAAAGTCCTATTGTCAATTTGAGATATCGGTATAACAGTGCTACCCTTGAGTAAAAATGAAACACTGATGCAACTTCAAAATTCACAAAATTTTATACTGTGCGTAATACAAAGTACTACAAAGTTTGCAACATTGAAATGCTGTAACTTTTTATTGGTGCGTCATAAAACCTTGAAAGTTTGTGACAATAAAGTACTATTGTCAATTTGAGATATCGGTATAACAGTGCTACCCTTGAGTAAAAAATGAAACACTGATGCAACTTCAAAATTCACTAACTTTTATACTGTGCATAATATAACTATCAAAGTTTGCAACATTGAAATGCTGTAACTTTTTACTGGTGCGTCATAAAACCTTGAAAGTTTGTGACAATAAAGTAATATTGTCAATTTGAGATATCGGTATAACATGCTTCCTTTGAGTAAAAATTTAACCACTGATGTAACTTAAAAATTTACTAACTTTTATACTGTGCGTAATATAACTATCAAAGTTTGCAACATTGAAATGCTGTAACTTTTTACTGGAACGTCATATAACCTTGATATTTTGTGACAATAAAGAACTATTGTCAATTTGAGATATCGGTATAACAATGCTACTCTTGAGTAAAAAATGAAAAAGTGATGCAACTTCAAATTTCACTAACTTTTATACTGTGCGTAATATAACTATCAAAGTTTGCAGCATTGAAATGCTGTAACTTTTTACTAGAGTGTCGTAAGACCTCGAAATTTTGTGACAATAAGGTACTATTGTCAATTTGAGATATCGGTATAACAGTGTTTCCTTTGAGTAAAAAATGAAACACTGATGCAACTTCAAAGTTCACTAACTTTTATACTATGCGTAATATAACTATAAAAGTTTGCAACATTGAAATGCTCTAAATTTTCTGTGGGTCGCCATAAGACCTTGAAATTTTGTGACAATAAAGTACTATTGTCAATTTAAAATATCGGTATAACAGTGCTACCTTTGAGTAAAAAATGAAACACTGATGCAACTTCAAATTCCACTAACTTTTATACTGGGCGTAATATAACTATCAAAGTTTGCAACATTGAAATACTGTAACTTTTTAGTGGAGCGCCATAAGGCATTGAAATTTTGTGACAATAAAGTGCTATTGCCAATGTGAGATATCGGTATGACAGTGCTGCCTTTGAGTAAAAATTGAAACACTGATGCAATTTCAAAGTTAACTAACTTTTATACTGTGGGTAATATAACTATCAAAGTTTGCAACATTGTAATGCTATAACTTTTTCCTGGAGCGTCATAAGACCTCGAATTGTGTGACAATAAAGTACTATTGTCAATTTGAAATATCGGTATAACAGTGCTATCTTTGAGTAAAAAATTAAACACTGTTGCAAATTCAAAATTCACTCACTTTTATACTGTGCGTAATATAATTATCAAAGTTTGCAACATTGAAATGCTGTAAATTTTATGTGGATCGTCATAAGACCTTGAAATTTTGTGACAATAAAGTTCTATTATCAATTTAAAATATCGGTATAACAGAGCTACCTTTGAGAAAAAAATGAAACACTGATTCAACTTCAAAATTCACAAACTGTTATAATGTGCGTAATATAACTATCAAAATTTGCAACATTGAAATACTGTAACTTTTTAGTGGAGCGTCATAAGGCATTGAAATTTTGTGACTATAAAGTGCTATTACCAATGTGAGATATCGGTATGACAGTGCTGCCTTTGAGTAAAAATTGAAACACTGATGCAATTTCAAAGTTAACTAACTTTTATACTGTGCATAATATAACTATCAAAGTTTGCAACATTGAAATGCTCTAACTATTTACTGGTGTCTAATAAAACCTTGAAATTTTGTGACAATAAAGTAGTATTGTCAATTTGAGATATCGGTATAACATGCTTCCTTTGAGTAAAAATTTAACCACTGATGCAACTTAAAAATTTACTAACTTTTATACTGTGCGTAATATAACAATCAAAGTTTGCAATATTGAAATGCTGTAACTTTTTACAGGAGCCTAATAAGACCTTGACATTTTGTGACAATAAAGAAATATTGTCAATTTGAGATATCGGTATAACAATGCTACCTTTGAGTAAAAAATGAAAAACTGATGCAACTTCAAATTTCACTAACTTTTATACTGTTGCGTAATATAAATATCAAAGTTTGCAGCATTGAAATGCTGTAACTTTTTACTGGAGTGTCGTAAGACCTCGAAATTTTGAGACAATAAGGTACTATTGTCAATTTGAGATATCGGTATAACAGTGCTACCCTTGAGTAAAAAATGAAAAACTGATGCAACTTCAAAATCCACTAACTTTTATACTGTGCGTAATATAACTATCAAAGTTTGCAACATTGAAATGCTATAGCTTTTTCCTGGAGCGTCATAAGACCTCGAAATTTTGTGACAATAAAGTACTATATTCGATTTGAAATATCGGTTTAACATTGCTATCTTTGAGTAAAAAATTAAACACTGATGCAAATTCAAAATTCACTAACTTTTATACTGTGCGTAATATAATTATCAAAGTTTGCAACATTGAAATGCTGTAAATTTTATGTGGATCGTCATAAGACAGAAATTTTGTGACAATAAAGTACTATTATCAATTTAAAATATCGGTATAACAGAGCTACCTTTGAGAAAAAAATGAAACACTGATTCAACTTCAAAATTCACAAACTGTTATAATGTGCGTAATATAACTATCAAAATTTGCAACATTGAAATGCTGTAACTTTTTACTGGAGCGTCATAGGACCTCGAAATTTTGTGACAATAAAGTACTATTGTCAATTTAAAATATCGGTATAATAGTGCTACTTTTGAGTAAAAAATGAAACACTGAAGCAACTTCAAAATTCACAAACTTTTATAATGTGCGCAATATAAATATCAAAGTTTGCAACATTGAAGTGCTGTAACCTTTTACTGGAGCGTCATAAGACCTCGAAATTTTATGACAATAAAGTACTATTGTCAATTTGAGATATCGGTATAACAGTGCTACCCTTGAGTAAAAATGAAACACTGATGCAACTTCAAAATTCACAAAATTTTATACTGTGCGTAATATAACTACAAAGTTTGCAACATTGAAATGCTGTAACTTTTTATTGGAGCGTCATAGAACCTCGAAATTTTGTGACAATAAAGTACTATTGTCAATTTGAGATATTGGTATAATAGTGCTACCCTTGAAAAAAAATGAAACACTGATGCAACTTCAAAATTCACTAGCTATTATATTGTGCATAGTATGTATAACTATTAAAGTTTTCAACATTGAAATGCTGTAGCTTTTTAGTGGAGCGCCATAAGACCTTGAAATTTTGTGACAATAAAGTACTATTGTCAATTTGAGCTATCGGTATAACAGTGCTATTTTTGATTAAAAAATTAAACACTGATGCAACTTCAAAATTCACTAGCTTTTATACTGTGCATAATATAATTATCAAAGTTTGCAACATTGAAATGCTGTAACTTTTTAGTGGAGCGCCATAAGACCTTGAAATTTTGTGACAATAAAGTACTATTGTGAATTTGAGCTATCGGTATAACAGTGCTACCCTTGAGTAAAAAATGAAACACTGATGCAACTTCAAAATTCACTAACTTTTATACTGTGCATAATATAAATATCAAAGTTTGCAACATTGAAATGCTGTAACTTTTTACTGGTGTGTAATAAAACCTTGAAATTTTGTGACAATAAAGTACTATTGTCGATTTGAGATATCGGTATAACATGCTTCCTTTGAGTAAAAATTTAACCACTGATGCAACTTAAAAATTTACTAACTTTTATACTGTGCGTAATATAACTATCAAAGTATGCAACATTGAAATGCTGTAACTTTTTACTGGAGCGTCATAACACCTTGACATTTTGTGACAATAAAAAACTATTGTCAATTTGACATATCGGTATAACAATGCCACCTTTGAGTAAAAAATGAAAAACTGATGCAACTTCAAATTTCACTAACTTTTATAATGTGCGTAATATAACTATCAAAGTTTGCAACATTGAAATGCTGTAACTTTTTGCTGGAGCGTCCTAAGACGTCGAAATTTTGTGACAATGAGGTACTATTGTCAATTTGAGATATCTGTATAACAGTGCTACCTTTGAGTAAAAAATGAAACACTGATGCAACTTCAAAATCCACTAACTTTTATACTGTGCGTAATATAACTATTAAAGTTTGCAACGTTGAAATGCTGTCACTTTTTAGTGGATCGCCATATGACCTAGAAATTTTGTGACAATAAAGTACTATTGTCAATTTGAGATATCTGTATAACAGTGCTACCCTTGAATAAAAAATGAAACACTGATGCAACTTTAAAATCCGCTAACTTTTATACTGGGCGTAATATAACTATCAAAGTTTGCAACATTGAAATGCTGTAACTTTTTAGTGGAGCGTCATAAGGCATTGAAATTTTGTGACAATAAAGTACCATTGCCAATGTGAGATATCGGTATAACAGTGCTACCTTTGAGTAAAAATTGAAACACTGATGCAACTACAAAGTTCACTAACTTTTATACTGTGCCTAATATAACTATCAAAGTTTGCAACATTGAAATGCTATAACCTTTTCCTGGAGCGTGATAAGACTTCGAAATTTTGTGACATCAAAGTACTATATTCAATTTAAAATATCGGTATAACAGTGCTATCTTTGAGTAAAAAATTAAACACTGATGCAAATTAAAAATTCACTAACTTTTATACTGTGCGTAATATAACAATCAAAGTTTGCAACATTGAAATGCTGTAAATTTTATGTGGATCGCCATAAGACCTCGACATTTTGTGACAATAAAGTACTATTGTCAATTTAAAATATCGGTTTAACAGAGCTACCATTGAGTAAAAAATGAAACACTGATGCAACTTCAAAATTCACAAACTTTTATAATGTGCGTAATATAACTACAAAGTTTGCAACATTGAAATGCTGTAACTTTTTATTGGAGCGTCATAAAAACTCGAAATTTTGTGACAATAAAGTACTATTGTCAATTTAAAATATCGGTATAACAGAGCTACCATTGAGTAAAAAATGAAAAACTGATGCAACTTCAAATTTCACTAACTCTTATACTATGCGTAATATAACTATCAAAGTTTGCAACATTGAAATGCTGTAACTTTTTAGTGGAGCGTCATAAGGCATTGAAATTTTGTGACAATAAAGTACTATTGCCAATGTGAGATATCGGTATAACAGTGCTACCTTTGAGTAAAATGAAACACTGATGCAACTTCAAAATTCACTAACTTTTATACTGAGATAATATAATTATCAAAGTTTGCAACATTGAAATGCTGTAACTTTTTGGTGGAGCGTCATAAGACATTGAAATTTTGTGACAATAAAGTACTATTGCCAATGTGAGATATCGGTATAACAGTGCTACCTTTGAGTAAAAATTGAAACACTGATGCAACTTCAAAGTTCACTAACTTTTATACTGTGCGTAATATAACTATCAAAGTTTGCAACATTGAAATGCTATAGCTTTTTCCTGGAGCGTCATAAGACCTCGAAATTTTGTGACAATAAAGTACTATATTCAATTTGAAAGATCGGTTTAACAGTGCTATCTTTGAGTACAAAATTAAACACTGATGCAAATTCAAATTTCACTAACTTTTATACTGTGCGTAATATAACTATCAAAGTTTGCAACATTGAAATGCTGTAAATTTTATGTGGATCGTCATAAGACCTTGAAATTTTGTGACAATAAAGTACTATTGTCAATTTAAAATATCGGTATAACAGAGCTACCTTTGAGTGAAAAATGAAACACTGATGCAACTTCAAAATTCACAAACTTTTATAATGTGCGTAATATAACTATAAAAGTTTGCAACATTGAAATGCTGTAACTTTTTACTGGAGCGTCATAGGACCTCGAAATTTTGTGACAATTAATTACTATTCTCAATTTGAAATATCGGTATAACAGTGCTACCCTTGAGTAAAAAATGAAATACTGATGCAACTTCAAAATTCACAAAATTTTATACTATGCGTAATATAACTGCAAAGTTTGCAATATTGAAATGCTGTAACTGTTTAGTGGAGTGTCATAAAACCTTGAAATTTTGTGACAATAAAGTACTATTGTCAATTTGAGATTTCGGTATAATAGTGCTACCTTTGAGTAAAAAATGAAACACTGATGCAACTTCAAAATTCCATAACTTTTATACTGTGCATAATATAATTATCATAGTTTGCAATATTGAAATGCTGTAACTTTTTAGTGGAGCGCCATAAGACCTTGAAATTTTGTGACAATAAAGTACTATTGTCAATTTGACCTATCGGTATAACAGTGCTACCCTTGAGTAAAAAATGAAACACTGATGCAACTTCAAAATTCACTAACTTTTATACTGTGCATAATATAACTATCAAAGTTTGCAACATTGAACTGCTGTAACTTTTTACTGGTGTGTAATAAAACCTTGAAATTTTGTGACAATAAAGTACTATTGTCGATTTGAGATATCGGTATAACATGCTTCCTTTGAGTAAAAATTGAACCACTGATGCAACTTAAAAATTTACTAACTTTTATACTGTGCATAATATATTTATCAAAGTTTTCAACATTGAAATGCTGTAACTTTTTAGTGGAGCGCCATAAGACCTTGAAATTTTGTGACAATAAAGTACTATTGTCAATTTGAGCTATCGGTATAACAGTGCTACCCTTGAGTAAAAAATGAAACACTGATGCAACTTCAAAATCCGCTAACTTTTATACTGGGCGTAATATAGCAATCAAAGTTTGCAACATTGAAATGCTGTAACTTTTTAGTGGAGCGTCATAAGGCATTGAAATTTTGTGACAATAAAGTACAATTGCCAATGTTAGATATCGGTATAACAGTGCTACCTTTGAGTAAAAATTGAAACACTGATGCAACTTCAAAGTTCACTAACTTTTATACTGTGCGTAATATAACTATCAAAGTTTGCAACATTGAAATTCTATAACCTTTTCCTGGAGCGTCATAAGACCTCAAAATTTTGTGACAATAAAGTACTATATTCAATTTGAAATATCGGTTTAACAGTGCTATCTTTGAGTACAAAATTAAACACTGATGCAAATTCAAAATTCACTAACTTTTATACTGTGCGTAATATAACTATCAAAGTTTGCAACATTGAAATGCTGTAAATTTTATGTGGATCGTCATAAGACCTTGAAATTTTGTGACAATAAAGTACTATTGTCAATTTAAAATATCGGTATAACAGAGCTACCTTTGAGTGAAAAATGAAACACTGATGCAACTTCAAATTTCACAAACTTTTATAATGTGCGTAATATAACTATAAAAGTTTGCAACATTGAAATGCTGTAACTTTTTACTGGAGCGTCATAGGACCTCGAAATTTTGTGACAATAAATTACTATTCTCAATTTGAAATATCGGTATAACAGTGCTACCCTTGAGTAAAAAATGAAATACTGATGCAACTTCAAAATTCACAAAATTTTATACTATGCGTAATATAACTGCAAAGTTTGCAATATTGAAATGCTGTAACTGTTTAGTGGAGTGTCATAAAACCTTGAAATTTTGTGACAATAAAGTACTATTGTCAATTTGAGATTTCGGTATAATAGTGCTACCTTTGAGTAAAAAATGAAACACTGATGCAACTTCAAAATTCACTAACTTTTATACTGTGCATAATATAATTATCATAGTTTGCAACATTGAAATGCTGTAACTTTTTAGTGGAGCGCCATAAGACCTTGAAATTTTGTGACAATAAAGTACTATTGTCAATTTGAGCTATCGGTATAACAGTGCTACCCTTGATTAAAAAATGAAACACTGATGCAACTTCAAAATTCACTAACTTTTATACTGTGCATAATATAACTATCAAAGTTTGCAACATTGAACTGCTGTAACTTTTTACTGGTGTGTAATAAAACCTTGAAATTTTGTGACAATAAAGTACTATTGTCGATTTGAGATATCGGTATAACATGCTTCCTTTGAGTAAAAATTGAACCACTGATGCAACTTAAAAATTTACTAACTTTTATACTGTGCATAATATATTTATCAAAGTTTTCAACATTGAAATGCTGTAACTTTTTAGTGGAGCGCCATAAGACCTTGAAATTTTGTGACAATAAAGTACTATTGTCAATTTGAGCTATCGGTATAACAGTGCTACCCTTGAGTAAAAAATGAAACACTGATGCAACTTCAAAATCCGCTAACTTTTATACTGGGCGTAATATAGCTATCAAAGTTTGCAACATTGAAATGCTGTAACTTTTTAGTGGAGCGTCATAAGGCATTGAAATTTTGTGACAATAAAGTACAATTGCCAATGTTAGATATCGGTATAACAGTGCTACCTTTGAGTAAAAATTGAAACACTGATGCAACTTCAAAGTTCACTAACTTTTATACTGTGCGTAATATAACTATCAAAGTTTGCAACATTGAAATGCTATAACCTTTTCCTGGAGCGTCATAAGACCTCAAAATTTTGTGACAAGAAAGTACTATATTCAATTTGAAATATCGGTTTAACAGTGCTATCTTTGAGTACAAAATTAAACACTGATGCAAATTCAAAATTCACTAACTTTTATACTGTGCGTAATATAACTATCAAAGTTTGCAACATTGAAATGCTGTAAATTTTTTGTGGATCGTCATAAGACCTTGAAATTTTGTGACAATAAAGTACTATTGTCAATTTAAAATATCGGTATAACAGAGCTACCTTTGAGTGAAAAATGAAACACTGATGCAACTTCAAATTTCACAAACTTTTATAATGTGTGTAATATAACTTTAAAAGTTTGCAACATTGAAATGCTGTAACTTTTTACTGGAGCGTCATAGGACCTCGAAATTTTGTGACAATAAATTACTATTCTCAATTTGAAATATCGGTATAACAGTGCTACCCTTGAGTAAAAAATGAAATTCTGATGCAACTTCAAAATTCACAAAATTTTATACTATGCGTAATATAACTGCAAAGTTTGCAATATTGAAATGCTGTAACTTTTTAGTGGAGTGTCATAAAACCTTGAAATTTTGTGACAATAAAGTACTATTGTCAATTTGAGATTTCGGTATAATGGTGCTACCTTTGAGTAAAAAATGAAACACTGATGCAACTTCAAAATTCACTAACTTTTATACTGTGCATAATATAATTATCATAGTTTGCAAAATTGAAATGGTGTAACTTTTTAGTGGAGCGCCATAAGCCCTTGAAATTTTGTGACAATAAAGTACTATTGTCAATTTGAGCTATCGGTATAACAGTGCTACCCTTGAGTAAAAAATGAAACACTGATGCAACTTCAAAATTCACTAACTTTTATACTGTGCATAATATAATGATCAAAGTTTGCAACATTGAACTGCTGTAACTCTTTACTGTTGTGTAATAAAACCTTGAAATTTTGTGACAATAAAGTACTATTGTCGATTTGAGATATCGGTATAACATGCTTCCTTTGAGTAAAAATTTAACCACTGATGCAACTTAAAAATTTACTAACTTTTATACTGTGCATAATATATTTATCAAAGTTTTCAACATTGAAATGCTGTAACTTTTTAGTGGAGCGCCATAAGACCTTGAAATGTTGTGACAATAAAGAACTATTGTCAATTTGAGCTATCGGTATAACAGTGCTACCCTTGAGTAAAAAATGAAACACTGAAGCAACTTCAAAATCCGCTAACTTTTATACTGGGCGTAATATAGCTATCAAAGTTTGCAACATTGAAATGCTGTAACTTTTTAGTGGAGCGTCATAAGGCATTGAAATTTTGTGACAATAAAGTACAATTGCCAATGTTAGATATCGGTATAACAGTGCTACCTTTGAGTAAAAATTGAAACACTGATGCAACTTCAAAGTTCACTAACTTTTATACTGTGCGTAATATAACTATCAAAGTTTGCAACATTGAAATGCTATAACCTTTTCCTGGAGCGTCATAAGACCTCGAAATTTTGTGACAATAAACTACTATATTCAATTTAAAATATCGGTATAACAGTGCTATCTTTGCGTAAAAAATTAAACACGAATGCAAATTCAAAATTCACTAACTTTTATACTGTGCGTAATATAACTATCAAAGTTTGCAACGTTGAAATGCTGTAACTTTTTTGTGGATAGCCATAAGACCTAGAAATTTTGTGATAATAAAGTACTATTGTCAATTTGAGATATCGGTATAACAGGGCTATCCTTTAGTAAAAAATGAAACACTGATGCAACTTCAAAATCCACTAACTTTTATACTGGGTGTAATATAACTATCAAAGTTTGCAGCATTGAAATGCTGTAACTTTTTAGTGGAGCGTCATAAGGCATTGAAATTTTGTGACAATAAAGTACTATTGCCAATGTGAGATATCGGTATAACAGTGCTACCTTTGAGTAAAAAATGAAACACTGATGCAACTTCAAAATTCACTAACTTTTATACTGTGCATAATATAATTATCAAAGTTTGCAACATTGAAATGCTGTAACTTTTTAGTGGAGCGTCATAAGACATTGAAATTTTGTGATAATAAAGTACTATTGCCAATGTGAGATATCGGTATAACAGTGCTACCTTTGAGTAAAAATTGAAACACTGATGCAACTTCAAAGTTCACAAACTTTTATACTGTGCGTAATATAACTATCAAAGTTTGCAGCATTGAAATGCTATAGCTTTTTCCTGGAGCGTCATAAGACCTCGAAATTTTGTGACAATAAAGTACTATATTCAATTTGAAATATCGGTTTAACAGTGCTATCTTTGAGTACAAAATTAAACACTGATGCAAATTCAAAGTTCACAAACTTTTATACTGTGCGTAATGTAACTATCAAAGTTTGCAACATTGAAATGCTGTAAATTTTATGTGGATCGTCAAAAGACCTTGAAATTTTGTGACAATAAAGAGCTACCTGCAACATTGAAATGCTGAAACTTTTTACTGGAGCGTCATAGGACCTCGAAATTTTGTGACAATAAAGTACTATTGTCAATTTAAAATATCGGTATAACAGTGCTACCTTTGAGTAAAAAATGAAACACTGAAGCAACTTCAAAATTCACAAACTTTTATAATGTGCGCAATATAAATATCAAAGTTTGCAACATTGAAATGCTGTAACCTTTTACTGGAGCGTCATAAGACCTCGAAATTTTATGACAATAAAGTACTATTGTCAATTTGAGATATCGGTATAACAGTGCTACCCTTGAGTAAAAATGAAACACTGATGCAACTTCAAAATTCACAAAATTTTATACTGTGCGTAATATAACTACAAAGTTTTCAACATTGAAATGCTGTAAGTTTTTATTGGAGCGTCATAGAACCTCGAAATTTTATGACAATAAAGTACTATTGTCAATTTGAGATATTGGTATAATAGTGCTACCCTTAAAAAAAAATGAAACACTGATGCAACTTCAAAATTCACTAACTATTATATTGTGCATAGTATTACTATCAAAGTTTTCAACATTGAAATGCTGTAGCTTTTTAGTGGAGCGCCATAAGACCTTGAAATTTTGTGACAATAAAGTACTATTGTCAATTTGAGCTATCGGTATAACAGTGCTACCTTTGAGTAAAAAATGAAACACTGAAGCAACTTCAAAATTCACTAGCTTTTATACTGTGCATAATATAATTATCAAAGTTTGCAACATTGAAATGCTGTAACTTTTTAGTGGAGCGCCATAAGACCTTGAAATTTTGTGACAATAAAGTACTATTGTCAATTTGAGCTATCGGTATAACAGTGCTACCCTTGAGTAAAAAATGAAACACTGATGCAACTTCAAAATTCACTAACTTTTATACTGTGCATAATATAATTATCAAAGTTTGCAACATTGAAATGCTGTAACTTTTTACTGGTGTGTAATAAAACTTTGAAATTTTGTGACAATAAAGTACTATTGTCGATTTGAGATATCGGTATAACATGCTTCCTTTGAGTAAAAATTTAACCACTGATGCAACTTAAAAGTTTACTAACTTTTATACTGTGCGTAATATAACTATCAAAGTATGCAACATTGAAATGCTGTAACTTTTTACTGGAGCGTCATAAGACCTTGACATTTTGTGACAATAAAGAACTATTGTCAATTTGACATATCGGTATAACAATGCCACCTTTGAGTAAAAAATGAAAAACTGATGCAACTTCAAATTTCACTAACTTTTATACTGTGCGTAATATAACTATCAAAGTTTGCAACATTGAAATGCTGTAACTTTTTACTGGAGCGTCCTAAGACGTCGAAATTTTGTGACAATGAGGTACTATTGTCAATTTGAGATATCGGTATAACAGTGCTACCTTTGAGTAAAAAATGAAACACTGATGCAACTTCAAAATCCACTAACTTTTATACTGGTGCGTAATATAACTATTAAAGTTTGCAACATTGAAATGCTGTAACTTTTTAGTGGATCGCCATAAGACCTAGAAATTTTGTGACAATAAAGTACTATTGTCAATTTGAGATATCGGTATAACAGTGCTACCCTTGAATAAAAAATGAAACACTGATGCAACTTCAAAATCCGCTAACTTTTATACTGGGCGTAATATAACTATCAAAGTTTGCAACATTGAAATGCTGTAACTTTTTAGTGGAGCGTCATAAGGCATTGAAATTTTGTGACAATAAAGTACCATTGCCAATGTGAGATATCGGTATAACAGTGCTACCTTTGAGTAACAATTGAAACACTGATGCAACTTCAAAGTTCACTAACTTTTATACTGTGCGTAATATAACTATCAAAGTTTGCAACATTGAAATGCTATAACCTTTTCCTGGAGCGTCATAAGACTTCGAAATTTTGTGACAATAAAGTACTATATTCAATTTAAAATATCGGTATAACAGTGCTATCTTTGAGTAAAAAATTAAACACTGATGCAACTTCAAAATCCGCTAACTTTTATACTGGGCGTAATATAACTATCAAAGTTTGCAACATTGAAATGCTGTAAATTTTATGTGGATCGCCATAAGACCTCGACATTTTGTGACATTAAAGTACTATTCTCAATTTAAAATATCGGTATAACAGAGCTACCTTTGAGTAAAAAATGAAACACTGATGCAACTTCAAAATTCACAAACTTTTATAATGTGCGTAATATAACTACAAAGTTTGCAACATTGAAATGCTGTAACTTTTTATTGGAGCGTCATAAAACCTCGAAATTTTGTGACAATAAAGTACCATTGTCAATTTGAGATATTGGTATAATAGTGCTACCCTTGAAAAAAAATGAAACACTGATGCAACTTCAAAATTCACTAACTTTTATACTGTGCGTAATATAACTATCAAAGTTTGCAACATTGAAATGCTGTAACTTTTTACTGGAGCGTCATAAGACCTTGACATTTTGTGACAATAAAATACTATTGTCAATTTGAGATATCGGTATAACAGTGCTACCTTTGAGTAAAAAATGAAACACTGATTCAACTTCAAATTTCACTAACTCTTATACTTTGCGTAATATAACTATCAAAGTTTGCAACATTGAAATGCTGTAACTTTTTACTGGAGCGTTATAAGACCTCTAAATTTTGTGACAATAAGGTACTATTGTCAATTTGAGATATCGGTATAACAGTGCTACCTTTGAGTAAAAAATGAAACACTGATGCAACTTCAAAATCCACTAACTTTTATACTGTGCGTAATATAACTATTAAAGTTTGCAACGTTGAAATGCTGTAACTTTTTAGTGGATCGCCATACGACCTAGAAATTTTGTGACAATAAAGTACTATTGTCAATTTGAGATATCGGTATAACAGTGCTACCCTTTAGTAAAAAATGAAACACTGATGCAACTTCAAAATCCACTAACTTTTATACTGGGTGTAATATAACTATCAAAGTTTGCAACGTTGAAATGCTGTAACTTTTTAGTGGATCGCCATACGACCTAGAAATTTTGTGACAATAAAGTACTATTGTCAATTTGAGCTATCGGTATAACAGTGCTACCTTTGAGTAAAAATGAAACACTGAAGCAACTTCAAAATTCACTAGCTTTTATACTGTGCATAATATAATTATCAAAGTTTGCAACATTGAAATGCTGTAACTTTTTAGTGGAGCGCCATAAGACCTTGAAATTTTGTGACAATAAAGTACTATTGTCAATATGAGCTATCGGTATAACAGTGCTACCCTTGAGTAAAAAATGAAACACTGATGCAACTTCAAAATTCACTAACTTTTATATTGTGCATAATATAATTATCAAAGTTTGCAACATTGAAATGCTGTAACTTTTTACTGGTGTGTAATAAAACCTTGAAATTTTGTGACAATAAAGTACTATTGTCGATTTGAGATATCGGTATAACATGCTTCCTTTGAGTAAAAATTTAACCACTGATGCAACTTAAAAATTTACTAACTTTTATACTGTGCGTAATATAACTATCAAAGTATGCAACATTGAAATGCTGTAACTTTTTACTGGAGCGTCATAAGACCTTGACATTTTGTGACAATAAAGAACTATTGTCAATTTGACATATCGGTATAACAATGCCACCATTGAGTAAAAAATGAAAAACTGATGCAACTTCAAATTTCACTAACTTTTATACTGTGCGTAATATAACTATCAAAGTTTGCAACATTGAAATGCTGTAACTTTTTACTGGAGCGTCCTAAGACGTCGAAATTTTGTGACAATGAGGTACTATTGTCAATTTGAGATATCGGTATAACAGTGCTACCTTTGAGTAAAAAATGAAACACTGATGCAACTTCAAAATCCACTAACTTTTATACTGTGCGTAATATAACTATTAAAGTTTGCAACATTGAAATGCTGTAACTTTTTAGTGGATCGCCATAAGACCTAGAAATTTTGTGACAATAAAGTACTATTGTCAATTTGAGATATCGGTATAACAGTGCTACCCTTCAATAAAAAATGAAACACTGATGCAACTTCAAAATCCGCTAACTTTTATACTGGGCGTAATATAACTATCAAAGTTTGCAACATTGAAATGCTGTAACTTTTTAGTGGAGCGTCATAAGGCATTGAAATTTTGTGACAATAAAGTACCATTGCCAATGTGAGATATCGGTATAACAGTGCTACCTTTGAGTAACAATTGAAACACTGATGCAACTTCAAAGTTCACTAACTTTTATACTGTGCGCAATATAACTATCAAAGTTTGCAACATTGAAATGCTGTAACTTTTTACTGGAGCGTCATAAGACCTTGACATTTTGTGACAATAAAATACTATTGTCAATTTGAGATATCGGTATAACAGTGCTACCTTTGAGTAAAAAATGAAAAACTGATGCAACTTCAAATTTCACTAACTCTTATACTTTGCGTAATATAACTATCAAAGTTTGCAACATTGAAATGCTGTAACTTTTTACTGGAGCGTCGTAAGACCTCTAAATTTTGTGACAATAAGGTACTATTGTCAATTTGAGATATCGGTATAACAGTGCTACCTTTGAGTAAAAAATGAAACACTGATGCAACTTCAAAATCCACTAACTTTTATACTGTGCGTAATATAACTATTAAAGTTTGCAACGTTGAAATGCTGTAACTTTTTAGTGGATCGCCATACGACCTAGAAATTTTGTGACAATAAAGTACTATTGTCAATTTGAGATATCGGTATAACAGTGCTACCCTTTAGTAAAAAATGAAACACTGATGCAACTTCAAAATCCACTAACTTTTATACTGGGTGTAATATAACTATCAAAGTTTGCAACGTTGAAATGCTGTAACTTTTTAGTGGATCGCCATACGACCTAGAAAATTTGTGACAATAAAGTACTATTGTCAATTTGAGCTACCGGTATAACAGTGCTACCTTTGAGTAAAAATGAAACACTAAAGCAACTTCAAAATTCACTAGCTTTTATACTGTGCATAATATAATTATCAAAGTTTGCAACATTGAAATGCTGTAACTTTTTAGTGGAGCGCCATAAGACCTTGAAATTTTGTGACAATAAAGTACTATTGTCAATATGAGCTATCGGTATAACAGTGCTACCCTTGAGTAAAAAATGAAACACTGATGCAACTTCAAAATTCACTAACTTTTATACTGTGCATAATATAATTATCAAAGTTTGCAACATTGAAATGCTGTAACTTTTTAGTGGAGCGCCATAAGACCTTGAAATTTTGTGACAATAAAGTACTATTGTCAATTTGAGCTATCGGTATAACAGTGCTACCCTTGAGTAAAAAATGAAACACTGATGCAACTTCAAAATTCACTAACTTTTATACTGTGCATAATATAATTATCAAAGTTTGCAACATTGAAATGCTGTAACTTTTTAGTGGATCCCCATAAGACCTTGAAATTTTGTGACAATAAAGTACTATTGTCAATTTGAGATATTGGTATAATAGTGCTACCCTTGAAAAAAAATGAAACACTGATGCAACTTCAAAATTCACTAACTATTATATTGTTCATAGTATAACTATCAAAGTTTTCAACATTGAAATGCTGTAGCTTTTTAGTGGAGCGCCATAAGACCTTGAAATTTTGTGACAATAAAGTACTATTGTCAATTTGAGCTATCGGTATAACAGTGCTACCTTTGAGTAAAAAATGAAACACTGAAGCAACTTCAAAATTCACTAGCTTTTATACTGTGCATAATATAATTATCAAAGTTTGCAACATTGAAATGCTGTAACTTTTTAGTGGAGCGCCATAAGACCTTGAAATTTTGTGACAATAAAGTACTATTGTCAATTTGAGCTATCGGTATAACAGTGCTACCCTTGAGTAAAAAATGAAACACTGATGCAACTTCAAAATTCACTAACTTTTATATTGTGCATAATATAATTATCAAAGTTTGCAACATTGAAATGCTGTAACTTTTTACTGGTGTGTAATAAAACCTTGAAATTTTGTGACAATAAAGTACTATTGTCGATTTGAGATATCGGTATAACATGCTTCCTTTGAGTAAAAATTTAACCACTGATGCAACTTAAAAGTTTACTAACTTTTATACTGTGCGTAATATAACTATCAAAGTATGCAACATTGAAATGCTGTAACTTTTTACTGGAGCGTCATAAGACCTTGACATTTTGTGACAATAAAGAACTATTGTCAATTTGACATATCGGTATAACAATGCCACCTTTGAGTAAAAAATGAAAAACTGATGCAACTTCAAAATCCACTAACTTTTATACTGGTGCGTAATATAACTATTAAAGTTTGCAACATTGAAATGCTGTAACTTTTTAGTGGATCGCCATAAGACCTAGAAATTTTGTGACAATAAAGTACTATTGTCAATTTGAGATATCGGTATAACAGTGCTACCCTTGAATAAAAAATGAAACACTGATGCAACTTCAAAATCCGCTAACTTTTATACTGGGCGTAATATAACTATCAAAGTTTGCAACATTGAAATGCTGTAACTTTTTAGTGGATCGCCATAAGACCTAGAAATTTTGTGACAATAAAGTACCATTGCCAATGTGAGATATCGGTATAACAGTGCTACCTTTGAGTAACAATTGAAACACTGATGCAACTTCAAAGTTCACTAACTTTTATACTGTGCGTAATATAACTATCAAAGTTTGCAACATTGAAATGCTATAACCTTTTCCTGGAGCGTCATAAGACTTCGAAATTTTGTGACAATAAAGTACTATATTCAATTTAAAATATCGGTATAACAGTGCTATCTTTGAGTAAAAAATTAAACACTGATGCAACTTCAAAATCCGCTAACTTTTATACTGGGCGTAATATAACTATCAAAGTTTGCAACATTGAAATGCTGTAAATTTTATGTGGATCGCCATAAGACCTCGACATTTTGTGACATTAAAGTACTATTGTCAATTTAAAATATCGGTATAACAGAGCTACCTTTGAGTAAAAAATGAAACACTGATGCAACTTCAAAATTCACAAACTTTTATAATGTGCGTAATATAACTACAAAGTTTGCAACATTGAAATGCTGTAACTTTTTATTGGAGCGTCATAAAACCTCGAAATTTTGTGACAATAAAGTACCATTGTCAATTTGAGATATTGGTATAATAGTGCTACCCTTGAAAAAAAATGAAAAACTGATGCAACTTCAAAATTCACTAACTTTTATACTGTGCGTAATATAACTATCAAAGTTTGCAACATTGAAATGCTGTAACTTTTTACTGGAGCGTCATAAGACCTTGACATTTTGTGACAATAAAATACTATTGTCAATTTGAGATATCGGTATAACAATGCTACCTTTGAGTAAAAAATGAAAAACTGATGCAACTTCAAATTTCACTAACTCTTATACTTTGCGTAATATAACTATCAAAGTTTGCAACATTGAAATGCTGTAACTTTTTACTGGAGCGTCGTAAGACCTCTAAATTTTGTGACAATAAGGTACTATTGTCAATTTGAGATATCGGTATAACAGTGCTACCATTGAGTAAAAAATGAAACACTGATGCAACTTCAAAATCCACTAACTTTTATACTGTGCGTAATATAACTATTAAAGTTTGCAACGTTGAAATGCTGTAACTTTTTAGTGGATCGCCATACGACCTAGAAATTTTGTGACAATAAAGTACTATTGTCAATTTGAGATATCGGTATAACAGTGCTACCCTTTAGTAAAAAACGAAACACTGATGCAACTTCAAAATCCACTAACTTTTATACTGGGTGTAATATAACTATCAAAGTTTGCAACGTTGAAATGCTGTAACTTTTTAGTGGATCGCCATACGACCTAGAAATTTTGTGACAATAAAGTACTATTGTCAATTTGAGCTATCGGTATAACAGTGCTACCTTTGAGTAAAAATGAAACACTGAAGCAACTTCAAAATTCACTAGCTTTTATACTGTGCATAATATAATTATCAAAGTTTGCAACATTGAAATGCTGTAACTTTTTAGTGGAGCGCCATAAAACCTTGAAATTTTGTGACAATAAAGTACTATTGTCAATATGAGCTATCGGTATAACAGTGCTACCCTTGAGTAAAAAATGAAACACTGATGCAACTTCAAAATTCACTAACTTTTATACTGTGCATAATATAATTATCAAAGTTTGCAACATTGAAATGCTGTAACTTTTTACTGGTGTGTAATAAAACCTTGAAATTTTGTGACAATAAAGTACTATTGTCGATTTGAGATATCGGTATAACATGCTTCCTTTGAGTAAAAATTTAACCACTGATGCAACTTAAAAATTTACTAACTTTTATACTGTGCGTAATATAACTATCAAAGTATGCAACATTGAAATGCTGTAACTTTTTACTGGAGCGTCATAAGACCTTGACATTTTGTGACAATAAAGAACAATTGTCAATTTGACATATCGGTATAACAATGCCACCTTTGAGTAAAAAATGAAACACTGATGCAACTTCAAAATCCACTAACTTTTATACTGTGCGTAATATAACTATCAAAGTTTGCAACATTGAAATGCTGTAACTTTTTACTGGATCGCCATAAGACCTAGAAATTTTGTGACAATAAAGTACTATTATCAATTTGAGATATCGGTATAACAGTGCTACCCTTGAATAAAAAATGAAACACTGATGCAACTTCAAAATCCGCTAACTTTTATACTGGGCGTAATATAACTATCAAAGTTTGCAACATTGAAATGCTGTAACTTTTTAGTGGAGCGTCATAAGGCATTGAAATTTTGTGACAATAAAGTACCATTGCCAATGTGAGATATCGGTATAACAGTGCTACCTTTGAGTAACAATTGAAACACAGATGCAACTTCAAAGTTCACTAACTTTTATACTGTGCGCAATATAACTATCAAAGTTTGCAACATTGAAATGCTGTAACTTTTTACTGGAGCGTCATAAGACCTTGACATTTTGTGACAATAAAATACTATTGTCAATTTGAGATATCGGTATAACAATGCTACCTTTGAGTAAAAAATGAAAAACTGATGCAACTTCAAATTTCACTAACTCTTATACTTTGCGTAATATAACTATCAAAGATTGCAACATTGAAATGCTGTAACTTTTTACTGGAGCGTCGTAAGACCTCTAAATTTTGTGACAATAAGGTACTATTGTCAATTTGAGATATCGGTATAACAGTGCTACCTTTGAGTAAAAAATGAAACACTGATGCAACTTCAAAATCCACTAACTTTTATACTGTGCGTAATATAACTATTAAAGTTTGCAAAGTTGAAATGCTGTAACTTTTTAGTGGATCGCCATACGACCTAGAAATTTTGTGACAATAAAGTACTATTGTCAATTTAAGATATCGGTATAACAGTGCTACCCTTTAGTAAAAAATGAAACACTGATGCAACTTCAAAATCCACTAACTTTTATACTGGGTGTAATATAATTATCAAAGTTTGCAACGTTGAAATGCTGTAACTTTTTAGTGGATCGCCATACGACCTAGAAATTTTGTGACAATAAAGTACTATTGTCAATTTGAGCTATCGGTATAACAGTGCTACCTTTGAGTAAAAATGAAACACTGAAGCAACTTCAAAATTCACTAGCTTTTATACTGTGCATAATATAATTATCAAAGTTTGCAACATTGAAATGCTGTAACTTTTTAGTGGAGCGCCATAAGACCTTGAAATTTTGTGACAATAAAGTACTATTGTCAATATGAGCTATCGGTATAACAGTGCTACCCTTGAGTAAAAAATGAAACACTGATGCAACTTCAAAATTCACTAACTTTTATACTGTGCATAATATAATTATCAAAGTTTGCAACATTGAAATGCTGTAACTTCTTAGTGGAGCGCCATAAGACCTTGAAATTTTGTGACAATAAAGTACTATTGTCAATTTGAGCTATCGGTATAACAGTGCTACCCTTGAGTAAAAAATGAAACACTGATGCAACTTCAAAATTCACTAACTTTTATACTGTGCATAATATAATTATCAAAGTTTGCAACATTGAAATGCTGTAACTTTTTACTGGTGTGTAATAAAACCTTGAAATTTTGTGACAATAAAGTACTATTGTCGATTTGAGATATCGGTATAACATGCTTCCTTTGACTAAAAATTTAACCACTGATGCAACTTAAAAGTTTACTAACTTTTATACTGTGCGTAATATAACTATCAAAGTATGCAACATTGAAATGCTGTAACTTTTTACTGGAGCGTCATAAGACCTTGACATTTTGTGACAATAAAGAACTATTGTCAATTTGACATATCGGTATAACAATGCCACCTTTGAGTAAAAAATGAAAAACTGATGCAACTTCAAATTTCACTAACTTTTATACTGTGCGTAATATAACTATCAAAGTTTGCAACATTGAAATGCTGTAACTTTTTACTGGAGCGTCCTAAGACGTCGAAATTTTGTGACAATGAGGTACTATTGTCAATTTGAGATATCGGTATAACAGTGCTACCTTTGAGTAAAAAATGAAACACTGATGCAACTTCAAAATCCACTAACTTTTATACTGGTGCGTAATATAACTATTAAAGTTTGCAACATTGAAATGCTGTAACTTTTTAGTGGATTGCCATAAGACCTAGAAATTTTGTGACAATAAAGTACTATTGTCAATTTGAGATATCGGTATAACAGTGCTACCCTTGAATAAAAAATGAAACACTGATGCAACTTCAAAATCCGCTAACTTTTATACTGGGCGTAATATAACTATCAAAGTTTGCAACATTGAAATGCTGTAACTTTTTAGTGGAGCGTCATAAGGCATTGAAATTTTGTGACAATAAAGTACCATTGCCAATGTGAGATATCGGTATAACAGTGCTACCTTTGAGAAACAATTGAAACACTGATGCAACTTCAAAGTTCACTAACTTTTATACTGTGCGTAATATAACTATCAAAGTTTGCAACATTGAAATGCTATAACCTTTTCCTGGAGCGTCATAAGACTTCGAAATTTTGTGACAATAAAGTACTATATTCAATTTAAAATATCGGTATAACAGTGCTATCTTTGAGTAAAAAATTAAACACTGATGCAACTTCAAAATCCGCTAACTTTTATACTGGCCGTAATATAACTATCAAAGTTTGCAACATTGAAATGCTGTAAATTTTATGTGGATCGCCATAAGACCTCGACATTTTGTGACATTAAAGTACTATTGTCAATTTAAAATATCGGTATAACAGAGCTACCTTTGAGTAAAAAATGAAACACTGATGCAACTTCAAAATTCACAAACTTTTATAATGTGCGTAATATAACTACAAAGTTTGCAACATTGAAATGCTGTAACTTTTTATTGGAGCGTCATAAAACCTCGAAATTTTGTGACAATAAAGTACCATTGTCAATTTGAGATATTGGTATAATAGTGCTACCCTTGAAAAAAAATGAAACACTGATGCAACTTCAAAATTCACTAACTTTTATACTGTGCGTAATATAACTATCAAAGTTTGCAACATTGAAATGCTGTAACTTTTTACTGGAGCGTCATAAGACCTTGACATTTTGTGACAATAAAATACTATTGTCAATTTGAGATATCGGTATAACAATGCTACCTTTGAGTAAAAAATGAAAAACTGATGCAACTTCAAATTTCACTAACTCTTATACTTTGCGTAATGTAACTATCAAAGTTTGCAACATTGAAATGCTGTAACTTTTTACTGGAGCGTCATAAGACCTTGACATTTTGTGACAATAAAGAACTATTGTCAATTTGACATATCGGTATAACAATGCCACCTTTGAGTAAAAAATGAAAAACTGATGCAACTTCAAATTTCACTAACTTTTATACTGTGCGTAATATAACTATCAAAGTTTGCAACATTGAAATGCTGTAACTTTTTAGTGGATCGCCATACGACCTAGAAATTTTGTGACAATAAAGTACTATTGTCAATTTGAGATATCGGTATAACAGTGCTACCCTTTAGTAAAAAATGAAACACTGATGCAACTTCAAAATCCACTAACTTTTATACTGGGTGTAATATAACTATCAAAGTTTGCAACGTTGAAATGCTGTAACTTTTTAGTGGATCGCCATACGACCTAGAAATTTTGTGACAATAAAGTACTATTGTCAATTTGAGCTATCGGTATAACAGTGCTACCTTTGAGTAAAAATGAAACACTGAAGCAACTTCAAAATTCACTAGCTTTTATACTGTGCATAATATAATTATCAAAGTTTGCAACATTGAA
The DNA here is from genome assembly GCA_920105625.2 of Clusia tigrina. Taxonomy (NCBI): domain Eukaryota; kingdom Metazoa; phylum Arthropoda; class Insecta; order Diptera; family Clusiidae; genus Clusia; species Clusia tigrina. The sequence goes on along the minus strand of OV050030.1, from coordinate 296,208,232 downwards.
ATGCTGTAACTTTTTAGTGGAGCGCCATAAGACCTTCAAATTTTGTGACAATAAAGTACAATTGTCAATATGAGCTATCGGTGTAACAGTGCTACCCTTGAGTAAAAAATGAAACACTGATGCAACTTCAAAATTCACTAACTTTTATACTGTGCATTATATAATTATCAAAGTTTGCAACATTGAAATGCTGTAACTTTTTACTGGTGTGTAATAAAACCTTGAAATTTTGTGACAATAAAGTACTATTGTCGATTTGAGATATCGGTATAACATGCTTCCTTTGAGTAAAAATTTAACCACTGATGCAACTTAAAAATTTACTAACTTTTATACTGTGCGTAATATAACTATCAAAGTATGCAACATTGAAATGCTGTAACTTTTTACTGGAGCGTCATAAGACCTTGACATTTTGTGACAATAAAGAACTATTGTCAATTTGACATATCGGTATAACAATGCCACCTTTGAGTAAAAAATGAAAAACTGATGCAACTTCAAATTTCACTAACTTTTATACTGTGCGTAATATAACTATCAAAGTTTGCAACATTGAAATGCTGTAACTTTTTACTGGAGCGTCCTAAGACGTCGAAATTTTGTGACAATGAGGTACTATTGTCAATTTGAGATATCGGTATAACAGTGCTACCTTTGAGTAAAAAATGAAACACTGATGCAACTTCAAAATCCACTAACTTTTATACTGTGCGTAATATAACTATTAAAGTTTGCAACATTGAAATGCTGTAACTTTTTAGTGGATCGCCATAAGACCTAGAAATTTTGTGACAATAAAGTACTATTGTCAATTTGAGATATCGGTATAACAGTGCTACCCTTGAATAAAAAATGAAACACTGATGCAACTTCAAAATCCGCTAACTTTTATACTGGGCGTAATATAACTATCAAAGTTTGCAACATTGAAATGCTGTAACTTTTTAGTGGAGCGTCATAAGGCATTGAAATTTTGTGACAATAAAGTACCATTGCCAATGTGAGATATCGGTATAACAGTGCTACCTTTGAGTAACAATTGAAACACTGATGCAACTTCAAAGTTCACTAACTTTTATACTGTGCGCAATATAACTATCAAAGTTTGCAACATTGAAATGCTGTAACTTTTTACTGGAGCGTCATAAGACCTTGACATTTTGTGACAATAAAATACTATTGTCAATTTGAGATATCGGTATAACAATGCTACCTTTGAGTAAAAAATGAAAAACTGATGCAACTTCAAATTTCACTAACTCTTATACTTTGCGTAATATAACTATCAAAGTTTGCAACATTGAAATGCTGTAACTTTTTACTGGAGCGTCGTAAGACCTCTAAATTTTGTGACAATAAGGTACTATTGTCAATTTGCGATATCGGTATAACAGTGCTACCTTTGAGTAAAAAATGAAACACTGATGCAACTTCAAAATCCACTAACTTTTATACTGTGCGTAATATAACTATTAAAGTTTGCAACATTGAAATGCTGTAACTTTTTAGTGGATCGCCATACGACCTAGAAATTTTGTGACAATAAAGTACTATTGTCAATTTGAGATATCGGTATAAAAGTGCTACCCTTTAGTAAAAAATGAAACACTGATGCAACTTCAAAATCCACTAACTTTTATACTGGGTGTAATATAACTATCAAAGTTTGCAACGTTGAAATGCTGTAACTTTTTAGTGGATCGCCATACGACCTAGAAATTTTGTGACAATAAAGTACTATTGTCAATTTGAGCTATCGGTATAACAGTGCTACCTTTGAGTAAAAATGAAACACTGAAGCAACTTCAAAATTCACTAGCTTTTATACTGTGCATAATATAATTATCAAAGTTTGCAACATTGAAATGCTGTAACTTTTTAGTGGAGCGCCATAAGACCTTGAAATTTTGTGACAATAAAGTACTATTGTCAATATGAGCTATCGGTATAACAGTGCTACCCTTGAGTAAAAAATGAAACACTGATGCAACTTCAAAATTCACTAACTTTTATACTGTGCATAATATAATTATCAAAGTTTGCAACATTGAAATTCTGTAACTTTTTACTGGTGTGTAATTAAACCTTGAAATTTTGTGACAATAAAGTACTATTGTCGATTTGAGATATCGGTATAACATGCTTCCTTTGAGTAAAAATTTAACCACTGATGCAACTTAAAAATTTACTAACTTTTATACTGTGCGTAATATAACTATCAAAGTATGCAACATTGAAATGCTGTAACTTTTTACTGGAGCGTCATAAGACCTTGACATTTTGTGACAATAAAGAACTATTGTCAATTTGACATATCGGTATAACAATGCCACCTTTGAGTAAAAAATGAAAAACTGATGCAACTTCAAATTTCACAAACTTTTATACTGTGCGTAATATAACTATCAAAGTTTGCAACATTGAAATGCTGTAACTTTTTACTGGAGCGTCCTAAGACGTCGAAATTTTGTGACAATGAGGTACTATTGTCAATTTGAGATATCGGTATAACAGTGCTACCTTTGAGTAAAAAATGAAACACTGATGCAACTTCAAAATCCACTAACTTTTATACTGTGCGTAATATAACTATTAAAGTTTGCAACATTGAAATGCTGTAACTTTTTAGTGGATCGCCATAAGACCTAGAAATTTTGTGACAACAAAGTACTATTGTCAATTTGAGATATCGGTATAACAGTGCTACCCTTGAATAAAAAATGAAACACTGATGCAACTTCAAAATCCGCTAACTTTTATACTGGGCGTAATATAACTATCAAAGTTTGCAACATTGAAATGCTGTAACTTTTTAGTGGAGCGTCATAAGGCATTGAAATTTTGTGACAATAAAGTACCATTGCCAATGTGAGATATCGGTATAACAGTGCTACCTTTGAGTAACAATTGAAACACTGATGCAACTTCAAAGTTCACTAACTTTTACACTGTGCGCAATATAACTATCAAAGTTTGCAACATTGAAATGCTATAACCTTTTCGTGGAGCGTCATAAGACCTCGAAATTTTGTGACAATAAAGTACTATATTCAATTTGAAATATCGGTTTAACAGTGCTATCTTTGAGTACAAAATTAAACACTGATGCAAATTCAAAATTCACTAACTTTTATACTGTGCGTAATATAACTATCAAAGTTTGCAACATTGAAATGCTGTAAATTTTATGTGGATCGTCATAAGACCTTGAAATTTTGTGACAATAAAGTACTATTGTCAATTTAAAATATCGGTATAACATGGCTACCTTTGAGTGAAAAATGAAACACTGATGCAACTTCAAAGTTCACAAACTTTTATAATGTGCGTAATATAACTATAAAAGTTTGCAACATTGAAATGCTGTAACTTTTTAGTGGAGTGTCATAAAACCTTGAAATTTTGTGACAATAAAGTACTATTGTCAATTTGAGATTTCGGTATAATAGTGCTACCTTTGAGTAAAAAATGAAACACTGATGTAACTTCAAAATTCACTAACTTTTATACTGTGCATAATATAATTATCATAGTTTGCAACATTGAAATGCTGTAACTTTTTAGTGGAGCGCCATAAGACCTTGAAATTTTGTGACAATAAAGTACTATTGTCAATTTGAGCTATCGGTATAACATGCTTCCTTTGAGTAAAAATTTAACCACTGATGCAACTTAAAATTTTACTAACTTTTATACTGTGCGTAATATAACTATCAAAGTTTGCAACATTGAAATGCTGTAACTTTTTACTGGAGCGTCATAAGACCTTCACATTTTGTGACAATAAAGAACTATTGTCAATTTGAGATATCGGTATAACAATGCAACCTTTGAGTAAAAATTGAAACACTGATGCAACTTCAAATTTCACTAACTTTTATACTGTGCGTAATATAACTATCAAAGTTTGCAACATTGAAATGCTATAACCTTTTCGTGGAGCGTCATAAGACCTCGAAATTTTGTGACAATAAAGTACTATATTCAATTTAAAATATCGGTATAACAGTGCTATCTTTGAGTAAAAAATTAAACACTAATGCAAATTCAAAATTCACTAACTTTTATACTGTGCGTAATATAACTATCAAAGTTTGCAACATTGAAATGCTGTAAATTTTTTGTGGATCGCCATAAGACCTTGAAATTTTGTGACAATAAAGTACTATTGTCAATTTAAAATATCGGTATAACAGAGCTACCATTGGGTAAAAAATGAAACACTGATGCAACTTCAAAATTCACTAATTTTTATACTGTGCGTAATATAACTATTAAAGTTTGCAACATTGAACTGCTGTAACCTTTTAGTGGATCGCCATAAGACCTAGAAATTTTGTGACAATAAAGTACTATTGTCAATTTGAGATTTCGGTATAACAGTGCTACCCTTGAGTAAAAAATGAAACACTGATGCAACTTCAAAATCCGCTAACTTTTATACTGGGCGTAATATAGCTATCAAAGTTTGCAAAATTGAAATGCTGTAACTTTTTAGTGGAGCGTCATAAGGCATTGAAATTTTGTGACAATAAAGTACTATTGCCAATGTTAGATATCGGTATAACAGTGCTACATTTGAGTAAAAATTGAAACACTGATGCAACTTCAAAGTTCACTAACTTTTATACTGTGCGTAATATAACTATCAAAGTTTGCAACATTGAAATGCTATAACCTTTTCGTGGAGCGTCATAAGACCTCGAAATTTTGTGACAATAAAGTACTATATTCAATTTAAAATATCGGTATAACAGTGCTATCTTTGAGTAAAAAATTAAACACTAATGCAAATTCAAAATTCACTAACTTTTATACTGTGCGTAACATAACTATCAAAGTTTGCAACATTGAAATGCTGTAAATTTTTTGTGGATCGCCATAAGACCTTGAAATTTTGTGACAATAAAGTACTATTGTCAATTTAAAATATCGGTATAACAGAGCTACCATTGGGTAAAAAATGAAACACTGATGCAACTTCAAAATCCACTAATTTTTACACTGTGCGTAATATAACTATTAAAGTTTGCAACATTGAACTGCTGTAACCTTTTAGTGGATCGCCATAAGACCTAGAAATTTCGTCACAATAAAGTACTATTGTCATTTTGAGATATCGGTATAACATTGCTACCCTTGAGTAAAAAATGAAACACTGATGCAACTTCAAAATCCGCTATCTTTTATACTGGGCGTAATATAGCTATCAAAGTTTGCAACATTGAAATGCAGTAACTTTTTAGTGGAGCGTCATAAGGCATTGAAATTTTGTGACAATAAAGTACTATTGCCAATGTTAGATATCGGTATAACAGTGCTACCTTTGAGTAAAAATTGAAACACTGATGCAACTTCAAAGTTCACTAACTTTTATACTGTGCGTAATATAACTATCAAAGTTTGCAACATTGAAATGCTATAACCTTTTCGTGGAGCGTCATAAGACCTCGAAATTTTGTGACAATAAAGTACTATATTCAATTTAAAATATCGGTATAACAGTGCTATCTTTGAGTAAAAAATTAAACACAAATGCAAATTCAAAATCCACTAACTTTTATACTGGGTGTAATATAACTATCAAAGTTTGCAACATTGAAATGCTGTAACTTTTTTGTGGAGCGTCATAAGGCATTGAAATTTTGTGACAATAAAGTACTATTGCCAATGTAAGATATCGGTGTAACAGTGCTACCTTTGAGTAAAAAATGAAACACTGATGCAACTTCAAAGTTCACTAACTTTTATACTGTGCGTAATATAATTATCAAAGTTTGCAACATTGAAATGCTGTAACATTTTAATGGGGCGTCATAAGACCTAGACATTTTGTGACAATAAAGAACTATTGTCAATTTGAGATATCGGTACAACAATGCTACCTTTGAGTAAAAAATGAAAAACTGATGCAACTTCAAACTTCACTAACTTTTATACTGGGCGTAATATAACTATCAAAGTTTGCAATATTGAAATACTGTAACTTTTTAGTGGAGCGTCATAAGACCTCGAAATTTTGTGACAATAAAGTACTATATTCAATTTAAAATATCGGTATATCAGAGCTACCTTTGAGTAAAAAATGAAACACACATCCACCTTTCAGTAACTTTTATACTGTGAAATATATCTATCAAAGTTAGCAAAATTGAAATGCTGTAACTTTTCACTGAAGCGTTAACCTCGAAATTTTGTGACAATAAAGTACTATTGTCAATTTGAGATATCGGTATAACAGTGCTACCCTTGAGTAAAAAATGAAACACTGATGCAACTTCAAAATCCGCTAACTTTTATACTGGGCGTAATATAGCTATCAAAGTTTGCAACATTGAAATGCTGTAACTTTTTACTGGAGCGTCATAGGACCTCGAAATTTTGTGACAATAAATTACTATTCTCAATTTGAAATATCGGTATAACAGTGCTACCTTTGAGTACAAAAATGAAATACTGATGCAACTTCAAAGTTCACAAAATTTTATACTATGCGTAATATAACTGCAAAGTTTGCAATATTGAAATGCTGTAACTTTTTAGTGGAGTGTCATAAGACCTTGAAATTTTGTGACAATAAAGTACTATTGTCAATTTGAGCTATCGGTATAACAGTGCTACCCTTGAGTAAAAAATGAAACACTGATGCAACTTCAAAATTCACTAACTTTTATACTGTGCATAATATAACTATCAAAGTTTGCAACATTGAACTGCTGTAACTTTTTATTGGTGTGTAATAAAACCTTGAAATTTTGTGACAATAAAGTACTATTGTCGATTTGAGATATCGGTATAACATGCTTCCTTTGAGTAAAAATTTAACCACTGATGCAACTTAAAATTTTACTAACTTTTATACTGTGCGTAATATAACTATCAAAGTTTGCAACATTGAAATGCTGTAACTTTTTACTGGAGCGTCATAAGACCTTCACATTTTGTGACAATAAAGAACTATTGTCAATTTGAGATATCGGTATAACACTGCTACCTTTGAGTAAAAATTGAAACACTGATGCAACTTCAAATTTCACTAACTTTTATACTGTGCGTAATATAACTATCAAAGTTTGCAATATTGAAATGCTATAACCTTTTCGTGGAGCGTCATAAGACCTCGAAATTTTGTGACAATAAAGTACTATTGTCAATTTGAGATATCGGTATAACAGTGCTACCCTTGAGTAAAAAATGAAACACTGATGCAACTTCAAAATCCGCTAACTTTTATACTGGGCGTAATATAGTTATCAAAGTTTGCAACATTGAAATGCTGTAACTTTTTAGTGGAGCGTCATAAGGCATTGAAATTTTGTGACAATAAAGTACTATTGCCAATGTTAGATATCGGTATAACAGTGCTACCTTTGAGTAAAAATTGAAACACTGATGCAACTTCAAAGTTCACTAACTTTTATACTGTGCGTAATATAACTATCAAAGTTTGCAACGTTGAAATGCTATAACCTTTTCGTGGAGCGTCATAAGACCTCGAAATTTTGTGACAATAAAGTACTATATTCAATTTAAAATATCGGTATAACAGTGCTATCTTTGAGTAAAAAATTAAACACTAATGCAAATTCAAAATTCACTAACTTTTATACTGTGCGTAACATAACTTTCAAAGTTTGCAACATTGAAATGCTGTAAATTTTTTGTGGATCGCCATAAGACCTTGAAATCTTGTGACAATAAAGTACTATTGTCAATTTAAAATATCGGTATAACAGAGCTACCATTGGGTAAAAAATGAAACACTGATGCAACTTCAAAATCCACTAATTTTTATACTGTGCGTAATATAACTATTAAAGTTTGCAACATTGAACTGCTGTAACGTTTTAGTGGATCGCCATAAGACCTAGAAATTTTGTCACAATAAAGTACTATTGTCATTTTGAGATATCGGTATAACAGTGCTACCCTTGAGTAAAAAATGAAACACTGATGCAACTTCAAAATCCGCTAACTTTTATACTGGGCGTAATATAGCTATCAAAGTTTGCAACATTGAAATGCAGTAACTTTTTAGTGGAGCGTCATAAGGCATTGAAATTTTGTGACAATAAAGTACTATTGCCAATGTTAGATATCGGTATAACAGTGCTACCTTTGAGTAAAAATTGAAACACTGATGCAACTTCAAAGTTCACTAACTTTTATACTGTGCGTAATATAACTATCAAAGTTTGCAACATTGAAATGCTATAACCTTTTCGTGGAGCGTCATAAGACCTCGAAATTTTGTGACAATAAAGTACTATATTCAATTTAAAATATCGGTATAACAGTGCTATCTTTGAGTAAAAAATGAAACACTGATGCAACTTCAAAATCCGCTAACTTTTATACTGGGCGTAATATAATTATCAAAGTTTGCAATATTGAAATGCTGTAACATTTTACTGGAGCGTCATAAGACCTAGACATTTTGTGACAATAAAGAACTATTGTCAATTTGAGATATCGGTACAACAATGCTACCTTTGAGTAAAAATTGAAAAACTGATGCAACTTCAAATTTCACTAACTTTTATACTGTGCGTAATATAACTATCAAAGTTTGCAATATTGAAATACTGTAACTTTTTAGTGGAGCGTCATAAGACCTCGAAATCTTGTGACAATAAAGTACTATATTCAATTTAAAATATCGGTATAACAGAGCTACCTTTGAGTAAAAAATGAAACACAGATCCACCTTTCAGTAACTTTTATACCGTGCAATATATCTATCAAAGTTAGCAAAATTGAAATGCTGTAACTTTTCACTGAAGCGTTAACCTCGAAATTTTGTGACAATAAAGTACTATTGTCAATTTGAGATATCGGTATAACAGTGCTACCCTTGAGTAAAAAATGAAACACTGATGCAACTTCAAAATCCGCTAACTTTTATACTGGGCGTAATATAGCTATCAAAGTTTGCAACATTGAAATGCTGTAACTTTTTACTGGAGCGTCATAAGACCTCGAAATTTTGTGACAATAAATTACTATTCTCAATTTGAAATATCGGTATAACAGTGCTACCTTTGAGTAAAAAATGAAATACTGATGCAACTTCAAAGTTCACAAAATTTTATACTATGCGTAATATAACTGCAAAGTTTGCAATATTGAAATGCTGTAACTTTTTAGTGGAGTGTCATAAAACCTTGAATTTTTGTGACAATAAAGTACTATTGTCAATTTGAGATATCGGTATAACATGCTTCCTTTGAGTAAAAATTTAACCACTGATGCAACTTAAAATTTTACTAACTTTTATACTGTGCGTAATATAATTATCAAAGTTTGCAACATTGAAATGCTGTAACTTTTTACTGGAGCGTCATAAGACCTTCACATTTTGTGACAATAAAGAACTATTGTCAATTTGAGATATCGGTATAACAATTGAGTAAAAATTGAAACACTGATGCAACTTCAAATTTCACTAACTTTTATACTGTGCGTAATATAACTATCAAAGTTTGCAACATTGAACTGCTGTAACCTTTTCGTGGAGCGTCATAAGACCTCGAAATTTTGTGACAATAAAGTACTATATTCAATTTAAAATATCGGTATAACAGTGCTATCTTTGAGTAAAAAATTAATCACTAATGCAAATTCAAAATTCACTAACTTTTATACTGTGCGTAATATAACTATCAAAGTTTGCAACATTGAAATGCTGTAAATTTTTTGTGGATCGCCATAAGACCTTGAAATTTTGTGACAATAAAGTACTATTGTCAATTTAAAATATCGGTATAACAGAGCTACCATTGGGTAAAAAATGAAAAACTGATCCAACTTCAAAATCCACTAATTTTTATACTGTGCGTAATATAACTATTAAAGTTTGCAACATTGAACTGCTGTAACCTTTTAGTGGATCGCCATAAGACCTAGAAATTTTGTGACAATAAAGTACTATTGCCAATTTGAGATATCGGTATAACAGTGCTACCCTTGAGTAAAAAATGAAATACTGATGCAACTTCAAAATTCACTAACTTTTATACTGTGCATAATATAACTATCAAAGTTTGCAACATTGAACTGCTGTAACTTTTTACTGGTGTGTAATAAAACCTTGAAATTTTGTGACAATAAAGTACTATTGCCAATGTTAGATATCGGTATAACAGTGCTACCTTTGAGTAAAAATTGAAACACTGATGCAACTTCAAAGTTCACTAACTTTTATACTGTGCGTAATATAACTATCAAAGTTTGCAACATTGAAATGCTATAACCTTTTCGTGGAGCGTCATAAGACCTCGAAATTTTGTGACAATAAAGTACTATATTCAATTTAAAATATCGGTATAACAGTGCAATCTTTGAGTAAAAAATTAAACACTAATGCAAATTCAAAATTCACTAACTTTTATACTGTGCGTAACATAACTATCAAAGTTTGCAACATTGAAATGCTGTAAATTTTTTGTGGATCGCCATAAGACCTTGAAATTTTGTGACAATAAAGTACTATTGTCAATTTAAAATATCGGTATAACAGAGCTACCATTGGGTAAAAAATGAAACACTGATGCAACTTCAAAATCCACAAATTTTTATACTGTGCGTAATATAACTATTAAAGTTTGCAACATTGAACTGCTGTAACCTTTTAGTGGATCGCCATAAGACCTAGAAATTTTGTCACAATAAAGTACTATTGTCAATTTGAGATATCGGTATAACAGTGCTACCCTTGAGTAAAAAATGAAACACTGATGCAACTTCAAAATCCGCTAACTTTTATACTGGGCGTAATATAGCTATCAAAGTTTGCAACATTGAAATGCAGTAACTTTTTAGTGGAGCGTCATAAGGCATTGAAATTTTGTGACAATAAAGTACTATTGCCAATGTTAGATATCGGTATAACAGTGCTACCTTTGAGTAAAAATTGAAACACTGATGCAACTTCAAAGTTCACTAACTTTTATACTGTGCGTAATATAACTATCAAAGTTTGCACCATTGAAATGCTATAACCTTTTCGTGGAGCGTCATAAGACCTCGAAATTTTGTGACAATAAAGTACTATATTCAATTTAAAATATCGGTATAACAGTGCTATCTTTGAGTAAAAAATTAAACACTAATGCAAATTCAAAATCCACTAACTTTTATACTGGGTGTAATATAACTATCAAAGTTTGCAACATTGAAATGCTGTAACTTTTTAGTGGAGCGTCATAAGGCATTGAAATTTTGTGACAATAAAGTACTATTGCCAATGTGAAATATCGGTATAACAGTGCTACCTTTGAGTAAAAAATGAAACACTGATGCAACTTCAAAGTTCACTAACTTTTATACTGTGCGTAATATAATTATCAAAGTTTGCAACATTGAAATGCTGTAACTTTTTAGTGGAGCGCCATAAGACCTTGAAATTTTGTGACAATAAAGTACTATTGTCAATTTGAGCTATCGGTATAACAGTGCTACCCTTGAGTAAAAAATGAAACACTGATGCAACTTCAAAATCCGCTAACTTTTATACTGGGCGTAATATAGTTATCAAAGTTTGCAACATTGAAATGCTGTAACTTTTTAGTGGAGCGTCATAAGGCATTGAAATTTTGTGACAATAAAGTACTATTGCCAATGTTAGATATCGGTATAACAGTGCTACCTTTGAGTAAAAATTGAAACACTGATGCAACTTCAAAGTTCACTAACTTTTATACTGTGCGTAATATAACTATCAAAGTTTGCAACATTGAAATGCTATAACCTTTTCCTAGAGCGTCATAACACCTCGAAATTTTGTGACAATAAAGTACTATATTCAATTTAAAATATCGGTATAACTGTGCTATCTTTGAGTAAAAAATTAAACACTAATGCAAATTCAAAATTCACTAACTTTTATACTGTGCGTAATATAACTATCAAAGTTTGCAACATTGAAATGCTGTAAATTTTTTGTGGATCGCCATAAGACCTTGAAATTTTGTGACAATAAAGTACTATTGTCAATTTAAAATATCGGTATAACAGAGCTACCTTTGAGTGAAAAATGAAACACTGATGCAACTTCAAAATTCACTAACTTTTATACTGTGCATAATATAATTATCAAAGTTTGCAACATTGAAATGCTGTAACTTTTTAATGGAGCGTCATAAGACATTAAAATTTTGGGACAATAAAGTACTATTGTCAATTTGAGCTATCGGTATAACAGTGCTACCCTTGAGTAAAAAATGAAACACTGATGCAACTTCAAAATCCGCTAACTTTTATACTGGGCGTAATATAGTTATCAAAGTTTGCAACATTGAAATGCTGTAACTTTTTAGTGGAGCGTCATAAGGCATTGAAATTTTGTGACAATAAAGTACTATTGCCAATGTTAGATATCGGTATAACAGTGCTACCTTTGAGTAAAAATTGAAACACTGATGCAACTTCAAAGTTCACTAACTTTTATACTGTGCGTAATATAACTATCAAAGTTTGCAACATTGAAATGCTATAACCTTTTCCTAGAGCGTCATAAGACCTCGAAATTTTGTGACAATAAAGTACTATATTCAATTTAAAATATCGGTACAACAGTGCTATCTTTGCGTAAAAAATTAAACACTAATGCAAATTCAAAATTCACTAACTTTTATACTGTGCGTAATATAACTATCAAAGTTTGCAACGTTGAAAAGCTGTAACTTTTTAGTGGACCGCCATAAGACCTAGAAATTTTGTGACAATAAAGTACTATTGTCAATTTGAGATATCGGTATAACAGTGCTACCATTGAGTAAAAAATGAAACACTGATGCAACTTCAAAATCCGCTAACTTTTATACTGGGCGTAATATAGCTATCAAAGTTTGCAACAATGCAGTAACTTTTTAGTGGAGCGTCATAAGGCATTGGAATTTTGTGACAATAAAGTACTATTGCCAATGTTAGATATCGGTATAACAGTGCTACCTTTGAGTAAAAATTGAAACACTGATGCAACTTCAAAGTTCACTAACTTTTATACTGTGCGTAATATAACTATCAAAGTTTGCAACATTGAAATGCTATAACCTTTTCGTGGAGCGTCATAAGACCCCGCAATTTTGTGACAATAAAATACTATATTCAATTTAAAATATTAGTATAACAGAGCTATCTTTGAGTAAAAAATTAAACACTAATGTAAATTCAAAATCCACTAACTTTTATACTGGGTGTAATATAACTATCAAAGTTTGCAACATTGAAATGCTGTAACTTTTTAGTGGAGCGTCATAAGGCATTGAAATTTTGTGACAATAAAGTACTATTGCCAATGTGAGATATCGGTATAACAGTGCTACCTTTGAGTAAAAAATGAAACACTGATGCAACTTCAAAGTTCATTAACTTTTATACTGTGCGTAATATAATTATCAAAGTTTGCAACATTGAAATGCTGTAACTTTTTACTGGAGCGTCATAAGACCTAGACATTTTGTGACAATAAAGAACTATTGTCAATTTGAGATATCGGTACAACAATGCTACCTTTGTGTAAAAAATGAAAAACTGATGCAACTTCAAATTTCACTAACTTTTATACTGGGCGTAATATAACTATCAAAGTTTGCAATATTGAAATACTGTAACTTTTTAGTGGAGCGTCATAAGACCTCGAAATTTTGTGACAATAAAGTACTATATTCAATTTAAAATATCGGTATAACAGAGCTACCTTTGAGTAAAAAAAAAAACACAGATCCACCTTTCAGTAACTTTTATACTGTGCAATATATCTATCAAAGTTAGCAAAATTGAAATGCTGTAACTTTTCACTGAAGCGTTAACCTCGAAATTTTGTGACAATAAAGTACTATTGTCAATTTGAGATATCGGTATAACAGTGCTACCCTTGAGTAAAAAATGAAACACTGATGCAACTTCAAAATCCGCTAACTTTTATACTGGGCGTAATATAGCTATCAAAGTTTGCAACATTGAAATGCTGTAACTTTTTAGTGGAGCGTCATAAGGCATTGAAATTTTGTGACAATAAAGTACTATTGCCAATGTTAGATATCGGTATAACAGTGCTACCTTTGAGTAAAAATTGAAACACTGATGCAACTTAAAAATTTACTAACTTTTATACTGTGCATAATATATTTATCAAAGTTTGCACCATTGAAATGCTGTAACTTTTTAGTGGAGCGCCATAAGACCTTGAAATTTTGTGACAATAAAGTACTATTGTCAATTTGAGCTATCGGTATAACAGTGCTACCCTTGAGTAAAAAATGAAACACTGATACAACTTCAAAATCCGCTAACTTTTATACTGGGCGTAATATAGTTATCAAAGTTTGCAACATTGAAATGCTGTAACTTTTTAGTGGAGCGTCATAAGGCATTGAAATTGTGTGACAATAAAGTACTATTGCCAATGTTAGATATCGGTATAACAGTGCTACCTTTGAGTAAAAATTGAAACGCTGATGCAACTTCAAAGTTCACTAACTTTTATACTGTGCGTAATATAACTATCAAAGTTTGCAACATTGAAATGCTGTAAATTTTTTGTGGATCGCCATAAGACCTTGAAATTTTGTGACAATAAAGTACTATTGTCAATTTAAAATATCGGTATAACAGCGCTACCTTTGAGTAAAAAATTAAACACTAATGCAAATTCAAAATTCACTAACTTTTATACTGTGCGTAATATAACTATCAAAGTTTGCAACATTGAAATGCTATAACCTTTTCCTAGAGCGTCATAAGACCTCGAAATTTTGTGACAATAAAGTACTATATTCAATTTAAAATATCGGTACAACAGTGCTATCTTTGCGTAAAAAATTAAACTCTAATGCAAATTCAAAATTCACTAACTTTTATACTGTGCGTAATATAACTATCAAAGTTTGCAACGTTGAAAAGCTGTAACTTTTTAGTGGATCGCCATAAGACCTAGAAATTTTGTGACAATAAAGTACTATTGTCAATTTGAGATATCGGTATAACCGTGCTACCCTTGAGTAAAAAATGAAACACTGATGCAACTTCAAAATCCGCTAACTTTTATACTGGGCGTAATATAGCTATCAAAGTTTGCAACATTGAAATGCTGTAACTTTTTAGTGGAGCGTCATAAGGCATTGAAATTTTGTGACAAAAAAGTACTATTGCCAATGTTAGATATCGGTATAACAGTGCTACCTTTGAGTAAAAATTGAAACACTGATGCAACTTAAAAATTTACTAACTTTTATACTGTGCATAATATATTTATCAAAGTTTGCACCATTGAAATGCTGTAACTTTTTAGTGGAGCGCCATAAGACCTTGAAATTTTGTGACAATAAAGTACTATTGTCAATTTGAGCTATCGGTATAACAGTGCTACCCTTGAGTAAAAAATGAAACACTGATACAACTTCAAAATCCGCTAACTTTTATACTGGGCGTAATATAGTTATCAAAGTTTGCAACATTGAAATGCTGTAACTTTTTAGTGGAGCGTCATAAGGCATTGAAATTGTGTGACAATAAAGTACTATTGCCAATGTTAGATATCGGTATAACAGTGCTACCTTTGAGTAAAAATTGAAACACTGATGCAACTTCAAAGTTCACTAACTTTTATACTGTGCGTAATATAACTATCAAAGTTTGCAACATTGAAATGCTATAACCTTTTCCTAGAGCGTCATAACACCTCGAAATTTTGTGACAATAAAGTACTATATTCAATTTAAAATATCGGTATAACTGTGCTATCTTTGAGTAAAAAATTAAACACTAATGCAAATTCAAAATTCACTAACTTTTATACTGTGCGTAATATAACTATCAAAGTTTGCAACATTGAAATGCTGTAAATTTTTTGTGGATCGCCATAAGACCTTGAAATTTTGTGACAATAAAGTACTATTGTCAATTTAAAATATCGGTATAACAGCGCTACCTTTGAGTAAAAAATGAAACACTGATGCAACTTCAAAATTCACTAACTTTTATACTGTGCATAATATAATTATCAAAGTTTGCAACATTGAAATGCTGTAACTTTTTAATGGAGCGTCATAAGACATTGAAATTTTGTGACAATAAAGTACTATTGTCAATTTGAGCTATCGGTATAACAGTGCTACCCTTGAGTAAAAAATGAAACACTGATGCAACTTCAAAATCCGCTAACTTTTATACTTGGCGTAATATAGTTATCAAAGTTTGCAACATTGAACTGCTGTCACTTTTTAGTGGAGCGTCATAAGGCATTGAAATTTTGTGACAATAAAGTACTATTGCCAATGTTAGATATCGGTATAACAGTGCTACCTTTGAGTAAAAATTGAAACACTGATGCAACTTCAAAGTTCACTAACTTTTATACTGTGCGTAATATAACTATCAAAGTTTGCAACATTGAAATGCTATAACCTTTTCCTAGAGCCGTCATAAGACCTCGCAATTTTGTGACAATAAAAAACTATATTCAGTTTAAAATATCGGTATAACAGAGCTATCTTTGAGTAAAAAATTAAACACTAATGTAAATTCAAAATCCACTAACTTTTATACTGGGTGTAATATAACTATCAAAGTTTGCAACATTGAAATGCTGTAACTTTTTAGTGGAGCGTCAGAAGACCTTGAAAGTTTGTGACAAAAAACTACTATTGCCAATTTGAGATATCGGTATAACAGTGCTACCTTTGAGTAAAAAATGAAACACTGATGCAACTTCAAAGTTCACTAACTTTTATACTGTGCGTAATATAATTATCAAAGTTTGCAACGTTGAAATGCTGTAACTTTTTACTGGACCGTCATAAGACCTAGACATTTTGTGACAATAAAGTACTATTGTCAATTTGAGATATCGGTATAACAGTGCTACCCTTGAGTAAAAAATGAAACACTGATGCAACTTCAAAATTCACTAACTTTTATACTGTGCATAATATAACTATCAAAGTTTGCAACATTGAACTGCTGTAACTTTTTACTGGTGTGTAATAAAACCTTGAAATTTTGTGACAATAAAGTACTATTGTCGATTTGAGATATCGGTATAACATGCTTCCTTTGAGTAAAAATTTAACCACTGATGCAACTTAAAAATTTACTAACTTTTATACTGTGCGTAATATAACTATCAAAGTTTGCAACATTGAAATGCTGTAACTTTTTACTGGAGCGTCATAAGACCTTCACATTTTGTGACAATAAAGAACTATTGTCAATTTGAGATATCGGTATAACAGTGCTACCTTTGAGTAAAAAATGAAAAACTGATGCAACTTCAAATTTCACTAACTTTTATACTGTGCGTAATATAAATATCAAAGTTTGCCACATTGAAATGCTGTAACTTTTTACTGGAGCATCGTAAGAGCTCGAAATTTTGTGACAATAAGGTACTATTGTTAATTTGAGATATCGGTATAACAGTGCTACCTTTGAGTAAAAAATGAAACACTGATGCAACTTCAAAATCCACTAACTTTTATACTGTGCGTAATATAACTATTAAAGTTTGCAACATTGAACTGCTGTAACTTTTTAGTGGATCGCCATAAGACCTAGAAATTTTGTGACAATAAAGTACTATTGTCAATTTGAGATATCGGTATAACAGTGCTACCCTTGAATAAAAAATGAAACACTGATGCAACTTCAAAATCCGCTAACTTTTATACTGGGCGTAATATAACTATCAAAGTTTGCAACATTGAAATGCTATAACCTTTTCGTGGAGCGTCATAAGACCTCGAAATTTTGTGACAATAAAGTACTATATTCAATTTAAAATATCGGTATAACTGTGCTATCTTTGAGTAAAAAATTAAACACTAATGCAAATTCAAAATTCACTAACTTTTATACTGTGCGTAATATAACTATCAAAGTTTGCAACATTGAAATGCTGTAAATTTTTTGTAGATCGCCATAAGACCTTGAAATTTTGTGACAATAAAGTACTATTGTCAATTTAAAATATCGGTATAACAGAGCTACCATTGGGTAAAAAATGAAACAATGATGGAACTTCAAAATCCACTAATTTTTATACTGTGCGTCATATAACTATTAAAGTTTGCAACATTGAACTGCTGTAACCTTTTAGTGGATCGCCATAAGACCTAGAAGTTTTGTGACAATAAAGTACTATTGTCAATTTGAGATATCGGTATAACAGTGCTACCCTTGAGTAAAAAATGAAACACTGATGCAACTTCAAAATCCGCTAACTTTTATACTGGGCGTAATATAGTTATCAAAGTTTGCAACATTGAAATGCTGTAACTTTTTAGTGGAGCGTCATAAGGCATTGAAATTTTGTGACAATAAAGTTCTATTGCCATTGTTAGATATCGGTATAACAGTGCTACCTTTGAGTAAAAATTGAAACACTGATGCAACTTCAAAGTTCACTAACTTTTATACTGGGCGTAATATAGCTATCAAAGTTTGCAACATTGAAATGCTGTAACTTTTTAGTGGAGCGTCATAAGGCATTGGAATTTTGTGACAATAAAGTACTATTGCCAATGTTAGATATCGGTATAACAGTGCTACCTTTGAGTAAAAATTGAAACACTGATGCAACTTAAAAATTTACTAACTTTTATACTGTGCATAATATATTTATCAAAGTTTGCACCATTGAAATGCTATAACCTTTTCGTGGAGCGTCATAAGACCTCGCAATTTTGTGACAATAAAATACTATATTCAATTTAAAATATCGGTATAACAGAGCTATCTTTGAGTAAAAAATTAAACACTAATGTAAATTCAAAATCCACTAACTTTTATACTGGGTGTAATATAACTATCAAAGTTTGCAACATTGAAATGCTGTAACTTTTTAGTGGAGCGTCATAAGGCATTGAAATTTTGTGACAATAAAGTACTATTGCCAATTTGAGATATCGGTATAACAGTGCTACCTTTGAGTAAAAAATGAAACACTGATGCAACTTCAAAATCCACTAACTTTTATACTGTGCGTAATATAACTATTAAAGTTTGCAACATTGAACTGCTGTAACCTTTTAGTGGATCGCCATAAGACCTAGAAATTTTGTGACAATAAAGTACTATTGTCAATTTGAGATATCGGTATAACAGTGCTACCCTTGAGTAAAAAATGAAACACTGATGCAACTTCAAAATCCGCTAACTTTTATACTGGGCGTAATATAGTTATCAAAGTTTGCAACATTGAAATGCTGTAACTTTTTAGTGGAGCGTCATAAGGCATTGAAATTTTGTGACAATAAAGTACTATTGCCAATGTTAGATATCGGTATAACAGTGCTACCTTTGAGTAAAAATTGAAACACTGATGCAACTTCAAAGTTCACTAACTTTTATACTGGGCGTAATATAGCTATCAAAGTTTGCAACATTGAAATGCTGTAACTTTTTAGTGGAGCGTCATAAGGCATTGAAATTTTGTGACAATAAAGTACTATTGCCAATGTTAGATATCGGTATAACAGTGCTACCTTTGAGTAAAAATTGAAACACTGATGCAACTTAAAAATTTACTAACTTTTATACTGTGCATAATATATTTATCAAACTTTGCACCATTGAAATGCTGTAAGTTTTTAGTGGAGCGCCATAAGACCTTGAAATTTTGTGACAATAAAGTACTATTGTCAATTTGAGCTATCGGTATAACAGTGCTACCCTTGAGTAAAAAATGAAACACTGATGCAACTTCAAAATCCGCTAACTTTTATACTGGGCGTAATATAGTTATCAAAGTTTGCAACATTGAAATGCTGTAACTTTTTAGTGGAGCGTCATAAGGCATTGAAATTTTGTGACAATAAAGTACTATTGCCAATGTTAGATATCGGTATAACAGTGCTACCTTTGAGTAAAAATTTAAACACTGATGCAACTTCAAAGTTCACTAACTTTTATACTGTGCGTAATATAACTATCAAAGTTTGCAACATTGAAATGCTATAACCTTTTCCTAGAGCGTCATAACACCTCGAAATTTTGTGACAATAAAGTACTATATTCAATTTAAAATATCGGTATAACTGTGCTATCTTTGAGTAAAAAATTAAACACTAATGCAAATTCAAAATGCACTAACTTTTATACTGTGCGTAATATAACTATCAAAGTTTGCCACATTGAAATGCTGTAAATTTTTTGTGGATCGCCATAAGACCTTGAAATTTTGTGACAATAAAGTACTATTGTCAATTTAAAATATCGGTATAACAGCGCTACCTTTGAGTAAAAAATGAAACACTGATGCAACTTCAAAATTCACTAACTTTTATACTGTGCATAATATAATTATCAAAGTTTGCAACATTGAAATGCTGTAACTTTTTAATGGAGCGTCATAAGACATTGAAATTTTGTGACAATAAAGTACTATTGTCAATTTGAGCTATCGGTATAACAGTGCTACCCTTGAGTAAAAAATGAAACACTGATGCAACTTCAAAATCCGCTAACTTTTATACTGGGCGTAATATAGTTATCAAAGTTTGCAACATTGAAATGCTGTAACTTTTTAGTGGAGCGTCATAAGGCATGGAAATTTTGTGACAATAAAGTACTATTGCCAATGTTAGATATCGGTATAACAGTGCTACCTTTGAGTAAAAATTGAAACACTGATGCAACTTCAAAGTTCACTAACTTTTATACTGTGCGTAATATAACTATCAAAGTTTGCAACATTGAAATGCTATAACCTTTTCGTGGAGCGTCATAAGACCTCGCAATTTTGTGACAATAAAAAACTATATTCAGTTTAAAATATCGGTATAACAGAGCTATCTTTGAGTAAAAAATTAAACACTAATGTAAATTCAAAATCCACTAACTTTTATACTGGGTGTAATATAACTATCAAAGTTTGCAACATTGAAATGCTGTAACTTTTTAGTGGAGCGTCAGAAGACCTTGAAAGTTTGTGACAAAAAACTACTAATGCCAATTTGAGATATCGGTATAACAGTGCTACCTTTGAGTAAAAAATGAAACACTGATGCAACTTCAAAGTTCACTAACTTTTATACTGTGCGTAATATAATTATCAAAGTTTGCAACATTGAAATGCTGTAACTTTTTACTGGAGCGTCATAAGACCTAGACATTTTGTGACAATAAAGTACTATTGTCAATTTGAGCTATCGGTATAACAATGCTACCCTTGAGTAAAAAATGAAACACTGATGCAACTTCAAAATTCACTAACTTTTATACTGTGCATAATATAACTATCAAAGTTTGCAACATTGAACTGCTGTAACTTTTTACTGGTGTGTAATAAAACCTTGAAATTTTGTGACAATAAAGTACTATTGTCGATTTGAGATATCGGTATAACATGCTTCCTTTGAGTAAAAATTTAACCACTGATGCAACTTAAAAATTTACTAACTTTTATACTGTGCGTAATATAACTATCAAAGTTTGCAACATTGAAATGCTGTAACTTTTTACTGGAGCGTCATAAGACCTTCACATTTTGTGACAATAAAGAACTATTGTCAATTTGAGATATCGGTATAACAATGCTACCTTTGAGTAAAAAATGAAAAACTGATGCAACTTCAAATTTCACTAACTTTTATACTGTGCGTAATATAAATATCAAAGTTTGCCACATTGAAATGCTGTAACTTTTTACTGGAGCATCGTAAGAGCTCGAAATTTTGTGACAATAAGGTACTATTGTTAATTTGAGATATCGGTATAACAGTGCTACCTTTGAGTAAAAAATGAAACACTGATGCAACTTCAAAATCCACTAACTTTTATACTGTGCGTAATATAACTATTAAAGTTTGCAACATTGAACTGCTGTAACCTTTTAGTGGATCGCCATAAAACCTAGAAATTTTGTGACAATAAAGTACTATTGTCAATTTGAGATATCGGTATAACAGTGCTACCCTTGTGTAAAAAATGAAACACTGATGCAACTTCAAAATCCGCTAACTTTTATACTGGGCGTAATATAGCTATCAAAGTTTGCAACATTGAAATGCTGTAACTTTTTAGTGGAGCGTCATAAGGCATTGAAATTTTGTGATAATAAAGTACTATTGCCAATGTTAGATATCGGTATAACAGTGCTACCTTTGAGTAAAAATTGAAACACTGATGCAACTTCAAAGTTCACTAACTTTTATACTGGGCGTAATATAGCTATCAAAGTTTGCAACATTGAAATGCTGTAACTTTTTAGTGGAGCGTCATAAGGCATTGAAATTTTGTGACAATAAAGTACTATTGCCAATGTTAGATATCGGTATAACAGTGCTACCTTTGAGTAAAAATTGAAACACTGATGCAACTTAAAAATTTACTAACTTTTATACTGTGCATAATATATTTATCAAAGTTTGCACCATTGAAATGCTGTAAGTTTTTAGTGGAGCGCCATAAGACCTTGAAATTTTGTGACAATAAAGTACTATTGTCAATTTGAGCTATCGGTATAACAGTGCTACCCTTGAGTAAAAAATGAAACACTGATGCAACTTCAAAATCCGCTAACTTTTATACTGGGCGTAATATAGTTATCAAAGTTTGCAACATTGAAATGCTGTAACTTTTTAGTGGAGCGTCATAAGGCATTGAAATTTTGTGACAATAAAGTACTATTGCCAATGTTAGATATCGGTATAACAGTGCTACCTTTGAGTAAAAATTTAAACACTGATGCAACTTCAAAGTTCACTAACTTTTATACTGTGCGTAATATAACTATCAAAGTTTGCAACATTGAAATGCTATAACCTTTTCCTAGAGCGTCATAACACCTCGAAATTTTGTGACAATAAAGTACTATATTCAATTTAAAATATCGGTATAACTGTGCTATCTTTGAGTAAAAAATTAAACACTAATGCAAATTCAAAATGCACTAACTTTTATACTGTGCGTAATATAACTATCAAAGTTTGCCACATTGAAATGCTGTAAATTTTTTGTGGATCGCCATAAGACCTTGAAATTTTGTGACAATAAAGTACTATTGTCAATTTAAAATATCGGTATAACAGCGCTACCTTTGAGTAAAAAATGAAACACTGATGCAACTTCAAAATTCACTAACTTTTATACTGTGCATAATATAATTATCAAAGTTTGCAACATTGAAATGCTGTAACTTTTTAATGGAGCGTCATAAGACATTGAAATTTTGTGACAATAAAGTACTATGGTCAATTTGAGCTATCGGTATAACAGTGCTACCCTTGAGTAAAAAATGAAACACTGATGCAACTTCAAAATCCGCTAACTTTTATACTGGGCGTAATATAGTTATCAAAGTTTGCAACATTGAAATGCTGTAACTTTTTAGTGGAGCGTCATAAGGCATTGAAATTTTGTGACAATAAAGTACTATTGCCAATGTTAGATATCGGTATAACAGTGCTACCTTTGAGTAAAAATTGAAACACTGATGCAACTTCAAAGTTCACTAACTTTTATACTGTGCGTAATATAACTATCAAAGTTTGCAACATTGAAATGCTATAACCTTTTCGTGGAGCGTCATAAGACCTCGCAATTTTGTGACAATAAAAAACTATATTCAGTTTAAAATATCGGTATAACAGAGCTATCTTTGAGTAAAAAATTAAACACTAATGTAAATTCAAAATCCACTAACTTTTATACTGGGTGTAATATAACTATCAAAGTTTGCAACATTGAAATGCTGTAACTTTTTAGTGGAGCGTCATAAGACATTGAAATTTTGTGACAATAAAGTACTATTGCCAATTTGAGATATCGGTATAACAGTGCTACCTTTGAGTAAAAAATGAAACACTGATGCAACTTCAAAGTTCACTAACTTTTATACTGTGCGTAATATAATTATCAAAGTTTGCAACATTGAAATGCTGTAACTTTTTACTGGAGCGTCATAAGACCTAGACATTTTGTGACAATAAAGTACTATTGTCAATTTGAGCTATCGGTATAACAATGCTACCCTTGAGTAAACAATGAAACACTGATGCAACTTCAAAATTCACTAACTTTTATACTGTGCATAATATAACTATCAAAGTTTGCAACATTGAACTGCTGTAACTTTTTACTGGTGTGTAATAAAACCTTGAAATTTTGTGACAATAAAGTACTATTGTCGATTTGAGATATCGGTATAACATGCTTCCTTTGAGTAAAAATTTAACCACTGATGCAACTTAAAAATTTACTAACTTTTATACTGTGCGTAATATAACTATCAAAGTTTGCAACATTGAAATGCTGTAACTTTTTACTGGAGCGTCATAAGACCTTCACATTTTGTGACAATAAAGCACTATTGTCAATTTGAGATATCGGTATAACAATGCTGCCTTTGAGTAAAAAATGAAAAACTGATGCAACTTCAAATTTCACTAACTTTTATACTGTGCGTAATATAAATATCAAAGTTTGCCACATTGAAATGCTGTAACTTTTTACTGGAGCATCGTAAGAGCTCGAAATTTTGTGACAATAAGGTACTATTGTTAATTTGAGATATCGGTATAACAGTGCTACCTTTGAGTAAAAAATGAAACACTGATGCAACTTCAAAATCCACTAACTTTTATACTGTGCGTAATATAACTATTAAAGTTTGCAACATTGAACTGCTGTAACCTTTTAGTGGATCGCCATAAAACCTAGAAATTTTGTGACAATAAAGTACTATTGCCAATGTTAGATATCGGTATAACAGTGCTACCTTATTTATACTTGGTGTAATATAACTATCAAAATTGCAACATTGAAATGCTGTAACTTTTTAGTGGAGCGTCATAAGGCATTGAAATTTTGTGACAATAAAGTACTATTGCCAATGTGAGATATGGGTATAACAGTGCTACCTTTGAGTAAAAAATGAAACACTGATGCAACTTCAAAGTTCACTAACTTTTATACTGTGCGTAATATAACTATCAAAGTTTGCAACATTGAAATGCTGTAACTTTTTACTGGAGCGTCATAAGACCTAGACATTTTGTGACAATAAAGAACTATTGTCAATTTGAGATATCGGTACAACAATGCTACCTTTGAGTAAGAAATGAAAAACTGATGCAACTTCAAATTTCACTAACTTTTATACTGTGCGTAATATAACTATCAAAGTTTGCAACATTGAAATGCTGTAACTTTTTACTGGAGCGTCGTAAGACCTCGAAATTTTGTGACAATAAGGTACTATTGTCAATTTGAGATATCGGTTTAACAGTGCTACCTTTGAGTAAAAAATGAAACACTGATGCAACTTCAAAATCCACTAACTTTTATACTGGGCGTAATATAACTATCAAAGTTTGCAACATTGAAATACTGTAACTTTTTAGTGGAGCGTCATAAGACCTCGAAATTTTGTGACAATAAGGTACTATATTCAATTTAAAATATCGGTATAACAGAGCTACCTTTGAGTAAAAAATGAAACACAGATCCACCTTTCAGTAACTTTTATACTGTGCAATATATCTATCAAAGTTAGCAAAATTGAAATGCTGTAACTTTTCACTGAAGCGTTAACCTCGAAATTTTGTGACAATAAAGTACTATTGTCAATTTGAGATATCGGTATAACAGTGCTACCCTTGAGTAAAAAATGAAACACTGATGCAACTTCAAAATCCGCTAACTTTTATACTGGGCGTAATATAGCTATCAAAGTTTGCAACATTGAAATGCTGTAACTTTTTAGTGGAGCGTCATAAGGCATTGAAATTTTGTGACAATAAAGTACTATTGCCAATGTTAGATATCGGTATAACAGTGCTACCTTTGAGTAAAAATTGAAACACTGATGCAACTTCAAAGTTCACTAACTTTTATACTGTGCGTAATATAACTATCAAAGTTTGCAACATTGAAATGCTATAACCTTTTCGTGGGGCGTCATAAGACCTCGAAATTTTGTGACAATAAAGTACTATATTCAATTTAAAATATCGGTATATCAGTGCTATCTTTGAGTAAAAAATTAAACACTAATGCAAATTCAAAATTCACTAACTTTTATACTGTGCGTAATATAACTATCAAAGTTTGCAACATTGAAATGCTGTAAATTTTTTGTAGATCGCCATAAGACCTTGAAATTTTGTGACAATAAAGTACTATTGTCAATTTAAAATATCGGTATAACAGAGCTACCATTGGGTAGAAAATGAAACACTGATGCAACTTCAAAATCCACTAATTTTTATACTGTGCGTAATATAACTATTAAAGTTTGCAATATTGAACTGCTGTAACCTTTTAGTGGATCGCCATAAGACCTAGAAATTTTGTGACAATAAAGTACTATTGTCAATTTGAGATATCGGTATAACAGTGCTACGATTGAGTAAAAAATGAAACACTGATGCAACTTCAAAATCCGCTAACTTTTATACTGGGCGTAATATAGCTATCAAAGTTTGCAACATTGAAATGCTGTAACTTTTTAGTGGAGCGTCATAAGGCATTGAAATTTTGTGACAATAAAGTACTATTGCCAATGTTAGATATCGGTATAACAGTGCTACCTTTGAATAAAAATTGAAACACTGATGCAACTTCAAAGTTCACTAACTTTTATACTGGGCGTAATATAGCTATCAAAGTTTGCAACATTGAAATGCTGTAACTTTTTAGTGGAGCGTCATAAGGCATTGAAATTTTGTGACAATAAAGTACTATTGCCAATGTTAGATATCGGTATAACAGTGCTACCTTTGAGTAAAAATTGAAACACTGATGCAACTTAAAAATTTACTAACTTTTATACTATGCATAATATATTTATCAAAGTTTGCACCATTGAAATGCTGTAAGTTTTTAGTGGAGCGCCATAAGACCTTGAAATTTTGTGACAATAAAGTACTATTGTCAATTTGAGCTATCGGTATAACAGTGCTACCCTTGAGTAAAAAATGAAACACTGATGCAACTTCAAAATCCGCTAACTTTTATACTGGGCGTAATATAGTTATCAAAGTTTGCAACATTGAAATGCTGTAACTTTTTAGTGGAGCGTCATAAGGCATTGAAATTTTGTGACAATAAAGTACTATTGCCAATGTTAGATATCGGTATAACAGTGCTACCTTTGAGTAAAAATTTAAACACTGATGCAACTTCAAAGTTCACTAACTTTTATACTGTGCGTAATATAACTATCAAAGTTTGCAACATTGAAATGCTATAACCTTTTCGTGGAGCGTCATAAGACCTCGAAATTTTGTGACAATAAAGTACTATATTCAATTTAAAATATCGGTATATCAGTGCTATCTTTGAGTAAAAAATTAAACACTAATGCAAATTCAAAATTCACTAACTTTTATACTGTGCGTGATATAACTATCAAAGTTTGCAACATTGAAATGCTGTAAATTTTTTGTAGATCGCCATAAGACCTTGAAATTTTGTGACAATAAAGTACTATTGTCAATTTAAAATATCGGTATAACAGAGCTACCATTGGGTAGAAAATGAAACACTGATGCAACTTCAAAATCCACTAATTTTTATACTGTGCGTAATATAACTATTAAAGTTTGCAATATTGAACTGCTGTAACCTTTTAGTGGATCGCCATAAGACCTAGAAATTTTGTGACAATAAAGTACTATTGTCAATTTGAGATATCGGTATAACAGTGCTACCCTTGAGTAAAAAATGAAACACTGATGCAACTTCAAAATCCGCTAACTTTTATACTGGGCGTAATATAGCTATCAAAGTTTGCAACATTGAAATGCTGTAACTTTTTAGTGGAGCGTCATAAGGCATTGAAATTTTGTGACAATAAAGTACTATTGCCAATGTTAGATATCGGTATAACAGTGCTACCTTTGAGTAAAAATTGAAACACTGATGCAACTTCAAAGTTCACTAACTTTTATACTGTGCGTAATATAACTATCAAAGTTTGCAACATTGAAATGCTATAACCTTTTCCTAGAGCGTCATAAGACCTCGAAATTTTGTGACAATAAAGTACTATATTCAATTTAAAATATCGGTACAACAGTGCTATCTTTGCGTAAAAAATTAAACACTAATGCAAATTCAAAATTCACTAACTTTTATACTGTGCCTAATATAACTATCAAAGTTTGCAACGTTGAAAAGCTGTAACTTTTTAGTGGATCGCCATAAGACCTAGAAATTTTGTGACAATAAAGTACTATTGTCAATTTGAGATATCGGTATAACAGTGCTACCTTTGAGTAAAAATTGAAACACTGATGCAACTTCAAAGTTCACTAACTTTTATACTGTGCGTAATATAACTATCAAAGTTTGCAACATTGAAATGCTATAACCTTTTCGTGGAGCGTCATAAGACCTCGCAATTTTGTGACAATAAAATACTATATTCAATTTAAAATATCGGTATAACAGAGCTATCTTTGAGTAAAAAATTAAACACTAATGTAAATTCACAATCCACTAACTTTTATACTGGGTGTAATATAACTATCAAAGTTTGCAACATTGAAATGCTGTAACTTTTTAGTGGAGCGTCATAAGGCATTGAAATTTTGTGACAATAAAGTACTATTGCCAATTTGAGATATCGGTATAACAGTGCTACCTTTGAGTAAAAAATTAAACACTGATGCAACTTCAAAATCCACTAACTTTTATACTGTGCGTAATATAACTATTAAAGTTTGCAACATAGAACTGCTGTAACCTTTTAGTGGATCGCCATAAGACCTAGAAATTTTGTGACAATAAAGTACTATTGTCAATTTGAGATATCGGTATAACAGTGCTACCCTTGAGTAAAAAATGAAACACTGATGCAACTTCAAAATCCGCTAACTTTTATACTGGGCGTAATATAGTTATCAAAGTTTGCAACATTGAAATGCTGTAACTTTTTAGTGGAGCGTCATAAGGCATTGAAATTTTGTGACAATAAAGTACTATTGCCAATGTTAGATATCGGTATAACAGTGCTACCTTTGAGTAAAAATTGAAACACTGATGCAACTTCAAAGTTCACTAACTTTTATACTGGGCGTAATATAGCTATCAAAGTTTGCAACATTGAAATGCTGTAACTTTTTAGTGGAGCGTCATAAGGCATTGAAATTTTGTGACAATAAAGTACTATTGCCAATGTTAGATATCGGTATAACAGTGCTACCTTTGAGTAAAAATTGAAACACTGATGCAACTTAAAAATTTACTAACTTTTATACTGTGCATAATATATTTATCAAAGTTTGCACCATTGAAATGCTGTAAGTTTTTAGTGGAGCGCCATAAGACCTTGAAATTTTGTGACAATAAAGTACTATTGTCAATTTGAGCTATCGGTATAACAGTGCTACCGTTGAGTAAGAAATGAAACACTGATGCAACTTCAAAATCCGCTAACTTTTATACTGGGCGTAATATAGTTATCAAAGTTTGCAACATTGAAATGCTGTAACTTTTTAGTGGAGCGTCATAAGGCATTGAAATTTTGTGACAATAAAGTACTATTGCCAATGTTAGATATCGGTATAACAGTGCTACCTTTGAGTAAAAATTTAAACACTGATGCAACTTCAAAGTTCACTAACTTTTATACTGTGCGTAATATAACTATCAAAGTTTGCAACATTGAAATGCTATAACCTTTTCCTAGAGCGTCATAACACCTCGAAATTTTGTGACAATAAAGTACTATATTCAATTTAAAATATCGGTATAACTGTGCTATCTTTGAGTAAAAAATTAAACACTAATGCAAATTCAAAATGCACTAACTTTTATACTGTGCGTAAT
Source organism: Clusia tigrina (assembly GCA_920105625.2). NCBI lineage: Eukaryota > Metazoa > Arthropoda > Insecta > Diptera > Clusiidae > Clusia > Clusia tigrina. The sequence continues at coordinate 296,178,454 of OV050030.1, read as the reverse complement.
ATAACTATCAAAGTTTGCCACATTGAAATGCTGTAAATTTTTTGTGGATCGCCATAAGACCTTGAAATTTTGTGACAATAAAGTACTATTGTCAATTTAAAATATCGGTATAACAGCGCTACCTTTGAGTAAAAAATGAAACACTGATGCAACTTCAAAATTCACTAACTTTTATACTGTGCATAATATAATTATCAAAGTTTGCAACATTGAAATGCTGTAACTTTTTAATGGAGCGTCATAAGACATTAAAATTTTGTGACAATAAAGTACTATTGTCAATTTGAGCTATCGGTATAACAGTGCTACCCTTGAGTAAAAAATGAAACACTGATGCAACTTCAAAATCCGCTAACTTTTATACTGGGCGTAATATAGTTATCAAAGTTTGCAACATTGAAATGCTGTAACTTTTTAGTGGAGCGTCATAAGGCATTGAAATTTTGTGACAATAAAGTACTATTGCCAATGTTAGATATCGGTATAACAGTGCTACCTTTGAGTAAAAATTGAAACACTGATGCAACTTCAAAGTTCACTAACTTTTATACTTTGCGTAATATAACTATCAAAGTTTGCAACATTGAAATGCTATAACCTTTTCGTGGAGCGTCATAAGACCTCGCAATTTTGTGACAATAAAAAACTATATTCAGTTTAAAATATCGGTATAACAGAGCTATCTTTGAGTAAAAAATTAAACACTAATGTAAATTCAAAATCCACTAACTTTTATACTGGGTGTAATATAACTATCAAAGTTTGCAACATTGAAATGCTGTAACTTTTTAGTGGAGCGTCATAAGACCTTGAAATTTTGTGACAAAAAACTACTATTGCCAATTTGAGATATCGGTATAACAGTGCTACCTTTGAGTAAAAAATGAAACACTGATGCAACTTCAAAATTCACTAACTTTTATACTGTGCGTAATATAATTATCAAAGTTTGCAACATTGAAATGCTGTAACTTTTTACTGGAGCGTCATAAGACCTAGACATTTTGTGACAATAAAGTACTATTGTCAATTTGAGCTATCGGTATAACAATGCTACCCTTGAGTAAAAAATGAAACACTGATGCAACTTCAAAATTCACTAACTTTTATACTGTGCATAATATAACTATCAAAGTTTGCAACATTGAACTGCTGTAACTTTTTACTGGTGTGTAATAAAACCTTGAAATTTTGTGACAATAAAGTACTATTGTCGATTTGAGATATCGGTATAACATGCTTCCTTTGAGTAAAAATTTAACCACTGATGCAACTTAAAAATTTACTAACTTTTATACTGTGCGTAATATAACTATCAAAGTTTGCAACATTGAAATACTGTAACTTTTTACTGGAGCGTCATAAGACCTTCACATTTTGTGACAATAAAGAACTATTGTCAATTTGAGATATCGGTATAACAATGCTACCTTTGAGTAAAAAATGAAAAACTGATGCAACTTCAAATTTCACTAACTTTTATACTGTGCGTAATATAAATATCAAAGTTTGCCACATTGAAATGCTGTAACTTTTTACTGGAGCATCGTAAGAGCTCGAAATTTTGTGACAATAAGGTACTATTGTTAATTTGAGATATCGGTATAACAGTGCTACCTTTGAGTAAAAAATGAAACACTGATGCAACTTCAAAATCCACTAACTTTTATACTGTGCGTAATATAACTATTAAAGTTTGCAACATTGAACTGCTGTAACCTTTTAGTGGATCGCCATAAAACCTAGAAATTTTGTGACAATAAAGTACTATTGTCAATTTGAGATATCGGTATAACAGTGCTACCCTTGTGTAAAAAATGAAACACTGATGCAACTTCAAAATCCGCTAACTTTTATACTGGGCGTAATATAGCTATCAAAGTTTGCAACATTGAAATGCTGTAACTTTTTAGTGGAGCGTCATAAGGCATTGAAATTTTGTGACAATAAAGTACTATTGCCAATGTTAGATATCGGTATAACAGTGCTACCTTTGAGTAAAAATTGAAACACTGATGCAACTTCAAAGTTCACTAACTTTTATACTGTGCGTAATATAACTATCAAAGTTTGCAACATTGAAATGCTATAACCTTTTCGTGGAGCGTCATAAGACCTCGAAATTTTTTGACAATAAAGTACTATATTCAATTTAAAATATCGGTATAACAGTGCTATCTTTGAGTAAAAAATTAAACACTAATGCAAATTCAAAATTCACAAACTTTTATACTGTGGGTAATATAACTATCAAAGTTTGCAACATTGAAATGCTGTAAATTTTTTGTGGATCGCCATAAGACCTTGAAATTTTGTGACAATAAAGTACTATTGTCAATTTAAAATATCGGTATAACAGAGCTACCATTGGGTAAAAAATGAAACACTGATGCAACTTCAAAATCCACTAATTTTTATACTGTGCGTAATATAACTATTAAAGTTTGCAACATTGAACTGCTGTAACCTTTTAGTGGATCGCCATAAGACCTAGAAATTTTGTGACAATAAAGTACTATTGTCAATTTGAGATATCGGTATAACAGTGCTACCCTTGAGTAAAAAATGAAACACTGATGCAACTTCAAAATCCGCTAACTTTTATACTGGGCGTAATATAGCTATCAAAGTTTGCAACATTGAAATGCTGTAACTTTTTAGTGGAGCTTCATAAGGCATTGAAATTTTGTGACAATAAAGTACTATTGCCAATGTTAGATATCGGTATAACAGTGCTACCTTTGAGTAAAAATTGAAACACTGATGCAACTTCAAAGTTCACTAACTTTTATACTGTGCGTAATATAACTATCAAAGTTTGCAACATTGAAATGATATAACCTTTTCGTGGAGCGTCATAAGACCTCGAAATTTTGTGACAATAAAGTACTATATTCAATTTAAAATATCGGTATATCAGTGCTATCTTTGAGTAAAAAATTAAACACTAATGCAAATTCAAAATTCACTAACTTTTATACTGTGCGTGATATAACTATCAAAGTTTGCAACATTGAAATGCTGTAAATTTTTTGTAGATCGCCATAAGACCTTGAAATTTTGTGACAATAAAGTACTATTGTCAATTTAAAATATCGGTATAACAGAGCTACCATTGGGTAGAAAATGAAACACTGATGCAACTTCAAAATCCACTAATTTTTATACTGTGCGTAATATAACTATTAAAGTTTGCAATATTGAACTGCTGTAACCTTTTAGTGGATCGCCATAAGACCTAGAAATTTTGTGACAATAAAGTACTATTGTCAATTTCAGATATCGGTATAACAGTGCTACCCTTGAGTAAAAAATGAAACACTGATGCAACTTCAAAATCCGCTAACTTTTATACTGGGCGTAATATAGCTATCAAAGTTTGCAACATTGAAATGCTGTAACTTTTTAGTGGAGCGTCATAAGGCATTGAAATTTTGTGACAATAAAGTACTATTGCCAATGTTAGATATCGGTATAACAGTGCTACCTTATTTATACTTGGTGTAATATAACTATCAAAATTGTAACATTGAAATGCTGTAACTTTTTAGTGGAGCGTCATAAGGCATTGAAATTTTGTGACAATAAAGTACTATTGCCAATGTGAGATATGGGTATAACAGTGCTACCTTTGAGTAAAAAATGAAACACTGATGCAACTTCAAAATCCACTAACTTTTATACTGGGCGTAATATAACTATCAAAGTTTGCAACATTGAAATACTGTAACTTTTTAGTGGAGCGTCATAAGACCTAGACATTTTGTGACAATAAAGAACTATTGTCAATTTGAGATATCGGTACAACAATGCTACGTTTGAGTAAGAAATGAAAAACTGATGCAACTTCAAATTTCACTAACTTTTATACTGTGCGTAATATAACTATCAAAGTTTGCAACATTGAAATGCTGTAACTTTTTACTGGAGCGTCGTAAGACCTCGAAATTTTGTGACAATAAGGTACTATTGTCAATTTGAGATATCGGTTTAACAGTGCTACCTTTGAGTAAAAAATGAAACACTGATGCAACTTCAAAATCCACTAACTTTTATACTGGGCGTAATATAACTATCAAAGTTTGCAACATTGAAATACTGTAACTTTTTAGTGGAGCGTCATAAGACCTCGAAATTTTGTGACAATAAGGTACTATATTCAATTTAAAATATCGGTATAACAGAGCTACCTTTGAGTAAAAAATGAAACACAGATCCACCTTTCAGTAACTTTTATACTGTGCAATATATCTATCAAAGTTAGCAAAATTGAAATGCTGTAACTTTTCACTGAAGCGTTAACCTCGAAATTTTGTGACAATAAAGTACTATTGCCAATGTTAGATATCGGTATAACAGTGCTACCTTTGAGTAAAAATTGAAACACTGATGCAACTTCAAAGTTCACTAACTTTTATACTGTGCGTAATATAACTATCAAAGTTTGCAACATTGAAATGCTATAACCTTTTCGTGGAGCGTCATAAGACCTCGAAATTTTGTGACAATAAAGTACTATATTCAATTTAAAATATCGGTATAACAGTGCTATCTTTGAGTAAAAAATTAAACACTAATGCAAATTCAAAATTCACTAACTTTTATACTGTGCGTAATATAACTATCAAAGTTTGCAACATTGAAATGCTGTAAATTTTTTGTGGATCGCCATAAGACCTTGAAATTTTGTGACAATAAAGTACTATTGTCAATTTAAAATATCGGTATAACAGAGCTACCATTGGGTAAAAAATGAAACACTGATGCAACTTCAAAATCCACTAATTTTTATACTGTGCGTAATATAACTATTAAAGTTTGCAACATTGAACTGCTGTAACCTTTTAGTGGATCGCCATAAGACCTAGAAATTTTGTGACAATAAAGTACTTTTGTCAATTTGAGATATCGGTATAACAGTGCTACCCTTGAGTAAAAAGAGAAAAAACTGATGCAACTTCAAAATCCGCTAACTTTTATACTGGGCGTAATATAACTATCAAAGTTTGCAATATTGAAATGCTGTAACTTTTTACTGGAGCGTCGTAAGACCTCGAAATTTTGTGACAATAAGGTACTATTGTCAATTTGAGATATCGGTTTAACAGTGCTACCTTTGAGTAAAAAATGAAACACTGATGCAACTTCAAAATCCACTAACTTTTATACTGGGCGTAATATAACTATCAAAGTTTGCAACATTGAAATACTGTAACTTTTTAGTGGAGCGTTATAAGACCTCGAAATTTTGTGACAATAAGGTACTATATTCAATTTAAAATATCGGTATAACAGAGCTACCTTTGAGTAAAAAATGAAACACAGATCCACCTTTCAGTAACTTTTATACTGTGCAATATATCTATCAAAGTTAGCAAAATTGAAATGCTGTAACTTTTCACTGAAGCGTTAACCTCGAAATTTTGTGATAATAAAGCACAATTGTCAATTTGAGATATCGGTATAACAGTGCTACCCTTGAGTAAAAAATGAAACACTGATGCAACTTCAAAATCCACTAACTTTTATACTGGGCGTAATATAACTATCAAAGTTTGCAACATTGAAATACTGTAACTTTTTAGTGAAGCGTCATAAGGCATTGAAATTTTGTGACAATAAAGTACTATTGCCAATGTTAGATATCGGTATAACAGTGCTACCTTTGAGTAAAAATTGAAACACTGATGCAACTTCAAAGTTCACTAACTTTTATACTGTGCGTAATAGAACTATCAAAGTTTGCAACATTGAAATGCTATAACCTTTTCGTGGAGCGTCATAAGACCTCGAAATTTTGTGACAATAAAGTACTATATTCAATTTAAAATATCGGTATAACAGTGCTACCTTTGAGTAAAAAATGAAACACTGATGCAACTTCAAAGTTCACTAACTTTTATACTGTGCGTAATATAACTATCAAAGTTTGCAACATTGAAATGCTGTAACTTTTTACTGGAGCGTCATAAGACCTAGACATTTTGTGACAATAAAGAACTATTGTCAATTTGAGATATCGGTACAACAATGCTACCTTTGAGTAAGAAATGAAAAACTGATGCAACTTCAAATTTCACTAACTTTTATACTGTGCGTAATATAACTATCAAAGTTTGCAACATTGAAATGCTGTAACTTTTTACTGGAGCGTCGTAAGACCTCGAAATTTTGTGACAATAAGGTACTATTGTCAATTTGAGATATCGGTTTAACAGTGCTACCTTTGAGTAAAAAATGAAACACTGATGCAACTTCAAAATCCACTAGCTTTTATACTGGGCGTAATATAACTATCAAAGTTTGCAACATTGAAATACTGTAACTTTTTAGTGGAGCGTCATAAGACCTCGAAATTTTGTGACAATAAGGTACTATATTCAATTTAAAATATCGGTATAACAGAGCTACCTTTGAGTAAAAAATGAAACACAGATCCACCTTTCAGTAACTTTTATACTGTGCAATATATCTATCAAAGTTAGCAAAATTGAAATGCTGTAACTTTTCACTGAAGCGTTAACCTCGAAATTTTGTGACAATAAAGTACTATTGTCAATTTGAGATATCGGTATAACAGTGCTACCCTTGAGTAAAAAATGAAACACTGATGCAACTTCAAAATCCGCTAACTTTTATACTGGGCGTAATATAGCTATCAAAGTTTGCAACATTGAAATGCTGTAACTTTTTAGTGGAGCGTCATAAGGCATTGAAATTTTGTGACAATAAAGTACTATTGCCAATGTTAGATATCGGTATAACAGTGCTACCTTTGAGTAAAAATTGAAACACTGATGCAACTTCAAAGTTCACTAACTTTTATACTGTGCGTAATATAACTATCAAAGTTTGCAACATTGAAATGCTATAACCTTTTCGTGGAGCGTCATAAGACCTCGAAATTTTGTGACAATAAAGTACTATATTCAATTTAATATATCGGTATAACAGTGCTATCTTTGAGTAAAAAATTAAACACTAATGCAAATTCAAAATTCACTAACTTTTATACTGTGCGTAATATAACTATCAAAGTTTGCAACATTGAAATGCTGTAAATTTTTTGTGGATCGCCATAAGACCTTGAAATTTTGTGACAATAAAGTACTATTGTCAATTTAAAATATCGGTATAACAGAGCTACCATTGGGTAAAAAATGAAACACTGATGCAACTTCAAAATCCACTAATTTTTATACTGTGCGTAATATAACTATTAAAGTTTGCAACATTGAACTGCTGTAACCTTTTAGTGGATCGCCATAAGACCTAGAAATTTTGTGACAATAAAGTACTTTTGTCAATTTGAGATATCGGTATAACAGTGCTACCCTTGAGTAAAAAGAGAAAAAACTGATGCAACTTCAAAATCCGCTAACTTTTATACTGGGCGTAATATAACTATCAAAGTTTGCAATATTGAAATGCTGTAACTTTTTACTGGAGCGTCGTAAGACCTCGAAATTTTGTGACAATAAGGTACTATTGTCAATTTGAGATATCGGTTTAACAGTGCTACCTTTGAGTAAAAAATGAAACACTGATGCAACTTCAAAATCCACTAACTTTTATACTGGGCGTAATATAACTATCAAAGTTTGCAACATTGAAATACTGTAACTTTTTAGTGGAGCGTTATAAGACCTCGAAATTTTGTGACAATAAGGTACTATATTCAATTTAAAATATCGGTATAACAGAGCTACCTTTGAGTAAAAAATGAAACACAGATCCACCTTTCAGTAACTTTTATACTGTGCAATATATCTATCAAAGTTAGCAAAATTGAAATGCTGTAACTTTTCACTGAAGCGTTAACCTCGAAATTTTGTGATAATAAAGTACTATTGTCAATTTGAGATATCGGTATAACAGTGCTACCCTTGAGTAAAAAATGAAACACTGATGCAACTTCAAAATCCACTAACTTTTATACTGGGCGTAATATAACTATCAAAGTTTGCAACATTGAAATACTGTAACTTTTTAGTGGAGCGTCATAAGGCATTGAAATTTTGTGACAATAAAGTACTATTGCCAATGTTAGATATCGGTATAACAGTGCTACCTTTGAGTAAAAATTGAAACACTGATGCAACTTCAAAGTTCACTAACTTTTATACTGTGCGTAATAGAACTATCAAAGTTTGCAACATTGAAATGCTATAACCTTTTCGTGGAGCGTCATAAGACCTCGAAATTTTGTGACAATAAAGTACTATATTCAATTTAAAATATCGGTATAACAGTGCTACCTTTGAGTAAAAAATGAAACACTGATGCAACTTCAAAGTTCACTAACTTTTATACTGTGCGTAATATAACTATCAAAGTTTGCAACATTGAAATGCTGTAACTTTTTACTGGAGCGTCATAAAACCTAGACATTTTGTGACAATAAAGAACTATTGTCAATTTGAGATATCGGTACAACAATGCTACCTTTGAGTAAGAAATGAAAAACTGATGCAACTTCAAATTTCACTAACTTTTATACTGTGCGTAATATAACTATCAAAGTTTGCAACATTGAAATGCTGTAACTTTTTACTGGAGCGTCGTAAGACCTCGAAATTTTGTGACAATAAGGTACTATTGTCAATTTGAGATATCGGTTTAACAGTGCTACCTTTGAGTAAAAAATGAAACACTGATGCAACTTCAAAATCCACTAACTTTTATACTGGGCGTAATATAACTATCAAAGTTTGCAATATTGAAATACTGTAACTTTTTAGTGGAGCGTCATAAGACCTCGAAATTTTGTGACAATAAGGTACTATATTCAATTTAAAATATCGGTATAACAGAGCTACCTTTGAGTAAAAAATGAAACACAGATCCACCTTTCAGTAACTTTTATACTGTGCAATATATCTATCAAAGTTAGCAAAATTGAAATGCTGTAACTTTTCACTGAAGCGTTAACCTCGAAATTTTGTGACAATAAAGTACTATTGTCAATTTGAGATATCGGTATAACAGTGCTACCCTTGAGTAAAAAATGAAACACTGATGCAACTTCAAAATCCGCTAACTTTTATACTGGGCGTAATATAGCTATCAAAGTTTGCAACATTGAAATGCTGTAACTTTTTAGTGGAGCGTCATAAGGCATTGAAATTTTGTGACAATAAAGTACTATTGCCAATGTTAGATATCGGTATAACAGTGCTACCTTTGAGTAAAAATTGAAACACTGATGCAACTTCAAAGTTCACTAACTTTTATACTGTGCGTAATATAACTATCAAAGTTTGCAACATTGAAATGCTATAACCTTTTCGTGGAGCGTCATAAGACCTCGAAATTTTGTGACAATAAAGTACTATATTCAATTTAAAATATCGGTATAACAGTGCTATCTTTGAGTAAAAAATTAAACACTAATGCAAATTCAAAATTCACTAACTTTTATACTGTGCGTAATATAACTATCAAAGTTTGCAACATTGAAATGCTGTAAATTTTTTGTGGATCGCCATAAGACCTTGAAATTTTGTGACAATAAAGTACTATTGTCAATTTAAAATATCGGTATAACAGAGCTACCATTGGGTAAAAAATGAAACACTGATGCAACTTCAAAATCCACTAATTTTTATACTGTGCGTAATATAACTATTAAAGTTTGCAACATTGAACTGCTGTAACCTTTTAGTGGATCGCCATAAGACCTAGAAATTTTGTGACAATAAAGTACTTTTGTCAATTTGAGATATCGGTATAACAGTGCTACCCTTGAGTAAAAAGAGAAAAAACGGATGCAACTTCAAAATCCGCTAACTTTTATACTGGGCGTAATATAACTATCAAAGTTTGCAATATTGAAATGCTGTAACTTTTTACTGGAGCGTCGTAAGACCTCGAAATTTTGTGACAATAAGGTACTATTGTCAATTTGAGATATCGGTTTAACAGTGCTACCTTTGAGTAAAAAATGAAACACTGATGCAACTTCAAAATCCACTAACTTTTATACTGGGCGTAATATAACTATCAAAGTTTGCAACATTGAAATTCTGTAACTTTTTAGTGGAGCGTTATAAGACCTCGAAATTTTGTGACAATAAGGTACTATATTCAATTTAAAATATCGGTATAACAGAGCTACCTTTGAGTAAAAAATGAAACACAGATCCACCTTTCAGTAACTTTTATACTGTGCAATATATCTATCAAAGTTAGCAAAATTGAAATGCTGTAACTTTTCACTGAAGCGTTAACCTCGAAATTTTGTGATAATAAAGTACTATTGTCAATTTGAGATATCGGTATAACAGTGCTACCCTTGAGTAAAAAATGAAACACTGATGCAACTTCAAAATCCACTAACTTTTATACTGGTCGTAATATAACTATCAAAGTTTGCAACATTGAAATACTGTAACTTTTTAGTGGAGCGTCATAAGGCATTGAAATTTTGTGACAATAAAGTACTATTGCCAATGTTAGATATCGGTATAACAGTGCTACCTTTGAGTAAAAATTGAAACACTGATGCAACTACAAAGTTCACTAACTTTTATACTGTGCGTAATAGAACTATCAAAGTTTGCAACATTGAAATGCTATAACCTTTTCGTGGAGCGTCATAAGACCTCGAAATTTTGTGACAATAAAGTACTATATTCAATTTAAAATATCGGTATAACAGTGCTATCTTTGAGTAAAAAATTAAACACTAATGCAAATTCAAAATTCACTAACTTTTATACTGTGCGTAATATAACTATCAAAGTTTGCAACATTGAAATGCTGTAAATTTTTTGTGGATCGCCATAAGACCTTGAAATTTTGTGACAATAAAGTACTATTATCAATTTAAAATATCGGTATAACAGAGCTACCATTGGGTAAAAAATGAAACACTGATGCAACTTCAAAATCCACTAATTTTTATACTGTGCGTAATATAACTATTAAAGTTTGCAACATTGAACTGCTGTAACCTTTTAGTGGATCGCCATAAGACCTAGAAATTTTGTGACAATAAAGTACTTTTGTCAATTTGAGATATCGGTATAACAGTGCTACCCTTGAGTAAAAAGAGAAAAAACTGATGCAACTTCAAAATCCGCTAACTTTTATACTGGGCGTAATATAACTATCAAAGTTTGCAATATTGAAATGCTGTAACTTTTTACTGGAGCGTCGTAAGACCTCGAAATTTTGTGACAATAAGGTACTATTGTCAATTTGAGATATCGGTTTAACAGTGCTACCTTTGAGTAAAAAATGAAACACTGATGCAACTTCAAAATCCACTAACTTTTATACTGGGCGTAATATAACTATCAAAGTTTGCAACATTGAAATACTGTAACTTTTTAGTGGAGCGTCATAAGACCTCGAAATTTTGTGACAATAAGGTACTATATTCAATTTAAAATATCGGTATAACAGAGCTACCTTTGAGTAAAAAATGAAACACAGATCCACCTTTCAGTAACTTTTATACTGTGCAATATATCTATCAAAGTTAGCAAAATTGAAATGCTGTAACTTTTCACTGAAGCGTTAACCTCGAAATTTTGTGACAATAAAGTTCTTTTCTCAATTTGAGATATCGGTATAACAGTGCTACCCTTGAGTAAAAAATGAAACACTGATGCAACTTCAAAATCCACTAACTTTTATACTGGGCGTAATATAACTATCAAAGTTTGCAACATTGAAATACTGTAACTTTTTAGTGGAGCGTCATAAGGCATTGAAATTTTGTGACAATAAAGTACTATTGCCAATGTTAGATATCGGTATAACAGTGCTACCTTTGAGTAAAAATTGAAACACTGATGCAACTTCAAAGTTCACTAACTTTTATACTGTGCGTAATATAACTATCAAAGTTTGCAACATTGAAATGCTATAACCTTTTCGTGGAGCGTCATAAGACCTCGAAATTTTGTGACAATAAAGTACTATATTCAATTTAAAATATCGGTATACCAGTGCTATCTTTGAGTAAAAAATTAAACACTAATGCAAATTCAACATCCACTAACTTTTATACTGGGTGTAATATAACTATCAAAGTTTGCAACATTGAAATGCTGTAACTTTTTACTGGAGCGTCGTAAGACCTCGAAATTTTGTGACAATAAGGTACTATTGTCAATTTGAGATATCGGTTTAACAGTGCTACCTTTGAGTAAAAAATGAAACACTGATGCAACTTCAAAATCCACTAACTTTTATACTGGGCGTAATATAACTATCAAAGTTTGCAACATTGAAATACTGTAACTTTTTAGTGGAGCGTCATAAGACCTCGAAATTTTGTGACAATAAAGTACTATATCCAATTTAAAATATCGGTCTAACAGCGCTACCTTTGAGTAAAAAATGAAACACAGATCCACCTTTCAGTAACTTTTATACTGTGCAATATATCTATCAAAGTTAGCAAAATTGAAATGCAGTAACTTTTCACTGAAGCGTTAACCTCGAAATTTTGTGACAATAAAGTACTATTGTCAATTTGAGATATCGGTATAACAGTGCTACCCTTGAGTAAAAAATGAAACACTGATGCAACTTAAAAATCCGCTAACTTTTATACTGGGCGTAATATAGCTATCAAAGTTTGCAACATTGAAATGCTGTAACTTTTTAGTGGAGCGTCATAAGGCATTGAAATTTTGTGACAATAAAGTACTATTGCCAATGTTAGATATCGGTATAACACTGCTACCTTTGAGTAAAAATTGAAACACTGATGCAACTTCAAAGTTCACTAACTTTTATACTGTGCGTAATATAACTATCAAAGTTTGCAACATTGAAATGCTATAACCTTTTCGTGGAGCGTCATAAGACCTCGAAATTTTGTGACAATAAAGTACTATATTCAATTTAAAATATCGGTATAACAGTGCTATCTTTGAGTAAAAAATTAAACACTAATGCAAATTCAAAATCCACTAACTTTTATACTGGGTGTAATATAACTATCAAAGTTTGCAACATTGAAATGCTGTAACTTTTTAGTGGAGCGTCATAAGGCATTGAAATTTTGTGACAATAAAGTACTATTGCCAATGTGAGATATCGGTATAACAGTGCTACCTTTGAGTAAAAAATGAAACACTGATGCAACTTCAAAGTTCACTAACTTTTATACTGTGCGTAATATAACTATCAAAGTTTGCAGCATTGAAATGCTGTAACTTTTTACTGGAGCGTCATAAGACCTAGACATTTTGTGACAATAAAGAACTATTGTCAATTTGAGATATCGGTACAACAATGCTACCTTTGAGTAAAAAATGAAAAACTGATGCAACTTCAAATTTCACTAACTTTTATACTGTGCGTAATATAACTATCAAAGTTTGCAACATTGAAATGCTGTAACTTTTTACTGGAGCGTCGTAAGACCTCGAAATTTTGTGACAATAAGGTACTATTGTCAATTTGAGATATCGGTTTAACAGTGCTACCTTTGAGTAAAAAATGAAACACTGATGCAACTTCAAAATCCACTAACTTTTATACTGGGCGTAATATAACTATCAAAGTTTGCAACATTGAAATACTGTAACTTTTTAGTGGAGCGTCATAAGACCTCGAAATTTTGTGACAATAAAGTACTATATTCAATTTAAAATATCGGTATAACAGCGCTACCTTTGAGTAAAAAATGAAACACAGATCCACCTTTCAGTAACTTTTATACTGTGCAATATATCTATCAAAGTTAGCAAAATTGAAATGCAGTAACTTTTCACTGAAGCGTTAACCTCGAAATTTTGTGACAATAAAGTACTATTGTCAATTTGAGATATCGGTATAACAGTGCTACCCTTGAGTAAAAAATGAAACACTGATGCAACTTAAAAATCCGTTAACTTTTATACTGGGCGTAATATAGCTATCAAAGTTTGCAACATTGAAATGCTGTAACTTTTTAGTGGAGCGTCATAAGGCATGGAAATTTTGTGACAATAAAGTACTATTGCCAATGTTAGGTATCGGTATAACACTGCTACCTTTGAGTAAAAATTGAAACACTGATGCAACTTCAAAGTTCACTAACTTTTATACTGTGCGTAATATAACTATCAAAGTTTGCAACATTGAAATGCTATAACCTTTTCGTGGAGCGTCATAAGACCTCGAAATTTTGTGACAATAAAGTACTATATTCAATTTAAAATATCGGTATAACAGTGCTATCTTTGAGTAAAAAATTAAACACTAATGCAAATTCAAAATCCACTAACTTTTATACTGGGTGTAATATAACTATCAAAGTTTGCAACATTGAAATGCTGTAACTTTTTAGTGGAGCGTCATAAGGCATTGAAATTTTGTGACAATAAAGTACTATTGCCAATGTGAGATATCGGTATAACAGTGCTACCTTTGAGTAAAAAATGAAACACTGATGCAACTTCAAAGTTCACTAACTTTTATACTGTGCGTAATATAACTATCAAAGTTTGCAGCATTGAAATGCTGTAACTTTTTACTGGAGCGTCATAAGACCTAGACATTTTGTGACAATAAAGAACTATTGTCAATTTGAGATATCGGTACAACAATGCTACCTTTGAGTAAAAAATGAAAAACTGATGCAACTTCAAATTTCACTAACTTTTATACTGTGCGTAATATAACTATCAAAGTTTGCAACATTGAAATTCTGTAACTTTTTACTGGAGCTTCGTAAGACCTCGAAATTTTGTGACAATAAGGTACTATTGTCAATTTGAGATATCGGTTTAACAGTGCTACCTTTGAGTAAAAAATGAAACACTGATGCAACTTCAAAATCCACTAACTTTTATACTGGGCGTAATATAGCTATCAAAGTTTGCAACATTGAAATGCTGTAACTTTTTAGTGGAGCGTCATAAGGCATTGAAATTTTGTGACAATAAAGTACTATTGCCAATGTTAGATATCGGTATAACAGTGCTACCTTTGAGTAAAAATTGAAACACTGATGCAACTTCAAAGTTCACTAACTTTTATACTGTGTGTAATATAACTATCAAAGTTTGCAACATTGAAATGCTATAACCTTTTCGTGGAGCGTCATAAGACCTCGAAATTTTGTGACAATAAAGTACTATATTCAATTTAAAATATCGGTATAACAGTGCTATCTTTGAGTAAAAAATTAAACACTAATGCAAATTCAAAATCCACTAACTTTTATACTGGGTGTAATATAACTATCAAAGTTTGCAACATTGAAATGCTGTAACTTTTTAGTGGAGCGTCATAAGGCATTGAAATTTTGTGACAATAAAGTACTATTACCAATGTTAGATATCGGTATAACAGTGCTACGTTTGAGTAAAAATTGAAACACTGATGCAACTTCAAAGTTCACTAACTTTTATACTGTGCGTAATATAACTATCAAAGTTTGCAACATTGAAATGCTATAACCTTTTCGTGGAGCGTCATAAGACCTCGAAATTTTGTGACAATAAAGTACTATATTCAATTTAAAATGTCGGTATAACAGTGCTATCTTTGAGTAAAAAATTAAACACTAATGCAAATTCAAAATCCACTAACTTTTATACTGGGTGTAATATAACTATCAAAGTTTGCAACATTGAAATGCTGTAACTTTTTAGTGGAGCGTCATAAGGCATTGAAATTTTGTGACAATAAAGTACTATTGCCAATGTTAGATATCGGTATAACAGTGCTACCTTATTTATACTTGGTGTAATTTAACTATCAAAATTGCAACATTGAAATGCTGTAACTTTTTAGTGGAGCGTCATAAGGCATTGAAATTTTGTGACAATAAAGTACTATTGCCAATGTGAGATATCGGTATAACAATGCTACCTTTGAGTAAAAAATGAAAAACTGATGCAACTTCAATTTTCACTAACTTTTATACTGTGCGTAATATAACTATCAAAGTTTGCAACATTGAAATGCTGTAACTTTTTCGTGGAGCGTCATAAGACCTCGAAATTTTGTGACAATAAAGTACTATATTCAATTTAAAATATCGGTATAACAGTGCTATCTTTGAGTAAAAAATGAAACACTGATGCAACTTCAAAGTTCACTAACTTTTATACTCTGCGTAATATAATTATCAAAGTTTGCAACATTGAAATGCTGTAACTTTTTACTGGAGCGTCATAAGACCTAGACATTTTGTGACAATAAAGAACTATTGTCAATTTGAGATATCGGTACAACAATGCTACCTTTGAGAAAAATTGAAAAACTGATGCAACTTCAATTTTCACTAACTTTTATACTATGCGTAATATAACTATCAAAGTTTGCAACATTGAAATGCTGTAACTTTTTACTGGAGCGTCGTAATACCTCGAAATTTTGTGACAATAAGGTACTATTGTCAATTTGAGATGTCGGTTTAACAGTGCTACCTTTGAGTAAAAAATGAAACACTGATGCAACTTCAAATTCCACTAACTTTTATACTGGGCGTAATATAACTATCAAAGTTTGCAACATTGAAATACTGTAACTTTTTAGTGGAGCGTCATAAGACCTCGAAATTTTGTGACAATAAGGTACTATATTCAATTTAAAATATCGGTATAACAGAGCTACGTTTGAGTAAAAAATGAAACACAGATCCACCTTTCAGTAACTTTTATACTGTGCAATATATCTATCAAAGTTAGCAAAATTGAAATGCTGTAACTTTTCACTGAAGCGTTAACCTCGAAATTTTGTGACAATAAAGTACTATTGTCAATTTGAGATATCGGTATAACAGTGCTACCCTTGAGTAAAAAATGGAACACTGATGCAACTTCAAAATCCGCTAACTTTTATACTGGGCGTAATATAGCTATCAAAGTTTGCAACATTGAAATGCTGTAACTTTTTAGTGGAGCGTCATAAGGCATTGAAATTTTGTGACAATAAAGTACTATTGCCAATGTTAGATATCGGTATAACAGTGCTACCTTTGAGTAAAAATTGAAACACTGATGCAACTTCAAAGTTCACTAACTTTTATACTGTGCGTAATATAACTATCAAAGTTTGCAACATTGAAATGCTATAACCTTTTCGTGGAGCGTCATAAGACCTCGAAATTTTGTGACAATAAAGTACTATATTCAATTTAAAATATCGGTATAACAGTGCTATCTTTGAGTAAAAAATTAAACACTAATGCAAATTCAAAATTCACTAACTTTTATACTGTGCGTAATATAACTATCAAAGTTTGCAACATTGAAATGCTGTAAATTTTTTGTGGATCGCCAAAAGACCTTGAAATTTTGTGACAATAAAGTACTATTGTCAATTTAAAATATCGGTATAACAGAGCTACCATTGGGTAAAAAATGAAACACTGATGCAACTTCAAAATCCACTAATTTTTATACTGTGCGTAATATAACTATTAAAGTTTGCAACATTGAACTGCTGTAACCTTTTAGTGGATCGCCATAAGACCTAGAAATTTTGTGACAATAAAGTACAATTGTCAATTTGAGATATCGGTATAACAGTGCTACCCTTGAGTAAAAAGAGAAAAAACTGATGCAACTTCAAAATCCGCTAACTTTTATACTGGGCGTAATATAGCTATCAAAGTTTGCAACATTGAAATGCTGTAACTTTTTAGTGGAGCGTCATAAGGCATTGAAATTTTGTGACAATAAAGTACTATTTCCAATGTTAGATATCGGTATAACAGTGCTACCTTTGAGTAAAAATTGAAACACTGATGCAAGTTCAAAGTTCACTAACTTTTATACTGTGGGGAATATAACTATCAAAGTTTGCAACATTGAAATGCTATAACCTTTTCGTGGAGCGTCATAAGACCTCGAAATTTTGTGACAATAAAGTACTATATTCAATTTAAAATATCGGTATAACAGTGCTATCTTTGAGTAAAAAATGAAACACTGATGCAACTTCAAAGTTCACTAACTTTTATACTGTGCGTAATATAATTATCAAAGTTTGCAACATTGAAATGCTGTAACTTTTTACTGGAGCGTCATAAGACCTAGACATTTTGTGACAATAAAGAACTATTGTCAATGTTAGATATCGGTATAACAGTGCTACCTTTGAGTAAAAATTGAAACACTGATGCAACTTCAAAGTTCACTAACTTTTATACTGTGCGTAATATAACTATCAAAGTTTGCAACATTGAAATGCTATAACCTTTTCGTGGAGCGTCATAAGACCTCGAAATTTTGTGACAATAAAGTACTATATTCAATTTAAAATATCGGTATAACAGTGCTATCTTTGAGTAAAAAATTAAACACTAATGCAAATTCAAAATCCACTAATTTTTATACTGTGCGTAATATAACTATTAAAGTTTGCAACATTGAACTGCTGTAACCTTTTAGTGGATCGGCATAAGACCTAGAAATTTTGTGACAATAAAGTACAATTGTCAATTTGAGATATCGGTATAACAGTGCTACCCTTGAGTAAAAAGAGAAAAAACTGATGCAACTTCAAAATCCGCTAACTTTTATACTGGGCGTAATATAGCTATCAAAGTTTGCAACATTGAAATGCTGTAACTTTTTAGTGGAGCGTCATAAGGCATTGAAATTTTGTGACAATAAAGAACTATTGTCAATTTGAGATATCGGTACAACAATGCTACCTTTGAGTAAAAAATGAAAAACTGATGCAACTTCAAATTTCACTAACTTTTATACTGTGCGTAATATAACTATCAAAGTTTGCAACATTGAAATGCTGTAACTTTTTACTGGAGCGTCGTAAGACCTCGAAATTTTGTGACAATAAGGTACTATTGTCAATTTGAGATATCGGTTTAACAGTGCTACCTTTGAGTAAAAAATGAAACACTGATGCAACTTCAAAATCCACTAACTTTTATATTGGGCGTAATATAACTATCAAAGTTTGCAACATTGAAATACTGTAACTTTTTAGTGGAGCGTCATAAGACCTCGAAATTTTGTGACAATAAAGTACTATATTCAATTTAAAATATCGGTATAACAGAGCTTCCTTTGAGTAAAAAATGAAACACAGATCCACCTTTCAGTAACTTTTATACTGTGCAATAAATATATCTATCAAAGTTAACAAAATTGAAATGCAGTAACTTTTCACTGAAGCGTTAACCTCGAAATTTTGTGACAATAAAGTACTATTGTCAATTTGAGATATCGGTATAACAGTGCTACCCTTGAGTAAAAAATGAAACACTGATGCAACTTCAAAATCCGCTAACTTTTATACTGGGCATAATATAGCTATCAAAGTTTGCAACATTGAAATGCTGTAACTTTTTAGTGGAGCGTCATAAGGCATTGAAATTTTGTGACAATAAAGTACTATTGCCAATGTTAGATATCGGTATAACAGTGCTACCTTTGAGTAAAAATTGAAACACTGATGCAACTTCAAAGTTCACTAACTTTTATACTGTGCGTAATATAACTATCAAAGTTTGCAACATTGAAATGCTATAACCTTTTCGTGGAGCGTCATAAGACCTCGAAATTTTGTGACAATAAAGTACTATATTCAATTTAAAATATCGGTATAACAGTGCTATTTTTGAGTAAAAAATTAAACACTAATGCAAATTCAAAATCCACTAACTTTTATACTGGGTGTAATATAACTATCAAAGTTTGCAACATTGAAATGCTGTAACTTTTTAGTGGAGCGTCATAAGGCATTGAAATTTTGTGACAATAAAGTACTATTGCCAATGTGAGATATCGGTATAACAGTGCTACCTTTGAGTAAAAAATGAAACACTGATGCAACTTCAAAGTTCACTAACTTTTATACTGTGCGTAATATAACTATCAAAGTTTGCAACATTGAAATGCTGTAACTTTTTACTGGAGCGTCATAAGACCTAGACATTTTGTGACAATAAAGAACTATTGTTAATTTGAGATATCGGTACAACAATGCTACCTTTGAGAAAAAAATGAAAAACTGATGCAACTTCAATTTTCACTAACTTTTATACTGTGCGTAATATAACTATCAAAGTTTGCAACATTGAAATGCTGTAACTTTTTACTGGAGCGTCGTAATACCTCGAAATTTTGTGACAATAAGGTACTATTGTCAATTTGAGATATCGGTTTAACAGTGCTACCTTTGAGTAAAAAATGAAACACTGATGCAACTTCAAAATCTACTAACTTTTATACTGGGCGTAATATAACTATCAAAGTTTGCAACATTGAAATACTGTAACTTTTTAGTGGAGCGTCATAAGACCTCGAAATTTTGTGACAATAAGGTACTATATTCAATTTAAAATATCGGTATAACAGAGCTACCTTTGAGTAAAAAATGAAACACAGATCCACCTTTCAGTAACTTTTATACTGTGCAATATATCTATCAAAGTTAGCAAAATTGAAATGCTGTAACTTTTCACTGAAGCGTTAACCTCGAAATTTTGTGACAATAAAGTACTATTGTCAATTTGAGATATCGGTATAACAGTGCTACCCTTGAGTAAAAAATGAAACACTGAAGCAACTTCAAAATCCGCTAACTTTTATACTGGGTGTAATATAGCTATCAAAGTTTGCAACATTGAAATGCTGTAACTTTTTAGTGGAGCGTCATAAGGCATTGAAATTTTGTGACAATAAAGTACTATTGTCAATGTTAGATATCGGTATAACAGTGCTACCTTTGAGTAAAATTTGAAACACTGATGCAACTTCAAAGTTCACTAACTTTTATACTGTGCATAATATAACTATCAAAGTTTGCAACATTGAAATGCTATAACCTTTTCGTGGAGCGTCATAAGACCTCGAAATTTTGTGACAATAAAGTACTATATTCAATTTAAAATATCGGTATAACAGTGCTATCTTTGTGTAAAAAATTAAACACTAAAGCAAATTCAAAATTCACTAACTTTTATACTGTGCGTAATATAATTATCAAAGTTTGCAACATTGAAATGCTGTAAATTTTTTGTGGATCGCCATAAGACCTTGAAATTTTGTGACAATAAAGTACTATTGTCAATTTAAAATATCGGTATAACAGAGCTACCATTGGGTAAAAAATGAAACACTGATGCAACTTCAAAATCCACTAATTTTTATACTGTGCGTAATATAACTATTAAAGTTTGCAACATTGAACTGCTGTAACCTTTTAGTGGATCGCCATAAGACCTAGAAATTTTGTGACAATAAAGTACAATTGTCAATTTGAGATATCGGTATAACAGTGCTACCCTTGAGTAAAAAGAGAAAAAACTGATGCAACTTCAAAATCCGCTAACTTTTATACTGGGCGTAATATAGCTATCAAAGTTTGCAACATTGAAATGCTGTAACTTTTTAGTGGAGCGTCATAAGGCATTGAAATTTTGTGACAATAAAGTACTATTACCAATGTTAGATATCGGTATAACAGTGCTACCTTTGAGTAAAAATTGAAACACTGATGTAACTTCAAAGTTCACTAACTTTTATACTGTGCGGAATATAACTATCAAAGTTTGCAACATTGAAATGCTATAACCTTTTCGTGGAGCGTCATAAGACCTCGAAATTTTGTGACAATGAAGTACTATATTCAATTTAAAATATCGGTATAACAGTGCTATCTTTGAGTAAAAAATTAAACACTAATGCAAATTCAAAATTCACTAACTTTTATACTGGGTGTAATATAACTATCAAAGTTTGCAACATTGAAATGCTGTAACTTTTTAGTGGAGCGTCATAAGGCATTGAAATTTTGTGACAATAAAGAACTATTGTCAATTTGAGATATCGGTACAACAATGCTACCTTTGAGTAAAAAATTAAAAACTGATGCAACTTCAAATTTCACTAACTTTTATACTGTGCGTAATATAACTATCAAAGTTTGCAACATTGAAATGCTGTAACTTTTTACTGGAGCGTCATAAGACCTCGAAATTTTGTGACAATAAGGTACTATTGTCAATTTGAGATATCAAAGTAACAGAGCTACCTTTGAGTAAAAAATGAAACTCTGATGCAACTTCAAAATCCACAATCTTTTATACTGGGCGTAATATAACTATCAAAGTTTGCAACATTGAAATACTGTAACTTTTTAGTGGAGCGTCATAAGACCTCGAAATTTTGTGACAATAAAGTACTATATTCAATTTAAAATATCGGTATAACAGAGCTACCTTTGAGTAAAAAATGAAACACAGATCCACCTTTCAGTAACTTTTATACTGTGCAATATATCTATCAAAGTTAGCAAAATTGAAATGCTGTAACTTTTCACTGAAGCGTTAACCTCGAAATTTTGTGACAATAAAGTACTATTGTCAATTTGAGATATCGGTATAACAGTGCTACCCTTGAGTAAAAAGGGAAAAAACTGATGCAACTTCAAAATCCGCTAACTTTTATACTGGGCGTAATATAGCTATCAAAGTTTGCAACATTGAAATGCTGTAACTTCTTAGTGGAGCGTCATAAGGCATTGAAATTTTGTGACAATAAAATACTATTGCCAATGTTAGATATCGGTATAACAGTGCTACCTTTGAGTAAAAATTGAAACACTGATGCAACTTCAAAGTTCACTAACTTTTATACTGTGCGTAATATAACTATCAAAGTTTGCAACATTGAAATGCTATAACCTTTTCGTGGAGCGTCATAAGACCTCGAAATTTTGTGACAATAAAGTACTATATTCAATTTAAAATATCGGTATAACAGTGATATCTTTGAGTAAAAAATTAAACACTAATGCAAATTCAAAATTCACTAACTTTTATACTGTGCGTAATATAACTATCAAAGTTTGCAACATTGAAATGCTGTAAATTTTTTGTGGATCGCCATAAGACCTTGAAATTTTGTGACAATAAAGTACTATTGTCAATTTAAAATATCGGTATAACAGAGCTACCATTGGGTAAAAAATGAAACACTGATGCAACTTCAAAATCCACTAATTTTTATACTGTGCGTAATATAACTATTAAAGTTTGCAACATTGAACTGCTGTAACCTTTTAGTGGATCGCCATAAGACCTAGAAATTTTGTGACAATAAAGTACAATTGTCAATTTGAGATATCGGTATAACAGTGCTACCCTTGAGTAAAAAGAGAAAAAACTGATGCAACTTCAAAATCCGCTAACTTTTATACTGGGCGTAATATAGCTATAAAAGTTTGCAACATTGAAATGCTGTAACTTTTTAGTGGAGCGTCATAAGGCATTGAAATTTTGTGACAATAAAGTACTATTACCAATGTTAGATATCGGTATAACAGTGCTACCTTTGAGTAAAAATTGAAACACTGATGCAACTTCAAAGTTCACTAACTTTTATACTGTGCGTAATATAACTATCAAAGTTTGCAACATTGAAATGCTATAACCTTTTTGTGGAGCGTCATAAGACCTCGAAATTTTTTGACAATGAAGTACTATATTCAATTTAAAATATCGGTATAACAGTGCTATCTTTGAGTAAAAAATTAAACACTAATGCAAATTCAAAATCCACTAACTTTTATACTGGGTGTAATATAACTATCAAAGTTTGCAACATTGAAATGCTGTAACTTTTTAGTGGAGCGTCATAAGGCATTGAAATTTTGTGACAATAAAGTACTATTGTCAATGTGAGATATCGGTATAACAGTGCTACCTTTGAGTAAAAAATGAAACACTGATGCAACTTCAAAGTTCACTAACTTTTATACTGTGCGTAATATAACTATCAAAGTTTGCAACATTGAAATGCTGTAACTTTTTACTGGAGCGTCATAAGACCTAGACATTTTGTGACAATAAAGAACTATTGTCCGTTTGAGATATCGGTACAACAATGCTACCTTTGAGTAAAAAATTAAAAACTGATGCAACTTCAAATTTCACTAACTTTTATACTGTGCGTAATATAACTATCAAAGTTTGCAACATTGAAATGCTGTAACTTTTTACTGGAGCGTCGTAAGACCTTGAAATTTTGTGACAATAAAGTACTATTGTCAATTTGAGATATCGGTATAACAGTGCTTCCTTTGTGTAAAAAATGAAACACTGATGCAACTTCAAAATTCACAAACTTTTATACTGTGCGTAATATAATTATCAAAGTTTGCAACATTGAAATTCTGTAACCTTTTACTGGAGCGTCAGAAGACCTGCAAATTTGAGGACAATAAAGTACTATTGTCAATTTGAGATATCGGTATAACAGTGCTACCCTTGAGTATAAATGAAACACTGATGCAACTTCAAAATTCACTAAATTTTATACTGTGCGTAATATAACTACATAGTTTGCAACATTGAAATGCTGTAACTTTTTATTAGAGCATCATAAAACCTCGAAATTTTGTGACAATAAAGTACTATTGTCAATTTGAGATATCGGTATAACAGTGCTACCCTTGAGTAAAAAATGAAACACTCATGCAACTTCAAAATCCACTAACTTTTATACTGGGCGTAATATAACTATCAAAGTCTGCAACATTGAAATGCTGTAACTTTTTAGTGGAGCGTCATAAGGCATTGAAATTTTGTGACAATAAAGTACTATTGCCAATGTGAGATATCGGTATAACAGTGCTACCTTGGATTAAAAATTGATACACTGATGCAACTTCAAAGTTCCCTAACTTTTATACTGTGCGTAATATAACTATCAAAGTTGGCAACATTGAAATGCTATAACTTTTTCCTGGAGCGTCATAAGACCTCGAAATTTTGTGACAATAAAGTACTATTGTCAATTTGAAATATCGGTATAACAGTGCTATCTTTGAGTAAAAATTAAACACTGATGCAAATTGAAAATTCACTATCTTTTATACTGTGCGTAATATAACTATTAAAGTTTGCAACATTGAAATGCTGTAACTTTTTAGTGGAGCGTCATAAGGCATTGAAATTTTGTGACAATAAAGAACTATTGTCAATTTGAGATATCGGTACAACAATGCTACCTTTGAGTAAAAAATTAAAAACTGATGCAACTTCAAATTTCACTAACTTTTATACTGTGCGTAATATAACTATCAAAGTTTGCAACATTGAAATGCTGTAACTTTTTACTGGAGCGTCGTAAGACCTCGAAATTTTGTGACAATAAGGTACTATTGTCAATTTGAGATATCAAAGTAACAGTGCTACCTTTGAGTAAAAAATGAAACTCTGATGCAACTTCAAAATCCACAATCTTTTATACTGTGCGTAATATAACTATCAAAGTTTGCAACATTGAAATACTGTAACTTTTTAGTGGAGCGTCATAAGACCTCGAAATTTTGTGACAATAAAGTACTATATTCAATTTAAAATATCGGTATAACAGAGCTACCTTTGAGTAAAAAATGAAACACAGATCCACCTTTCAGTAACTTTTATACTGTGCAATATATCTATCAAAGTTAGCAAAATTGAAATGCTGTAACTTTTCACTGAAGCGTTAACCTCGAAATTTTGTGACAATAAAGTACTATTGTCAATTTGAGATATCGGTATAACAGTGCTACCCTTGAGTAAAAAGGGAAAAAACTGATGCAACTTCAAAATCCGCTAACTTTTATACTGGGCGTAATATAGCTATCAAAGTTTGCAACATTGAAATGCTGTAACTTCTTAGTGGAGCGTCATAAGGCATTGAAATTTTGTGACAATAAAATACTATTGCCAATGTTAGATATCGGTATAACAGTGCTACCTTTGAGTAAAAATTGAAACACTGATGCAACTTCAAAGTTCACTAACTTTTATACTGTGCGTAATATAACTATCAAAGTTTGCAACATTGAAATGCTATAACCTTTTCGTGGAGCGTCATAAGACCTCGAAATTTTGTGACAATAAAGTACTATATTCAATTTAAAATATCGGTATAACAGTGATATCTTTGAGTAAAAAATTAAACACTAATGCAAATTCAAAATTCACTAACTTTTATACTGTGCGTAATATAACTATCAAAGTTTGCAACATTGAAATGCTGTAAATTTTTTGTGGATCGCCATAAGACCTTGAAATTTTGTGACAATAAAGTACTATTGTCAATTTAAAATATCGGTATAACAGAGCTACCATTGGGTAAAAAATGAAACACTGATGCAACTTCAAAATCCACTAATTTTTATACTGTGCGTAATATAACTATTAAAGTTTGCAACATTGAACTGCTGTAACCTTTTAGTGGATCGCCATAAGACCTAGAAATTTTGTGACAATAAAGTACAATTGTCAATTTGAGATATCGGTATAACAGTGCTACCCTTGAGTAAAAAGAGAAAAAACTGATGCAACTTCAAAATCCGCTAACTTTTATACTGGGCGTAATATAGCTATAAAAGTTTGCAACATTGAAATGCTGTAACTTTTTAGTGGAGCGTCATAAGGCATTGAAATTTTGTGACAATAAAGTACTATTACCAATGTTAGATATCGGTATAACAGTGCTACCTTTGAGTAAAAATTGAAACACTGATGCAACTTCAAAGTTCACTAACTTTTATACTGTGCGTAATATAACTATCAAAGTTTGCAACATTGAAATGCTATAACCTTTTTGTGGAGCGTCATAAGACCTCGAAATTTTTTGACAATGAAGTACTATATTCAATTTAAAATATCGGTATAACAGTGCTATCTTTGAGTAAAAAATTAAACACTAATGCAAATTCAAAATCCACTAACTTTTATACTGGGTGTAATATAACTATCAAAGTTTGCAACATTGAAATGCTGTAACTTTTTAGTGGAGCGTCATAAGGCATTGAAATTTTGTGACAATAAAGTACTATTGTCAATGTGAGATATCGGTATAACAGTGCTACCTTTGAGTAAAAAATGAAACACTGATGCAACTTCAAAGTTCACTAACTTTTATACTGTGCGTAATATAACTATCAAAGTTTGCAACATTGAAATGCTGTAACTTTTTACTGGAGCGTCATAAGACCTAGACATTTTGTGACAATAAAGAACTATTGTCAATTTGAGATATCGGTACAACAATGCTACCTTTGAGTAAAAAATTAAAAACTGATGCAACTTCAAATTTCACTAACTTTTATACTGTGCGTAATATAACTATCAAAGTTTGCAACATTGAAATGCTGTAACTTTTTACTGGAGGGTCGTAAGACCTTGAAATTTTGTGACAATAAAGTACTATTGTCAATTTGAGATATCGGTATAACAGTGCTTCCTTTGTGTAAAAAATGAAACACTGATGCAACTTCAAAATTCACAAACTTTTATACTGTGCGTAATATAATTATCAAAGTTTGCAACATTGAAATTCTGTAACCTTTTACTGGAGCGTCAGAAGACCTGCAAATTTGAGGACAATAAAGTACTATTGTCAATTTGAGATATCGGTATAACAGTGCTACCCTTGAGTATAAATGAAACACTGATGCAACTTCAAAATTCACTAAATTTTATACTGTGCGTAATATAACTACATAGTTTGCAACATTGAAATGCTGTAACTTTTTATTAGAGCATCATAAAACCTCGAAATTTTGTGACAATAAAGTACTATTGTCAATTTGAGATATCGGTATAACAGTGCTACCCTTGAGTAAAAAATGAAACACTCATGCAACTTCAAAATCCACTAACTTTTATACTGGGCGTAATATAACTATCAAAGTCTGCAACATTGAAATGCTGTAACTTTTTAGTGGAGCGTCATAAGGCATTGAAATTTTGTGACAATAAAGTACTATTGCCAATGTGAGATATCGGTATAACAGTGCTACCTTGGATTAAAAATTGATACACTGATGCAACTTCAAAGTTCCCTAACTTTTATACTGTGCGTAATATAACTATCAAAGTTGGCAACATTGAAATGCTATAACTTTTTCCTGGAGCGTCATAAGACCTCGAAATTTTGTGACAATAAAGTACTATTGTCAATTTGAAATATCGATATAACAGTGCTATCTTTGAGTAAAAATTAAACACTGATGCAAATTGAAAATTCACTATCTTTTATACTGTGCGTAATATAACTATTAAAGTTTGCAACATTGCAATGCTGTAAATTTTAAGTGGATCGCCATAAGACCTTCAAATTTTGTGACAATAAAGTTCTATTATCAATTTAAAATATCGGTATAACAGTGCTACCTTTGAGTAAAAAATGAAACACTGATGCAACTTCAAAATTCACAAACTTTTATAATGTGCGTAATATAAATATCAAAGTTTGCAACATTGAAATGCTGTAACATTTTACTGGAGCGTCATAGGACCTCGAAATTTTGTGACAATAAAGTACTATTGTCTATTTGAGATATCGGTATAACAGTGCTACCCTTGAGTAAAAAATAAAATACTGATGCCACTTCAAAATTCACAAAATTTTATACTATGCGTAATATAACTACAAAGTTTGCAATATTGAAATGCTGTAACTTTTTAGTTTAGTATCATAAAACCTTGAAATTTTGTGACAATAAATTCGTATTGTCAATTTGATATTTCGGTATAACATTGCTACCTTTGAGTAAAAAATGAAACACTGATGCAACTTCAAAATTCACTAACTTTCATACTGTGCGTAATATAATTATCAAACTTTGCATCATTGAAATGCTGTAACTTTTTAGTGGATCGCCATAAGACCTAGAAATTTTGTGACAATAAAGTACAATTGTCAATTTGAGATATCGATATAACAGTGCTACCCTTGTGTAAAAAATGAAACACTGATGCAACTTCTAAATTTACTAACTTTTATGCTGTGCGTAATATAACTATCAAAGTTTGCAACATTGAAATGCTGTAACCTTTTACTGGAGCGTGATAAGACCTCGACATTTGATGACAATAAAGTACTATTGTCAATTTGAGATATCGGTATAACAGTGCTACCCTTGAGTAAAAATTAAACACTGATGCAACTTCAAAATTCACTAAATTTTATACTGTGCGTAGTATAACTACAAAGTTTGCAACATTGAAATGCTGTAACTTTTTATTGGAGCGTCATAAAACCTCGAAATTTTGTGACAATAAAGTACTATTGTCAATTTGAGATATTGGTATAATAGTGCTACCCTTGAAAAAAAATGAAACACTGATGCAACTTCAAAATTTACTAACTTTTATACTGTGCGTAATATAACTATCAAAGTTTGCAATATTGAAATGCTGTAACGTTTTACTGGAGCGTCATAAGACCTTGACATTTTGTGACAATAAAGAACTATTGTCAATTTGAGATATCGGTATAATAATGCTACCTTTGAGTAAAAAATGAAACACTGATGCAACTTCAAATTTCACTAACTTTTATACTGTGCGTAATATAACTATCAAAGTTTGCAACATTGAAATGCTGTAACTTTTTACTGGAGCGTCGTAAGACCTCGAAATTTTTTGACAATAAGGTACTATTGTCACTTTGAGATATCGGTATAACAGTGCTACCTTTGAGTAAAAATTAAAAACTGATGCAACTTCAAAATTCACTAACTTTTATACTGTGCGTAATATAAATATCAAAGTTTGCAACACTTAAATGCTGTTACTTTTTACTGGATCGCCATAAGACCTCGAAATTTTGTGACAATAAAGTACTATTGTCAATTTGAGATATCGGTATAACAGTGCTACCTTTGAGTAAAAAATGAAACACTGATGCGACTTCAAAATTCACAAACTTTTATAATGTGCGTAATATAACTATCAAAGTTTGCAACATTGAAATGCTGTAAATTTTAAGTGGATTGCCATAAGACCTTGAAATTTTGTGAGAATAAAGTACTATTGTCAATTTAAAATATCGGTATAACAGTGCTACCTTTGAGTAAAAAATGAAGCACTGACGCTACTTCAAAATTCACAAACTTTTATAATGTGCGTTAAATAACTATCAAAGTTTGCAACATTGAAATGCTGTATCTTTTTACTGGAGCGTCATAGGACCTCGAAATTTTGTGACAATAAAGTACTATTGTCAATTTGAGATATCGGTATAACACTGCTACCCTTGAGTAAAAAATGAAATACTGATGCAACTTCAAAATTCACAAAATATTATACTATGCGTAATATAACTACAAAGTTTGCAACATTGAAATGCTGTAACTTTTTAGTGGAATGTAATAAAACCTTGAAATTATGTGACAATAAAGTACTATTGTCAATTTGAGACTTCGGTATAACAGTGCTACCTTTGGGTAAAAAAAGAAACACTGATGCAACTTCAAAATTCACTAACTTTTATACTGTGCGTAATATAATTATCAAAGTTTGCAACATTGAAATGCTGTAACTTTTTAGTGGAGCGCCATAAGACCTCGAAATTTTGTGACAATAAAGTACTACTGTCAATTTGAGATATCGGTAGAACAGTGCTACCTTTGAGTAAAAAATGAAAAACTGATGCAACTTCAAAATTCACTAACTTTTATACTGTGCGTAATATAGCAATCAAAGTTTTCAATATTGAAATGCTGTAACTTTTTAGTGGATCATCATAAGATTCAGTAATTTTGTGACAATAAAGTACTATTGTCAATTTGAGATATCGGTATAACAGTGCTACCCTTGAGTAAAAATGACACACTGATGCAACTTCAAATTCCACTAACTTTTATACTGGGCGTAATATAACTATCAAAGTTTTCAACATTGAAATGCTGTAACTTTTTAGTGGAGCGTCATAAGGCATTGAGATTTTTTGACAATAAAATACTATTGCCAATGTGAGATATCGGAATAACAGTGCTACCTTTGAGTAAAAATTGAAACACTGATGCAACTTCAAAGTTCACTAACTTTTATACTGTGCGTAATATTACTATCAAAGTTTGCAACATTGAAATGCTGTAACTTTTAACTGGAGCGTCATAAGACCTCGACATTTTGAAACAATTAAGTACCATTGTCAATTTGAAATATCGATATAACACTGCTACCTTTGAGTAAAAAATGAAGCACTGATGCAACTTCAAAGTTCACAAACTTTTATACTGTGCGAAACATAACTATCAAAGTTTGTGTAATTATATTTGTAATTATTCTAAAACTTTTGTAATTATATTTGTAGTTATTTGTTAACAAAATTAAAAATTATTAATTCAAATTGTAATTATATTTGTGGTGTGGTTGGTTTAAATTTCAGTGCCAGCTTCTTGGCTGTTTAGAATTTGCTGCTGTCTTCCCGGCTGCTCTTCTGCTACTCACTCGTTCGTTAAAAATTACCGGGCGAGTTTGTACTTCGGCGAGACATCTTACGGCGAAGACAGTAGCTTTTACTGCGACATCCCACCTCCCGGTGGATTCATACTGGGATCCACGAAACTTAAAGCGGCTAGCTTAGATACAGGTCGACGGATAATACCGCGGCTGGTGCGTACCGCGGCACTCCGGACTTGGCCGTCCTTGGCTGTGAAGACTTCAATTATTCGCCCTTTGACCCATTGGCTTCTTGGTAAGACAGGATCGCATACAACAACCAGTTTTTCTACTCTTAGTGGTGAGGCTGTACTCCTCCATTTTTGTCGGTGCAAAAGTTGTGGCAAGTACTCCACAATCCACCTTTGCCACAGACGATCCCTCAGGTTCTGCGCAATTCTCCATTGTTTGCGCAGACAGATTTTCTCATCTTCCGGTTGTAACGACTCGTTTTCGCCGGGGTAAGCTCGCCGGATTGCCAGGAGTCGTTTACAGAAAATCTCTAAAGTATTCAAAGCTTGTTTACGTTGATTTAATTATTTTATTTATTTATTAATTTTAAAAAAAGGCTTAACTACTTGATACAATTATTTTACTAATCTTAAATACGGACACAGTTGAATTATATGTCCCCCTAGCTTCTGTTGCGTTTGTCAGTGTGGGTTTCTAGCAGAGAATCGATTATAAACCATAATCTCCTCTAGATTCCCCTAGCTTCTGTTGCGTTTGTCAGTGTGGGTTTCTAGCAGAGAATCGATTATAAACCATAATCTCCTCTAGATTCCCCTAGCTTCTGTTGCGTTTGTCAGTGTGGGTTTCTAGCAGAGAATCGATTATAAACCATAATCTCCTCTAGATTCCCCTAGCTTCTGTTGCGTTTGTCAGTGTGGGTTTCTAGCAGAGAATCGATTATAAACCATAATCTCCTCTAGATTCCCCTAGCTTCTGTTGCGTTTGTCAGTGTGGGTTTCTAGCAGAGAATCGATTATAAACCATAATCTCCTCTAGATTCCCCTAGCTTCTGTTGCGTTTGTCAGTGTGGGTTTCTAGCAGAGAATCGATTATAAACCATAATCTCCTCTAGATTCCCCTAGCTTCTGTTGCGTTTGTCAGTGTGTATAACTTTGTTTAGTACGATGCGTCTGGTCTGTCTGATGCCAAATAAAAAAAGCGTCTTGTCTGCCTGATGCCGAATGAAAGAAAGAGGCTGGGTTGCCAGTTGCTCCTGCTTTTATGCTCCAGGTTTAGCGTAGATCATCCAATAGTTGTTGTTGTGCGGGAACTGTAGTTTGTTGTGGCATGTTGCTACGGTTTCCCGCATTGTTCTTCTCGTTTGAATGTGACCTTGGGCCACCTTCAGCACTTTGTTGTTGCTTTCTCGCTGTTGTTCTTGTAAGTTTTTGCCCTTGGGCCACCTTCAATATTGTGTTGTTGTTGTGATGATATACCTTGTTGTTGTTCCTTGTGTTGTTTGTTGTTGTTGCTATTTCTCCTTCGGCCACCTTCAGCACTTTGTTGATATTTTATATCGATGGCATAAAATATTTAAAAATATTAAATATTGGATATTTAATTTTGCTTCTCCTCTTTATGCTTTGTCCGGTCTGTTGGTGTGCTTAGCGATCGGTCTGTCGTGTTCCACTTTGTGCTTGGCCTTCGTTTTTGGGTGTTGTTAGTGGGTTATTTTCCGAACTAATGCAGTCGGCAACTTCTGTCGCGATCTCTTGTAAAATTCTAGCATTGCGTTAGGCACTGTTGTTGTAAATTCATATCAGTGCGTTGGGCACTGTTGTTGTGAATTCATATCAGTGCGTTGGGCACTGTTGTTGTAAATTTATATTATTTTAGCTGTGGTCAGCCGGTTGCACAATTGTTTGTGTGATATTCTCCTGTGTTATCTTGCGTTGTTGACTTCGTTGCATGTTTTTCATCGCTTATCACAGGGTTCCACTGTCTGACTTAATTGTGGCTGTGTCTTCTGTCCTCCCAATGCTGTGTATAACACTTGTTGTTGGTAGCATTACTATGGTGGGAGGTGTCTTAGACTCACTTGCATGATGGCTGCTGCACTAAATATGATGGCGGTTGTGTGTGTGGTTTTAGCAATGAAAGTGGGAGGTGTCGAAGTCTTAGGACTATTAACGTATATATTTTAGGGTTGGTTGTTTAAGCACTTGGCCCCTATTGTGTTTAAATATACACGTTTGGGGCGTTATGGCAAAACTAAATATGTAGGGGCAAATTTACGCCTAAAATTTGCTCCTCACACGGTGCAGGTGTTTGAGTGGAATTGAGGCAACCACTCAAGAAGTGGTTCGGAGTAGGTGGTTCCTCTTCTTCATGGGTTATAGGAAGTTCTGTAAGTGGACGGCTGTTTATTATATTTTTCGCCTCCAGCAGTGCGCTGCGGAAAGTCTCCAAGCGTGTTGCCTCATCCTTCAGGGTTCTCTGTAGCAGGCGTTTCACGCATTGGACAAGCCGCTCCCAACAACCTCCAGCGCTAGGATTGGCTGGGCAATTAAGAATCCACTCTATGTTTTCCTTTGACATTGCCCGTCGAACCCGATCTACGACAAATAAGCGGTTCTCCTGGCGAAACCCCTTTTGCGCACCTATAAAGTTGGTGCCATTGTCGCTACGAATTCTAATCGGCACACCGCGACGGTTCACAAAATTCTTGAAACAAATTAAAAATGCATCGGTGGACAGATCTTCTGCCACCTCCAAATGGAGGGCTCGAGTGGTGAGGCAAGTGAATAATGCCACCCAACGTTTCTCTTGTCAAGAATGGTCCACAGTAGTCCACCCTGAGTAGGTAAAAGGTCGGACGTACGGTGTTAGGCGGTCTGTGGGTAACTGTCCCATAAGTGGCACAGATGGCTTGGCTCGAGCGGTAATACAAATGACACAATCCCTCTTGATCCTTTTTAATAATGTGCGAGCATGAGGCACCCAGAACTTTTGCTGCATTTCATTTATTGTTAGGCAGTCGTTCTGGTGATGTCTCTTTTGGTGGTAATGCTTCATTATCAGCTGCGACACGCGATGTTTCTGGGGTAATATTATCGGGCGTCGGGCTGATTCAGGAATGTAATTAGCGGCGTCGTTTCTTCCGTTGACTCTTAGCAGACCATCAGGATACAGCATCGGCGTGAGCTTAAATATGGCACTGGTCTTTGAAATTCCTGTACTTGCGCGTAGGGCTGACATTTCATCTGCAAATGACTCGTATTGTACGCGACAGCATACAAATTTTTCAGCATCAGAAACTTCAGCTGCTGTGAGCTCTCCAAAGTGACGGAATCTAGATTTGGCGTTGCGAATGAACCGAAATATCCATGCTGTCACCCTCAACGTCTTCATGTAGGATGAAAACTTGATCAAACTATCAAGAATATTGTCTGTGTTTATTATGTGTAACACCTGATTAGCAGCTTCTTCAGATACACAGTGCTCTGAGTGAAGCATCCCAGCTTCTTGAGGCCAGCGTATTTCTTCTTGGCACAAGAAATCTGGACCCAATATCCAACGGCTGTCTTGCTCTACATACTGTGGCAACTTGGTTCTAGTTGCATCGTCGGCGACGTTCATCGATGTTGGTATCCAGCGCCATTGCATCGGCGTGGAAGTGGCAAGTATCTCTGCAATACGGTAGGCAACGAATTGCTTATACTTACGGTTTGTGGAACGAAGCCAAAGCAGAATTGTCTCGGAATCGCTCCAAAATGTCGTAGCGTTGATCTTGAAATCATGACAGTCTTCAATCGAAGTCTTCAGTCGGCTTCCTAGTACGGCCGCTTGCAATTCCAAGCGCGGTACGGTCATACCCTTTGCAGGTGCACATCTCGTTTTGGCAGCAACGAATGCGACTTCTACCTCGTTTGCTTTGCAAACACGCAAAAAGGCGACTGCTGTAAATGCACTTTCACTAGCATCTACGAATATGTGCAGCTGCATATCATCGGCATTCGGCAACAAATACGACAAGCAACGTGGGACTGAAAAGTTTTTCACGCCCTGAAAAACGTTCCACCATGCAAACCACTGTTTCTCCAAATCTGATGGCAGCTGCTCATCCCACTGGATTTTCCGCTTCCACAGCGACTGCAGAAGTAGCTTAGCGAAAATAGTGATGTTGGCTAAGAGGCCAAAGGGGTCGTAAATAGCCATAACGATTCCCAGCAACTCTCTCTTAGTCGGTGTTCTCCTGTACTCCAGCACTTGGCGTGGAACTTAAAGTGGAATTCAAACCTGTCGACTCCAGAGTGCCAAAACATACCCAGCACCTTCTCTGTTGTTGGCTGCAGTTCAGTGTTGACAACTTCTTGTTGCTTGACTTGGCTACCATTCAGTTTGACCTGCAGCTTCTTGCAGTTTGATACGAAATTTCTGAGCGTGAATCCTGCGGCAGCGTTTATCTTCCGGGCCTCAAACATTACTTTCTCGGCCTCCTGTATGTCTTTAAAACTTATGACCAGGTCATCCACATAGGTGTTGTCAATGATAGCTTTTGTGAAACCTGGCATGTGAGGCAAAAACTGTGCTGCGTTCACGTTTTTTTATGCATTCTGCACAACACGGCGAACAAATCGCTCCGAAGATCATCGACATCATTGAGTAGACACGGATTGACTCGGCTGAATTTCCGTCTCTCCAAAGAAAGCGCTGTGAGTCCTGGTCTTCAGCTCGTATGCGGACTTGTGAGAACATTTCTTGAATATCTCCTGCAACAGCGATACCTCCTTGTCGAAATTTGTGCATGATGGCCAAAAGTGGCTGCGCATGCTCAGGACCCTTTAATAATACTGAGCTGAGCGATACGTTAGAAATAGCAGCTGCAGCATCAAAGACGATACGAAGCTTATCCGGCTTATGCGGGTTCACTACACCAAAGTGAGGAAGGTACCAGGTTGTAGGACTATGTCTCTCAGCAGCCTCTGGTGACAACAATTTGTCAATGTATTGGGCGACTTCCGTTTTATATCTGGCTGCAAATCCGGCATCCCGGGACATCTTCCGCTCAATATTTAACAGGCGCTGCTTGGCCATAACATAGCTCTGCGGCAGCTTAGTGGCATCGTTGCGCCATAATAGACCAACTTCATAGCGTTGGCCGATGTTTTGTGTGGTCTCAATCAATATTTTTCTTGCTCTGGCATTCTCATCTGACTCCAAGACTGTGCTGGTGCTGCGGACTCCAAAACTTTCTACAGAAAAGTACTCTTCGACCAATCTGTTCAGTTGTGTTAAAGTAGATGCTTCTTTGACGTGCAACACCCTTGACATTGAGGTGGTGCTTGAGTGAAGTGGCCCATATGCCACCCAACCCAAAATAGTTGCCGCAGCGATAGGTTGATCTGGACCGGCGGCAACAGTTTTCTCTGACATGCCTGAAAAACTATTATCCAATCCCAGCAGCAGGACCGGCTTGGCGGCTTGGTAGCTTGCGATTGGCACATCTGTGAAGTGCCCATGCTGTTGCTTGATGAATGTCTGCATTGGTAAATTAAGCTGCTTCACGGTGCGTACGTTTCTGAGTGGGTACTCCTGGCCACCACACTCTGCACGTACGTTCAAGCTTACTTTTTTCGATGGCTCCGTGGTTTGCTTCTCTCCATACCACTGAAGCGTCAGCTGTGCAGTAGGGCCTTTGAGACCAAGTTGATTTGCGATGGTCTCTTCAAGAAGTGAGACTGAAGAACCTTCATCAAACATCGCAAATACAGGTATGCTACCACGTGGACCAAACAGCACCACGGGTAGTATCTTAAATAAGCTTGACTGCTGGTGTTGACGGCAGTTAAGCACATGCTCGACATCATCTGGTTTCAGCTCTGCTAGCGGCTTAGTTGTATGGTGCAGTAAGTTGTGATGCATACGAGTGCATACATTTATACCACATGCATGCCTTGCCTGGCAACTCAGCAAGTTATGCCCTCTTTGCAAGCAGGCAAAACTAAGGCGGTGACGCTTTACCACTGTCCATTTGTCATTTGTATTAAGCGCCTTAAATTGACGACATGTGCTCAGTTTGTGGCTCAAATTGCATTGCACACAACTGAGTTGTTGCTGTTCCACTTGAGGTTCGGTGCTATGCAAAATGCGACGTGGAATAGCACCTCGTGATATGGTCTGACGGTTCTGAAGGTTACCTTGTTGCACCCCTTGGTGCGGCTGCGGGGATTGATGTTGGCGCATAGCTGTACTAGCTATGGCTGGCATCAAGCTCACTACCTTTGCGAGTTCACAAACCCAGTCAAAAGCTTCAAGGGTGGCATAAGGCGTTATATTGGAGGCGTGTCGACTCCATTCATATTGCTTGGTGGGCGGAAGCTTTCCAATAAGCTGCTCAAGAAGAGTAGGGTTGGCCAAATGGTGATCGCATTTTGCTGACTTAAAAAAGGCGACAATATTTCGGACGCGGTTTGAGAATTCCAACACTTGCTCAAGTCGATTCTCATAAATCGGTGGGAACTGCTGCACCTTTTGCAGCTGCGAGCGGATCAATAAGTCAGAGCGTCCAAAATTGAACTCTAACTTCTGCATGACTTTGGTCACGTCGTCAGGATATATGAGTAGTGACGTCACAGCGCGCTTCGCATTCCCTTGAAGTGCCTTATGGAAACGCATAAGGTTCTGGCGATTATTATAACCAAATTCATTGGTCGTGTCTCTGAAGTTGGCTAAAAACAGGGGCCAATCTTCAGGGTTTCCATCGAAAGATGGCAGTGGATATAACTTACCACCGGGGCTATCGATAAAGGTCATAACACCATTATACGGCGTCGATGTATTTGGTGGCTGCGATTGCGGCATCTGCTGTGGTTGCTACGTCGACGTTTGTGGCAGCGGTGATTGTACACTTTCATGAAAAGAGGATTCATTACACCCAACAACGGATGCACCCTTATCCACTCGAGTGCGAAGTTGTTGAATCGCTATTTGGCCACGATGCGTCTCTTTACGTAGTTCGTCAACAGATTCGCGCAGTATATTTA
This sequence comes from Clusia tigrina, assembly GCA_920105625.2. NCBI lineage: Eukaryota > Metazoa > Arthropoda > Insecta > Diptera > Clusiidae > Clusia > Clusia tigrina. The sequence goes on along the minus strand of OV050030.1, from coordinate 296,140,291 downwards.
TACTGCTGAAAAGCTGCGCCAGTTGTTCACTAGTTACAACTGCTTGAGGCTGCGCTTGGCCCTGTGTTCCCTCGTTGGCCATTTCTATTACTCTGCTGTCCAATGAATCCGACCTTTCCTCTCTGTCGTCTCTTTTTGCTGATTCTAATTTTTTTGATTTCGTTCGAGTCAACATTTATTTTTCTTTCATATAAGGTCTGTTCAATTTCAACAGCTGCTTGGTTCGGCACTGCAATACCGATCGAAAATTATTTGCAGCAGTTTGTTCTGGTAGAATCGATTAATTTTAAAATTAACAGATGTCGGTAATGTTGTTCGTATTTTTTGAAGAAATGGCTGTTGCAAATTATCAACCCTTGTTGATGACGTCACAAAAATGCTCTCGGAAGCACTAGCGCTCCGAAAGGCGAAGTACGGCAGTATTTGTTATGCGATGGCTTTGACGATGCAAACAAATATTGAAACAGCTCGGCGGTGGCTATTCAAGTCTAGCGATCCTGTAAGTATAATTACCTGAAGCAGTACGGCGGTGACTGCACGGAGTATATTAATTCCTAATAAATATCACAATGGCGGTGAAAATGCTGTGGTGGCAGCGGAAGAAAGCAAATTCTAAAACTTTTGTAATTATATTTGTAATTATTCTAAAACTTTTGTAATTATATTTGTAATTATTTGTTAACAAAATTAAAAATTATTAATTCAAATTGAACCTATATTTGTGGTGTGGTTGGTTTAAATTTCAGTGCCAGCTTCTTGGTTGTTTAGAATTTGCTGCTTTCTTCCCGGCTGCTCTTCTGCTACTCACTCGTTCGTTAAAAATTACCGGGCGAGTTTGTACTTCGGCGAGACATCTTACGGCGAAGACAGTAGCTTTTACTGCGACAGTTTGCAACATTGAAATGCTGTAACTTTTTGCTGGAGCGTCATAAAAACTCGAAATTTAATAACAATAAAGAATTATTGTCAATTTGAGATATCGGTATAACAGATCTACAATAATGTACAATGTATCTTTGAGTAAAAAATTAAACACTGATACAACTTCAAAGTTCACAAACTTTTATACTGTGCGTAATATAACTATCAAAGTTTGCAACATTGAAATGCTATAATTTGTTGCTGGATCGTTATAAGACCTCGAAATTTTGTGAGAATAAAGTAGTATTGTCACTTTGAGATATCGGTATAACAGTGCTAGCAGTGAGTAAAAAATGAAACACTGATGCAACTTCAAAATTCACTAAATTGTATACTGTGCGTAATATAACTACAAAGTTTGCGACATTAAAATGCTGTAACTTTTTACTGGTGCGTCATAAAACCTTGAAATTTTGTGACAGTTAAGTACTATTGTTAATTTGAGATATCGGTATAATAGTGCTACCCTTGAAAAAAATATGAAACACTGATGCAACTTCAAAATTCACTAACTTTTATACTGTGCGTAGTATAACAATCAAAGTTTTCAATATTGAAATGCTGTAACTTTTACCTGGTGCGTCATAAAATCTTGAAAGTTTGGGACAATAAAGTACTATTGTCAATTTGAGATATCGGTATAACAGTGCTACCCTTGAGTAAAAAATTAAACACTGATGCAACTCCAAAATTCACCAACTTTTATACTGTGCGTAATATAAATATCAAAGTTTGCAACATTGAAATGATGTAACTTTTTACTGGTGCGTCATAAGACCTTGAAGTTTTGTGGCAATAAAGTACTATTGCCAATTTGAGATATCGGTATAACAGTGCTACCGTTGAGTAAAAAATGAAACACTGATGCAACTTCAAAATTCACTAACTTTTATACTGTGCGTAATATAACTATCAAAGTTTGCAACATTGAAATGCTGTAACCTTTTACTGGAGCGTCATAAGACCTCGAAATTTGATGACAATAAAGTACTATTGTCAATTTTAGATATCGGTATAACAGTGCTACCCTTGAGTAAAAATGAAACACTGATGCTACTTCAAAATTCACTAACTTTTATACTGTGCGTAATATAACTATCAAAGTTTGCAACATTGAAATACTGTAAATTTTAAGTGGATCGCCATAAGACCTTGAAATTTTGTGACAATAAAGTACTATTGTAAATTTGAAATATCGGTATAACAGTGCTACCTTTGAGTAAAAAATGAAAAAATACTGTAACTTCAAAATTCACTTTTTTTATATTGTGCGTAATATAACTATCAAAGTTTGCAACATTGAAACGCTGTAAATTTTTACTGGTGCGTCATGAGACCTCAAAATTTTGTGACAATAAAGTACTATTGCCAATGTGAGATATCGGTATAACAGTGCTACCTTTGAGTAAAAAATGAAACACTGATACAACTTCAAAATTCACTAAATTGTATACTGTGCGTAATATAACTACAAAGTTTGCAACATTGAAATGCTGTAACTTTTTACTGGTGCGTCATAAAACCTCGAAATTTTGTGACAGTTAAGTACTATGGTCAATTTGAGATATCGGTATAATAGTGCTACCCTTGAAAAAAATATGAAACACTGATGCAACTTCAAAATTCACTAACTTTTATACTGTGCGTAGTATAACAATCAAAGCTTTCAATATTGAAATGCTGTAACTTTTAACTGGTGCGTCATAAAATCTTGAAAGTTTGGGACAATAAAGTACTATTGTCAATTTGAGATATCGGTATAACAGTGCTACCGTTGAGTAAAAAATGAAACACTGATGCAACTACAAAATTCACTAACTTTTATACTGTGTGTAATATAACTATCAAAGTTTGCAACATTGAAATGCTGTAACTTTTTACTGGAGCGTCATAAGACCTCAAAATTTTGTGACAATAAAGTAGTATTGCCAATTCGAGATATCGGTAGAACAGTGCTACCCTTGGGTAAAAATGAAACACTGATGCTAATTCAAAATTCACTAACTTTTATACTGCGCGTAATATAACTATCAAAGTTTGCAATATTGAAATGCTGTAACTTTTTACTGGTGCGTCATAAAAGCTGGAAATTTAGTGACAATAAAGTACTATTGTCAATTTGAGATAACGGCATACCAGTGCTACAATAATGTACTATGTACCCTTTAGTAAAAAATAAAAGAATGATGCAACTTCAAAGTTCACTAATTTTTAAATTGTACTTATTATAATTATCAAAGTTTTCAACATTGAAATACTGTATTTTTTTACTAATATGTCACAAAACCTCGAAATTTTGTGGCAATAATGTACTATTGTCAATTTGAGATATCGGTATAACAGTGCTTGAGCAAAAACTGAAACACGGAAGCAACTTTAAAATTCACTAACTTTTATACTGTGCGTAATATAACTATCAAAGTTTGAAACATTGAAATGCTGTAACTTTTTACTGGTGCGTCATAAGACCTTGAAATTTTGTGACAATATAGTTCTATTGTAAATTTGAAATATAGGTATAACACTGCTACCTTTGAGTAAAAAATGAAACACTAATGCAAATTCAAAATTCACTAACTTTTATACTGTGGGTAATATAACTATCAAAGTTTGCAACATTGAAATGCTGTAACTTTTTAGTGGATCGCTATAAGACCTTGAAATTTTGTAACAATAAAGTACTATTGTCAATTTGAGATATCGGTATAACAGTGCTACCCTTGAGTAAAAAATGAAACACTGATGCAACTTCAAAATTCACCAACTTTTATACTGTGCGTAATATAAATATCAAAGTTTGCAACATTGAAATGCTGTAAATTTTTACTGGTGCATCATAAGACCTTGAAATTTTGTGACAATAAAATACTATTGTCAATTTGAAATATCAGTATAACAGTGCTACTTTTGAGAAAAAAATTAAATACTGATGCAACTTCAATGTTCACTAACTTTTATACAGTGCGTAATATAACTGTCAAAGTTTGCAACATTGAAATGCTGTAACTTTTTACTGGTGCCTCATAAAACTTGGAAATTTTGTGACAATAAAGCAGTATTATCAATTTGAGACACCGTATAACAGTGCTACCCTTGACTAAAAAATGAAACACTGATGCAACTTTAAAATTCACTAACTTTTATACTGTGCGTAATATATCTATCAAAGTTTGCAACATTGAAATGCTGTAACTTTTTACTGGAGACTCATAAGACCTCGAAATGAATGACAATAAAGTACTATTGTCAATTTGAGATATCGGCATAACAGTGCTACTATAATGTACTATGTACCCCTGAGTAAAAAATAAAAAAATGATGAAACTTCAAAATTCACTATTTTTTATATTGTGCATAATATAACTATCAAAGTTTGCAACATTGAAATGCTGTAAATTTTTACTGGTGCGTCATAAGACCTCAAAATTTTGTGACAATAAAGTTCTATTGTCAATTTGAGATATCGGTATAACAGTGCTAGCAGTGATTAAAAAATGAAACACTGATGCAACTTCAAAATTCACCAACTTTTATAATGTGCGTAATATAAATATCAAAGTTTGCCACATTGAAATGCTGTAACTTTTTACTGGTGCATCATAAGACCTTGAAATTTTGTGACAATAAAATACTATTGTCAAGTTGAAATATCAGTATAACAGTGCTACTTTTGAGTAAAAAATGGAATACTGATGCAACTTCAATGTTCACTAACTTTTATACTGTGTGTAATATAAATGTCAAAGTTTGCAACATTGAAATACTACATCATAAGACCTCGAAATTTTGTGACAATAAAGTGTTATTGTCAATTTAAGATTTCGGTATAACAGTGCTATCCTTGAGTAAAAAATGAAACTCTGATGCAACTTAAAAATTCAATAACTTTTATACTGTGCTTAATATAAATATCAAGTTTGCAACATTGAAATGATGTAACTTTTTACTGGTGCGTCATAACACCTTGAAATTTTGTGGCAATAAAGTACTATTGTCAATTTGAGATATCGGTATAACAGTGCTACCGTTGAGTAAAAAATGAAACACGGAAGCAACTGTAAAATTCACTAACTTTTATACTGTGCGTAATATAACTATCAAAGTTTGAAACATTAAAATGCTGTAACTTTTTACTGGTGCGTCATAAGACCTTGAAATTTGTGACAATATAGTTCTATTGTAAATTTGAAATATCGGTATAACACTGCTACCTTTGAGTAAAAAATGAAACACTTATGCAAATTCAAAATTCACTAACTTTTATACTGTGCGTAATATAACTTTCAAAGTTTGCAACATTGAAATGCTGTAACCTTTTACTGGAGCGTCATAAGACCTCGAAATTTGATGACAATAAAGTACTATTGTCAATTTTAGATATCGGTATAACAGTGCTACCCTTGAGTAAAAATGAAACACTGATGCTACTTCAAAATTCACTAACTTTTATACTGTGCGTAATATAACTATCAAAGTTTGCAACATTGAAATACTGTAAATTTTAAGTGGATCGCCATAAGACCTTGAAATTTTGTGACAATAAAGTACTATTGTAAATTTGAAATATCGGTATAACAGTGCTACCTTTGAGTAAAAAATGAAAAAATGCTGTAACTTCAAAATTCACTTTTTTTATATTGTGCGTAATATAACTATCAAAGTTTGCAACATTGAAACGCTGTAAATTTTTACTGGTGCGTCATGAGACCTCAAAATTTTGTGACAATAAAGTACTATTGCCAATGTGAGATATCGGTATAACAGTGCTACCTTTGAGTAAAAAATGAAACACTGATACAACTTCAAAATTCACTAAATTGTATACTGTGCGTAATATAACTACAAAGTTTGCAACATTGAAATGCTGTAACTTTTTACTGGTGCGTCATAAAACCTCGAAATTTTGTGACAGTTAAGTACTATGGTCAATTTGAGATATCGGTATAATAGTGCTACCCTTGAAAAAAATATGAAACACTGATGCAACTTCAAAATTCACTAACTTTTATACTGTGCGTAGTATAACAATCAAAGCTTTCAATATTGAAATGCTGTAACTTTTAACTGGTGCGTCATAAAATCTTGAAAGTTTGGGACAATAAAGTACTATTGTCAATTTGAGATATCGGTATAACAGTGCTACCGTTGAGTAAAAAATGAAACACTGATGCAACTACAAAATTCACTAACTTTTATACTGTGTGTAATATAACTATCAAAGTTTGCAACATAGAAATGCTGTAACTTTTTACTGGAGCGTCATAAGACCTCAAAATTTTGTGACAATAAAGTAGTATTGCCAATTCGAGATATCGGTAGAACAGTGCTACCCTTGGGTAAAAATGAAACACTGATGCTAATTCAAAATTCACTAACTTTTATACTGCGCGTAATATAACTATCAAAGTTTGCAATATTGAAATGCTGTAACTTTTTACTGGTGCGTCATAAAAGCTGGAAATTTAGTGACAATAAAGTACTATTGTCAATTTGAGATAACGGCATAACAGTGCTACAATAATGTACTATGTACCCTTTAGTAAAAAATAAAAGAATGATGCAACTTCAAAGTTCACTAATTTTTAAATTGTACTTATTATAATTATCAAAGTTTTCAACATTGAAATACTGTATTTTTTTACTGATATGTCACAAAACCTCGAAATTTTGTGGCAATAATGTACTATTGTCAATTTGAGATATCGGTATAACAGTGCTTGAGCAAAAACTGAAACACGGAAGCAACTTTAAAATTCACTAACTTTTCTACTGTGCGTAATATAACTATCAAAGTTTGAAACATTGAAATGCTGTAACTTTTTACTGGTGCGTCATAAGACCTTGAAATTTTGTGACAATATAGTTCTATTGTAAATTTGAAATATAGGTATAACACTGCTACCTTTGAGTAAAAAATGAAACACTAATGCAAATTCAAAATTCACTAACTTTTATACTGTGGGTAATATAACTATCAAAGTTTGCAACATTGAAATGCTGTAACTTTTTAGTGGATCGCTATAAGACCTTGAAATTTTGTAACAATAAAGTACTATTGTCAATTTGAGATATCGGTATAACAGTGCTACCCTTGAGTAAAAAATGAAACACTGATGCAACTTCAAAATTCACCAACTTTTATACTGTGCGTAATATAAATATCAAAGTTTGCAACATTGAAATGCTGTAAATTTTTACTGGTGCATCATAAGACCTTGAAATTTTGTGACAATAAAATACTATTGTCAATTTGAAATATCAGTATAACAGTGCTACTTTTGAGAAAAAAATTAAATACTGATGCAACTTCAATGTTCACTAACTTTTATACAGTGCGTAATATAACTGTCAAAGTTTGCAACATTGAAATGCTGTAACTTTTTACTGGTGCCTCATAAAACTTGGAAATTTTGTGACAATAAAGCAGTATTATCAATTTGAGACACCGTATAACAGTGCTACCCTTGACTAAAAAATGAAACACTGATGCAACTTTAAAATTCACTAACTTTTATACTGTGCGTAATATATCTATCAAAGTTTGCAACATTGAAATGCTGTAACTTTTTACTGGAGACTCATAAGACCTCGAAATGAATGACAATAAAGTACTATTGTCAATTTGAGATATCGGCATAACAGTGCTACTATAATGTACTATGTACCCCTGAGTAAAAAATAAAAAAATGATGAAACTTCAAAATTCACTATTTTTTATATTGTGCATAATATAACTATCAAAGTTTGCAACATTGAAATGCTGTAAATTTTTACTGGTGCGTCATAAGACCTCAAAATTTTGTGACAATAAAGTTCTATTGTCAATTTGAGATATCGGTATAACAGTGCTAGCAGTGATTAAAAAATGAAACACTGATGCAACTTCAAAATTCACCAACTTTTATAATGTGCGTAATATAAATATCAAAGTTTGCCACATTGAAATGCTGTAACTTTTTACTGGTGCATCATAAGACCTTGAAATTTTGTGACAATAAAATACTATTGTCAAGTTGAAATATCAGTATAACAGTGCTACTTCTGAGTAAAAAATGGAATACCGATGCAACTTCAATGTTCACTAACTTTTATACTGTGCGTAATATAAATGTCAAAGTTTGCAACATTGAAATACTACATCATAAGACCTCGAAATTTTGTGACAATAAAGTGTTATTGTCAATTTAAGATTTCGGTATAACAGTGCTATCCTTGAGTAAAAAATGAAACTCTGATGCAACTTAAAAATTCAATAACTTTTATACTGTGCTTAATATAAATATCAAGTTTGCAACATTGAAATGATGTAACTTTTTACTGGTGCGTCATAACACCTTGAAATTTTGTGGCAATAAAGTACTATTGTCAATTTGAGATATCGGTATAACAGTGCTACCGTTGAGTAAAAAATGAAACACGGAAGCAACTGTAAAATTCACTAACTTTTATACTGTGCGTAATATAACTATCAAAGTTTGAAACATTAAAATGCTGTAACTTTTTACTGGTGCGTCATAAGACCTTGAAATTTGTGACAATATAGTTCTATTGTAAATTTGAAATATCGGTATAACACTGCTACCTTTGAGTAAAAAATGAAACACTTATGCAAATTCAAAATTCACTAACTTTTATACTGTGGGTAATATAACTATCAAAGTTTGCAACATTGAAATGCTGTAACTTTTTAGTGGATCGCCATAAGACCTTGAAATTTTGTAACAATAAAATACTATTGTCAATTTGAGATATCGGTATAACAGTGCTTCCCTTGAAAAAAAAAATGAAACACTGATGCAACTTCAAAATTCACTAACTTGTATAGTATGCGTAGTATAACTATCCAATTTTTCAACATTGAAATGCTGTAACTTCTTACTGATGCATCATAAAACCTAGAAAGTTTGTGACAATAAAATACTATTGTCAATTTGAGATATCGGTATAACAGTTCTACCCTTGAGTAAATAATGAAACACTGATGAAACTTCAAATTTTAATATAACTATCAAAGTTTGCAACATTGAAATGCTGTAACTTTTTACTGGTGCCTCATAAAACCTGGAAATTTTGTGACAATAAAGCGGTATTATCAATTTGAGACATCCGTATAACAGTGCTACCCTTGACTAAAAAATGAAACACTGATGCCACTTTAAAATTCGCTAACTTTTATAGTGTGCGTAATATATCTATCAAAGTTTGCAACATTGAAATGCTGTAACTTTTTACTGGAGACTCATAAGACCTCGAAATTTAATGACAATAAAGTACTATTGTCAATTTGAGATATCGGCATAACAGTGCTACAATAATGTACTATGTACCCTTGAGTAAAAAATAAAACAATGATGAAACTTCAAAATTCACTATTTTTTATATTGTGCATAATATAACTATCAAAGTTTGCAACATTGAAATTCTGTAAATTTTTACTGGTGCGTCATAAGACTTCAAAATTTTGTGACAATAAAGTTCTATTGTCAATTTGAGATATCGGTATAACAGTGCTAGCAGTGAGTAAAAAATGAAACACTGATGCAACTTCAAAATTCACTATATTGTATACTGTGCGTAATATAACTACAAAGTTTGCAACATTGAAATGCTGTAACTTTTTACTGGTGCGTCATAAAACCTCGAAATTTTGTGACAGTTAAGTACTATTGTCAATTTGAGATATCGGTATAATAGTGCTACCCTAGAGAAAAATATGAAACACTGATGCAACTTCAAAATTCACAAACTTTTATAGTGTGCGTATTATAACTATCAAAGTTTTCAACATTGAAATGCTGTAACTTCTTACTGGTGCATCATAAAACCTTGAAACATTGGGACAATAAAGTACTATTGTCAGTTTGAGATATCGGTATAACAGTGCTACCCTTGAGTAAAAAATGAAACACTGATGCAACTTAAAAATTCACCAACTTTTATACTGTGCGTAATATAAATATCAAAGTTTGCAACATTGAAATGCTGTAAATTTTTACTGGTGCATCATAAGACCTTGAAATTTTGTGACAATAAAATACTATTGTCAATTTGAAATATCAGTATAACAGTACTACTTTTGAGTAAAAAATGAAATACTGATGCAACTTCAATGTTCACTAACTTTTATACTGTGCGTAATATAACTGTCAAAGTTTGCAACATTGAAATACTACATCATAAGACCTCGAAATTTTGTGACAATAAAGTGTTATTGTCAATTTAAGATTTCGGTATAACAGTGCTACCCTTGAGTAAAAAATGAAACTCTGATGCAACTTAAAAATTCAATAACTTTAATACTGTGCTTAATATAAATATCAAAGTTTGCAACATTGAAATGATGTAACTTTTTACTGGTGCGTCATAACACCTTGAAATTTTGTGGCAATAAAGTACTATTGTCAATTTGAGATATCGGTATAACAGTGCTACCGTTGAGTAAAAAATGAAACACGGAAGCAACTTTAAAATTCACAAACTTTTATACTATGCGTAATATAACTATCAAAGTTTGAAACATTGAAATGCTGTAACTTTTTACTGGTGCGTCATAAGACCTTGAAATTTTGTGACAATATAGTTCTATTGTAAATTTGTAATATCGGTATAACACTGCAACCTTTGAGTATAAAATGAAACACTTATGCAAATTCAAAATTCACTAACTTTTATACTGTGGGTAATATAACTATCAAAGTTTGCAACATTGAAATGCTGTAACTTTTTAGTGGATCGCCATAAGACCTCGAAATTTTTAGCAATAAAGTACTATTGTCAATTTGAGATATCGGTATAACAGTGCTTCCCTTGAAAAAAAAATGAAACACTGATGCAACTTCAAAATTCACTAACTTTTATAGTATGCGTAGTATAACTATCAAATTTTTCAACATTGAAATGCTGTAACTTCTTACTGGTGCATCATAAAACCTTGAAAGTTTGTGACAATAAAATACTATTGTCAATTTGAGATATCGGTATAACAGTTCTACCCTTGAGTAAATAATGAAACACTTATGAAACTTCAAATTTTAATATAACTATCAAAGTTTGCAACATTGAAATGCTGTAACTTTTCACTGGTGCCTCATAAAACCTGGAAATTTTGTGACAATAAAGCAGTATTATCAATTTGAGACATCCGTATAACAGTGCTACCCTTGACTAAAAAATGAAACACTGATGCAACTTTAAAATTCACTAACTTTTATACTGTGCGTAATATAACTATCAAAGTTTGTAACATTGAAATGCTGTAACTTTTTACTGGTGCGTCATAGGACCTTGAAATTTTGTGACAATATAGTTCTATTGTAAATTTGAAATATCGGTATAACACTGCTACCTTTGAGTAAAAAATGAAACACTGATACAAATTCAAAATTCACTAACTTTTATACTGTGGGTAATATAACTATCAAAGTTTGCAACATGGAAATTCTGGAACTTTTTAGTGGATCGCCATAAGACCTTGAAATTTTGTAACAATAAAGTACTATTGTCAATTTGAGATATCGGTATAAAAGTGCTACCTTTGACTAAAAAATGAAACACTGATGCAACTTCAAAATTCACTTACTTTTATACTGTGCGTAATATAACTATCAAAGTTTGCAACTTTGAAATGCTGTACCCTATTACTGGAGCGTCATAAGACCTCGAAATTTTGTGACAATAAAGTACTATTGTCAATTTGAGATATCGATATAACAGTGCTACCCTTGAGTAAAAAATGAAACACTGATACAACTTCAAAATTCACTAAATTGTATACTGTGCATAATATAACTACAAAGTTTGCAACATTGAAATGCTGTAACTTTTTACTGATATGTCATAAAACCTCGAAATTTTGTGGCAATAATGTACTATTGTCAATTTGAGATATCGGTATAACAGTGCTACCCTTGAGTAAAAAATGAAACACGGATGCAACTTCAAAATTCATTATTTTTTATATTGTGCGTAATATAACTATCAAAGTTTGCAACATTGAAATGCTGTAACTTCTTACTGGTGCATCAGAAAACCTCGAAAGTTTGTGACAATAAAATACTATTGTCAATTTGAGATATCGGTATAACAGTTCTACCCTTGAGTAAAAAATGAAACACTGATGAAACTTCAAATTTTAATATAAATATCAAAGTTTGCAACATTGAAATGCTGTAACTTTTTACTGGTGCGTCATAAAACCTGGAAATTTTGTGACAATAAAGCACTATTATCAATTTGAAACATCCGTATAACAGTGCTACCCTTGACTAAAAAATGAAACACTGATGCAACTTTAAAATTCACTAACTTTTATACTGTGCGTAATATAACTATCAAAGTTTGCAACATTGAAATGCTGTAACTTTTTACTGGAGACTCATAAGACCACGAAATTAAATGACAATAAAGTACTATTGTCAATTTGAGATATCGGTATAACAGTGCTACAATAATGTACTATGTACCCTTGGGTAAAAAATAAAACAATGATGAAACTTCAAAATTCACTATTTTTTATATTGTGAGTAATATAACTATCAAAGTTTGCAACATTGAAATGCTGTAAATTTTTTACTGGTGCGTCATAAGACCTCAAAATTTTGTGACAATAAAGTTCTATTGTCAATTTGAGATATCAGTATAACAGTGCTAGCAGTGAGTAAAAAATGAAACACTGATGCATCTTCAAAATTCAATAAATTGTATACTGTGCGTAATATAACTACGAAGTTTGCAAAATTGAAATGCTGTAATTTTTTACTGGTGCGTCATAAAACCTCGAAATTTTGTGACATTTAAGTACTATTGTCAATTTGACATATCGGTATAATTGTGCTACCCGTGAAAAAAATATGAAACACTGATGCAACTTCAAAATTCACTAACTTTTATACTGTGCGTAGTATAACAATCAAAGTTTTCAATATTGAAATGCTGTAACTTTTAACTGGTGCGTCATAAAATCTTGAAACTTTGGGACAATAAAGTACTATTGTCAATTTGAGACATCGGTATAACAGTGCTACCCTTGAGTAAAAAATGAAACACTGATGCAACTTAAAAATTCACCAACTTTTATACTGTGCGTAATATAAATATCAAAGTTTGCAACATTGAAATGCTGTAAATTTTTACTGGTGCATCATAAGACCTTGAAATTTTGTGACAATAAAATACTATTGTCAATTTGAAATATCAGTATAACAGTGCTACTTTTGAGTAAAAAATGAAATACTGATGCAACTTCAATGTTCACTAACTTTTATACTGTGCGTAATATAACTGTCAAAGTTTGCAACATTGAAATACTACATCATAAGACCTCGAAATTTTGTGACGATAAAGTGTTATTGTCAATTTAAGATTTCGGTATAACAGTGCTACCGTTGAGTAAAAAATGAAACACTGATGGTACTTCAAAATTCACTAACTTTTATACTGTGCGTAATATAACTATCAAAGTTTGCAACATTGAAATGCTGTAAATTTTTACTGGTGCATCATAAGACCTTGAAATTTTGTGACAATAAAATACTATTGTCAATTTGAAATATCAGTATAACAGTGCTACTTTTGAGTAAAAAATGAAATACTGATGCAACTTCAATGTTCACTAACTTTTATACTGTGCGTAATATAACTGTCAAGGTTTGCAACATTGAAATACTACATCATAAGACCTCGAAATTTTGTGACAATAAAGTGTTATTGTCAATTTAAGATTTCGGTATAACAGTGCTACCCTTGAGTAAAAAATGAAACTCTGATGCAACTTAAAAATTCAATAACTTTAATACTGTGCTTAATATAAATATCAAAGTTTGCAACATTGAAATGATGTAACTTTTTACTGGTGCGTCATAACACCTTGAAATTTTGTGGCAATAAAGTACTATTGTCAATTTGAGATATCGGTATAACAGTGCTACCGTTGAGTAAAAAATGAAACACGGAAGCAACTTTAAAATTCACTAACTTTTATACTATGCGTAATATAACTATCAAAGTTTGAAACATTGAAATGCTGTAACTTTTTACTGGTGCGTCATAAGACCTTGAAATTTTGTGACAATATAGTTCTATTGTAAATTTGTAATATCGGTATTACACTGCAACCTTTGAGTAAAAAATGAAACACTTATGCAAATTCAAAATTCACTAACTTTTATACTGTGGGTAATATAACTATCAAAGTTTGCAACATTGAAATGCTGTAACTTTTTAGTGGATCGCCATAAGACCTCGAAATTTTTAACAATAAAGTACTATTGTCAATTTGAGATATCGGTATAACAGTGCTTCCCTTGAAAAAAAAAAATGAAACACTGATGCAACTTCAAAATTCACTAACTTTTATAGTATGCGTAGTATAACTATCAAATTTTTCAACATTGAAATGCTGTAACTTCTTACTGGTGCATCATAAAACCTTGAAAGTTTGTGACAATAAAATACTATTGTCAATTTGAGATATCGGTATAACAGTTCTACCCTTGAGTAAATAATGAAACACTTATGAAACTTCAAATTTTAATATAACTATCAAAGTTTGCAACATTGAAATGCTGTAACTTTTCACTGGTGCCTCATAAAACCTGGAAATTTTGTGACAATAAAGCAGTATTATCAATTTGAGACATCCGTATAACAGTGCTACCCTTGACTAAAAAATGAAACACTGATGCAACTTTAAAATTCACTAACTTTTATACTGTGCGTAATATAACTATCAAAGTTTGCAACATTGAAATGCTGTAACTTTTTACTGGTGCGTCATAGGACCTTGAAATTTTGTGACAATATAGTTCTATTGTAAATTTGAAATATCGGTATAACACTGCTACCTTTGAGTAAAAAATGAAACACTGATACAAATTCAAAATTCACTAACTTTTATACTGTAGGTAATATAACTATCAAAGTTTGCAACATGGAAATTCTGGAACTTTTTAGTGGATCGCCATAAGACCTTGAAATTTTGTAACAATAAAGTACTATTGTCAATTTGAGATATCGGTATAACAGTGCTACCTTTGACTAAAAAATGAAACACTGATGCAACTTCAAAATTCACTTACTTTTATACTGTGCGTAATATAACTATCAAAGTTCGCAACTTTGAAATGCTGTACCCTCTTACTGGAGCGTCATAAGACCTCGAAATTTTGTGACAATAAAGTACTATTGTCAATTTGAGATATCGATATAACAGTGCTACCCTTGAGTAAAAAATGAAACACTGATACAACTTCAAAATTCACTAAATTTTATACTGTGCATAATATAACTACAAAGTTTGCAACATTGAAATGCTGTAACTTTTTACTGATATGTCATAAAACCTCGAAATTTTGTGGCAATAATGTACTATTGTCAATTTGAGATATCGGTATAACAGTGCTACCCTTGAGTAAAAAATGAAACACGGATGCAACTTCAAAATTCATTATTTTTTATATTGTGCGTAATATAACTATCAAAGTTTGCAACATTGAAATGCTGTAACTTCTTACTGGTGCATCAGAAAACCTCGAAAGTTTGTGACAATAAAATACTATTGTCAATTTGAGATATCGGTATAACAGTTCTACCCTTGAGTAAAAAATGAAACACTGATGAAACTTCAAATTTTAATATAACTATCAAAGTTTGCAACATTGAAATGCTGTAAATTTTTACTGGTGCGTCATAAAACCTGGAAATTTTGTGGCAATAAAGTACTATTGTCAATTTGAGATATCGGTATAACAGTGCTACCGTTGAGTAAAAAATGAAACACGGAAGCAACTTTAAAATTCACTAACTTTTATACTATGCGTAATATAACTATCAAAGTTTGAAACATTGAAATGCTGTAACTTTTTACTGGTGCGTCATAAGACCTTGAAATTTTGTGACAATATAGTTCTATTGTAAATTTGTAATATCGGTATAACACTGCAACCTTTGAGTAAAAAATGAAACACTTATGCAAATTCAAAATTCACTAACTTTTATACTGTGGGTAATATAACTATCAAAGTTTGCAACATTGAAATGCTGTAACTTTTTAGTGGATCGCCATAAGACCTCGAAATTTTTAACAATAAAGTACTATTGTCAATTTGAGATATCGGTATAACAGTGCTTCCCTTGAAAAAAAAAAATGAAACACTGATGCAACTTCAAAATTCAATAACTTTTATAGTATGCGTAGTATAACTATCAAATTTTTCAACATTGAAATGCTGTAACTTCTTACTGGTGCATCATAAAACCTTGAAAGTTTGTGACAATAAAATACTATTGTCAATTTGAGATATCGGTATAACAGTTCTACCCTTGAGTAAATAATGAAACACTTATGAAACTTCAAATTTTAATATAACTATCAAAGTTTGCAACATTGAAATGCTGTAACTTTTCACTGGTGCCTCATAAAACCTGGAAATTTTGTGACAATAAAGCAGTATTATCAATTTGAGACATCCGTATAACAGTGCTACCCTTGACTAAAAAATGAAACACTGATGCAACTTTAAAATTCACTAACTTTTATACTGTGCGTAATATAACTATCAAAGTTTGTAACATTGAAATGCTGTAACTTTTTACTGGTGCGTCATAGGACCTTGAAATTTTGTGACAATATAGTTCTATTGTAAATTTGAAATATCGGTATAACACTGCTACCTTTGAGTAAAAAATGAAACACTGATACAAATTCAAAATTCACTAACTTTTATACTGTAGGTAATATAACTATCAAAGTTTGCAACATGGAAATTCTGGAACTTTTTAGTGGATCGCCATAAGACCTTGAAATTTTGTAACAATAAAGTACTATTGTCAATTTGAGATATCGGTATAACAGTGCTACCTTTGACTAAAAAATGAAACACTGATGCAACTTCAAAATTCACTTACTTTTATACTGTGCGTAATATAACTATCAAAGTTTGCAACTTTGAAATGCTGTACCCTCTTACTGGAGCGTCATAAGACCTCGAAATTTTGTGACAATAAAGTACTATTGTCAATTTGAGATATCGATATAACAGTGCTACCCTTGAGTAAAAAATGAAACACTGATACAACTTCAAAATTCACTAAATTGTATACTGTGCATAATATAACTACAAAGTTTGCAACATTGAAATGCTGTAACTTTTTACTGATATGTCATAAAACCTCGAAATTTTGTGGCAATAATGTACTATTGTCAATTTGAGATATCGGTATAACAGTGCTACCCTTGACTAAAAAATGAAACACTGATGCAACTTTTAAATTCACTAACTTTTATACTGTGCGTAATATAACTATCAAAGTTTGCAAAATTGAAATGCTGTAGCTCTTTACTGGAGCGTCATAAGACCTCGAAATTTTGTGACAATAAAGTACTATTGTCAATTTGAGATATCGGTATAACAGTGCTACCCTTGAGTAAAACATGAAACACTGATGCAACTTCAAAATTCACTAAATTTTATACTGTGCGTAATATAACTACAAAGTTTGCAACATTGAAATGCTGTAACTTTTTACTGGAGCGCTATAAAACCTCGAAATTTTGTGACAATAAAGTACTATTGTCAATTTGAGATATCGGTATAATAGTGCTACCCTTGAAAAAAAAATGAAACACTGATGCAACTTCAAAATTCACTAACTTTTATAGTGTGCGTAGTATAACTATCAAAGTTTTCAACATTGAAATGCTGTAACTTCTTACTGGTGCGTCATAAAACCTTGAAAGTTTGTAACAATAAAATACTATTGTCAATTTGAGATATCGGTATAACAGTGCTACCCTTGAGTAACAAATTAAACACTGATGAAACTTCAAATTTTAATATAACTATCAAAGTTTGCAACATTGAAATGCTGTAAATTTTTACTGGTGCGTCATAAGACCTCAAAATTTTGTGACAATAAAGTTCTATTGTCAATTTGAGATATCGGTATAACAGTGCTAGCAGTGAGTAAAAAATGAAACACTGATGCATCTTCAAAATTCACTAAACTGTATACTGTGCGTAATATAACAACAAAGTTTGCAACATTGAAATGCTACATCATAAGACCTCGAAATTTTGTGACAATAAAGTGTTATTGTCAATTTAAGATTTCGGTATAACAGTGCTATCCTTGAGTAAAAAATGAAACACTGATGTAACTTTAAAATTCACTAACTTTTATACTGTGCGTAATATAACTATCAAAGTTTGCAACATTGAAATGCTGTAACTTTTTACTGGAGACTCATAAGACCTCGAAATTTAATGACAATAAAGTACTATTGTCAATTTGAGATATCGGCATAACAGTGCTACAATAATGTACTATGTACCCTTGAGAAAATAATGAAACACTGATGAAACTTCAAATTTTAATATAACTATCAAAGTTTGCAACATTGAAATGCTGTAACTTTTTAGTGGTGCCTCATAAAACCTGGAAATTTTGTGACAATAAAGCAGTATTATCAATTTGAGACATCCGTATAACAGTGCTACCCTTGACTAAAAAATGAAACACTGAAGCAACTTTAAAATTCACTAACTTTTATACTGTGCGTAATATAACTATCAAAGTTTGTAACATTGAAATGCTGTAACTTTTTACTGGTGCGTCATAAGACCTTGAAATTTTGTGACAATATAGTTCTATTGTAAATTTGAAATATCGGTATAACACTGCTACCTTTGAGTAAAAAATGAAACACTGATACAAATTCAAAATTCACTAACTTTTATACTGTGGGTAATATAACTATCAAAGTTTGCAACATGGAAATTCTGTAACTTTTTAGTGGATCGCCATAAGACCTTGAAATTTTGTAACAATAAAGTACTATTGTCAATTTGAGATATCGGTATAACAGTGCTACCTTTGACTAAAAAATGAAACACTGAAGCAACTTCAAAATTCACTTACTTTTATACTGTGCGTAATATAACTATCAAAGTTTGCAACTTTGAAATGCTGTACCCTATTACTGGAGCGTCAAAAGACCTCGAAATTTTGTGACAATAAAGTACTATTGTCAATTTGAGATATCGATATAACAGTGCTACCCTTGAGTAAAAAATGAAACACTGATACAACTTCAAAATTCACTAAATTGTATACTGTGCATAATATAACTACAAAGTTTGCAACATTGAAATGCTGTAACTTTTTACTGATATGTCATAAAACCTCGAAATTTTGTGGCAATAATGTACTATTGTCAATTTGAGATATCGGTATAACAGTGCTACCCTTGAGTAAAAAATGAAACACGGATGCAACTTCAAAATTCATTATTTTTTATATTGTGCGTAATATAACTATCAAAGTTTTGCAACATTGAAATGCTGTAACTTTTTACTGGTGCGTCATAAAAGCTGGAAATTTAGTGACAATAAAGTACTATTGTCAATTTGAGATAACGGGATAACAGTGCTACAATAATGTACTATGTACCCTTGAGTAAAAAATAAAAGAATGATGCAACTTCAAAGTTCACTAATTTTTAAATTGTGCTTAATATAATTATCAAAGTTTTCAACATTGAAATGCTGTAACTTTTTACTGATATGTCATAAAACCTCGAAATTTTGTGGCAATAATGTACTATTGTCAGTTTGAGATATCGGTATAACAGTGCTTGAGCAAAAAATGAAACACCGATGCAACTTTAAAATTCACTAACTTTTATACTGTGCGTAATATAACTACAAAGTTTGCAACATTGAAATGCTGTAACTTTTTACTGGAGCGCTATAAAACCTCGAAATTTTGTGACAATAAAGTACTATTGTCAATTTGAGATATCGGTATAATAGTGCTACCCTTGAAAAAAAAATGAAACACTGATGCAACTTCAAAATTCACTAACTTTTATAGTGTGCGTAGTATAACTATCAAAGTTTTCAACATTGAAATGCTGTAACTTCTTACTGGTGCGTCATAAAACCTTGAAAGTTTGTAACAATAAAATACTATTGTCAATTTGAGATATCGGTATAACAGTGCTACCCTTGAGTAACAAATTAAACACTGATGAAACTTCAAATTTTAATATAACTATCAAAGTTTGCAACATTGAAATGCTGTAAATTTTTACTGGTGCGTCATAAGACCTCAAAATTTTGTGACAATAAAGTTCTATTGTCAATTTGAGATATCGGTATAACAGTGCTAGCAGTGAGTAAAAAATGAAACACTGATGCATCTTCAAAATTCACTAAACTGTATACTGTGCGTAATATAACAACAAAGTTTGCAACATTGAAATGCTACATCATAAGACCTCGAAATTTTGTGACAATAAAGTGTTATTGTCAATTTAAGATTTCGGTATAACAGTGCTATCCTTGAGTAAAAAATGAAACACTGATGTAACTTTAAAATTCACTAACTTTTATACTGTGCGTAATATAACTATCAAAGTTTGCAACATTGAAATGCTGTAACTTTTTACTGGAGACTCATAAGACCTCGAAATTTAATGACAATAAAGTACTATTGTCAATTTGAGATATCGGCATAACAGTGCTACAATAATGTACTATGTACCCTTGAGAAAATAATGAAACACTGATGAAACTTCAAATTTTAATATAACTATCAAAGTTTGCAACATTGAAATGCTGTAACTTTTTAGTGGTGCCTCATAAAACCTGGAAATTTTGTGACAATAAAGCAGTATTATCAATTTGAGACATCCGTATAACAGTGCTACCCTTGACTAAAAAATGAAACACTGAAGCAACTTTAAAATTCACTAACTTTTATACTGTGCGTAATATAACTATCAAAGTTTGTAACATTGAAATGCTGTAACTTTTTACTGGTGCGTCATAAGACCTTGAAATTTTGTGACAATATAGTTCTATTGTAAATTTGAAATATCGGTATAACACTGCTACTTTTGAGTAAAAAATGAAACACTGATACAAATTCAAAATTCACTAACTTTTATACTGTGGGTAATATAACTATCAAAGTTTGCAACATGGAAATTCTGTAACTTTTTAGTGGATCGCCATAAGACCTTGAAATTTTGTAACAATAAAGTACTATTGTCAATTTGAGATATCGGTATAACAGTGCTACCTTTGACTAAAAAATGAAACACTGAAGCAACTTCAAAATTCACTTACTTTTATACTGTGCGTAATATAACTATCAAAGTTTCCAACTTTGAAATGCTGTACCCTATTACTGGAGCGTCATAAGACCTCGAAATTTTGTG
Organism: Clusia tigrina; assembly: GCA_920105625.2. Classification (NCBI taxonomy): domain Eukaryota; kingdom Metazoa; phylum Arthropoda; class Insecta; order Diptera; family Clusiidae; genus Clusia; species Clusia tigrina. The sequence goes on along the minus strand of OV050030.1, from coordinate 296,119,149 downwards.
ACAATAAAGTACTATTGTCAATTTGAGATATCGATATAACAGTGCTACCCTTGAGTAAAAAATGAAACACTGATACAACTTCAAAATTCACTAAATTGTATACTGTGCATAATATAACTACAAAGTTTGCAACATTGAAATGCTGTAACTTTTTACTGATATGTCATAAAACCTCGAAATTTTGTGGCAATAATGTACTATTGTCAATTTGAGATATCGGTATAACAGTGCTACCCTTGAGTAAAAAATGAAACACGGATGCAACTTCAAAATTCATTATTTTTTATATTGTGCGTAATATAACTATCAAAGTTTTGCAACATTGAAATGCTGTAACTTTTTACTGGTGCGTCATAAAAGCTGGAAATTTAGTGACAATAAAGTACTATTGTCAATTTGAGATAACGGGATAACAGTGCTACAATAATGTACTATGTACCCTTGAGTAAAAAATAAAAGAATGATGCAACTTCAAAGTTCACTAATTTTTAAATTGTGCTAAATATAATTATCAAAGTTTTCAACATTGAAATGCTGTAACTTTTTACTGATATGTCATAAAACCTCGAAATTTTGTGGCAATAATGTACTATTGTCAGTTTGAGATATCGGTATAACAGTGCTTGAGCAAAAAATGAAACACCGATGCAACTTTAAAATTCACTAACTTTTATACTGTGCGTAATATAACTATCAAAGTTTGAAACATTGAAATGCTGTAACTTTTTACTGGTGCATCATAAGACCTTGAAATTTTGTGACAATATAGTTCTATTGTAAATTTGAAATATCGGTATAACACTGCTACCTTTGAGTAAAAAATGAAACACTGATGCAAATTCAAAATCCACTAACTTTTATACTGTGGGTAATATAACTATCAAAGTTTGCAACATTGAAATGCTGTAACTTTTTAGTGGATCGTCATAAGACCTTGAAATTTTGTAACAATAAAGTACTATTGTCAAATTGAGATATCGGTATAACAGTGCTACCCTTGAACAAAAAAATGAAACACTGATGCAACTTTAAAATTCACTAACTTTTATAGTGTGCGTAGTATAAGTATCAAAGTTTTCAACATTGAAATGCTGTAACTTCTTACTGGTGCATCAGAAAATCTTGAAAGTTTGTGACAATAAATTAAAATAACAGTTCTACCCTTGAGTAAAAAAATGAAACACTGATGAAACTTCAAATTTTAATATAACTATCAAAGTTTGCAACATTGAAATGCTGTAACTTTTTACTGGTGCGTCATAAAACCTGGAAATTTTGTGACAATAAAGCACTATTATCAATTTGAGACATCCGTATAACAGTGCTACCCTTGACTAAAAAATGAAACACTGATGCAACTTCAAAATTCACTAACTTTTATACTCTGCGTAGTATAACAAAGTTTTCAATCTTGAAATGCTGTAACTTTTAACTGGTGCGTCATAAAATCTTGAAAGTTTGGGACAATAAAGTACTATTGTCAATTTGAGATATCGGTATAACAGTGCTACCCTTGAGTAAAAAATGAAACACTCATGCAACTTCAAAATTCACCAACTTTTATACTGTGCGTAATATAAATATCAAAGTTTGCGACATTGAAATGCTGTAAATTTTAACTGGTGCGTCATAAGACCTTGAAATTTTGTGACAATAAAATACTATTGTCAATTTGAAATATCAGTATAACAGTGCTACTCTTGAGTAAAAAATTAAATACTGATGCAACTTCAATGTTCACTAACTTTTATACTGTGCGTAATATAACTGTCAAAGTTTGCAACATTGAAATGCTACATCATAAGACCTCGAAATTTTGTGACAATAAAGTGTTATTGTCAATTTAAGATTTCGGTATAACAGTGCTATCCTTGAGTAAAAAATGAAACTCTGATGCAACTTAAAAATTCAATAAATTTTATACTGTGCGTAATATAAATATCAAAGTTTGCAACATTGAAATGATGTAACTTTTTACTGGTGCGTCATAACACCTTGAAATTTTGTGGCAATAAAGTACTATTGTCAATTTGAGATATCGGTATAACAGTGCTACCATTGAGTAAAAAATGAAACACTGATGCAACTTCAAAATTCACTAACTTTTATACTGTGCGTAATATAACTATCAAAGTTTGCAACATTGAAATGCTGTAACTTTTTGCTGGAGCGTCATAAGACCTCGAAATTTTGTGACAATAAAGTAGTATTGCCAATTCGAGATATCGGTATAACAGTGCTACCCTTGGGTAAAAATGAAACACTGATGCTACTTCAAAATTCACTAACTTTTATACTGTGCGTAATATAACTATCAAAGTTTGCAACATTGAAATGCTGTAAATTTTAAGTGGGTCGCCATAAGACCTTGAAATTTTGTGACAATAAAGTACTATTGTCAATTTGAGATATCGGTATAACAGTGCTACCCTTGAACAAAAAAAATGAAACACTGATGCAACTTTAAAATTCATTAACTTTTATAGTGTGCGTAGTATAAGTATCAAAGTTTTCAACATTGAAATGCTGTAACTTCTTACTGGTGCATCAGAAAACCTTGAAAGTTTGTGACAATAAAGTACTATTGTCAATTTGAGATATCGGTATAACAGTTCTACCCTTGAGTAAAAAATGAAACACTGATGAAACTTCAAATTTAAATATAACTATCAAAGTTTGCAACATTGAAATGCTGTAACTTTTTACTGGTGCGTCATAAAACCTAAAAATTTTGTGACAATAAAGCACTATTATCAATTTGAGACATCCGTATAACAGTGCAACCCTTGACTAAAAAATGAAACACTTATGCAACTTTAAAATTCACTAACTTTTATACTGTGCGTAATATAACTATCAAAGTTTGCAACATTGAAATGCTGTAACTTTTTACTGGAGACTCATAAGACCACGAAAATAAATGACAATAAATTACTATTGTCAATTTGAGATATCGGCATAACAGTGCTACAATAATGTACTATGTACCATTGAGAAAATAATGAAACACTGATGAAACTTCAAATTTTAATATAACTATCAAAGTTTGCAACATTGAAATGCTGTAACTTTTTACTGGTGCCTCATAAAACCTGGAAATTTTGTGACAATAAAGCAGTATTATCAATTTGAGACATCCGTATAACAGTGCTACTCTTGACTAAAAAATGAAACACTGAAGCAACTTTAAAATTCACTAACTTTTATACTGTGCGTAATATAACTATCAAAGTTTGTAACATTGAAATGCTGTAACTTTTTACTGGTGCGTCATAAGACCTTGAAATTTTGTGACAATATAGTTCTATTGTAAATTTCAAATATCGGTATAACACTGCTACCTTTGAGTAAAAAATGAAACACTGATACAAATTCAAAATTCACTAACTTTTATACTGTGGGTAATATAACTATCAAAGTTTGCAACATGGAAATTCTGTAACTTTTTAGTGGATCGCCATAAGACCTTGAAATTTTGTAACAATAAAGTACTATTGTCAATTTGAGATATCGGTATAACACTGCTACCTTTGACTAAAAAATGAAACACTGAAGCAACTTCAAAATTCACTTACTTTTATACTGTGCGTAATATAACTATCAAAGTTTGCAACTTTGAAATGCTGTACCCTATTACTGGAGCGTCATAAGACCTCGAAATTTTGTGACAATAAAGTACTATTGTCAATTTGAGATATCGATATAACAGTGCTACCCTTGAGTAAAAAATGAAACACTGATACAACTTCAAAATTCACTAAATTGTATACTGTGCATAATATAACTACAAAGTTTGCAACATTGAAATGCTGTAACTTTTTACTGATATGTCATAAAACCTCGAAATTTTGTGGCAATAATGTACTATTGTCAATTTGAGATATCGGTATAACAGTGCTACCCTTGAGTAAAAAATGAAACACGGATGCAACTTCAAAATTCATTATTTTTTATATTGTGCGTAATATAACTATCAAAGTTTTGCAACATTGAAATGCTGTAACTTTTTACTGGTGCGTCATAAAAGCTGGAAATTTAGTGACAATAAAGTACTATTGTCAATTTGAGATAACGGCATAACAGTGCTACAATAATGTACTATGTACCCTTGAGTAAAAAATAAAAGAATGATGCAACTTCAAAGTTCACTAATTTTTAAATTGTGCTTAATATAATTATCAAAGTTTTCAACATTGAAATGCTGTAACTTTTTACTGATATGTCATAAAACCTCGAAATTTTGTGGCAATAATGTACTATTGTCAGTTTGAGATATCGGTATAACAGTGCTTGAGCAAAAAATGAAACACCGATGCAACTTTAAAATTCACTAACTTTTATACTGTGCGTAATATAACTATCAAAGTTTGAAACATTGAAATGCTGTAACTTTTTACTGGTGCATCATAAGACCTTGAAATTTTGTGACAATATAGTTCTATTGTAAATTTGAAATATCGGTATAACACTGCTACCTTTGAGTAAAAAATGAAACACTGATGCAAATTCAAAATCCACTAACTTTTATACTGTGGGTAATATAACTATCAAAGTTTGCAACATTGAAATGCTGTAACTTTTTAGTGGATCGTCATAAGACCTTGAAATTTTGTAACAATAAAGTACTATTGTCAATTTGAGATATCGGTATAACAGTGCTACCCTTGAACAAAAAAATGAAACACTGAAGCAACTTCAAATTTTAATATAACTATCAAAGTTTGCGACATTGAAATGCTGTAAATTTTAACTGGTGCGTCATAAGACCTTGAAATTTTGTGACAATAAAATACTATTGTCAATTTGAAATATCAGTATAACAGTGCTACTCTTGAGTAAAAAATTAAATACTGATGCAACTTCAATGTTCACTAACTTTTATACTGTGCGTAATATAACTGTCAAAGTTTGCAACATTGAAATGCTACATCATAAGACCTCGAAATTTTGTGACAATAAAGTGTTATTGTCAATTTAAGATTTCGGTATAACAGTGCTATCCTTGAGTAAAAAATGAAACTCTGATGCAACTTAAAAATTCAATAAATTTTATACTGTGCGTAATATAAATATCAAAGTTTGCAACATTGAAATGATGTAACTTTTTACTGGTGCGTCATAAAACCTAAAAATTTTGTGACAATAAAGCACTATTATCAATTTGAGACATCCGTATAACAGTGCAACCCTTGACTAAAAAATGAAACACTGATGCAACTTCAAAATTCACTAACTTTTATACTGTGCGTAATATAACTATCAAAGTTTGCAACATTGAAATGCTGTAACTTTTTGCTGGAGCGTCATAAGACCTCGAAATTTTGTGACAATAAAGTAGTATTGCCAATTCGAGATATCGGTATAACAGTGCTACCCTTGGGTAAAAATGAAACACTGATGCTACTTCAAAATTCACTAACTTTTATACTGTGCGTAATATAACTATCAAAGTTTGCAACATTGAAATGCTGTAAATTTTAAGTGGGTCGCCATAAGACCTTGAAATTTTGTGACAATAAAGTACTATTGTCAATTTGAGATATCGGTATAACAGTGCTACCCTTGAACAAAAAAAATGAAACACTGATGCAACTTTAAAATTCATTAACTTTTATAGTGTGCGTAGTATAAGTATCAAAGTTTTCAACATTGAAATGCTGTAACTTCTTCCTGGTGCATCAGAAAACCTTGAAAGTTTGTGACAATAAAGTACTATTGTCAATTTGAGATATCGGCATAACAGTTCTACCCTTGAGTAAAAAATGAAACACTGATGAAACTTCAAATTTAAATATAACTATCAAAGTTTGCAACATTGAAATGCTGTAACTTTTTACTGGTGCGTCATAAAACCTAAAAATTTTGTGACAATAAAGCACTATTATCAATTTGAGACATCCGTATAACAGTGCAACCCTTGACTAAAAAATGAAACACTTATGCAACTTTAAAATTCACTAACTTTTATACTGTGCGTAATATAACTATCAAAGTTTGCAACATTGAAATGCTGTAACTTTTTACTGGAGACTCATAAGACCACGAAAATAAATGACAATAAAGTACTATTGTCAATTTGAGATATCGGCATAACAGTGCTACAATAATGTACTATGTACCATTGAGAAAATAATGAAACACTGATGAAACTTCAAATTTTAATATAACTATCAAAGTTTGCAACATTGAAATGCTGTAACTTTTTACTGGTGCCTCATAAAACCTGGAAATTTTGTGACAATAAAGCAGTATTATCAATTTGAGACATCCGTATAACAGTGCTACTCTTGACTAAAAAATGAAACACTGAAGCAACTTTAAAATTCACTAACTTTTATACTGTGCGTAATATAACTATCAAAGTTTTGCAACACTGAAATGCTGTAACTTTTTACTGGTGCGTCATAAAAGCTGGAAATTTAGTGACAATAAAGTACTATTGTCAATTTGAGATAACGGCATAACAGTGCTACAATAATGTACTATGTACCCTTGAGTAAAAAATAAAAGAATGATGCAACTTCAAAGTTCACTAATTTTTAAATTGTGCTTAATATAATTATCAAAGTTTTCAACATTGAAATGCTGTAACTTTTTACTGATATGTCATAAAACCTCGAAATTTTGTGGCAATAATGTACTATTGTCAGTTTGAGATATCGGTATAACAGTGCTTGAGCAAAAAATGAAACACCGATGCAACTTTAAAATTCACTAACTTTTATACTGTGCGTAATATAACTATCAAAGTTTGAAACATTGAAATGCTGTAACTTTTTACTGGTGCATCATAAGACCTTGAAATTTTGTGACAATATAGTTCTATTGTAAATTTGAAATATCGGTATAACACTGCTACCTTTGAGTAAAAAATGAAACACTGATGCAAATTCAAAATCCACTAACTTTTATACTGTGGGTAATATAACTATCAAAGTTTGCAACATTGAAATGCTGTAACTTTTTAGTGGATCGTCATAAGACCTTGAAATTTTGTAACAATAAAGTACTATTGTTAATTTGAGATATCGGTATAACAGTGCTACCCTTGAACAAAAAAATGAAACACTGAAGCAACTTCAAATTTTAATATAACTATCAAAGTTTGCGACATTGAAATGCTGTAAATTTTAACTGGTGCGTCATAAGACCTTGAAATTTTGTGACAATAAAATACTATTGTCAATTTGAAATATCAGTATAACAGTGCTACTCTTGAGTAAAAAATTAAATACTGATGCAACTTCAATGTTCACTAACTTTTATACTGTGCGTAATATAACTGTCAAAGTTTGCAACATTGAAATGCTACATCATAAGACCTCGAAATTTTGTGACAATAAAGTGTTATTGTCAATTTAAGATTTCGGTATAACAGTGCTATCCTTGAGTAAAAAATGAAACTCTGATGCAACTTAAAAATTCAATAAATTTTATACTGTGCGTAATATAAATATCAAAGTTTGCAACATTGAAATGATGTAACTTTTTACTGGTGCGTCATAAAACCTAAAAATTTTGTGACAATAAAGCACTATTATCAATTTGAGACATCCGTATAACAGTGCAACCCTTGACTAAAAAATGAAACACTGATGCAACTTCAAAATTCACTAACTTTTATACTGTGCGTAATATAACTATCAAAGTTTGCAACATTGAAATGCTGTAACTTTTTGCTGGAGCGTCATAAGACCTCGAAATTTTGTGACAATAAAGTAGTATTGCCAATTCGAGATATCGGTATAACAGTGCTACCCTTGGGTAAAAATGAAACACTGATGCTACTTCAAAATTCACTAACTTTTATACTGTGCGTAATATAACTATCAAAGTTTGCAACATTGAAATGCTGTAAATTTTAAGTGGGTCGCCATAAGACCTTGAAATTTTGTGACAATAAAGTACTATTGTCAATTTGAGATATCGGTATAACAGTGCTACCCTTGAACAAAAAAAATGAAACACTGATGCAACTTTAAAATTCATTAACTTTTATAGTGTGCGTAGTATAAGTATCAAAGTTTTCAACATTGAAATGCTGTAACTTCTTCCTGGTGCATCAGAAAACCTTGAAAGTTTGTGACAATAAAGTACTATTGTCAATTTGAGATATCGGCATAACAGTTCTACCCTTGAGTAAAAAATGAAACACTGATGAAACTTCAAATTTAAATATAACTATCAAAGTTTGCAACATTGAAATGCTGTAACTTTTTACTGGTGCGTCATAAAACCTAAAAATTTTGTGACAATAAAGCACTATTATCAATTTGAGACATCCGTATAACAGTGCAACCCTTGACTAAAAAATGAAACACTTATGCAACTTTAAAATTCACTAACTTTTATACTGTGCGTAATATAACTATCAAAGTTTGCAACATTGAAATGCTGTAACTTTTTACTGGAGACTCATAAGACCACGAAAATAAATGACAATAAAGTACTATTGTCAATTTGAGATATCGGCATAACAGTGCTACAATAATGTACTATGTACCATTGAGAAAATAATGAAACACTGATGAAACTTCAAATTTTAATATAACTATCAAAGTTTGCAACATTGAAATGCTGTAACTTTTTACTGGTGCCTCATAAAACCTGGAAATTTTGTGACAATAAAGCAGTATTATCAATTTGAGACATCCGTATAACAGTGCTACTCTTGACTAAAAAATGAAACACTGAAGCAACTTTAAAATTCACTAACTTTTATACTGTGCGTAATATAACTATCAAAGTTTGTAACATTGAAATGCTGTAACTTTTTACTGGTGCGTCATAAGACCTTGAAATTTTGTGACAATATAGTTCTATTGTAAATTTCAAATATCGGTATAACACTGCTACCTTTGAGTAAAAAATGAAACACTGATACAAATTCAAAATTCACTAACTTTTATACTGTGGGTAATATAACTATCAAAGTTTGCAACATGGAAATTCTGTAACTTTTTAGTGGATCGCCATAAGACCTTGAAATTTTGTAACAATAAAGTACTATTGTCAATTTGAGATATCGGTATAACACTGCTACCTTTGACTAAAAAATGAAACACTGAAGCAACTTCAAAATTCACTTACTTTTATACTGTGCGTAATATAACTATCAAAGTTTGCAACTTTGAAATGCTGTACCCTATTACTGGAGCGTCATAAGACCTCGAAATTTTGTGACAATAAAGTACTATTGTCAATTTGAGATATCGATATAACAGTGCTACCCTTGAGTAAAAAATGAAACACTGATACAACTTCAAAATTCACTAAATTGTATACTGTGCATAATATAACTACAAAGTTTGCAACATTGAAATGCTGTAACTTTTTACTGATATGTCATAAAACCTCGAAATTTTGTGGCAATAATGTACTATTGTCAATTTGAGATATCGGTATAACAGTGCTACCCTTGAGTAAAAAATGAAACACGGATGCAACTTCAAAATTCATTATTTTTTATATTGTGCGTAATATAACTATCAAAGTTTTGCAACATTGAAATGCTGTAACTTTTTACTGGTGCGTCATAAAAGCTGGAAATTTAGTGACAATAAAGTACTATTGTCAATTTGAGATAACGGCATAACAGTGCTACAATAATGTACTATGTACCCTTGAGTAAAAAATAAAAGAATGATGCAACTTCAAAGTTCACTAATTTTTAAATTGTGCTTAATATAATTATCAAAGTTTTCAACATTGAAATGCTGTAACTTTTTACTGATATGTCATAAAACCTCGAAATTTTGTGGCAATAATGTACTATTGTCAGTTTGAGATATCGGTATAACAGTGCTTGAGCAAAAAATGAAAGACCGATGCAACTTTAAAATTCACTAACTTTTATACTGTGCGTAATATAACTATCAAAGTTTGAAACATTGAAATGCTGTAACTTTTTACTGGTGCATCATAAGACCTTGAAATTTTGTGACAATATAGTTCTATTGTAAATTTGAAATATCGGTATAACACTGCTACCTTTGAGTAAAAAATGAAACACTGATGCAAATTCAAAATCCACTAACTTTTATACTGTGGGTAATATAACTATCAAAGTTTGCAACATTGAAATGCTGTAACTTTTTAGTGGATCGTCATAAGACCTTGAAATTTTGTAACAATAAAGTACTATTGTCAATTTGAGATATCGGTATAACAGTGCTACCCTTGAACAAAAAAATGAAACACTGAAGCAACTTCAAATTTTAATATAACTATCAAAGTTTGCAACATTGAAATGCTGTAACTTTTTACTGGTGCGTCATAAAACCTGGAAATTTTGTGACAATAAAGCACTATTATCAATTTGAGACATCCGTATAACATTGCTACCCTTGACTAAAAAATGAAACACTGATGCAACTTTAAAATTCACTAACTTTTATACTGTGCGTAATATAACTATCAAAGTTTGCAACATTGAAATGCTGTAACTTTTTACTGGAGACTCATAAGACCACGAAAATAAATGACAATAAAGTACTATTGTCAATTTGAGATATCGGTATAACAGTGCTACAATAATGTACTATGTACCCTTGGGTAAAAAATAAAACAATGATGAAACTTCAAAATTCACTATTTTTTATATTGTGCGTAATATAACTATCAAAATTTGCAACATTGAAATGCTGTAAATTTTTACTGGTGCGTCATAAAACCTCGAAATTTTTTGACATTTAAGTACTATTGTCAATTTGACATATCGGTATAATAGTGCTACCCGTGAAAAAAATATGAAACACTGATGTAACTTCAAAATTCAGTAACTTTTATACTGTGCGTAGTATAACAATCAAAGTTTTCAATATTGAAATGCTGTAACTTTTAACCGGTGCGTCATAAAATCTTGAAAGTTTGGGACAATAAAGTACTATTGTCAATTTGAGATATCGGTATAACAGTAAAAAATGAAACACTCATGCAACTTCAAAATTCACCAACTTTTATACTGTGCGTAATATAAATATCAAAGTTTGCGACATTGAAATGCTGTAAATTTTAACTGGTGCGTCATAAGACCTTGAAATTTTGTGACAATAAAATACTATTGTCAATTTGAAATATCAGTATAACAGTGCTACTCTTTAGTAAAAAATTAAATACTGATGCAACTTCAATGTTCACTAACTTTTATAGTGTGCGTAGTATAACTATCAAAGTTTTCAACATTGAAATGCTGTAACTTCTTACTGGTGCGTCATAAAACCTTGAAAGTTTGTAACAATAAAATACTATTGTCAGTTTGAGATATCGGTATAACAGTGCTACCCTTGAGTAACAAATTAAACACTGATGAAACTTCAAATTTTAATATAACTATCAAAGTTTGCAACATTGAAATGCTGTAAATTTTTACTGGTGCGTCATAAGACCTCAAAATTTTGTGACAATAAAGTTCTATTGTCAATTTGAGATATCGGTATAACAGTGCTAGCAGTGAGTAAAAAATGAAACACTGATGCATCTTCAAAATTCACTAAATTGTATACTGTGCGTAATATAACAACAAAGTTTGCAACATTGAAATGCTATATCATAAGACCTCGAAATTTTGTGACAATAAACTGTTATTGTCAATTTAAGATTTCGGTATAACAGTGCTATCCTTGAGTAAAAAATGAAACACTGATGTAACTTTAAAATTCACTAACTTTTATACTGTGCGTAATATAACTATCAAAGTTTGAAACATTGAAATGCTGTAACTTTTTACTGGAGACTCATAAGACCTCGAAATTTAATGACAATAAAGTACTATTGTCAATTTGAGATATCGGCATAACAGTGCTACAATAATGTACTATGTACCCTTGAGAAAATAATGAAACACTGATGAAACTTCAAATTTTAATATAACTATCAAAGTTTGCAACATTGAAATGCTGTAACTTTTTACTGGTGCCTCATAAAACCTGGAAATTTTGTGACAATAAAGCAGTATTATCAATTTGAGACATCCGTATAACAGTGCTACCCTTGACTAAAAAATGAAACACTGAAGCAACTTTAAAATTCACTAACTTTTATACTGTGCGTAATACAACTATCAAAGTTTGTAACATTGAAATGCTGTAACTTTTTACTGGTGCGTCATAAGACCTTGAAATTTTGTGACAATATAGTTCTATTGTAAATTTGAAATATCGGTATAACACTGCTACCTTTGAGTAAAAAATGAAACAGTGATACAAATTCAAAATTCACTAACTTTTATACTGTGGGTAATATAACTATCAAAGTTTGCAACATGGAAATTCTGTAACTTTTTAGTGGATCGCCATAAGACCTTGAAATTTTGTAACAATAAAGTACTATTGTCAATTTGAGATATCGGTATAACAGTGCTACCTTTGACTAAAAAATGAAACACTGAAGCAACTTCAAAATTCACTTACTTTTATACTGTGCGTAATATAACTATCAAAGTTTGCAACTTTGAAATGCTGTACCCTATTACTGGAGCGTCATAAGACCTCGAAATTTTGTGACAATAAAGTACTATTGTCAATTTGAGATATCAGTATAACAGTGCTACTCTTTAGTAAAAAATTAAATACTGATGCAACTTCAATGTTCACTAACTTTTATAGTGTGCGTAATATAACTGTCAAAGTTTGCAACATTGAAATGCTACATCATAAGACCTCGAAATTTTGTGACAATAAAGTGTTATTGTCAATTTAAGATTTCGGTATAACAGTGCTATACTTGAGTAAAGAATGAAACTCTGATGCAACTTAAAAATTCAATAAATTTTATACTGTGCGTAATATAACTATCAAAGTTTGCAACATTGAAATGATGTAACTTTTTACTGGTGCATCATAACACCTTGAAATTTTGTGGCAATAAAGTACTATTGTCAATTTGAGATATCGGTATAACAGTGCTACCGTTGAGTAAAAAATGAAACACTGATGCAACTTCAAAATTCACTAACTTTTATACTGTGCGTAATATAACTATCAAAGTTTGCAACATTGAAATGCTGTAACTTTTTACTGGAGACTCATAATACCTCGAAATTTAATGACAATAAAGTACTATTGTCAATTTGAAATATAGGCATAACAGTGCTACAATAATGTACTATGTACCCTTGAGTAAAAAATAAAACAATGATGAAACTTCAAAATTCACTAATTTTTAAATTGTGCTTAATATAATTATCAAAGTTTTCAACATTGAAATGCTGTAATTTTTTACTGATATGTCATAAAACCTCGAAATTTTGTGGCAATAATGTACTATTGTCAATTTGAGATATCGGTATAACAGTGCTACCCTTGAGTAAAAAATGAAACACGGATGCAACTTCAAAATTCATAATTTTTTATATTGTGCGTAATATAACTATCAAAGCTTGCAACATTGAAATGCTGTAACTTTTGACTGGTGCGTCATAAAAGCTGGAAATTTTGTGACAATATAGTTCTATTGTAAATTTGAAATATCGGTATAACACTGCTACCTTTGAGTAAAAAATGAAACTGATGCAAATTCAAAATTCACTAACTTTTATACTGTGGGTAATATAACTATCAAAGTTTGCAACATTGAAATGCTGTAACTTTTTAGTGGATCGCCATAAGACCTTTAAATTTTGTAACAATAAAGTACAAATGTCAATTTGAGATATCGGTATAACAGTGCTACCTTTGATTAAAAAATGAAACACTGATGCAACTTCAAAATTCACTTACTTTTATACTGTGGGTAATATAATTATCAAAGTTTGCAACTTGGAAATGCTGTACCCTATTACTGGAGCGTCATAAGACCTCGAAATTTTGTGACAATAAAGTACTATTGTCAATTTGAGATATCGATATAACAGTGCTACCCTTGAGTAAAAAATGAAACACTGATGCAACTTCAAAATTCACCAACTTTTATACTGTGCGTAATATAAATATCAAAGTTTGCAACATTAAAATGCTGTAAATTTTTACTGGTGCGTCATAAGACTCTGAAATTTTGTGACAATAAAATACTATTGTTAATTTGAAATATCAGTATAACAGTGCTTCTTTTGAGTAAAAAATGTAACACTGATGCAACTTCAATGTTCACTAACTTTTATACTGTGCGTAATATAGCTGTCAAAGTTTGCAACATTGAAATGCTGCAACTTTTTACTGGTGCGTCATAAGACCTTGAAATGTTGTGGCAATAAAGTACTATTGTCAATTTGAGATATCGGTATAAGAGTGCTACCGTTGAGTAAAAAATGAAACACTGATGCAACTTCAAAATTCACTAACTTTTATACTGTGCGTAATATAACTATCAAAGTTTGCAAAATTGAAATGCTGTAGCTCTTTACTGGAGCGTCATAAGACCTCGAAATTTTGTGACAATAAAGTACTATTGTCAATTTGAGATATCGGTATAACAGTGCTACCCTTGAGTAAAACATGAAACACTGATGCAACTTCAAAATTCACTAAATTTTATACTGTGCGTAATATAACTACAAAGTTTGCAACATTGAAATGCTGTAACTTTTTACTGGAGCGCTATAAAACCTCGAAATTTTGTGACAATAAAGTACTATTGTCAATTTGAGATATCGGTATAATAGTGCTACCCTAGAAAAAAAAATGAAACACTGAAGCAACTTCAAAATTCACTTACTTTTATACTGTGCGTAATATAACTATCAAAGTTTGCAACTTTGAAATGCTGTACCCTATTACTGGAGCGTCATAAGACCTCGAAATTTTGTGACAATAAAGTACTATTGTCAATTTGAGATATCGATATAACAGTGCTACCCTTGAGTAAAAAATGAAACACTGATACAACTTCAAAATTCACTAAATTGTATACTGTGCATAATATAACTACAAAGTTTGCAACATTGAAATGCTGTAACTTTTTACTGATATGTCATAAAACCTCGAAATTTTGTGGCAATAATGTACTATTGTCAATTTGAGATATCGGTATAACAGTGCTACCCTTGAGTAAAAAATGAAACACGGATGCAACTTCAAAATTCATTATTTTTTATATTGTGCGTAATATAACTATCAAAGTTTTGCGACATTGAAATGCTGTAGCTTTTTACTGGTGCGTCATAAAAGCTGGAAATTTAGTGACAATAAAGTACTATTGTCAATTTGAGATAACGGCATAACAGTGCTACAATAATGTACTATGTACCCTTGAGTAAAAAATAAAAGAATGATGCAACTTCAAAGTTCATTAATTTTTAAATTGTGCTTAATATAATTATCAAAGTTTTCAACATTGAAATGCTGTAACTTTTTACTGATATGTCATAAAACCTCGAAATTTTGTGGCAATAATGTACTATTGTCAGTTTGAGATATCGGTATAACAGTGCTTGAGCAAAAAATGAAACACCGATGCAACTTTAAAATTCACTAACTTTTATACTGTGCGTAATATAACTATCAAAGTTGGAAACATTGAAATGCTGTAACTTTTTACTGGTGCATCATAAGACCTTGAAATTTTGTGACAATATAGTTCTATTGTAAATTTGAAATATCGTTATAACACTGCTACCTTTGAGTAAAAAATGAAACACTGATGCAAATTCAAATCCACTAACTTTTATACTGTGGGTAATATAACTATCAAAGTTTGCAACATTGAAAGCTGTAACTTTTTAGTGGATCGTCATAAAACCTGGAAATTTTGTGACAATAAAGCACTATTATCAATTTGAGACATCCGTATAACAGTGCTACCCTTGACTAAAAAATGAAACACTGATGCAACTTTAAAATTCACTAACTTTTATACTGTGCGTAATATAACTATCAAAGTTTGCAACATTGAAATGCTGTAACTTTTTACTGGAGACTCATAAGACCACGAAAATAAATGACAATAAAGTACTATTGTCAATTTGAGATATCGGCATAACAGTGCTACAATAATGTACTATGTACCCTTGAGAAAATAATGAAACACTGATGAAACTTCAAATTTTAATATAACTATCAAAGTTTGCAACATTGAAATGCTGTAACTTTTTACTGGTGCCTCATAAAACCTGGAAATTTTGTGACAATAAAGCAGTATTATCAATTTGAGACATCCGTATAACAGTGCTACCCTTGACTAAAAAATGAAACACTGAAGCAACTTTAAAATTCACTAACTTTTATACTGTGCGTAATATAACTATCAAAGTTTGTAACATTGAAATGCTGTAACTTTTTACTGGTGCGTCATAAGACCTTGAAATTTTGTGACAATATAGTTCTATTGTAAATTTGAAATATCGGTATAACACTGCTACCTTTGATTAAAAAATGAAACACTGATACAAATTCAAAATTCACTAACTTTTATACTGTGGGTAATATAACTATCAAAGTTTGCAACATGGAAATTCTGTAACTTTTTAGTGGATCGCCATAAGACCTTGAAATTTTGTAACAATAAAGTACAAATGTCAATTTGAGATATCGGTATAACAGTGCTACCTTTGATTAAAAAATGAAACACTGATGCAACTTCAAAATTCACTTACTTTTATACTGTGGGTAATATAATTATCAAAGTTTGCAACTTGGAAATGCTGTACCCTATTACTGGAGCGTCATAAGACCTCGAAATTTTGTGACAATAAAGTACTATTGTCAATTTGAGATATCGATATAACAGTGCTACCCTTGAGTAAAAAATGAAACACTGATGCAACTTCAAAATTCACCAACTTTTATACTGTGCGTAATATAAATATCAAAGTTTGCAACATTAAAATGCTGTAAATTTTTACTGGTGCGTCATAAGACCTTGAAATTTTGTGACAATAAAATACTATTGTCAATTTGAAATATCAGTATAACAGTGCTGCTTTTGAGTAAAAAATGAAACACTGATGCAACTTCAATGTTCACTAACTTTTATACTGTGCGTAATATAGCTGTCAAAGTTTGCAACATTGAAATGCTGCAACTTTTTACTGGTGCGTCATAAGACCTTGAAATGTTGTGGCAATAAAGTACTATTGTCAATTTGAGATATCGGTATAAGAGTGCTACCGTTGAGTAAAAAATGAAACACTGATGCAACTTCAAAATTCACTAACTTTTATACTGTGCGTAATATAACTATCAAAGTTTGCAAAATTGAAATGCTGTAGCTCTTTACTGGAGCGTCATAAGACCTCGAAATTTTGTGACAATAAAGTACTATTGTCAATTTGAGATATCGGTATAACAGTGCTACCCTTGAGTAAAACATGAAACACTGATGCAACTTCAAAATTCACTAAATTTTATACTGTGCGTAATATAACTACAAAGTTTGCAACATTGAAATGCTGTAACTTTTTACTGGAGCGCTATAAAACCTCGAAATTTTGTGACAATAAAGTACTATTGTCAATTTGAGATATCGGTATAATAGTGCTACCCTTGAAAAAAAAATGAAACACTGATGCAACTTCAAAATTCACTAACTTTTATAGTGTGCGTAGTATAACTATCAAAGTTTTCAACATTGAAATGCTGTAACTTCTTACTGGTGCGTCATAAAACCTTGAAAGTTTGTAACAATAAAATACTATTGTCAATTTGAGATATCGGTATAACAGTGCTACCCTTGAGTAACAAATTAAACACTGATGAAACTTCAAATTTTAATATAACTATCAAAGTTTGCAACATTGAAATGCTGTAAATTTTTACTGGTGCGTCATAAGACCTCAAAATTTTGTGACAATAAAGTTCTATTGTCAATTTGAGATATCGGTATAACAGTGCTAGCAGTGAGTAAAAAATGAAACACTGATGCATCTTCAAAATTCACTAAATTGTATACTGTGCGTAATATAACAACAAAGTTTGCAACATTGAAATGCTACATCATAAGACCTCGAAATTTTGTGACAATAAAGTGTTATTGTCAATTTAAGATTTCGGTATAACAGTGCTATCCTTGAGTAAAAAATGAAACACTGATGTAACTTTAAAATTCACTAACTTTTATAGTGTGCGTAATATAACTATCAAAGTTTGCAACATTGAAATGCTGTAACTTTTTACTGGAGACTCATAAGACCTCGAAATTTAATGACAATAAAGTACTATTGTCAATTTGAGATATCGGCATAACAGTGCTACAATAATGTACTATGTACCCTTGAGAAAATAATGAAACACTGATGAAACTTCAAATTTTAATATAACTATCAAAGTTTGCAACATTGAAATGCTGTAACTTTTTACTGGTGCCTCATAAAACCTGAAAATTTTGTGACAATAAAGCAGTATTATCAATTTGAGACATCCGTATAACAGTGCTACCCTTGACTAAAAAATGAAACACTGAAGCAACTTTAAAATTCACTAACTTTTATACTGTGCGTAATATAACTATCAAAGTTTGCAACTTTGAAATGCTGTACCCTATTACTGGAGCGTCATAAGACCTCGAAATTTTGTGACAATAAAGTACTATTGTCAATTTGAGATATCGATATAACAGTGCTACCCTTGAGTAAAAAATGAAACACTGATACAACTTCAAAATTCACTAAATTGTATACTGTGCATAATATAACTACAAAGTTTGCAACATTGAAATGCTGTAACTTTTTACTGATATGTCATAAAACCTCGAAATTTTGTGGCAATAATGTACTATTGTCAATTTGAGATATCGGAGTGCTACCCTTGAGTAAAAAATGAAACACGGATGCAACTTCAAAATTCATTATTTTTTATATTGTGCGTAATATAACTATCAAAGTTTTGCAACATCGAAATGCTGTAGCTTTTTACTGGTGCGTCATAAAAGCTGGAAATCTAGTGACAATAAAGTACTATTGTCAATTTGAGATAACGGCATAACAGTGCTACAATAATGTACTATGTACCCTTGAGTAAAAAATAAAAGAATGATGCAACTTCAAAGTTCACTAATTTTTAAATTGTGCTAAATATAATTATCAAAGTTTTCAACATTGAAATGCTGTAACTTTTTACTGATATGTCATAAAACCTCGAAATTTTGTGGCAATAATGTACTATTGTCAGTTTGAGATATCGGTATAACAGTGCTTGAACAAAAAATGAAACACCGATGCAACTTTAAAATTCACTAACTTTTATACTGTGCGTAATATAACTATCAAAGTTTGAAACATTGAAATGCTGTAACTTTTTACTGGTGCATCATAAGACCTTGAAATTTTGTGACAATATAGTTCTATTGTAAATTTGAAATATCGGTATAACACTGCTACCTTTGAGTAAAAAATGAAACACTGATGCAAATTCAAAATCCACTAACTTTTATACTGTGGGTAATATAACTATCAAAGTTTGCAACATTGAAATGCTGTAACTTTTTAGTGGATCGTCATAAGACCTTGAAATTTTGTAACAATAAAGTACTATTGTCAATTTGAGATATCGGTATAACAGTGCTACCCTTGAACAAAAAAATGAAACACTGATGCAACTGTAAAATTCACTAACTTTTATAGTGTGCGTAGTATAAGTATCAAAGTTTTCAACATTGAAATGCTGTAACTTCTTACTGGTGCATCAGAAAATCTTGAAAGTTTGTGACAATAAAATAATATTGTCAATTTGAGATGTCGGTATAACAGTTCTACCCTTGAGTAAAAAAATGAAACACTGATGAAACTTCAAATTTTAATATAACTATCAAAGTTTGCAACATTGAAATGCTGTAACTTTTTACTGGTGCGTCATAAAACCTGGAAATTTTGTGACAATAAAGTACTATTGTCAATTTGAGATATCGGTATAACAGTGCTACCCTTGAGTAAAACATGAAACACTGATGCAACTTCAAAATTCACTAAATTTTATACTGTGCGTAATATAACTATCAAAGTTTGCAACATTGAAATGCTGTAACTTTTTACTGGAGCGCTATAAAACCTCGAAATTTTGTGACAATAAAGTACTATTGTCAATTTGAGATATCGGTATAATAGTGCTACCCTTGAAAAAAAAATGAAACACTGATGCAACTTCAAAATTCACTAACTTTTATAGTGTGCGTAGTATAACTATCAAAGTTTTCAACATTGAAATGCTGTAACTTCTTACTGGTGCGTCATAAAACCTTGAAAGTTTGTAACAATAAAATACTATTGTCAATTTGAGATATCGGTATAACAGTGCTACCCTTGAGTAACAAATTAAACACTGATGAAACTTCAAATTTTAATATAACTATCAAAGTTTGCAACATTGAAATGCTGTAAATTTTTACTGGTGCGTCATAAGACCTCAAAATTTTGTGACAATAAAGTTCTATTGTCAATTTGAGATATCGGTATAACAGTGCTAGCAGTGAGTAAAAAATGAAACACTGATGCATCTTCAAAATTCACTAAATTGTATACTGTGCGTAATATAACAACAAAGTTTGCAACATTGAAATGCTACATCATAAGACCTCGAAATTTTGTGACAATAAAGTGTTATTGTCAATTTAAGATTTCGGTATAACAGTGCTATCCTTGAGTAAAAAATGAAACACTGATGTAACTTTAAAATTCACTAACTTTTATAGTGTGCGTAATATAACTATCAAAGTTTGCAACATTGAAATGCTGTAACTTTTTACTGGAGACTCATAAGACCTCGAAATTTAATGACAATAAAGTACTATTGTCAATTTGAGATATCGGCATAACAGTGCTACAATAATGTACTATGTACCCTTGAGAAAATAATGAAACACTGATGAAACTTCAAATTTTAATATAACTATCAAAGTTTGCAACATTGAAATGCTGTAACTTTTTACTGGTGCCTCATAAAACCTGAAAATTTTGTGACAATAAAGCAGTATTATCAATTTGAGACATCCGTATAACAGTGCTACCCTTGACTAAAAAATGAAACACTGAAGCAACTTTAAAATTCACTAACTTTTATACTGTGCGTAATATAACTATCAAAGTTTGCAACTTTGAAATGCTGTACCCTATTACTGGAGCGTCATAAGACCTCGAAATTTTGTGACAATAAAGTACTATTGTCAATTTGAGATATCGATATAACAGTGCTACCCTTGAGTAAAAAATGAAACACTGATACAACTTCAAAATTCACTAAATTGTATACTGTGCATAATATAACTACAAAGTTTGCAACATTGAAATGCTGTAACTTTTTACTGATATGTCATAAAACCTCGAAATTTTGTGGCAATAATGTACTATTGTCAATTTGAGATATCGGTATAACAGTGCTACCCTTGAGTAAAAAATGAAACACGGATGCAACTTCAAAATTCATTATTTTTTATATTGTGCGTAATATAACTATCAAAGTTTTGCAACATCGAAATGCTGTAGCTTTTTACTGGTGCGTCATAAAAGCTGGAAATCTAGTGACAATAAAGTACTATTGTCAATTTGAGATAACGGCATAACAGTGCTACAATAATGTACTATGTACCCTTGAGTAAAAAATAAAAGAATGATGCAACTTCAAAGTTCACTAATTTTTAAATTGTGCTAAATATAATTATCAAAGTTTTCAACATTGAAATGCTGTAACTTTTTACTGATATGTCATAAAACCTCGAAATTTTGTGGCAATAATGTACTATTGTCAGTTTGAGATATCGGTATAACAGTGCTTGAACAAAAAATGAAACACCGATGCAACTTTAAAATTCACTAACTTTTATACTGTGCGTAATATAACTATCAAAGTTTGAAACATTGAAATGCTGTAACTTTTTACTGGTGCATCATAAGACCTTGAAATTTTGTGACAATATAGTTCTATTGTAAATTTGAAATATCGGTATAACACTGCTACCTTTGAGTAAAAAATGAAACACTGATGCAAATTCAAAATCCACTAACTTTTATACTGTGGGTAATATAACTATCAAAGTTTGCAACATTGAAATGCTGTAACTTTTTAGTGGATCGTCATAAGACCTTGAAATTTTGTAACAATAAAGTACTATTGTCAATTTGAGATATCGGTATAACAGTGCTACCCTTGAACAAAAAAATGAAACACTGATGCAACTGTAAAATTCACTAACTTTTATAGTGTGCGTAGTATAAGTATCAAAGTTTTCAACATTGAAATGCTGTAACTTCTTACTGGTGCATCAGAAAATCTTGAAAGTTTGTGACAATAAAATAATATTGTCAATTTGAGATGTCGGTATAACAGTTCTACCCTTGAGTAAAAAAATGAAACACTGATGAAACTTCAAATTTTAATATAACTATCAAAGTTTGCAACATTGAAATGCTGTAACTTTTTACTGGTGCGTCATAAAACCTGGAAATTTTGTGACAATAAAGCACTATTATCAATTTGAGACATCCGTATAACAGTGCTACCCTTGACTAAAAAATGAAACACTGATGCAACTTTAAAATTCACTAACTTTTATACTGTGCGTAATATAACTATCAAAGTTTGCAACATTGAAATGCTGTAACTTTTTACTGGAGACTCATAAGACCACGAAAATAAATGACAATAAAGTACTATTGTCAATTTGAGATATCGGCATAACAGTGCTACAATAATGTACTATGTACCCTTGAGAAAATAATGAAACACTGATGAAACTTCAAATTTTAATATAACTATCAAAGTTTGCAACATTGAAATGCTGTAACTTTTTACTGGTGCCTCATAAAACCTGGAAATTTTGTGAGAATAAAGCAGTATTATCAATTTGAGACATCCGTATAACAGTGCTACCCTTGACTAAAAAATGAAACACTGAAGCAACTTTAAAATTCACTAACTTTTATACTGTGGGTAATATAACTATCAAAGTTTGCAACATGGAAATTCTGTAACTTTTTAGTGGATCGCCATAAGACCTTGAAATTTTGTAACAATAAAGTACTATTGTCAATTTGAGATATCGGTATAACAGTGCTACCTTTGACTAAAAAATGAAACACTGAAGCAACTTCAAAATTCACTTACTTTTCTACTGTGCGTAATATAACTATCAAAGTTTGCAACTTTGAAATGCTGTACCCTATTACTGGAGCGTCATAAGACCTCGAAATTTTGTGACAATAAAGTACTATTGTCAATTTGAGATATCGATATAACAGTGCTACCCTTGAGTAAAAAATGAAACACTGATACAACTTCAAAATTCACTAAATTGTATACTGTGCATAATATAACTACAAAGTTTGCAACATTGAAATGCTGTAACTTTTTACTGATATGTCATAAAACCTCGAAATTTTGTGGCAATAATGTACTATTGTCAATTTGAGATATCGGTATAACAGTGCTACCCTTGAGTAAAAAATGAAACACGGATGCAACTTCAAAATTCATTATTTTTTATATTGTGCGTAATATAACTATCAAAGTTTTGCAACATTGAAATGCTGTAACTTTTTACTGGTGCGTCATAAAAGCTGGAAATTTAGTGACAATAAAGTACTATTGTCAATTTGAGATAACGGCATAACAGTGCTACAATAATGTACTATGTACCCTTGAGTAAAAAATAAAAGAATGATGCAACTTCGAAGTTCACTAATTTTTAAATTGTGCTTAATATAATTATCAAAGTTTTCAACATTGAAATGCTGTAACTTTTTACTGATATGTCATAAAACCTCGAAATTTTGTGGCAATAATGTACTATTGTCAGTTTGAGATATCGGTATAACAGTGCTTGAGCAAAAAATGAAACACCGATGCAACTTTAAAATTCACTAAATTGTATACTGTGCATAATATAACTACAAAGTTTGCAACATTGAAATGCTGTAACTTTTTACTGATATGTCATAAAACCTCGAAATTTTGTGGCAATAATGTACTATTGTCAATTTGAGATATCGGTATAACAGTGCT
Source organism: Clusia tigrina (assembly GCA_920105625.2). NCBI lineage: Eukaryota > Metazoa > Arthropoda > Insecta > Diptera > Clusiidae > Clusia > Clusia tigrina. Next base: position 296,095,288 of record OV050030.1, on the reverse strand, counting down.
ACCCTTGAGTAAAAAATGAAACACGGATGCAACTTCAAAATTCATTATTTTTTATATTGTGCGTAATATAACTATCAAAGTTTTGCAACATTGAAATGCTGTAGCTTTTTACTGGTGCGTCATAAAAGCTGAAAATTTAGTGACAATAAAGTACTATTGTCAATTTGAGATAACGGCATAACAGTGCTACAATAATGTACTATGTACCCTTGAGTAAAAAATAAAAGAATGATGCAACTTCAAAGTTCACTAATTTTTAAATTGTGCTAAATATAATTATCAAAGTTTTCAACATTGAAATGCTGTAACTTTTTACTGATATGTCATAAAACCTCGAAATTTTGTGGCAATAATGTACTATTGTCAGTTTGAGATATCGGTATAACAGTGCTTGAACAAAAAATGAAACACCGATGCAACTTTAAAATTCACTAACTTTTATACTGTGCGTAATATAACTATCAAAGTTTGAAACATTGAAATGCTGTAACTTTTTACTGGTGCATCATAAGACCTTGAAATTTTGTGACAATATAGTTCTATTGTAAATTTGAAATATCGGTATAACACTGCTACCTTTGAGTAAAAATGAAACACTGATGCAAATTCAAAATCCACTAACTTTTATACTGTGGGTAATATAACTATCAAAGTTTGCAACATTGAAATGCTGTAACTTTTTAGTGGATCGTCATAAGACCTTGAAATTTTGTAACAATAAAATACTATTGTCAGTTTGAGATATCGGTATAACAGTGCTTGAGCAAAAAATTAAACACCGATGCAACTTTAAAATTCACTAACTTTTATACTGTGCGTAATATAAATATCAAAGTTTGCAACATTAAAATGCTGTAAATTTTTACTGGTGCGTCATAAGACCTTGAAATTTTGTGACAATAAAATACTATTGTCAATTTGAAATATCAGTATAACAGTGCTACTTTTGAGTAAAAAATTAAACACTGATGCAACTTCAATGTTCACTAACTTTTATACTGTGCGTAATATAGCTGTCAAAGTTTGCAACATTGAAATGCTGCAACTTTTTACTGGTGCGTCATAAGACCTTGAAATGTTGTGGCAATAAAGTACTATTGTCAATTTGAGATATCGGTATAAGAGTGCTACCGTTGAGTAAAAAATGAAACACTGATGCAACTTCAAAATTCACTAACTTTTATACTGTGCGTAATATAACTATCAAAGTTTGCAAAATTGAAATGCTGTAGCTCTTTACTGGAGCGTCATAAGACCTCGAAATTTTGTGACAATAAAGTACTATTGTCAATTTGAGATATCGGTATAACAGTGCTACCCTTGAGTAAAACATGAAACACTGATGCAACTTCAAAATTCACTAACTTTTATAGTGTGCGTAGTATAACTATCAAAGTTTTCAACATTGAAATGCTGTAACTTCTTACTGGTGCGTCATAAAACCTTGAAAGTTTGTAACAATAAAATACTATTGTCAATTTGAGATATAGGTATAACAGTGCTACCCTTGAGTAACAAATTAAACACTGATGAAACTTCAAATTTTAATATAACTATCAAAGTTTGCAACATTGAAATGCTGTAAATTTTTACTGGTGCGTCATAAGACCTCAAAATTTTGTGACAATAAAGTTCTATTGTCAATTTGAGATATCGGTATAACAGTGCTAGCAGTGAGTAAAAAATGAAACACTGATGCATCTTCAAAATTCACTAAATTGTATACTGTGCGTAATATAACAACAAAGTTTGCAACATTGAAATGCTACATCATAAGACCTCGAAATTTTGTGACAATAAAGTGTTATTGTCAATTTAAGATTTCGGTATAACAGTCTATCCTTGAGTAAAAAATGAAACACTGATGTAACTTTAAAATTCACTAACTTTTATACTGTGCGTAATATAACTATCAAAGTTTGCAACATTGAAATGCTGTAACTTTTTACTGGAGACTCATAAGACCTCGAAATTTAATGACAATAAAGTACTATTATCAATTTGAGATATCGGCATAACAGTGCTACAATAATGTACTATGTACCCTTGAGAAAATAATGAAACACTGATGAAACTTCAAATTTTAATATAACTATCAAAGTTTGCAACATTGAAATGCTGTAACTTTTTACTGGTGCCTCATAAAACCTGGAAATTTTGTGACAATAAAGCACTATTATCAATTTGAGACATCCGTATAACAGTGCTACCCTTGACTAAAAAATGAAACACTGATGCAACTTTAAAATTCACTAACTTTTATACTGTGCGTAATATAACTATCAAAGTTTGCAACATTGAAATGCTGTAACTTTTTACTGGAGACTCATAAGACCACGAAAATAAATGACAATAAAGTACTATTGTCAATTTGAGATATCGGCATAACAGTGCTACAATAATGTACTATGTACCCTTGAGAAAATAATGAAACACTGATGAAACTTCAAATTTTAATATAACTATCAAAGTTTGCAACATTGAAATGCTGTAACTTTTTACTGGTGCCTCATAAAACCTGGAAATTTTGTGACAATAAAGCAGTATTATCAATTTGAGACATCCGTATAACAGTGCTACCCTTGACTAAAAAATGAAACACTGAAGCAACTTTAAAATTCACTAACTTTTATACTGTGCGTAATATAACTATCAAAGTTTGTAACATTGAACTGCTGTAACTTTTTACTGGTGCGTCATAAGACCTTGAAATTTTGTGACAATATAGTTCTATTGTAAATTTGAAATATCGGTATAACACTGCTACCTTTGAGTAAAAAATGAAACACTGATACAAATTCAAAATTCACTAACTTTTATACTGTGGGTAATATAACTATCAAAGTTTGCAACATGGAAATTCTGTAACTTTTTAGTGGATCGCCATAAGACCTTGAAATTTTGTAACAATAAAGTTGTCAATTTGAGATATCGGTATAACAGTGCTACCTTTGACTAAAAAATGAAACACTGAAGCAACTTCAAAATTCACTTACTTTTATACTGTGCGTAATATAACTATCAAAGTTTGCAACTTTGAAATGCTGTACCCTATTACTGGAGCGTCATAAGACCTCGAAATTTTGTGACAATAAAGTACTATTGTCAATTTGAGATATCGATATAACAGTGCTACCCTTGAGTAAAAAATGAAACACTGATACAACTTCAAAATTCACTAAATTGTATACTGTGCATAATATAACTACAAAGTTTGCAACATTGAAATGCTGTAACTTTTTACTGATATGTCATAAAACCTCGAAATTTTGTGGCAATAATGTACTATTGTCAATTTGAGATATCGGTATAACAGTGCTACCCTTGAGTAAAAAATGAAACACGGATGCAACTTCAAAATTCATTATTTTTTATATTATGCGTAATATAACTATCAAAGTTTTGCAACATTGAAATGCTGTAACTTTTTACTGGTGCGTCATAAAAGCTGGAAATTTAGTGACAATAAAGTACTATTGTCAATTTGAGATAACGGCATAACAGTGCTACAATAATGTACTATGTACCCTTGAGTAAAAAATAAAAGAATGATGCAACTTCAAAGTTCACTAATTTTTAAATTGTGCTTAATATAATTATCAAAGTTTTCAACATTGAAATGCTGTAACTTTTTACTGATATGTCATAAAACCTCGAAATTTTGTGGCAATAATGTACTATTGTCAGTTTGAGATATCGGTATAACAGTGCTTGAGCAAAAAATGAAACACCGATGCAACTTTAAAATTCACTAACTTTTATACTGTGCGTAATATAACTATCAAAGTTTGAAACATTGAAATGCTGTAACTTTTTACTGGTGCATCATAAGACCTTGAAATTTTGTGACAATATAGTTCTATTGTAAATTTGAAATATCGGTATAACACTGCTACCTTTGAGTAAAAAATGAAACACTGATGCAAATTCAAAATCCACTAACTTTTATACTGTGGGTAATATAACTATCAAAGTTTGCAACATTGAAATGCTGTAACTTTTTAGTGGATCGTCATAAGACCTTGAAATTTTGTAACAATAAAGTACTATTGTCAATTTGAGATATCGGTATAACAGTGCTACCCTTGAACAAAAAAATGAAACACTGATGCAACTTTAAAATTCACTAACTTTTATAGTGTGCGTAGTATAAGTATCAAAGTTTTCAACATTGAAATGCTGTAACTTCTTACTGGTGCATCAGAAAATCTTGAAAGTTTGTGACAATAAAATAATATTGTCAATTTGAGATGTCGGTATAACAGTTCTACCCTTGAGTAAAAAATTGAAACACTGATGAAACTTCAAATTTTAATATAACTATCAAAGTTTGCAACATTGAAATGCTGTAACTTTTTACTGGCGCGTCATAAAACCTGGAAATTTTGTGACAATAAAGCACTATTATCAATTTGAGACATCCGTATAACAGTGCTACCCTTGACTAAAAAATGAAACACTGATGCAACTTTAAAATTCACTACCTTTTATACTGTGCGTAATATAACTATCAAAGTTTGCAACATTGAAATGCTGTAACTTTTTACTGGAGACTCATAAGACCACGAAAATAAATGACAATAAAGTACTATTGTCAATTTGAGATATCGGTATAACAGTGCTACAATAATGTACTATGTACCCTTGGGTAAAAAATAAAACAATGATGAAACTTCAAAATTCACTATTTTTTATATTGTGCGTAATATAACTATCAAAATTTGCAATATTGAAATGCTGTAATTTTTTACTGATATGTCATAAAACCTCGAAACTTTGTGGCAATAATGTACTATTGTCAATTTGAGATATCGGTATAACAGTGCTACCCTTGAGTAAAAAATGAAACACGGATGCAACTTCAAAATTCATAATTTTTTATATTGTGCGTAATATAACTATCAAAGTTTGCAACATTGAAATGCTGTAACTTTTTACTGGTGCGTCATAAAAGCTGGAAATTTTGTGACAATATAGTTCTATTGTAAATTTGAAATATCGGTATAACACTGCTACCTTTGAGTAAAAAATGAAGCTGATGCAAATTCAAACTTCACTAACTTTTATACTATGGGTAATATAACTATCAAAGTTTGCAACATTGAAATGCTCGCCATAAGACCTTTAAATTTTGTAACAATAAAGTACAATTGTCAATTTGAGATATCGGTATAACAGTGCTACCTTTGATTAAAAAATGAAACACTGATGCAACTTCAAAATTCACTTACTTTTATACCCTGCGTAATATAATTATCAAAGTTTGCAACTTTGAAATGCTGTACCCTATTACTGGAGCGTCATAAGACCTCGAAATTTTGTGACAATAAAGTTCTATTGTCAATTTGAGATATCGGTATAACAGTGCTAGCAGTGAGTAAAAAATGAAACACTGATGCATCTTCAAAATTCCATAAATTGTATACTGTGCGTAATATAACTACGAAGTTTGCAAAATTGAAATGCTGTAATTTTTTACTGGTGCGTCATAAAACCTCGAAATTTTGTGACATTTAAGTACTATTGTCAATTTGACATATCGGTATAATAGTGCTACCCGTGAAAAAAATATGAAACACTGATGCAACTTCAAAATTCACTAACTTTTATACTCTGCGTAGTATAACAATCAAAGTTTTCAATCTTGAAATGCTGTAACTTTTAACTGGTGCGTCATAAAATCTTGAAAGTTTGGGACAATAAAGTACTATTGTCAATTTGAGATATCGGTATAACAGTGCTGCCCTTGAGTAAAAAATGAAACACTCATGCAACTTCAAAATTCACCAACTTTTATACTGTGCGTAATATAAATATCAAAGTTTGCAACATTGAAATGCTGTAAATTTTTACTGGTGCGGCATAAGACCTCAAAATTTTGTGACAATAAAGTTCTATTGTCAATTTGAGATATCTGTATAACAGTGCTAGCAGTGAGTAAAAAATGAAACACTGATGCATCTTCAAAATTCAATAAATTGTATACTGTGCGTAATATAACTACGAAGTTTGTAACATTGAAATGCTGTAATTTTTTACTGGTGCGTCATAAAACCTCGAAATTTTGTGACATTTAAATACTATTGTCAATTTGACATATCGGTATAATAGTGCTACCCGTGAAAAAAATATGAAACACTGATGCAACTTCAAAATTCAGTAACTTTTATACTGTGCGTATTATAACAATCAAAGTTTTCAATATTGAAATGCTGTAACTTTTAACCGGTGCGTCATAAAATCTTGAAAGTTTGGGACAATAAAATACTATTGTCAATTTGAGATATCGGTATAACAGTGCTACCCTTGAGTAAAAAATGAAACACTCATGCAACTTCAAAATTCACCAACTTTTATACTGTGCGTAATATAAATATCAAAGTTTGCGACATTGAAATGCTGTAAATTTGAACTGGTGCGTCATAAGACCTTGAAATTTTGTGACAATAAAATACTATTGTCAATTTGAAATATCAGTATAACAGTGCTACTCTTGAGTAAAAAATTAAATACTGATGCAACTTCAATGTTCACTAACTTTTATACTGTGCGTAATATAACTGTCAAAGTTTGCAACATTGAAATGCTACATCATAAGACCTCGAAATTTTGTGACAATAAAGTGTTATTGTCAATTTAAGATTTCGGTATAACAGTGCTATCCTTGAGTAAAAAATGAAACTCTGATGCAACTTAAAAATTCAATAAATTTTATACTGTGCGTAATATAAATATCAAAGTTTGCAACATTGAAATGATGTAACTTTTTACTGGTGCGTCATAACACCTTGAAATTTTGTGGCAATAAAGTACTATTGTCAATTTGAGATATCGGTATAACAGTGCTACCGTTGAGTAAAAAATGAAACACTGATGCAACTTCAAAATTCACTAACTTTTATACTGTGCGTAATATAACTATCAAAGTTTGCAACATTGAAATGCTGTAACTTTTTGCTGGAGCGTCATAAGACCTCGAAATTTTGTGACAATAAAGTAGTATTGCCAATTCGAGATATCGGTATAACAGTGCTACCCTTGGGTAAAAATGAAACACTGATGCTACTTCAAAATTCACTAACTTTTATACTGTGCGTAATATAACTATCAAAGTTTGCAACATTGAAATGCTGTAAATTTTAAGTGGGTCGCCATAAGACCTTGAAATTTTGTGACAATAAAGTACTATTGTCAATTTGAGATATCGGTATAACAGTGCTACCCTTGAACAAAAAAAATGAAACACTGATGCAACTTTAAAATTCATTAACTTTTATAGTGTGCGTAGTATAAGTATCAAAGTTTTCAACATTAAAATGCTGTAACTTCTTACTGGTGCATCAGAAAACCTTGAAAGTTTGTGACAATAAAGTACTATTGTCAATTTGAGATATCGGTATAACAGTTCTACCCTTGAGTAACAAATGAAACACTGATGAAACTTCAAATTTAAATATAACTATCAAAGTTTGCAACATTGAAATGCTGTAACTTTTTACTGGTGCGTCATAAAACCTAAAAATTTTGTGACAATAAAGCACTATTATCAATTTGAGACATCCGTATAACAGTGCAACCCTTGACTAAAAAATGAAACACTGATGCAACTTTAAAATTCACTAACTTTTATACTGTGCGTAATATAACTATCAAAGTTTGCAACATTGAAATGCTGTAACTTTTTACTGGAGACTCATAAGACCACGAAAATAAATGACAATAAAGTACTATTGTCAATTTGAGATATCGGCATAACAGTGCTACAATAATGTACTATGTACCCTTGAGAAAATAATGAAACACTAATGAAACTTCAAATTTTAATATAACTATCAAAGTTTGCAACATTGAAATGCTATAACTTTTTACTGGTGCCTCATAAAACCTGGAAATTTTGTGACAATAAAGCAGTATTATCAATTTGAGACATCCGTATAACAGTGCTACCCTTGACTAAAAAATGAAACACTGAAGCAACTTTAAAATTCACTAACTTTTATACTGTGCGTAATATAACTATCAAAGTTTGTAACATTGAAATGCTGTAACTTTTTACTGGTGCGTCATAAGACCTTGAAATTTTGTGACAATATAGTTCTATTGTAAATTTGAAATATCGGTGTAACACTGCTACCTTTGTGTAAAAAATGAAACACTGATACAAATTCAAAATTCACTAACTTTTATACTGTGGGTAATATAACTATCAAAGTTTGCAACATGGAAATTCTGTAACTTTTTAGTAGATCGCCATAAGACCTTGAAATTTTGTAACAATAAAGTACTATTGTCAATTTGAGATATCGGTATAACAGTGCTACCTTTGACTAAAAAATGAAACACTGAAGCAACTTCAAAATTCACTTACTTTTATACTGTGCGTAATATAACTATCAAAGTTTGCAACTTTGAAATGCTGTACCCTATTACTGGAGCGTCATAAGACCTCGAAATTTTGTGACAATAAAGTACTATTGTCAATTTGAGATGTCGATATAACAGTGCTACCCTTGAGTAAAAAATGAAACACTGATACAACTTCAAAATTCACTAAATTGTATACTGTGCATAATATAACTACAAAGTTTGCAACATTGAAATGCTGTAACTTTTTACTGATATGTCATAAAACCTCGAAATTTTGTGGCAATAATGTACTATTGTCAATTTGAGATATCGGTATAACAGTGCTACCCTTGAGTAAAAAATGAAACACGGATGCAACCTCAAAATTCATTATTTTTTATATTGTGCGTAATATAACTATCAAAGTTTTGCAACATTGAAATGCTGTAACTTTTTACTGGTGCGTCATAAAAGCTGGAAATTTAGTGACAATAAAGTACTATTGTCAATTTGAGATAACGGCATAACAGTGCTACAATAATGTACTATGTACCCTTGAGTAAAAAATAAAAGAATGATGCAACTTCAAAGTTCACTAATTTTTAAATTGTGCTTAATATAATTATCAAAGTTTTCAACATTGAAATGCTGTAACTTTTTACTGATATGTCATAAAACCTCGAAATTTTGTGGCAATAATGTACTATTGTCAGTTTGAGATATCGGTATAACAGTGCTTGAGCAAAAAATGAAACACCGATGCAACTTTAAAATTCACTAACTTTTATACTGTGCGTAATATAACTATCAAAGTTTGAAACATTGAAATGCTGTAACTTTTTACTGGTGCATCATAAGACCTTGAAATTTTGTGACAATATAGTTCTATTGTAAATTTGAAATATCGGTATAACACTGCTACCTTTGAGTAAAAAATGAAACACTGATGCAAATTCAAAATCCACTAACTTTTATACTGTGGGTAATATAACTATCCAAGTTTGCAACATTGAAATGCTGTAACTTTTTAGTGGATCGTCATAAGACCTTGAAATTTTGTAACAATAAAGTACTATTGTCAATTTGAGATATCGGTATAACAGTGCTACCCTTGAACAAAAAAATGAAACACTGATGCAACTTTAAAATTCACTAACTTTTATAGTGTGCGTAATATAACTATCAAAGTTTGCAACATTGAAATGCTGTAACTTTTTACTGGAGACTCATAAGACCACGAAAATAAATGACAATAAAGTACTATTGTCAATTTGAGATATCGGTATAACAGTGCTACAATAATATACTATGTACCCTTGGGTAAAAAATAAAACAATGATGAAACTTCAAAATTCACTATTTTTTATATTGTGCGTAATATAACTATCAAAATTTGCAACATTGAAATGCTGTAAATTTTTACTGGTGCGTCATAAAACCTCGAAATTTTGTGACATTTAAGTACTATTGTCAATTTGACATATCGGTATAATAGTGCTACCCGTGAAAAAAATATGAAACACTGATGCAAGTTCAAAATTCAGTAACTTTTATACTGTGCGTAGTATAACAATCAAAGTTTTCAATATTGAAATGCTGTAACTTTTAACCGGTGCGTCATAAAATCTTGAAAGTTTGGGACAATAAAGTACTATTGTCAATTTGAGATATCGGTATAACAGTGCTACCCTTGAGTAAAAAATGAAACACTCATGCAACTTCAAAATTCACCAACTTTTATACTGTGCGTAATATAAATATCAAAGTTTGCGACATTGAAATGCTGTAAATTTTAACTGGTGCGTCATAAGACCTTGAAATTTTGTGACAATAAAATACTATTGTCAATTTGAAATATCAGTATAACAGTGCTACTCTTGAGTAAAAAATTAAATACTGATGCAACTTCAATGTTCACTAACTTTTATACTGTGCGTAATATAACTGTCAAAGTTTGCAACATTGAAATGCTACATCATAAGACCTCGAAATTTTGTGACAATAAAGTGTTATTGTCAATTTAAGATTTCGGTATAACAGTGCTATCCTTGAGTAAAAAATGAAACTCTGATGCAACTTAAAAATTCAATAAATTTTATACTGTGCGTAATATAAATATCAAAGTTTGCAACATTGAAATGATGTAACTTTTTACTGGTGCGTCATAACACCTTGAAATTTTGTGACAATAAAGTAGTATTGCCAATTCGATATATCGGTATAACAGTGCTACCCTTGGGTAAAAATGAAAAACTGATGCTACTTCAAAATTTACTAACTTTTATACTGTGCGTAATATAACTATCAAAGTTTGCAACATTGAAATGCTGTAAATTTTAAGTGGGTCGCCATAAGACCTTGAAATTTTGTGACAATAAAGTACTATTGTCAATTTGAGATATCGGTATAACAGTGCTACCCTTGAACAAAAAAAATGAAACACTGATGCAACTTTAAAATTCATTAACTTTTATAGTGTGCGTAGTATAAGTATCAAAGTTTTCACATTGAAATGCTGTAACTTCTTACTGGTGCATCAGAAAACCTTGAAAGTTTGTGACAATAAAGTACTATTGTCAATTTGAGATATCGGTATAACAGTTCTACCCTTGAGTAAAAAATGAAACACTGATGAAACTTCAAATTTAAATATAACTATCAAAGTTTGCAACATTGAAATGCTGTAACTTTTTACTGGTGCGTCATAAAACCTAAAAATTTTGTGACAATAAAGCACTATTATCAATTTGAGACATCCGTATAACAGTGCAACCCTTGACTAAAAAATGAAACACTGATGCAACTTTAAAATTCACTAACCTTTATACTGTGCGTAATATAACTATCAAAGTTTGCAACATTGAAATGCTGTAAATTTTTACTGGTGCGTCATAAGACCTCAAAATTTTGTGACAATAAAGTTCTATTGTCAATTTGAGATATCGGTATAACAGTGCTAGCAGTGAGTAAAAAATGAAACACTGATGCAACTTCAATGTTCACTAACTTTTATACTGTGCGTAATATAACTGACAAAGTTTGCAACATTGAAATGCTACTTCATAAGACCTCGAAATTTTGTGACAATAAAGTGTTATTGTCAATTTAAGATTTCGGTATAACAGTGCTATCCTTGAGTAAAAAATGAAACTCTGATGCAACTTAAAAATTCCATAACTTTTATACTGTGCTTAATATAAATATCAAAGTTTGCAACATTGAAATGCTGTAACTTTTTACTGGAGACTCATAAGACCTCGAAATTTAATGACAATAAAGTACTGTTGAGATATAGGCATAACAGTGCTACAATAATGTACTATGTACCCTTGAGTAAAAAATAAAACAATGATGAAACTTCAAAATTCACTAATTTTTAAACTGTGCTTAATATAATTATCAAAGTTTTCAACATTGATATGCTGTAATTTTTTACTGATATGTCATAAAACCTCGAAACTTTGTGGCAATAATGTACTATTGTCAATTTGAGATATCGGTATAACAGTGCTACCCTTGAGTAAAAAATGAAACACGGATGCAACTTCAAAATTCATAATTTTTTATATTGTGCGTAATATAACTATCAAAGTTTGCAACATTGAAATGCTGTAACTTTTTACTGGTGCGTCATAAAAGCTGGAAATTTTGTGACAATATAGTTCTATTGTAAATTTGAAATATCGGTATAACACTGCTACCTTTGAGTAAAAAATGAAACTGATGCAAATTCAAACTTCACTAACTTTTATACTGTGGGTAATATAACTATCAAAGTTTGCAACATTGAAATGCCCGCCATAAGACCTTTAAATTTTGTAACAATAAAGTACAATTGTCAATTTGAGATATCGGTATAACAGTGCTACCTTTGATTAAAAAATGAAACACTGATGCAGCTTCAAAATTCACTTACTTTTATACCCTGCGTAATATAATTATCAAATTTTGCAACTTTGAAATGCTGTACCCTATTACTGGAGCGTCATAAGACCTCGAAATTTTGTGACAACAAAGTACTATTGTCAATTTGAGATATCGATATAACAGTGCTACCCTTGAGTAAAAAATGAAACACTGATAAAACTTCAAAATTCACTAAATTGTATACTGTGCGTAATATAACTACAAAGTTTGCAACATTGAAATGCTGTAACTTTTTACTGGTGCGTCATAAAGCCTCGAAATTTTGTGACAATGAAGTACAATTGTCAATTTGAGATAACGGTATAATAGTGCTACCCTTGAGTAAAAAATGAAACACTGATGCAACTTCAAAATTCACCAACTTTTATACTATGCGTAATATAAATATCAAAGTTTGCAACATTAATATGCTGTAAATTTTTACTGGTGCGTCATAAGACCTTGAAATTTTGTGACAATAAAATACTATTGTCAATTTGAAATATCAGTATAACAGTGCTACTTTTGTGTAAAAAATGAAACACTGAAGCAACTTCAATGTTCACTAACTTTTATACTGTGCGTAATATAGCTGTCAAAGTTTGCAACATTGAAATGCTGTAAGTTTTTACTGGAGCGTCAGAAGACCTCGAAATTTTGTGACAATAAAGTACTATTGTCAATTTGAGATATCGGTATAACAGTGCTACCCTTGAGTCAAACATGAAACAAAGATGCAACTTCAAAATTCACAAAATTTTATACTGTGCGTAATATAACTACAAAGTTTGCAACATTGAAATGCTGTAACTTTTTACTGGAGCGCTATAAAACCTCGAAATTTTGTGACAATAAAGTACTATTGTCAATTTGAGATATCGGTATAATAGTGCTACCCTTGAAAAAAAATGAAACACTGATGCAACTTCAAAATTCACTAACTTTTATAGTGTGCGTAGTATAACTATCAAAGTTTTCAACATTGAAATGCTGTAACTTCTTACTGGTGCGTCATAAAACCTTGAAAGTTTGTAACAATAAAATACTATTGTCAATTTGAGATATCGGTATAACAGTGCTACCATTGAGTAACAAATTAAACACTGATGAAACTTCAAATTTTAATATAACTATCAAAGTTTGCAACATTGAAATGCTGCAAATTTTTACTGGTGCGTCATAAGACCTCAAAATTTTGTGACAATAAAGTTCTATTGTCAATTTGAGATATCGGTATAACAGTGCTAGCAGTGAGTAAAAAATGAAACACTGATGCATCTTCAAAATTCACTAAATTGTATACTGTGCGTAATATAACAACAAAGTTTGCAACATTGAAATGCTACATCATAAGACCTCGAAATTTTGTGACAATAAAGTGTTATTGTCAATTTAAGATTTCGGTATAACAGTGCTATCCTTGAGTAAAAAATGAAACACTGATGTAACTTTAAAATTCACTAACTGTGCGTAATATAACTATCAAAGTTTGCAACATTGAAATGCTGTAACTTTTTACTGGAGACTCAAAAGACCTCGAAATTTAATGACAATAAAGTACTATTGTCAATTTGAGATATCGGCATAACAGTGCTACAATAATGTACTATGTACCCTTGAGTAAAAAATAAAACAATGATGAAACTTCAAAATTGACTATTTTTTATATTGTGCGTAATATAACTACCAAAGTTTGCAACATTGAAATGCTGTAACTTTTTACTGGTGCGTCATAAAACCTCGAAATTTTGTGACAATTAAGTACTATTGTCAATTTGAGGTATCGGTATAATAGTGCTACCTTTGAAAAAAAAATAAAGCACTGATGCAACTTCAAAATTCACTAACTTTTATACTGTGCGTAGTATAACTATCAAAGTTTTCAATATTGAAATGCTGTAACTTTTTACTGGTGCGTCTTAAAATCTTGAAAGTTTGGGACAATAAAGTACTATTGTGAATTTGAGATATCGGTATAATAGTGCTACCCTTGAGTAAAAAATGAAACACTGATGCAACTTCAAAATTCACCAACTTTTATACTGTGCGTAATATAAATATCAAAGTTTGCAACATTAAAATGCTGTAAATTTTTACTGGTGCGTCATAAGACCTTGAAATTTTGTGACAATAAAATACTATTGTCAATTTGAAATATCAGTATAACAGTGCTACTTTTGAGTAAAAAATGCAACACTGGTGCAACTTCAAACTTCACTATTTTTTATATTGTGCGTAATATAACTATCAAAGTTTGCAACATTGAAATGCTGTAAATTTTTACTGGTGCGTCATAATACCTCAAAGTTTTGTGACAATAAAGTTCTATTGTCAATTTTAGATTTCGGTATAACAGTGCTAGCAGTGAGTAAAAAATGAAACACTGAAGCATCTTTAAAATTCACTAAATTGTATACTGTGCGTAATATAACTACAAAGTTTTCAACATTGAAATGCTGTAACTTTTTACTGATGCGTCATAAAACCTCGAAAGTTTGTGACAGTTAAGTGCTATTGTCAATTTGAGATATCGGTATAATAGTGCTACCCTTGAAAAAAATATGAAACACTGATGGAACTTCAAAATTCACTAACTTTTATACTGTGCGTAGTATAACAATCAAAGTTTTCAATATTGAAATGCTTTAATTTTTAACTGGTGCGTCGTAAAATCTTGAAATTTTGTGACAATAAAGTAGTATTGCCAATTTGAGACATCGGTATAACAGTGCTACCCTTGAGTAAAAATGAAACACTGATGCTATTTCAAAATTCACTAACTTTTATACTGTGCGTAATATAAATATCAAAGTTTGCAACATTGAAATGATGTAATTTTTTACTGGTGCGTCATGAGACCTTGAAATTTTGTGACAATATAGTTCTATTGTAAATTTGAAATATCGGTATAACACTGCTACCTTTGAGTAAAAAAAGAAACACTGATGCAAATTCAAAATTCACTAACTTTTATACTGTGGGTAATATAACTATCAAACTTTGCAACATTGAAATGCTGTAACTTTTTAGTGGATCGCCATAAGACCTTGAAATTTTTTTACAATAAAGTACTATTGTCAATTTGAGATATCGGTATAACAGTGCTACTTTTGAGTAATAAATGAAACACTGATGCAACTTCAAAATTCACTTACTTTTATACTGTGCGTAATATAACTATCCAAGTTTGCAACTTTGAAATGCTGTACCCTATTACTGGTACGTTATAAAACCTTGAAAGTTTGTAACAATAAAATACTATTGTCAATTTGAGATATCGGTATAACAGTGCTACCCTTGAGTAACAAATTAAACACTGATGAAACTTCAAATTTTAATATAACTATCAAAGTTTGCAACATTGAAATGCCGTAACTTTTTACTGGTGCGTCATAAAACCTGGAAATTTTGTGACAATAAAGCACTATTATCAATTTGAGACATCCGTATAACAGTGCTACCTTTGAGTAAAAAATGAAACACTGATGCAAATTCAAAATTCACTAACTTTTATACTGTGCGTAGTATAACTATCAAAGTTTTCAATATTGAAATGCTGTAACTTTTTACTGGTGCGTCTAAAAATCTTGAAAGTTTGGGACAAGAAAGTACTATTGTCAATTTGAGATATCGGTATAATAGTGCTACCCTTGAGTAAAAAATGAAACACTGATGCAACTTCAAAATTCACCAACTTTTATACTGTGCGTAATATAAATATCAAAGTTTGCAACATTAAAATGCGGTAAATTTTTACTGGTGCGTCATAAGACCTTGAAATTTTGTGACAATAAAATTCTATTGTCAATCTGAAATATCAGTATAACAGTGCTACTTTTGAGTAAAAAATGAAACACTGATGAAACTTCAAAATTCACTATATTTTATATTGTGTGTAATATAACTATCAAAGTTTGCAACATTGAAATGCTGTAAATTTTTACTGGTGCGTCATAAGACCTCAAAATTTTGTGACAATAAAGTAATATTGTCAATTTGGGATATCGGTATAACAGTGCTAGCAGTGAGTAAAAAATGAAACACTGATGCATCTTCAAAATTCACTAAATTGTATACTGTGCGTAATATAGCTACAAAGTTTGCAACATTGAAATGCTGTAAATTTTAAGTGGATCGCGATAAGACCTTGAAATTTTGTGACAATAAAGTACTATTGTCAATTTGAGATATCGGTATAATAGTGCTACCCTTGAAAAAAAATAATGAAACACTGATGCAACTTCAAAATTCACTAACTTTTATAGTGCGCGTAATATAACTATCAAAGTTTGCAACATTGAAATGCTGTAACTTTTTACTGGAGACTCAGAAGACCTCGAAATTTCATGACAATAAAGTACTATAGTCAATTTGAGATGTCGGTATAACAGTGCTTGAGCAAAAAATGAAACACGGATGCAACTTTAAAATTCACTAGCTTTTATACTGTGCGTGATATAACTATCAAAGTTTGAAACATTGAAATGCTGTAACTTTTTACTGGTACGTCATAAGACCTTGAAATTTTTTGACAATATACTTCTATTATAAATTTGAAATATAGGTATAAAACTGCTACCTTTGAGTAAAAAATGAAACACTGATGCATATTCAAAATTCACTAACTTTTATAGTGTGCGTAGTATAACTATCAAAGTTTTCAACATTGAAATGCTGTAACTTCTTACTGGTGCGTCATAAAACCTTGAAAGTTTGTAACAATAAAATACTATTGTCAATTTGAGATATCGGTATAACAGTGCTACCCTTGAGTAACAAATTAAACACTGATGAAACTTCAAATTTTAATATAACTATCAAAGTTTGCAATATTGAAATACTGTAACTTTTTACTGGTGCGTCATAAAACCTGGAAATTTTGTGACAAGAAAGCACTATTATCAATTTGAGACATCCGTATAACAGTGCTACCCTTGACTAAAAAATGAAACACTGATGCAACTTTAAAATTCACTAACTTTTATACAGTGCGTAATATAACTATCAAAGTTTGCAACATTGAAATGCTGTAACTTTTTACTGGAGACTCATAAGACCTCGAAATTTAATGACAATAAAGTACTATTGTCAATTTGAGATATCGGCATAACAGTGCTACAATAATGTACTATGTACCATTGAGTAAACAATAAAACAATGATGAAACTTCAAAATTCACTATTTTTTA
This sequence comes from Clusia tigrina, assembly GCA_920105625.2. Lineage (NCBI taxonomy): Eukaryota > Metazoa > Arthropoda > Insecta > Diptera > Clusiidae > Clusia > Clusia tigrina. The sequence continues at coordinate 296,077,848 of OV050030.1, read as the reverse complement.
TATTGTGCGTAATATAACTATCAAAGTTTGCAACATTGAAATGCTGTAAATTTTTACTGGTGCGTCATAAGACCTCAAAATTTTGTGACAATAAAGTTCTATTGACAATTTGAGATATCGGTATAACAGTGCTAGCAGTGAATAAAAAATGAAACACTGATGCATCTTCAAAATTCACTAAATTGTATACTGTGCGTAATATAGCTACAAAGTTTGCAACATTGAAATGCTGTAACTTTTTACTGATGCGTCATAAAACCTCGAAATTTTGTGACAGTTAAGTACTATTGTCAATTTGAGATGTCGGTATAATAGTGCTACCCTTGAAAAAAATATGAAACACTGATACAACTTCAAAATTCACTAACTTTTATACTGTGTGTAGTATAACCATCAAAGTTTTCAATATTGAAATGCTGTAACTTTTTAGTGGATCGCCATAAAATCTTGAAAGTTTGGGACAATAAAGTACTATTGTCAATTTGAGATATCGGTATAATAGTGCTACCCTTGAAAAAAAAATGAAACACTGATGCAACTTCAAAATTCACTTACTTTTATACTGTGCGTAGTATAACTATCAAAGTTTTCAATATTGAAATGCTGTAACTTCTTAGTGGTGCATCATAAAACCTTGAAAGTTTGTGACAATAAAGTACTATTGTCAATTTGAGATATCGGTATAACAGTTCTACCCTTGAGTAAAAAATGAAACACTGATGAAACTTCAAATTTTAATATAACTATCAAAGTTTGCAACATTGAAATGCTGTAACATTTTACTGGTGCGTCATAAAACCTGGGAATTTTGTGACAATAAAGCACTATTATCAATTTGAGACATCCGTATAACAGTGCTACCCTTGACTCAAAAATGGAACACTGATGCAACTTTAAAATTCACTAACTTTTATACTGTGCGTAATATAACTATCAAAGTTTGCAACATTGAACTGCTGCAACTTTTTACTGGAGACTTATAAGACCTCGAAATTTAATGACAATAAAGTACTATTGTCAATTTGATATATCGGCATAACAGTGCTACAACAATGTACTATGTACCCTTGATTAAAAAATAAAAGAATGATGCAACTTCAAAGTTCACTAATTTTTAAATTGTGCTTAATATAATTATCAAAGTTTTCAACATTGAAATGCTGTAACTTTTTACTGATATGTCATAAAACCTCGAAATTTTGTGGCAATAATGTACTATTGTCAATTTGATATGTCGGTATAACAGTGCTTGAGCAAAAAATGAAACACGGATGCAACTTTAGAATTCACTAGCTTTTATACTGTGCGTAATATAATTATCACAGTTTGAAACATTGAAATGCTGTAACTTTTTACTGGAGACTTATAAGACCTCGAAATTTAATGACAATAAAGTACTATTGTCAATTTGAGATATCGGCATAACAGTGCTACAATAATGTACTATGTACCCTTGAGTAAAAAATAAATCAATGATGAAACTTCAAAATTCACTATTTTTTATATTGTGCGTAATATAACTATCAAAATTTGCAACATTGAAATGCTGTAACTTTTTACTGGTGCGTCATAAAGCCTCGAAATTTTGTGACAATTAAGTACTATTGTCAATTTGAGGTATCGGTATAATAGTGCTACCTTTGAAAAAAAAATTAAGCACTGATGCAACTTCAAAATTCACTAACTTTTATACTGTGCGTATTATAACTATCAAAGTTTTCAATATTGAAATGCTGTAACTTTTTACTGGTGCGTCTTAAAATCTTGAAAGTTTGGGACAATAAAGTACTATTGTCAATTTGAGATATCGGTATAACAGTGCTATCCTTGAGTAAAAAATGAAACACTGATGAAACTTAAAATTTTAATATAACTATCAAAGTTTGCAACATTGAAATGCTGTAACTTTTTACTGGTGCGTCATAAAACCTGGAAATTTTGTGACAATAAAGCACTATTATCAATTTGAGACATCCGTATAACAGTGCTACCCTTGACTAAAAAATGGAACACTGATGCAACTTTAAAATTCACTAACTTTTATACCGTGCGTAATATAACTATCAAAGTCTGTAACATTGAACTGCTGTAACTTTTTACTGGAGACTTATAAGACCTCGAAATTTAATGACAATAAAGTACTATTGTCAATTTGAGATATCGGCATAACAGTGCTACAACAATGTACTATGTACCCTTGAGTAAAAAATAAAAGAATGATGCAACTTCAAAGTTCACTAATTTTTAAATTGTGCTTAATATAATTATCAAAGTTTTCAACATTGAAATGCTGTAACTTTTTACTGATATGTCATAAAACCTCGAAATTTTGTGGAAATAATGTACTATTGTCAATTTGATATGTCGGTATAACAGTGCTTGAGCAAAAAATTAAACACGGATGCAAATTTAAAATTCACTAGCTTTTATACTGTGCGTAATATAACTATCACAGTTTGAAACATTGAAATGCTGTAACTTTTTACTGGAGACTTATAAGACCTCGAAATTTAATGACAATAAAGTACTATTGTCAATTTGAGATATCGGCATAACATTGCTACAATAATGTACTATGTACCCTTGAGTAAAAAATAAAACAATGATGAAACTTAAAAATTCAATATTTTTTATATTGTGCGTAATATAATTATCAACGTTTGCAACATTGAAATGCTGTAAATTTTTACTGGTGCGTCATAAGACCTCAAAATTTTGTGACAATAAAGTTCTATTGTCAATTTGAGATATCGGTATAACAGTGCTAGCTGTGAGTAAAAAATGAAACACTGATGCATCTTCAAAATTCACTAAATTGTATACTGTGCGTAATATAACTACAAAGTTTGCAACATTGAAATGCTGTAACTTTTTATTGATGCGTCATAAAACCTCGAAATTTTGTGACAGTTAAGTACTATTGTCAATTTGAGATATCGGTATAATAGTGCTACCCTTGAAAAAAATATGAAACACTGATGCAACTTCAAAATTCACTAACTTTTATACTGTGCGTAGTATAACAATCAAAGTTTTCAATATTGAAATACTGTAACTTTTAACTGGTGCGTCATAAAATCTCGAAAATTTGTGACAATAAAGTTCTATTGTCAATTTGAGATATCGGTATAACAGTGCTACCCTTGAGTAAAAAATGAAACACTGATGCAAATTCAAAATTCACTAACTTTTATACTGTGCGTAATATAACTATCAAAGTTTGCAATATTAAAATGCTGTAACTTTTTAGTGGATCGCGGAAAGACCTTGAAATTTTGTAACAATAAAGTACTATTGTCAATTTGAGATATCGATATAACAGTGCTACAATAATGTACTAGGTACCCTTGAGTAAAAAATAAAACACTGATGCAACTTCAAAATTCACTAACTTTTATACTATGCATAATATAACTATCAAAGTTTGCAACACTGAAAAGCGGAAACTTTTTGATGGAGCGTCATAAGACCTCGAAATTTTGTGACAATAAAGTACTATTGTCAATTTGAGATATCGGTATAGCAGTGCTACCACTGAGAAAAAAAATGAAACACTGATGCACTTCAAAATTCACTATCTTTTATACTGTGCGTAATATTACTATCGAAGTTTGCAAAATTGAAATGCTGTACCTTTTTACTGGAGCGTCATAAAACCTTGAAAGTTTGTGACAGTAAAATACTATTGTAAATTTGAGATATCGGTATAACAGTGCTACCCTTGAGTAACAAATGAAACACTGATGAAACTTCAAATTTTAATATAACTATCAAAGTTGGCAACATTGAAATGCTGTAACTTTTTACTGGTGCGTCATAAAACCTGGAAATTTTGTGACAATAAAGTACTATTATCAATTTGAGACATCGGTATAACAGTGCTACCCTTGACTAAAAAATGAAACACTGATGCAACTTTAAAATTCACTAACTTTTATACTGTGCGTAATATAACTATCAAAGTTTGCAATACTGAAAAGCTGTAACTTTTTGATGGAGCCTTATAAGACCTCGAAATTTTGTGACAATAAAGTACTATTGTCAATTCGAGATTTCGGTATAACAGTGCTATCCTTGAGTAAAAAATGAAACACTGAAGCAACTTCAAAATTCACTAACTTTCATACTGTGCGTAATATAACTATCAAATTTTGCAACATTGAAATGCTGTAACTTTTTACTGTTGCGTCATAAGACCTTGAAATTGTTTGATATTAAAGTACTATTGTCAATATGAAATATCGGTATAACAGTGCTCCCTTTGAGTAAAAAATGAAACATGAAACTGATGCAACTGCAATGTTCACTAACTTTTATACTGTGCGTAATATAACTGTCAAAGTTTGCAATATTGAAATGCTATAACTTTTTAATGGAGCCTCATAAGACCTCGAAGTTTTGTGACTATTAAGTATTATTGTCAGTTTGAGATATTGGTATAGCAGTGCCTTCAGTAAAAAAATAAAGCACTGAAGCAACTTCAAAGTTCACTAACTTTTAAACTGTGCGTAATATAACTATCAAAGTTTTCCACATTGTAATGCTGTAACTTTTTATTTTAGCGTCATAGAACCTCGAAATTTTGTGACAATTATGTACTATTGTCAATTTGAGTTATCGGTATAGCAGTGCTACCCTCGAGTAAAAAATGAAACACGGATGCAACTTCAAAATTCACTAACTTTTATACGTGCGTAATATAACTATCAATGTTTGCAAAATTGAAATGTTGTAATTTTTTACTGGTGCGTTATAAGACCTTGAAATTTTGTGACAATATAGTACTATTGTCAATTTGAATATCGGTATAACACTGCTACCTTTGAGTAAAAAATTAAACACTGCTGCAAATTTAAAATCCACTATTTTTAATATTGTGCGAAATATAACTATCAAAGTTTGCAAAATTGAAATGCTGTAACTTTTTACTGGTGCGTCATAAGACCTCGAAATTTTATGACAAAAAAGTTTTATTGTCAATTTGAGATATCGGTATACCAGTGCTACCGTTGAGTAAAAAATGAAACACTGATGCAAATTCAAAATTCACTAACTTTTATACTGTGCGTAATATAACTATCAAAGTTTGCAATATTAAAATGCTGTAACTTTTTAGTGGATCGCCGAAAGACCTTGAAATTTTGAAACAATAAAGTACTATTGTCAATTTGAGATATCGGTATAACAGTGGTACCATTGAGTAAAAAATGAAACACGGATGCAACTTCAAAATTCACTAACTTTTATACTGTGCGTAATATAGCTGTCAAAGTTTGCAATATTGAAATGCTATAACTTTTTACTGGAGCCTCATAAGACCTCGAAGTTTTGTGACTATTAAGTATTATTGTCAGTTTGAGATATTGGTATAGCAGTGCTACCCTTGAGTAAAAAAATGAAGCACTGATGCAACTTCAAAGTTCACTAATTTTTAAACTGTGCTTAATATAACTATCAAAGTTTTCAACATTGAAATGCTGTAACTTTTTACTAATGTGTCATAGAACCTCGAAATTTTGTGACAATTATGTACTATTGTCAATTTGAGTTACCGGTATAACAGTGCTACCCTTGAGTAAAAAATGAAACACGGATGCAACTTCAAAATTCACTAACTTTTATACTGTGCGTAATATAACTATCAAAGTTTGCAACATTAAAATGCTGTAATTTTTTACTGGTGCGTCCTAAGACCTTTAAATTTTGTGACAATATAGTACTATTGTCAATTTGAATATCGGTATAACACTGCTACCTTTGAGTAAAAAATGAAACACTGCTGCAAATTAAAAATTCAAAATTTTTAATATTGTGCGAAATATAACTATCAAAGTTTGCAAAATTGAAATGCTGTAATTTTTTACTGGTGCGTCATAAGACCTTGAAATTTTGTGACAAGAAAGTTCTATTGTCAATTTGAGATATCGGTATAACAGTGCTACCCTTGAGTAAAAAATGAAACACTGATGCAAATTCAAAATTCACTAACTTTTATACTGTGCGTAATATAACTATCAAAGTTTGCAATATTAAAATGCTGTAACTTTTTAGTGGATCGCCGTAAGAACTTGAAATTTTGTAACAATAAAGTACTATTGTCAATTTGAGATATCGGTATAACAGTGGTACCCTTGAGTAAAAAATGAAACACGGATGCAACTTCAAAATTCACTATATTTTATATTGTGCGTAATATAACTATCAAATTTTGGAACATTGAAATGCTGTCACTTTTTACAGGTGCGTCATAAGACCTCGAAATTTTGTGACAATAAAGTTCTATTGTCAATTTGAGATATCGGTATAACAGTGCTACCCTTGAGTAAAAAATGAAACACGGATGCAACTTCAAAGTTCACTATTTTTAATATTGTGCGTAATATAACTAACAAAGTTTGCAACATTGAAATGCTGTAACTTTTTACTGGTGCGTCATAAGACCACGAAATATTGTGACAGTAAAGTTCTTTTATCAATTTGAGATATCGGTATAACAGTGCTACCCTTGAGTAAAAAATTTACAAACTTTTATGCAGTGCGTTATATAACTATCAAAGTTTGCAATATTGAAATGCTGTAACTTTTTACTGGTGCGTCATAAAACCTGTAAATTTAGTGACAATAAAGTACTATTGTCAATTTGAGATAACGGTAGAACAGTGCTACAATAATGTACTATCTACCCTTGAGTAAAAAATAAAACACTGATGCAACTTCAAAAGTCACTAACTTTTATACTGTGCATAATATAACTATCAAAGTTTGCAACACTGAAAAGCTGTAACTTTTTGATGGAGCGTCATAAGACCTCGAAATTTTGTGACTATTAAGTATTATTGTCAGTTTGATATATTGGTATAGCAGTGCTACCCTTGAGTAAAAAAATGAACCACTGATGCAACTTCAAAGTTCACTAACTTTTAAACTGTGCTTAGTATAACTATCAAAGTTTTCAACATTGAAATGCTGTAACTTTTTACTAATGTGTCATAGAACCTCGAAATTTTGTGACAATTATGTACTATTGTCAATTTGAGTTATCGGTATAACAGTGCTACCCTTGAGTAAAAAATGAAACACGGAAGCAACTTCAAAATTCACTAACTTTTATACTGTGCGTAATATAACTATCAAAGTTTGCAACATTGAAATGTTGTAATTTTTCACTGGTGCGTCAAAAGACCTTGAAATTTTGTGACAATATAGTACTATTGTCAATTTTAATATCGGTATAACACTGCTACCTTTGAGGAAAAAATGAAACACTGCTGCAAATTAAAAATTCACTATTTTTAATATTGTGCGAAATATAACTATCAAAGTATGCAAAATTGAAATGCTGTAACTTTTTACTGTTGCGTCATAAGACCTTGAAATTTTGTGACAATAAAGTACTATTGTCAATTTGAAATATCGGTATAACAGTGCCCCCTTTGAGTAAAAAATAAAACACTGATGCAACTGCAATGTTCACTAACTTTTATACTGTGCGTAATATAACTGTCAAAGTTTGCAATATTGAAATGCTATAGCTTTTTACTGGAGCCTCATAAGACCTCGAAGTTTTGTGACTATTGAGTATTATTGTCAGTTTGAGATATTGGTATAGCAGTGCTACCCTTGAGTAAAAAGTGAAGCACTGATGCAACTTCAAAGTTCACTAACTTGTATACTGTGCTTAACATAACTATCAAAGTTTTCAACATTGAAATGCTGTAACTTTTTACTAATGTGCCATAGAACCTCGAAATTTTGTGACAATTATGTACTATTGTCAATTTGAGTTATCGGTGTAACAGTGCTACCGTTGAGTAAAAAATGAAACACGGATGCAACTTCAAAATTCACTATTTTTTATATTGTGGGTAATATAACTATCAAAGTTTGGAACATTGAAATGCTGTAACTTTTTACTGGTGCGTCATAAGACCTCGAAATTTTGTGACAATAAAGTTCTATTGTCAATTTGAGATATCGGTATAACAGTGGTACCCTTGAGTAAAAAATGAAACACTGATGCAACTTCAAAAGTCACTAACTTTTATACTGTGCATAATATAACTATCAAAGTTTGCAACACTGAAAAGCTGTAACTTTTTGATGGAGCGTCATAAGACCTCGAAATTTTGTGACTATTAAGTATTATTGTCAGTTTGATATATTGGTATAGCAGTGCTACCCTTGAGTAAAAAATGAAGCACTGATGCAACTTCAAAGTTCACTAACTTTTAAACTGTGCTTAGTATAACAATCAAAGTTTTCAACATTGAAATGCTGTAACTTTTTACTAATGTGTCATAGAACCTCGAAATTTTGTGAAAATAAAGTTCTATTGTCAATTTGAGATATCGGTATAACAGTGCTACCCTTGAGTAAAAAATGAAACACGGATGCAGCTTCAAAATTCACTAACTTTTATACTGTGCGTAATATAACTATCAAATTTTGCAACATTGAAATGCTGTAACTTTTTACTGTTGCGTCATAAGACCTTGAAATTTTGTGACAATAAAGTACTATTGTCAATTTGAGATATCGGTATAACAGTGGTACCCTTGAGTAAAAAATGAAACACGGATGCAACTTCAAAATTCACTATTTTTTATATTGTGCGTAATATAACTATCAAATTTTGGAACATTGAAATGATGTCACTTTTTACAGGTGCGTCATAAGACCTCGAAATTTTGTGACAATAAAGTTCTATTGTCAATTTGAGATATCGGTATAACAGTGCTACCCTTGAGTAAAAAATGAAACACGGATGCAACTTCAAAGTTCACTATTTTTAATATTGTGCGTAATATAACTATCAAAGTTTGCAACATTGAAATGCTGTAACTTTTTACTAATGTGTCATAGAACATCGAAATTTTGTGACAATTATGTACTATTGTCAATTTGAGTTATCGGTATAACAGTGCTACCCTTGAGTAAAAAATGAAACACGGATGCAACTTCAAAATTCACTAACTTTTATACTGTGCGTAATATAACTATCAAAGTTTGCAACATTGAAATGTTGTAATTTTTCACTGGTGCGTCAAAAGACCTTGAAATTTTGTGACAATATAGTACTATTGTCAATTTTAATATCGGTATAACACTGCTACCTTTGAGGAAAAAATGAAACACTGCTGCAAATTAAAAATTCACTATTTTTAATATTGTGCGAAATATAACTATCAAAGTTTGCAAAATTGAAATGCTGTAACTTTTTACTGGAGAGTCATAAGACCTCGAAATTTAATGACAATAAAGTACTATTGTCAATTTGAGATATCGGTATAACAGTACTACAATAATGTACTATCTACCCTTGAGTAAAAAATAAAACACTGATGCAACTTCAAACTTCACTAACTTTTATACTGTGCATAATATAACTATCAAAGTTTGCAACACTGAAAAGCTGTAACTTTTTGATGGAGCGTCATAAGACCTCGAAATTTTGTGACAATAAAGTACTATTGTCAATTCGAGATTTCGGTATAACAGTGCTATTCTTGAATAAAAAATGAAACACTGATGCAACTTCAAAATTCACTAACTTTCATACTGTGCGTAATATAACTATCAAATTTTGCAACATTGAAATGCTATAACCTTTTCCTAGAGCGTCATAACACCTCGAAATTTTGTGACAATAAAGTACTATATTCAATTTAAAATATCGGTATAACTGTGCTATCTTTGAGTAAAAAATTAAACACTAATGCAAATTCAAAATTCACTAACTTTTATACTGTGCGTAATATAAATATCAAAGTTTGCAACATTGAAATGCTGTAACTTTTTACTGGAGCGTCATAAGACCTTCACATTTTGTGACAATAAAGAACTATTGTCAATTTGAGATATCGGTATAACAATGCTACCTTTGAGTAAAAAATGAAAAACTGATGCAACTTCAAATTTCACTAACTTTTATACTGTGCGTAATATAAATATCAAAGTTTGCCACATTGAAATGCTGTAACTTTTTACTGGAGCATCGTAAGAGCTCGAAATTTTGTGACAATAAGGTACTATTGTTAATTTGAGATATCGGTATAACAGTGCTACCTTTGAGTAAAAAATGAAACACTGATGCAACTTCAAAATCCACTAACTTTTATACTGTGCGTAATATAACTATTAAAGTTTGCAACATTGAACTGCTGTAACCTTTTAGTGGATCGCCATAAGACCTTGAAATTTTGTGACAATAAAGTACTATTGTCAATTTGAAATATCGGTATAACAGTGCCCCCTTTGAGTAAAAAATGAAACACTGATGCAACTGCAATGTTCACTAACTTTTATACTGTGCGTAATATAACTGTCAAAGTTTGCAATATTGAAATGCTATAGCTTTTTACTGGAGCCTCATAAGACCTCGAAGTTTTGTGACTATTGAGTATTATTGTCAGTTTAAGATATTGGTATAGCAGTGCTACCCTTGAGTAAAAAGTGAAGCACTGATGCAACTTCAAAGTTCACTAACTTGTATACTGTGCTTAATATGACTATCAAAGTTTTCAACATTGAAATGCTGTAACTTTTTACTAATGTGTCATAGAACCTCGAAATTTTGTAACAATTATGTACTATTGTCAATTTGAGTTATCGGTGTAACAGTGCTACCCTTGAGTAAAAAATGAAACACGGATGCAACTTCAAAATTCACTATTTTTTATACTGTGGGTAATATAACTATCAAAGTTTGGAACATTGAAATGCTGTAACTTTTTACTGGTGCGTCATAAGACCTCGAAATTTTGTGACAATAAAGTTCTTTTATCAATTTGAGATATCGGTATAACAGTGCTACCCTTGAGTAAAAAATTTAGAAACTTTTATGCAGTGCGTTATATAACTATCAAAGTTTGCAATATTGAAATGCTGTAACTTTTTACTGGTGCGTCATAAAACCTGGAACTTTAGTGACAATAAAGTACTATTGTCAATTTGATATAACGGTATAACAGTGCTACAATAATGTACTATCTACCCTTGAGTAAAAAATAAAACACTGATGCAACTTCAAAATTCACTAACTTTTATACTGTGCATAATATAACTATCAAAGTTTGCAACACTGAAAAGCTGTAACTTTTTGATGGAGCGTCATAAGACCTCGAAATTTTGTGACTATAAGGTATTATTGTCAGTTTGATATATTGGTATAGCAGTGCTACCCTTGAGTAAAAAATTAAGCACTGATGCAACTTCAAAGTTCACTAACTTTTAAACTGTGCTTAATATAACTATCAAAGTTTTCAACATTGAAATGCTGTAACTTTTTACTAATGTGTCATAGAACCTCGAAATTTTGTGACAATTATGTACTATTGTCAATTTGAGTTATCGGTATAACAGTGCTACCCTTGAGTAAAAAATGAAACACGGATGCAACTTCAAAATTCACTAACTTTTATACTGTGCGTAATATAACTATCAAAGTTTGCAAAATTGAAATGTTGTAATTTTTTACTGGTGCGTCATAAGACCTTGAAATTTTGTGACAATATAGTACTATTGTCAATTTGAATATCGGTATAACACTGCTACCTTTGAGTAAAAAATGAAACACTGCTGCAAATTAAAAATTCACTATTTTTAATATTGTGCGAAATATAACTATCAAAGTTTGCAAAATTGAAATGCTGTTACTTTTTACTGGAGAGTCATAAGACCTCGAAATTTTAATGACAATAAAGTACTATTGTCAATTTGAGATATCGGTATAACAGTGCTACAATAATGTACTATCTACTCTTGAGTAAAAAATAAAACACTGATGCAACTTCAAAATTCACTAACTTTTATACTGTGCGTAATATAAGTATCAAAGTTTGCAACATTGAAATGCTGTAACTTTTTACTGTTGCGTCATAAGACCTTAAAATTTTGTGGCAATAAAGTACTATTGTCAATTTGAAATATCGGTATAACAGTGCTCCCTTTGAGTAAAAAATGAAACACTGATGCAACTGCAATGTTCACTTACTTTTATACTGTGCGTAATATAACTGTCAAAGTTTGCAATTTTGAAGTGCTATAACTTTTTATTGGAGCCTCATAAGACCTCGAAGTTTTGTGACTATTAAGTATTATTGTCAGTTTGAGATATTGGTTTAGCAGTGCTACCCTTGAGTAAAAAATGAAGCACTGATGCAACTTCAAAGTTCAGTAACTTTTAAACTGTGCTTAATATAACTATCAAAGTTTTCAACATTGAAATGCTGTAACTTTTTACTAATGTGTCAGAGAGCCTCGAAATTTTGTGACAATTATGTACTATTGTGAATTTGAGATATCGGTATAACAGTGCTACAATAATGTACTATCTACTCTTGAGTAAAAAATAAAACACGGATGCAACTTCAAAATTCACTAACTTTTATACTGTGCGTAATATAACTATCAAAGTTTGCAACATTGAAATGTTGTAATTTTTCACTGGTGCGTCAAAAGACCTTGAAATTTTGTGACAATATAGTACTATTGTCAATTTGAATATCGGTATAACACTGCTACCTTTGAGTAAAAATGAAACACTGCTGCAAATTAAAAATTCACTATTTTTAATATTGTGCGAAATATAACTATCAAAGTTTGCAAAATTGAAATGCTGTAACTTTTTACTAATGTGTCATAGAACCTCGAAATTTTGTGACAATTATGTACTATTGTCAATTTGAAATATCGGTCTAACAGTGCTACCCTTGAGTAGAAAATGAAACACGGATGCAACTTCAAAATTCACTATTTTTTATATTGTGCGTAATATAACTATCAAAGTTTGGAACATTGAAATGCTGTAACTTTTTACTGCTGCATCATAAGACTTCGAAATTTTGTGACAATAAAGTTCTATTGTCAATTTGAGATATCGGTATAACAGTGGTACCCTTGAGTAACAAATGAAACACGGATGCAACTTCAAAATTCACTATTTTTTATATTGTGCGTAATATAACTATCAAAGTTTGGAACATTGAAATGCTGTAACTTTCTACTGGTGCGTCATAAGACCTCGAAATTTTGTGACAATAAAGTTCTATTGTCAATTTGAGATATCAGTATAACAGTGCTACCCTTGAGTAAAAAATGGAACACGGATGCAACTTTAAAATTCACTATTTTTTATATTGTGCGTAATATAACTATCAAAGTTTGCAACATTGAAATGCTGTAACTTTTTACTGGTGCGTCATAAGACCTCGAAATTTTGTGACAGTAAAGTTCTTTTATCAATTTGAGATATCGGTATAACAGTGCTAGCCTCGAGTAAAAATTTACAAACTTTTATGCAGTGCGTTATATAACTATCAAAGTTTGCAACACTGAAAAGCTGTAACTTTTTGATGGAGCGTCATAAGACCTCGAAATTTTGTGACTATTAAGTATTATTGTCAGTTTGATATATTGGTATAGCAGTGCTATCCTTCAGTAAAAAAATGAACCACTGATGCAACTTCAAAGTTCACTAACTTTTAAACTGTGCTTAGTATAACTATCAAAGTTTTCAACATTGAAATGCTGTAACTTTTTACTAATGTGTCATAGAACCTCGAAATTTTGTGACAATTATGTACTATTGTCAATTTGAGTTATCGGTATAACAGTGCTACCCTTGAGTAAAAAATGAAACACGGATGCAACTTCAAAATTCACTAACTTTTATACTGTGCGTAATATAACTATCAAAGTTTGCAACATTGAAATGTGGTAATTTTTCACTGGTGCGTCAAAAGACCTTGAAATTTTGTGACAATATAGTACTATTGTCAATTTGAATTTCGGTATAACACTGCTACCTTTGAGGAAAAAATGAAACACTGCTGCAAATTAAAAATTCACTATTTTTAATTTTGTGCGAAATATAACTATCAAAGTTTGCAAAATTGAAATGCTGTAACTTTTTACTGTTGCGTCATAAGACTTTGAAATTTTGTGACAATAAAGTACTATTGTCAATTTGAAATATCGGTATAACAGTGCCCCCTTTGAGTAAAAAATGAAGCACTGATGCAACTGCAATGTTCACTAACTTTTATACTGTGCGTAATATAACTGTCAAAGTTTGCAATATTGAAATGCTATAGCTTTTTACTGGAGCCTCATAAGACCTCGAAGTTTTGTGACTATTGAGTATTATTGTCAGTTTGAGATATTGGTATAGCAGTGCTACCCTTGAGTAAAAAGTGAAGCACTGATGCAACTTCAAAGTTCACTAACTTGTATACTGTGCTTAACATAACTATCAAAGTTTTCAACATTGAAATGCTGTAACTTTTTACTAATGTGTCACAGAACCTCGAAATTTTGTGACAATTATGTACTATTGTCAATTTGAGTTATCGGTATAACAGTGCTACCCTTGAGTAAAAAATGAAACACGGATGCAACTTCAAAATTCACTAACTTTTATACTGTGCGTAATATAACTATCAAAGTTTGCAACATTGAAATGTTGTAATTTTTCACTGGTGCGTCAAAAGACCTTGAAATTTTGTGACAATATAGTACTATTGTCAATTTGAATATCGGTATAACACTGCTACCTTTGAGGAAAAAATTAAACACTGCTGCAAATTAAAAATTCACTATTTTTAATATTGTGCGAAATATAACTATCAAAGTTTGCAAAATTGAAATGCTGTAACTTTTTACTGGAGAGTCATAAGACCTCGAAATTTAATGACAATAAAGTACTATTGTCAATTTGAGATATCGGTATAACAGTACTACAATAATGTACTATCTACCCTTGAGTAAAAAATAAAACACTGATGCAACTTCAAACTTCACTAACTTTTATACTGTGCATAATATAACTATCAAAGTTTGCAACACTGAAAAGCTGTAACTTTTTGATGGAGCGTCATAAGACCTCGAAATTTTGTGACAATAAAGTACTATTGTCAATTCGAGATTTCGGTATAACAGTGCTATTCTTGAGTAAAAAATGAAACACTGATGCAACTTCAAAATTCACTAACTTTCATACTGTGCGTAATATAACTATCAAATTTTGCAACATTGAAATGCTGTAACTTTTTACTGTTGCGTCATAAGACCTTGAAATTTTGTGACAATAAAGTACTATTGTCAATTTGAAATATCCGTATAACAGTGCCCCCTTTGAGTAAAAAATGAAACACTGATGCAACTGCAATGTTCACTAACTTTTATACTGTGCGTAATATAACTGTCAAAGTTTGCAATATTGAAATGCTATAGCTTTTTACTGGAGCCTCATAAGACCTCGAAATTTTGTGACTATTGAGTATTATTTTCAGTTTGAGATATTGGTATAGCAGTGCTACCCTTGAGTAAAAAATGAAGCACTGATGCAACTTCAAAGTTTACTAACTTGTATACTGTGCTTAATATAACTATCAAAGTTGGGAACATTGAAATGCTGTAACTTTTTACTGGTGCGTCATAAGACCTCGAAATTTTGTGACAATAAAGTTCTATTGTCAATTTGAAATATCGGTATAACAGTGGTACCCTTGAGTAAAAAATGAAACACGGATGCAACTTCAAAGTTCACTATTTTTTATATTGTGCGTAATATAACAATCAAAGTTTGGAACATTGAAATGCTGTAACGTTTTACTGGTGCGTCATAAGACCTCGAAATTTTGTGACAATAAAGTTCTATTGTCAATTTGAGATATCGGTATAACAGTGCTACCCTTGAGTAAAAAATGAAACACGGATGCAACTTTAAAATTCACTATTTTTTATATTGTGCGTAATATAACTATCAAAGTTTGCAACATTGAAATGCTGTAACTTTTTACTGGTGCGTCATAAGACCTCGAAATTTTGTGACAGTAAAGTTCTTTTATCAATTTGAGATATCGGTATAACAGTGCTACCCTTGAGTAAAAAATTTAGAAACTTTTATGCAGTGCGTTATATAATTATCAAAGTTTGCAATATTGAAATGCTGTAACTTTTTACTGGTGCGTCATAAAACCTGGAACTTTAGTGACAATAAAGTACTATTGTCAATTTGATATAACGGTATAACAGTGCTACAATAATGTACTATCTACCCTTGAGTAAAAAATAAAACACTGATGCAACTTCAAAATTCACTAAATTTTATACTGTGCATAATATAACTATCAAAGTTTGCAACACTGAAAAGCTGTAACTTTTTGATGGAGCGTCATAAGACCTCGAAATTTTGTGACTATTAAGTATTATTGTCAGTTTGATATATTGGTATAGCAGTGCTACCCTTGAGTAAAAAAATTAAGCACTGATGCAACTTCAAAGTTCACTAACTTTTAAACTGTGCTTAATATAACTATCAAAGTTTTCAACATTGAAATGCTGTAACTTTTTACTAATGTGTCATAGAACCTCGAAATTTTGTGACAATTATGTACTATTGTCAGTTTGAGTTATCGGTATAACAGTGCTACCCTTGAGTAAAAAATGAAACACGGATGCAACTTCAAAATTCACTAACTTTTATACTGTGCGTAATATAACTATCAAAGTTTGCAAAATTGAAATGTTGTAATTTTTTACTGGTGCGTCATAAGACCTTGAAATTTTGTGACAATATAGTACTATTGTCAATTTGAATATCGGTATAACACTGCTACCTTTGAGTAAAAAATGAAACACTGCTGCAAATTAAAAATTCACTATTTTTAATATTGTGCGAAATATAACTATCAAAGTTTGCAAAATTGAAATGCTGTTACTTTTTACTGGAGAGTCATAAGACCTCGAAATTTAATGACAATAAAGTACTATTGTCAATTTGAGATATCGGTATAACAGTGCTACAATAATGTACTATCTACTCTTGAGTAAAAAATAAAATACTGATGCAAATTCAAAATTCACTAACTTTTATACTGTGCGTAATATAACTATCAAAGTTTGCAACATTGAAATGCTGTAACTTTTTACTGTTGCGTCATAAGACCTTAAAATTTTGTGACAATAAAGTACTATTGTCAATTTGAAATATCGGTATAACAGTGCTCCCTTTGAGTAAAAAATGAAACACTGATGCAACTGCAATGTTCACTAACTTTTATACTGTGCGTAATATAACTGTCAAAGTTTGCAATTTTGAAATGCTATAACTTTTTATTGGAGCCTCATAAGACCTCGAAGTTTTGTGACTATTAAGTATTATTGTCAGTTTGAGATATTGGTTTAGCAGTGCTACCCTTGAGTAAAAAATGAAGCACTGATGCAACTTCAAAGTTCACTAACTTTTAAACTGTGCTTAATATAACTATCAAAGTTTTCAACATTGAAATGCTGTAACTTTTTACTAATGTGTCATAGAGCCTCGAAATTTTGTGACAATTATGTACTATTGTCAATTTGAGTTATCGGTGTAACAGTGCTACCCTTGAGTAAAAAATGAAACACAGATGCAGCTTCAAAATTCACTAACTTTTATACTGTGCGTAATATAACTATCAAAGTTTGCAACATTGAAATGTTGTAACTTTTTACTGGTGTGTCATAAGACCTTGAAATTTTGTGACAATATAGTACTATTGTCAATTTGAATATTGGTATAACACTGCTACCTTTGAGTAAAAAATGAAACACCTGCTTCAAATTAAAAATTCACTATTTTTAATATTGTGCGAAATATAACCATCAAAGTTTGCAAAATTGAAATACTGTAACTTTTTACTTGTGCGTCATAAGACCTCGAAATTTTGTGACAAGAAAGTTCTATTGTCAATTTGAGATATCGGTATAACAGTGGTACCCTTGAGTAAAAAATGAAACACGGAAGCAACTTCAAAATTCACTATTTTTTATATTGTGCGTAATATAATTATCAAAGTTTGCAACATTGAAATGCTGTAACTTTTTACTGGTGCGTCATAAGACCTCTAAATTTTGTGACAGTAAAGTTCTTTTCTCAATTTGAGATATCGGTATAACAGTGCTACCGTTGTGTAAAAACTGAAACACTGATGCAACTTCAAAATTCACTAACTTTTACACTGTGCGTAATATAACTATCAAAGTTTGCAACATTGAAATGCTGTAACTTTTTACTGGTGCGTCACAAGACCTCGAAATTTTGTGACAGTAAAGCTATTTTATCAATTTGAGATGTCGGTATAACAGTGCTACCCTTCAGTAAAAAATTTACAAACTTTTATGCTGTGCGTAATATAACTAACAAAGTTTGCAACATTGAAATGCTGTAACTTTTTACTGGTGCGTCATAAAACCTCGAAATTTTGTGGCAATAAAGTTATATTGTCAATTTGAGATATCGGTATAACAGTGCTACCCTTGAATAAAAAATGAAACACGGATGCAACTTCAAAATTCACTAACTTTTATACTGTGCGTAATATAAATATCAAAGTTTGCAACATTGAAATGCTGTAACTTTTTACTGGTGCGTCATAAGACCTCGAAATTTTGTGACAGTAAAGTTCTTTTATCAATTTGAGATATCGGTATAACAGTGCTACCGTTGTGTAAGAAATGAAACACTGATGCAACTTCAAAATTCACTAACTTTTATACTGTGCGTAATATAACTATCAAAGTTTGCAACATTTAAATGCTGTAACTTCTTACTGGTGCGTCATAAAACCTTGAAAGTTTGTGACAATAAAATACTATTGTCAATTTGAGATATCGTATAACAATGCTACCCTTGAGTAAAAAATGAAACACTGATGAAACTTCAAAATTTACTAACTTTTATGCTGTGCTTAATATAACTATCAAAGTTTGCAATATTGAAATGCTGTAACTTTTTACTGGTGCGTCATAAAACCTGGACATTTTGTGACAATAAAGTACTATTATCAATTTGAGACATCGGTATAACAGTGCTACCCTTGACTAAAAAATGAAACACTGATGCAACTTTAAAATTCACTAACTTTTATACTGTGCGTAATATACCTATCAAAGTTTGCAACATTTAAATGCTGTAACTTTTTACTGGTGCGTCATAAGACCTTCAAATTTTCTGACAATAAAGTACTATCGTCAATTTGAAATATCGGTATAACAGTGCTGCCTTTGAGTAAAAAATGAAACACTGATGCAACTTCAATGTTCACTAACTTTTATACTGTGCGTAATATAACTGTCAAAGTTTGCAATATTGAAAAGCTATAACATTATACTGGAGCGTCATAAGACCTCGAAATTTTGTGACTATTAAGTATTATTGTCAGTTTGAGAAATTGGTATAGCAGTGCTACCCTTGAGTAAAAAAGGAAGCACTGATGCAACTTCAAAATTCACTAACTTTTAAACTGTGCTTAATATAACTATCAAAGTTTTCAACATTGAAAAGCTGTAACTTTTTACTAATTTGTCATAGAACCTCGAAATTTTGTGACAATAATGTACTCTTGTCAATTTGAGATATCGCTATAACAGTGCTACCCTTGAGTAAAAAAGGAAACACGTATCCAACTTCAAAATTCACTAACTTTTATACTGTGCGTAATATAACTATCAAAGTTTGCAACATTGAAATGTTGTAACTTCTTACTGGTGCGTCATAAGACCTTGAAGTTTTGTGACAATATATTACTATTGTCAATTTGATATATCGGTATAACAATGCTACCTTAAAGTAAAAAATGAAACACTGATGCAAATTAAAAATTCACTTTTTTTAATATTGTGCGTAACTATCAAAGTTTGCAATATTGAAATGCTGTAACTTTTTACTGGTGCGTCATAAGACCTCGAAATTTTGTGACAATAAAGTTCTATTGTCAATTTGAGATATCAGTATAACAGTGCTACCCTTGAGTAAAAAATGGAACACGGATGCAACTTTAAAATTCACTATTTTTTATATTGTGCGTAATATAACTATCAAAGTTTGGAACATTGAAATTCTGTAACTTTTTACTGGTGCGTCATAAGACCTCGAAATTTTGTGACAATTAAGTTCTATTGTCAATTTGAGATATCAGTATAACAGTGCTACCCTTGAGTAAAAAATGGAACACGGATGCAACTTTAAAATTCACTATTTTTTATATTGTGCGTAATATAACTATCAAAGTTTGCAACATTGAAATGCTATAACTTTTTACTGGTGCGTCATAAGACCTCGAAATTTTGTGACAGTAAAGTTCTTTTATCAATTTGAGATATCGGTATAACAGTGCTACCCTTGAGTAAAAAATTTACAAACTTTTATGCAGTGCGTTATATAACTATCAAAGTTTGCAATATTGAAATGCTGTAACTTTTTACTGGTGCGTCATAAAACCTGGAAATTTAGTGACAATAAAGTACTATTATCAATTTGAGATAACGGTATAACAGTGCTACAATAATGTACTATCTACCCTTGAGTAAAAAATAAAACACTGATGCAACTTCAAAAGTCACTAACTTTTATACTGTGCGTAATATAACTATCAAAGTTTGCAACATTGAAATGTTGTAATTTTTCACTGGTGCGTCAAAAGACCTTGAAATTTTGTGACAATATAGTACTATTGTCAATTTGAATATCGGTATAACACTGCTACCTTTGAGTAAAAATGAAACACTGCTGCAAATTAAAAATTCACTATTTTTAATATTGTGCGAAATATAACTATCAAAGTTTGCAAAATTGAAATGCTGTAACTTTTTACTAATGTGTCATAGAACCGCGAAATTTTGTGACAATTATGTACTATTGTCAATTTGAAATATCGGTGTAACAGTGCTACCCTTGAGTAGAAAATGAAACACGGATGCAACTTCAAAATTCACTATTTTTTATATTGTGCGTAATATAACTATCAAAGTTTGGAACATTGAAATGCTGTAACTTTTTACTGGTGCATCATAAGACTTCGAAATTTTGTGACAATAAAGTTCTATTGTCAATTTGAGATATCGGTATAACAGTGGTACCCTTGAGTAACAAATGAAACACGGATGCAACTTCAAAATTCACTATTTTTTATATTGTGCGTAATATAACTATCAAAGTTTGGAACATTGAAATGCTGTAAGTTTTTACTGGTGCGTCATAAGACCTCGAAATTTTGTGACAATAAAGTTCTATTGTCAATTTGAGATATCAGTATAACAGTGCTACCCTTGAGTAAAAAATGGAACACGGATGCAACTTTAAAATTCACTATTTTTTATATTGTGCGTAATATAACTATCAAAGTTTGGAACATTGAAATGCTGTAACTTTTTACTGGTGCGTCATAAGACCTCGAAATTTTGTGACAGTAAAGTTCTTTTATCAATTTGAGATATCGGTATAACAGTGATACCCTTGAGTAAAAAATTTACAAACTTTTATGCAGTGCGTTATATAACTATCAAAGTTTGCAATATTGAAATGCTGTAACTTTTTACTGGTGCGTCATAAAACCTGGAAATTTAGTGACAATAAAGTACTATTATCAATTTGAGATAACGGTATAACAGTGCTACAATAATGTACTATCTACCCTTGAGTAAAAAATAAAACACTGATGCAACTTCAAAAGTCACTAACTTTTATACTGTGCATAATATAACTATCAAAGTTTGCAACACTGAAAAGCTGTAACTTTTTGATGGAGCGTCATAAGACCGCGAAATTTTGTGACTATTAAGTATTATTGTCAGTTTGATATATTGGTATAGCAGTGCTACCCTTCAGTAAAAAATGAACCACTGATGCAACTTCAAAGTTCACTAACTTTTAAACTGTGCTTAGTATAATTATCAAAGTTTTTAACATTGAAATGCTGTAACTTTTTACTAATGTGTCATAGAACCTCGAAATTTTGTGACAATTATGTACTATTGTCAATTTGAATATCGGTATAACACTGCTACCTTTGAGGAAAAAATGAAACACTGCTGCAAATTAAAAATTCACTATTTTTAATATTGTGCGAAATATAACTATCAAAGTTTGCAAAATTGAAATGCTGTTACTTTTTACTGGAGAGTCATAAGACCTCGAAATTTAATGACAATAAAGTACTATTGTCAATTTGAGATATCGGTATAACAGTGCTACAATAATGTACTATCTACTCTTGAGTAAAAAATAAAACACTGATGCAACTTCAAAATTCACTAACTTTTATACTGTGCGTAATATAACTATCAAAGTTTGCAACATTGAAATGCTGTAACTTTTTACTGTTGCGTCATAAGACCTTAAAATTTTGTGACAATAAAGTACTATTGTCAATTTGAAATATCGGTATAACAGTGCTCCCTTTGAGTAAAAAATGAAACACTGATGCAACTGCAATGTTCACTAACTTTTATACTGTGCGTAATATAACTGTCAAAGTTTGCAATTTTGAAATGCTATAACTTTTTATTGGAGCCTCATAAGACCTCGAAGTTTTGTGACTATTAAGTATTAGTGTCAGTTTGAGATATTGGTTTAGCAGTGCTACCCTTGAGTAAAAAATGAAGCACTGATGCAACTTCAAAGTTCACTAACTTTTAAACTGTGCTTAATATAACTATCAAAGTTTTCAACATTGAAATGCTGTAACTTTTTACTAATGTGTCATAGAGCCTCGAAATTTTGTGACAATTATGTACTATTGTCAATTTGAGTTATCGGTGTAACAGTGCTACCCTTGAGTAAAAAATGAAACACAGATGCAGCTTCAAAATTCACTAACTTTTATACTGTGCGTAATATAACTATCAAAGTTTGCAACATTGAAATGTTGTAACTTTTTACTGGTGTGTCATAAGACCTTGAAATTTTGTGACAATATAGTACTATTGTCAATTTGAATATTGGTATAACACTGCTACCTTTGAGTAAAAAATGAAACACCTGCTTCAAATTAAAAATTCACTATTTTTAATATTGTGCGAAATATAACCATCAAAGTTTGCAAAATTGAAATACTGTAACTTTTTACTTGTGCGTCATAAGACCTCGAAATTTTGTGACAAGAAAGTTATATTGTCAATTTGAGATATCGGTATAACAGTGCTACCCTTGAATAAAAAATGAAACACGGATGCAACTTCAAAATTCACTAACTTTTATACTGTGCGTAATATAACTATCAAAGTTTGCAACATTGAAATGCTGTAACTTTTTACTGGTGCGTCATAAGACCTCGAAATTTTGTGACAGTAAAGTTCTTTTATCAATTTGAGATATCGGTATAACAGTGCTACCGTTGTGTAAGAAATGAAACACTGATGCAACTTCAAAATTCACTAACTTTTATACTGTGCGTAATATAACTATCAAAGTTTGCAACATTTAAATGCTGTAACTTCTTACTGGTGCGTCATAAAACCTTGAAAGTTTGTGACAATAAAATACTATTGTCAATTTGAGATATCGTATAACAATGCTACCCTTGAGTAAAAAATGAAACACTGATGAAACTTCAAAATTTACTAACTTTTATGCTGTGCTTAATATAACTCTCAAAGTTTGCAATATTGAAATGCTGTAACTTTTTACTGGTGCGTCATAAAACCTGGACATTTTGTGACAATAAAATACTATTATCAATTTGAGACATCGGTATAGCAGTGCTACCCTTGACTAAAAAATGAAACACTGATGCAACTTTAAAATTCACTAACTTTTATACTGTGCGTAATATACCTATCAAAGTTTGCAACATTTAAATGCTGTAACTTTTTACTGGTGCGTCATAAGACCTTCAAATTTTCTGACAATAAAGTACTATCGTCAATTTGAAATATCGGTATAACAGTGCTGCCTTTGAGTAAAAAATGAAACACTGATGCAACTTCAATGTTCACTAACTTTTATACTGTGCGTAATATAACTGTCAAAGTTTGCAATATTGAAATGCTATAACTTTATACTGGAGCGTCATAAGACCTCGAAATTTTGTGACTATTAAGTATTATTGTCAGTTTGAGAAATTGGTATAGCAGTGCTACCCTTGAGTAAAAAAGGAAGCACTGATGCAACTTCAAAATTCACTAACTTTTATACTGTGCGTAATATAACTATCAAAGTTTGCAACATTGAAATGCTGTAACTTTTTACTGGTGCGTCATAAGACCTCGAAATTTTGTGACAGAAAAGTTCTTTTATCAATTTGAGATGTCGGTATAACAGTGCTACCCTTCAGTAAACAATTTACAAAATTTTATGCTGTGCGTAATATAACTATCAAAGTTTGTAACATTGAAATGCTGTAACTTTTTACTGGTGCGTCATAAAACCTGGAAATTTAGTGACAATAAAGTACTATTGTGAATTTGAGATAACGGTATAACAGTGCTACAATAATGTACTATGTACCCTTGAGTCAAAAATGAAACACTAATGCAACTTTAAAATTCACTAACTTTTATACTGAACGTAATATAACTATCAAATTTTGCAACATTGAAATGCTGTCACTTTTTACTGGAGAGTCATAAGACCTCGAAATTTAATGACAATAAAGTACTATTGTCAATTTGAGATATCGGTATAACAGTGGTACAATAATATACTATGTACCCTTGAGTAAAAAATAAAACACTGATGCAACTTCAAAATTCACTAACTTTTATACTATGCGTAATATACCTATCAAAGTGTGCAACATTGAAATGCTGTAACTTTTTACTGGTGCGTCATAAGACCTTGAAATTTTCTGACAATAAAGTACTATCGTCAATTTGAAATATCGGTATAACAGCGCTACCTTTGAGTAAAAAATGAAACACTGATGCAACTTCAATGTTCACTAACTTTCAAACTGTGCTTAATAAACCTATCAAAGTTTACAACATTGAAATGTTGTCACTTTTTACTGGTGCGTCATAAGACCTTGAAATTTTGTGACAATATAGTACTATTGTCAATTTGATATATCGGTATAACACTGCTTCCTTTGAGTAAAGAATGAAACCTGCTGCAAATTAAAAATTCACTATTTTTAATATTGTGCTTAATATAACTATCAAAGTTTGCAACATTGAAATGCTGTAACTTTTTACTGGTGCGTCATAAGACCTCGAAATTTTGTGACAATAATGTACTATTGTCAATTTGAGATATCGGTATAACAGTGCTACCCTTGAGTAAAAAATGAAACACTGATGCAAATTCAAAATTCACTAACTTTTATACTGTGCGTAATATAACTATCAAAGTTTGCAATATGAAAATGCTGTAACTTTTTAGTGGATCACCATAAGACCTTGAAATTTTGTAACAATAAAGTACTATTGTCAATTTGAGATATCGGTATAACAGTGGTACCCTTGAGTAAAAAATGAAACACAGAAGCAACTTCAAAATTCACTATTTTTTATATTGTGCGTAATATAACTATCAAAGTTTGCAACATTGAAATGCTGTAACTTTTTACTGGTGCGTCATAAGATCTCGAATTTTTGTGACAATAAAGTTCTATTGTCAATTTGAGATATCGGTATAATAGTGCTACCATTCAGTAAAATATTTACAAACTTTTATGCTGTGCGTAATATAACTATCAAAGTTTGCAACATTGAAATGCTGTAACTTTTTACTGGAGAGTCAGAAGACCTCGAAATTTAATGACAATAAAGTACTATTGTCCATTTGAGATATCGGTATAACAGTCCTACCCTTGAGTAAAAAATTAAAGACTGATGCAAATTCAAAATTCACTAACTTTTATACTGTGCGTAATATAACTATCAAAATTTGCAACATTTAAATGCTGTAACTTCTTACTGGTGCGTCATAAAACCTTGAAAGTTTGTGACAATAAAATACTATTGTCAATTTGAGATATCGTATAACAATGCTACCCTTGAGTAAAAAATGAAACACTGATGAAACTTCAAAATTTACTAACTTTTATGCTGTGCTTAATATAACTCTCAAAGTTTGCAATATTGAAATGCTGTAACTTTTTACTGGTGCGTCATAAAACCTGGACATTTTGTGACAATAAAGTACTATTATCAATTTGAGACATCGGTATAGCAGTGCTACCCTTGACTAAAAAATGAAACACTGATGCAACTTTAAAATTCACTAACTTTTATACTGTGCGTAATATACCTATCAAAGTTTGCAACATTTAAATGCTGTGACTTTTTACTGGTGCGTCATAAGACCTTCAAATTTTCTGACAATAAAGTACTATCGTCAATTTGAAATATCGGTATAACAGTGCTGCCTTTGAGTAAAAAATGAAACACTGATGCAACTTCAATGTTCACTAACTTTTATACTGTGCGTAATATAACTGTCAAAGTTTGCAATATTGAAATGCTATAACTTTATACTGGAGCGTCATAAGACCTCGAAATTTTGTGACTATTAAGTATTATTGTCAGTTTGAGAAATTGGTATAGCAGTGCTACCCTTGAGTAAAAAAGGAAGCACTGATGCAACTTCAAAATTCACTAACTTTTATACTGTGCGTAATATAACTATCAAAGTTTGCAACATTGAAATGCTGTAACTTTTTACTGGTGCGTCATAAGACCTCGAAATTTTGTGACAGAAAAGTTCTTTTATCAATTTGAGATGTCGGTATAACAGTGCTACCCTTCAGTAAACAATTTACAAAATTTTATGCTGTGCGTAATATAACTATCAAAGTTTGTAACATTGAAATGCTGTAACTTTTTACTGGTGCGTCATAAAACCTGGAAATTTAGTGACAATAAAGTACTATTGTGAATTTGAGATAACGGTATAACAGTGCTACAATAATGTACTATGTACCCTTGAGTCAAAAATGAAACACTAATGCAACTTTAAAATTCACTAACTTTTATACTGAACGTAATATAACTATCAAATTTTGCAACATTGAAATGCTGTCACTTTTTACTGGAGAGTCATAAGACCTCGAAATTTAATGACAATAAAGTACTATTGTCAATTTGAGATATCGGTATAACAGTGGTACAATAATATACTATGTACCCTTGAGTAAAAAATAAAACACTGATGCAACTTCAAAATTCACTAACTTTTATACTATGCGTAATATACCTATCAAAGTGTGCAACATTGAAATGCTGTAACTTTTTACTGGTGCGTCATAAGACCTTGAAATTTTCTGACAATAAAGTACTATCGTCAATTTGAAATATCGGTATAACAGCGCTACCTTTGAGTAAAAAATGAAACACTGATGCAACTTCAATGTTCACTAACTTTCAAACTGTGCTTAATAAACCTATCAAAGTTTACAACATTGAAATGTTGTCACTTTTTACTGGTGCGTCATAAGACCTTGAAATTTTGTGACAATATAGTACTATTGTCAATTTGATATATCGGTATAACACTGCTTCCTTTGAGTAAAGAATGAAACCTGCTGCAAATTAAAAATTCACTATTTTTAATATTGTGCTTAATATAACTATCAAAGTTTGCAACATTGAAATGCTGTAACTTTTTACTGGTGCGTCATAAGACCTCGAAATTTTGTGACAATAAAGTTCTATTGTCAATTTGAGATATCGGTATAACAGTGCTACCCTTGAGTAAAAAATGAAACACTGATGCAAATTCAAAATTCACTAACTTTTATACTGTGCGTAATATAACTATCAAAGTTTGCAATATGAAAATGCTGTAACTTTTTAGTGGATCACCATAAGACCTTGAAATTTTGTAACAATAAAGTACTATTGTCAATTTGAGATATCGGTATAACAGTGGTACCCTTGAGTAAAAAATGAAACACAGAAGCAACTTCAAAATTCACTATTTTTTATATTGTGCGTAATATAACTATCAAAGTTTGCAACATTGAAATGCTGTAACTTTTTACTGGTGCGTCATAAGATCTCGAATTTTTGTGACAATAAAGTTCTATTGTCAATTTGAGATATCGGTATAATAGTGCTACCATTCAGTAAAATATTTACAAACTTTTATGCTGTGCGTAATATAACTATCAAAGTTTGCAACATTGAAATGCTGTAACTTTTTACTGGAGAGTCAGAAGACCTCGAAATTTAATGACAATAAAGTATTATTGTCCATTTGAGATATCGGTATAACAGTCCTACCCTTGAGTAAAAAATTAAAGACTGATGCAAATTCAAAATTCACTAACTTTTATACTGTGCGTAATATAACTATCAAAGTTTGCAATATTAAAATGCTGTATCTTTTTAGTGGATCGCCATAAGACCTTGAAATTTTGTAACAATAAAGTACTATTGTCAATTTGAGATATCGGTATAACAGTGGTACCCTTGAGTAAAAAATGAAACACGGATGCAACTTCAAAAACTTTTATGCTGTGCGTAATATAAATATCAAAGTTTGCAACATTGAAATGCTGTAACTTTTTACTGGAGAGTCATAAGACCTCGAAATTTAATGACAATAAAGTACTATTGTCCATTTGAGATATCGGTATATCAGTCCTACCCTTGAGTAAAAAATTAAAGACTGATGCAAATTCAAAATTCACTAACTTTTATACTGTGCGTAATATAACTATCAAAGTTTGCAATATTAAAATGCTGTATCTTTTTAGTGGATCGCCATAAGACCTTGAAATTTTGTGACAATAAAGTTCTATTGTCAATTTGAGATATCGGTATAACAGTGCTACCCTTGAGTAAAAAATTAAAGACTGATGCAAATTCAAAATTCACTAACTTTTATACTGTGCGTAATATAACTATCAAAGTTTGCAATATTAAAATGCTGTATCTTTTTACTGTTGCGTCATAAGACCTTAAAATTTTGTGGCAATAAAGTACTATTGTCAATTTGAAATATCGGTATAACAGTGCTCCCTTTGAGTAAAAAATGAAACACTGATGCAACTGCAATGTTCACTTACTTTTATACTGTGCGTAATATAACTGTCAAAGTTTGCAATTTTTAAGTGCTATAACTTTTTATTGGAGCCTCATAAGACCTCGAAGTTTTGTGACTATTAAGTATTATTGTCAGTTTGAGATATTGGTTTAGCAGTGCTACCCTTGAGTAAAAAATGAAGCACTGATGCAACTTCAAAGTTCACTAACTTTTAAACTGTGCTTAATATATCTATCAAAGTTTTCAACATTGAAATGCTGTAACTTTTTACTAATGTGTCAGAGAGCCTCGAAATTTTGTGACAATTATGTACTATTATCAATTTGAGATATCGGTATAACAGTGCTACAATAATGTACTATCTACTCTTGAGTAAAAAATAAAACACGGATGCAACTTCAAAATTCACTAACTTTTATACTGTGCGTAATATAACTATCAAAGATTGCAACATTGAAATGTTGTAATTTTTCACTGGTGCGTCAAAAGACCTTGAAATTTTGTGACAATATAGTACTATTGTTAATTTGAATATCGGTATAACACTGCTACCTTTGAGTAAAAATGAAACACTGCTGCAAATTAAAAATTCACTATTTTTAATATTGTGCGAAATATAACTATCAAAGTTTGCAAAATTGAAATGCTGTAACTTTTTACTAATGTGTCATAGAACCTCGAAATTTTGTGACAATTATGTACTATTGTCAATTTGAAATATCGGTGTAACAGTGCTACCCTTGAGTAGAAAATGAAACACGAATGCAACTTCAAAATTCACTATTTTTTATATTGTGCGTAATATAACTATCAAAGTTTGGAACATTGAAATGCTGTAACTTTTTACTGGTGCATCATAAGACTTCGAAATTTTGTGACAATAAAGTTCTATTGTCAATTTGAGATATCGGTATAACAGTGGTACCCTTGAGTAACAAATGAAACACGGATGCAACTTCAAAATTCACTATTTTTTATATTGTGCGTAATATAACTATCAAAGTTTGGAACATTGAAATGCTGTAACTTTTTACTGGTGCGTCATAAGACCTCGAAATTTTGTGACAATAAAGTTCTATTGTCAATTTGAGATATCAGTATAACAGTGCTACCCTTGAGTAAAAAATGGAATACGGATGCAACTTTAAAATTCACTATTTTTTATATTATGCGTAATATAACTATCAAAGTTTGCAACATTGAAATGCTGTAACTATTTACTGATGCGTCATAATACCTCGCAATTTTGTGACAGTAAAGTTCTTTTATCAATTTGAGATATCGGTATAACAGTGCTACCCTTGAGTAAAAAATTTACAAACTTTTATGCAGTGCATTATATAACTATCAAAGTTTGCAATATTGAAATGCTGTAACTTTTTACTGGTGCGTCATAAAACCTGGAAATTTAGTGACAATAAAGTACTATTCTCAATTTGAGATAACGGTATAACAGTGCTACAATAATGTACTATCTACCCTTGAGTAAAAAATAAAACACTGATGCAACTTCAAAAGTCACTAACTTTTATACTGTGCATAATATAACTATCAAAGTTTGCAACACTGAAAAGCTGTAACTTTTTGATGGAGCGTCATAAGACCTCGAAATTTTGTGACTATTAAGTATTATTGTCAGTTTGATATATTGGTATAGCAGTGCTACCCTTCAGTAAAAAATGAACCACTGATGCAACTTCAAAGTTCACTAACTTTTAAACTGTGCTTAGTATAATTATCAAAGTTTTCAACATTGAAATGCTGTAACTTTTTACTAATGTGTCATAGAACCTCGAAATTTTGTGACAATTATGTACTATTGTCAATTTGAGTTATCGGTATAACAGTGCTACCCTTGAGTAAAAAATGAAACACGGATGCAACTTCAAAATTCACTAACTTTTATACTGTGCGTAATATAACTATCAAAGTTTGCAACATTGAAATGTTGTAATTTTTCACTGGTGCGTCAAAAGAGCTTGAAATTTTGTGACAATATAGTACTATTGTCAATTTGAATATCGGTATAACACTGCTACCTTTGAGGAAAAAATGAAACACTGCTGCAAATTAAAAATTCACTATTTTTAATATTGTGCGAAATATAACTATCAAAGTTTGCAAAATTGAAATGTTGTAACTTTTTACTGTTGCGTCATAAGACTTTGAAATTTTGTGACAATAAAGTACTATTGTCAATTTGAAATTTCGGTATAACAGTGCCCCCTTTGAGTAAAAAATGAAGCACTGATTCAACTGCAATGTTCACTAACTTTTATACTGTGCGTAATATAACTGTCAAAGTTTGCAATATTGAAATGCTATAGCTTTTTACTGGAGCCTCATAAGACCTCGAAGTTTTGTGACTATTGAGTATTATTGTCAGTTTGAGATATTGGTATAGCAGTGCTACCCTTGAGTAAAAAGTGAAGCACTGATGCAACTTCAAAGTTCACTAACTTGTATACTGTGCTTAACATAACTATCAAAGTTTTCAACATTGAAATGCTGTAACTTTTTACTAATGTGTCATAGAACCTCGAAATTTTGTGACAATTATGTACTATTGTCAATTTGAGTTATCGGTGTAACAGTGCTACCCTTGAGTAAAAAATGAAACACGGATGCAACTTCAAAATTCACTATTTTTTATATTGTGGGTAATATAACTATCAAAGTTTGGAACATTGAAATGCTGTAACTTTTTACTGGTGCGTCATAAGACCTCGAAATTTTGTGACAATAAAGTTCTATTGTCAATTTGAGATATCGGTATAACAGTGGTACCCTTGAGTAAAAAATGAAACACGGATGCAACTTCAAAGTTAACTATTTTTTATATTGTGCGTAATATAAATATCAAAGTTTGGAACATTGAAATGCTGTAACGTTTTACTGGTGCGTCATAAGACCTCGAAATTTTGTGACAATAAAGTTCTATTGTCAATTTGAGATATCGGTATAACAGTGCTACCCTTGAGTAAAAAATGAAACACGGATGCAACTTTAAAATTCACTATTTTTTATATTGTGCGTAATATAACTATCAAAGTTTGCAACATTGAAATGCTGTAACTTTTTACTGGTGCGTCATAAGACCTCGAAATTTTGTGACAGTAAAGTTCTTTTATCAATTTGAGATATCGGTATAACAGTGCTACCCTTGAGTAAAAAATTTACAAACTTTTATGCAGTGCGTTATATAACTATCAAAGTTTGCAATATTGAAATGCTGTAACTTTTTACTGGTGCGTCATAAAACCTGGAAATTTAGTGACAATAAAGTACTATTATCAATTTGAGATAACGGTATAACAGTGCTACAGTAATGTACTATCTACCCTTGAGTAAAAAATAAAACACTGATGCAACTTCAAAAGTCACTAACTTTTATACTGTGCATAATATAACTATCAAAGTTTGCAACACTGAAAAGCTGTAACTTTTTGATGGAGCGTCATAAGACCTCGAAATTTTGTGACTATTAAGTATTATTGTCAGTTTGATATATTGGTATAGCAGTGCTACCCTTGAGTAAAAAATGAAGCACTGATGCAACTTCAAAGTTCACTAACTTTTAAACTGTGCTTAGTATAACTATCAAAGTTTTCAACATTGAAATGCTGTAACTTTTTACTAATGTCTCATAGAACCTCGAAATTTTGTGACAATTATTTACTATTGTCAATTTGAGTTATCGGTATAACAGTGCTACCCTTGAGTAAAAAATGAAACACGGATGCAACTTCAAAATTCACTAACTTTTATACTGTGCGTAATATAACTATCAATGTTTGCAACATTGAAATGTTGTAATTTTTCACTGGTGCGTCAAAAACCTTGAAATTTTGTGACAATATAGTACTATTGTCAATTTGAATATCGGTATAACACTGCTACCTTTGGGAAAAAATGAAACACTGCTGCAAATTAAAAATTCACTATTTTTAATATTGTGCGAAATATAACTATCAAAGTTTGCAAAATTGAAATGTTGTAACTTTTTACTGTTGCGTCATAAGACTTTGAAATTTTGTGACAATAAAGTACTATTGTCAATTTGAAATTTCGGTATAACAGTGCCCCCTTTGAGTAAAAAATGAAGCACTGATTCAACTGCAATGTTCACTAACTTTTATACTGTGCGTAATATAACTGTCAAAGTTTGCAATATTGAAATGCTATAGCTTTTTACTGGAGCCTCATAAGACCTCGAAGTTTTGTGACTATTGAGTATTATTGTCAGTTTGAGATATTGGTATAGCAGTGCTACCCTTGAGTAAAAAGTGAAGCACTGATGCAACTTCAAAGTTCACTAACTTGTATACTGTGCTTAACATAACTATCAAAGTTTTCAACATTGAAATGCTGTAACTTTTTACTAATGTGTCATAGAACCTCGAAATTTTGTGACAATTATGTACTATTGTCAATTTGAGTTATCGGTGTAACAGTGCTACCCTTGAGTAAAAAATGAAACACGGATGCAACTTCAAAATTCACTATTTTTTATATTGTGGGTAATATAACTATCAAAGTTTGGAACATTGAAATGCTGTAAC
Organism: Clusia tigrina; assembly: GCA_920105625.2. Taxonomy (NCBI): domain Eukaryota; kingdom Metazoa; phylum Arthropoda; class Insecta; order Diptera; family Clusiidae; genus Clusia; species Clusia tigrina. The sequence goes on along the minus strand of OV050030.1, from coordinate 296,044,539 downwards.
TTTTTACTGGTGCGTCATAAGACCTCGAAATTTTGTGACAATAAAGTTCTATTGTCAATTTGAGATATCGGTATAACAGTGGTACCCTTGAGTAAAAAATGAAACACGGATGCAACTTCAAAGTTAACTATTTTTTATATTGTGCGTAATATAAATATCAAAGTTTGGAACATTGAAATGCTGTAACGTTTTGCTGGAGCGTCATAAAACCTCGAAATTTTGTGACAATAAAGTACTATAGTCAATTTGAGAGATCGGTATAACAGTGCTACCCTTGAATAAAAAATGAAACACGAATGCAACTTTAAAATTCACTATTTTTTATATTGTGCGTAATATAACTATCAAAGTTTGCAACATTGAAATGCTGTAACTTTTTACTGGTGCGTCATAAGACCTCGAAATTTTGTGACAGTAAAGTTCTTTTATCAATTTGAGATATCGGTATAACAGTGCTACCCTTGAGTAAAAAATTTACAAACTTTTATGCAGTGCGTTATATAACTATCAAAGTTTGCAATATTGAAATGCTGTAACTTTTTACTGGTGCGTCATAAAACCTGGAAATTTAGTGACAATAAAGTACTATTATCAATTTGAGATAACGGTATAACAGTGCTACAGTAATGTACTATCTACCCTTGAGTAAAAAATAAAACACTGATGCAACTTCAAAAGTCACTAACTTTTATACTGTGCATAATATAACTATCAAAGTTTGCAACACTGAAAAGCTGTAACTTTTTGATGGAGCGTCATAAGACCTCGAAATTTTGTGACTATTAAGTATTATTGTCAGTTTGATATATTGGTATAGCAGTGCTACCCTTGAGTAAAAAATGAAGCACTGATGCAACTTCAAAGTTCACTAACTTTTAAACTGTGCTTAGTATAACTATCAAAGTTTTCAACATTGAAATGCTGTAACTTTTTACTAATGTCTCATAGAACCTCGAAATTTTGTGACAATTATGTACTATTGTCAATTTGAGTTATCGGTATAACAGTGCTACCCTTGAGTAAAAAATGAAACACGGATGCAACTTCAAAATTCACTAACTTTTATACTGTGCGTAATATAACTATCAAAGTTTGCAACATTGAAATGTTGTAATTTTTCACTGGTGCGTCAAAAACCTTGAAATTTTGTGACAATATAGTACTATTGTCAATTTGAATATCGGTATAACACTGCTACCTTTGAGGAAAAAATTAAACACTGCTGCAAATTAAAAATTCACTATTTTTAATATTGTGCGAAATATAACTATCAAAGTTTGCAAAATTAAAATGCTGTAACTTTTTACTGGAGAGTCATAAGACCTCGAAATTTAATGACAATAAAGTACTATTGTCAATTTGAGATATCGGTATAACAGTACTACAATAATGTACCATCTACCCTTGAGTAAAAAATAAAACACTGATGCAACTTCAAACGTCACTAACTTTTATACTGTGCATAATATAACTATCAAAGTTTGCAACACTGAAAAGCTGTAACTTTTTGATGGAGCGTCATAAGACCTCGAAATTTTGTGACAATAAAGTACTATTGTCAATTCGAGATTTCGGAATAACAGTGCTATTCTTGAGTAAAAAATGAAACACTGATGCAACTTCAAAATTCACTAACTTTCATACTGTGCGTAATATAACTATCAAATTTTGCAACATTGAAATGCTGTAACTTTTTACTGTTGCGTCATAAGACCTTGAAATTTTGTGACAATAAAGTACTATTGTCAATTTGAAATATCCGTATAACAGTGCCCCCTTTCAGTAAAAAATGAAACACTGATGCAACTGCAATGTTCACTAACTTTTATACTGTGCGTAATATAACTGTCAAAGTTTGCAATATTGAAATGCTATAGATTTTTACTGGAGCCTCATAAGACCTCGAAATTTTGTGACTATTGAGTATTATTGTCAGTTTGAGATATTGGTATAGCAGTGCTACCCTTGAGTAAAAAATGAAGCACTGATGCAACTTCAAAGTTTACTAACTTTTATACTGTGCTTAATATAACTATCAAAGTTTGGAACATTGAAATGCTGTAACTTTTTACTGGTGCGTCATAAGACCTCGAAATTTTGTGACAATAAAGTTCTATTGTCAATTTGAGATATCGGTATAACAGTGCTACCCTTGAGTAAAATATGAAACACGGATGCAACTTTAAAATTCACTATTTTTTATATTGTGCGTAATATAACTATCAAAGTTTGCAACATTGAAATGCTGTAACTTTTTACTGGTGCGTCATAAGACCTTAAAATTTTGTGACAATAAAGTACTATTGTCAATTTGAAATATCGGTATAACAGTGCTCCCTTTGAGTAAAAAATGAAACACTGATGCAACTGCAATGTTCACTAACTTTTATACTGTGCGTAATATAACTGTCAAAGTTTGCAATTTTGAAATGCTATAACTTTTTATTGGAGCCTCATAAGACCTCGAAGTTTTGTGACTATTAAGTATTATTGTCAGTTTGAGATATTGGTTTAGCAGTGCTACCCTTGAGTAAAAAATGAAGCACTGATGCAACTTCAAAGTTCACTAACTTTTAAACTGTGCTTAATATAACTATCAAAGTTTTCAACATTGAAATGCTGTAACTTTTTACTAATGTGTCATAGAACCTCGAAATTTTGTGACAATTATGTACTATTGTCAATTTGAGTTATCGGTGTAACAGTGCTACCCTTGAGTAAAAAATGAAACACGGATGCAACTTCAAAATTCACTAACTTTTATACTGTGCGTAATATAACTGTGGGAACTGTTTTTCCCTAAACAGTGGCAACGCTGTTTTAGAGGCGGTCAACGAGCTGTCAACGAGCTGGGGAGTCAGTCGAAACGGATCGCGAGTGAAACAAGACTTCTTTTGTACTTGGAACTTATTTTTAATAAACTGTACCATTCATATATTAATAATCTGTACCATAAATTTGGGGGATCGTCCGGGATAGAATAAAATACGCGTCGCGAAAAGAAAATAAAACGTGTGTAAGTTTGTGCGGGATTTTTTGAGCCAAAACGGAGAAAAAGAAATATATATTTAATAAAAAAAAAAAATTATTTATATATAAAATGCGTTCTTTACAAGAATTCGAGAAAATTCGCAGAAACATCCGTTACGCCAGTAAAGTGAATATTACGGCGTTGCATAAATACATATTTGAAAGAGAAGGCGATAGACGTAATCGGCAGAGGCTGAGAGAGTTTAGCGGTTTTGGTTTCGACACTGACGACGAACAATACGAGAGGAAAGCAGCGTACATTGATTCAAATCTAACGGCGGCTGATTTGGCGGTGATATGCTCGATTCTGGGAATCAAGCACTCAGTTGGCGACGTAAAGGCGCACATCTTTCAATTTCTTCATAACTTCGAGAGCGAAGAAAACGGCGATGAAGAAACAGAGGATGAAAACGACGATGACGACGAAGCAAGCAATGACGACGAGATAACTGAGAGCGAAACAACTGAAGAGCGAGAGACAGACGAAGAAGACGGCGATCAGACGGTACGATGGAACGACAGGAATGTTGAAGCTAACGACGGTAAAGATACAAAAACAAAAAAATCAGAGCGCAAGCGCAGCGACAAACGAACAAATCAGAAAAAAGAGAGAGAGGTAAATCGCGAGAGAGGCGACTACGTAAATCAACCACCAAAATTTGTAATGAGTTTTAGAGACATTGAAGACTCCACACGCTTATTTGACGGCAGCGCAAATATTTCTATTGAAGCATGGGTGACAGAATTCGAAGAAACAGCTACGCTCATGAATTGGGACGAATTGCAAAAGTTTGTATTTGCAAAAAAGTCAGTTAGAGGGCTAGCAAAGACATTTCTTTGCAGTGAGAAAAGTTTATCTTCGTGGAATAATTTAAAAGGAGCTCTCTTATCAGAATTTGGAACGACAGTCAACAGTGCTGTGCTGCATAAACAACTTGTGGAACGTAAAATGCAAAAAGAAGAAGGTGTAAGAGAATATTTTTTTCAAATGAAAGACATTGCGGGTCGCGGTAATATAGAAGATCGTGCTTTAATTCAATATGTTATTGACGGTATTAATGATTTAAACATAAACAAAACAATTTTGTACGGTGCGAAAGACTTAGCGGAGTTTAAAGAAAAATTAAAATATTACGAAATATTACGCGCGAACAATGAGAAAAGTGCGAACATAAAGAATGACAAAAAACAAAACATAAATATAAAATTTTCTAATGAGAATGGGAAAAAGAGTGTCGATAAGTGCTTTAATTGCGGCGAAAAAGGGCACAAAGCAACCGAGTGCAAAAACAAAGAGAAAGGAACAAAATGTTTTGCATGTAATAAATTCGGCCATATTTCTAAGAATTGTCCGAATAAGAAAGCAAACGAAGCAAAAGTAAATGTAAACATTATAAATGATTTTAAAAACCGAATGATAAAGCAAATTAACATTAATGGTTTCGAAACAAGTGCATTACTTGATACTGGTAGTAAGTTTAACGTTTTAAAAGAAAGTGTTTTCAAACGTTTGGAAAACTGTAAAAAGTCTGACTCAAACGTATACTTAATCGGTTTCGGTAATACGGAGGCAAATAAAATAAAATCGGTCGGTCGCGTATTGATTAATTTTAATATAGACGATGAAAACTTTGAGATGCCATTTGAAATTGTTCCTTCTGATTGTTTAAATATTCCAGTTGTTATTGGTTGTGAAATATGTTCACAAGCTGAAATAAACATTAATCCAACGAGTCTAACGATTAAAAAACTTAAAAATAATGATGAAAATGACTTACAAAATATGATGAAAATAAATGCAACAGGCGATTTCGAAAATAATTTTGAATTAGATGAAACTCTAAATAAAAATTTAAAACGTAAAGTCGTTGAAATTGTTAAAAATTATAAACCCAACAAAACTAAAACAACGAATGTTGAAATGAAAATTTTCCTGAAAGATGATAATCCAATTTCATCGAGACCACGTAGATTGCCTATGGCTGAAAGAATCATTGTCGAACAGCAGATAGACGAATGGTTGAGAGACGGTATCATCGAAGAATCGGAGTCGGAGTACAGTAGCCCTGTAGTTTTGGTACGCAAGCGTGATGGCACACCAAGACTCTGTATCGATTATCGACGAATTAATAAGGTGATTTTGAAGGATCGTTTCCCATTGCCACTAATTGAGGATCAATTGGACCGATTACAAAGCGCAAAACTTTTCAGTACCATAGATCTGAAGAACGGCTTTTTTCATGTCAACGTAGCGAGCGATACCCAGAGATACACATCTTTCGTGACACATAATGGTCAGTTCCAATTCAAGAAGGTTCCGTTTGGACTATGCAACTCACCCAGTGTATTTCAGAGGTACGTAAACTCAATTTTTCGTGATTTGACTCGAAGAGGCATAGCCCTACCGTATATTGATGATATTATTATACCTGCCGATAATGAAGACGAAGCAATACAGCGTCTAGAAGAAGTGTTTTTGCTGTGCAGAGATTATGGCCTAGAGATCAATATGAAAAAATGCCAATTTTTGAGAAAACGTGTCGAATTTTTGGGACATGTCATAGAGAAGCACACGATTTCACCAACGCCAGCTAAAATCGAAGCAATAAAGAAATTCAAGTTACCAGAAAATTTGAAAGAGTTGGAAAGTTTCATCGGACTGGCTAGCTATTTCCGAAAGTTCGTTCAAGGATTTTCAACGATGGCTAAACCACTAACAGATTTAAAAAAGAAAGACAAAAGATTTGAAATGGGAAAAGAACAGATTTCTTCATTTAACGCGATAAAACATGCTTTATGCAATAAGCCGACGCTGAGGATATTCAATCAGAATTCGGAAACTGAGGTTCACACGGATGCTTCGATGCATGGATATGGAGCCGTACTGTTGCAAAGGGCATTTGATGATGGCAACCTGCATCCGGTGTACTTTATGAGCAAAAAAACCACTGAAGCTGAGAAAAAGTACTCGAGTTATGAGCTGGAGGTGTTGGCAGTAGTCGAAGCAGTGAAGAAGTTTCGTATATATCTTCTTGGCCTACATTTCAAGCTCGTCACCGATTGTAACGCGTTTACGAAGACCTTAACAAAAAAGGATTTGTGTACAAGAGTAGCGCGATGGGTTTTGCTGCTTGAGGAATACGATTATACTGTGGAACACCGATCAGGATCCCAGATGCGACATGTCGACGCTTTAAGTCGATATCCGATTATGATGATTAACGAATCAAATATTTTATGTGAAATTAGAAACGCTCAAAGCAGAGATGACAAATTGATTGCAATAAGAGAAATTCTTCGTGACAAGCCAAATTATGATGGATATTTTTTGAAAGGCGACGTTATTCATAAGCTAAAGGATGAACGAGAACTTGTTGTCATACCTGAAGAGATGCAAACCAATATTATTCGGCAAGTACATGACAAAGGACACTTTGCGGTGAAGAAGACAAAGGAACTCGTATCAACAGATTTCTATATACCGAGGCTTGAAGAGAAGATACAAGGAGTAATATCTTGTTGTATTCATTGTATTCTATGTAATCGAAAACGTGGCAAAATGGAAGGAGAACTTCATCCTATCAGTAAAGGCGAAACTCCGTTCCAGACGTACCATGTGGATTTTCTTGGGCCACTTGAGTCGACGAACAAACTTTACAATCACATATTAGCAGTTGTGGATGCTTTCACAAAATTTATTTGGTTGTATCCCACAAAAACGACGTCAGCGAAAGATTTGATTCAAAAACTTCAAACGCAAAGCCAAATATTTGGGAATCCAGTCAGCATCGTATCTGATCGAGGCTCTGCGTTCACCAGTGAAGATTTCAAGAACTATTGTAGCGAACAAAACATCAAGCATTTTCTGATAACGACTGGCCTACCACGCGTCAATGGACAAATTGAAAGAATGAATGCCGTGATCGCTAACGTCCTTGCGAAACTTAGTCTTGGGGAACCAACGAAATGGTACAAACACGTGCAGGCGGTACAGCAGCTAATGAATGCTTCATTTTCACGAAGTACGCACGCAACACCCTTTGAGCTAATGACCGGTGTGAAAATGCGGATGAAAGACGACTTGCATATCAAAGAGCTTATCGAAGCTGAAATTGTGAAGCAATTTGATGACCAACGAAACAAACTACGTCAGCAGGCAAAAGAGCACATCCTGCAAATCCAAGCAGAAAATAAGAAGTCATACGATCGTAAGCGGAAACCAGCACGAAAATATAAAGTTGGTGATCTGGTAGCCATCAAAAGGACTCAACTGGGCGGTGGTTTGAAGCTCAAACCAAAATATTTGGGGCCTTATGAGGTAACAGGGGTTAAACTAAAAAATTCTTATGATTTAATTCGAACAGGTAATTGCTACGAGGGTCCCATGAAAACATCTAGTTGTGCTGAATTTATGAAGGCTTGGGTTCAATACGAAGACGATGATAGCGATGACACATTCGAGGCGAATGAAAATCAGAATGGCCGAGTTGTGGGAACTGTTTTTCCATAAACAGTAGCAACGCTGTTTTAGAGGCGGTCAACGAGCTGTCAACGAGCTGTCAACGAGCTGTCAACGAGCTGGGGAGTCAGTCGAAACGGATCGCGAGTGAAACAAGACTTCTTTTGTACTTGGAACTTATTTTTAATAAACTGTACCATTCATATATTAATAATCTGTACCATATAACTATCAAAGTTTGCAACATTGAAATGTTGTAACTTTTTACTGGTGTGTCATAAGACCTTGAAATTTTGTGACAATATAGTACTATTGTCAATTTGAATATTGGTATAACAGTGCTACCGTTGTGTAAAAACTGAAACACTGATGCAACTTCAAAATTCACTAACTTTTACACTGTGCGTAATATAACTATCAAAGTTTGCAACATTGAAATGCTGTAACTTTTTACTGGTGCGTCACAAGACCTCGAAATTTTGTGACAGTAAAGCTATTTTATCAATTTGAGATGTCGGTATAACAGTGCTTCCCTTCAGTAAAAAATTTACAAACTTTTATGCTGTGCGTAATATAACTAACAAAGTTTGCAACATTGAAATGCTGTAACTTTTTACTGGTGCGTCATAAAACCTCGAAATTTTGTGGCAATAAAGTTATATTGTCAATTTGAGATATCGGTATAACAGTGCTACCCTTGAATAAAAAATGAAACACGGATGCAACTTCAAAATTCACTAACTTTTATACTGTGCGTAATATAACTATCAAAGTTTGCAACATTGAAATGCTGTAACTTTTTACTGGTGCGTCATAAGACCTCGAAATTTTGTGACAGTAAAGTTCTTTTATCAATTTGAGATATCGGTATAACAGTGCTACCGTTGTGTAAAAAATGAAACACTGATGCAACTTCAAAATTCACTAACTTTTATACTGTGCGTAATATAACTATCAAAGTTTGCAACATTTAAATGCTGTAACTTCTTACTGGTGCGTCATAAAACCTTGAAAGTTTGTGACAATAAAATACTATTGTCAATTTGAGATATCGTATAACAATGCTACCCTTGAGTAAAAAATGAAACACTGATGAAACTTCAAAATTTACTAACTTTTATGCTGTGCTTAATATAACTATCAAAGTTTGCAATATTGAAATGCTGTAACTTTTTACTGGTGCGTCATAAAACCTGGACATTTTGTGACAATAAAGTACTATTATCAATTTGAGACATCGGTATAACAGTGCTACCCTTGACTAAAAAATGAAACACTGATGCAACTTTAAAATTCACTAACTTTTATACTGTGCGTAATATACCTATCAAAGTTTGCAACATTTAAATGCTGTAACTTTTTACTGGTGCGTCATAAGACCTTCAAATTTTCTGACAATAAAGTACTATCGTCAATTTGAAATATCGATATAACAGTGCTGCCTTTGAGTAAAAAATGAAACACTGATGCAACTTCAATGTTCACTAACTTTTATACTGTGCGTAATATAACTGTCAAAGTTTGCAATATTGAAATGCTATAACTTTATACTGGTGCGTCATAAGACCTTGAAGTTTTGTGACAATATATTACTATTGTCAATTTGATATATCGGTATAACACTGCTACCTTAAAGTAAAAAATGAAACACTGATGCAAATTAAAAATTCACTTTTTTTAATATTGTGCGTAACTATCAAAGTTTGCAATATTGAAATGCTGTAACTTTTTACTGGTGCGTCATAACAATTCGAAATTTTGTGACAATAAAGTTCTATTGTCAATTTGAGATAACGGTATAACAGTGCTACCCTTGAGTAAAAAATGAAACACGGATGCAACTTCAAAATTCACTATTTTTTATATTGTGCGTAATATAACTATCAAAGTTTGTAACATTGAAATGCTGTAACTTTTTACTGGTGCGTCATAAGACCTCGAAATTTTGTGACAGAAAAGTTCTTTTATCAATTTGAGATGTCGGTATAACAGTGCTACCCTTCAGTAAAAAATTTACAAACTTTTATGCTGTGCGTAATATAACTATCAAAGTTTGTAACATTGAAATGCTGTAACTTTTTACTGGTGCGCCATAAAACCTGGAAATTTAGTGACAATAAAGTACTATTGTGAATTTGAGATAACGGTATAACAGTGCTACAATAATGTACTATGTACCCTTGAGTCAAAAATGAAACACTAATGCAACTTTAAAATTCACTAACTTTTATACTGAACGTAATATAACTATCAAATTTTGCAACATTGAAATGCTGTAACTTTTTACTGGAGAGTCATAAGACCTCGAAATTTAATGACAATAAAGTACTATTGTCAATTTGAGATATCGGTATAACAGTGGTACAATAATGTACTATGTACCCTTGAGTAAAAAATAAAACACTGATGCAACTTCAAAATTCACTAACTTTTATACTGTGCGTAATATACCTATCAAAGTGTGCAACATTGAAATGCTGTAACTTTTTACTGGTGCGTCATAAGACCTTGAAATTTTCTGACAATAAAGTACTATCGTCAATTTGAAATATCGGTATAACAGCGCTACCTTTGAGTAAAAAATGAAACACTGATGCAACTTCAATATTCACTAACTTTTATACTGTGCGTAATATAACTGTCAAAGTTTGCAATATTGAAATGCTATAACTTTATAATGGAGCGTCATAAGACCTCGAAATTTGGTGACTATTAAGTATTATTGTCAGTTTGAGAAATTGGTATAGCAGTGCTACCCTTGAGTAAAAAAGGAAGCACTGATGCAACTTCAAAGTTCACTAACTTTTAAGCTGTGCTTAATATAACTATCAAAGTTTTCAACATTGAAATGCTGTAACTTTTTACTAATTTCTCATAGAACCTCGAAATTTTGAGACAATAATGTACTATTGTCAATTTGAGATATCGGTATAACAGTGCTACCCATGAGTAAAAAAGGAAACACGGAAGCAACTTCAAAATTCACTAACTTTTATACTGTGCGTAATATAACTATCAAAGTTTGCAACATTGAAATGTTGTAACTTCTTACTGGTTCGTCATAAGACCTTGAAATTTTGTGACAATATAGAACTATTGTCAAGTTGATATATCGGTATAACACTGCTACCTTTGAGTAAAAAATGAAACACTGATGCAAATTAAAAATTCACTATTTTTTATTTATTGTGCGTAATATAACTATCAAAGTTTGCAATATTCAAATGCTGTAACTTTTTACTAGTGCGTCATAAGACCTCGAAATTTAGTGACAATAAAGTACTATTGTCAATTTGAGATAACGGTTTAACAGTGCTACAATAATGTACTATGTACCCTTGAGTAAAAAATAAAACACTGATGCAACTTCAAAATTCACTAACTTTTATACTGTGCATAATATAACTATCAAAATTTGCAACACTGAAAAGCTGTAACTTTTTGATGGAACGTCATAAGACCTCGAAATTTTGTGACAATAAAGTACTATTGTCAATTTGAAATATCACTATAACAGTGCTACCTTTGAGTAAAATATGAAACACTGATGCAACTTCAATGTTCACTAACTTTCATACTGTGCGTAATATAACTATCAAAGTTTGCAACATTGAAATGCTGTAACTTTTTACTGGTGCATCATAAGACCTTGAAATTTTCTGACAATAAAGTACTATTGTCAATTTGAAATATCGGTATAACAGTGCTACCTTTGAGTAAAAAATGAAACACTGATGCAACTTCAATGTTCACTAACTTTTAAACTGTGCTTAATAAACCTATCAAAGTTTACAACATTGAAATGTTGTAACTTTTTACTGGTGCGTCATAAGACCTTGAAATTTTGTGACAATATAGTACTATTGTCAATTTGATATATCGGTATAACACTGCTACCTTTGAGTAAAGAATGAAACCTGCTGCAAATTAAAAATTCACTATTTTTAATATTGTGCTTAATATAACTATCAAAGTTTGCAACATTGAAATGCTGTAACTTTTTACTGGTGCGTCATAAGACCTCGAAATTTTGTGACAATAAAGTTCTATTGTCAATTTGAGATATCGGTATAACAGTGCTACCCTTGAGTAAAAAATGAAACACTGATGCAAATTCAAAATTCACTAACTTTTATACTGTGCGTAATATAACTATCAAAGTTTGCAATATGAAAATGCTGTAACTTTTTAGTGGATCACCATAAGACCTTGAAATTTTGTAACAATAAAGTACTATTGTCAATTTGAGATATCGGTATAACAGTGGTACCCTTGAATACAAAATGAAACACAGATGAAACTTCAAAATTCACTATTTTTTATATTGTGCGTAATATAACTATCAAAGTTTGCAACATTGAAATGCTGTAACTTTTTACTTGTGCATCATAAGACCTTGAAATTTTGTGACAATAAAGTACTATTGTCAATTTGAAATATCGGTATAACAGTGCTACCTTTGAGTAAAAAATGAAACACTGATGCAACTTCAATGTTCACTAACTTTCATAATGTGCGTAATATAACTATCAAAGTTTGCAACATTGACATGCTGTAACTTTTTACTGGTGCATCACAAGACCTTGAAATTTTGTTACAATAAAGTACTATTGTCAATTTGAAATATCGGTATAACAGTGCTACCTTTGAGTAAAAAATGAAACACTGATGCAACTTCAATGTTCACTAACTTTCAAACTGTGCTTAATAAACCTATCAAAGTTTACAACATTGAAATGTTGTCACTTTTTACTGGTGCGTCATAAGACCTTGAAATTTTGTGACAATATAGTACTATTGTCAATTTGATATATCAGTATAACACTGCTACCTTTGAGTAAAGAATGAAACCTGCTGCAAATTAAAAATTCACTATTTTTAATATTGTGCTTAATATAACTATCAAAGTTTGCAACATTGAAATGCTATAACTTTTTACTGGTGCGTCATAAGATCTCGAATTTTTGTGACAATAAAGTTCTATTGTCAATTTGAGATATCGGTATAATAGTGCTACCCTTGAGTAAAAAATTAAAGACTGATGCAAATTCAAAATTCACTAACTTTTATACTGTGCGTAATATAACTATCAAAGTTTGCAACATTGAAATGCTGTAACTTTTTACTGGAGAGTCAGAAGACCTCGAAATTTAATGACAATAAAGTACTATTGTCCATTTGAGATATCGGTATAACAGTCCTACCCTTGAGTAAAAAATTAAAGACTGATGCAAATTCAAAATTCACTAACTTTTATACTGTGCGTAATATAACTATCAAAGTTTGCAATATTAAAATGCTGTATCTTTTTAGTGGATCGCCATAAGACCTTGAAATTTTGTAACAATAAAGTACTATTGTCAATTTGAGATATCGGTATAACAGTGGTACCCTTGAGTAAAAAATGAAACACGGATGCAACTTCAAAAACTTTTATGCTGTGCGTAATATAACTATCAAAGTTTGCAACATTGAAATGCTGTAACTTTTTACTGGAGAGTCATAAGACCTCGAAATTTAATGACAATAAAGTACTATTGTCCATTTGAGATATCGGTATATCAGTCCTACCCTTGAGTAAAAAATTAAAGACTGATGCAAATTCAAAATTCACTAACTTTTATACTGTGCGTAATATAACTATCAAAGTTTGCAATATTAAAATGCTGTATCTTTTTAGTGGATCGCCATAAGACCTTGAAATTTTGTGACAATAAAGTTCTATTGTCAATTTGAGATATCGGTATAACAGTGCTACCCTTGAGTAAAAAATGAAACACGGATGCAACTTCAAAATTCACTATTTTTTATATTGTGCGTAATATAACTATCGAAGTTTGCAACATTGCAATGCTGTAACTTTTTACTGGTGCGCCATAAGACCTCGAAATTTTGTGACAGTAAAGTTCTTTTATCAATTTGAGATATCGGTATAACAGTGCTACAATAATGTATCTCAAAACACTACAATGCATTTCAATCTACACTGCCTAACGTCCAAGCGTACCGCACATACAAACGCATGATAACAATGCAAACATGGCACAAGCCAAAGCGGCGGATCAAATGACGCTATGTATAGCGGGCATTTGGTGTGAAGGCCAGAAATGCATTGAACCCAAAAATATGCTGACCACACGCAATTGCAGACCAATGCATGTGTGCAGCATATGGGTTAATATTTAAAATATGTATTAGGATAAGTATTGAACAATAAGAATTATGTTTAGATGTACAAAATTAGATGTAATATTTTGCTATATAAGGAGCGCTGATTTCTTAAATAAAACAGTTCCGTTTTGGACAGAGACCTCAGCAAATCACATTGGTTTTCTTTGCTCGGCGTTCACGCCTCCAAAATATCAGGGATTCATTTCGGCAAACGAAAGTTTGCCACCACAATTGGCTGGGTTACCATACAGCCTTAATAATTAAATATGGTAAATGTCTGTCGACAAAACAAATTGGGTCGTTAGGATATTCTATTAATATTTCATATATATAGATACCAACCAAGGACTCCGCCAAAGATGACAAGCGATCTGACTGGCGAAACGTCAATCCTACGACGACCACCACATGGCGATCCTGCCCAACCGAACTGAGGACCACTGAAGAATTTGACACCGCTTTTAAAAATCTGTTGGTTTTAGCGAGGACATCCCATGCAATTTCTGCCGCATCTGCATGAATGAATACTCCAAGCTACACTCTCACGCCCACCTCAAAAAACAGTTATAAGACAACGTGAATTGACCATAGGCCTTTGCAGGCCAATCGAAAATGCAGTGCGGTCCCGAAAAAATTAATAATTGTGAGCGTTCACCGAACCGAACAAATTTACGTGTCAATTTTAATAACAGAAGCTCCGAAGTGAAGGAGCGACAGGAGAAGTTCCTAACCGTAAAATATGGTTCCCATCAGATGAGTTTAATACGAAAGCGACTGGCTTTGGAGATGTGGCTGTACGATGAAGTGCAGAAACTCTTTGATATCAGTGATCTTCTGGATCGTGCTAAAACACTGTAATCATTTAAAACTACTTTTGTATTTAATATAAAAAAATATATATTGCTTTGACTTTAGTTGTATATGTTCATAAATTAAAATAATAATATCAAAGGAAATGTTTATAATTTCAAATTCACATAATTTTATCTTTAGAAACATAGTAAGCGAAACTTCTGACAAATAATTTATTTTAATATTATAGTTAAGCAACTTAGTACATTTAAATATTAGTTAATATTTTTTATATATGTGACTTTAAATTTAATTTAAAACCATATTTAATTTAAATATATATACACAACAAAACTGTCTTTGAAATCCTAAATTTAAATATTTAATTATATTTGATTCATTAATATAATTTCGGTCGCTTATAATACGAGCCAATGAATTAGTGAATTTTTAGTACATCGTTAGCATACGAAATATTTGGGTGAACGCAAATTTGTAAAGTTATCAATACCAAATTAAATCAATGAAATCTCAGGTTCTCTGCCAAACGAAAAAAAAGATATATATAAGAGAATGGATAGTTTACAAAAATAATATTAGACCTTAATTTATAAAAAAAAAAACAGCAACTCATTTTAAGCAAACAATTTCATATAATTTTTTTTATATTTTATAATGTTAACTTCAAAGCTTGATTGCGAAAGCATTTTAATTTTAATTAACAGAAAGAACAAAATGAACAAATGCAAATCTCAACAAACAAAGTTCTACATTAAAAGTTCTACAACAATAACCTTATAAAGATATTCGAGAGATTAAGAAAATACAATCTAAAACTCAACCCAAGCAAATGCAATTTCCTCAGGCCAGAAGTAGTTTATCTGGGCCATCTAATCACTTCTAAAGGTGTCACAGCTGATCCTGAGAAATACAAAACAGTACAAATGTATCCAGTTCCCAAAAACGCAGATGAAGCTCGAAGATTTGTAACCTTTTGTAATTACTACAGAAGATTTATAAAAGATTTTGCAAAAATTGTAAAACCAATCAACAATCTACTAAAAAAAGGCATAGAATTTATTTGGAATGAAGATACACAGGAAGCTTTCGATTCATTAAGAAAAAACATCATAGAACCTCCTATCTTACAATATCCTAACTTCGAAGAAACATTCATACTCACTACGGATGCATCTAACTATGCACTTGGAGCCATACTCTCTCAGGGAGAAGTTGGAAAAGATTTGCCAATTTCCTTTGCCAGTCGCTCATTAAACAAGCATGAGATTAATAAACCTGTGATAGAAAAAGAACTTCTAGCGATACATTGGGGAATAAACCATTTCAAACCGTATCTTTATGGAAGAAAATTCACAGTAGTAACAGATCATAGACCACTAGTATCACTCTTTACGCATAAAGACCCATCATCAAGATTAACACGCGTAAGATTGGATCTAGCAGACTATGATTTCGATATAATCTACAAACAAGGCAAAATCAACACCAACGCAGACGCATTGTCGAGAATTAAACTGGACTCAGACGCACTCAAAGCCATGATACCCTCCGTGAATGTAGTAACTAGAAGCATGAAACAGAAACCTTTAGCTGCACAAACACAGATATTGGATGCAAACGCACAAGAGTCTGATCAACTCTATATGTGGCACTGCACTTCAATATCCGATGTTAGAAAATTAAATAAATTAAAAATTGAGCTCAATAAAAATAAAAATACAAGACGCGCGCAGAGAAGTTTGCCAGATATACAAATAAATGAAGCAGGGGTAAAAATGAAAATAAGTGATAATCTATGCCAGAACTTAGGATCGGTTATGGAGAAACTTACACAAACATTAAATAAGCATGGTATAAACAAGTTAGCCATTGCAAACAATGACGTCATATTTACGCAAATAAATGAAGAAGAATTGATATCAATGTACAATGCAGTACAGCGTAAAATACAAAAAGAAGGAAGGCAAACTCCCACTAAAATAATTATATATACACCCCCTGCACAAATAACAAACAAGCAGCAGCAATACAATCTGATAAAGGAATTTCATGATACACCACTAGGAGGACACAGCGGAATAAGGAGAACTATAACAAGACTAAAACAAAAATACATATGGCGAAAAATGAGTCAAATGGTAAAAGACTATGTTAGAAAATGCACAACGTGCTGCAAAAATAAAATAACAAGGCATTCCAAAGAAAAATTAAATATCACAGATACACCAACAGGAAGTTTTGAGACAATACAAGTTGACACAGTGGGTCCACTAAGGATGTCGAATGGATTCAAGTATATACTGACTGCACAGTGTGAACTAACAAAATTCGTTGAAGTAGTTCCACTGACTACAAAAGAAGCATCAGAAGTAGCGCGAGCTATAGTAAACAACATAGTTCTAAGGTATTGAATTTTCAAAACTCTCAAGACAGACAGAGGATCAGAATACAATAACGAGCTGATGTCAAATATTTGTAAAATCCTACACATTAACCACGCGCTATCAACACCTTACCACCATGAGACACTAGGAGCAATAGAACGAAACCACAGGGTACTAAATGAGTACATGTGATCCTTTTCAACCAACAACGATTGGGATACATGGTTACCATACTACGCATTTACGTATAACAATACACCACACACAGATACTGGTTACACACCAGCTGAGCTGATATACGGCAAACTCTCAAGGATGCTAACAGAAGCATTAGATACCTCTAAGAAAATTTATGATTTGGATAGCTACCTGACAGAGCTCAGGACTAAATTGCAACATGCACATGAAACAGCTAGAAAACTATTAATAAATGCTAAAATAATAAGAAAAGAATTATATGACAAAAATACAAATAAGATAGAATATAAAATAGGAGATAAAGTATTCTTAAGAAATAATTGTAGACATAAAGGAGACAGTCCTTATGATGGTCCATATAAAATTGTAAATCGCAATGGAGTAAACTCCACAATTATTATTAAGAACAAAGAAAAAATTGTACACAATAATAACATAAAAAAATATTTATCATAAATAGTAAAACCGTAAACTTGTAAAATAAATTCAAAAATAAAATTTTTTTTTCTAAAAAATTTTTTTTCTAAGAACGGTAGAGGTGTAGTGTACTCAAAACACTACAATGCATTTCAACCTACACTGCCTAACGTCCAAGCGTACCGCACATACAAACGCATGATAACAATGCAAACATGGCACAAGCCAAAGCGGCGGATCAAATGACGCTATGTATAGCGGGCATTTGGTGTGAAGGCCAGAAATGCATTGAACCCAAAAATATGCTGACCACACGCAATTGCAGGCCAATGCATGTGTGCAGCATATGGGTTAATATTTAAAATATGTATTAGGATAAGTATTGAACAATAAGAATTATGTTTAGATGTACAAAATTAGATGTAATATTTTGCTATATAAGGAGCGCTGATTTCTTAAATAAAACAGTTCCGTTTTGGACAGAGACCTCAGCAAATCACATTGCTTTTCTTTGCTCGGCGTTCACGCCTCCAAAATATCAGGGATTCATTTCGGCAAACGAAACTTTGCCACCACAATTGGCTGGGTTACCATACAGCCTTAATAATTAAATATGGTAAATGTCTGTCGACAAAACAAATTGGGTCGTTAGGATTTTCTATTAATATTTCATATATATAGATACCAACCAAGGACTCCGCCAAAGATGACAAGCGATCTGACTGGCGAAACGTCAATCCTACGACGACCACCACACTATCTACCCTTGAGTAAAAAATAAAACACTGATGCAACTTCAAAATTCACTAACTTTTATACTGTGCATAATATAACTATCAAAGTTTGCAACACTGAATAGCTGTAACTTTTTGATGGAGCGTCATAAGACCTCGAAATTTTGTGACTATTAAGTATTATTGTCAGTTTGAGATATTGGTATAGCAGTGTACCCTTGAGTAAAAAATGAAACACTGATGCACCTTCAAAATTCACTAACTTTTATACTGTGCGTAATATAACCTTCAAAGTTTGCAAACATTGAAATGCTGTAACTTCTTACTGGTGCGTCATAAAACCTTGAAAGTTTGTGACAATAAAATACTATTGTCAATTTGAGATATCGGTATAACAGTGCTACCCTTGAGTAAAAATTTACAAACTTTTATGCTGTGCGTAATATAACTATCAAAGTTTGCAAACATTGAAATGCTGTAACTTCTTACTGGTGCGTCATAAAACCTTGAAAGTTTGTGACAATAAAATACTATTGTCAATTTGAGATATCGGTATAACAGTGCTACCCTTGAGTAAAAAATGAAACACGGATGCAACTTCAAAATTCACTATTTTTTATATTGTGCGTACTATAATTATCAAAGTTTCCAACATTGAAATGCTGTATGTTTTCACTAGTGCGTCATAAGACCTCGAAATTTAGTGACAATAAAGTACTATTGTCAATTTGAGATATCGGTATAACAGTGCTACCCTTGAGTAAAAAATGAAACACAGATGCAACTTCAAAATTCACTATTTTTTATATTGTGCGTAATATAACTATCAAAGTTTGCAACATTGAAATGCTGTAACTTTTTACTGGTGCGTCATAAGATCTCGAAATTTTGTGACAATAAAGTTCTATTGTCAATTTGAGATAACGGTATAACAGTGCTACCGTTGTGTAAAAAATGAAACACTGATGCAACTTCAAAGTTCACTAACTTTTATACTGTGCGTAATATAACCATCAAAGTTTGCAAACATTGAAATGCTGTACCTTCTTACTGGTGCGTCATAAAACCTTAAAAGTTTGTGACAATAAAATACTATTGTCAATTTGAGATATCGGTATAACAGTGCTACCCTTGAGCAACAAATGAAACACTGATGAAACTTCAAATTTTAATATAGCTATCAAAGTTGGCAACATTGAAATGCTATAACTTTTTACTGGTGCGTTAAAAAACCTGGAAATTCTGTGACGATAAAATACTATTATCAATTTGAGACATCGGTATAACAGTGCTACCCTTGACTAAAAAATGAAACACTGATGCAACTTTAAAATTCACTAACTATTATACTGTGCGTAATATAACTATCAAAGTTTGCAACACTGAAAAGCTGTAACTTTTTGATGGAGCGTCATAAGACCTTGAAATTTTGTGACAATAAAGTACTATTGTCAATTCGAGATTTCGGTATAACAGTGCTACCCTTTAGTAAAAAATGAAACACGGATGCAACTTCAAAATTCACTAACTTTTATACTGTGCGTAATATAACTATCAAAGTTTGCAACATTGAAATGTTGTAACTTTTTACTGGTGCGTCATAAGACCTTGAAATTTTGTGACAATATAGTACTATTGTCAATTTGAATATCGGTATAACACTGCTACCTTTGAGTAAAAAATGAAACACTGCTGCAAAATAAAAATTCACTATTTTTAATATTGTGCGAAATATAACTATCAAAGTTTGCAAAATTGAAATGCTGTAACTTTTTACTGGAGAGTCATAAGACCTCGAAATTTAATGACAATAAAGTACTATTGTCAATTTGAGATATCGGTATAACAGTGCTACAATAATGTACTAGCTACCCTTGAGTAAAAAATAAAACATTGATGCAACTTCAAAATTCACTAACTTTCATACTGTGCGTAATATAACTATCAAAGTTTGCAACACTGAAAAGCTGTAACTTTTGATGGAGCGTCATAAGACCTCGAAATTTTGTGACAATAAAGTACTATTGTCAATTCGAGATTTCGGTATAACAGTGCTATCCTAACTATCAAAGTTTGCAAAATTGAAATGCTGTAACTTTTTATTGGTGCGTCATAAGACCTTGTAATTTTGTGACAATATAGTAATATTGTCAATTTGAATATCGGTATAACACTGCTACTTTTGAGTAAAAAATGAAACACTGCTGCAAATTAAAAATTCACTATTTTTAATATTGTGCGAAATATAACTATCAAAGTTTGCAAAATTGAAATGCTGTAAATTTTTACTGGTGCGTCATAAGACCTCGAAATTTTGTGACAATAAAGTTCTATTGTCAATTTGAGATATCGGTATAACAGTGCTACCCTTGAGTAAAAAATGAAACACTGATGCAAATTCAAAATTCACTAACTTTTATAGTGTGCGTAATATAACTATCAAAGTTTGTAATATTAAAATGCTGTAACTTTTTAGTGGATCGCCGTAAGACCTTGAAATTTTGTAACAATAAAGTACTATTGTCAATTTGAGATATCGGTATAACAGTGGTACCCTTGAGTAAAAAATG
Source organism: Clusia tigrina (assembly GCA_920105625.2). NCBI lineage: Eukaryota > Metazoa > Arthropoda > Insecta > Diptera > Clusiidae > Clusia > Clusia tigrina. The sequence continues at coordinate 296,023,763 of OV050030.1, read as the reverse complement.
AAACACGGATGCAACTTCAAACTTCACTATTTTTTATATTGTGCGTAATATAACTATCAAAGTTTGGAACATTGAAATGCTGTAACTTTTTACTGGTGCGTCATAAGACCTCGAAATTTTGTGACAATAAAGTTCTATTGTCAATTTGAGATAGCGGAATAACAGTGCTACAATAATGTACTATCTACCCTTGAGTAAAAAATAAAACACTGATGCAACTTCAAAATTCACTAACTTTTATACTGTGCATAATATAACTATCAAAGTTTGCAACACTGAAAAGCTGTAACTTTTTGATGGAGCGTCATAAGACCTCGAAATTTTGTGACTATTAAGTATTATTGTCAGTTTGAGATATTGGTATAGCAGTGCTACCCTTGAGTAAAAAATTAAGCACTGAAGCAACTTCAAAGTTCAGTAACTTTTAAACTGTGCTTAATATAACTATCAAAGTTTTCAACATTGAAATGCTGTAACTTTTTACTAATGTAATGTCATAGAACCTCGAAATTTTGTGACAATTATGTACTATTGTCATGTTGAAATACCGGTATAACAGTGTACCCTTTGAGTAAAAAATGAAACACTGATGCAACTGCAATGTTCACTAACTTTTATACTGTGCGTAATATAACTGTCAAAGTTTGCAATTTTGAAATGCTATAACTTTTTACTAGAGCCTCATAAGACCTCGAAGTTTTGTGACTATTAAGTATTATTGTCAATTTGAGATATTGGTATAGAAGTGCTACCCTTGAGTAAAAAATGAAGCACTGACGCAACTTCAAAGTTCACTAACTTTTAAACTGTGCTTAATATAACTATCAAAGTTTTCAACATTGAAATGCTGTAACTTTTTACTAATGTGTCATAGAACCTCGAAATTTTGTGACAATTATGTACTATTGTCAGTTGGAGTTATCGGTGTAACAGTGCTACCCTTGAGTAAAAAATGAAACACGGATGCAACATCAAAATTCACTAACTTTTATACTGTGCGTAATATAACTATCAAAGTTTGCAACATTGAAATGTTGTAACTTTTTACTGGTGCGTCATAAGACCTTGAAATTCTGTGACAATATAGTACTATTGTCAATTTGAATATCGGTATAACACTGCTACCTTTGAGTAAAAAATGAAACACCTGTTGCAAATTAAAAATTCACTATTTTTAATATTGTGCGAAATATAACTATCAAAGTTTGCAAAATTGAAATGCTGTAACTTTTTACTGGTGCGTCATAAGACCTCGAAATTTTGTGACAATAAAGTTCTATTGTCAATTTGAGATATCGGTATAACAGTGCTACCCTTGAGTTAAAAATGAAGCACTGATGCAAATTCAAAATTCACTAACTTTTATACTGTGCGTAATATAACTATCAAAGTTTGCAATATTAAAATGCTGTAACTTTTTAGTGGATCGCCGTAAGACCTTGAAATTTTGTAACAATAAAGTAGTATTGTCAATTTGAGATATCGGTATAACAGTGGTACCCTTGAGTAAAAAATGAAACACGGATGCAACTTCAAAATTCACTATTTTTTATATTGTGCGTAATATAACTATCAAAGTTTGGAACATTGAAATGCTGTAACTTTTTACTGGTGCGTCATAAGACCTCGAAATTTTGTAACAGTAAAGTTCTTTTATCAATTTGAGATATCGGTATAACAGTGCTACAATAATGTACTATCTAACCTTGAGTAAAAAATAAAACACTGATGCAACTTCAAAATTCACTAACTTTTATACTGTGCATAATATAACTATCAAAGTTTTCAACACTGAAAAGCTGTAACTTTTTGATGGAGCGTCATAAGACCTCGAAATTTTGTGACTATTAAGTATTATTGTCAGTTTGAGATATTGGTATAGCAGTGCTACCCTTGAGTAAAAATGAAGCACTGATGCAACTTCAAAGTTCACTACCTTTTAAACTGTGCTTAATATAACTATCAAAGTTTTCAACATTGAAATGCTGTAACTTTTTACTAATGTGTCATAGAACCTCGAAATTTTGTGACAATTATGTACTATTGTCAATTTGAGTTATCGGTATAACAGTGCTACCCTTGAGTAAAAAATAAAACATTGATGCAACTTCAAAATTCACTAACTTTTATACTGTGCATAATATAACTATCAAAGTTTGCAACACTGAAAAGCTGTAACTTTTTGATGGAGCGTCATAAGACCTCGAAATTTTGTGACAATAAAGTACTATTGTCAATTCGAGATTTCGGTATAACAGTGCTATCCTTGAGTAAATAATGAAACACTGATGCAACTTCAAAATTCACTAACTTTCATACTGTGCGTAATATAACTATCAAAGTTTGCAACACTGAAAAGCTGTAACTTTTTGATGGAGCGTCATAAGACCTCGAAATTTTGTGACAATAAAGTACTATTGTCAATTAGAGATTTCGGTATAACAGTGCTATCCTAACTATCAAAGTTTGCAAAATTGAAATGCTGTAACTTTTTACTGGTGCGTCATAAGACCTTGAAATTTTGTGACAATAAAGTACTATTGTCAATTTGAATATCGGTATAACACTGCTACCTTTGAGTAAAAAATGAAACACTTGTTGCAAATTAAAAATTCACTATTTTTAATATTGTGCGAAATATAACTATCAAAGTTTGCAAAATTGAAATGCTGTACCTTTTTACTGGTGCGTCATAAGACCTCGAAATTTTGTGAAAATAAAGTTCTATTGTCAATTTGAGATATCGGTATAAAAGTGCTACCCTTGAGTTAAAAATGAAACACTGATGCAAATTCAAAATTCACTAACTTTTAAACTGTGCGTAATATAACTATCAAAGTTTGCAATATTAAAATGCTGTAACTTTTTAGTGGATCGCCGTAAGACCTTGAAATTTTGTAACAATAAAGTAGTATTGTCAATTTGAGATATCGGTATAACAGTGGTACCCTTGGGTAAAAAATGAAACACGGATGCAACTTCAAAATTCACTATTTTTTATATTGTGCGTAATATAACTATCACAGTTTGGAACATTGAAATGCTGTAACTTTTTACTGGTGCGTCATAAGACCTCGAAATTTTGTGACAGTAAAGTTCTTTTATCAATTTGAGATATCGGTATAACAGTGCTACAATAATGTACTATCTAACCTTGAGTAAAAAATAAAACACTGATGCAACTTCAAAATTCACTAACTTTTATACTGTGCATAATATAACTATCAAAGTTTGCAACACTGAAAAGCTGTAACTTTTTGATGGAGCGTCATATGACCTCGAAATTTTGTGACAATAAAGTACTATTGTCAATTCGAGATTTCGGTATAACAGTGGTATCCTTGAGTAAAAAATGAAACACTGATGCAACTTCAAAATTCACTAACTTTCATACTGTGCGTAATATAACTATCAAAGTTTGCAACATTGAAATGCTGTAACTTTTTACTGTTGCGTCATAAGACCTTGAAATTTTGGGACAATAAAGTACTATTGTCAATTTGAAATATCGGTATAACAGTGCTCCCTTTGAGTAAAAAAAGGAAAAACACTGATGCAAGTACAATGTTCACTAACTTTTATACTGTGCTTAATATAACTATCAAAGTTTTCAACATTGAAATGCTGTAACTTTTTACTAATGTGTCATAGAACCTCGAAATTTTGTGACAATTATGTACTATTGTCAATTTGAGTTATCGGTGTAACAGTGCTACCCTTGAGTAAAAAATGAAACACGGATGCAACATCAAAATTCACTAACTTTTATACGGTGCGTAATATAACTATCAAAGTTTGCAACATTGAAATGCTGTAACTTCTTACTGGTGCGTCATAAAACCTTGAAAGTTTTTTATAATAAAATAATATTGTCAATTTGAGATATCGGTATAACACTGCTACCCTTGATTAAAAAATGAAACACTGATGAAACTTCAAAATTTACTAACTTTTATGCTGTGCGTAATATAACTATCAAAGTTTGCAACACTGAAAAGCTGTAACTTTTTGATGGAGCGTCATATGACCTCGAAATTTTGTGACAATAAAGTACTATTGTCAATTCGAGATTTCGGTATAACAGTGGTATCCTTGAGTAAAAAATGAAACACTGATGCAACTTCAAAATTTACTAACTTTCATACTGTGCGTAATATAACTGTCAAAGTTTGCAATTTTGAAATGCTATAACTTTTTACTGGAGCCTCATAAGACCTCGAAGTTTTGTGACTATTAAGTATTATTTTTCAGTTAGAGATATTGGTATAGCAGTGCTACCCTTGAGTAAAAAATGAAGCACTGATGCAACTTCAAAATTCACTAACTTTTAAACTGTGCTTAATATAACTATCAAAGTTTTCAACATTGAAATGCTGTAACTTTTTACTAATGTGTCATAGAACCTCGAAATTTTGTGACAATTATGTACTATTGTCAATTTGAGTTATCGGTGTAACAGTGCTACCCTTGAGTAAAAAATGAAACACGGATGCAACATCAAAATTCACTAACTTTTATACTGTGCGTAATATAACTATCAAAGTTTGCAACATTGAAATGTTGTAACTTTTTACTGGTGCGTCATAAGACCTTGAAATTTTGTGACAATATAGTACTATTGTCAATTTGAATATCGGTATAACACTGCTACCTTTGAGTAAAAAATGAAACACCTGTTGCAAATTAAAAATTCACTATTTTTAATATTGTGCGAAATATAACTATCAAAGTTTGCAAAATTGAAATGCTGTAACTTTTTACTGGTGCGTCATAAGACCTCGAAATTTTGTGACAATAAAGTTCTATTGTCAATTTGAGATATCGGTATAACAGTGCTACCCTTGAGTTAAAAATGAACCACTGATGCAAATTCAAAATTCACTAACTTTTATACTGTGCGTAATATAACTATCAAAGTTTGCAATATTAAAATACTGTAACTTTTTAGTGGATCGCCGTAAGACCTTGAAATTTTGTAACAGTAAAGTAGTATTGTCAATTTGAGATATCGGTATAACAGTGGTACCCTTGAGTAAAAAATGAAACACGGATGCAACTTCAAAATTCACTATTTTTTATATTGTGCGTAATATAACTATCAAAGTTTGGAGCATTGAAATGCTGTAACTTTTTACTGGTGCGTCATAAGACCTCGAAATTTTGTGACAATAAAGTACTATTGTCAATTCGAGATTTCGGTATAACAGTGGTATCCTTGAGTAAAAAATGAAACACTGATGCAACTTCAAAATTCACTAACTTTCATACTGTGCGTAATATAAATATCAAAGTTTGCAACATTGAAATGCTGTAACTTTTTGCTGGAGCGTCATAAAAACTCGAAATTTAATACCAATAAAGAATTATTGTCAATTTGAGATATCGGTATAACAGATCTACAATAATGTACAATGTATCTTTGAGTAAAAAATTAAAAACTGATACAACTTCAAAGTTCACAAACTTTTATACTGTGCGTAATATAACTATCAAAGTTTGCAACATTGAAATGCTATAATTTGTTGCTGGATCGTCATAGGACCTCGAAATTTTGTGACAATAAAGTAGTATTGTCACTTTGAGATATCGGTATAACAGTGCTAGCAGTGAGTAAAAAATGAAACACTGATGCAACTTCAAAATTCACTAAATTGTATACTGTGCGTAATATAACTACAAAGTTTGCAACATTGAAATGCTGTAACTTTTTACTGGTGCGTCATGAAACCTCGAAATTTTGTGACAGTTAAGTACTATTGTTAATTTGAGATATCGGTATAATAGTGCTACCCTTGAAAATAATATGAAACACTGATGCAACTTCAAAATTCACTAACTTTTATACTGTGCGTAGTATAACAATCAAAGTTTTCAATATTGAAATGCTGTAACTTTTACCTGGTGCGTCATAAAATCTTGAAAGTTTGGGACAATAAAGTACTATTGTCAATTTAAGATATCGGTATAACAGTGCTACCCTTGAGTAAAAAATTAAACACTGCTGCAACTTCAAAATTCACCAACTTTTATACTGTGCGTAATATAAATATCAAAGTTTGCAACATTGAAATGCTGTAAATTTTTACTGGTGCGTCATAAGACCTTGAAATTTTGTGACAATAAAGTACTATTGTCAATTTGAAATATCGGTATAACAGTGCTCCCTTTGAGTAAAAAATGAAACACTGATGCAACTGCAATGTTCACTAACTTTAATACTGTGCGTAATATAACTATCAAAGTTTGCAACATTGAAATGCTGTAACTTTTTACTGTTGCGTCATAAGACCTTGAAATTTTGTGACAATAAAGTACTATTGTCAATTTGAAATATCGGTATAACAGTGCTCCCTTTGAGTAAAAAATGAAACACTGATGCAACTGCAATGTTCACTAACTTTTAGACTGTGCGTAATATAACTGTCAAAGTTTGCAATTTTGAAATGCTATAACTTTTTACTGGAGCCTCATAAGACCTCGAAGTTTTGTGACTATTAAGTATTATTTTTCAGTTAGAGATATTGGTATAGCAATGCTACCCTTGAGTAAAAAATGAAGCACTGATGCAACTTCAAAGTTCACTAACTTTTAAACTGTGCTTAATATAACTGTAATTATATTTGTAATTATTTTAAAACTTTTGTAATTATATTTGTAATTATTTGTTAACAAGATTAAAAATTATTAATTCAAATTTCAATTATTTTTGTGGTGTGGTTGGTTTAAATTTCAGTGCCAGCTTCTTGGTTGTTTAGAATTTGCTGCTTTCTTCCCGGCTGCTCTTCTGCTACTCACTCGTTCATTAAAAATTACCGGGCGAGTTTGTACTTCGGCGAGACATCTTCCGGCGAAGACAGTAGCTTTTACTGCGACATCCCACCTCCCGGTGGATTCATACTGGGATCCACGAAACTTAAAGCGGCTAGCTTAGATGCAGGTCGACGGATAATACCGCGGCACACCGGACTTGGCCGTCCTTGGCAGTGAAGACTTCAATTATTCGCCCTTTGACCCATTGGCTTCTTGGTAAGACAGGATCGCATACAACAACCAGCTGGTCTACTCTTAGTGGCGAGGCTGTACTCCTCCATTTTTGTCGGTGCAAAAGTTGTGGCAAGTACTCCACAATCCACCTTTTCCACTGACGATCCTTCAGGTTCTGCGCAATTCTCCATTGTTTGCGCAGACAGATTTTCTCATCTTCCGGTGCAGGTGTTTGAGTGGAATTGAGGCAGCCACTCAAGAAGTGGTTCGGAGTAAGTGGTTCCTCTTCTTCATGGGTTATAGGAAGTTCTGTAAGTGGACGGCTGTTTATTATATTTTCCGCCTCAATCAGTGCGCTGCGGAAGGTCTCCAAGCGTGGTGCCTCATCCTTCAGGGTTCTCTGTAGCAGGCGTTTCACGCATTGGACAAGCCGCTCCCAACAACCTCCAGCGCTAGGATTGGCTGGGCAATTAAAAATCCATTCTATGTCTATGGCTCTTGATCCTTTTTAATAATGTGCGAGCATGAGGCACCCAGAACTTTTGCCGCATTTCATTTATTGTTAGGCAGTCGTTCTGGTGATGTCTCTTTTGGTGGTAATGCTTCATTATCAGCTGCGACACGCGATGTTTCTGCGGTAATATTATCGGGCGTCGGGCTGATTCAGGGATGTAATTAGCGGCGTCGATTCTTCCGTTGACTCTTAGCAGACCATCAGGATACAGCATCGGCGTGAGCTTAAATATGGCACTGGTCTTTGAAATTCCTGTACTTGCGCGTAGGGCTGACATTTCATCTGCAAATGACTCGTATTGTACGCGACAGCATACAAATTTTTCAGCATCAGAAACTTCAGCTGCTGTGAGCTCTCCAAACTGACGGGATCTAGATTTTGCGTTGCGAATGAACAGAAATATCCATGCTGTCACTCTCAACGTCTTCATGTAGGATCAAAACTCGATCAAACTATCAAGAATATTGTCTGTGTTTATTATGTGTAACACCTGATTAACAGCTTCTGCAGATACACAGTGCTCTGAGTGAAGCATCCCAGCTTCTCGAGGCCAGTGTATTTGTTCTTGGCACAAGAAATCTGGACCCAATATCCAACGGTTGTCTTGCTCTACATACTGTGGCAACTTGGCTCTAGTTGCATCGTCGGCGACGTTCATCGATGTTGGTATCCAGCGCCATTGCATCGGCGTGGAAGTGGCAAGTATCTCAGCAATACGGTAGGCAACGAATTGCTTATACTTACGGGTTGTGGAACGAAGCCAAATCAGAATTGTCTTGGAATCGCTCCAAAATGTCGTAGCGTTGATCTTGAAATCATGACAGTCTTCAATGGAAGTCTTCAGTCAGCTTCCTAGTACGGCCGCTTGCAATTCCAGGCGCGGTACGGTCATACCCTTTGCAGGTGCACATATCGTTTTGGCAGCAACGAATGCGACTTCTACCTCGTTTGCTTTGCAAACACGCAAAAAGGCGACTGCTGTAAATGCACTTTTACTAGCATCAACGAATATGTGCAGCTGTGTATCATCGGCATTCGGCAACAAATACAACAAGCAACGCGGTACTGAAAAGGTTTTAACGCCCTGAAAAACGTTCCACCATGCAAACCACTGTTTCTCCAAATCTGATGGCAGCTGCTCATCCCACTGGATTTTCCGCTTCCACAGCGACTGCAGAAGTAGCTTGGCGAAAATAGTGATGTTGGCTAGGAGGCCAAAGGGGTCGTAAATAGCCATAACGATTCCCAGCAACTCTCTCTTAGTCGGTGTTCTCCTGTACTCCAGCACCTGCCGTGGAATTCTATGGAACTTAAAGTGGAATTCAAACCTGTCGACTCCAGAGTTCCAAAACATACCCAGCACCTTCTCTGTTGTTGGCTGCAGTTCAGTGTTGACAACTTCTTGTTGCTTGACTTGGCTACCATTCAGTTTGACCTGCAGCTTCTTGCAGTTTGATACGAAATTTCTGAGCGTGAATCCTGCGGCAGCGTTTATCTTCCGGGCCTCAAACATTACCTTCTCGGCCTCCTGTACGTCATCAAAACTTATGACCAGGTCATCCACATAGGTGTTGTCAATGATAGCTTTTGCGCCACCTGGCATGTGAAGCAAAAACTGTGCTGCGTTCACGTTTTTTATGTATTCTGCACAACACGGCGAACAAATCGCTCCGAAGATCATCGACATCATTGAGTAGACACGGATTGGCTCGGCTGAATTTCCGTCTCTCCAAAGAAAGCGCTGTGAGTCCTGGTCTTCAGCTCGTATGCGGACTTGTGAGAACATTTCTTGAATATCTCCTGCAACAGCGATACCTCCTTGTCGAAATTTGTGCATGATGGCCAAAAGTGGCTGCGCATGCTCAGGACCCTTTAATAATACTGAGTTGGGCGATACGTTAGAAATAGCAGCTGCAGAATCAAAGACGATACGAAGCTTATCCGGCTTATGCGGGTTCACTACACCAAAGTGAGGAAGGTACCAGGTTGTAGGACTATGTCTCTCAGCAGCCTCTGGTGACAACAATTTGGCGTACCCCTTGTCAATGTATTTGGCGACTTCCGTTTTATATCTGGCTGCAAATCCGGCATCCCGGGACATCTTCCCCTCAATATTTAACAGGCGCTGCTTGGCCACAACATAGCTCTGCGGCAGCTTAGTGGCATCGTTGCGCCATAATAGACCAACTTCATAGCGTTGGCCGATGTTTTGTGTGGTCTCAATCAATATTTTTCTTGCTCTGGCGTTCTCATCTGACTCCAGGACTGTGCTGGTGCTGCGGACTCCAAAACTTTCTACAGAAAAGTACTCTTCGACCAATCTGTTCAGTTGTTTTAAAGTATATGCTTCTTTGACGTGCAACACCCTTGACATTGAGGTGGTGCTTGAGTGAAGTGGCCCATATGCCACCCAACCCAACATAGTTGCCGCAGCGATAGGTTGATCTGGACCGGCGGCGACAGTTTTCTCTGACATGCCTAAAAAACTATTATCCAATCCCAGCAGCAGGACCGGCTTGGCGGCTTGGTAGCCGGTGATTGGCACATCTGTGAAGTGCCCCTGCTGTTGCTTCATGAATGTCTGCATTGGTAAATTAAGCTGCTTCACGGTGCATACGTTTCTGAGTGGGTACTCCTGGCCACCACACTCTGCACGTACGTTCAAGCTTACCTTTTTCGATGGCTCCGTGGTTTGCTTCTCTCCATACCACTGAAGCGTCAGCTGTGCAGTAGGGCCTTTGAGACCAAGTTGATTTGCGATGGTCTCTTCAAGAAGTGAGACCGAAGAACCTTCATCAACCATCGCAAATACAGGTATGCTACCACGTGGACCAAACAGCACCACGGGTAGTATCTTAAATAAGCTTGACTGCTGGTGTTGACGGCAGTACATGCTCGACATCCTCTGGTTTCAGCTCTGCTAGCGGCTTAGTTGTCTGGGGCAGTAAGTTGTGATGCATACGGGTGCATCCATTTATACCACATGCATGCCTTGCCTGGCAACTCAGCACGTTATGCCCTCTATGCAAGCAGGCAAAACAAAGGCGGTGACGCTTTACCAAAGTCCATTTGTCATTTGTATTAAGCGCCTTAAATTGACGACATGCGCTCAGTTTGTGGCTCAAATTGCATTGCACACAACTGAGTTGTTGCTGTTCCACTTGAGGTTCGGTGCTATGCAAAACGCGACGTGGAATAGCACCTCGTGATATGGTCTGACGGTTCTGAAGGTTAGCTTGTTGCACCCCTTGGTGCGGCTGCGGGGGTTGATGTTGGCGCATAGCTGTACTAGCTATGGCTGGCATCAAGCTCACTACTTTTGCGAGATCACTAACCCAGTCGGCAAAGGCTTCAACGGTGGCATAAGGCGTTATATTGGAGGCGTGTCGACTCCATTCATATTGCTTGGTGGGCGGAAGCTTTCCAATAAGCTGCTCAAGAAGAGTAGGGTTGGCCAAATGGTGATTGCATTTTGCTGACTTAAAAAAGGCGACAATATTTCGGACGCGGTTTGAGAATTCGAACACTTGCTCAAGTCGATTCTCATAAATCGGTGGGAACTGCTGCACCTTTTGCAGCTGCGAGCGGATCAATAAGTCAGAGCGTCCAAAATTGAACTCTAACTCCTGCATGACTTTGGTCACGTCGTCAGGATATATGAGTAGTGACGTCACAGCGCGCTTCGCATTCCCTTGAAGTGCCTTATGCAAACGCATAAGGTTCTGGCGATTATTATAACCAAATTCATTGGTAGTGTCTCTGAAGTTGGCTAAAAACAGGGGCCAATCTTCAGGGTTTCCATCGAAAGATGGCAGTGGATATAACTTACCACCGGGGCTATCGATAAAGGTCATAATACCATTATACGGCGTCGATGTATTTGGTGGCTGCGATTGCGGCATCTGCTGTGGTTGCTACGTCGACGTTTGTGGCAGCGGTGATTGTACACTTTCATGAAAAGAGGATTCATTACACCCAACAACGGATGCACCCTTATCCACTCGAGTGCGAAGTTGTTGAATCTCTATTTGGCCACGATGCGTCTCTTTACGTAGTTCGTCAACAGATTCGCGCAGTATATTTATACTGCTGAAAAGCTGCGCCAGTTATTCACTAGTTACAACTGCTTGCGGCTGCGCTTGGCCCTATGTTCCCTCGTTGGCCATTTCTATTACTCTGCTGTCCAATGAATCCGAGCTTTCCTCTCTGTCGTCTCCTTTTGCTGATTCTAATTTTTTTGATTTCGTTCGAGTCAACATTTATTTTTCTTTCATATAAGGTCTGTTCAATTTCAACAGCTGCTTGGTTCGGCACTGCAATACCGATCGAAAATTATTTGCAGCAGTTTGTTCTGGTAGAATCGATTAATTTTAAAATTAACAGATGTCGGTAATGTTGTTCGTATTTTTGGAAGAAATGGCTGTTGCAAATTATCAATCCTTGTTGATGACGTCACAAAAATGCTCTCGGAAGCACTAGCGCTCGGTACGGCAGTATTTGCGAAGTACGGCGGTATTTGTTATGCGATGGCTTTGACGATGCAAACAAATCTTGAAACAGCTCGGCGGTGGCTATTCAAGTCTAGCGATCCTGTAAGTATAATTACCTGAAGCAGTACGGCGGTGACTGCACGGAGTATATTAATTCCTAATAAATATCACAATGGCGGTGAAAATGCTGTGGTGGCAGCGGAAGAAAGCAAATTCTAAAACTTTTGTAATTATATTTGTAATTATTCTAAAACTTTTGTAATTATATTTGTAATTATTTGTTAACAAAATTAAAAATTATTAATTCAAATTTCAATTATATTTGTGGTGTGGTTGGTTTAAATTTCAGTGCCAGCTTCTTGGTTGTTTAGAATTTGCTGCTTTCTTCCCGGCTGCTCTTCTGCTACTCACTCGTTCGTTAAAAATTATCGGGCGAGTTTGTACTTCGGCGAGACATCTTACGGCGAAGACAGTAGCTTTTACTGCGACAGTTTGCAACATTGAAATGCTGTAACTTTTTGCTGGAGCGTCATAAAAACTCAAAATTTAATAACAATAAAGAATTATTGTCAATTTGAGATATCGGTATAACAGATCTACAATAATGTACAATGTATCTTTGAGTAAAAAATTAAAAACTGATACAACTTCAAAGTTCACACACTGTGCGTAATATAACTATCAAAGTTTGCAACATTGAAATGCTATAATTTGTTGCTGGATCGTCATAAGACCTCGAAATTTTGTGACAATAAAGTAGTATTGTCACTTTGAGATATCGGTATAACAGTGCTAGCAGTGAGTAAAAAATGAAACACTGATGCAACTTCAAAATTCACTAAATTGTATACTGTGCGTAATATAACTACAAACTTTGCAACATTGAAATGCTGTAACTTTTTACTGGTGCGTCATGAAACCTCGAAATTTTGTGACAGTTAAGTACTATTGTTAATTTGAGATATCGGTATAATAGTGCTACCCTTGAAAAAAATATGAAACACTGATGCAACTTCAAAATTCACTAACTTTTATACTGTGCGTAGTATAACAATCAAAGTTTTCAATATTGAAATGCTGTAACTTTTACCTGGTGCGTCATAAAATCTTGAAAGTTTGGGACAATAAAGTACTATTGTCAATTTGAGATATCGGTATAACAGTGCTACCCTTGAGTAAAAAATTAAACACTGATGCAACTTCAAAATTCACCAACTTTTATACTGTGCGTAATATAAATATCAAAGTTTGCAACATTGAAATGCTGTAAATTTTTACTGGTGCGTCATAAGACCTTGAAATTTTGTGACAATAAAGTACTATTGTCAATTTGAGATATCGGTATAACAGTGCTGCCTTTGAGTAAAAAATGAAACACTGATGCAACTTCAAAATTCACTAACTTTTATACTGTGCGTAATATAACTATCAAAGTTTGCAACATTGAAATGCTGTAACTTTTTACTGTTGCGTCATAAGACCTTGAAATTTTGTGACAATAAAGTACTATTGTCAATTTGAGATATCGGTATAACAGTGCTCCCTTTGAGTAAAAAATGAAACACTGATGCAACTGCAATGTTCACTAACTTTTAGACTGTGCGTAATATAACTGTCAAAGTTTGCAATTTTGAAATGCTATAACTTTTTACTGGAGCCTCATAAGACCTCGAAGTTTTGTGACTATTAAGTATTATTTTTCAGTTAGAGATATTGGTATAGCAATGCTACTCTTGAGTAAAAAATGAAGCACTGATGCAACTTCAAAGTTCACTAACTTTTAAACTGTGCTTAATATAACTGTAATTATATTTGTAATTATTTTAAAACTTTTGTAATTATATTTGTAATTATTTGTTAACAAGATTAAAAATTATTAATTCAAATTTCAATTATTTTTGTGGTGTGGTTGGTTTAAATTTCAGTGCCAGCTTCTTGGTTGTTTAGAATTTGCTGCTTTCTTCCCGGCTGCTCTTCTGCTACTCACTTGTTCATTAAAAATTACCGGGCTTGTTTGTACTTCGGCGAGACATCTTCCGGCGAAGACAGTAGCTTTTACTGCGACAGTTTGCAACATTGAAATGCTGTAACTTTTTGCTGGAGCGTCATAAAAACTCGAAATTTAATACCAATAAAGAATTATTGTCAATTTGAGATATCGGTATAACAGATCTACAATAATGTACAATGTATCTTTGAGTAAAAAATTAAAACTGATACAACTTCAAAGTTCACAAACTTTTATACTGTGCGTAATATAACTATCAAAGTTTGCAAAATTGAAATGCTATAATTTGTTGCTGGATCGTCATAAGACCTCGAAATTTTGTGACAATAAAGTAGTATTGTCACTTTGAGATATCGGTATAACAGTGCTAGCAGTGAGTAAAAAATGAAACACTGATGCAACTTCAAAATTCACTAAATTGTATACTGTGCGTAATATAACTACAAAGTTTGCAAAATTGAAATGCTGTAACTTTTTACTGGTGCGTCATGAAAGCTCGAAATTTTGTGACAGTTAAGTACTATTGTTAATTTGAGATATCGGTATAATAGTGCTACCCTTGAAAAAAATATGAAACACTGATGCAACTTCAAAATTCACTAACTTTTATACTGTGCGTAGTATAACAATCAAAGTTTTCAATATTGAAATGCTGTAACTTTTACCTGGTGCGTCATAAAATCTTGAAAGTTTGGGACAATAAAGTACTATTGTCAATTTGAGATATCGGTATAACAGTGCTACCCTTGAGTAAAAAATTAAACACTGATGCAACTTCAAAATTCACCAACTTTTATACTGTGCGTAATATAACTATCAAAGTTTGCAACATTGAAATGCTGTAAATTTTTACTGGTGCGTCATAAGACCTTGAAATTTTGTGACAATAAAGTACTATTGTCAATTTGAGGTATCGGTATAACAGTGCTACCTTTGAGTAAAAAATGAAACACTGATGCAACTTCAATATTCACTAACTTTTATACTGTGCGTAATATAACTATCAAAGTTTGCAACATTGAAATGCTGTAACTTTTTACTGTTGCGTCATAAGACCTTGAAATTTTGTGACAATAAAGTACTATTGTCAATTTGAAATATCGGTATAACAGTGCTCCCTTTGAGTAAAAAATGAAACACTGATGCAACTGCAATGTTCACTAACTTTTAGACTGTGCGTAATATAACTGTCAAAGTTTGCAATTTTGAAATGCTATAACTTTTTACTGGAGCCTCATAAGACCTCGAAGTTTTGTGACTATTAAGTATTATTTTTCAGTTAGAGATATTGGTATAGCAATGCTACCCTTGAGTAAAAAATGAAGCACTGATGCAACTTCAAAGTTCACTAACTTTTAAACTGTGCTTAATATAACTGTAATTATATTTGTAATTATTTTAAAACTTTTGTAATTATATTTGTAATTATTTGTTAACAAGATTAAAAATTATTAATTCAAATTTCAATTATTTTTGTGGTGTGGTTGGTTTAAATTTCAGTGCCAGCTTCTTGGTTGTTTAGAATTTGCTGCTTTCTTCCCGGCTGCTCTTCTGCTACTCACTTGTTCATTAAAAATTACCGGGCTTGTTTGTACTTCGGCGAGACATCTTCCGGCGAAGACAGTAGCTTTTACTGCGACATCCCACCTCCCGGTGGATTCATACTGGGATCCACGAAACTTAAAGCGGCTAGCTTAGATGCAGGTCGACGGATAATACCGCGGCACACCGGACTTGGCCGTCCTTGGCAGTGAAGACTTCAATTATTCGCCCTTTGACCCATTGGCTTCTTGGTAAGACAGGATCGCATACAACAACCAGCTGGTCTACTCTTAGTGGCGAGGCTGTACTCCTCCATTTTTGTCGTGCAAAAGTTGTGGCAAGTACTCCACAATCCACCTTTTCCACTGACGATCCTTCAGGTTCTGCGCAATTCTCCATTGTTTGCGCAGACAGATTTTCTCATCTTCCGGTGCAGGTGTTTGAGTGGAATTGAGGCAGCCACTCAAGAAGTGGTTCGGAGTAAGTGGTTCCTCTTCTTCATGGGTTATAGGAAGTTCTGTAAGTGGACGGCTGTTTATTATATTTTCCGCCTCAATCAGTGCGCTGCGGAAGGTCTCCAAGCGTGGTGCCTCATCCTTCAGGGTTCTCTGTAGCAGGCGTTTCACGCATTGGACAAGCCGCTCCCAACAACCTCCAGCGCTAGGATTGGCTGGGCAATTAAAAATCCATTCTATGTCTATGGCTCTTGATCCTTTTTAATAATGTGCGAGCATGAGGCACCCAGAACTTTTGCCGCATTTCATTTATTGTTAGGCAGTCGTTCTGGTGATGTCTCTTTTGGTGGTAGTGCTTCATTATCAGGTGCGACACGCGATGTTTCTGCGGTAATATTATCGGGCGTCGGGCTGATTCAGGGATGTAATTAGCGGCGTCGATTCTTCCGTTGACTCTTAGCAGACCATCAGGATACAGCATCGGCGTGAGCTTAAATATGGCACTGGTCTTTGAAATTCCTGTACTTGCGCGTAGGGCTGACATTTCATCTGCAAATGACTCGTATTGTACGCGACAGCATACAAATTTTTCAGCATCAGAAACTTCAGCTGCTGTGAGCTCTCCAAACTGACGGGATCTAGATTTTGCGTTGCGAATGAACAGAAATATCCATGCTGTCACTCTCAACGTCTTCATGTAGGATGAAAACTCGATCAAACTATCAAGAATATTGTCTGTGTTTATTATGTGTAACACCTGATTAACAGCTTCTGCAGATACACAGTGCTCTGAGTGAAGCATCCCAGCTTCTCGAGGCCAGTGTATTTGTTCTTGGCACAAGAAATCTGGACCCAATATCTAACGGCTGTCTTGCTCTACATACTGTAGCAACTTGGCTCTAGTTGCATCGTCGGCGACGTTCATCGATGTTGGTATCCAGCGCCATTGCATCGGCGTGGAAGTGGCAAGTATCTCAGCAATACGGTAGGCAACGAATTGCTTATACTTACGGGTTGTGGAACGAAGCCAAATCAGAATTGTCTTGGAATCGCTCCAAAATGTCGTAGCGTTGATCTTGAAATCATGACAGTCTTCAATGGAAGTCTTCAGTCAGCTTCCTAGTACGGCCGCTTGCAATTCCAGGCGCGGTACGGTCATACCCTTTGCAGGTGCACATATCGTTTTGGCAGCAACGAATGCGACTTCTACCTCGTTTGCTTTGCAAACACGCAAAAAGGCGACTGCTGTAAATGCACTTTTACTAGCATCAACGAATATGTGCAGCTGTGTATCATCGGCATTCGGCAACAAATACAACAAGCAACGCGGTACTGAAAAGGTTTTAACGCCCTGAAAAACGTTCCACCATGCAAACCACTGTTTCTCCAAATCTGATGGCAGCTGCTCATCCCACTGGATTTTCCGCTTCCACAGCGACTGCAGAAGTAGCTTGGCGAAAATAGTGATGTTGGCTAGGAGGCCAAAGGGGTCGTAAATAGCCATAACGATTCCCAGCAACTCTCTCTTAGTCGGTGTTCTCCTGTACTCCAGCACCTGCCGTGGAATTCTATGGAACTTAAAGTGGAATTCAAACCTGTCGACTCCAGAGTTCCAAAACATACCCAGCACCTTCTCTGTTGTTGGCTGCAGTTCAGTGTTGATAACTTCTTGTTGCTTGACTTGGCTACCATTCAGTTTGACCTGCAGCTTCTTGCAGTTTGATACGAAATTTCTGAGCGTGAATCCTGCGGCAGCGTTTATCTTCCGGGCCTCAAACATTACCTTCTCGGCCTCCTGTACGTCATCAAAACTTATGACCAGGTCATCCACATAGGTGTTGTCAATGATAGCTTTTGCGCCACCTGGCATGTGAAGCAAAAACTGTGCTGCGTTCACGTTTTTTATGTATTCTGCACAACACGGCGAACAAATCGCTCCGAAGATCATCGACATCATTGAGTAGACACGGATAGGCTCGGCTGAATTTCCGTCTCTCCAAAGAAAGCGCTGTGAGTCCTGGTCTTCAGCTCGTATGCGGACTTGTGAGAACATTTCTTGAATATCTCCTGCAACAGCGATACCTCCTTGTCGAAATTTGTGCATGATGGCCAAAAGTGGCTGCGCATGCTCAGGACCCTTTAATAATACTGAGTTGGGCGATACGTTAGAAATAGCAGCTGCAGGTTCAAAGACGATACGAAGCTTATCCGGCTTATGCGGGTTCACTACACCAAAGTGAGGAAGGTACCAGGTTGTAGGACTATGTCTCTCAGCAGCCTCTGGTGACAACAATTTGGCGTACCCCTTGTCAATGTATTTGGCGACTTCCGTTTTATATCTGGCTGCAAATCCGGCATCCCGGGACATCTTCCCCTCAATATTTAACAGGCGCTGCTTGGCCACAACATAGCTCTGCGGCAGCTTAGTGGCATCGTTGCGCCATAATAGACCAACTTCATAGTGTTGGCCGATGTTTTGTGTGGTCTCAATCAATATTTTTCTTGCTCTGGCGTTCTCATCTGACTCCAGGACTGTGCTGGTGCTGCGGACTCCAAAACTTTCTACAGAAAAGTACTCTTCGACCAATCTGTTCAGTTGTTTTAAAGTAGATGCTTCTCTGACGTGCAACACCCTTGACATTGAGGTGGTGCTTGAGTGAAGTGGCCCATATGCCACCCAACCCAACATAGTTGCCGCAGCGATAGGTTGATCTGGACCGGCGGCGACAGTTTTCTCTGACATGCCTAAAAAACTATTATCCAATCCCAGCAGCAGGACCGGCTTGGCGGCTTGGTAGCCGGTGATTGGCACATCTGTGAAGTGCCCATGCTGTTGCTTCATGAATGTCTGCATTGGTAAATTAAGCTGCTTCACGGTGCATACGTTTCTGAGTGGGTACTCCTGGCCACCACACTCTGCACGTACGTTCAAGCTTACCTTTTTCGATGGCTCCGTGGTTTGCTTCTCTCCATACCACTGAAGCGTCAGCTGTGCAGTAGGGCCTTTGAGACCAAGTTGATTTGCGATGGTCTCTTTAAGAAGTGAGACCGAAGAACCTTCATCAAACATCGCAAATACAGGTATGCTACCACGTGGACCAAACAGCACCACGGGTAGTATCTTAAATAAGCTTGACTGCTGGTGTTGACGGCAGTACATGCTCGACATCCTCTGGTTTCAGCTCTGCTAGCGGCTTAGTTGTCTGGGGCAGTAAGTTGTGATGCATACGGGTGCATCCATTTATACCACATGCATGCCTTGCCTGGCAACTCAGCACGTTATGCCCTCTATGCAAGCAGGCAAAACAAAGGCGGTGACGCTTTACCAAAGTCCATTTGTCATTTGTATTAAGCGCCTTAAATTGACGACATGCGCTCAGTTTGTGGCTCAAATTGCATTGCACACAACTGAGTTGTTGCTGTTCCACTTGAGGTTCGGTGCTATGCAAAACGCGACGTGGAATAGCACCTCGTGATATGGTCAGACGGTTCTGAAGGTTAGCTTGTTGCACCCCTTGGTGCGGCTGCGGGGGTTGATGTTGGCGCATAGCTGTACTAGCTATGGCTGGCATCAAGCTCACTACATTTGCGAGTTCACTAACCCAGTCGGCAAAGGCTTCAACGGTGGCATAAGGCGTTATATTGGAGGCGTGTCGACTCCATTCATATTGCTTGGTGGGCGGAAGCTTTCCAATAAGCTGCTCAAGAAGAGTAGGGTTGGCCAAATGGTGATCGCATTTTGCTGACTTAAAAAAGGCGACAATATTTCGGACGCGGTTTGAGAATTCCAACACTTGCTCAAGTCGATTCTCATAAATCGGTGGGAACTGCTGCACCTTTTGCAGCTGCGAGCGGATCAAAAAGTCAGAGCGTCCAAAATTGAACTCTAACTCCTGTATGACTTTGGTCACGTCGTCAGGATATATGAGTAGTGACGTCACAGCGCGCTTCGCATTCCCTTGAAGAGCCTTATGCAAACGCATAAGGTTCTGGCGATTATTATAACCAAATTCATTGGTAGTGTCTCTGAAGTTGGCTAAAAACAGGGGCCAATCTTCAGGGTTTCCATCGAAAGATGGCAGTGACAGTTAAGTACTATTGTTAATTTGAGATATCGGTATAATAGTGCTACCCTTGAAAAAAATATGAAACACTGATGCAACTTCAAAATTCACTAACTTTTATACTGTGCGTAGTATAACAATCAAAGTTTTCAATATTGAAATGCTGTAACTTTTACCTGGTGCGTCATAAAATCTTGAAAGTTTGGGACAATAAAGTACTATTGTCAATTTGAGATATCGGTATAACAGTGCTACCCTTGAGTAAAAAATTAAACACTGATGCAACTTCAAAATTCACCAACTTTTATACTGTGCGTAATATAACTATCAAAGTTTGCAACATTGAAATGCTGTAAATTTTTACTGGTGCGTCATAAGACCTTGAAATTTTGTGACAATAAAGTACTATTGTCAATTTGAGATATCGGTATAACAGTGCTCCCTTTGAGTAAAAAATGAAACACTGATGCAACTGCAATATTCACTAACTTTTATACTGTGCGTAATATAACTATCAAAGTTTGCAACATTGAAATGCTGGAGCTTTTTACTGTTGCGTCATAAGACCTTGATATTTTGTGACAATAAAGTACTATTGTCAATTTGAGATATCGGTATAACAGTGCTCCCTTTGAGTAAAAAATGAAACACTGATGCAACTGCAATGTTCACTAACTTTTAGACTGTGCGTAATATAACTGTCAAAGTTTGCAATTTTGAAATGCTATAACTTTTTACTGGAGCCTCATAAGACCTCGAAGTTTTGTGACTATTAAGTATTATTTTTCAGTTAGAGATATTGGTATAGCAATGCTACTCTTGAGTAAAAAATGAAGCACTGATGCAACTTCAAAGTTCACTAACTTTTAAACTGTGCTTAATATAACTGTAATTATATTTGTAATTATTTTAAAACTTTTGTAATTATATTTGTAATTATTTGTTAACAAGATTAAAAATTATTAATTCAAATTTCAATTATTTTTGTGGTGTGGTTGGTTTAAATTTCAGTGCCAGCTTCTTGGTTGTTTAGAATTTGCTGCTTTCTTCCCGGCTGCTCTTCTGCTACTCACTTGTTCATTAAAAATTACCGGGCTTGTTTGTACTTCGGCGAGACATCTTCCGGCGAAGACAGTAGCTTTTACTGCGACAGTTTGCAACATTGAAATGCTGTAACTTTTTGCTGGAGCGTCATAAAAACTCGAAATTTAATACCAATAAAGAATTATTGTCAATTTGAGATATCGGTATAACAGATCTACAATAATGTACAATGTATCTTTGAGTAAAAAATTAAAACTGATACAACTTCAAAGTTCACAAACTTTTATACTGTGCGTAATATAACTATCAAAGTTTGCAAAATTGAAATGCTATAATTTGTTGCTGGATCGTCATAAGACCTCGAAATTTTGTGACAATAAAGTAGTATTGTCACTTTGAGATATCGGTATAACAGTGCTAGCAGTGAGTAAAAAATGAAACACTGATGCAACTTCAAAATTCACTAAATTGTATACTGTGCGTAATATAACTACAAAGTTTGCAACATTGAAATGCTGTAACTTTTTACTGGTGCGTCATGAAAGCTCGAAATTTTGTGACAGTTAAGTACTATTGTTAATTTGAGATATCGGTATAATAGTGCTACCCTTGAAAAAAATATGAAACACTGATGCAACTTCAAAATTCACTAACTTTTATACTGTGCGTAGTATAACAATCAAAGTTTTCAATATTGAAATGCTGTAACTTTTACCTGGTGCGTCATAAAATCTTGAAAGTTTGGGACAATAAAGTACTATTGTCAATTTGAGATATCGGTATAACAGTGCTACCCTTGAGTAAAAAATTAAACACTGATGCAACTTCAAAATTCACCAACTTTTATACTGTGCGTAATATAACTATCAAAGTTTGCAACATTGAAATGCTGGAAATTTTTACTGGTGCGTCATAAGACCGTGAAATTTTGTGACAATAAAGTACTATTGTCAATTTGAGATATCGGTATAACAGTGCTCCCTTTGAGTAAAAAATGAAACACTGATGCAACTGCAATATTCACTAACTTTTATACTGTGCGTAATATAACTATCAAAGTTTGCAACATTGAAATGCTGTAACTTTTTACTGTTGCGTCATAAGACCTTGAAATTTTGTGACAATAAAGTACTATTGTCAATTTGAGATATCGGTATAACAGTGCTCCCTTTGAGTAAAAAATGAAACACTGATGCAACTGCAATGTTCACTAACTTTTAGACTGTGCGTAATATAACTGTCAAAGTTTGCAATTTTGAAATGCTATAACTTTTTACTGGAGCCTCATAAGACCTCGAAGTTTTGTGACTATTAAGTATTATTTTTCAGTTAGAGATATTGGTATAGCAATGCTACCCTTGAGTAAAAAATGAAGCACTGATGCAACTTCAAAGTTCACTAACTTTTAAACTGTGCTTAATATAACTGTAATTATATTTGTAATTATTTTAAAACTTTTGTAATTATATTTGTAATTATTTGTTTACAAGATTAAAAATTATTAATTCAAATTTCAATTATTTTTGTGGTGTGGTTGGTTTAAATTTCAGTGCCAGCTTCTTGGTTGTTTAGAATTTGCTGCTTTCTTCCCGGCTGCTCTTCTGCTACTCACTTGTTCATTAAAAATTACCGGGCTTGTTTGTACTTCGGCGAGACATCTTCCGGCGAAGACAGTAGCTTTTACTGCGACATCCCACCTCCCGGTGGATTCATACTGGGATCCACGAAACTTAAAGCGGCTAGCTTAGATGCAGGTCGACGGATAATACCGCGGTACACCGGACTTGGCCGTCCTTGGCAGTGAAGACTTCAATTATTCGCCCTTTGACCCATTGGCTTCTTGGTAAGACAGGATCGCATACAACAACCAGCTGGTCTACTCTTAGTGGCGAGGCTAACTCCTCCATTTTTGTCGGTGCAAAAGTTGTGGCAAGTACTCCACAATCCACCTTTTCCACTGACGATCCTTCAGGTTCTGCGCAATTCTCCATTGTTTGCGCAGACAGATTTTCTCATCTTCCGGTGCAGGTGTTTGAGTGGAATTGAGGCAGCCACTCAAGAAGTGGTTCGGAGTAAGTGGTTCCTCTTCTTCATGGGTTATAGGAAGTTCTGTAAGTGGACGGCTGTTTATTATATTTTCCGCCTCAATCAGTGCGCTGCGGAAGGTCTCCAAGCGTGGTGCCTCATCCTTCAGGGTTCTCTGTAGCAGGCGTTTCACGCATTGGACAAGCCGCTCCCAACAACCTCCAGCGCTAGGATTGGCTGGGCAATTAAAAATCCATTCTATGTCTATGGCTCTTGATCCTTTTTAATAATGTGCGAGCATGAGGCACCCAGAACTTTTGCCGCATTTCATTTATTGTTAGGCAGTCGTTCTGGTGATGTCTCTTTTGGTGGTAATGCTTCATTATCAGGTGCGACACGCGATGTTTCTGCGGTAATATTATCGGGCGTCGGGCTGATTCAGGGATGTAATTAGCGGCGTCGATTCTTCCGTTGACTCTTAGCAGACCATCAGGATACAGCATCGGCGTGAGCTTAAATATGGCACTGGTCTTTGAAATTCCTGTACTTGCGCGTAGGGCTGACATTTCATCTGCAAATGACTCGTATTGTACGCGACAGCATACAAATTTTTCAGCATCAGAAACTTCAGCTGCTGTGAGCTCTCCAAACTGACGGGATCTAGATTTTGCGTTGCGAATGAACAGAAATATCCATGCTGTCACTCTCAACGTCTTCATGTAGGATCAAAACTCGATCAAACTATCAAGAATATTGTCTGTGTTTATTATGTGTAACACCTGATTAACAGCTTCTGCAGATACACAGTGCTCTGAGTGAAGCATCCCAGCTTCTCGAGGCCAGTGTATTTGTTCTTGGCACAAGAAATCTGGACCCAATATCTAACGGCTGTCTTGCTCTACATACTGTAGCAACTTGGCTCTAGTTGCATCGTCGGCGACGTTCATCGATGTTGGTATCCAGCGCCATTGCATCGGCGTGGAAGTGGCAAGTATCTCAGCAATACGGTAGGCAACGAATTGCTTATACTTACGGGTTGTGGAACGAAGCCAAATCAGAATTGTCTTGGAATCGCTCCAAAATGTCGTAGCGTTGATCTTGAAATCATGACAGTCTTCAATCGAAGTCTTCAGTCAGCTTCCTAGTACGGCCGCTTGCAATTCCAGGCGCGGTACGGTCATACCCTTTGCAGGTGCACATATCGTTTTGGCAGCAACGAATGCGACTTCTACCTCGTTTGCTTTGCAAACACGCAAAAAGGCGACTGCTGTAAATGCACTTTTACTAGCATCAACGAATATGTGCAGCTGTGTATCATCGGCATTCGGCAACAAATACAACAAGCAACGCGGTACTGAAAAGTTTTTAACGCCCTGAAAAACGTTCCACCATGCAAACCACTGTTTCTCCAAATCTGATGGCAGCTGCTCATCCCACTGGATTTTCCGCTTCCACAGCGACTGCAGAAGTAGCTTGGCGAAAATAGTGATGTTGGCTAGGAGGCCAAAGGGGTCGTAAATAGCCATAACGATTCCCAGCAACTCTCTCTTAGTCGGTGTTCTCCTGTACTCCAGCACCTGCCGTGGAATTCTATGGAACTTAAAGTGGAATTCAAACCTGTCGACTCCAGAGTTCCAAAACATACCCAGCACCTTCTCTGTTGTTGGCTGCAGTTCAGTGTTGATAACTTCTTGTTGCTTGACTTGGCTACCATTCAGTTTGACCTGCAGCTTCTTGCAGTTTGATACGAAATTTCTGAGCGTGAATCGTGCGGCAGCGTTTATCTTCCGGGCCTCAAACATTACCTTCTCGGCCTCCTGTACGTCATCAAAACTTATGACCAGGTCATCCACATAGGTGTTGTCAATGATAGCTTTTGCGCCACCTGGCATGTGAAGCAAAAACTGTGCTGCGTTCACGTTTTTTATGTATTCTGCACAACACGGCGAACAAATCGCTCCGAAGATAATCGACATCATTGAGTAGACACGGATAGGCTCGGCTGAATTTCCGTCTCTCCAAAGAAAGCGCTGTGAGTCCTGGTCTTCAGCTCGTATGCGGACTTGTGAGAACATTTCTTGAATATCTCCTGCAACAGCGATACCTCCTTGTCGAAATTTGTGCATGATGGCCAAAAGTGGCTGCGCATGCTCAGGACCCTTTAATAATACTGAGTTGGGCGATACGTTAGAAATAGCAGCTGCAGAATCAAAGACGATACGAAGCTTATCCGGCTTATGCGGGTTCACTACACCAAAGTGAGGAAGGTACCAGGTTGTAGGACTATGTCTCTCAGCAGCCTCTGGTGACAACAATTTGGCGTACCCCTTGTCAATGTATTTGGCGACTTCCGTTTTATATCTGGCTGCAAATCCGGCATCCCGGGACATCTTCCCCTCAATATTTAACAGGCGCTGCTTGGCCACAACATAGCTCTGCGGCAGCTTAGTGGCATCGTTGCGCCATAATAGACCAACTTCATAGTGTTGGCCGATGTTTTGTGTGGTCTCAATCAATATTTTTCTTGCTCTGGCGTTCTCATCTGACTCCAGGACTGTGCTGGTGCTGCGGACTCCAAAACTTTCTACAGAAAAGTACTCTTCGACCAATCTGTTCAGTTGTTTTAAAGTAGATGCTTCTCTGACGTGCAACACCCTTGACATTGAGGTGGTGCTTGAGTGAAGTGGCCCATATGCCACCCAACCCAACATAGTTGCCGCAGCGATAGGTTGATCTGGACCGGCGGCGACAGTTTTCTCTGACATGCCTAAAAAACTATTATCCAATCCCAGCAGCAGGACCGGCTTGGCGGCTTGGTAGCCGGTGATTGGCACATCTGTGAAGTGCCCATGCTGTTGCTTCATGAATGTCTGCATTGGTAAATTAAGCTGCTTCACGGTGCATACGTTTCTGAGTGGGTACTCCTGGCCACCACACTCTGCACGTACGTTCAAGCTTACCTTTTTCGATGGCTCCGTGGTTTGCTTCTCTCCATACCACTGAAGCGTCAGCTGTGCAGTAGGGCCTTTGAGACCAAGTTGATTTGCGATGGTCTCTTCAAGAAGTGAGACCGAAGAACCTTCATCAAACATCGCAAATACAGGTATGCTACCACGTGGACCAAACAGCACCACGGGTAGTATCTTAAATAAGCTTGACTGCTGGTGTTGACGGCAGTACATGCTCGACATCCTCTGGTTTCAGCTCTGCTAGCGGCTTAGTTGTCTGGGGCAGTAAGTTGTGATGCATACGGGTGCATCCATTTATACCACATGCATGCCTTGCCTGGCAACTCAGCACGTTATGCCCTCTATGCAAGCAGGTAAAACAAAGGCGGTGACGCTTTACCAAAGTCCATTTGTCATTTGTATTAAGCGCCTTAAATTGACGACATGCGCTCAGTTTGTGGCTCAAATTGCATTGCACACAACTGAGTTGTTGCTGTTCCACTTGAGGTTCGGTGCTATGCAAAACGCGACGTGGAATAGCACCTCGTGATATGGTCAGACGGTTCTGAAGGTTAGCTTGTTGCACCCCTTGGTGCGGCTGCGGGGGTTGATGTTGGCGCATAGCTGTACTAGCTATGGCTGGCATCAAGCTCACTACATTTGCGAGTTCACTAACCCAGTCGGCAAAGGCTTCAACGGTGGCATAAGGCGTTATATTGGAGGCGTGTCGACTCCATTCATATTGCTTGGTGGGCGGAAGCTTTCCAATAAGCTGCTCAAGAAGAGTAGGGTTGGCCAAATGGTGATCGCATTTTGCTGACTTAAAAAAGGCGACAATATTTCGGACGCGGTTTGAGAATTCCAACACTTGCTCAAGTCGATTCTCATAAATCGGTGGGAACTGCTGCACCTTTTGCAGCTGCGAGCGGATCAAAAAGTCAGAGCGTCCAAAATTGAACTCTAACTCCTGTATGACTTTGGTCACGTCGTCAGGATATATGAGTAGTGACGTCACAGCGCGCTTCGCATTCCCTTGAAGAGCCTTATGCAAACGCATAAGGTTCTGGCGATTATTATAACCAAATTCATTGGTAGTGTCTCTGAAGTTGGCTAAAAACAGGGGCCAATCTTCAGGGTTTCCATCGAAAGATGGCAGTGACAGTTAAGTACTATTGTTAATTTGAGATATCGGTATAATAGTGCTACCCTTGAAAAAAATATGAAACACTGATGCAACTTCAAAATTCACTAACTTTTATACTGTGCGTAGTATAACAATCAAAGTTTTCAATATTGAAATGCTGTAACTTTTACCTGGTGCGTCATAAAATCTTGAAAGTTTGGGACAATAAAGTACTATTGTCAATTTGAGATATCGGTATAACAGTGCTACCCTTGAGTAAAAAATTAAACACTGATGCAACTTCAAAATTCACCAACTTTTATACTGTGCGTAATATAAATATCAAAGTTTGCAACATTGAAATGCTGTAAATTTTTACTGGTGCGTCATAAGACCTTGAAATTTTGTGACAATAAAGTACTATTGTCAATTTGAAATATCAGTATAACAGTGTTCCCTTTGAGTAAAAAATGAAACACTGATGCAACTGCAATGTTCACTAACTTTTATATTGTGCGTAATATAACTATCAAAGTTTGCAACATTGAAATGCTGTAACTTTTTAGTGTTGCGTCATAAGACCTTGAAATTTTGTGACAATAAAGTACTATTGTCAATTTGAAATATCGGTATAACAGTGCTCCCTTTGAGTAAAAAATGAAACACTGATGCAACTGCAATGTTCACTAACTTTTATACTGTGCGTAATATAACTGTCAAAGTTTGCAATTTTGAAATGCTATAACTTTTTACTGGAGCGTCATAAGACCTCGAAGTTTTGTGACTATTAAGTATTATTTTTCAGTTAGAGATATTGGTATAGCAGTGCTACCCTTGAGTAAAAAATGAAGCACTGATGCAACTCCAAAGTTCACTAACTTTTAAA
This sequence comes from Clusia tigrina, assembly GCA_920105625.2. Taxonomy (NCBI): domain Eukaryota; kingdom Metazoa; phylum Arthropoda; class Insecta; order Diptera; family Clusiidae; genus Clusia; species Clusia tigrina. The sequence continues at coordinate 295,995,680 of OV050030.1, read as the reverse complement.
CTGTGCTTAATATAACTGTAATTATATTTGTAATTATTTTAAAACTTTTGTAATTATATTTGTAATTATTTGTTAACAAGATTAAAAATTATTAATTCAAATTTCAATTATATTTGTGGTGTGGTTGGTTTAAATTTCAGTGCCAGCTTCTTGGTTGTTTCGAATTTGCTGCTTTCTTCCCGGCTGCTCTTCTGCTAGTCACTCGTTCGTTAAAAATTACCGGGCGAGTTTGTACTTCGGCGAGACATCTTACGGCGAAGACAGTAGCTTTTACTGCGACAGTTTGCAACATTGAAATGCTGTAACTTTTTGCTGGAGCGTCATAAAAACTCGAAATTTAATACCAATAAAGAATTATTGTCAATTTGAGATATCGGTATAACAGATCTACAATAATGTACAATGTATCTTTGAGTAAAAAATTAAAAACTGATACAACTTCAAAGTTCACAAACTTTTATACTGTGCGTAATATAACTATCAAAGTTTGCAACATTGAAATGCTATAATTTGTTGCTGGATCATCATAAGACCTCGAAATTTTGTGACAATAAAGTAGTATTGTCACTTTGAGATATCGGTATAACAGTGCTAGCAGTGAGTAAAAAATGAAACACTGATGCAACTTCAAAATTCACTAAATTGTATACTGTGCGTAATATAACTACAAAGTTTGCAACATTGAAATGCTGTAACTTTTTACTGGTGCGTCATGAAACCTCGAAATTTTGTGACAGTTAAGTACTATTGTTAATTTGAGATATCGGTATAATAGTGCTACCCTTGAAAAAAATATGAAACACTGATGCAACTTCAAAATTCACTAACTTTTATACTGTGCGTAGTATAACAATCAAAGTTTTCAATATTGAAATGCTGTAACTTTTACCTGGTGCGTCATAAAATCTTGAAAGTTTGGGACAATAAAGTACTATTGTCAATTTGAGATATCGGTATAACAGTGCTACCCTTGAGTAAAAAATTAAACACTGATGCAACTTCAAAATTCACCAACTTTTATACTGTGCGTAATATAAATATCAAAGTTTGCAACATTGAAATGCTGTAAATTTTTACTGGTGCGTCATAAGACCTTGAAATTTTGTGACAATAAAGTACTATTGTCAATTTGAAATATCGGTATAACAGTGCTCCCTTTGAGTAAAAAATGAAACACTGATGCAACTGCAATATTCACTAACTTTTATACTGTGCGTAATATAACTATCAAAGTTTGCAACATTGAAATGCTGTAACTTTTTACTGTTGCGCCATTAGACCTTGAAATTTTGTGACAATAAAGTACTATTGTCAATTTGAAATATCGGTATAACAGTGCTCCCTTTGAGTAAAAAATGAAACACTGATGCAACTGCAATGTTCACTAACTTTTAGACTGTGCGTAATATAACTGTCAAAGTTTGCAATTTTGAAATGCTATAACTTTTTACTGGAGCCTCATAAGACCTCGAAGTTTTGTGACTATTAAGTATTTTTTTTCAGTTAGAGATATTGGTATAGCAATGCTACCCTTGAGTAAAAAATTAAGCACTGATGCAACTTCAAAGTTCACTAACTTTTAAACTGTGCTTAATATAACTGTAATTATATTTGTAATTATTTTAAAACTTTTGTAATTATATTTGTAATTATTTGTTAACAAGATTAAAAATTATTAATTCAAATTTCAATTATTTTTGTGGTGTGGTTGGTTTAAATTTCAGTGCCAGCTTCTTGGTTGTTTAGAATTTGCTGCTTTCTTCCCGGCTGCTCTTCTGCTACTCACTTGTTCATTAAAAATTACCGGGCTTGTTTGTACTTCGGCGAGACATCTTCCGGCGAAGACAGTAGCTTTTACTGCGACAGTTTGCAACATTGAAATGCTGTAACTTTTTGCTGGAGCGTCATAAAAACTCGAAATTTAATACCAATAAAGAATTATTGTCAATTTGAGATATCGGTATAACAGATCTACAATAATGTACAATGTATCTTTGAGTAAAAAATTAAAACTGATACAACTTCAAAGTTCACAAACTTTTATACTGTGCGTAATATAACTATCAAAGTTTGCAACATTGAAATGCTATAATTTGTTGCTGGATCGTCATAAGACCTCGAAATTTTGTGACAATAAAGTAGTATTGTCACTTTGAGATATCGGTATAACAGTGCTAGCAGTGAGTAAAAAATGAAACACTGATGCAACTTCAAAATTCACTAAATTGTATACTGTGCGTAATATAACTACAAAGTTTGCAACATTGAAATGCTGTAACTTTTTACTGGTGCGTCATGAAACCTCGAAATTTTGTGACAGTTAAGTACTATTGTTAATTTGAGATATCGGTATAATAGTGCTACCCTTGAAAAAAATATGAAACACTGATGCAACTTCAAAATTCACTAACTTTTATACTGTGCGTAGTATAACAATCAAAGTTTTCAATATTGAAATGCTGTAACTTTTACCTGGTGCGTCATAAAATCTTGAAAGTTTGGGACAATAAAGTACTATTGTCAATTTGAGATATCGGTATAACAGTGCTACCCTTGAGTAAAAAATTAAACACTGATGCAACTTCAAAATTCACCAACTTTTATACTGTGCGTAATATAAATATCAAAGTTTGCAACATTGAAATGCTGTAAATTTTTACTGGTGCGTCATAAGACCTTGAAATTTTGTGACAATAAAGTACTATTGTCAATTTGAAATATCGGTATAACAGTGCTCCCTTTGAGTAAAAAATGAAACACTGATGCAACTGCAATATTCACTAACTTTTATACTGTGCGTAATATAACTATCAAAGTTTGCAACATTGAAATGCTGTAACTTTTTACTGTTGCGTCATAAGACCTTGAAATTTTGTGACAATAAAGTACTATTGTCGATTTGAAATATCGGTATAACAGTGCTCCCTTTGAGTAAAAAATGAAACACTGATGCAACTGCAATGTTCACTAACTTTTAGACTGTGCGTAATATAACTGTCAAAGTTTGCAATTTTGAAATGCTATAACTTTTTACTGGAGCCTCATAAGACCTCGAAGTTTTGTGACTATTAAGTATTATTTTTCAGTTAGAGATATTGGTATAGCAATGCTACCCTTGAGTAAAAAATGAAGCACTGATGCAACTTCAAAGTTCACTAACTTTTAAACTGTGCTTAATATAACTGTAATTATATTTGTAATTATTTTAAAACTTTTGTAATTATATTTGTAATTATTTGTTAACAAGATTCAAAATTATTAATTCAAATTTCAATTATTTTTGTGGTGTGGTTGGTTTAAATTTCAGTGCCAGCTTCTTGGTTGTTTAGAATTAGCTGCTTTCTTCCCGGCTGCTCTTCTGCTACTCACTTGTTCATTAAAAATTACCGGGCTTGTTTGTACTTCGGCGAGACATCTTCCGGCGAAGACAGTAGCTTTTACTGCGACATCCCACCTCCCGGTGGATTCATACTGGGATCCACGAAACTTAAAGCGGCTAGCTTAGATGCAGGTCGACGGATAATACCGTGGCACACCGGACTTGGCCGTCCTTGGCAGTGAAGACTTCAATTATTCGCCCTTTGACCCATTGGCTTCTTGGTAAGACAGGATCGCATACAACAACCAGCTGGTCTACTCTTAGTGGCGAGGCTAACTCCTCCATTTTTGTCGGTGCAAAAGTTGTGGCAAGTACTCCACAATCCACCTTTTCCACTGACGATCCTTCAGGTTCTGCGCAATTCTCCATTGTTTGCGCAGACAGATTTTCTCATCTTCCGGTGCAGGTGTTTGAGTGGAATTGAGGCAGCCACTCAAGAAGTGGTTCGGAGTAAGTGGTTCCTCTTCTTCATGGGTTATAGGAAGTTCTGTAAGTGGACGGCTGTTTATTATATTTTCCGCCTCAATCAGTGCGCTGCGGAAGGTCTCCAAGCGTGGTGCCTCATCCTTCAGGGTTCTCTGTAGCAGGCGTTTCACGCATTGGACAAGCCGCTCCCAACAACCTCCAGCGCTAGGATTGGCTGGGCAATTAAAAATCCATTCTATGTCTATGGCTCTTGATCCTTTTTAATAATGTGCGAGCATGAGGCACCCAGAACTTTTGCCGCATTTCATTTATTGTTAGGCAGTCGTTCTGGTGATGTCTCTTTTGGTGGTAATGCTTCATTATCAGGTGCGACACGCGATGTTTCTGCGGTAATATTATCGGGCGTCGGGCTGATTCAGGGATGTAATTAGCGGCGTCGATTCTTCCGTTGACTCTTAGCAGACCATCAGGATACAGCATCGGCGTGAGCTTAAATATGGCACTGGTCTTTGAAATTCCTGTACTTGCCCGTAGGGCTGACATTTCATCTGCAAATGACTCGTATTGTACGCGACAGCATACAAATTTTTCAGCATCAGAAACTTCAGCTGCTGTGAGCTCTCCAAACTGACGGGATCTAGATTTTGCGTTGCGAATGAACAGAAATATCCATGCTGTCACTCTCAACGTCTTCATGTAGGATGAAAACTCGATCAAACTATCAAGAATATTGTCTGTGTTTATTATGTGTAACACCTGATTAACAGCTTCTGCAGATACACAGTGCTCTGAGTGAAGCATCCCAGCTTCTCGAGGCCAGTGTATTTGTTCTTGGCACAAGAAATCTGGACCCAATATCTAACGGCTGTCTTGCTCTACATACTGTAGCAACTTGGCTCTAGTTGCATCGTCGGCGACGTTCATCGATGTTGGTATCCAGCGCCATTGCATCGGCGTGGAAGTGGCAAGTATCTCAGCAATACGGTAGGCAACGAATTGCTTATACTTACGGGTTGTGGAACGAAGCCAAATCAGAATTGTCTTGGAATCGCTCCAAAATGTCGTAGCGTTGATCTTGAAATCATGACAGTCTTCAATCGAAGTCTTCAGTCAGCTTCCTAGTACGGCCGCTTGCAATTCCAGGCGCGGTACGGTCATACCCTTTGCAGGTGCACATATCGTTTTGGCAGCAACGAATGCGACTTCTACCTCGTTTGCTTTGCAAACACGCAAAAAGGCGACTGCTGTAAATGCACTTTTACTAGCATCAACGAATATGTGCAGCTGTGTATCATCGGCATTCGGCAACAAATACAACAAGCAACGCGGTACTGAAAAGTTTTTAACGCCCTGAAAAACGTTCCACCATGCAAACCACTGTTTCTCCAAATCTGATGGCAGCTGCTCATCCCACTGGATTTTCCGCTTCCACAGCGACTGCAGAAGTAGCTTGGCGAAAATAGTGATGTTGGCTAGGAGGCCAAAGGGGTCGTAAATAGCCATAACGATTCCCAGCAACTCTCTCTTAGTCGGTGTTCTCCTGTACTCCAGCACCTGCCGTGGAATTCTATGGAACTTAAAGTGGAATTCAAACCTGTCGACTCCAGAGTTCCAAAACATACCCAGCACCTTCTCTGTTGTTGGCTGCAGTTCAGTGTTGATAACTTCTTGTTGCTTGACTTGGCTACCATTCAGTTTGACCTGCAGCTTCTTGCAGTTTGATACGAAATTTCTGAGCGTGAATCGTGCGGCAGCGTTTATCTTCCGGGCCTCAAACATTACCTTCTCGGCCTCCTGTACGTCATCAAAACTTATGACCAGGTCATCCACATAGGTGTTGTCAATGATAGCTTTTGCGCCACCTGGCATGTGAAGCAAAAACTGTGCTGCGTTCACGTTTTTTATGTATTCTGCACAACACGGCGAACAAATCGCTCCGAAGATCATCGACATCATTGAGTAGACACGGATAGGCTCGGCTGAATTTCCGTCTCTCCAAAGAAAGCGCTGTGAGTCCTGGTCTTCAGCTCGTATGCGGACTTGTGAGAACATTTCTTGAATATCTCCTGCAACAGCGATACCTCCTTGTCGAAATTTGTGCATGATGGCCAAAAGTGGCTGCGCATGCTCAGGACCCTTTAATAATACTGAGTTGGGCGATACGAAGCTTATCCGGCTTATGCGGGTTCACTACACCAAAGTGAGGAAGGTACCAGGTTGTAGGACTATGTCTCTCAGCAGCCTCTGGTGACAACAATTTGGCGTACCCCTTGTCAATGTATTTGGCGACTTCCGTTTTATATCTGGCTGCAAATCCGGCATCCCGGGACATCTTCCCCTCAATATTTAACAGGCGCTGCTTGGCCACAACATAGCTCTGCGGCAGCTTAGTGGCATCGTTGCGCCATAATAGACCAACTTCATAGTGTTGGCCGATGTTTTGTGTGGTCTCAATCAATATTTTTCTTGCTCTGGCGTTCTCATCTGACTCCAGGACTGTGCTGGTGCTGCGGACTCCAAAACTTTCTACAGAAAAGTACTCTTCGACCAATCTGTTCAGTTGTTTTAAAGTATATGCTTCTTTGACGTGCAACACCCTTGACATTGACGTGGTGCTTGAGTGACCCATATGCCACCCAACCCAACATAGTTGCCGCAGCGATAGGTTGATCTGGACCGGCGGCGACAGTTTTCTCTGACATGCCTAAAAAACTATTATCCAATCCCAGTAGCAGGACCGGCTTGGCGGCTTGGTAGCCGGTGATTGGCACATCTGTGAAGTGCCCATGCTGTTGCTTCATGAATGTCTACATTGGTAAATTAAGCTGCTTCACGGTGCATACGTTTCTGAGTGGGTACTCCTGGCCACCACACTCTGCACGTACGTTCAAGCTTACCTTTTTCGATGGCTCCGTGGTTTGCTTCTCTCCATACCACTGAAGCGTCAGCTGTGCAGTAGGGCCTTTGAGACCAAGTTGATTTGCGATGGTCTCTTCAAGAAGTGAGACCGAAGAACCTTCATCAAACATCGCAAATACAGGTATGCTACCACGTGGACCAAACAGCACCACGGGTAGTATCTTAAATAAGCTTGACTGCTGGTGTTGACGGCAGTACATGCTCGACATCCTCTGGTTTCAGCTCTGCTAGCGGCTTAGTTGTCTGGGGCAGTAAGTTGTGATGCATACGGGTGCATCCATTTATACCACATGCATGCCTTGCCTGGCAACTCAGCACGTTATGCCCTCTATGCAAGCAGGCAAAACAAAGGCGGTGACGCTTTACCAAAGTCCATTTGTCATTTGTATTAAGCGCCTTAAATTGACGACATGCGCTCAGTTTGTGGCTCAAATTGCATTGCACACAACTGAGTTGTTGCTGTTCCACTTGAGGTTCGGTGCTATGCAAAACGCGACGTGGAATAGCACCTCGTGATATGGTCAGACGGTTCTGAAGGTTAGCTTGTTGCACCCCTTGGTGCGGCTGCGGGGGTTGATGTTGGCGCATAGCTGTACTAGCTATGGCTGGCATCAAGCTCACTACTTTTGCGAGTTCACTAACCCAGTCGGCAAAGGCTTCAACGGTGGCATAAGGCGTTATATTGGAGGCGTGTCGACTCCATTCATATTGCTTGGTGGGCGGAAGCTTTCCAATAAGCTGCTCAAGAAGAGTAGGGTTGGCCAAATGGTGATCGCATTTTGCTGACTTAAAAAAGGCGACAATATTTCGGACGCGGTTTGAGAATTCCAACACTTGCTCAAGTCGATTCTCATAAATCGGTGGGAACTGCTGCACCTTTTGCAGCTGCGAGCGGATCAAAAAGTCAGAGCGTCCAAAATTGAACTCTAACTCCTGTATGACTTTGGTCACGTCGTCAGGATATATGAGTAGTGACGTCACAGCGCGCTTCGCATTCCCTTGAAGTGCCTTATGCAAACGCATAAGGTTCTGGCGATTATTATAACCAAATTCATTGGTAGTGTGTCTGAAGTTGGCTAAAAACAGGGGCCAATCTTCAGGGTTTCCATCGAAAGATGGCAGTGGATATAACTTACCGCCGGGGCTATCGATAAAAGTCATGACACCATTATACGGCGTCGATGTACTTGGTGGCTGCGATTGCGGCATCTGTTGTGGTTGCTACGTCGACGTTTGTGGCAGCGGTGATTGTACACTTTCATGAAAAGAGGATTCATTACACCCAACAACGGATGCACCCTTATCCACTCGAGTGCGAAGTTGTTGAATCTCTATTTGGCCACGATGCGTCTCTTTACGTAGTTCGTCAACAGATTCGCGCAGTGTATTTATACTGCTGAGGAGCTGCGCCACTTGTTCACTAGTTACAACTGCTTGCGGCTGCGCTTGGCCCTATGTTCCCTCATTGGCCATTTCTATTACTGTGCTGTCCAATGAATCCGAACTTTCCTCTATGTCGTCTACTTTTGCTGAATCTAATTTTTATGATTTCGTTCGAGTCAACATTTATTTTTCTTTTATATAAGGTCTGTTCAATTTCAACAGCTGCTTGGTTCGGCACTGCAATACCGATCGAAAATTATTTGCAGCAGTTTGTTCTGGTAGAATCGATTAATTTTAAAATTAACAGATGTCGGTAATGTTGTTCGTATTTTTTGAAGAAATGGCTGTTGCAAATTATCAACCATTGTTGATGACGTCACAAAAATGCTCTCGGAAGCACTAGCGCTCCGAAGGCGAAGTACGGCAGTATTTGTTATGCGATGGCTTTGACGATGCAAACAAATCTTGAAACAGCTCGGCGGTGGCTATCCAAGTCTAGCGATCCTGTAAGTATAATTACCTGAAGCAGTACGGCGGTGACTGCACGGAGTATATTAATTCCTAATAAATATCACAATGGCGGTGAAAATGCTGTGGTGACAGCGGAAGAAAGCAAATTCTAAAACTTTTGTAATTATATTTGTAATTATTCTAAAACTTTTGTAATTATATTTGTAATTATTTGTTAACAAGATTAAAAATTATTAATTCAAATTTCAATTATATTTGTGGTGTGGTTGGTTTAAATTTCAGTGCCAGCTTCTTGGTTGTTTAGCTTGGCTGCTCTTCTGCTACTCACTCGTTCATTAAAAATTACCGGGCGAGTTTGTACTTCGGCGAGACATCTTCGGCGAAGACAGTAGCTTTTACTGCGACAATAACTATCAAAGTTTTCAACATTGAAATGCTGTAACTTTTTACTAATGTGTCATAGAACCACGAAATTTGGTGACAATTATGTACTATTGTAAATTTGAGTTATCGGTATAACAGTGCTACCCTTGAGTAAAAAATGAAACACTGATGTAACTTCAAAATTCACTAACTTTCATACTGTGCGTAATATAACTATCAAAGTTTGCAACATTGAAATGTTGTAATTTTTTACTGGTGCGTCATAAGACCTTGAAATTTTGTGACAATAAAGTACTATTGTCAATTTGAGATATCGGTATAACAGTGCTACAATAATGTACTATCTACCCTTGAGTAAAAAATAAAACATTGAAGCAACTTCAAAATTCACTAACTTTTATGCTGTGCATAATATAACTATCAAAGTTTGCAACACTGAAAAGATGTAACTTTTTGATAGAGCGTCATAAGACCGCGAAATTTTGTGACAATAAAGTACTATTGTCAATTTGAGTTATCGGTATAACTGCTACCCTTGAGTAAAAAATGAAACACTGATGCAACTGCAATGTTCACTAACTTTTATACTGTGCGTAATATAACTGTCAAAGTTTGCAATTTTGAAATGCTATAACTTTTTACTGGAGCCTCATAAGACCTCGAAGTTTTGTGACTATTAAATATTATTGTCAGTTTGAGATATTGGTATAGCAGTGCTACCCTTGAGTAAAAAAATGAAGCACTGATGCAACTTCAAAGTTCATTAACTTTTAAACTTTGCTTAATATAACTATCAAAATTTTCAAGATTGAAATGCTGTAACTTTTTACTAATGTGTCATAGAACCTCGAAATTTTGTGACAATTATGTACTATTGTCAATTTGAGTTATCGGTATAACAGTGCTACCCTTGAGTAAAAAATGAAACACTGATGCAACTTCAAAATTCACAAACTTTTAAATTGTGCATAATATAACTATCAAAGTTTGCAACATTGAAATGCTGTCACTTTTTACTGGTGCATCATAAGACCTCGAAAGTTTGTGATAATAAAGTTCTATTGTCAATTTGAGATATCGGTATAATAGTGCTACCCTTGAGTGAGAAAGGAAACACGGATGCAACTTCAACATTCACAATTTTTTATATTGTGCGTAATATAACTATCAAAGTTTGCAACATTGAAATGCTGTAACTTTTTACTGGTGCGTCATAAAACCTGGAAATTTAGTGACAATAAAGTACTATTGTCAATTTGAGATAACGGTATAACAGTGCTACCGTTGTGTAAAAATGAAACACTGATGCAACTTCAAAATTCACCAGCTTTTATACTGTGCGTTATATAACCATCAAAGTTTGCAAACATTGAAATGCTGTAACTTCTTACTTTTGCGTCATAAAACCTTGAAAGTTTGTGACAATAAAATACTATTGTCAATTAGAGATATCGGTATAACAGTGCTACCCTTGAGTAAAAAATTTACAAACTTTTATGCTGTGCGTAATATAACTATCAAAGTTTGCAACATTGAAATGCTGTAACTTTTTACTGGAGAGTCATAAGACCGCGAAATTTAATGACATTAAAGTACAATTGTCAATTTGAGATATCGGTATAACAGTGCTACCCTTGAGTAAAAAATGAAAGACTGATGCAAATTCAAAATTCACAAACTTTTATACTGTAACTTTTAAAATGCTGTAACTTTTTACTAGTGCGTCATAAGACCTCGAAATTTAGTGACAATAAAGTACTATTGTCAATTTGAGATATCGGTATAACAGTGTTACCCTTGAGTAAAAAATGAAACACAGATGCAACTTCAAAATTGACTATTTTTAATATTGTGCTTAATATAACTATCAAAGTTTGCAACATTGAAATGCTGTAACTTTTCACTGGTGCGTCATAAGACCTCAAAATTTTGTGACAATAAAGTTCTATTGTCAATTTGAGATATCGGTATAACAGTGCTACCCTTGTGTAAAAAATTTACAAACTTTTATGCTGTGCGTAATATAACTATCAAAGTTCGCAACATTGAAATGCTGTAACTTTTTACTGGAGAGTCATGAGACCTCGAAATTTAATGACAATAAAGTACTGTTGTCAATTTGAGATGTCGGTATAACAATGCTACCCTTGAGTAAAAAATGAAACACTGATGCAACTTCAAATTTCACAAACTTTTATACAGTGCATAATATAACTATCAAAGTTTACAACATTGAAAAGCTGTAACTTTTTAATGGAGTGTCATAAGACTCGAAATTTTGTGACAATAAAGTACTATTGTCAATTTGAGATTTCGGTATATCAGTGCTACCGTTGTGTAAAAAATGAAACACTGATGCAACTTCAAAATTCAAAAACTTTTATACTGTGCTTAATATAACCATCAAAGTTTGCAAACATTGAAATGCTGTACCTTCTTACTGGTGCGTCATAAAACCTTGAAAGTTTGTGACAATAAAATACTATTGTCAATTTGAGATATCGGTATAACAGTGCTACCCTTGAGTAAAAAATGAAACACTGATGCAAATTCAAAATTCACAAACTTTTATACTGTGCTTAATATAACTATCAAAGTTTGCAATATTAAAATGCTGTAACTTTTTAGTGGATCGAAATAAGACCTTGACATTTTGTAACAATAAAGTACTATTGTCAATTTGAGATATCGGTATAACAGTGGTACCCTTGAGTAAAAAATGAAACACAGATGCAACTTCAAATTTCAATATTTTTTATATTGTGCGTAATATAACTATCAAAGTTTGCAAAATTGAAATGCTGTAACATTTTACTGGTGCGTCATAAGATCTTGAAATTTTGTGACAATAAAGTTCTATTGTCAATTTGAGATATCGGTATAACAGTGCTACCCTTGAGTAAAAAATTTACAAATTTTATGGTGTGCGTAATATAACTATCAAAGCTTGCAACATTGAAATGCTGTAACTTTTTACTGGTGCGTCATAAAACCTGGAAATTTTGTGACAATAAAGTGCTATTGTCAATTTGAGATAACGGTATAACAATGCTACAATAATGTACTATATACCCTTGAATCAAAAATGAAACACTGATGCAACTTCAAAATTCACAAACTTTTAAATTGTGCATAATATAACTATCAAAGTTTGCAACATTGAAATGCTGTCACTTTTTACTGGTGCATCATAAGACCTCGAAAGTTTGTGATAATAAAGTTCTATTGTCAATTTGAGATATCGGTATAATAGTGCTACCCTTGAGTGAGAAAGGAAACACGGATGCAAATTCAACATTCACAATTTTTTATATTGTGCGTAATATAACTATCAAAGTTTGCAACATTGAAATGCTGTAACTTTTTACTGGTGCGTCATAAAACCTGGAAATTTAGTGACAATAAAGTACTATTGTCAATTTGAGATATCGGTATAACAGTGTTACCCTTGAGTAAAAAATGAAACACAGATGCAACTTCAAAATTGACTATTTTTAATATTGTGCTTAATATAACTATCAAAGTTTGCAACATTGAAATGTTGTAACTTTTTACTGGTGCGTCATAAGACCTCAAAATTTTGTGACAATAAAGTTCTATTGTCAATTTGAGATATCGGTATAACAGTGCTACCCTTGTGTAAAAACTTTACAAACTTTTATGCTGTGCGTAATATAACTATCAAAGTTCGCAACATTGAAATGCTGTAACTTTTTACTGGAGAGTCATGAGACCTCGAAATTTAATGACAATAAAGTACGGTTGTCAATTTGAGATGTCGGTATAACAATGCTACCCTTGAGTAAAAAATGAAACACTGACACACAAATGAAACACAAACTTCAAAACTTACTAAACTTTTATGCTGTGCTTAATATAACCATCAAAGTTTGCAACATTGAAATGCTGTAACTTCTTACTGGTGCGTCATAAAACCTTGAAAGTTTGTGACAATAAAATACTATTGTCAACTTGAGATATCGGTATAACACTGCTACCCTTGAGTAAAAAATGAAACACTGATGAAACTTCAAAACTTACTAAACTTTTATGCTGTGCGTAATATAACTATCAAAGTTTGCAATATTGAAATGCTGTAACTTTTTACTGGTGCGTCATAAAATCTGGAAATTTAGTGACAATAAAGTACTATTGTCAATTTGAGATAACGGTATAACAGTGCTACCGTTGTGTAAAAAATGAAACACTGATGCAACTTCAAAATTCACTAACTTTTATACTGTGCGTAATATAACCATCAAAGTTTGCAAACATTGAAATGCTGTAACTTCTTACTGGTGCGTCATAAAACCTTGAAAGTTTGTGACAATAAAATACTATTGTCAATTTGAGATATCGGTATAACAGTGCTACCCTTGTGTAAAAAATTTACAAACTTTTATGCTGTGCGTAATATAACTATCAAAGTTCGCAACATTGAAATGCTGTAACTTTTTACTGGAGAGTCATGAGACCTCGAAATTTAATGACAATAAAGTACTGTTGTCAATTTGAGATGTCGGTATAACAATGCTACCCTTGAGTAAAAAATGAAACACTGATGCAACTTCAAATTTCACAAACTTTTATACAGTGCATAATATAACTATCAAAGTTTACAACATTGAAAAGCTGTAACTTTTTAACGGAGTGTCATAAGACCTCGAAATTTTGTGACAATAAAGTACTATTGTCAATTTGAGATTTCGGTATATCAGTGCTACCGTTGTGTAAAAAATGAAACACTGATGCAACTTCAAAATTCAAAAACTTTTATACTGTGCTTAATATAACCATCAAAGTTTGCAAACATTGAAATGCTGTACCTTCTTACTGGTGCGTCATAAAACCTTGAAAGTTTGTGACAATAAAATACTATTGTAAATTTGAGATATCGGTATAACAGTGCTACCCTTGAGTAAAAAATGAAACACTGATGAAACTTCAAAATTTACTAACTTTTATGCTGTGCGTAATATAACTATCAAAGCTTGCAATATTGAAATGCTGTAACTTTTTACTGGTGCATTATAAAATCTGGAAATTTTGTGACAATAAAGTAATATTATCAATTTGAGACATCGGTATAACAGTGCTAACCCAGACTAAAAAATGAAACACTGATGCAACTTTAAAATTCACTAACTTTTATACTGTGCGTAATATAAGTATCAAATTTTGCAACATTGAAATGCTGTAACTTTTTACTGGAGAGTCGTAATACTTCGAAATTGAATGACAATAAAGTACTATTGTCAATTTGAGATATCAATATAACAGTGCTACCCTTAAGTAACAAATGAAACACGGATGCAACTTCAAAATTCACTATTTTTTATATTGTGCGTACTATAACTATCAAAGTTTCCAACATTGAAATGCGGTAACTTTTTACTAGTGCGTCATAAAACCTCGAAATTTAGTCACAATAAAGTACAATTGTCAATTTGAGATATCGGTATAACAGTGCTTCCCTTGAGTAAAAAATGAAACACTGATGAAACTTCAAAATTTACTAACTTTTATGCTGTGCGTAATATAACTATCAAAGTTTGCAATATTGAAATGCTGTAACTTTTTACTGGTGCGTCATAAAACCTGGAAATTTAGTGACAATAAAGTACTATTGTCAATTTGAGATAACGGTATACCAGTGCTACAATAATGTACTATGTACCCTTAAGTCAAAAATGAAACGCTGATGCAACTTCAAAATTCACAAACTTTTATACTGTGCATAATATAACTATCAAAGTTTGCAACATTGAAAAGCTGTAACTTTTTAATGGAGCGTCATAAGACCTCGAAATTTTGTGACAATAAAGTACTATTGTCAATTTGAGATTCCGGTATAACAGTGCTACCCTTGAGTAAAAAATGAAACACTGATGCAAATTCAAAGTTCACAAACTTTTATACTGTGCTTAATATAACTATCAAAGTTTGCAATATTAAAATGCTGTAACTTTATAGTGGATCGAAATAAGACCTTGACATTTTGTAACAATAAAGTACTATTGTCAATTTGAGATATCGGTATAACAGTGCTACCCTTGAGTAAAAAATGAAACACGGATGCAACTTCAAAATTCACTATTTTTATATTGTGCGTACTATAACTATCAAAGTTTCTAACATTGAAATGCTGTAACTTTTTACTAGTGCGTCATAAGACCTCCAAATTTAGTGACAATAAAGTACTATTGTCAATTTGAGATATCGGTATAACAGTGCTACCCTTGACTAAAAAATGAAACACTGATGCAACTTTAAAATTCACTAACTTTTATAGTGTGCGTAATATAACTACAAAGTTTGCAACATTGAAATGCTGTAACTTTTTAGGAGAGTCATAAGACCTCGAAATTTAATGACAATAAAGTACTATTGTCAATTTGAGATATCGGTATAACAGTGTTACAATAATGTACTATGTACCCTTGAGTAAAAAATAAAATACTGATGCAACTTCAAAATTCACTAACTTTTATACTATGCATAATACAAGTATCAAAGTTTGCCACACTGAAAAGCTGTAACTTTTTGATGGAGCGTCATAAGACCTCGAAATTTTGTGACAATAAAGTACTATTGTCAATTTGAGATTTCGGTATAACAGTGCTATCCTTGAGTAAAAATTTAAACACTTATGCAACTTCAAAATTCACTAACTTTTATACTGTGTGTAATATAACTACAAAGTTTGCAATATTGAAATGCTGTAACTTTTTACTGGAGCGTCATAAGACCTCGAAATTTTGTAACAATAAAGTACTATTGTCAATTTGAGATATCGGTATAACCGTGCTACCCTTGAGTAAAAAATGAAACACTCATGCAACTTCAAAATTCATTAAATTTTATACTGTGTGTAATATAACTACAAAGTTTGCAATATTGAAATGCTGTAACTTTTTACTGGAGCGTCATAAGACCTCGAAATTTTGTAACAGTAAAGTTCTTTTATCAATTTGAGATATCGGTATAACAGTGCTACCCTTGAGTAAAAAATTTACAAACTTTTATGTTGTGCGTAATATAACTATAAAAGTTTGCAACATTGAAATGCTGCAACTTTTTACTGGTGCGTCATAAAGCCTGGAAATTTAGTGACAATAAAGTACTATTGTCAATTTGAGATAATGGTATAACAGTGCTACAATAATGTACTATGTACCCTTGAGTCAAAAATGAAACGCTGATACAACTTCAAAATTCACAAACTTTTATACTGTGCATAATATAACTATCAAAGTTTGTAACATTGAAAAGCTGTAACTTTTTGATGGAGCGTCATAAGACCTCGAAATTTTGTGACAATAAAGTACTATTGTCAATTTGAGATTTCGGTATAACAGTGCAACCGTTGTGTAAAAAAGGAAACACTGATGCAACTTCAAAATTCACTAACTTTTATAGTGTGCGTAATATAACTATCAAATTTTGCAACATTGAAATGCTGTAGCTTTTTACTGGAGAGTCATAAGACCTCGAAATTTAATGACAATAAAGTACTATTGTCAATTTGAGATATCGGTATAACAGTGTTACAATAATGTACTATGTACCTGTCGGATAAGATCGCCCTCCATCATTTATTTTATAAATTTTTATTTTATATAATATTAATTATTTGTAAACTTGTATTCCGGGCCACCCTAATACTGTTTTTCTATAATTGTCACAGCAGCACCAACATACATACATACATAATATGGTTCCGTTTGACCATTATGTAGTCATTGTCGTTAGATGTTTACATCTTCGATGCAAAGAAGAATAACAACAACAGCGCGATTTGAAGTTATTTACTTCCAATGTTCTATTCAGCCGCTGCATTGTTGTTGTTATTCCCTTTGCTTTCGCTGCTTAGAATAACTGTCTGATTTTTGTCGAATGTTTAGTGGTCCGACGACTTACAGTTTCAGTTCAGTTGTTATTGAGTTGAGAAACATATCACAGAAAAAGAAGTGATTGTTAAAAGAGCCATAAGTTTAGAATTGTTTATAATAGACAGAAGAAAATTGTGAACAAAAAAGAGCCACAGAGCCACATAATAAAGAAAGAACCAAACTGAGTTAAATTAAAATTAAATAAAGTGTGTTTAATTTTAAATAACAATAGAAAAGTGTTTCTGTGCAACATTTTGGCGACCGTGGCAGGACGGTTCGTAATAAAATTAGCTTATTTAAAAAAAAAAAATAAAGTGTTTCGAATTGTGTCGGGGAGCACAAAAGTATTTCGTGCCTTCATGGGAGAGACGTAATTATTTTTTTTCATTTCGTCGTTGGAGTTAACTCATCGTTGGAATTACGTTGCTTCAGTTAAGGAATTTGCTGCTGCTGCCACTGCGAAATTTTGAGACACAATTTTATTACGGCCGTGTATATTTTCTTGTGGAAGAAATTTTACTTCGGTGATTTCTATAGCGGGAACCTTTCCTTTCGAATTTGGCAATAGTGGTTCGTTAGTTCGCTCTTTAAAGTGGTTCAAATACGGTTTTGTTACCATAGACATTACCGTACATATTTTCGGCAGTATCCTAACGGGAAATATATACTCGATTTGAGGCGTCTATATTATTGGTTCGTGTTTTAAGTACTTGACTTGAAAAACAAAATGTCTACCGACAAAGTTGAAGCATTAGCTGAAGATGTACCTGCGAGTGGCTCAGAATTGGCGTCGCTCAAATTGGAACGCAGCCACATGAAGCGGAATATAACTAACCTTCATAAGAAGGTTGAAAAAGATGGCGATAAAGTTGACCCCACCATTTTGGATTGCCGTTTGCAGATATTGGAGTCAAATTTTAAGCAACTTTGTTTCATCCAAGGACAGATTGAAAATCATAGTTCCACCGATAATTCCAGAAGTGAGTTGGAGGACATTTTTATTGCGGCTAAAGCTAAAATAATGATTTTGCTGAATAAAAATCGTGGCTCTACATCGATGGACCACAGTTTTTTCAACGCTTCAATAGCTGGCGGCTCAAATGCCAATCGTCTACCCTCGTTAAAGTTGCCTCCATTTGATGGAAAGTACGCGGATTATACAAGGTTTATCTCAACTTTCAACAACATGGTCCATGAGAATTTATCAATTACTGCTGTTGATAAATTTAACTATTTGCTGAGTTGTCTCTCGGGTCCAGCGTTAGCAGTGGTGGAGCCGTACACCGTAACGGAAGAAAATTATCCGAAGGCGCTAACGCGGTTAGAAGAGAGGTACAACAATAAGGTGCTGATTTTCTTGGAACACATCAACGCTCTTTTCAATATTACTTCGATGCCCAAAGGTGATAGTGGTTCGTTAAGGAATATTATTGACACTGTAGCTGCTATTCGTGGCTCGTTGTTGTCGCTCGGCTCAGAAATGGACATCATGAACGCCATTTTGGTTCACATGGTGTTATCTAAAGTGGACGCTGATACGAAGGAAAATTATGATGAGAAGCAGGATTTTAAAATGCTGCCATCTTGGGACACCTGTTACGACACTTTAAGCCATCGATGTCAATTTCTTGAGAGCCATGGAAGAAAGATAAATGGAATTGAAAACCAGAAGATTGCGAAGCCAAAAGCAGGTTCTAGTCGGCCCTCCCATACATTTGTGAATTCAAATTCGAACTGTGGTTATTGTAACTCATCCGAGCACAATATATCAACTTGTTCATCGTTTTCATCTCTCGTTGTTTTAGAACGCTTTAACTTTGTAAAGCGTAGCGGACATTGCATAAACTGTCTTCGCAAGGGGCATTTAGTATCGTAGTGCTCATCCAAATCTCGTTGTAGAATTTGTCAGTCATCGCATCATACGTTATTACATAAATTTAGTGGTCCTGAACAAGCTGGCCCATCAACGTCTCAACAGGCGCCGACTCAACTTACCTCAACCAACCATAACCCAGTATCGTTGGTAGTACGATCATTTAAGCGAGCGATCATCCCAGCCGCAGTAGTGCTTATATTGGACAGCTGTGGCACATTTCAGCCGGTAAGAGCTCTTCTTGATTCGTGTTCCGAGATAAATTTCATTGCAGAAGAAACGGCTAAAAGACTCCAGCTGAAGTTAAAGCCATACAACCAAGAAGTATCCAGAATTGGTGAAGTTCGAACCAAGATAAGGTCATGTGTCGCTGCTACGATCAAATCCCGTGTAACCTCGTTTCAGTGGTCCTCAAGTTTTGCTGTTACGAAGTCTATAGCTGCTCGACAACCTGGTGAGTACATTCAGACGTCACATTGGCAGATACCCAGTTCCGTAGAACTTGCAGACCCTATGTTCTATAAGCCGCAGCATGTAGATCTGCTTATTAGCACCGAAATATTTTTTGACTTGTTGCTCGATGGTCGTATTTCGCTGGGGAGTAATATGCCTTGTCTCACCAATACAGAGTTTGGTTGGGTTGTCGGTGGCACTTTTGCTTCAACTTTAAAATCGTCGTTGCCCACCTGTAATCTCGCAACAAGCACTTCAACTTGCAACCTTGAGTCAATGTTAAATAAATTCTGGGAAGTGGAGGAATATATAACTTCCCCATCAAAATATTCACTTGAAGAAGAATCGTGTGAACGGCACTTTGTAGAAAACGTTCGCATCGATCAGGCCAATAGAATTCAACTACGTCTACCGTTTAACAAATCGCCTAATATATAAGGAGACTCATTCGAAATAGCTCGAAAGCGTTTTTTATCGCTCGAAAGACGCTTAGAACGTGATTCGGTCTTAAAATCTATGTATGTGGAGTTCATGGAGGAATACTTGTCATGGGGACACATGTCGCCTTATCACAGCTCGCTACGTAGTCCGAATTACGTCATACCTCACCATTGTGTTCTCAGGCCACAAAGCACCACAACAAAAATACGAGTGGTTTTTGATGCGTCGGCTCAAACTTCGTCGAATCATTCGTTGAATGACTTATGGTCGGCCCTACAATACAGCAGGACTTTATCACCACACTTTTTTCGTTTCGATTAAATAAATACGCTCTCACCGCTAATATTTCGAAAATGTATCGCCAGTTTCGTATCGATGAAAGAGATCGAAGGTACCAACTCATATTATGGAGAAGCCGCAAGGAGGAAGAAATAAAAGTGTTTCAACTCAACACTGTCATATATGGTTTGTCGTCTGCCCCATTTTTAGCAATTCGAAGTTTGTTTTTTTCATTGCAGAAAAATATGGTGGCTCCTTCCCTATTGGCTCAAAGGTTCTTCTCGAAGACCTCTACGTAGACGACGTACTCACTGGCGCGAACGATGTCGACACCCTACTCACTAAAAGAGCTGAATTACTCTACATTCTGCGTTTGCATGGGCTCGAGCTAGCTAAATGGAATAGTAACTGCAGCGCAATTTCGAAGGCTCACGACGATGACATCATCGTTAATATAGCTGAAGATGACGTCACCAAAGCCTTAGGTATGTCTTGGAAGCCTAAGGTTGATATGTTTTGCTTCAGATTCGAGTTGCCCGAAGTCTCTGTTCCTACAAAGAGGTCCATGTTATCCGTTGTTTCCAAAATCTACGATTTGCTCGGAATTTTAAGTCCTGTGGTAATTCGCTGCAAAATTCTACTGCAGGAAACATGGGTCCAGAATTTTGCCTGGGATGATGTTATAACTGGTCAGCTTAAAAATCTTTGGTTGCACATACAAAAAGACCTAAAATTGGTTAAACATATTCAAGTGCCTCGATATGTATTGACATTCCTCGACGTGCAAGGAGAAATCCATGGATTCGCTGACGCCTCTCAACGGGCATATGGTTGTTGTCTTTATTATCGAGTTAGCGACCAAGGTACGTACAAAACAACTCTGCTAATCGCCAAGTCAAAGGTCGCTCCAATAAAAGCCCAGTCGTTGCCTCGTCTTGAATTATGTGCTGCCGTCTTATTAAGCAAAACGTGGCACAAAATTAAACCTAAAATTGAAAAATTTGTATCATCGACCTATTTTTGGACTGACTCCAAAATAGTTCTGCAATGGCTAAAATTGCATTCGTCAACACTACAATGTTTCGTCGCCAATCGTGTCTCAGAGCTGCAAGAACAAACAAGAGATGTCGTTTGGAGACACGTTCCAAATAATAATTGCTTATATCTTTCGTTTATTTAATAGATGCCCAGTAAACCGTTCGTTGAAGCTCAAGGACCTAGTCCTTATTAGCCCCTGTGAAATGGATCAAATATTTTGGCGAATTGTGGCCCATATACAACAAGCCACTTTTAAAGATGACATCACCGCACTTGAGAAGGGGAAATTAGTTCACCCATCGCTGCAAAAATTAACGCCATTCTTGCATAAAACTGAAGTCGGCTATGGCTTTGTAATTTTAATAAGAGTTGGTGGTCGACTCTCCAACGCACCTATACCATACGACGCTCGTTTTCCTGCTTTGTTGCCCAAAAACCATCGGTTTGTCAAGTTGTACATTGAACATTTGCATCGCAAACATTTGCACGCAGGTCCGAAGGTTTTACTGGGCATCGTGAGGCAAAAGATATGGATAGTCAACGCTAGAGACGTGGTTCGGAATGTGGTCCGACAATGCGTACACTGTTTCCGCTACAGGCCCAAATTGATGGAGCAAATTATGGGAAATTTGCCAGCTGATCGTCTTCGAGCTGAACGCCCATTTTTAATAACTGGTGTCGATTTTTGTGGACCATTTTCAACATCGTATCGTATTCGGGGTGAAGTGCCATACAAGACTTACATCGCTGTGTTTGTTTGCTTTAGCTCAAAAGCAGCACACTTGGAGCTCGTTTCCGACTTGTCAACAAACAACTTTATTTTATGTCTCAAGCGTTTCGTGGCACGACGTGGCATACCCCAAAAGCTATATTGCGACAATACTACGAATTTTGTTGGGGCTCACAATAAATTGGCAGAGCTCAAAGCCACACTTTTTGGCGATGAAGTTGTCCACGAAATGAAAAGGTTTCCAGCCAAAACGGATTTGAATTTTGTTTTATACCCCCTCGTGCCCCCCACTTTCGTGGACTGTGGGAGGAAGCAGTTAAATCTACCAAAACGTTGCTCCTGAAAAACATCGGCCAAGCATGTCTGACGTTCGAAAAGTTGCAGACCCTCGTAACAGAGGTAGAATCAATTTTAAATTCTCGCCCTATCGCACCGATGTCAGACGACCCAAATGACGGCGAGGCGCTTACTCCAGGTCATTTGCTTATTGGTTCTTCGTTAATCGCAATTCCAGACGAAATCTTTGATGTCACGAAACAATCGTCGCTCACCCGTTGGCAGCGTATTGCGTTTTTAAAGCAACAGTTTTGGGAATTGTGGTCCCGAGATTATCTATTGTCGCTTCAGCAACGCACAAAGTGGCTAAACGCACAGCCAAACATTAAAGAAGGCCAACTAGTCATTATCCATGAGGACAACACCCCACCACAACAATGGCTATTGGCTCGAGTACTGAAACCTATATCCGGCCCTGATGGACGAGTCCGAGTAGTCGAGTTGAAAACAAAAAGTGGTTTGTTTCGTCGTCCCATACACAAGGTGGCTCCCTTACCTTCTCCAGATGATGTTTGAAAAGGAGGCCTTTCAACGGGGGGAGAATGTCGGATAAGATCGCCCTCCATCATTTATTTTATAAATTTTTATTTTATATAATATTAATTATTTGTAAACTTGTATTCCGGGCCACCCTAATACTGTTTTTCTATAATTGTCACAGCAGCACCAACATACATACATACATAATATGGTTCCGTTTGACCATTATGTAGTCATTGTCGTTAGATGTTTACATCTTCGATGCAAAGAAGAATAACAACAACAGCGCGATTTGAAGTTATTTACTTCCAATGTTCTATTCAGCCGCTGCATTGTTGTTGTTATTCCCTTTGCTTTCGCTGCTTAGAATAACTGTCTGATTTTTGTCGAATGTTTAGTGGTCCGACGACTTACAGTTTCAGTTCAGTTGTATTGAGTTGAGAAACATATCACAGAAAAAGAAGTGATTGTTAAAAGAGCCATAAGTTTAGAATTGTTTATAATAGACAGAAGAAAATTGTGAACAAAAAAGAGCCACAGAGCCACATAATAAAGAAAGGACCAAACTGAGTTAAATTAAAATTAAATAAAGTGTGTTTAATTTTAAATAACAATAGAAAAGTGTTTCTGTGCAACAGTACCCTTGAGTAAAAAATAAAACACTGATGCAACTTCAAAATTCACTAACTTTTATACTGTGCATAATACAACTATCGAAGTTTGCAACACAGAAAAGCTGTAACTTTTTGATGGAGCGTCATAAGACCTCGAAATCTGTGACAATAAAGTACTATTGTCAATTCGAGATTTCGGTATAACAGTGCTATCCTTGAGTAAAAAATGAAACACTGATGCAACTTCAAAATTCACTAACTTTCATACTGTGTGTAATATAACTATCAAAGTTTGCAACATTGAAATGCTGTAACTTTTTAATGGTGCGTCATAAGACCTTGAAATTTTGTGATAATAAAGTACTTTTGTCAATTTGAAATATAGGTATAACAGTGCTACCTTTGAGTAAAAAATGAAACACTTATGGAACTTCAATTTACACTAACTTTTATACTGTGCGTAATATAACTGTCAAAGTTTGCAATATTGAAATGCTATAACTTTTTACTGGAGCGTCATAAGAACTCGAAATTTTGTGACTATTAAGTATTATTCTCAGTTTGAGATATTGGTATAGCAGTGCTACCCTTGAGTAAAAAATGAAGCACTGATGCAACTTCAAAGTTCACTAACTTTTAAACTGTGCTTAATATAACTATCAAAGTTTTCAATATTGAAATGCTGTAACTTTTTACTAATGTGTCATAGAACCTCGAAATTTTGTGACAATAAAGTTCTATTGTCAATTTGAGATATCGGTATAATAGTGCTATCTTTGAATAAAAAATTAAACACTCATGCAATTTCAAAATTCACTAACTTTCATACTGTGCGTAATATAACTATCAACATTGAAATGCTGTAACTTTTGAATGGTGTGACATAAGACCTTGAAATTTTGTGATAATATAGTACTATTGTCAATTTAAAATATCGGTAGAACAGTGCTACCTTTGAGTAAAAAATGAAATACTTATGGAACTTCAATGTTCACTAACTTTTATACTGTGCGTAATATAACTGTCAAAGTTTGCAAAATTGAAATGCTATAACTTTTTACTGGAGCGTCATAAGAACTCGAAATTTTGTGATTATTAAGTATTATTGTCAGTTTGAGATATTGGTATAGCAGTGCTACCTTTGAGTAAAAAATGAAACACTGATGCAACTTCAAAATTTCACTAACTTTCATACTGTGCGTAATATAACTATCAAAGTTTGCAACATTGAAATGCTGTAACTTTTTACTGGTGCACCATAAGACCTTGAAATTTTGTGACAATAAAGTAATATTGTCAATTTGAAATATCGGTATAACAGTGCTACCTTTGAGTAAAAAATGAAACACTGATGCAATTTCAATGCTCACTAACTTTTATACTGTGCGTAATATAACTGTCAAAGTTTGCAATATTGAAATGCTATAACTTTTTACTGGAACGTCATACAACTTCGAAATTTTG
Source organism: Clusia tigrina (assembly GCA_920105625.2). Taxonomy (NCBI): domain Eukaryota; kingdom Metazoa; phylum Arthropoda; class Insecta; order Diptera; family Clusiidae; genus Clusia; species Clusia tigrina. The sequence goes on along the minus strand of OV050030.1, from coordinate 295,971,118 downwards.
TGACTATTAAGTATTATTGTCAGTTTGAGATATTGGTATAACAGTGCTACCCTTGAGTAAAAAATGAAAAACGGATGCAACTTCAAAGTTCACTAACTTTTATACTGTGCGTAATATTACTAACAAAGTTTGCAACATTGAAATGTTGTAACTTTTTACTGGTGCGTCATAAGACCTTGAAATTTTGTGACAATATAGTACTATTGTCAATTTGATATATCGGTATAACACTGCTACCTCTGAGTAAAGAATGAAACCTGCTGCAAATTAAAAATTCACTATTTTTAATATTGTACTTAATATAACTATCAAAGTTTGCAACATTGAAATGCTGTAACTTTTTACTGGTGCGTCATAAGACCTCGAAATTTTGTTACAATAAAGTTCTATTGTCAATTTGAGATATCGGTATAACAGTGCTACCCTTGAGTAAAAAATGAAACACTGATGCAAATTCAAAATTCACTACCTTTTATACTGTACGTAATATAACTATCAAAGTTTGCAATATTAAAATGCTGTAACTTTTTAGTGGATCGCCATAAGACCTTGAAATTTTGGAACAATAAAGTACTATTGTCAATTTGAGATATCGGTATAACAGTGCTACCCTTGAGTAAAAAATGAAACACAGATGCAACTTCAAGATTCACTATTTTTTATATTGTGCGTAATATAACTATCAAAGTTTGCAACATTGAAATGCTGTCACTTTTTACTGGTGCATCATAAGACCTCGAAAGTTTGTGATAATAAAGTTCTATTGTCAATTTGAGATATCGGTATAATAGTGCTACCCTTGAGTGAAAAATGAAACACGGATGCAACTTCAACATTCACAATTTTTTATATTGTGCGAAATATAATTATCAAAGTTTGCAACATTGAAACGCTGTAACTTTTTACTGGTGCGTCATAAGACCTCGAAAGTTTGTGACAATAAAGTTCTATTGTCAATTTGAGATATCGGTATAACAGTGCTACCCTTGAGTAAAAAATGAAACACGGATGCAACTTCAAAATTCACTATTTTTTATATTGTGCGTAATATAACTATCAAAGTTTGCAACATTGAAATGCTGTAGCTTTTTACTGGTGCGTCATAAAACCTGGAAATTTAGTGACAATAAAGTACTATTGTCAATTTGAGATAACGGTATAACAGTGCTACCGTTGTGTAAAAAATGAAACACTGATGCAACTTCAAAATTCACCAGCTTTTATACTGTGCGTTATATAACCATCAAAGTTTGCAAACATTGAAATGCTGTAACTTCTTACTTGTGCGTCATAAAACCTTGAAAGTTTGTGACAATAAAATACTCAATTAGAGATATCGGTATAACAGTGCTACCCTTGAGTAAAAAATTTACAAACTTTTATGCTGTGCGTAATATAACTATCAAAGTTTGCAACATTGAAATGCTGTAACTTTTTACTGGTGCGTCATAAGACCTCGAAAGTTTGTGACAATAAAGTTCTATTGTCAATTTGAGATATCGGTATAACAGTGCTACCCTTGAGTAAAAAATGAAACACGGATGCAACTTCAAAATTCACTATTTTTTATATTGTGCGTAATATAACTATCAAAGTTTGCAACATTGAAATGCTGTAACTTTTTACTGGTGCGTCATAAAACCTGGAAATTTAGTGACAATAAAGTACTATTGTCAATTTGAGATAACGGTATAACAGTGCTACCGTTGTGTAAAAAATGAAACACTGATGCAACTTCAAAATTCACCAGCTTTTATACTGTGCTTTGTGACAATAAAGTTCTATTGTTTTTAGTGGATCGAAATAAGACCTTGACATTTTGTAACAATAAAGTTCTATTGTCAATTTGAGATATCGGTATAACAATGCTACCCTTGAGTAAAAAATGAAACACTGATGCAACTTCAAATTTCACAAACTTTTATACAGTGCATAATATAACTATCAAAGTTTACAACATTGAAAAGCTGTAACTTTTTAATGGAGTATCATAAGACCTCGAAATTTTGTGACAATAAAGTACTATTGTCAATTTGAGATTTCGGTATATCAGTGCTACCGTTGTGTAAAAAATGAAACACTGATGCAACTTCAAAATTCACTAACTTTTATACTGTGCTTAATATAACCATCAAAGTTTGCAAACATTGAAATGCTGTACCTTCTTACTGGTGCGTCATAAAACCTTGAAAGTTTGTGACAATAAAATACTATTGTCAATTTGAGATATCGGTATAACAGTGCTACCCTTGAGTAAAAAATGAAACACTGATGAAACTTCAAAATTTACTAACTTTTATGCTGTGCGTAATATAACTATCAAAGCTTGCAATATTGAAATGCTGTAACTTTTTACTGGTGCATTATAAAATCTGGAAATTTTGTGACAATAAAGTAATATTATCAATTTGAGACATCGGTATAACAGTGCTAACCTTGACTAAAAAATGAAACACTGATGCAACTTTAAAATTCACTAACTTTTATACTGTGCGTAATATAAGTATCAAATTTTGCAACATTGAAATGCTGTAACTTTTTACTGGAGAGTCGTAAGACTTCGAAATTGAATGACAATAAAGTACTATTGTCAATTTGAGATATCAGTATAACAGTGCTACCCTTAAGTAACAAATGAAACACGGATGCAACTTCAAAATTCACTATTTTTTATATTGTGCGTACTATAACTATCAAAGTTTCCAACATTGAAATGCGGTAACTTTTTACTAGTGCGTCATAAGACCTCGAAATTTAGTCACAATAAAGTACTATTGTCAATTTGAGATATCGGTATAACAGTGCTTCCCTTGAGTAAAAAATGAAACACTGATGAAACTTCAAAATTTACTAACTTTTATGCTGTGCGTAATATAACTATCAAAGTTTGCAATATTGAAATGCTGTAACTTTTTACTGGTGCGTCATAAAACCTGGAAATTTAGTGACAATAAAGTACTATTGTCAATTTGAGATAACGGTATACCAGTGCTACAATAATGTACAATGTACCCTTGAGTCAAAAATGAAACGCTGATGCAACTTCAAAATTCACAAACTTTTATACTGTGAATAATATAACAATCAAAGTTTGCAACATTGAAAAGCTGTAACTTTTTAATGGAGCGTCATAAGACCTCGAAATTTTGTGACAATAAAGTACTATTGTCAATTTGAGATATCGGTATAACAGTGCTACCTTTGAGTAAAAAATGAAACACTGATGCAAATTCAAAATTCACAAACTTTTATACTGTGCTTAATATAACTATCAAAGTTTGCAATATTAAAATGCTGTAACTTTATAGTGGATCGAAATAAGACCTTGACATTTTGTAACAATAAAGTACTATTGTCAATTTGAGATATCGGTATAACAGTGCTACCCTTGAGTAAAAAATGAAACACGGATGCAACTTCAAAATTCACTATTTTTATATTGTGCGTACTATAACTATCAAAGTTTCTAACATTGAAATGCTGTAACTTTTTACTAGTGCGTCATAAGACCTCGAAATTTAGTGACAATAAAGTACTATTGTCAATTTGAGATATCGGTATAACAGTGCTACCCTTGAGTAAAAAATGAAACACTGATGCAACTTTAAAATTCACTAACTTTTATAGTGTGCGTAATATAACTACAAAGTTTGCAACATTGAAATGCTGTAACTTTTTAGGAGAGTCATAAGACCTCGAAATTTAATGACAATAAAGTACTATTGTCAATTTGAGATATCGGTATAACAGTGTTACAATAATGTACTATGTACCCTTGAGTAAAAAATAAAATACTGATGCAACTTCAAAATTCACTAACTTTTATACTGTGCATAATACAAGTATCAAAGTTTGCAACACTGAAAAGCTGTAACTTTTTGATGGAGCGTCATAAGACCTCGAAATTTTGTGACAATAAAGTACTATTGTCAATTTGAGATTTCGGTATAACAGTGCTATCCTTGAGTAAAAATTTAAACACATATGCAACTTCAAAATTCACTAACTTTCATACTGTGCGTAATATAACTATCAAAGTTTGGAACATTAAATGCTGCAACTTTTTAATGGTGCGTCATAAGACCTTGAAATTCTGTGATAATAAAGTACTATTGTCAATTTGAAATATCGGTATAAAAGTGCTACCTTTGAGTAAAAAATGAAAAACCCTTATGGAACTTCAATGTTCACTAACTTTTATACTGTGCGTAATATAACTGTCAAAGTTTGCAATATTGAAATGCTATAACTTTTTACTGGAGCGTCATAAGAACTCGAAATTTTGTGGCTATTAAGTATTATTGTCAGTTTGAGATATTGCTATAGCAGTGCTACCCTTGAGTAAAAGATGAAGCACTGACTTCAAAGTTTACTAACTTTTAAACTGTGCTTAATATAACTATCAAAGTTTTCAATATTGAAATGCTGTAACTTTTTACTAATGTGTCATAGAACCTCAAAATTTTGTGACAATAATGTACTATTGTCAATTTGAGATATCGGTATAACAGTGCTACCCTTGAGTAAAAAATGAAACACGGATGCAACTTCAAAATTCACTAACTTTTATACTGTGCGTAATATAACTATCAAAGTTTGCAACATTGAAATGCTGTAACTTTTTACTGGTGCGTCATAAGACCTCGAAATTCTGTGACAATACAGTTCTATTGTCAATTTGAGATATCGGTATAACAGTGCTATCTTTGAGTAAAAAATTAAACACTGATGCAAATTCAAAATTCACTAACTTTTATGCTGTGCGTAATATAACTATCAAAGTTTGCAATATTAAAATGCTGTAACTTTTTAGTGGATCGCCATAAGACCTTGAAATTTTGTAACAATAAAGTACTATTGTCAATTTGAGATATCGGTATAACCGTGCTACCCTTGAGTAAAAAATGAAACACTCATGCAACTTCAAAATTCATTAAATTTTATACTGTGTGTAATATAACTACAAAGTTTGCAATATTGAAATGCTGTAACTTTTTACTGGAGCGTCATAAGACCTCGAAATTTTGTAACAGTAAAGTTCTTTTATCAATTTGAGATATCGGTATAACAGTGCTACCCTTGAGTAAAAAATTTACAAACTTTTATGTTGTGCGTAATATAACTATAAAAGTTTGCAACATTGATATGCTGCAACTTTTTACTGGTGCGTCATAAAGCCTGGAAATTTAGTGACAATAAAGTACTATTGTCAATTTGAGATAATGGTATAACAGTGCTACAATAATGTACTATGTACCCTTGAGTCAAAAATGAAACGCTGATACAACTTCAAAATTCACAAACTTTTATACTGTGCATAATATAACTATCAAAGTTTGTAACATTGAAAAGCTGTAACTTTTTGATGGAGCGTCATAAGACCTCGAAATTTTGTGACAATAAAGTAATATTGTCAATTTGAGATTTCGGTATAACAGTGCAACCGTTGTGTAAAAAAGGAAACACTGATGCAACTTCAAAATTCACTAACTTTTATAGTGTGCGTAATATAACCATCAAATTTTGCAACATTGAAATGCTGTAACTTTTTACTGGAGAGTCATAAGACCTCGAAATTTAATGACAATAAAGTACTATTGTCAATTTGAGATATCGGTATAACAGTGTTACAATAATGTACAATGTACCTGTCGGATAAGATCACCCTCCATCATTTATTTTATAAATTTTTATTTTATATAATATTAATTATTTGTAAACTTGTATTCGGGCCACCCTAATACTGTTTTTCTATAATTGTCACAGCAGCACCAACATACATACATACATAATATGGTTCCGTTTGACCATTATGTAGTCATTGTCGTTAGATGTTTACATCTTCGATGCAAAGAAGAATAACAACAACAGCGCGATTTGAAGTTATTTACTTGCAATGTTCTATTCAACCGCTGCATTGTTGTTGTTATTCCCTTTGCTTTCGCTGCTTAGAATAACTCTGATTTTTGTCGAATGTTTAGTGGTCCGACGACTTACAGTTTCAGTTCAGTTGTTATTGAGTTGAGAAACATATCACAGAAAAAGAAGTGATTGTTAAAAGAGCCATAAGTTTAGAATTGTTTATAATAGACAGAAGAAAATTGTGAACAAAAAAGAGCCACAGAGCCACATAATAAAGAAAGAACCAAACTGAGTTAAATTAAAATTAAATAAAGTGTGTTTAATTTTAAATAACAATAGAAAAGTGTTTCTGTGCAACATTTTGGCGACCGTGGCAGGACGGTTCGTAATAAAATTAGCTTATTTTAAAAAACAAAATAAAGTGTTTCGAATTGTGTCGGGGAGCACAAAAGTATTTCGTGCCTTCATGGGAGAGACGTAATTATTTTTTTTCATTTCGTCGTTGGAGTTAACTCATCGTTGGAATTACGTTGCTTCAGTTAAGGAATTTGCTGCTGCTGCCACTGCGAAATTTTGAGTGTATATTTTCTTGTGGAAGAAATTTTACTTCGGTGATTTCTATAGCGGGAACCTTTCCTTTCGAATTTGGCAATAGTGGTTCGTTAGTTCGCTCTTTAAAGTGGTTCAAATACGGTTTTGTTACCATAGACATTACCGTACATATTTTCGGCAGTATCCTAACGGGAAATATATACTCGATTTGAGGCGTCTATATTATTGGTTCGTGTTTTAAGTACTTGACTTGAAAAACAAAATGTCTACCGACAAAGTTGAAGCATTAGCTGAAGATGTACCTGCGAGTGGCTCAGAATTGGCGTCGCTCAAATTGCAACGCAGCCACATGAAGCGGAATATAACTAACCTTCATAAGAAGGTTGAAAAAGATGGCGATAAAGTTGACCCCACCATTTTGGATTGCCGTTTGCAGATATTGGAGTCAAATTTTAAGCAACTTTGTTTCATCCAAGGACAGATTGAAAATCATAGTTCCACCGATAATTCCAGAAGTGAGTTGGAGGACATTTTTATTGCGGCTAAAGCTAAAATAATGATTTTGCTGAATAAAAATCGTGGCTCTACATCGATGGACCACAGTTTTTTCAACGCTTCAATAGCTGGCGGCTCAAATGCCAATCGTCTACCCTCGTTAAAGTTGCCTCCATTTGATGGAAAGTACGCGGATTATACAAGGTTTATCTCAACTTTCAACAACATGGTCCATGAGAATTTATCAATTACTGCTGTTGATAAATTTAACTATTTGCTGAGTTGTCTCTCGGGTCCAGCGTTAGCAGTGGTGGAGCCGTACACCGTAACGGAAGAAAATTATCCGAAGGCGCTAACGCGGTTAGAAGAGAGGTACAACAATAAGGTGCTGATTTTCTTGGAACACATCAACGCTCTTTTCAATATTACTTCGATGCCCAAAGGTGATAGTGGTTCGTTAAGGAATATTATTGACACTGTAGCTGCTATTCGTGGCTCGTTGTTGTCGCTCGGCTCAGAAATGGACATCATGAACGCCATTTTGGTTCACATGGTGTTATCTAAAGTGGACGCTGATACGAAGGAAAATTATGATGAGAAGCAGGATTTTAAAATGCTGCCATCTTGGGACACCTGTTACGACACTTTAAGCCATCGATGTCAATTTCTTGAGAGCCATGGAAGAAAGATAAATGGAATTGAAAACCAGAAGATTGCGAAGCCAAAAGCAGGTTCTAGTCGGCCCTCCCATACATTTGTGAATTCAAATTCGAACTGTGGTTATTGTAACTCATCCGAGCACAATATATCAACTTGTTCATCGTTTTCATCTCTCGTTGTTTTAGAACGCTTTAACTTTGTAAAGCGTAGCGGACATTGCATAAACTGTCTTCGCAAGGGGCATTTAGTATCGTAGTGCTCATCCAAATCTCGTTGTAGAATTTGTCAGTCATCGCATCATACGTTATTACATAAATTTAGTGGTCCTGAACAAGCTGGCCCATCAACGTCTCAACAGGCGCCGACTCAACTTACCTCAACCAACCATAACCCAGTATCGTTGGTAGTACGATCATTTAAGCGAGCGATCATCCCAGCCGCAGTAGTGCTTATATTGGACAGCTGTGGCACATTTCAGCCGGTAAGAGCTCTTCTTGATTCGTGTTCCGAGATAAATTTCATTGCAGAAGAAACGGCTAAAAGACTCCAGCTGAAGTTAAAGCCATACAACCAAGAAGTATCCGGAATTGGTGAAGTTCGAACCAAGATAAGGTCATGTGTCGCTGCTACGATCAAATCCCGTGTAACCTCGTTCCAGTGGTCCTCAAGTTTTGCTGTTACGAAGTCTATAGCTGCTCGAAAACCTGGTGAGTACATTCAGACGTCACATTGGCAGATACCCAGTTCCGTAGAACTTGCAGACCCTATGTTCTATAAGCCGCAGCATGTAGATCTGCTTATTAGCACCGAAATATTTTTTGACTTGTTGCTCGATGGTCGTATTTCGCTGGGGAGTAATATGCCTTGTCTCACCAATACAGAGTTTGGTTGGGTTGTCGGTGGCACTTTTGCTTCAACTTTAAAATCGTCGTTGCCCACCTGTAATCTCGCAACAAGCACTTCAACTTGCAACCTTGAGTCAATGTTAAATAAATTCTGGGAAGTGGAGGAATATATAACTTCCCCATCAAAATATTCACTTGAAGAAGAATCGTGTGAACGGCACTTTGTAGAAAACGTTCGCATCGATCAGGCCAATAGAATTCAACTACGTCTACCGTTTAACAAATCGCCTAATATATAAGGAGACTCATTCGAAATAGCTCGAAAGCGTTTTTGATCGCTCGAAAGACGCTTAGAACGTGATTCGGTCTTAAAATCTATGTATGTGGAGTTCATGGAGGAATACTTGTCATGGGGACACATGTCGCCTTATCACAGCTCGCTACGTAGTCCGAATTACGTCATACCTAACCATTGTGTTCTCAGGCCACAAAGCACCACAACAAAAATACGAGTGGTCTTTGATGCGTCGGCTCAAACTTCGTCGAATCATTCGTTGAATGATATACTTATGGTCGGCCCTACAATACAGCAGGACTTTATCACCACACTTTTTTCGTTTCGATTAAATAAATACGCTCTCACCGCTAATATTTCGAAAATGTATCGCCAGTTTCGTATCGATGAAAGAGATCGAAGGTACCAACTCATATTATGGAGAAGCCGCAAGGAGGAAGAAATAAAAGTGTTTCAACTCAACACTGTCATATATGGTTTGTCGTCTGCCCCATTTTTAGCAATTCGAAGTTTGTTTTTTTCATTGCAGAAAAATATGGTGGCTCCTTCCCTATTGCCTCAAAGGTTCTTCGCGAAGACCTCTACGTAGACGACGTACTCACTGGCGCGAACGATGTCGACACCCTACTCACTAAAAGAGCTGAATTAGTCTACATTCTGCGTTTGCATGGGCTCGAGCTAGCTAAATGGAATAGTAACTGCAGCGCAATTTCGAAGGCTCACGACGATGACATCATCATTAATATAGCTGAAGATGACGTCACCAAAGCCTTAGGTATGTCTTGGAAGCCTAAGGTTGATATGTTTTGCTTCAGATTCGAGTTGCCCGAAGTCTCTGTTCCTACAAAGAGGTCCATGTTATCCGTTGTTTCCAAAATCTACGATTTGCTCGGAATTTTAAGTCCTGTGGTAATTCGCTGCAAAATTCTACTGCAGGAAACATGGGTCCAGAATTTTGCCTGGGATGATGTTATAACTGGTCAGCTTAAAAATCTTTGGTTGCACATACAAAAAGACCTAAAATTGGTTAAACATATTCAAGTGCCTCGATATGTATTGACATTCCTCGACGTGCAAGGAGAAATCCATGGATTCGCTGACGCCTCTCAACGGGCATATGGTTGTTGTCTTTATTATCGAGTTAGCGACCAAGGTACGTACAAAACAACTCTGCTAATCGCCAAGTCAAAGGTCGCTCCAATAAAAGCCCAGTCGTTGCCTCGTCTTGAATTATGTGCTGCCGTCTTATTAAGCAAAACGTGGCACAAAATTAAACCTAAAATTGAAAAATTTGTATCATCGACCTATTTTTGGACTGACTCCAAAATAGTTCTGCAATGGCTAAAATTGCATTCGTCAACACTACAATGTTTCGTCGCCAATCGTGTCTCAGAGCTGCAAGAACAAACAAGAGATGTCGTTTGGAGACACGTTCCAAATAATAATTGCTTATATCTTTCGTTTATTTAATAGATGCCCAGTAAACCGTTCGTTGAAGCTCAAGGACCTAGTCCTTATTAGCCCCTGTGAAATGGATCAAATATTTTGGCGAATTGTGGCCCATATACAACAAGCCACTTTTAAAGATGACATCACCGCACTTGAGAAGGGGAAATTAGTTCACCCATCGCTGCAAAAATTAACGCCATTCTTGCATAAAACTGAAGTCGGCTATGGCTTTGTAATTTTAATAAGAGTTGGTGGTCGACTCTCCAACGCACCTATACCATACGACGCTCGTTTTCCTGCTTTGTTGCCCAAAAACCATCGGTTTGTCAAGTTGTACATTGAACATTTGCATCGCAAACATTTGCACGCAGGTCCGAAGGTTTTACTGGGCATCGTGAGGCAAAAGATATGGATAGTCAACGCTAGAGACGTGGTTCGGAATGTGGTCCGACAATGCGTACACTGTTTCCGCTACAGGCCCAAATTGATGGAGCAAATTATGGGAAATTTGCCAGCTGATCGTCTTCGAGCTGAACGCCCATTTTTAATAACTGGTGTCGATTTTTGTGGACCATTTTCAACATCGTATCGTATTCGGGGTGAAGTGCCATACAAGACTTACATCGCTGTGTTTGTTTGCTTTAGCTCAAAAGCAGCACACTTGGAGCTCGTTTCCGACTTGTCAACAAACAACTTTATTTTATGTCTCAAGCGTTTCGTGGCACGACGTGGCATACCCCAAAAGTTATATTGCGACAATGCTACGAATTTTGTTGGGGCTCACAATAAATTGGCAGAGCTCAAAGCCACACTTTTACGCGATGAAGTTGTCCACGAAATGAAAACGTTTTCCAGCCAAAACGGATTTGAATTTTGTTTTATACCCCCTCGTGCCCCCCACTTTGGTGGACTGTGGGAGGCAGCAGTTAAATCTACCAAAACGTTGCTCCTGAAAAACATCGGCCAAGCATGTCTGACGTTCGAAAAGTTGCAGACCCTCGTAACAGAGATAGAATCAATTTTAAATTCTCGCCCTATCGCACCGATGTCAGACGACCCAAATGACGGCGAGGCGCTTACTCCAGGTCATTTGCTTATTGGTTCTTCGTTAATCGCAATTCCAGACGAAATCTTTGATGTCACGAAACAATCGTCGCTCACCCGTTGGCAGCGTATTGCGTTTTTAAAGCAACAGTTTTGGGAATTGTGGTCCCGAGATTATCTATTGTCGCTTCAGCAACGCACAAAGTGGCTAAACGCACAGCCAAACATTAAAGAAGGCCAACTAGTCATTATCCATGAGGACAACACCCCACCACAACAATGGCTATTGGCTCGAGTACTGAAACCTATATCCGGCCCTGATGGACGAGTCCGAGTAGTCGAGTTGAAAACAAAAAGTGGTTTGTTTCGTCGTCCCATACACAAGGTGGCTCCCTTACCTTCTCCAGATGATGTTTGAAAAGGAGGCCTTTCAACGGGGGGAGAATGTCGGATAAGATCGCCCTCCATCATTTATTTTATAAATTTTTATTTTATATAATATTAATTATTTGTAAACTTGTATTCCGGGCCACCCTAATACTGTTTTTCTATAATTGTCACAGCAGTACCAACATACATACATACATAATATGGTTCCGTTTGACCATTATGTAGTCATTGTCGTTAGATGTTTACATCTTCGATGCAAAGAAGAATAACAACAACAGCGCGATTTGAAGTTATTTACTTCCAATGTTCTATTCAGCCGCTGCATTGTTGTTGTTATTCCCTTTGCTTTCGCTGCTTAGAATAACTGTCTGATTTTTGTCGAATGTTTAGTGGTCCGACGACTTACAGTTTCAGTTCAGTTGTTATTGAGTTGAGAAACATATCACAGAAAAAGAAGTGATTGTTAAAAGAGCCATAAGTTTAGAATTGTTTATAATAGACAGAAGAAAATTGTGAACAAAAAAGAGCCACAGAGCCACATAATAAAGAAAGGACCAAACTGAGTTAAATTAAAATTAAATAAAGTGTGTTTAATTTTAAATAACAATAGAAAAGTGTTTCTGTGCAACAGTACCCTTGAGTAAAAAATAAAACACTGATGCAACTTCAAAATTCACTAAGTTTTATACTGTGCATAATACAACTATCGAAGTTTGCAACACCGAAAAGCTGTAACTTTTTGATGGAGCGTCATAAGACCTCGAAATCTGTGACAATAAAGTACTATTGTCAATTCGAGATTTCGGTATAACAGTGCTATCCTTGAGTAAAAAATGAAACACTGATGCAACTTCAAAATTCACTAACTTTCATTCTGTGTGTAATATAACTATCAAAGTTTGCAACATTGAAATGCTGTAACTTTTTAATGGTGCGTCATAAGACCTTGAAATTTTGTGATAATAAAGTACTTTTGTCAATTTGAAATATAGGTATAACAGTGCTACCTTTGAGTAAAAAATGAAACACTTATGGAACTTCAATGTACACTAACTTTTATACTGTGCGTAATATAACTGTCAAAGTTTGCAATATTGAAATGCTATAACTTTTTACTGGAGCGTCATAAGAACTCGAAATTTTGTGACTATTAAGTATTATTCTCAGTTTGAGATATTGGTATAGCAGTGCTACCCTTGAGTAAAAAATTAAACACTCATGCAATTTCAAAATTCATTAAATTTTATACTGTGTGTAATATAACTACAAAGTTTGCAACATTGAAATGCTGTAACTTTTTACTGGAGCGTCATAAGACCTCGAAATTTTGTGACGATAAAGTACTATTGTCAATTTGAGATATCGGTATAACAGTGCTACCCTTGAGTAAAAAATGAAACACTGAAGCAACTTCAAAATTCACTAAATTTTATACTGTGCGTAATATAACTACAAAGTTTGCAATATCGAAATGCTGTAACTTTCTACTGGTTCGTCATAAAACCTGGAAATTTTGTGACAATAAAGTACTATTGTCAATTTGAGATATCGGTATAACAGTGCTACAATAATGTACTATGTACCCTTGAGCAAAAAATAAAATACTGATGCAACTTCAAAATTCACTAAATTTTATACTGTGCATAATATAACTATCAAAGTTTGCAACACTGAAAAGCTGTAACTTTTTGATGGAGCGTCATAAGACCTAGAAAATTTGTGACAATAAAGTACTATTGTCAATTCGAGATTTCGGTATAAAAGTGCTATCCTTGAGTAAAATATGAAACACTGATGCAACTTCAAAATTCACTAACTTTCATACTGTGCGTAATATAACTATCAACATTGAAATGCTGTAACTTTTGAATGGTGTGACATAAGACCTTGAAATTTTGTGATAATAAAGTACTATTGTCAATTTGAAATATCGGTAGAACAGTGCTACCTTTGAGTAAAAAATGAAGCACTGATGCAACTTCAAAGTTCACTAACTTTTAAACTGTGCTTAATATAATTATCAAAGTTTTCAATATTGAAATGCTGTAACCTTTTACTAATGTGTCATAGAACCTCGAAATTTTGTGACAATAATGTACTATTGTTCATTTGAGATATCGGTATAATAGTGCTACCCTTGAGTAAAAAATGAAACACGGATGCAAAGTCAAAATTCACTAACTTTTATACTGTGCGTAATATAACTATCAAAGTTTGCAACACTGGAATGCTGTAACTTTTTAGTGGATCGCCATAAGACCTTGAAATTTTGTGATAATAAAGTAGTATTGTCAATTTGAAATATCGGTATAACATTGCTACCTTTGAGTAAAAAATGAAACACTTATGGAACTTCAATATTCACTAACTTTTATCCTGTGCGTAATATAACTGTCAAAGTTTGCAATATTGAAATGCTACAACTTTTTACTGGAGCGTCATAAGAACTCGAAATTTTGTGACTATTAAGTATTATTGTCAGTTTGAGATATTGGTATAGCAGTGCTACCTTTGAGTAAAAAATGAAGCACTGATGCAACTTCAAAGTTCACTAACTTTTAAACTGTGCTTAATATAATTATCAAAGTTTTCAATATTGAAATGCTGTAACCTTTTACTAATGTGTCATAGAACCTTGAAATTTTGTGACAAAAATGTACTATTGTCAATTTGAGATATCGGTATAACAGTGCTACCCTTGAGTAAAAAATGAAACACGGATGCAACTTCAAAATTCACTATTTTTTATATTGTGCGTAATATAACTATCAAAGTTTGCAACATTGAAACGCTGTAACTTTTTACTAGTGCGTCATAAGACCTCGAAATTTTGTGACAGTAAAGTTCTTTTATCAATTTGAGATATCGGTATAACGGTGCTACCCTTGAGTAAAAAATTTACAAACTTTTATGTTGTGCGTAATATAACTTTCAAAGTTTGCAACATTGAAATGCTGTAACTTTTTACTGGTGCGTCATAAAACCTGGAAATTTAGTGACAATAAAGTACTATTGTCAATTTGAGATAACGGTATAACAGTGCTGCAATAATGTACTATGTACACTTGAGTCAAAAATGAGACGCGGATGCAACTTCAAAATTCACAAACTTTTATACTGTGCATAATATAACTATCAAAGTTTGCAACATTGAAAAGCTGTAACTTTTTAATGGAGCGTCATAAGACCTCGAAATTTTGTGACAATAAAGTACTATTGTCAATTTGAGATTTCGGTATAACAGTGCTACCGTTGTGTAAAAAAGGAAACTCTGGTGCAACTTCAAAATTCACTAACTTATACTGTGCGTAATATAACAATCAAAGTTTGCAACATTTAAATGCTGTAACTTCCTACTGGTGCGTCAAAAAACCTTGAAAGTTTGTGACAATAAAATACTATTGTCAATTTGATATATCGGTATAACAGTGCTACCCTTTAGTAAAAAATGAAACACTGATGAAACTTCAAAATTTACTAACTTTTATGCTGTGCGTCATATAACAATCAAAGTTTGCAATATTGAAATGCTGTAACTTTCTACTGGTGCGTCATAAAACCTGGAAATTTTGTGGCAATAATGTACTATTGTCAATTTGAGATATCGGTATAACAGTGCTACCCTTGAGTAAAAAATGAAACACGGATGCAACTTCAAATTCACTATTTTTTATATTGTGCGTAATATAACTATCAAAGTTTGCAACATTGAAATGCTGTAACTTTTTAATGGTGAGTCATAAGACCTTGAAATTTTATGATAATAAAGTACTATTGTCAATTTGAAATATCGGTATAACAGTGCTACCTTTTTGTAAAAAATTAAACACTTATGGAACTTCAATGTTCACTAACTTTTATACTGTGCGTAATATAACTGTCAAAGTTTGCAATATTGAAATGCTATAACTTTTTACTGGAGCGTCATAAGAACTCGAAATTTTGTGCCTATTAAGTATTATTGTCAGTTTGAGATATTGGTATAGCAGTGCTACCCTTGAGTAAAAAATGAAGCACTGATGCAACTTCAAAGTTCACTAACTTTTAAACTGTGCTTAATATAACTATCAAAGTTTTCAATATTGAAATGCTGTAACTTTTTACTAATGTGTCATAGAACCTCGAAATTTTGTGACAATGATGTACTATTGTCAATTTTAGATATCGGTATAACAGTGCTATCTTTGAGTAAAAAATTAAACACTGATGCAAATTCAAAGTTCACTAACTTTTATACTGTGCATAATATAACTATCAAAGTTTGCAATATTAAAATGCTGTAACTGTTTAGTGGATCGGCATAAGACCTTGAAATTTTGTAACAATAAAGTTCTATTGTCAATTTGAGATATCGGTATTACAGTGCTACCCTTGAGGAAACAATGAAACACTCATGCAACTTCAAAATTCATTAAAGTTTATACTGTGTGTAATATAACTACAAACTTTGCAATATTGAAATGCTGTAACTTTTTACTGGAGCCTTAGAAGACCTCAAAATTTTGTGACGATAAAGTACTATTGTCAATTTGAGATATCGGTATAACATTGCTACCCTTGAGTAAAAAATAAAACACTGAAGCAACTTAAAAATTCACAAAACTTTATACTTTGCGTAATATAACTACAAAGTTTGTAACATTGAAATGCTGTAACGTTTTACTGGAGCGTCATAAAACCTCGAAATTTTGTGACAATAAAGTACTATTGTCAATTTGAGACATCGGTATAATAGTGCTACTTTTGAAAAAAAAATGAAACACTGATGCAACTTCAAAATTCACTAACTTTTATACTGTGCGTAGTATAACTATCAAAGTTTTCAATATTGAAATGCTGTAACTTCCTACTGGTGCGTCAAAAAACCTTGAAAGTTTGTGACAATAAAATACTATTGTCAATTTGAGATATCGGTATAACAGTGCTACCCTTTAGTAAAAAATGAAACACTGATGAAACTTCAAAATTTACTAAATTTTATTCTGTGCGTAATACAACTGTCAAAGTTTGCAATATTGAAATGCTATAACTTTTTACTGGAGCGTCATAAGACCTCGAAATTTTGTGACTATTAAGAATTATTGTCAGTTTGAGATATTGGTATAGCAGTGCTACCCTTGAGTAAAAAATGAAGTACTGATGCAACTTCAAAGTTCACTAACTTTTAAACTGTGCTTAATATAACTATCAAAGTTTTCAACATTGAAATGCTGTAACTTTTTACTAATGTGTCATAAAACCTCGAAATTTTGTGATAATAATGTACTATTGTCAATTTGAGATATTGGTATAACAGTTTTACCCTAGAGTAAAAAATGAAACAGGGATGCAACTTCAAAATTCACTAACTTTTATACTGTGCGTAATATAATTATCAAAGTTTGCAACATTGAAATGTTGTAACGTTTTACTGATGCGTCATAAGACCTTGAAATTTTGTGACAATATAGTACTATTGTCAATTTGATATATCGGTATAACATTGCTACCTTTGAGTAAAAAATGAAACACTCATGCAACTTCAAAATTCATTACATTTTATACTGTGCGTAATATAACTACAAAGTTTGCAACATTGAAATGCTGTAAGTTTTTACTGGAGCGTCATAAGACCTCGAAATTTTGTGACGATAAAGTACTATTATCAATTTGAGATATCGGTATAACAGTGCTACCCTTGAGTAAAAAATGAAACACTGAAGCAACTTCAAAATTCACTAAATTTTATACTGTGCGTAATATAACTACAAAGTTTGCAACATTGAAATGCTGTAACTTTTTACTGGAGCGTCATAAAACCTCGAAATTTTGTGACAATAAAGTACTATTGTCAATTTGAGATATCGGTATAATAGTGCTACCCTTGAAAAAAAATGAAACACTGATACAACTTCAAAATTCACTAACTTTTATAGTGTGCGAGGTATAACTATCAAAGTTTTCAACATTGAAATGCTGTAACTTTTTACTGGTGCGTCATAAGACCTCGAAATTTTGTGACAATAAAGTTCTATTGTCAATTTCAGATATCGGTATAACAGTGCTACCCTTGAGTAAAAAATGAAACACTGATGCAAATTCAAAATTCACTAACTTTTATACTGTGCGTAATATAACTATCAAAGTTTGCAATAATAAAATGCTGTAACTTTTTTGTGGTTCGCCATAAGACCTTGAAATTTTGTAACAATAAAGTACTATTGTCAACTTGAGATATCGGTATAACAGTGCTACCCTTGAGTAAAAAATGAAACACTCATGCAAATTCAAAATGCATTAAATTTTATACTGTGTGTAATATAACTACAAAGTTTGCAAAATTGATACGCTGTAACTTTTTAGTGGTTCGCCATAATACCTTGAAATTTTGTAACAATAAAGTACTATTGTCAATTTGAGATATCGGTATAAAAGTGCTACCCTTGAGTAAAAAATAAAACACTCATGCAACTTCAAAATTCATTAAATTTTATACTGTGTGTAATATAACTACAAAGTTTGCAACATTGAAATGCTGTAACTTTTTAGTGGTTCGCCATAAGACCTTGAAATTTTGTAACAATAAAGTACTATTGTCAATTTGAGATATCGGTATAACAGTGCTACCCTTGAGTAAAAAATAAAACACTAGTTCAACTTCAAAATCCATTAAATTTTATACTGTGTGTAATATAACTACAAAGTTTGCAACATTGAAATGCTGTAACTTTTTACTGGAGCGTCATAAGACCTCGAAATTTTGTGACAATAAAGTTTTATTGTCAATTTGAGATATCGGTATAACAGTGCTACCCTTGAGTAAAAAATGAAACACTGAAGCAACTTTAAAATTCAATAACTTTTATACTGTGCGTAATGTAACTATCAAAGTTTGCAACATTGAAATGCTGTAAATTTTTACTGGAGAGTCATAAGACCTCGAAATTTAATGACAATAAAGTACTATTGTCAATTTGAGATATCGGTATAACAGTGCTACAGTAATGTACTATGTACCCTTGAGTAAAAAATAAAACACTGATGCGAGAGTCATAAGACCTCGAAATTTAATGACAATAAAGTACGATTGTCAATTTGAGATATCGGTATAACAGTGCTACAATAATGTACTATGTACTCTTGAGTAAAAAATATAACACTGATGCAACTTCAAAACTCACTAACTTTTATACTGTGCATAATATAACTATCAAAGTTTGCAACACTGAAAAGCTGTAACTTTTTAATGGAGCGTAATAAGACCTCGAAATTTTATGACAATAAAGTAATATTGTCAATTCGAGATTTCGGTATAACAGTGCTACCCTTGAGTAAAAAATGAAACATTGATGCAACTTCAAAATTCACTAACTTTTATACTGTGCGTAATATAACTATCAAAATGCTGTAACTTTTTACTGGTGCATCATAAGACCTTGAAATTTTGTGACAATAAAGTTCTATTGTCAATTTGAGAGATCGGCATAACAGTGCTACCCTTGAGTAAAAAATGAAACACTGATGCAAATTCAAAATTCACTAACTTTTATACTGTGCGTAATATAAGTATCAAAGTTTGCAATATTGAAATGCTGTAACTTTTTAGTGGATCGCCATAAGACCTTGAAATTTTGTAACAATAAAATACTATTGTCAATTTGAGATATCGGTATAACAGTGCTTCCCTTGAGTAAAAAATGAAACACTCATGCAACTTCAAAATTCACTAAATTTTATACTCTGTGTAATATAACTACAAAGTTTCCAACATTGAAATGCTGTAACTTTTTACTGGAGCCTCATAAGACCTCGAAATTTTGTGACGATAAATTACTATTGTCAATTTGAAATATCGGTATAACAGTGCTACCCTTGAGTAAAAAATGAAACACTGATGCAAATTCAAAATTCACTAACTTTTATACTGTGCGTAATATAACTACAAAGTTGGCAACATTGAAATGCTGTAACTTTTTACTGGAGCGTCATAAATCCTCGAAATTTTGTGACAATAAAGTACTATTGTCAATTTGAAATATCGGTATAATAGTGCTACCCTTGAAAAAAAAATGAAACACTGATGCAACTTCAAAACTCACTAACTTTTATAGTGTGCGTAGTATAACAATCAAAGTTTTCAACATTCAAATGCTGTAACTTTTTACTGGTGCGTCATACAACCTGGAAATTTTGCGACTATATAGTACTATTGTCAATTTGAAATATCGGTATAACACTGCTACCTTTGAGTAATAAATGAAACACTGCTGCAAATTAAATTTCACTATTTTTAATATTGTGCGTAATATAAATATCAAAGTTTGCAATATTGAAATGCTGTAACTTTTTACTGGTGCATCACAAGACCTCGAAATTTTGTGACAATAAAGTTCTATTGTCAATTTGAGATATCGGTTTAACAGTGTTACCCTTGAGTAAAAAATGAAACAGTGATGCAAATTCAAAATTCACTAACTTTTATGCTGTGCGTAATATAAATATCAAAGTTTGCAATATTGAAATGCTGTAACTTTTTAGTGGATCGCCTTGAAGACCTTGAAATTTTGTAACAATAAAGTACTATTGTCAATTTGAGATATCGGTATAACAGTGCTTCAATAATGTACTATGTACCCTTGAGTAAAAAATTAAACACTGATGCAACTTCAAAATTCACTAACTTTTATACTGTGCGTAATATAACTACAAAGTTTGCAACATTGAAATGCTGGAACTTTTTACTGATGTGCCATAAAACCTCGAAATTTTGTGACAATAATGTACTATTGTCAATTTGAGATATCGGTATAACAGTGCTACCCTTGAGTAAAAAATTTAACACGTATGCAACTTAAAAAGTTACAGCATTTCAATATTGCAAACTTTGATATTTATATTACGCACAGCAT
The DNA here is from genome assembly GCA_920105625.2 of Clusia tigrina. NCBI lineage: Eukaryota > Metazoa > Arthropoda > Insecta > Diptera > Clusiidae > Clusia > Clusia tigrina. The sequence goes on along the minus strand of OV050030.1, from coordinate 295,950,638 downwards.
AAAAGTTAGTGAATTTTGAATTTGCATCAGTGTTTCATTTTTTACTCAAGGGTAACACTGTTATATCGATATCTCAAATTGACAATAGAACTTTATTGTCACAAAATTTCGAGTTCTTGTAACGCACCAGTAAAAAGTTACTGCATTTCAATGTTGCAAACTTTGATAGTTATATTACGCACCATATTAAAAATAGTGAATTTTTAATTTGCAGCAGTGTTTCATATTTTACTCAAAGGTAGCAGTGTTATACCGATATTTCAAAATGACAATAGTACTATATTGTCACAAAATTTCGTAGTCTTATGACGCTCCATTAAAAGTTACAGCTTTTCAATGTTGCAAACTTTGATAGTTATATTATGCACAGTATAAAAGTTTGTGAATTTTTAAGTTGCATCAGTGTTTCATTTTTTTTTCAAGGGTAGCACTATTATACCGATATCTCAAATTGACAATAGTACTTTATTGTCACAAAATTTTGAGGTTTTATGACGCTCCAGTAAAAAGTTACAGCATTTCAATGTTGCAAACTTTGTAGTTATATTACGCACAGTATAAAAGTTAGTGAATTTTGTATTTGCATCAGTGTTTCATTTTTTACTCAAGGGTAGCACTGTTATACCGATATCTCAAATTGACAATAGTACTTTATTATTACAAAATTTCAAGGTCTTATGGCGATCCACTAAAAAGTTACAGCATTTCAATATTGCAAACTTTGATAGTTATATTACGCACAGTATAAAAGTTAGTGAATTTTGAATTTGCATCAGTGTTTAATTTTTTTCTCAAGGGTAGCACTGTTATACCGATATCTCAGATTGACAATAGAACTTTATTGTCACAAAATTTCGAGGTTTTGTGACGCACCAGTAAAAAGTTACAGCATTTCAATGCTGCAAACTTTGATAGTTATATTACGCACAGTATTAAAAATAGTGAATTTTTAATTTGCAGCAGTGTTTAATTTTTTACTCAAAGGTAGCAGTGTTATACCGATATTTCAAATTGACAATAGTACTATATTGTCGCAAAATTTCCAGGTTTTATGACGCACCAGTAAAAAGTTACAGCATTTCAATGTTGAAAACTTTGATAGTTATATTATGCACACTATAAATGTTATTGAATTTTGAAGTTGGATCAGTGTTTCATTTTTTTTTCAAGGGTAGCACTATTATACCCATATCTCAAATTGACAATAGTACTTTATAGTCACAAAATTTCGAGGTTTTATGACGCTCCCGTAAAAAGTTACAGCATTTCAATGTTGCAAACTTTGTAGTTATATTACACACAGTATAACATTTCATGAATTTTGAAGTTGCATGAGTGTTTCATTTTTTACTCAAGGGTAGCACTGTTATACCGATATCTCAAATTGACAATAGTACTTTATTGTTACAAAATTTCAAGGTATTATGGCGAACCACTAAAAGTTACAGAATTTTAATATTGCAAACTTTGATAGTTATATTACGCACAGTATAAAAGTTAGTGAATTTTGAATTTGCATCAGTGTTAATTTTGTACTCAAGGATAGCACTGTTATACCGAAATCTCGAATTGAGAATAGTACTTTATTGTTATAAAATTTCGAGGTCTTATGACGCTCCATTAAAAAGTTACAGCTTTTCAGTGTTGCAAACTTTGATCGTTATATTATGCACAGTATAAAAGTTAGTGAATTTTGAAGTTGTATCAGTGTTTCATTTTTTACACAAGGGTAGCACTGCTATACCAATATCTCAAACTGACAATAATACTTAATAGTCAAAAAATTTCGAGGTCTTAGGACGCTCCAGTATATCTCAAATTGACAATAGAACTTTATTGTCACAAAATTTCGAGTTCTTGTAACGCACCAGTAAAAAGTTACTGCATTTCAATGTTGTAAACTTTGATAGTTATATTACGCACAATATTAAAAATAGTGAATTTTTAATTTGCAGCAGTGTTTCATTTTTTACTCAAAGGTAGCAGTGTTATACCGATATTTCAAACTGACAATAGTACTATATTGTCACAAAATTTCCAGGTTTTATGACGCACCAGTAAAAAGTTACAGCATTTCAATGTTGAAAACTTTGATAGTTATACTACGCACACTATAAAAGTTAGTGAATTTTTAAGTTGCATCAGTGTTTCTTTTTTTTTCAAGGGTAGCACTATTATACCGATATCTCAAATTGACAATAGTACTTTATTGTCACAAAATTTTGAGGTTTTATGACGCTCCAGTAAAAAGTTACAGCATTTCAATGTTGCAAACTTTGTAGTTATATTACGCACAGTATAAAAGTTAGTGAATTTTGAATTTGCATCAGTGTTTAATTTTTTACTCAAAGGTAGCAGTGTTATACCGATATTTCAAATTGACAATAGTACTATATTGTCGCAAAATTTCCAGGTTTTATGACGCACCAGTAAAAAGTTACAGCATTTCAATGTTGAAAACTTTGATAGTTATACTACGCACACTATAAATGTTATTGAATTTTGAAGTTGGATCAGTGTTTCATTTTTTTTTCAAGGGTAGCACTATTATACCCATATCTCAAATTGACAATAGTACTTTATAGTCACAAAATTTCGAGGTTTTATGACGCTCCCGTAAAAAGTTACAGCATTTCAATGTTGCAAACTTTGTAGTTATATTACACACAGTATAACATTTCATGAATTTTGAAGTTGCATGAGTGTTTCATTTTTTACTCAAGGGTAGCACTGTTATACCGATATCTCAAATTGACAATAGTACTTTATTGGTACAAAATTTCAAGGTATTATGGCGAACCACTAAAAGTTACAGAATTTTAATATTGCAAACTTTGATAGTTATATTACGCCCAGTATAAAAGTTAGTGAATTTTGAATTTGCATCAGTGTTTAATTTTGTACTCAAGGATAGCACTGTTATACCGAAATCTCGAATTGAGAATAGTACTTTATTGTCATAAAATTTCGAGGTCTTATGACGCTCCATTAAAAAGTTACAGCTTTTCAGTGTTGCAAACTTTGATAGTTATATTATGCACAGTATAAAAGTTTGTGAACTTTGAAGTTGCATCAGTGCTTCATTTTTTACTCAAGGGTAGCACTGCTATACCAATATCTCAAACTGACAATAATACTTAATAGTCAAAAAATTTCGAGGTCTTAGGACGCTCCAGTATATCTCAAATTGACAATAGAACTTTATTGTCACAAAATTTCGAGTTTTTGTAACGCACCAGTAAAAAGTTACTGCATTTCAATGTTGCAAACTTTGATAGTTATATTACGCACAATATTAAAAATAGTGAATTTTTAATTTGCAGCAGTTTTTCATTTTTTACTCAAAGGTAGCAGTGTTATACCGATATCTGAAATTGACAATAGTACTATATTGTCGCAAAATATCCAGGTTTTATGACGCACCAGTAAAATGTTACAGCATTTCAATGTTGAAAACTTTGATAGTTATACTATGCACACTATAAAAGTTAGTGAATTTTTAAGTTGCATCAGTGTTTCATTTTTTTTTTCAAGGGTAGCACTATTATACCGATATGTCAAATTGACAATAGTACTTTATTGTCACAAAATTTTGAGGTTTTATGACGGTCCAGTAAGCGGTTACAGCATTTCAATGTTGCAAACTTTGTAGTTATATTACGCACAGTATAAAAGTTAGTGAATTTTGAATTTGCATCAGTGTTTCATTTTTTACTCAAGGGTAGCACTGTTATACCGATATCTCAAATTGACAATAGTACTTTATTATTACAAAATTTCAAGGTCTGATGGCGATCCACTAAAAAGTTACAGCATTTCAATATTTCAAACTTTGATAGTTATATTACGCACAGTATAAAAGTTAGTGAATTTTGAATTTGCATCAGTGTTTAATTTTTTACTCAAGGGTAGCACTGTTATACCGATATCTCAGATTGACAATAGAACTTTATTGTCACAAAATTTCGAGGTTTTGTGACGCACCAGTAAAAAGTTACAGCATTTCAATGCTGCAAACTTTGATAGTTATATTACGCACAGTATTAAAAATAGTGAATTTTTAATTTGCAGCAGTGTTTCATTTTTTACTCAAAGGTAGCAGTGTTATACCGATATTTCAAATTGACAATAGTACTATATTGTCGCAAAATTTCCATGTTTTATGACGCACCAGTAAAAAGTTACAGCATTTCAATGTTGCAAACTTTGTAGTTATATTTCACACAGTATAAAATTTAGTGAATTTTGAATTTGCATGAGTGTTTCATTTTTTACTCAAGGGTAGCACTGTTATACAGATATCTCAAATTGACAATAGTACTTTATTGTTACAAAATTTCAAGGTCTTAAGGCGATCCACTAAAAAGTTACAGCATTTCAATATTGCAAACTTTGATACTTATATTACACACAGTATAAAAGTTAATGAATTTTGAATTTGCATCAGTGTTTCATTTTTTACTCAAGGGTAGCACTGTTATACCGATATTTCAAATTGACAATAGTACTATATTGTCACAAAATTTCAAGGTCTTATGACGCACCAGTAAAAAGTTACAGCATTTCAATGTTGCAAACTTGGATAGTTATATTACGCACAGTATAAAAGTTAGTGAATTTTGAAGTTGCATCCGTGTTTCATTTTTTTCTCGAGGGTAGCACTGTTATACCGATATCTCAAATTGACAATAGTACATTATTGTCACAAAATTTCGAGGTCTTATGACGCTCCAGTAAAAAGTTACAGCATTTTAATATTTGCAAACTTTGATAGTTATATTACGCACAGTATAAAAGTTAGTGAATTTTGAATTTGCATCAGTGATTCATTTTTTACACAAGGGTAGCACTGTTATACCGATATCTCAAATTAACAATAGTACTTTATCGTCACAAAATTTCGAGGTCTTATGACGCTCCAGTAAAAAGTTACAGCATTTCAATGTTGCAAACTTTGTAGTTATATTACACACAGTATAAAATTTAATGAATTTTGAAGTTGGATGTGTGTTTCATTTTTTACTCAAGGGTAGCACTGTTATACCGATATCTCAAATTGAGAATAGTACATTATTGTCACAAAATTTCGAGGTTCTATGAAACATTAGTAAAAAGTTACAGCATTTCAATGTTGAAAACTTTAATAGTCATATTAAGCACAGTTTAAAAGTTTATGAACTTTGAAGTTGCATCAGTGCTTCATTCTTTACTCAACGGTAGCACTGCTATACCAATATATCAAACTGACAATAATACTTAATAGTCACAAAATTTCGAGGTCTTATGACGCTCCAGTAAAAAGTTATATCATTTCAATATTGCAAACTTTGACAGTTATATTACGCACAGTGTAAAAGTTAGTGAACATTGAAGTTGCATCAGTGTTTCATTTTTTACTCAAAGGTAGCACTGTTTTACCAATATTTCAAATTGACAATAGTAGTTTATTGTTGCAAAATTTCCAGGGTTTATAACGCACCAGTAAAAAGTTACAGCATTTCAATGTTGAAATCTTTGATAGTTATACCACGCACACTATAAAAGTTAGTAAATTTTGAAGTTGCATCAGTGTTTCATTTTTTACTCAAGGATAGCACTGTTATACCGATATCTCAAATTGACAATAGTACTTTATCGTCACAAAATTTCGAGGTCTTATGACGCTCCAGTAAAAAGTTACAGCATTTCAATGTTGCAAACTTTGTAGTTATATTACACACAGAATAAAATTTAATGAATTTTGAAGTTGCATGAGTGTTTCATTTTTTACTCAAGGGTAGCACTGTTATACAGATATCTCAAATTGACAATAGTACATTATTGTCACAAAATTTCGAGGTTTTATGACACATTAGTAAAAAGTTACAGCATATCAATGTTGAAAACTTTGATAGTTATATTAAGTACAGTTTAAAAATTAGTGAAGTTTGAAGTTGCATCAGTGCTTCATTTTTTACTCAAGGGTAGCACTGCTATACCAATATCTCAAATTGACAATAATGCTTAATTGTCACAAAATTTCAAGGTCTTATGACGCTCCAGTAAAAAGTTTTAGCATTACAATGTTGCAAACTTGGACAATTATATTACGCACAGTATAAAAGTTAGTGAACATTGAAGTTGCATCAGTGTTTCATTTTTTACTCAAAGGTAGCACTGTTATACCGAAATCTCGAATTGACAATAGTACTTAATTGTCATAAAATTTCGAGGTCTTATGACTCTCGCATAAGTGTTTTATTTTTTACTCAAGGGTACATAGTACATTACTCTAGCACTGTTATACCGATATCTCAAATTGACAATAGTACTTTATTGTCATTAAATTTCGAGGTCTTATGACTCTCCAGTAAAAAGTTACAGCATTTCAATGTTGCAAACTTTGATAGTTGCATTTATTGTCATTAAATTTCGAGGTCTTATGACTCTCCAGTAAAAAGTTACAGCATTTCAATGTTGCAAACTTTGATAGTTGCATTGCGCACAGTATAAAAGTTAGTGAATTTTAAAGTTGCATCAGTCTTTCATTTTTTAGTCAAGGGTAGCACTGTTATACCGATGTCTCAAATTGATAATAGTACTTTATTGTCGCAAAATTTCCAGGTTTTATAACGCACCAGTAAAAAGTTACAGCATTTCAATGTTGAAAAGTTGGATAGTTATACCACGCACACTATAAAAGTTAGTGAATTTTGAAGTTGCATCAGTGTTTCATTTTTTTTTTCAAGGGTAGCACTGTTATACCGATATCTCAAATTGACAATAGTATTTTATTGTTACAAAATTTCAAGGTCTTATGGCAAACCACTAAAAAGTTACAGCATTTTAATATTGCAAACTTTGATAATTATATTACGCACACTATAAAAGTTATTGAATTTTGAATTTGTATCAGTTTTTCATTTTTACTCAAAGGTAGCACTGTTATACCGATATCTCAAATTGACAATAGTACTTTATCGTCACAAAATTTCGAGGTCTTATGACGCTCCAGTAAAGAGTTACAGCATTTCAATGTTGCAAACTTTGTAGTTATATTACACACAGTATAACATTTCATGAATTTTGAAGTTGCATGAGTGTTTCATTTTTTACTCTAGGGTAGCACTGTTATACCGATATCTCAAATTGACAATAGTACTTTATTGGTACAAAATTTCAAGGTATTATGGCGAACCACTAAAAGTTACAGAATTTTAATATTGCAAACTTTGATAGTTATATTACGCCCAGTATAAAAGTTAGTGAATTTTGAATTTGCATCAGTCTTTAATTTTGTACTCAAGGATAGCACTGTTATACCGAAATCTCGAATTGAGAATAGTACTTTATTGTCATAAAATTTCGAGGTCTTATGACGCTCCATTAAATAGTTACAGCTTTTCAGTGTTGCAAACTTTGATAGTTATATTATGCACAGTATAAAAGTTAGTGAATTTTGAAGTTGCATCAGTGTTTCATTTTTTACACAAGGGTAGTACTGTTATACCGATTTCTCAAATTGACAATAGTACATTATTGTCACAAAATTTCGAGGTTCTATGAAACATTAGTAAAAAGTTACAGCATTTCAATGTTGAAAACTTTGATAGTTATATTACGCACAGTATTAAAAATAGTGAATTTTTAATTTGCAGCAGTGTTTCATTTTTTACTCAAATGTAGCACTGTTATACCGATATTTCAAATTGACAATAGTACTATATTGTCGCAAAATTTCCAGGTTTTATGACGCACCAGTAAAAAGTTACAGCATTTCAATGTTGAAAACTTTGATAGTTATACTACGCATACTATAAAAGTTATTGAATTTTGAAGTTGCATCAGTGTTTAATTTTTTTTTCAAGGGTAGCACTATTACACCCATATCTCAAATTGACAATAGTACTTTATAGTCACAAAATTTCGAGGTTTTATGACGCTCCAGTAAAAAGTTACAGCATTTCAATGTTGCAAACTTTGTAGTTATATTTCACACAGTATAAAATTTAGTGAATTTTGAATTTGCATGAGTGTTTCAATTTTTACTCAAGGGTAGCACTGTTATACAGATATCTCAAATTGACAATAGTACTTTATTGTTACAAAATTTCAAGGTCTTAAGGCGATCCACTAAAAAGTTACAGCATTTCAATATTGCAAACTTTGATACTTATATTACACACAGTATAAAAGTTAATGAATTTTGAATTTGCATCAGTGTTTCATTTTTTACTCAAGTGTAGCACTGTTATACCGATATTTCAAATTGACAATAGTACTATATTGTCACAAAATTTCAAGGTCTTATGTCGCACCAGTAAAAAGTTACAGCATTTCAATGTTGCAAACTTGGATAGTTATATTACGCACAGTATAAAAGTTAGTGAATTTTGAAGTTGCATCCGTGTTTCATTTTTTTCTCGAGGGTAGCACTGTTATACCGATATCTCAAATTGACAATAGTACATTATTGTCACAAAATTTCGAGGTCTTATGACGCTCCAGTAAAAAGTTACAGCATTTCAATGTTGCAAACTTTGTAGTTATATTACGCACAGTGTAAAAGTTAGTGAACATTGAAGTTGCATCAGTGTTTCATTTTTTACTCAAAGGTAGCACTGTTTTACCAATATTTCAAATTGACAATAGTACTTTATTGTCGCAAAATTTCCAGGGTTTATAACGCACCAGTAAAAAGTTACAGCATTTCAATGTTGAAATCTTTGATAGTTATACCACGCACACTATAAAAGTTAGTGAAATTTGAATTTGTATCAGTTTTTAATTTTTTACTCAAAGGTAGCACTGTTATACCGATATCTCAAATTGACAATAGTACTTTATCGTCACAAAATTTCGAGGTCTTATGACGCTCCAGTAAAAAGTTACAGCATTTCAATGTTGCAAACTTTGTAGTTATATTACACACAGTATAAAATTTAATGAATTTTGAAGTTGGATGTGTGTTTCATTTTTTACTCAAGGGTAGCACTGTTATACCGATATCTCAAATTGAGAATAGTACATTATTGTCACAAAATTTCGAGGTTCTATGAAACATTAGTAAAAAGTTACAGCATTTCAATGTTGAAAACTTTAATAGTCATATTAAGCACAGTTTAAAAGTTTATGAACTTTGAAGTTGCATCAGTGCTTCATTTTTTACTCAACGGTAGCACTGCTATACCAATATATCAAACTGACAATAATACTTAATAGTCACAAAATTTCGAGGTCTTATGACGCCCCAGTAAAAAGTTATAGCATTTCAATATTGCAAACTTTGACAGTTATATTACGCACAGTGTAAAAGTTAGTGAACATTGAAGTTGCATCAGTGTTTCATTTTTTACTCAAAGGTAGCACTGTTTTACCAATATTTCAAATTGACAATAGTACTTTATTGTCGCAAAATTTCCAGGGTTTATAACGCACCAGTAAAAAGTTACAGCATTTCAATGTTGAAATCTTTGATAGTTATACCACGCACACTATAAAAGTTAGTAAATTTTGAAGTTGCATCAGTGTTTCATTTTTTACTCAAGGATAGCACTGTTATACCGATATCTCAAATTGACAATAGTACTTTATCGTCACAAAATTTCGAGGTCTTATGACGCTCCAGTAAAAAGTTACAGCATTTCAATGTTGCAAACTTTGTAGTTATATTACACACAGTATAAAATTTAATGAATTTTGAAGTTGCATGAGTGTTTCATTTTTTACTCAAGGGAAGCACTCTTATACCGATATCTCAAATTGACAATAGTATTTTATTGTTACAAAATTTCAAGGTCTTATGGCGAACCACTAAAAAGTTACAGCATTTTAATATTGCAAACTTTGATAGTTATATTACGCACAGTATAAAAGTTAGTGAATTTTGAATTTGTATCAGTTTTTAATTTTTTACTCAAAGGTAGCACTGTTATACCGATATCTCAAATTGACAATAGTACTTTATCGTCACAAAATTTCGAGGTTTTAGGACGCTCCAGTAAAAAGTTACAGCATTTCAATGTTGCAAACTTTGTAGTTATATTTCACACAGTATAACATTTAATGAATTTTGAAGTTGCATGAGTGTTTCATTTTGTACTCAAGGATAGCACTGTTATACCGAAATCTCGAATTGAGAATAGTACTTTATTGTCATAAAATTTCGAGGTCTTATGACGCTCCATTCAAAAGTTACAGCTTTTCAGTGTTGCAAACTTTGATAGTTATATTATGCACAGTATAAAACTTAGTGAATTTTGAAGTTGCATCAGTGTTTCATTTTTTACACAAGGGTAGCACTGTTATACCGATTTCTCAAATTGACAATAGTACATTATTGTCACAAAATTTCGAAGTTCTATGAAACATTAGTAATAAGTTACAGCATTTCAATGTTGAAAACTTTAATAGTTATATTAAGCACAGTTTAAAAGTTTGTGAACTTTGAAGTTGCATCAGTGCTTCATTTTTTACTCAAGGGTAGCACTGCTATACCAATATCTCAAACTGACAATAATACTTAATAGTCAAAAAATTTCGAGGTCTTATGATGCTCCATTAAAAAGATACAGCTTTTCAGTGTTGCAAACTTTGATAATTATATTATGCACAGTATAAAAGTTAGTGAATTTTAAAGTTACATCAGTGTCTCACTTTTTAGTCAAGGGTAGCACTGTTATACCGATGTCTCAAATTGATAATAGTACTTTATTGTCGCAAAATTTCCAGGGTTTATAACGCACCAGTAAAAAGTTACAGCATTTCAATGTTGAAAAGTTGGATAGTTATACCACGCACACTATAAAAGTTAGTGAATTTTGAAGTTGCATGAGTGTTTCATTTTTTACTCTAGGGTAGCACTGTTATACCGATATCTCAAATTGACAATAGTACTTTATTGGTACAAAATTTCAAGGTATTATGGCGAACCACTAAAAGTTACAGAATTTTAATATTGCAAACTTTGATAGTTATATTACGCCCAGTATAAAAGTTAGTGAATTTTGAATTTGCATCAGTGTTTAATTTTGTACTCAAGGATAGCACTGCTATACCGAAATCTCGAATTGAGAATAGTACTTTATTGTCATAAAATTTCGAGGTCTTATGACGCTCCATTAAAAAGTTACAGCTTTTCAGTGTTGCAAACTTTGATAGTTATATTATGCACAGTATAAAAGTTAGTGAATTTTGAAGTTGCATCAGTGTTTCATTTTTTACACAAGGGTAGTACTGTTATACCGATTTCTCAAATTGACAATAGTACATTATTGTCACAAAATTTCGAGGTTCTATGAAACATTAGTAAAAAGTTACAGCATTTCAATGTTGAAAACTTTAATAGTTATATTAAGCACAGTTTAAAAGTTTGTGAACTTTGAAGTTGCATCAGTGCTTCATTTTTTACTCAAGGGTAGCACTGCTATACCAATATCTCAAACTGACAATAATACTTAATAGTCAAAAAATTTCGAGGTCTTAGGACGGTCCAGTATATCTCAAATTGACAATAGAACTTTATTGTCACAAAATTTCGAGTTTTTGTAACGCACCAGTAAAAAGTTACTGCATTTCAATGTTGCAAACTTTGATAGTTATATTACGCACAATATTAAAAATAGTGAATTTTTAATTTGCAGCAGTGTTTCATTTTTTACTCAAAGGTAGCAGTGTTATACCGATATTTCAAACTGACAATAGTACTATATTGTCGCAAAATATCCAGGTTTTATGACGCACCAGTAAAATGTTACAGCATTTTAATGTTGAAAACTTTGATAGTTATATTACGCACAGTATAAAAGTTAGTGAATTTTGAATTTGCATCAGTGTTTAATTTTGTACTCAAGGATAGCACTGTTATACCGAAATCTCGAATTGAGAATAGTACTTTATTGTCATAAAATTTCGAGGTCTTATGACGCTCCATTCAAAAGTTACAGCTTTTCAGTGTTGCAAACTTTGATAGTTATATTATGCACAGTATAAAACTTAGTGAACTTTGAAGTTGCATCAGTATTTTATTTTTTACTCAAGAGTACATAGTACATTATTGTAGCACTGTTATACAGATATCTCAAATTGAAATAGTACTTTATTGTCAATAAATTTCGAGGTCTTATGACTCTCGCATCAGTGTTTTATTTTTTACTCAAGGGTACATAGTACATTACTGTAGCACTGTTATACCGATATCTCAAATTGACAATAGTACTTTATTGTCATTAAATTTCGAGGTCTTATGACTCTCGCATCAGTGTTTTATTTTTTAGTCAAGGGTACATAGTACATTACTGTAGCACTGTTATACCGATATCTCAAATTGACAATAGTACTTTATTGTCATTAGATTTCGAAGTCTTATGACTCTCCAGTAAAAAGTTACAGCATTTCAATGTTGCAAACTTTGATAGTTGCATTACGCACAGTATAAAAGTTATTGAATTTTGAAGTTGCATCAGTGTTTAATTTTTTACTCATGGGTAGCACTGTTATACCGATATCTCAAACTGACAATAGTACTTTATTGTCACAAAATTTCGAGGTTTTATGACGCTCCAGTAAAAAGTTACAGCATGTCAATGTTGCAAACTTTGTAGTTATATTACACACAGTATAAAATTTAGTGAAATTTGAATTTGCATCAGTGTTTCATTTTTTAGTCAAGGGTAGCACCGTTATACCGATATCTCAAATTGACAATAGTACTTTATCGTCACAAAATTTCGAGGTCTTATGACGCTCCGGTAAAAAGTTACAGCATTTCAATGTTGCAAACTTTGTAGATATATTACACACAGTACAAAATTTAATGAATTTTGAAGTTGAATGAGTGTTTCATTTTTTACTCAAGGGTAGCACTGATATACCGATATCTCAAATTGACAATAGAACATTATTGTCACAAAATTTCGAGGTTCTATGAAACATTAGTAAAAAGTTTCAGCATTTCAATGTTGAAAACTTTAATAGTTATATTAAGCACAGTTTAAAAGTTAGTGAACTTTGAAGTTGCATCAGTGCTTCATTTTTTACTCAAGGGTAGCACTGCTATACCAATATCTCAAACTGACAATAATACTTAATAGTCACAAAATTTCGAGGTCTTATGACGCTCCAGTAAAAAGTTATAGCATTTCAATATTGCAAACTTTGACAGTTATATTACGCACAGTATAAAAGTTAGTGAACATTGAAGTTGCATCAGTTTTTAATTTTTTACTCAAATGTAGCACTGTTATACCGATATTTCAAATTGACAATAGTACTTTATTGTCGCAAAATTTCGAGGTTCTATGAAACATTAGTAAAAAGTTACAGCATTTCAATGTTGGAAACTTTAATAGTTATATTAAGCACAGTTTAAAAGTTTGTGAACTTTGAAGTTGCATCAGTGCTTCATTTTTTACTCAAGGGTAGCACTGCTATACCAATATCTCAAACTGACAATAATACGTAATAGTCAAAAAATTTCGAGGTCTTAGGACGCTCCAGTATATCTCAAATTGACAATAGAACTTTATTGTCACAAAATTTCGAGTTTTTGTAACGCACCAGTAAAAAGTTACTGCATTTCAATGTTGCAAACTTTGATAGTTGCATTACGCACAGTATAAAAGTTATTGAATTTTGAAGTTGCTTCAGTGTTTAATTTTTTACTCAAGGGTAGCACTGTTATACCGATATCTCAAATTGACAATAGTATTTTATTGTTACAAAATTTCAAGGTCTTATGGCGAACCACTAAAAAGTTACAGCATTTTAATATTGCAAACTTTGATAGTTATATTACGCACAGTATAAAAGTTAGTGAATTTTGAATTTGTATCAGTTTTTCATTTTTTACTCAAAGGTAGCACTGTTATACCGATATCTCAAATTGACAATAGTACTTTATCGTCACAAAATTTCGAGGTCTTATGACGCTCCAGTAAAGAGTTACAGCATTTCAATGTTGCAAACTTTGTAGTTATATTACACACAGTATAACATTTAATGAATTTTGAAGTTGCATGAGTGTTTCATTTTTTACTCAAGGGTAGCACTGTTATACCGATATCTCAAATTGACAATAGTACTTTATTGTTACAAAATTTCAAGGTATTATGGCGAACCACTTAAAGTTACAGAATTTTAATATTGCAAACTTTGATAGTTATGTTACGCCCAGTATAAAAGTTAGTGAATTTTGAATTTGCATCAGTGTTTAATTTTGTACTCAAGGATAGCACTGTTATACCGAAATCTCGAATTGAGAATAGTACTTTATTGTCATAAAATTTCGAGGTCTTATGACGCTCCATTAAAAAGTTACAGCTTTTCAGTGTTGCAAACTTTGATAGTTATATTATGCACAGTATAAAAGTTAGTGAATTTTGAAGTTGCATCAGTGTTTCATTTTTTACACAAGGGTAGTACTGTTATACCGATTTCTCAAATTGACAATAGTACATTATTGTCACAAAATTTCGAGGTTCTATGAAACATTAGTAAAAAGTTACAGCATTTCAATGTTGAAAACTTTAATAGTTATATTAAGCACAGTTTAAAAGTTTGTGAACTTTGAAGTTGCATCAGTGCTTCATTTTTTACTCAAGGGTAGCACTGCTATACCAATATCTCAATCTGGCAATAATACTTAATAGTCAAAAAATTTCGAGGTCTTAGGACGCTCCAGTATATCTCAAATTGACAATAGAACTTTATTGTCACAAAATTTCGAGTTCTTGTAACGCACCAGTAAAAAGTTACTGCATTTCAATGTTGCAAACTTTGATAGTTATATTACGCACAATATTAAAAATAGTGAATTTTTAATTTGCAGCAGTGTTTCATTTTTTACTCAAAGGTAGCAGTGTTATACCGATATTTCAAACTGACAATAGTACTATATTGTCGCAAAATTTCCAGGTTTCATGACGCACCAGTAAAAAGTTACAGCATTTCAATGTTGAAAACTTTGATAGTTATACTACGCACACTATAAAAGTTAGTGAATTTTTAAGTTGCATCAGTGTTTCATTTTTTTTTCAAGGGTAGCACTATTATACCGATATCTCAAATTGACAATAGTACTTTATTGTCACAAAATTTTGAGGTTTTATGACGCTCCAGTAAAAGGTTACAGCATTTCAATGTTGCAAACTTTGTAGTTATATTACGCACAGTATAAAAGTTAGTGAATTTTGAATTTGCATCAGTGTTTCATTTTTTACTCAAGGGTAGCACTGTTATGCCGATATCTCAAATTGACAATAGTACTTTATTATTACAAAATTTCAAGGTCTTATGGCGATCCACTAAAAAGTTACAGCATTTCAATATTGCAAACTTTGATAGTTATATTACGCACAGTATAAAAGTTAGTGAATTTTGAATTTGCATCAGTGTTTAATTTTTTACTCAAGGGTAGCACTGTTACACCGATATCTCAGATTGACAATAGAACTTTATTGTCACAAAATTTCGAGGTTTTGTGACGCACCAGTAAAAAGTTACAGCATTTCAATGCTGCAAACTTTGATAGTTATATTACGCACAGTATTAAAAATAGTGAATTTTTAATTTGCAGCAGTATTTAATTTTTTACTCAAAGGTAGCAGTGTTATACCGATATTTCAAATTGACAATGGTACTATATTGTCGCAAAATTTCAAGGTCTTATGACGCACCAGTAAAAAGTTACAGCATTTCAATGTTGCAAACTTTGATAGTTATACTACGCACACTATAAAAGTTATTGAATTTTGAAGTTGCATCAGTGTTTAATTTTTTTTTCAAGGGTAACACTATTATACCCATATCTCAAATTGACAATAGTACTTTATAGTCACAAAATTACGAGGTTTTATGACGCTTCAGTAAAAAGTTACAGCATTTCAATGTTGCAAACTTTGTAGTTATATTTCACACAGTATAAAATTTAGTGAATTTTGAATTTGCATGAGTGTTTCATTTTTTACTCAAGGGTAGCACTGTTATACAGATATCTCAAATTGACAATAGTACTTTATTGTTAAAAAATTTCAAGGTCTTAAGGCGATCCACTAAAAAGTTACAGCATTTCAATATTGCAAACTTTGATACTTATATTACACACAGTATAAAAGTTAATGAATTTTGAATTTGCATCAGTGTTTCATTTTTTACTCAAGGGTAGCACTGTTATACCGATATTTCAAATTGACAATAGTACTATATTGTCACAAAATTTCAAGGTCTTATGACGCACCAGTAAAAAGTTACAGCATTTCAATGTTGCAAACTTGGATAGTTATATTACGCACAGTATAAAAGTTAGTGAATTTTGAAGTTGCATCCGTGTTTCATTTTTTTCTCGAGGGTAGCACTGTTATACCGATATCTCAAATTGACAATAGTACATTATTGTCACAAAATTTCGAGGTTTTATGACACATTAGTAAAAAGTTACAGCATATCAATTTTGAAAACTTTGATAGTTATATTAAGTACAGTTTAAAAATTAGTGAAGTTTGAAGTTGCATGAGTGCTTCATTTTTTACTCAAGGGTAGCACTGCTATACCAATATCTCAAATTGACAATAATGCTTAATTGTCACAAAATTTCAAGGTCCTATGACGCTCCAGTAAAAAGTTATAGCATTACAATGTTGCAAACTTTGACAATTATATTACGCACAGTATAAAAGTTAGTGAATTTTAAGTTGCATCAGTCTTTCATTTTTTAGTCAAGGGTAGCACTGTTATACCGATGTCTCAAATTGATAATAGTACTTTATTGTCGCAAAATTTCCAGGTTTTATAACGCACCAGTAAAAAGTTACAGCATTTCAATGTTGAAAAGTTGGATAGTTATACCACGCACACTATAAAAGTTAGTGAATTTTGAAGTTGCATCAGTGTTTCATTTCTTTTTCAAGGGTAGCACTATCATACCGATTTTTCAAATTGACAATAGTACTTTATTGTCACAAAATTTCGAGGTTTTATGACGCACCAGTAAAAAGTTACAGCATTTCAATGTTGCAAACTTTGTAGTTATATTACACACAGTATAAAATTTAATGAATTTAGAAGTTGCATGAGTGTTTCATTTTTCACTCAAGGGTAGCACTGTTATGCCGATATCTCGAATTGACAATAGTACTTTATCGTCACAAAATTTCGAGGTCTTATGACGCTCCAGTAAAAAGTTACAGCATTTCAATGTTGCAAACTTTGTAGTTATATTACACACAGTATAAAATTTAATGAATTTTGAAGTTGCATGAGTGTTTCATTTTTTACTCAAGGGTAGCACTGTTATACCGATATCTCAAATTGACCATAGTACTTTATTGTTACAAAATTTCAAGGTCTTATGGCGAACCACTAAAAAGTTACATCATTTTAATATTGCAAACTTTGATAGTTATATAACGCACAGTATAAAAGTTAGTGAACTTTGAAGTTTCAAAGTTTAATCAGTGTTTCATTTTTTACACAAGGGTAGCACTGTTATACCGATATCTCAAATTGACAATAGTACTTTATTGTCACAAAATTTCGAGGTCTGATGATGCTCCAGTAAAAAGTTACAGCATTTCAATGTTGCAAACTTTGTAGTTATATAACACACACTATAGAATTTAATGAATTTTGAAGTTGCATGAGTGTTTCATTTTTTTCTCAAGGGTAGCACTGTTATACCGATATCTCAAATTGCCAATAGTACTTTATTGTTACAAAATTTCAAGGTCTTATGGCGAACCACTAAAAAGTTACAGCATTTTAATATTGCAAACTTTGATAGTTATATTACGCACAGTATAAAAGTTAGTGAATTTTGAATTTGCATCAGTGATTCATTTTTTACACAAGGGTAGCACTGTTATACCGATATCTCAAATTAACAATAGTACTTTATCGTCACAAAATTTCGAGGTCTTATGACGCTCCAGTAAAAAGTTACAGCATTTCAATGTTGCAAACTTTCTAGTTATATTACACACAGTATAAAATTTAATGAATTTTGAAGTTGGATGTGTGTTTCATTTTTTACTCAAGGGTAGCACTGTTATACCGATATCTCAAATTGAGAATAGTACATTATTGTCACAAAATTTCGAGGTTCTATGAAACATTAGTAAAAAGTTACAGCATTTCAATGTTGAAAACTTTAATAGTTATATTAAGCACAGTTTAAAAGTTTATGAACTTTGAAGTTGCATCAGTGCTTCATTTTTTACTCAACGGTAGCACTGCTATACCAATATCTCAAACTGACAATAATACTTAATAGTCACAAAATTTCGAGGTCTTATGACGCTCCAGTAAAAAGTTATAGCATTTCAATATTGCAAACTTTGACAGTTATATTACGCACAGTGTAAAAGTTAGTGAACATTGAAGTTGCATCAGTGTTTCATTTTTTACTCACAGGTAGCACTGTTTTACCAATATTTCAAATTGACAATTGTGCTTTATTGTCGCAAAATTTCCAGGGTTTATAACGCACCAGTAAAAAGTTACAGCATTTCAATGTTGAAATCTTTGATAGTTATACCACGCACACTATAAAAGTTAGTAAATTTTGAAGTTGCATCAGTGTTTCATTTTTTACTCAAGGATAGCACTGTTATAGCGATATCTCAAATTGACAATAGTACTTTATCGTCACAAAATTTTGAGGTCTTATGACGCTCCAGTAAAAAGTTACAGCATTTCAATGTTGCAAACTTTGTAGTTATATTACACACAGTATAAAATTTAATGAATTTTGAAGTTGCATGAGTGTTTCATTTTTTACTCAAGGGTAGCGCTCTTATACCGATATCTCAAATTGACAATAGTATTTTATTGTTACAAAATTTCAAGGTCTTATGGCGAACCACTAAAAAGTTACAGCATTTTAATATTGCAAACTTTGATAGTTATATTACGCACAGTATAAAAGTTAGTGAATTTTGAATTTGTATCAGTTTTTAATTTTTTACTCAAAGGTAGCACTGTTATACCGATATCTCAAATTGACAATAGTACTTTATCGTCACAAAATTTCGAGGTCTTATGACGCTCCAGTAAAAAGTTACAGCATTTCAATGTTGCAAACTTTGTAGTTATATTACACACAGTATAACATTTAATGAATTTCGAAGTTGCATGAGTGTTTCATTTTTTACTCAAGGGTAGCACTGTTATACCGATATCTCAAATTGACAATAGTACTTTATTGTTACAAAATTTCAAGGTATTATATCGAACCACTAAAAGTTACAGAATTTTAATATTGCAAACTTTGATAGTTATATTACGCACAGTATAAAAGTTAGTGAATTTTGAATTTGCATCAGTGTTTAATTTTGTACTCAAGGATAGCACTGTTATACCGAAATCTCGAATTGAGAATAGTACTTTATTGTCATAAAATTTCGAGGTCTTATGACGCTCCATTAAAAAGTTACAGCTTTTCAGTGTTGCAAACTTTGATAGTTATATTATGCACAGTATAAAAGTTAGTGAATTTTGAAGTTGCATCAGTGTTTCATTTTTTACACAATGGTAGCACTGTTATACCGATTTCTCAAATTGACAATAGTACATTATTGTCACAAAATTTCGAAGTTCTATGAAACATTAGTAAAAAGATACAGCATTTCAATGTTGAAAACTTTAATAGTTATATTAAGCACAGTTTAAAAGTTTGTGAACTTTGAAGTTGCATCAGTGCTTCATTTTTTACTCAAGGGTAGCACTGCTATACCAATATCTCAAACTGACAATAATACTTAATAGTCAAAAAATTTCGAGGTCTTATGATGCTCCATAAAAAAGATACAGCTTTTCAGTGTTGCAAACTTTGATAATTATATTATGCACAGTATAAAAGTTAGTGAATTTTAAAGTTACATCAGTGTTTCATTTTTTAGTCAAGGGTAGCACTGTTATACCGATATCTCAAATTGACAATAGTACTTTATCGTCACAAAATTTCGAGGTCTTATGACGCTCCGGTAAAAAGTTACAGCATTTCAATGTTGCAAACTTTGTAGATATATTACACACAGTATAAAATTTAATGAATTTTGAAGTTGCATGAGTGTTTCATTTTTTACTCAAGGGTAGCACTGTTATACCGATATCTCAAATTGTCAATAGTACATTATTGTCACAAAATTACGAGGTTTTATGACGCTTCAGTAAAAAGTTACAGCATTTCAATGTTGCAAACTTTGTAGTTATATTTCACACAGTATAAAATTTAGTGAATTTTGAATTTGCATGAGTGTTTCATTTTTTACTCAAGGGTAGCACTGTTATACAGATATCTCAAATTGACAATAGTACTTTATTGTTAAAAAATTTCAAGGTCTTAAGGCGATCCACTAAAAAGTTACAGCATTTCAATATTGCAAACTTTGATACTTATATTACACACAGTATAAAAGTTAATGAATTTTGAATTTGCATCAGTGTTTCATTTTTTACTCAAGGGTAGCACTGTTATACCGATATCTCAAATTGACAATAGTACTATATTGTCACAAAATTTCAAGGTCTTATGACGCACCAGTAAAAAGTTACAGCATTTCAATGTTGCAAACTTGGATAGTTATATTACGCACAGTATAAAAGTTAGTGAATTTTGAAGTTGCATCCGTGTTTCATTTTTTTCTCGAGGGTAGCACTGTTATACCGATATCTCAAATTGACAATAGTACATTATTGTCACAAAATTTCGAGGTTTTATGACACATTAGTAAAAAGTTACAGCATATCAATTTTGAAAACTTTGATAGTTATATTAAGTACAGTTTAAAAATTAGTGAAGTTTGAAGTTGCATGAGTGCTTCATTTTTTACTCAAGGGTAGCACTGCTATACCAATATCTCAAATTGACAATAATGCTTAATTGTCACAAAATTTCAAGGTCCTATGACGCTCCAGTAAAAAGTTATAGCATTACAATGTTGCAAACTTTGACAATTATATTACGCACAGTATAAAAGTTAGTGAGCATTGAAGTTGCATCAGTGTTTCATTTTTTACTCAAAGGTAGCACTGTTATACCGATATTTCAAATTGACAATAGTACTTTATTGTCACAAAATTTCAAGGCCTTATGACGCACCAGTAAAAAGTTACAGCATTTCAATGTTGCAAACTTTGATAGTTGCATTACGCACAGTATAAAAGTTAGTGAATTTTAAGTTGCATCAGTCTTTCATTTTTTAGTCAAGGGTAGCACTGTTATACCGATGTCTCAAATTGATAATAGTACTTTATTGTCGCAAAATTTCCAGGTTTTATAACGCACCAGTAAAAAGTTACAGCATTTCAATGTTGAAAAGTTGGATAGTTATACCACGCACACTATAAAAGTTAGTGAATTTTGAAGTTGCATCAGTGTTTCATTTCTTTTTCAAGGGTAGCACTATCATACCGATTTTTCAAATTGACAATAGTACTTTATTGTCACAAAATTTCGAGGTTTTATGACGCACCAGTAAAAAGTTACAGCATTTCAATGTTGCAAACTTTGTAGTTATATTACACACAGTATAAAATTTAATGAATTTAGAAGTTGCATGAGTGTTTCATTTTTCACTCAAGGGTAGCACTGTTATGCCGATATCTCGAATTGACAATAGTACTTTATCGTCACAAAATTTCGAGGTCTTATGACGCTCCAGTAAAAAGTTACAGCATTTCAATGTTGCAAACTTTGTAGTTATATTACACACAGTATAAAATTTAATGAATTTTGAAGTTGCATGAGTGTTTCATTTTTTACTCAAGGGTAGCACTGTTATACCGATATCTCAAATTGACCATAGTACTTTATTGTTACAAAATTTCAAGGTCTTATGGCGAACCACTAAAAAGTTACATCATTTTAATATTGCAAACTTTGATAGTTATATAACGCACAGTATAAAAGTTAGTGAATTTTGAAGTTGCATCAGTGTTTCATTTTTTACACAAGGGTAGCACTGTTATACCGATATCTCAAATTGACAATAGTACTTTATCGTCACAAAATTTCGAGGTCTGATGATGCTCCAGTAAAAAGTTACAGCATTTCAATGTTGCAAACTTTGTAGTTATATAACACACACTATAGAATTTAATGAATTTTGAAGTTGCATGAGTGTTTCATTTTTTTCTCAAGGGTAGCACTGTTATACCGATATCTCAAATTGCCAATAGTACTTTATTGTTACAAAATTTCAAGGTCTTATGACGCACCAGTAAAAAGTTACAGCATTTCAATGTTGCAAACTTTGTAGTTATATTTCACACAGTATAAAATTTAGTGAATTTTGAATTTGCATGAGTGTTTCATTTTTTACTCAAGGGTAGCACTGTTATACAGATATCTCAAATTGACAATAGTACTTTATTGTTAAAAAATTTCAAGGTCTTAAGGCGATCCACTAAAAAGTTACAGCATTTCAATATTGCAAACTTTGATACTTATATTACACACAGTATAAAAGTTAATGAATTTTGAATTTGCATCAGTGTTTCATTTTTTACTCAAGGGTAGCACTGTTATACCGATATTTCAAATTGACAATAGTACTATATTGTCACAAAATTTCAAGGTCTTATGACGCACCAGTAAAAAGTTACAGCATTTCAATGTTGCAAACTTGGATAGTTATATTACGCACAGTATAAAAGTTAGTGAATTTTGAAGTTGCATCCGTGTTTCATTTTTTTCTCGAGGGTAGCACTGTTATACCGATATCTCAAATTGACAATAGTACATTATTGTCACAAAATTTCGAGGTTTTATGACACATTAGTAAAAAGTTACAGCATATCAATTTTGAAAACTTTGATAGTTATATTAAGTACAGTTTAAAAATTAGTGAAGTTTGAAGTTGCATGAGTGCTTCATTTTTTTACTCAAGGGTAGCACTGCTATACCAATATCTCAAATTGACAATAATGCTTAATTGTCACAAAATTTCAAGGTCCTATGACGCTCCAGTAAAAAGTTATAGCATTACAATGTTGCAAACTTTGACAATTATATTACGCACAGTATAAAAGTTAGTGAGCATTGAAGTTGCATCAGTGTTTCATTTTTTACTCAAAGGTAGCACTGTTATACCGATATTTCAAATTGACAATAGTACTTTATTGTCACAAAATTTCAAGGCCTTATGACGCACCAGTAAAAAGTTACAGCATTTCAATGTTGCAAACTTTGATAGTTGCATTACGCACAGTATAAAAGTTAGTGAATTTTAAGTTGCATCAGTCTTTCATTTTTTAGTCAAGGGTAGCACTGTTATACCGATGTCTCAAATTGATAATAGTACTTTATTGTCGCAAAATTTCCAGGTTTTATAACGCACCAGTAAAAAGTTACAGCATTTCAATGTTGAAAAGTTGGATAGTTATACCACGCACACTATAAAAGTTAGTGAATTTTGAAGTTGCATCAGTGTTTCATTTCTTTTTCAAGGGTAGCACTATCATACCGATTTTTCAAATTGACAATAGTACTTTATTGTCACAAAATTTCGAGGTTTTATGACGCACCAGTAAAAAGTTACAGCATTTCAATGTTGCAAACTTTGTAGTTATATTACACACAGTATAAAATTTAATGAATTTAGAAGTTGCATGAGTGTTTCATTTTTCACTCAAGGGTAGCACTGTTATGCCGATATCTCGAATTGACAATAGTACTTTATCGTCACAAAATTTCGAGGTCTTATGACGCTCCAGTAAAAAGTTACAGCATTTCAATGTTGCAAACTTTGTAGTTATATTACACACAGTATAAAATTTAATGAATTTTGAAGTTGCATGAGTGTTTCATTTTTTACTCAAGGGTAGCACTGTTATACCGATATCTCAAATTGACCATAGTACTTTATTGTTACAAAATTTCAAGGTCTTATGGCGAACCACTAAAAAGTTACATCATTTTAATATTGCAAACTTTGATAGTTATATAACGCACAGTATAAAAGTTAGTGAACTTTGAAGTTTCAAAGTTTAATCAGTGTTTCATTTTTTACACAAGGGTAGCACTGTTATACCGATATCTCAAATTGACAATAGTACTTTATCGTCACAAAATTTCGAGGTCTGATGATGCTCCAGTAAAAAGTTACAGCATTTCAATGTTGCAAACTTTGTAGTTATATAACACACACTATAGAATTTAATGAATTTTGAAGTTGCATGAGTGTTTCATTTTTTTCTCAAGGGTAGCACTGTTATACCGATATCTCAAATTGCCAATAGTACTTTATTGTTACAAAATTTCAAGGTCTTATGGCGAACCACTAAAAAGTTACAGCATTTTAATATTGCAAACTTTGATAGTTATATTACGCACAGTATAAAAGTTAGTGAATTTTGAATTTGCATCAGTGATTCATTTTTTACACAAGGGTAGCACTGTTATACCGATATCTCAAATTAACAATAGTACTTTATCGTCACAAAATTTCGAGGTCTTATGACGCTCCAGTAAAAAGTTACAGCATTTCAATGTTGCAAACTTTCTAGTTATATTACACACAGTATAAAATTTAATGAATTTTGAAGTTGGATGTGTGTTTCATTTTTTACTCAAGGGTAGCACTGTTATACCGATATCTCAAATTGAGAATAGTACATTATTGTCACAAAATTTCGAGGTTCTATGAAACATTAGTAAAAAGTTACAGCATTTCAATGTTGAAAACTTTAATAGTTATATTAAGCACAGTTTAAAAGTTTATGAACTTTGAAGTTGCATCAGTGCTTCATTTTTTACTCAACGGTAGCACTGCTATACCAATATCTCAAACTGACAATAATACTTAATAGTCACAAAATTTCGAGGTCTTATGACGCTCCAGTAAAAAGTTATAGCATTTCAATATTGCAAACTTTGACAGTTATATTACGCACAGTGTAAAAGTTAGTGAACATTGAAGTTGCATCAGTGTTTCATTTTTTACTCACAGGTAGCACTGTTTTACCAATATTTCAAATTGACAATTGTGCTTTATTGTCGCAAAATTTCCAGGGTTTATAACGCACCAGTAAAAAGTTACAGCATTTCAATGTTGAAATCTTTGATAGTTATACCACGCACACTATAAAAGTTAGTAAATTTTGAAGTTGCATCAGTGTTTCATTTTTTACTCAAGGATAGCACTGTTATAGCGATATCTCAAATTGACAATAGTACTTTATCGTCACAAAATTTTGAGGTCTTATGACGCTCCAGTAAAAAGTTACAGCATTTCAATGTTGCAAACTTTGTAGTTATATTACACACAGTATAAAATTTAATGAATTTTGAAGTTGCATGAGTGTTTCATTTTTTACTCAAGGGTAGCGCTCTTATACCGATATCTCAAATTGACAATAGTATTTTATTGTTACAAAATTTCAAGGTCTTATGGCGAACCACTAAAAAGTTACAGCATTTTAATATTGCAAACTTTGATAGTTATATTACGCACAGTATAAAAGTTAGTGAATTTTGAATTTGTATCAGTTTTTAATTTTTTACTCAAAGGTAGCACTGTTATACCGATATCTCAAATTGACAATAGTACTTTATCGTCACAAAATTTCGAGGTCTTATGACGCTCCAGTAAAAAGTTACAGCATTTCAATGTTGCAAACTTTGTAGTTATATTACACACAGTATAACATTTAATGAATTTCGAAGTTGCATGAGTGTTTCATTTTTTACTCAAGGGTAGCACTGTTATACCGATATCTCAAATTGACAATAGTACTTTATTGTTACAAAATTTCAAGGTATTATATCGAACCACTAAAAGTTACAGAATTTTAATATTGCAAACTTTGATAGTTATATTACGCACAGTATAAAAGTTAGTGAATTTTGAATTTGCATCAGTGTTTAATTTTGTACTCAAGGATAGCACTGTTATACCGAAATCTCGAATTGAGAATAGTACTTTATTGTCATAAAATTTCGAGGTCTTATGACGCTCCATTAAAAAGTTACAGCTTTTCAGTGTTGCAAACTTTGATAGTTATATTATGCACAGTATAAAAGTTAGTGAATTTTGAAGTTGCATCAGTGTTTCATTTTTTACACAATGGTAGCACTGTTATACCGATTTCTCAAATTGACAATAGTACATTATTGTCACAAAATTTCGAAGTTCTATGAAACATTAGTAAAAAGATACAGCATTTCAATGTTGAAAACTTTAATAGTTATATTAAGCACAGTTTAAAAGTTTGTGAACTTTGAAGTTGCATCAGTGCTTCATTTTTTACTCAAGGGTAGCACTGCTATACCAATATCTCAAACTGACAATAATACTTAATAGTCAAAAAATTTCGAGGTCTTATGATGCTCCATAAAAAAGATACAGCTTTTCAGTGTTGCAAACTTTGATAATTATATTATGCACAGTATAAAAGTTAGTGAATTTTAAAGTTACATCAGTGTTTCATTTTTTAGTCAAGGGTAGCACTGTTATACCGATATCTCAAATTGACAATAGTACTTTATCGTCACAAAATTTCGAGGTCTTATGACGCTCCGGTAAAAAGTTACAGCATTTCAATGTTGCAAACTTTGTAGATATATTACACACAGTATAAAATTTAATGAATTTTGAAGTTGCATGAGTGTTTCATTTTTTACTCAAGGGTAGCACTGTTATACCGATATCTCAAATTGTCAATAGTACATTATTGTCACAAAATTTCGAGGTTCTATGAAACATTAGTAAAAAGTTACAGCATTTCAATGTTGAAAACTTTAATAGTTATATTAAGCACAGTTTAAAAGTTAGTGAACTTTGAAGTTGCATCAGTGCTTCATTTTTTACTCAAGGGTAGCACTGCTATACCAATATCTCAAACTGACAATAATACTTAATAGTCACAAAATTTCGAGGTCTTATGACGCTCCAGTAAAAAGTTATAGCATTTCAATATTGCAAACTTTGACAGTTATATTACGCACAGTGTAAAAGTTAGTGAACATTGAAGTTGCATCAGTGTTTCATTTTTTACTCAAAGGTAGCACTGTTTTACCAATATTTCAAATTGACAATAGTACTTTATTGTCGCAAAATTTCCAGGGTTTATAACGCACCAGCAAAAAGTTACAGCATTTCAATGTTGAAATCTTTGATAGTTATACCACGCACACTATAAAAGTTAGTAAATTTTGAAGTTGCATCAGTGTTTCATTTTTTACTCAAGGATAGCACTGTTATACCGATATCTCAAATTGACAATAGTACTTTATCGTCACAAAATTTCGAGGTCTTATGACGCTCCAGTAAAAAGTTACAGCATTTCAATGTTGCAAACTTTGTAGTTATATTACACACAGTATAACATTTAATGAATTTTGAAGTTGCATGAGTGTTTCATTTTTTACTCAAGGGTAGCACTGTTATACCGATATCTCAAATTGACAATAGTACTTATTGTTACAAAATTTTAGTTATTGTTACAAAATTTCAAGGTATTATATCGAACCACTAAAAGTTACAGAATTTTAATATTGCAAACTTTGATAGTTATATTACGCACAGTATAAAAGTTAGTGAATTTTGAATTTGCATCAGTGTTTAATTTTGTACTCAAGGATAGCACTGTTATACCGAAATCTCGAATTGAGAATAGTACTTTATTGTCATAAAATTTCGAGGTCTTATGACGCTCCATTAAAAAGTTACAGCTTTTCAGTGTTGCAAACTTTGATAGTTATATTATGCACAGTATAAAAGTTAGTGAATTTTGAAGTTGCATCAGTGTTTCATTTTTTACACAAGGGTAGCACTGTTATACCGATATCTCAAATTGACAATAGTACATTATTGTCACAAAATTTCGAGGTTCTATGAAACATTAGTAAAAAGTTACAGCATTTCAATGTTGAAAACTTTAATAGTTATATTAAGCACAGTTTAAAAGTTAGTGAACTTTGAAGTTGCATCAGTGCTTCATTTTTTACTCAAGGGTAGCACTGCTATACCAATATCTCAAACTGACAATAATACTTAATAGTCAGAAAATTTCGAGGTCTTATGACGCTCCAGTAAAAACTTATAGCATTTCAATATTGCAAACTTTGACAGTTATATTACGCACAGTGTAAAAGTTAGTGAACATTGAAGTTGCATCAGTGTTTCATTTTTTACTCAAAGGTAGCACTGTTTTACCAATATTTCAAATTGACAATAGTACTTTATTGTCGCAAAATTTCCAGGGTTTATAACGCACCAGTAAAAAGTTACAGCATTTCAATGTTGAAATCTTTGATAGTTATACCACGCACACTATAAAAGTTAGTAAATTTTGAAGTTGCATCAGTGTTTCATTTTTTACTCAAGGATAGCACTGTTATACCGATATCTCAAATTGACAATAGTACTTTATCGTCACAAAATTTCGAGGTCTTATGACGCTCCAGTAAAAAGTTACAGCATTTCAATGTTGCAAACTTTGTAGTTATATTACACACAGTATAAAATTTAATGAAATTTGAAGTTGCATGAGTGTTTCATTTTTTACTCAAGGGTAGCACTCTTATACTGATATCTCAAATTGACAATAGTATTTTATTGTTACAAAATTTCAAGGTATTATGGCGAACCACTAAAAAGTTACAGCATTTTAATATTGCAAACTTTGATAGTTATATTACGCACAGTATAAAAGTTAGTGAACTTTGAATTTGCTTCAGTGTTTCATTTATTACTCAAGGATAGCACTGTTATACCGAAATCTCGAATTGACAATAGAACTTTATTGTCATAAAATTTCGAGGTCTTATGACGCTCCGGTAAAAAGTTACAGCATTTCAATGTTGCAAACTTTGTAGATATATTACACACAGTATAAAATTTAATGAATTTTGAAGTTGCATGAGTGTTTCATTTTTTACTCAAGGGTAGCACTGTTATACCGATATCTCAAATTGTCAATAGTACATTATTGTCACAAAATTTCGAGGTTCTATGAAACATTAGTAAAAAGTTACAGCATTTCAATGTTGAAAACTTTAATAGTTATATTAAGCACAGTTTAAAAGTTAGTGAACTTTGAAGTTGCATCAGTGCTTCATTTTTTACTCAAGGGTAGCACTGCTATACCAATATCTCAAACTGACAATAATACTTAATAGTCACAAAATTTCGAGGTCTTATGACGCTCCAGTAAAAAGTTATAGCATTTCAATATTGCAAACTTTGACAGTTATATTACGCACAGTGTAAAAGTTAGTGAACATTGAAGTTGCATCAGTGTTTCATTTTTTACTCAAAGGTAGCACTGTTTTACCAATATTTCAAATTGACAATAGTACTTTATTGTCGCAAAATTTCCAGGGTTTATAACGCACCAGTAAAAAGTTACAGCATTTCAATGTTGAAATCTTTGATAGTTATACCACGCACACTATAAAAGTTAGTAAATTTTGAAGTTGCATCAGTGTTTCATTTTTTACTCAAGGATAGCACTGTTATACCGATATCTCAAATTGACAATAGTACTTTATCGTCACAAAATTTCGAGGTCTTATGACGCTCCAGTAAAAAGTTACAGCATTTCAATGTTGCAAACTTTGTAGTTATATTACACACAGTATAACATTTAATGAATTTTGAAGTTGCATGAGTGTTTCATTTTTTACTCAAGGGTAGCACTGTTATACCGATATCTCAAATTGACAATAGTACTTATTGTTACAAAATTTTAGTTATTGTTACAAAATTTCAAGGTATTATATCGAACCACTAAAAGTTACAGAATTTTAATATTGCAAACTTTGATAGTTATATTACGCACAGTATAAAAGTTAGTGAATTTTGAATTTGCATCAGTGTTTAATTTTGTACTCAAGGATAGCACTGTTATACCGAAATCTCGAATTGAGAATAGTACTTTATTGTCATAAAATTTCGAGGTCTTATGACGCTCCATTAAAAAGTTACAGCTTTTCAGTGTTGCAAACTTTGATAGTTATATTATGCACAGTATAAAAGTTAGTGAATTTTGAAGTTGCATCAGTGTTTCATTTTTTACACAAGGGTAGCACTGTTATACCGATATCTCAAATTGACAATAGTACATTATTGTCACAAAATTTCGAGGTTCTATGAAACATTAGTAAAAAGTTACAGCATTTCAATGTTGAAAACTTTAATAGTTATATTAAGCACAGTTTAAAAGTTAGTGAACTTTGAAGTTGCATCAGTGCTTCATTTTTTACTCAAGGGTAGCACTGCTATACCAATATCTCAAACTGACAATAATACTTAATAGTCAGAAAATTTCGAGGTCTTATGACGCTCCAGTAAAAACTTATAGCATTTCAATATTGCAAACTTTGACAGTTATATTACGCACAGTGTAAAAGTTAGTGAACATTGAAGTTGCATCAGTGTTTCATTTTTTACTCAAAGGTAGCACTGTTTTACCAATATTTCAAATTGACAATAGTACTTTATTGTCGCAAAATTTCCAGGGTTTATAACGCACCAGTAAAAAGTTACAGCATTTCAATGTTGAAATCTTTGATAGTTATACCACGCACACTATAAAAGTTAGTAAATTTTGAAGTTGCATCAGTGTTTCATTTTTTACTCAAGGATAGCACTGTTATACCGATATCTCAAATTGACAATAGTACTTTATCGTCACAAAATTTCGAGGTCTTATGACGCTCCAGTAAAAAGTTACAGCATTTCAATGTTGCAAACTTTGTAGTTATATTACACACAGTATAAAATTTAATGAAATTTGAAGTTGCATGAGTGTTTCATTTTTTACTCAAGGGTAGCACTCTTATACTGATATCTCAAATTGACAATAGTATTTTATTGTTACAAAATTTCAAGGTATTATGGCGAACCACTAAAAAGTTACAGCATTTTAATATTGCAAACTTTGATAGTTATATTACGCACAGTATAAAAGTTAGTGAACTTTGAATTTGCTTCAGTGTTTCATTTATTACTCAAGGATAGCACTGTTATACCGAAATCTCGAATTGACAATAGAACTTTATTGTCATAAAATTTCGAGGTCTTATGACGCTTCATTAAAAAGTTACAGCTTTTCCGTGTTGCAAACTTTGATAGTTATATTATGGACAGTATAAAAGTTAGTGAACTTTGAAGTTGCATCAGTATTTTATTTTTTACTCAAGAGTACATAGTACATTATTGTAGCACTGTTATACAGATATCTCAAATTGAAATTGTACTTTATTGTCAATAAATTTCGAGGTCTTATGACTCTCGCATCAGTGTTTTATTTTTTACTCAAGGGTACATAGTACATTACTGTAGCACTGTTATACCGATATCTCAAATTGACAATAGTACTTTATTGTCATTAAATTTCGAGGTCTTATGACTCTCGCATCAGTGTTTTATTTTTTAGTCAAGGGTACATAGTACATTACTGTAGCACTGTTATACCGATATCTCAAATTGACAATAGTACTTTATTGTCATTAGATTTCGAAGTCTTATGACTCTCCAGTAAAAAGTTACAGCATTTCAATGTTGCAAACTTTGATAGTTGCATTACGCACAGTATAAAAGTTATTGAACTTTGAAGTTGCATCAGTGTTTAATTTTTTACTCAAGGGTAGCACTGTTATACCGATATCTCAAATTGACAATAGTACTTTATTGTCACAAAATTTCGAGGTTTTATGACGCTCCAGTAAAAAGTTACAGCATGTCAATGTTGCAAACTTTGTAGTTATATTACACACAGTATAAAATTTAGTGAAATTTGAATTTGCATCAGTGTTTCATTTTTTAGCCAAGGGTAGCACCGTTATACCGATATCTCAAATTGACAATAGTACTTTATCGTCACAAAATTTCGAGGTCTTATGACGCTCCGGTAAAAAGTTACAGCATTTCAATGTTGCAAACTTTGTAGATATATTACACACAGTATAAAATTTAATGAATTTTGAAGTTGCATGAGTGTTTCATTTTTTACTCAAGGGTAGCACTGTTATACCGATATCTAAAATTGACAATAGTACATTATTGTCACAAAATTTCGAGGTTCTATGAAACATTAGTAAAAAGTTACAGCATTTCAATGTTGAAAACTTTAATAGTTATATTAAGCACAGTTTAAAAGTTAGTGAACTTTGAAGTTGCATCAGTGCTTCATTTTTTACTCAAGGGTAGCACTGCTATACCAATATCTCAAACTGACAATAATACTTAATAGTCACAAAATTTCGAGGTCTTATGACGCTCCAGTAAAAAGTTATAGCATTTCAATATTGCAAACTTTGACAGTTATATTACGCACAGTGTAAAAGTTAGTGAACATTGAAGTTGCATCAGTGTTTCATTTTTTACTCAAAGGTAGCACTGTTTTACCAATATTTCAAATTGACAATAGTACTTTATTGTCGCAAAATTTCCAGGGTTTATAACGCACCAGTAAAAAGTTACAGCATTTCAATGTTGAAATCTTTGATAGTTATACCACGCACACTATAAAAGTTAGTAAATTTTGAAGTTGCATCAGTGTTTCATTTTTTACTCAAGGATAGCACTGTTATACCGATATCTCAAATTGACAATAGTACTTTATCGTCACAAAATTTCGAGGTCTTATGACGCTCCAGTAAAAAGTTACAGCATTTCAATGTTGCAAACTTTGTAGTTATATTACACACAGTATAAAATTTAATGAATTTTGAAGTTGCATGAGTGTTTCATTTTTTACTCAAGGGTAGCACTCTTATACCGATATCTCAAATTGACAATAGTATTTTATTGTTACAAAATTTCAAGGTCTTATGGCGAACCACTAAAAATTTACAGCATTTTAATATTGCAAACTTTGATAGTTATATTACGCACAGTATAAAAGTTAGTGAATTTTGAATTTGTATCAGTTTTTAATTTTTTACTCAAAGGTAGCACTGTTATACCGATATCTCAAATTGACAATAGTACTTTATCGTCACAAAATTTCGAGGTCTTATGACGCTCCAGTAAAAAGTTACAGCATTTCAATGTTGCAAACTTTGTAGTTATATTACACACAGTATAACATTTAATGAATTTTGAAGTTGCATGAGTGTTTCATTTTTTACTCAAGGGTAGCACTGTTATACCGATATCTCAAATTGACAATAGTACTTTATTGTTACAAAATTTCAAGGTATTATATCGAACCACTAAAAGTTACAGAATTTTAATATTGCAAACTTTGATAGTTATATTACGCACAGTATAAAAGTTAGTGAATTTTGAATTTGCATCAGTGTTTAATTTTGTACTCAAGGATAGCACTGTTATACCGAAATCTCGAATTGAGAATAGTACTTTATTGTCATAAAATTTCGAGGTCTTATGACGCTCCATTAAAAAGTTACAGCTTTTCAGTGTTGCAAACTTTGATAGTTATATTATGCACAGTATAAAAGTTAGTGAATTTTGAAGTTGCATCAGTGTTTCATTTTTTACACAAGGGTAGCACTGTTATACCGATTTCTCAAATTGACAATAGTACATTATTGTCACAAAGTTTCGAAGTTCTATGAAACATTAGTAAAAAGTTACAGCATTTCAATGTTGAAAACTTTAATAGTTATATTAAGCACAGTTTAAAAGTTTGTGAACTTTGAAGTTGCATCAGTGCTTCATTTTCTACTCAAGGGTAGCACTGCTATACCAATATCTCAAACTGACAATAATACTAAATAGTCAAAAAATTTCGAGGTCTTATGATGCTCCATTAAAAAGATACAGCTTTTCAGTGTTGCAAACTTTGATAATTATATTATGCACAGTATAAAAGTTAGTGAATTTTAAAGTTACATCAGTGTTTCATTTTTTAGTCAAGGGTAGCACTGTTATACCGATGTCTCAAATTGATAATAGTACTTTATCGTCACAAAATTTCGAGGTCTTATGACGCTCCGGTAAAAAGTTACAGCATTTAAATATTGCAAACTTTGTAGATATATTACACACAGTATAAAATTTAATGAATTTTGAAGTTGCATGAGTGTTTCATTTTTTACTCAAGGGTAGCACTGTTATACCGATATCTCAAATTGACAATAGTACATTATTGTCACAAAATTTCGAGGTTCTATGAAACATTAGTAAAAAGTTACAGCATTTCAATGTTGAAAACTTTAATAGTTATATTAAGCACAGTTTAAAAGTTAGTGAAATTTGAAGTTGCATCAGTGCTTCATTTTTTACTCAAGGGTAGCACTGCTATACCAATATCTCAAGCTGACAATAATACTTAATAGTCACAAAATTTCGAGGTCTTATGACGCTCCAGTAAAAAGTTATAGCATTTCAATATTGCAAACTTTGACAGTTATATTACGCACAGTATAAAAGTTAGTGAATATTGAAGTTGCATCAGTTTTTAATTTTTTACTCAAATGTAGCACTGTTATACCGATATTTCAAATTGACAATAGTACTTTATTGTCCCAAAATTTCCAGGGTTTATAACGCACCAGTAAAAAGGTACAGCATTTCAATGTTGAAAACTTTGATAGTTATACCACGCACACTATAAAAGTTAGTAAATTTTGAAGTTGCATCAGTGTTTCATTTTTTACTCAAGGATAGCACTGTTATATCGATATCTCAAAATGACAATAGTACTATATTGTTACAAAATTTCAAGGTCTTATGGCGAACCACTAAAAAGTTACAGAATTTTAATATTGCAAACTTTGATAGTTATATTACGCACAGTATAAAAGTTAGTGAACTTTGAATTTGCATCAGTGTTTCATTTATTACTCAAGGATAGCACTGTTATACCGAAATCTCGAATTGACAATTGTACTTTATTGTCATTAGATTTCGAAGTCTCATGACTCTCCAGTAAAAAGTTACAGCATTTCAATGTTGCAAACTTTGATAGTTGCATTACGCACAGTATAAAAGTTAGTGAATTTTGAAGTTGCATCAGTGTTTAATTTTTTACTCAAGGGTAGCACTGTTATACCGATATCTCAAATTGACAATAGTACTTTATTGTCACAAAATTTCGAGGTTTTATGACGCTCCAGTAAAAAGTTACAGCATGTCAATGTTGCAAACTTTGTAGTTATATTACACACAGTATAAAATTTAGTGAATTTTGAATTTGCATCAGTGTTTAATTTTTTACTCAAGGGTAGCACTGTTATACCGATATCTCAAATTGACAATAGTACTTTATCGTCACAAAATTTCGAGGTCTTATGACGCTCCGGTAAATTAGTTACAGCATTTCAATGTTGCAAACTTTGTAGATATATTACACACAGTATAAAATTTAATGAATTTTGAAGTTGGATGAGTGTTTCATTTTTTACTCAAGGGTAGCACTGTTATACCGATATCTTAAATTGACAATAGTACTTTATTGTTACAAAACTTCGAGGTTATATGAAACATTAGTAAAAAGTTACAGCATTTCAATGTTGAAAACTTAAATAGTTATATTAAGCACAGTTTAAAAGTTAGTGAACTTTGAAGTTGCATCAGTGTTTCATTTTTAACTCAAGGATAGCACTGTTATACCGAAATCTCGAATTGACAATAGTACTTTATTGTCATAAAATTTCGAGGTCTTATGACGCTCCATTAAAAAGTTACAGCTTTTCAGTGTTGCAAACTTTGATAGTTATATTATGCACAGTATAAAAGTTAGTGAATTTTGAAGTTGCATCAGTGTTTCATTTTTTACACAAAGGTAGCAATGTTATACCGATATCTCAAATTGACAATAGTACTTTATTGTTATAAAATTTCAAGGTCTTATGGCGAACCACTAAAAAGTTACAGAATTTTAATATTGCAAACTTTGATAGTTATATTACGCACAGTATAAAAGTTAGTGAACTTTGAATTTGCATCAGTGTTTCATTTATTACTCAAGGATAGCACTGTTATACCGAAATCTCGAATTGACAATTGTACTTTATTGTCATTAGATTTCGAAGTCTCATGACTCTCCAGTAAAAAGTTACAGCATTTCAATGTTGCAAACTTTGATAGTTGCATTACGCACAGTATAAAAGTTAGTGAATTTTGAAGTTGCATCAGTGTTTAATTTTTACTCAAGGGTAGCACTGTTATACCGATATCTCAAATTGACAATAGTACTTTATTGTCACAAAATTTCGAGGTTTTATGACGCTCCAGTAAAAAGTTACAGCATGTCAATGTTGCAAACTTTGTAGTTATATTACACACAGTATAAAATTTAGTGAATTTTGAATTTGCATCAGTGTTTAATTTTTTACTCAAGGGTAGCACTGTTATACCGATATCTCAAATTGACAATAGTACTTTATCGTCACAAAATTTCGAGGTCTTATGACGCTCCGGTAAATTAGTTACAGCATTTCAATGTTGCAAACTTTGTAGATATATTACACACAGTATAAAATTTAATGAATTTTGAAGTTGGATGAGTGTTTCATTTTTTACTCAAGGGTAGCACTGTTATACCGATATCTTAAATTGACAATAGTACTTTATTGTTACAAAACTTCGAGGTTCTATGAAACATTAGTAAAAAGTTACAGCATTTCAATGTTGAAAACTTAAATAGTTATATTAAGCACAGTTTAAAAGTTAGTGAACTTTGAAGTTGCATCAGTGTATCATTTTTTACTCAAGGATAGCACTGTTATACCGAAATCTCGAATTGACAATAGTACTTTATTGTCATAAAATTTCGAGGTCTTATGACGCTCCATTAAAAAGTTACAGCTTTTCAGTGTTGCAAACTTTGATAGTTATATTATGCACAGTATAAAAGTTAGTGAATTTTGAAGTTGCATCAGTGTTTCATTTTTTACACAAAGGTAGCAATGTTATACCGATATCTCAAATTGACAATAGTACTTTATTGTTATAAAATTTCAAGGTCTTATGGCGAACCATTAAAAAGTTACAGCATTTTAATATTGCAAACTTTGATAGTTATATTACGCACAGTATAAAAGTTAGTGAATTTTGAATTTGCATCAGTGTTTCATTTTTTACACAAGGGTAGCACTGTTATACCGATATCTCAAATTGACAATAGTACTTTATCGTCAAAAAATTTCGAGGTCTTATGACGCTCCAGTAAAAAGTTACAGCTTTTCAATGTTGCAAACTTTGTAGTTATATTACACACAGTATAAAATTTAGTGAAATTTGAATTTGCATCAGTGTTTCATTTTTTAGTCAAAGGTAGCACCGTTATACCGATATCTCAAATTGACAATAGTACTTTATCGTCACAGAATTTCGAGGTCTTATGACGCTCCGGTAAAAAGTTACAGCATTTCAATGTTGCAAACTTTGTAGATATATTACACACAGTATAAAATTTAATGAATTTTGAAGTTGCATGAGTGTTTCATTTTTTACTCAAGGGTAGCACTGTTATACCGATATCTCAAATTGACAATAGTACATTATTGTCACAAAATTTCGAGGTTCTATGAAACATTAGTAAAAAGTTACAGCATTTCAATGTTGAAAACTTTAATAGTTATATTAAACACAGTTTAAAAGTTAGTGAACATTGAAGTTGCATCAGTGCTTCATTTTTTACTCAAGGGTAGCACTGCTATACCAATATCTCAAACTGACAATAATACTTAATAGTCACAAAATTTCGAGATCTTATGACGCTCCAGTAAAAAGTTATAGCATTTCAATATTGCAAACTTTGTAGATATATTACACACAGTATAAAATTTAATGAATTTTGAAGTTGCATGAGTGTTTCATTTTTTACTCAAGGGTAGCACTGCTATACCAATATCTCAAACTGACAATAATACTTAATAGTCACAAAATTTCGAGGTCTTATGACGCTCCAGTAAAAAGTTATAGCATTTCAATATTGCAAACTTTGACAGTTATATTACGCACAGTATAAAAGTTAGTGAACATTGAAGTTGCATCAGTTTTTAATTTTTTACTCAAATGTAGCACTGTTATACCGATATTTCAAATTGACAATAGTACTTTATTGTCCCAAAATTTCCAGGGTTTATAACGCACCAGTAAAAAGTTACAGCATTTCAATGTTGAAAACTTTGATAGTTATACCACGCACACTATAAAAGTTAGTAAATTTTGAAGTTGCATCAGTGTTTCATTTTTTACTCAAGGATAGCACTGTTATACCGATATCTCAAAATGACAATAGTACTTTATTGTTACAAAATCTCAAGGTCTTATGGCGAACCACTAAAAAGTTACAGCATTTTAATATTGCAAACTTTGATAGTTATATTACGCACAGTATAAACGTTAGTGAACTTTGAATTTGCATCAGTGTTTCATTTATTACTCAAGGATAGCACTGTTATACCGAAATCTCGAATTGACAATTGTACTTTATTGTCATAAAATTTCGAGGTCTTATGACGCTCCATTAAAAAGTTACAGCTTTTCAGTGTTGCAAACTTTGATAGTTATATTATGCACAGTATAAAAGTTAGTGAATTTTGAAGTTGCATCAGTATTTTATTTTTTACTCAAGAGTACATAGTACATTATTGTAGCACTGTTATACAGATATCTCAAATTGACAATAGTACTTTATTGTCATTCAATTTCGAGGTCTTATGACTCTCGCATCAGTGTTTTATTTTTTACTCAAGGGTACATAGTTCATTATTGTAGCACTGTTATACCGATATCTCAAATTGACAATAGTACTTTATTGTCATTAGATTTCGAAGTCTCATGACTCTCCAGTAAAAAGTTACAGCATTTCAATGTTGCAAACTTTGATAGTTGCATTTCGCACAGTATAAAAGTTAGTGAATTTTGAAGTTGCATCAGTGTTTAATTTTTTACTCAAGGGTAGCACTGTTACACCGATATCTCAAATTGACAATAGTACTTTATTGTCACAAAATTTCGAGGTTTTATGACGCTCCAGTAAAAAGTTACAGCATGTCAATGTTGCAAACTTTGTAGTTATATTACACACAGTATAAAATTTAGTGAATTTTGAATTTGCATCAGTGTTTAATTTTTTACTCAAGGGTAGCACTGTTATACCGATATCTCAAATTGACAATAGTACTTTATCGTCACAAAATTTCGAGGTCTTATGACGCTCCGGTAAATTAGTTACAGCATTTCAATGTTGCAAACTTTGTAGATATATTACACACAGTATAAAATTTAATGAATTTTGAAGTTGGATGAGTGTTTCATTTTTTACTCAAGGGTAGCACTGTTATACCGATATCTTAAATTGACAATAGTACTTTATTGTTACAAAACTTCGAGGTTCTATGAAACATTAGTAAAAAGTTATAGCATTTCAATGTTGAAAACTTAAATAGTTATATTAAGCACAGTTTAAAAGTTAGTGAACTTTGAAGTTGCATCAGTGTTTCATTTTTTACTCAAGGATAGCACTGTTATACCGAAATCTCGAATTGACAATAGTACTTTATTGTCATAAAATTTCGAGGTCTTATGACGCTCCATTAAAAAGTTACAGCTTTTCAGTGTTGCAAACTTTGATAGTTATATTATGCACAGTATAAATGTTAGTGAATTTTGAAGTTGCATCAGTGTTTCATTTTTTACACAAAGGTAGCAATGTTATACCGATATCTCAAATTGACAATAGTACTTTATTGTTATAAAATTTCAAGGTCTTATGGCGAACCATTAAAAAGTTACAGCATTTTAATATTGCAAACTTTGATAGTTATATTACGCACAGTATAAAAG
This sequence comes from Clusia tigrina, assembly GCA_920105625.2. Taxonomy (NCBI): domain Eukaryota; kingdom Metazoa; phylum Arthropoda; class Insecta; order Diptera; family Clusiidae; genus Clusia; species Clusia tigrina. The sequence goes on along the minus strand of OV050030.1, from coordinate 295,910,952 downwards.
TTAGTGAATTTTGAATTTGCATCAGTGTTTCATTTTTTACACAAGGGTAGCACTGTTATACCGATATCTCAAATTGACAATAGTACTTTATCGTCACAAAATTTCGAGGTCTTATGACGCTCCAGTAAAAAGTTACAGCTTTTCAATGTTGCAAACTTTGTAGTTATATTACACACAGTATAAAATTTAGTGAAATTTGAATTTGCATCAGTGTTTCATTTTTTAGTCAAGGGTAGCACCGTTATACCGATATCTCAAATTGACAATAGTACTTTATCGTCACAAAATTTCGAGGTCTTATGACGCTCCGGTAAAAAGTTACAGCATTTCAATGTTGCAAACTTTGTAGATATATTACACACAGTATAAAATTTAATGAATTTTGAAGCTGCATGAGTGTTTCATTTTTTACTCAAGGGTAGCACTGTTATACCGATATCTCAAATTGACAATAGTACATTATTGTCACAAAATTTCGAGGTTCTATGAAACATTAGTAAAAAGTTACAGCATTTCAATGTTGAAAACTTTAATAGTTATATTAAACACAGTTTAAAAGTTAGTGAACATTGAAGTTGCATCAGTGCTTCATTTTTTACTCAAGGGTAGCACTGCTATACCAATATCTCAAACTGACAATAATACTTAATAGTCACAAAATTTCGAGGTCTTATGACGCTCCAGTAAAAAGTTATAGCATTTCAATATTGCAAACTTTGACAGTTATATTACGCACAGTATAAAAGTTAGTGAACATTGAAGTTGCATCAGTTTTTCATTTTTTACTCAAATGTAGTACTGTTATACCGATATTTCAAATTGACAGTAGTACTTTATTGTCGCAAAATTTCCAGGGTTTTTAACGCACCAGTAAAAAGTTACAGCATTTCAATGTTGAAAACTTTGATAGTTATACCACGCACACTATAAAAGTTAGTAAATTTTGAAGTTGCATCAGTGTTTCATTTTTTAGTCAAGGATAGCACTGTTATACCGATATCTCAAAATAACAATAGTACTTTATTGTTACAAAATTTCAAGGTCTTATGGCGAACCACTAAAAAGTTACAGCATTTTAATATTGCAAACTTTGATAGTTATATTACGCACAGTATAAAAGTTAGTGAACTTTGAATTTGCATCAGTGTTTCATTTATTACTCAAGGATAGCACTGTTATACCAAAATCTCGAATTGACAATTGTACTTTATTGTCATAAAATTTCGAGGTCTTATGACGCTCCATTAAAAAGTTACAGCTTTTCAGTGTTGCAAACTTTGATAGTTATATTATGCACAGTATAAAAGTTAGTGAATTTTGAAGTTGCATCAGTATTTTATTTTTTACTCAAGAGTACATAGTACATTATTGTAGCACTGTTATACAGATATCTCAAATTGACAATAGTACTTTATTGTCATTAGATTTCGAAGTCTCATGACTCTCCAGTAAAAAGTTACAGCATTTCAATGTTGCAAACTTTGATAGTTGCATTACGCACAGTATAAAAGTTAGTGAATTTTGAAGTTGCATCAGTGTTTAATTTTTTACTCAAGGGTAGCACTGTTACACCGATATCTCAAATTGACAATAGTACTTTATTGTTACAAAATTTCGAGGTTTTATGACGCACCAGTAAAAAGTTACAGCATGTCAATGTTGCAAACTTTGTAGTTATATTACACACAGTATAAAATTTATTGAATTTTGAATTTGCATCAGTGTTTAGTTTTTCACTCAAGGGTAGCACTGTTATACCGATATCTCAAATTGACAATAGTACTTTATCGTCACAAAATTTCGAGGTCTTATGACGCTCCGGTAAAAAGTTACAGCATTTCAATGTTGCAAACTTTGTAGATATATTACACACAGTATAAAATTTTATGAATTTTGAAGTTGGATGAGTGTTTCATTTTTTACTCAAGGGTAGCACTGTTATACCGATATCTCAAATTGACAATAGTACTTTATTGTTACAAAACTTCAAGGTCTTATGGCGAACCACTAAAAAGTTACAGCATTTTAATATTGCAAACTTTGATAGTTCTATTACGCACAGTATAAAAGTTTGTGAATTTTGAATTTGCCTCAGTGTTTCATTTTTTACTCAAGGTGTTCGCGCCGGAGCCCTCCTGTCAACGGCTGCTGCCTGCGCACCGTCACCATGCGACTCTGCGCGGGGCTCAGTGCGGAGAGAATTCCCCTCATTGGGTCCCGCCAAAGTCGTGTAGCAGGCCGCAGCCATCTTTATTTTAAGGAGAGCGCTGACGCAGGCAGCGGAGGAGAGCTGGTCGGCAATACTGCGTGCCGATTCAGTTGATGTTCAGCAGTCAATCTTTAAACGTGTCGCATACGTGGAAAAAAGCACTTAAGTATCATTAAAAAATAAACAACAGTAAAAACTGAAACAAATATAATTTCATTTGTAAGTGTATTGCCTAATAAAACAAAAAGAAAACGTAAATAATTTGTAATTAAACAATTTACAATGGAATTGGAGAGTAACTCCGCTCTTAGAAACATGGTCCTTCGAGCCGGATCGCAGCTGCGCCCGGTAAGTTTTTAATATTTATTTTTACCTAATTTCTGTTTAATTTCAATATTGCACAGCTATTTATTTATGCTTTTATTTTGTAATTCGTGATTTATATTTTTTATCGCGTCATTCGCGTTTGGGTACGGTCGTCGCGGCAAACGGTACATTTCCGTATCGTCACTTGTGTGAGTGTGTGCGTGTGTGTGGATTTGGCACAGCAGCAGGTACTGGAATTTACATTTGTTAAATTCTCAGCACGGCCGCTGCGTAATTCGGTTCGCAGTCTGCAGCTCAAAGCGCTGCCGACGCCGGTTACGATAAGCTGTGTACAGCTGCTTGTGCGCAGATTTTTCCACAGCCGCTGTGCATGCTATTGTCATTGCCGCTATCCGCTGCTCCGTTGTGCAGTCAATGCCCTACTTTTGAGTGTTGCTTTGTTCGAAACGAATTAAGGCGGGTGTCACACTCACAACTCTTGTGGGTCAGCTGTGCGGGTTATCCGTATTGCGTGCGTATATCGCCGCGTTGAAGTCGCTTCGTGGTGCCAGTAAGCGGTGGGAGCATATTGTTCTTGCTTCTACATTGGCGTGGGAGTCTACAGCTCACTGCGCTGCCCAGAGCCTGGTTACTGTACGTTGTGTACCGTTGCTGATGAACCGGTAACTTATACCGTTGCCGGTAGGTTTTTCGGACTAACGGGTCAACAACCGTTAACGTGGTGGAGGATCGACGCTTTCGACACGAGTGCGGTGTAATTAGGTTCGCAGTCCGCAGCTCACAGCGCTGCCGACGCCTTTTTACAGTAAACCGTGTGCCAGCGGTGCTTGAACATCCCCATATTACGACGCTGAAAAATACGTACGCTCGTTGATCTCCGTACGTCACAGTTTTTGCAGCTCGCAGCGCTGCCAACTTGTACTGCCCTTTTTGTCTTTGATAACCCTGTATCGGTGAACGCACGAGCGACGCAAGGTCCGGGTCACATACAGCAGCTCATAGCGCTGCGTTGGGTATCTCAAGTAGGGGTTATAATTCAATTTCCTTGTTTGTCAATTGTAGTTGGCCAGTGCTGTCGTCATTGCCTAGGCTTCGCGTAGCTTCATTCCTCCTAGGGATTGTCTTTAAGTTGTGTGGACTCTTCAGCGAAAATAAGGCGGGTGTTATACCGGTCACGTCAGCAGGCCAGCTGGGTACACATATAGCTGGGTAACTGGGTGTGTCGACGTGAAGGTGTAGTGTTTTCCCGGGTTTTGCTTGCGTTTTGCCATCATTGAGCTGCGTTCTCAGGTCAAGCGGTCTGCAACTATGCTGACTCCGCTGATAGACGCGGCTGATAGCCTGACCGCGTTCGTTATTGAGTTCGAGCGGAACTCTTCCGCCCCTCAAAATCTCGAATATCTTCGCCTTGATCTGACTGAATTGGCAGACTTATGGCAGGCGTTGAAGGAGGCGAAAGCTGCAGCGGTCATTGAAGCAAATTTAGACGAGAAATGCGTAGCCATTAAAGAGTCTATACGGCAACGATTCGCAGCAAGTTTTGCCATGTACAAACAGGGTCATGCTCGGATCAGTGGACTAATACAATCCCTGACCGTCTCTCCAACGGTGCCTTCCGAGGCGTCGGCTGAGCTGTCTTCTCAATCCCACACTATTCCGGTGCCTCCTTGTGATATTGAGATTTTCGGGGGGGAGTACTCCAAATGGATCACCTTCCGTGATATGTTCACGGCGCTGTTCCTGCGGAACGCCCGGTTATCTAACATCGAGCGGTTGTATCACCTGAGAGCAAAGACTAGGGGGGAGGCGCGAGAAATCGTGGACCAATGCCAACTGACCAATAGCGGTTTTGAACAGGCGTGGGCGGGGCTTACTGCGCGATACGAAAATCGGCGCAAGCTCATTAATTGTCAGCTGAAGTCCCTATTCACAATGCGTACCATAGGCAAAGAAAGTGGGTCGGAGCTAAAAAGGCTGCAGCGGGAAGTGAGCAATTGCATTATGGCATTGAAGGAGCTGTCGGTGGATGTAGGCAGTTGGGATCCAATTTTTATATACTGGAGTTCCATTCGGTTGCCGGAGAGGACCCTTTCTCTCTGGGAGCAGTCCCTTGCAGATCATGCGGATATCCCGACTTGGGTGGCGATGGAGGAATTCCTCTCGAAACGATTCCAAACTTTGGAAGCGGTCTCTGATGTCTGCCAGACGGAGCATGCGCGGGAGCCTGGGGGGAGCCGCTCAACACCACTCCGCAATGGCCACGTGCAGGCTCATCAGGCGATGGTCAGTCCGGAAGGGTGTAAGATATGTACACTACCAGGCCATCGGGTCTCCCACTGCTCTACTTTCATCAACGCTGATGTATCAGAGCGATGGGGATGGGTGAATCGCTTCCACTTGTGCGTGAATTGTTTGAAGGGGGATCATCGTGTGTCAAATTGCACGAGTAAATACCGATGTTTTACGTGTCAAGAGCGGCACCATACTCTGCTACACCGTGAGCCGCTCCCGAACCGGAGCATAAGAGGCCCACCACGCACGACGCCGCCTCGAGGCAGACGATCATCCAACGGACGCAACGCGGCCACCACGTTGGCTCAACCTGCTACACCTTCCTTCGCCCACGCTGCACAGGTGGTACCTGCTACAGTCCAGGGACGATCCGGTCCATATCGAGCTCGAGGTCGGCTACCCAAACGTGTGCTATTAGGTACCGCCATCATTCACGTATGGTATCAGGGAGTCAATTACATGGCCAGTGCATTGATCGACCCTGGGTCGGAAGGGTCTTTCATCTCTGATCAGCTCCAACGACGCCTGCGACTCCCTACGCGTACCGTGCATGCCCAAGTGTCCGGGGTGAGCAATGTGGTGGCAGCTAACGTGACAAAAGCGTGTGATTTAATGTTAGGATCACCTCTTGACAGTGCTGTGCGGCTCCCGGTGTCAGCATTAGTACTGCCCACCTTGACCAGCGAATTACCCCGACTAGGGGTATCAACGCAACAATATGCCCAATTGGCCGGCTTACGACTGGCTGATCCAAGCCTTTCAAACTCTTCACAAGTTGACATTCTGATAGGGGGTGATTTATACCCGATGGTGATGCTTGATGGGTTGAAGCGTGACGTTATTGGGTCATTAATTGCACAGGAAACTGTATTTGGGTGGATCCTCACAGGACCCATGCCTGAGAACTCGACCCAGACATTCTGTGCCAGAGTACAAGTTGACACTGGCCACCCGGTCGAAGAGCTCTTGCAGCGATTCTGGGAGGTGGAGGAACCGCCTAAGGAGAGACGGTTGTCACCCGGTGACCAGGCTTGCCTGGATTTGTATTCCCGGACCACTTACAGAGAGTCTTCTGGGCGGTATGTAGTAGAACTACCGTTCAAACCAAAGCATCTGCCTGAGGAGTCGCTTGGAGCTTCTCGGCACATTGCGCTAAAGCAGTTCGAGCGCAATGAAGGCAGGTTACTCCGTAACCCTGAGCAGAAAGACCAATATGACTCCGTGGTACAGGAGTACTTGACTCTTGATCATATGGTCAAAGTCCCGCCTCCACCTTCAGGAGCTCTTGCTCACTATTATTTGCCTCATCATGCGGTTATGAAACCCGCGAGTACGACCACCAAACTGCGAGTGGTATTCAATGCGTCTCAAGCAACCACTAGCACCCTCAGCTTGAATGATGTCTCGGAGGAGACCACCCCTTTTCTTTCTATTCTTAATCGATGGCGTAGGCTTCAAGTTCTCTCCCAGCAGTTCTCAGTACGTTGGAAACATGAATATCTTCTGGAGTGCCAGCGCAGGACAAAGTGGAAGACTATCCAAGATAATGCAACTAACGGAGATCTGGTGGTACTGCAGGATGACCACGTTCCACCAAACGAATGGCGATTGGGAAGGATCACTGAGGTTCACCCGGACTCAGACGGCAGAGTGCGAGTCGCGAAAGTGCGGACAGCACGCGGAACCGTTACGAGGCCCGTCACCAAGATGGTTCTACTCCCTCGAGCGGGAGTGCAGGCTTCCACGTTTCCGTAGCTAGTCCCATCCTTTGTAGCCTCTAGTTTGTAGCCTTTCCTGTTGTATGTATACCTCGGTTCTTCCATGGAATCACTAGCCTTTCTCGTAAAACGGTAGCAGTAGATCTCGCCTGGCTATGCCACGGGATAGAATGTAGTCTTGAAAAAGTTATATTTCCTACCAGTAGCATCCTAACCTTTAATACTAGCCTTCACGTAAGCACATGCCTAATTACAAATTTGATTTTCCACAGAACTTCCCATCGTGCCGAGCTGACTGGCGTGGAAGACGCTACATCGGGCCGTGCCTTACCTGTGCTCCGAGGGTACAGTTGGTGTTCCCAGCCCCCGTGATGCTACAGGGGTCTGCAACATACCGCCCTCCGGGAGCAGTGGCGCCGTCTCTCGCCCACGATGACCATCTTGAGGCCACCACTACAGCGGCAGTGTCGCCATCGCGCCCCCGAGCCCGGTCTGCATCATCTGCCGCGCGTTCGCTACCGACGGGGCCGATGAGCGTCCGCCGCCTTCCCAATCAGGGGTCCACGCCAGGGGGCGTTGCACCACGGACGCCCCATCCGATGTCCCGCGCCGCAGTGGAGGCTGCGACATCTCGCGCCCCACTGGTGGCTGCGACAGCCCAAACAGCAGCGGTAGTCGTACACCCGACAGCGGCTCCCCAACGCCCGTGCGAGATGTGCAAGCGCTGGGGGCACACCATCGCAGTGTGCAAGGAGTTCCTGTCTTTGTCCTCGCGGCGCAGGAGAGATGCGGTCGGAAACCGGAAGCTGTGTTTCGTGTGCCTGGGGGTGAAACACTTCACCCACAGCTGCGAACAGCCGGGGTGCTCCCGGTGCCACCGGCGGCATCATCGCCTCTTACATTGAGGGGTGCACCAGGATGGGAGCCGGCGGGAATAGGTCGTCATCTCTCTTGCAATACTGCAAGGGGGGCGGCATGTTCGCGCCGGAGCCCTCCTGTCAACGGCTGCTGCCTGCGCACCGTCACCATGCGACTCTGCGCGGGGCTCAGTGCGGAGAGAATTCCCCTCATTGGGTCCCGCCAAAGTCGCGTAGCAGGCCGCAGCCATCTTTATTTTAAGGAGAGCGCTGACGCAGGCAGCGGAGGAGAGCTGGTCGGCAATACTGCGTGCCGATTCAGTTGATGTTCAGCAGTCAATCTTTAAACGTGTCGCATACGTGGAAAAAAGCACTTAAGTATCATTAAAAAATAAACAACAGTAAAAACTGAAACAAATATAATTTCATTTGTAAGTGTATTGCCTAATAAAACAAAAAGAAAACGTAAATAATTTGTAATTAAACAATTTACAATGGAATTGGAGAGTAACTCCGCTCTTAGAAACACAAGGGTAGCACTGTTATTCCGATATCTTAAATTGACAATAGTACATTATTGTCACAAAATTTCGAGGTTCTATGAAACATTAGTAAAAAGTTACAGCATTTCAATGTTGAAAACTTAAATAGTTATATTAAGCACAGTTTAAAAGTTAGTGAACTTTGAAGTTGCATCAGTGCTTCATTTTTTACTCAAGGGTAGCACTGCTATACCAATATCTCAAACTGACAATAATACTTAATAGTCACAAAATTTCGAGGTCTTATGGCGCTCCAGTAAAAAGTTATAGCATTTCAATATTGCAAACTTTGACAGTTATATTACGCATAGTATAAAAGTTAGTGAACATTGAAGTTGCATCAGTGTTTCATTTTTTACTCAAGGATAGCACTGTTATACCGATATCTCGAATTGACAATTGTACTTTATTGTCATAAGATTTCGAGGTCTTATGACGCTCCATTAAAAAGTTACAGCTTTTCAGTGTTGCAAACTTTGATAGTTATATTATGCACAGTATAAAAGTTAGTGAATTTTGAAGTTGCATCAGTATTTTATTTTTTACTCAAGAGTACATAGTACATTATTGTAGCACTGTTATACAGATATCTCAAATTGACAATAGTACTTTATTGTCATTAAATTTCGAGGTCTTATGACTCTCGCATCAGTGTTTTATTTTTTACTCAAGGGTACATAGTTCATTACTGTAGCACTGTTATACCGATATCTCAAATTGACAATAGTACTTTATTGTAATTAGATTTCGAAGTCTCATGACTCTCCAGTAAAAAGTTACAGCATTTCAATGTTGCAAACTTTGATAATTGCATTACGCACAGTATAAAAGTTAGTGAATTTTGAAGTTGCATCAGTGTTTAATTTTTTACTCAAGGGTAGCACTGTTACACCGATATCTCAAATTGACAATAGTACTTTATTGTCACAAAATTTCGAGGTTTTATGACGCTCCAGTAAAAAGTTACAGCATGTCAATGTTGCAAACTTTGTAGTTATATTACACACAGTATAAAATTTAGTGAATTTTGAATTTGCATCAGTGTTTAATTTTTTACTCAAGGGTAGCACTGTTATACCGATATCTCAAATTGACTATAGTACTTTATCGTCACAAAATTTCGAGGTCTTATGATGCTCCGGTAAAAAGGTACAGCATTTCAATGTTGCAAACTTTGTAGATATATTACACACAGTATAAAATTTAATGAATTTTGAAGTTGGATGAGTGTTTCATTTTTTACTCAAGGGTAGCACTGTTATACCGATATCTCAAATTGACAATAGTACTTTATTGTTACAAAACTTCAAGGTCTTATGGCGAACCACTAAAAAGTTACAGCATTTTAATATTGCAAACTTTGATAGTTCTATTACGCACAGTATAAAAGTTTGTGAATTTTGAATTTGCATCAGTGTTTAATTTTTTACTCAAGGGTAGCACTGTTATTCCGATATCTTAAATTGACAATAGTACATTATTGTCACAAAATTTCGAGGTTCTATGAAACATTAGTAAAAAGTTACAGCATTTCAATGTTGAAAACTTAAATAGTTATATTAAGCACAGTTTAAAAGTTAGTGAACTTTGAAGTTGCATCAGTGCTTCATTTTTTACTCAAGGGTAGCACTGCTATACCAATATCTCAAACTGACAATAATACTTAATATTCACAAAATTTCGAGGTCTTATGACGCTCCAGTAAAAAGTTATAGCATTTCAATATTGCAAACTTTGACAGTTATATTACGAACAGTATAATAGTTAGTGAACATTGAAGTTACAACAGTGTTTCATTTTTTACTCAAAGGTAGCACCGTTATACCGATATTTCAAATTGACAATAGTACTTTATTGTTATAAAAGTTCGAGGTCTTATGATGCGAAAATAGTGAATTTTAAAGTTGCATCAGTGTTTCATTTTTTAGTCAAGGGTAGCACTGTTATACCGATGTCTCAAATTGATAATAGTACTTTACTGTCGCAAAATTCCCAGGGTTTATAATGCACCAGTAAAAAGTTACAGCATTTCAATGTTGAAAACTTTGATAGTTATACCACGCACACTATAAAAGTTAGTAAATTTTGAAGTTGCATCAGTGTTTCATTTTTTACTCAAGGATAGCACTGTTATACCGAAATCTCGAATTGACATAAGTACTTTATTGTCATAAAATTTCGAGGTCTTATGACGCTCCAGTAAAAAGTTACAGCATTTCAATGTTGCAAACTTTGTAGTTATATTACACACAGTATAAAATTTAAAGAATTTTGAAGTTGCATGAGTGTTTCATTTTTTATTCAAGGTTAGCACTGTTATACCGAAATCTCGAATTGACAATAGTACTTTATTGTCATAAAATTTCGAGGTCTTATGACGCTCCATTAAAAAGTTACAGCTTTTCAGTGTTGCAAACTTTGATAGTTATATTATGCACAGTATAAAAGTTAGTGAATTTTGAAGTTGCATCAGTGTTTCATTTTTTACACAAAGGTAGCACTGTTATACCGATATCTCAAATTGACAATAGTACTTTATCGTCACAAAATTTCGAGGTCTTATGACGCTCCAGTAAAAAGTTACAGCATTTCAATTTTGCAAACTTTGTAGATATATTTCACACAGTATAAAATTTAATGAATTTTGAAGTTGGATGTGTGTTTCATTTTTTACTCAAAGGTAGCACTGTTATACCGATATCTCAAATTGCCAATAGTACATTATTGTCACAAAATTTCGAGGTTCTATGAAACATTAGTAAAAAGTTACAGCATTTCAATGTTGAAAACTTTAATAGTTATATTAAGCACAGTTAAAAAGTTTGTGAACTTTGAAGTTGCATCAGTGCTTCATTTTTTACTCAAGGGTAGCACTGCTATACCAATATCTCAAACTGACAATAATACTTAATAGTCACAAAATTTCGAGGTCTTATGACGCTCCAGTAAAAAGTTATAGCATTTCAGTATTGCAAACTTTGACAGTTATATTACGCACAGTATAAAAGATAGTGAACATTGAAGTTGCAACAGTGTTTCATTTTTTACTCAAAGGTAGCACTGTTATACCGATATTTCAAATTGACAATAGTACTTTATTGTTATAAAATTTCGAGGTCTTATGACGCTCCATTAAAAAGTTACAGCTTTTCAGTGTTGCAAACTTTGATAATTATATTATGCACAGTATAAAAGTTAGTGAATTTTAAAGTTGCATCAGTGTTTCATTTTTTAGTCAAGGGTAGCACTGTTATACCGATGTCTCAAATTGATAATAGTACTTTACTGTCGCAAAATTCCCAGGGTTTATAACGCACCAGTAAAAAGTTACAGCATTTCAATGTTGAAAACTTTGATAGTTATACCACGCACACTATAAAAGTTAGTAAATTTTGAAGTTGCATCAGTGTTTCATTTTTTACTCAAGGATAGCACTGTTATACCGAAATCTCGAATTGACATAAGTACTTTATTGTCTTAATTTCGAAGTCTTATGACTCTCCAGTAAAAAGTTACAGCATTTCAATGTTGCAAACTTTGATAGTTACATTACGCACAGTATAAAAGTTAGTGAATTTTGAAGTTGCATCAGTGTTTAATTTTTTACTCAAGGGTAGCACTGTTATACCGATATCGCAAATTGACAATAGTACTTAATCGTCACAAAATTTCGAGGTCTTATGACGAACCAATAAAAAGTTACAGCATTTTAATATTGCAAACTTTGATAGTTATATTACGCACAGGATAAAAGTTTGTGAATTTTGAATTTGCATCAGTGTTTCATTTTTTACTCAATGGTAGCACTTTTATACCGATATCTCAAATTGACAATAGTACATTATTGTCACAAAATTTCGAGGTTCTATGAAACATTAGTAAAAAGTTACAGCATTTCAATGTTGAAAACTTTAATAGTTATATTAAGCACAGTTTAAAAATTAGTGAACTTTGAAGTTGCATCAGTGCTTCATTTTTTTACTCAAGGGTAGCACTGCTATACCAATATCTCAAACTGACAATAATACTTAATAGTCACAAAATTTCGAGGTCTTATAGCGCTCCAGTAAAAAGTTATAGCATTTCAATATTGCAAACTTTGACAGTTATATTACGCATAGTATAAAAGTTAGTAAACATTGAAGTTGCATCAGTGTTTCATTTTTTACTCAAGGATAGCACTGTTATACCGATATCTCGAATTGACAATTGTACTTTATTGTCATAAGATTTCGAGGTCTTATGACGCTCCATTAAAAAGTTACAGCTTTTCAGTGTTGCAAACTTTGATAATTATATTATGCACAGTATAAAAGTTAGTGAATTTTAAAGTTGCATCAGTGTTTCATTTTTTTGTCAAGGGTAGCACTGTTATACCGATGTCTCAAATTGATAATAGTACTTTATTGTCGCAAAATTTCCAGGGTTTATAATGCACCAGTAAAAAGTTACAGCATTTCAATGTTGAAAACTTTGATAGTTATACCACGCACACTATAAAAGTTAGTAAATTTTGAAGTTGCATCAGTGTTTCATTTTTTTTAAGGGTAGCACTGTAATACCGATATCTCAAATTGACAATAGTACTTAATTGTTACAAAATTTCAAAGTCTTATGAGTCTCCAGTAAAAAGTTACAGCATTTCAATGTTGCAAACTTTGATAGTTATATTACGCACAGTATAAAAGTTAGTGAACTTTGAATTTGCAGCAGTGTTTCATTTATTACTCAAGGATAGCACTGTTATACCGAAATCTCGAATTGGCAATAGTACTTTATTGTCACAAAATTTCGAGGTTTTATGACGCTCCAGTAAAAAGTTACAGCATGTCAAATTTGCAAACTTTGTAGTTATATTACACACAGTATAAAATTTAGTGAAATTTGAATTTGCATCAGTGTTTCATTTTTTAGTCAAGGGTAGCACCGTTATACCGATATCTCAAATTGACAATAGTACTTTATCGTCACAAAATTTCGAGGTCTTATGACGCTCCGGTAAAAAGTTACAGCATTTCAATGTTGCAAACTTTGTAGATATATTACACACAGTATAAAATTTAATGAATTTTGAAGTTGCATGAGTGTTTCATTTCTTACTCAAGTGTAGCACTGTTATACCGATATCTCAAATTGACAATAGTACATTATTGTCACAAAATTTCGAGGTTCTATGAAACATTAGTAAAAAGTTACAGCATTTCAATGTTGAAAACTTTAATAGTTATATTAAGCACAGTTTAAAAGTTAGTGAATTTGAAGTTGCATCAGTGCTTCATTTTTTACTCAAGGGTAGCACTGCTATACCAATATCTCAAACTGACAATAATACTTAATAGTCACAAAATTTCGAGGTCTTATGACGCTCCAGTAAAAAGTTATAGCATTTCAATATTGCAAACTTTGACAGTTATATTACGCACAGTATAAAAGTTAGTGAACATTGAAGTTGCATCAGTTTTTAATTTTTTACTCAAATGTAGCACTGTTATACCGATATTTCAAATTGACAATAGTACTTTATTGTCGCAAAATTTCCAGGGTTTATAACGCACCAGTAAAAAGTTACAGCATTTCAATGTAGAAAACTTTGATAGTTATACCACGCACACTATAAAAGTTAGTAAATTTTGAAGTTGCATCAGTGTTTCATTTTTTACTCAAGGATAGCACTGTTATACCGATATCTCAAAATGACAATAGTACTTTATTGTTACAAAATTTCAAGGTCTTATGGCGAACCACTAAAAAGTTACAGCATTTTAATATTGCAAACTTTGATAGTTATATTACGCACAGTATAAAAGTTAGTGAACTTTGAATTTGCATCAGTGTTTCATTTATTACTCAAGGATAGCACTGTTATACCGAAATCTCGAATTGACAATTGTACTTTATTGTCATAAAATTTCGAGGTCTTATGACGCTCCATTAAAAAGTTACAGCTTTTCAGTGTTGCAAACTTTGATAGTTGTATTATGCACAGTATAAAAGTTAGTGAATTTTGAAGTTGCATCAGTATTTTATTTTTTACTCAAGAGTACATAGTACATTATTGTAGCACTGTTATACAGATATCTCAAATTGACAATAGTACTTTATTGTCATTAAATTTCGAGGTCTTATGACTCTCGCATCAGTGTTTTATTTTTTACTCAAGGGTACATAGTTCATTACTGTAGCACTGTTATACCGATATCTCAAATTGACAATAGTACTTTATTGTCATTAGATTTCGAAGTCTCATGACTCTCCAGTAAAAAGTTACAGCATTTCAATGTTGCAAACTTTGATAGTTGCATTACGCACAGTATAAAAGTTAGTGAATTTTGAAGTTGCATCAGTGTTTAATTTTTTACTCAAGGGTAGCACTGTTACACCGATATCTCAAATTGACAATAGTACTTTATTGTCACAAAATTTCGAGGTTATATGACGCTCCAGTAAAAAGTTACAGCATGTCAATGTTGCAAACTTTGTAGTTATATTACACACAGTATAAAATTTAGTGAATTTTGAATTTGCATCAGTGTTTAATTTTTTACTCAAGGGTAGCACTTTTATACCGATATCTCAAATTGACAATAGTACTTTATCGTCACAAAATTTCGAGGTCTTATGACGCTCCGGTAAATTAGTTACAGCATTTCAATGTTGCAAACTTTGTAGATATATTACACACAGTATAAAATTTAATGAATTTTGAAGTTGGATGAGTGTTTCATTTTTTACTCAAGGGTAGCACTGTTATACCGATATCTTAAATTGACAATAGTACTTTATTGTTACAAAACTTCAAGGTCTTATGGCGAACCACTAAAAAGTTACAGCATTTTAATATTGCAAACTTTGATAGTTATATTACGCACAGTATAAAAGTTTGTGAATTTTGAATTTGCATCAGTGTTTCATTTTTTACTCAAGGGTAGCACTGTTATTCCGATAGCTTAAATTGACAATAGTACATTATTGTCACAAAATTTCGAGGTTCTATGAAACATTAGTAAAAAGTTACACCATTTCAATGTTGAAAACTTAAATAGTTATATTAAGCACAGTTTAAAAGTTAGTGAACTTTGAAGTTGCATCAGTGTTTCATTTTTTACTCAAGGATAGCACTGTTATACCGAAATCTCGAATTGACAATAGTACTTTATTGTCATAAAATTTCGAGGTCTTATGACGCTCCATTAAAAAGTTACAGCTTTTCAGTGTTGCAAACTTTGATAGTTATATTATGCACAGTATAAAAGTTAGTGAATTTTGAAGTTGCATCAGTGTTTCATTTTTTACACAAAGGTAGCAATGTTATACCGATATCTCAAATTGACAATAGTACTTTATTGTTATAAAATTTCAAGGTCTTATGGCGAACCATTAAAAAGTTACAGCATTTTAATATTGCAAACTTTGATAGTTATATTACACACAGTATAAAAGTTAGTGAATTTTGAATTTGCATCAGTGTTTCATTTTTTACACAAGGGTAGCACTGTTATACCGATATCTCAAATTGACAATAGTACTTTATCGTCACAATATTTCGAGGTCTTATGACGCTCCAGTAAAAAGTTACAGCTTTTCAATGTTGCAAACTTTGTAGTTATATTACACACAGTATAAAATTTAGTGAAATTTGAATTTGCATCAGTGTTTCATTTTTTAGTCAAGGGTAGCACCATTATACCGATATCTCAAATTGATAATTGTACTTTATCGTCACAAAATTTCGAGGTCTTATGACGCTCCGGTAAAAAGTTACAGCATTTCAATGTTGCAAACTTTGTAGATATATTACACACAGTATAAAATTTAATGAATTTTGAAGTTGCATGAGTGTTTCATTTTTTACTCAAGGGTAGCACTGTTATACCTATATCTCAAATTGACAATAGTACATTATTGTCACAAAATTTCGAGGTTCTATGAAACATTAGTAAAAAGTTACAGCATTTCAATGTTGAAAACTTTAATAATTATATTAAACACAGTTTAAAAGTTAGTGAACATTGAAGTTGCATCAGTGCTTCATTTTTTACTCAAGGGTAGCACTGCTATACCAATATCTCAAACTGACAATAATACTTAATAGTCACAAAATTTCGAGGTCTTATGACGCTCCAGTAAAAAGTTATAGCATTTCAATATTGCAAACTTTGACAGTTATATTACGCACAGTATAAAAGTTAGTGAACATTGAAGTTGCATCAGTTTTTCATTTTTTACTCAAATGTAGCACTGTTATACCAATATTTCAAATTGACAATAGTACTTTATTGTCGCAAAATTTCCAGGGTTTATAACGCACCAGTAAAAAGTTACAGCATTTCAATGTTGAAAACTTTGATAGTTATACCACGCACACTATAAAAGTTAGTAAATTTTGAAGTTGCATCAGTGTTTCATTTTTTACTCAAGGATAGCACTGTTATACCGATATCTCAAAATAACAATAGTACTTTATTGTTACAAAATTTCAAGGTCTTATGGCGAACCACTAAAAAGTTACAGCATTTTAATATTGCAAACTTTGATAGTTATATTACGCACAGTATAAAAGTTAGTGAACTTTGAATTTGCATCAGTGTTTCATTTATTACTCAAGGATAGCACTGTTATACCGATATCTCGAATTGACAATTGTACTTTATTGTCATAAAATTTCGAGGTCTTATGACGCTCCATTAAAAAGTTACAGCTTTTCAGTGTTGCAAACTTTGATAGTTATATTATGCACAGTATAAAAGTTAGTGAATTTTGAAGTTGCATCAGTATTTTATTTTTTACTCAAGAGTACACAGTACATTATTGTAGCACTGTTATACAGATATCGCAAATTGACAATAGTACTTTATTGTCATTAAATTTCGAGGTCTTATGACTCTCGCATCAGTGTTTTATTTTTTACTCAAGGGTACATAGTTCATTACTGTAGCACTGTTATACCGATATCTCAAATTGACAATAGTACTTTATTGTAATTAGATTTCGAAGTCTCATGACTCTCCAGTAAAATGTTACAGCATTTCAATGTTGCAAACTTTGATAGTTGCATTACGCACAGTATAAAAGTTAGTGAATTTTGAAGTTGCATCAGTGTTTAATTTTTTACTCAAGGGTAGCACTGTTACACCGATATCTCAAATTGACAATAGTACTTTATTGTCACAAAATTTCGAGGTTTTATGACGCTCCAGTAAAAAGTTACAGCATCTCAATGTTGCAAACTTTGTAGTTATATTACACACAGTATAAAATTTAGTGAATTTTGAATTTGCATCAGTGTTTAATTTTTCACTCAAGGGTAGCACTGTTACACCGATATCTCAAATTGACAATAGTACTTTATTGTCACAAAATTTCGAGGTTTTATGACGCTCCAGTAAAAAGTTACAGCATCTCAATGTTGCAAACTTTGTAGTTATATTACACACAGTATAAAATTTAGTGAATTTTGAATTTGCATCAGTGTTTAATTTTTCACTCAAGGGTAGCACTGTTATACCGATATCTCAAATTGACTATAGTACTTTATCGTCACAAAATTTCGAGGTCTTATGACGCTCCGGCAAAAAGTTACAGCATTTCAATGTTGCAAACTTTGTAGATATATTACACACAGTATAAAATTTAATGAATTTTGAAGTTGGATGAGTGTTTCATTTTTTACTCAAGGGTAGCACTGTTATACCGATATCTCAAATTGACAATAGTACTTTATTGTTACAAAACTTCAAGGTCTTATGGCGAACCACTAAAAAGTTACAGCATTTTAATATTGCAAACTTTGATAGTTCTATTACGCACAGTATAAAAGTTTGTGAATTTTGAATTTGCATCAGTGTTTCATTTTTTACTCAAGGGTAGCACTGTTATTCCGATATCTTAAATTGACAATAGTACATTATTGTCACAAAATTTCGAGGTTCTATGAAACATTAGTAAAAAGTTACAGCATTTCAATGTTGAAAACTTAAATAGTTATATTAAGCACAGTTTAAAAGTTAGTGAACTTTGAAGTTGCATCAGTGCTTCATTTTTTACTCAAGGGTAGCACTGCTATACCAATATCTCAAACTGAGAATAATACTTAATAGTCACAAAATTTCGAGGTCTTATGACGCTCCAGTAAAAAGTGATAGCATTTCAATATTGCAAACTTTGACAGTTATATTACGCACAGTATAATAGTTAGTGAACATTGAAGTTGCAACAGTGTTTCATTTTTTACTCAAAGGTAGCACTGCTATACCGATATTTCAAATTGACAATAGTACTTTATTGTTATAAAATTTCGAGGTCTTATGATGCTCCATTAAAAAGTTACAGCTTTTCAGTGTTGCAAACTTTGATAATTATATTATGCACAGTATAAAAGTTAGTGAATTTTAAAGTTGCATCAGTATTTTATTTTTTACTCAAGAGTACATAGTACATTATTGTAGCACTGTTATACCGATATATCAAATTGACAATAGTGCTTTATTGTCATTAAATTTCGAGGACTTATGTTTTATTTTTTACTCAAGGGTACATAGTATATTACTGTAGCACTGTTATACCAATATCTCAAATTGACAATAGTACTTTATTGTCATTAAATTTCGAGGTCTTATGACTCTGGCATCAGTGTTTTATTTTTTACTCAAGGGTACATAGTACATTACTGTAGCACTGTTATACCGATATCTCAAATTGACAATAGTACTTTATTGTCATTAAATTTCGAAGTCTTATGACTCTCCAGTAAAAAGTTACAGCATTTCAATGTTGAAAACTTTGATAGTTATACCACGCACACTATAAAAGTTAATAAATTTTGAAGTTGCATCAGTGTTTCATTTTTTTCCAAGGGTAGCACTATTATACCGATATCTCAAATTGACAATAGTACTTTATCGTCACAAAATTTCGAGGTCTTATGACGCTCCAGTAAAAAGTTACAGCATTTCAATGTTGCAAACTTTGATAGTTATATTACACACAGTATAAAATTTAATGAATTTTGAAGTTGCATGAGTGTTTCATTTTTTACTCAAGGGTAGCACTGTTATACCGATATCTCAAATTGACAATAGTACTTTATTGTTACAAAATTTCAAGGTCTTATGGCGAACCACTAAAAAGTTACAGCATTTTAATATTGCAAACTTTGATAGTTATATTACGCACAGTATAAAAATTAGTGAACTTTGAATTTGCATCAGTGTTTCATTTATTACTCAAGGATAGCACTGTTATACCGAAATCTCGAATTGACAAAAGTTTATTGTCATAAAATTTCGAGGTCTTATGACGCTCCATTAAAAAGTTACAGCTTTTCAGTGTTGCAAACTTTGATAGTTATATTATGCACAGTATAAAAGTTGGTGAATTTTGAAGTTGCATCAGTATTTTATTTTTTACTCAAGAGTACATAGTACATTATTGTAGCACTGTTATACCGATATCTCCAATTGACAATAGTACTTTATTGTCATTAAATTTCGAGGACTTATGTTTTATTTTTTACTCAAGGGTACATAGTATATTACTGTAGCACTGTTATACCAATATCTCAAATTGACAATAGTACTTTATTGTCATTAAATTTCGAGGTCTTATGACTCTGGCATCAGTGTTTTATTTTTTACTCAAGGGTACATAGTACATTACTGTAGCACTGTTATACCGATATCTCAAATTGACAATAGTACTTTATTGTCATTAAATTTCGAAGTCTTATGACTCTCCAGTAAAAAGTTACAGCATTTCAATGTTGCAAACTTTGATAGTTACATTACGCACAGTATAAAAGTTAGTGAATTATGAAGTTGCATCAGTGTTTAATTTTTTACTCAAGGGTAGCACTGTTATACCGATGTCGCAAATTGACAATAGTACTTAATCGTCACAAAATTTCGAGGTCTTATGACGAACCAGTAAAAAGTTACAGCATTTTAATATTGCAAACTTTGATAGTTATATTACGCACAGTATAAAAGTTTGTGAATTTTGAATTTGCATCAGTGTTTCATTTTTTACTCAATGGTAGCACTTTTATGCCGATATCTCAAATTGACAATAGTACATTATTGTCACAAAATTTCGAGGTTCTATGAAACATTAGTAAAAAGTTACAGCATTTCAATGTTGAAAACTATAATAGTTATATTAAGCACAGTTTAAAAGTTAGTGAACTTTGAAGTTGCATCAGTGCTTCATTTTTTTTTACTCAAGGGTAGCACTGCTATACCAATATCTCAAACTGACAATAATACTTAATAGTCACAAAATTTCGAGGTCTTATGACGCTCCACTAAAAAGTTATAGCATTTCAATATTGCAAACTTTGACAGTTATATTACGCACAGTATAAATGTTAGTGAAAATTGAAGTTGCATCAGTGTTTCATTTTTTACTCAAAGGTAGCACTGTTATACCGATATTTCAAATTGACAATAGTACTTTATTGTTATAAAATTTCGAGGTCTTATGATGCTCCATTAAAAAGTTACAGCTTTTCAGTGTTGCAAACTTTGATAATTATATTATGCACAGTATAAAAGTTAGTTAATTTTAAAGTTGCATCAGTGTTTCATTTTTTAGTCAAGGGTAGCACTGTTATACCGATGTCTCAAATTGATAATAGTACTTTATTGTCGCAAAATTTCCAGGGTTTATAATGCACCAGTAAAAAGTTACAGCATTTCAATGTTGAAAACTTTGATAGTTATACCACGCACACTATAAAAGTTAGTAAATTTTGAAGTTGCATCAGTGTTTCATTTTTTTTCAAGGGTAGCACTGTAATACCGATATCTCAAATTGACAATAGTACTTAATTGTTACAAAATTTCAAGGTCTTATGGCGAACCACTAAAACGTGACAGCATTTTAATATTGCAAACTTTGATAGTTATATTACGCACAGTATAAAAGTTAGTGAACTTTGAATTTGCGTCAGTGTTTCATTTATTACTCAAGGATAGCACTGTTATACCGAAATCTCGAATTGACAATAGTACTTTATTGTCATAAAATTTTGAGGTCTTATGACGCTCCATTTAAAAGTTACAGCTTTTCAGTGTTGCAAACTTTGATAGTTATATTATGCACAGTATAAAAGTTAGTGAATTTTGAAGTTGCATCAGTATTTTATTTTTTACTCAAGAGTACATAGTACATTATTGTAGCACTGTTATACAGATATCTTAAATTGACAATAGTACTTTATTGTCATTAAATTTCGAGGTCTTATGGCTCTCGCATCAGTGTTTTATTTTTTACTCAAGGGTACATAGTACATTACTGTAGCACTGTTATACCGATATCTCAAATTGACAATAGTACTTTATTGTCATTAAATTTCTAGGTCTTATGACTCTCGCATCAGTGTTTTATTTTTTACTCAAGGGTACATAGTACATTAGAGTAGCACTGTTATACCGATATCTCAAATTGACAATAGTACTTTATTGTCATTAAATTTCGAAGTCTTATGACTCTCCAGTAAAAAGTTACAGCATTTCAATGTTGCAAACTTTGATAGTTGCATTACACACAGTATAAAAGTTAGTGAATTTTGAAGTTGCATCAGTGTTTAATTTTCTACTCAAGGGTAGCACTGTTATACCGATATCTCAAATTGACAATAGTACTTTATCGTCACAAAATTTCGAGGTCTTATGACGCTCCAGTAAAAAGTTACAGCATTTCAATGTTGCAAACTTTGTAGTTATATTACACACAGTATAAAATTTAGTGAATTTTGAATTTGCATCAGTGTTTCATTTTCTACTCAAGGGTAGCACTGTTATACCGATATCTCAAAATGACAATAGTTCATTATTGTCACAAAATTTCGAGGTTCTATGAAACATTAGTAAAAAGTTACAGCATTTCAATGTTGAAAACTTTAATAGTTATATTAAGCACAGTTTAAACGTTGGTGCACTTTGTAGTTGCATCAGTGCTTCATTTCTTACTCAAGGGTAGCACTGCTATACCAATATCTCAAACTGACAATAATACTTAATAGTCACAAAATTTCGAGTTCTTATGACGCTCCAGTAAAAATTTAAAGCTTTTCAATATTGCAAACTTTGACAGTTATATTACGCACAGTATAAAAGTTAGTGAACATTGAAGTTGCATCAGTGTTTCATTTTTTACACAAGGATAGCATTGTTATACCGAAATCTCGAATTGACAATAGTACTTTATTGTCACAAAATTTCGAGGTCTTATGACGCTCCATTAAAAAGTTACAGCCTTTCAATGTTGCAAACTTTGATAGCTGTATTATGCACAGTATAAAAGTTTGTGAATTTTGAAGTTGCATCAGTGTTTCATTTTTGATTCAAGGGTAGATAGTACATTATTGTAGCACTGTTATACCGTTATCTCAAATTGACAATAGTACTTTATTGTCACTAAATTTCCAGGTTTTATGACGCACCAGTAAAAAGTTAGAGCATTTCAATGTTGCATACTTTGATAGCTATAATACGCACACCAAAAAAGTTTGTAAATATTTTACTCAAGGGTAGCACTGTTATACCGATATCTCAAATTGACAAAAGATATTTACTGTCACAAAATTTCGAGGTCTTATGACGCACCAGTAAAAAGTTACAGCATTTCAATGTTGCAAACTTTGATAATTATATTACGCACAGTATAAAAAATTGTCAATTTTGAAGTTGCATCCGTGTTTCATTTTTTACGCAAGGGTAGCGCTGTTATACCGACATCTCTAATTGACAATAGTACTTTATTGTTACAAAATTTCAAGGTCTTATGGCGATCCACTAAAAAGTTATAGCATTTTAATATTGCAAACTTTGATAGTTATATTACGCACAGTATAAAAGTTAGTGAATTTTGCATTTGCATCAGTGTTTCATTTTTTACTCAAGGGTAGCACTGTTATACCGATATCTGAAATTGACAATAGACTTTATTGTCATTAAATTTCGAGGTCTTATGACTCTCCAGTAAAAAGTTACAGCATTTCAATGTTGCAAAATTTGATAATTATATTACGCACAGTATAAAAGTTAGTGAATTTTAAAGTTGCATCAGTGTTTCCTTTTTTAGTCAATACCGTTGTTATACCGATGTCTCAAATTGATAATAGTACTTTATTGTCACAAAATTTCCAGGTTTTATGACGCACCAGTCAAAGTTACAGCATTTCAATATTGCAAACTTTGATAGTTATATTACGCACAGCATAAAAGTTAGTAAGTTTTGAAGTTTCATCAGTGTTTCATTTTTTACTCAAGGGTAGCACTGTTATACCGATATCTCAAATTGACAATAATATTTTATTGTCACAAACTTTCAAGGTTTTATGACGCACCAGTAAGAAGTTACAGCATTTCAATGTTGCAAACTTTGATGGTTATATTACCCACAGTATAAAAGTTAGTGAATTTTGAAGTTGCATCAGTGTTTCATTTTTTACACAACGGTAGCACTGTTATACCGAACTCTCAAATTGACAATAGTACTTTATTGTCACAAAATTTCGAAGTCTAATGTCGCTACATTAAAAGTTACAGCTTTTCAATGTTGCAAACTTTGATAGTTATATTATGCACAGTATAAAAGTTTGTGAATTTTTAAGTTGCATCAGTGTTTCATTTTTGACTCAAGGGTACATAATACATTATTTTAGCACTGTTATACCGTTATCTCAAATTGACAATAGTACTTTATTGTCACAAAATTTCCAGGTTTTATGACGCACCAGTAAAAAGTTACAGCGTTTCAATGTTGCAAACTTTGATAATTATATTACGCACACCAAAAAAGTTTGTTAATTTTTTACTCAAGGGTAGCACTGTTATACCGATATCTCAAATTGATAAAAGAACTTTACTGTCACAAAATTTCGAGATCTTATGACGCACCAGTAAAAAGTTACAGAATTTCAATGTTGCAACCTTTGATAGTTATATTACGCACAATATTAAAAATAGTCAATTTTGAAGTTGCATCCGTGTTTCATTTTTTACTCAAAGGTAGCAGTGTTATACCGATATATCAAATTGACAATAGTACTTTATTGTCACAAAATTTCGAGGTCTTATGACGCTCCATTAAAAAGTTACAACTTTTCAATGTTGCAAACTTTGATGGTTATATTACGCACAGTATAAAAGTTAGTGAATTTTGAAGTTGCATCAGTGTTTCATTTTTTACACAACGGTAGCACTGTTATACCGATATTTCAAATTTACAATAGAACTATATTGTCACAAAATTTCAAATTCTTATGGCGCACCATTAAAAAGTTACATCATTTCAATGTTGCAAAATTTGATAGTTATATTACGCACAGTATAAAAGTTAGTGAATTTTAAAGTTGCTTCAGTGTTTCATTTTTTACTCAAGGGTAGCACTATTATACCAATATCTCAAATTGACAATAATATTTTATTGTCACAAACTTTCAAGGTTTTATGACGCACCAGTAAGAAGTTACAGCATTTCAATTTTGCAAACTTTGATGGTTATATTACGCACAGTATAAAAGTTAGTGAATTTTGAAGTTGCATCAGTGTTTCATTTTTTACACAACGGTAGCACTGTTATACCGAAATCTCAAATTGACAACAGTACTTTATTGTCACAAAATTTCCAGGTTTTATGCCGCACCAGTAAAAAGTTACAGCGTTTCAATGTTGCAAACTTTGATAATTATATTACGCACACCAAAAAAGTTTGTTAATTTTTTACTCAAGGGTAGCACTGTTATACCGATATCTCAAATTGATAAAAGAACTTTACTGTCACAAAATTTCGAGATCTTATGACGCACCAGTAAAAATTTACAGCATTTCAATGTTGCAAACTTTGATGGTTATATTACGCACAATAAAAAAAATAGTCAATTTTGAAGTTGCATCATTGTTTCATTTTTTACTCAAAGGTAGCAGTGTCATACCGATATATCAAATTGATAATAGTACTTTATTGTCACAAAATTTCCAGGTTTAATGACGCACCAGTAAAAAGTTACAGCATTTCAATATTGCAAACTTTGATAGTTATATTACGCACATCATAAAAGTTAGTAAGTTTTGAAGTTTCATCAGTGTTTCATTTTTTACTCAAGGGTAACACTGTTATACCGATATCTCAAATTGACAATAATATTTTATTGTCACAAACTTTCAAGGTTTTATGACGCACCAGTAAGAAGTTACAGCATTTCAATGTTGCAAACTTTGATGGTTATATTACGCACAGTATAAAAGTTTGGGAATTTTGAAGTTGCATCAGTGTTTCATTTTTGACTCAAGGGTACATAGTACATTATTGTAGCACTGTTATACCGTTATCTCAAATTGACAATAGTACTTTTTTGTCACAAAATTTGCAGGTTTTATGACGCACCAGTAAAAAGTTACCGCATTTCAATGTTGCATACTTTGATAGCTATAATACGCACACCAAAAAAGTTTGTAAATTTTTTACTCAAGGGTAGCACTGTTATACCGATATCTAATATTGATAAAAGAAGTTTACTGTCACAAAATTTCGAGATCTTATGACACACCAGTAAAAAGTTACAGCATTTCAATGTTGCAAACTTTGATAATTATATTACGCACAATTTAAAAAATAGTCAATTTTGAAGTTGCATCCGTGTTTCATTTTTTACTCAAGGGTAGCACTGTTATACCGATATCTCAAATTGACAATAGTACTTTATTGTCACAAAATTTCGAGGTCTTATGACACACCAGTAAAAAGTTACAGCATTTCAATGTTTAAAACTTTGATAGTTATATTACGCACAGTATGACAGTTAGTGAATTTTGAAGTTGCATCAGTGCGTCATTTTTTACACAAGGATAGCATTGTTATACCGAAATCTCGAATTGACAATAGTACTTTATTGTCACAAAATTTCGAGGTCTTATGACGCTCCATTAAAAAGTTACAGCCTTTCAATGTTGCAAACTTTGATAGCTGTATTATGCACAGTATAAAAGTTTGTGAATTTTGAAGTTGCATCAGTGTTTCATTTTTGACTCAAGGGTAGATAGTACATTATTGTAGCACTGTTATAGCGTTATCTCAAATTGACAATAGTACTTTATTGTCACTAAATTTCCAGGTTTTATGACGCACCAGTAAAAAGTTAGAGCATTTCAATGTTGCATACTTTGATAGCTATAATACGCACACCAAAAAAGTTTGTAAATATTTTACTCAAGGGTAGCACTGTTATACCGATATCTTAAATTGACAAAAGATATTTACTGTCACAAAATTTCGAGATCTTATGACGCACCAGTAAAAAGTTACAGCATTTCAATGTTGCAAACTTTGATAATTATATTACGCACAGTATAAAAAATTGTCAATTTTGAAGTTGCATCCGTGTTTCATTTTTTACTCAAGGGTAGCACTGTTATACCGACATCTCTAATTGACAATAGTACTTTATTGTTACAAAGTTTCAAGGTCTTATGGCGATCCACTAAAAAGTTATAGCATTTTAATATTGCAAACTTTGATAGTTATATTACGCACAGTATAAAAGTTAGTGAATTTTGCATTTGCATCAGTGTTTCATTTTTTACTCAAGGGTTGCACTGTTATACCGATATCTCAAATTGACAATAGACTTTATTGTCATTAAATTTCGAGGTCTTATGACTCTCCAGTAAAAAGTTACAGCATTTCAATGTTGCAAAATTTGATAATTATATTACGCACAGTATAAAAGTTAGTGAATTTTAAAGTTGCATCAGTGTTTCCTTTTTTAGTCAATACCGTTGTTATACCGATGTCTCAAATTGATAATAGTACTTTATTGTCACAAAATTTCCAGGTTTTATGACGCACCAGTAAAAAGTTACAGCATTTCAATATTGCAAACTTTGATAGTTATATTACGCACAGCATAAAAGTTAGTAAGTTTTGAAGTTTCATCAGTGTTTCATTTTTTACTCAAGGGTAGCACTGTTATACCGATATCTCAAATTGACAATAATATTTTATTGTCACAAACTTTCAAGGTTTTAAGACGCACCAGTAAGAAGTTACAGCATTTCAATGTTGCAAACTTTGATGGTTATATTACCCACAGTATAAAAGTTAGTGAATTTTGAAGTTGCATCAGTGTTTAATTTTTTACACAACGGTAGCACTGTTATACCGAACTCTCAAATTGACAATAGTACTTTATTGTCACAAAATTTCGAAGTCTAATGTCGCTACATTAAAAGTTACAGCTTTTCAATGTTGCAAACTTTGATAGTTATATTATGCACAGTATAAAAGTTTGTGAATTTTTAAGTTGCATCAGTGTTTCATTTTTGACTCAAGGGTACATAATACATTATTTTAGCACTGTTATACCGTTATCTCAAATTGACAATAGTACTTTATTGTCACAAAATTTCCAGGTTTTATGACGCACCAGTAAAAAGTTACAGCGTTTCAATGTTGCAAACTTTGATAATTATATTACGCACACCAAAAAAGTTTGTAAATTTTTTACTCAAGGGTAGCACTGTTATACCGATATCTCATATTGATAAAAGAACTTTACTGTCACAAAATTTCGAGATCTTATGACGCACCAGTAAAAAGTTACAGAATTTCAATGTTGCAAACTTTGATAGTTATATTACGCACAATATTAAAAATAGTAAAATTTTGAAGTTGCATCCGTGTTTCATTTTTTACTCAAAGGTAGCAGTGTTATACCGATATATCAAATTGACAATAGTACTATATTGTCACAAAATTTCAAGGTCTTATGATGCACCAGTAAAAAGTTACAACATTTCAATGTTGCAAACTTTGATAGTTATATTACGCACAGTATAAAAGTTAGTGAATTTTGAAGTTGCGTCCGTGTTTCATTTTTTACTCAAAGGTAGCACTGTTATACCGATATCTCAAATTGACAATAGTACATTATTGTCACAAAATTTCGAGGTCCTGTGACACATTAGTAAAAAGGTACAGCATTTCAATGTTGAAAACTTTGATAGTTATATTACGCAGAGTATGAAAGTTAGTGAATTTTGAAGTTGCATCACTGTGTCATTTTTTACTCAAGTATAGCATTGTTATACCGAAATCTCGAATTGATAATAGTACTTTATTGTCACAAAATTTCGAGGTCTTATGACGCTCCATCAAAAAGTTACAGCTTTTCAGTGTTGCAAATTTTGATAGTTATATTATGCACAGTATAAAAGTTAGTGAATTTTGAAGTTGCATCAGTGTTTTATTTTTTACTCAATGGTACATAATACATTATTGTAGCACTGTTATACCGATATCTCAAATTGACAATAGTGCTTTATTGTCATTAAATTTCGAGGTCTTATGACGCTCCATTAGAAAGTTACAGCTTTTCAATGTTGCAAACTTTGATAGTTATATTATGCACGGTATAAAAGTTTGTGAATTTTGAAGTTGCATCAGTGTTTCATTTTTGACTCAAGGGTACATAGTACATTATTGTAGCACTGTGATTCCGTTATCTCAAATTGACAATAGTACTTTATTGTCACTAAATTTCCAGGTTTTATGACGCACCACTAAAAAGTTACAGCATTTTAATATTGCAAACTTTGATAGTTATAGTACGCACAGCATAAAAGTTTGTAAATTTTTCACTCAAGGGTAGCACTGTTATACCGATATCTCAAAATGACAAAAGAACTTTACTGTCACAAAATTTCGAGGTCTTATGACGCACCAGTAAAAAGTTACAGCATTTCAATGTTGCAAACTTTGATAGTTATATTACGCACAATATAAAAAATAGTGAATTTTGAAATTGCATCCGTGTTTCATTTTTCACTCAAGGGTAGCACTGTTATACCGATATCTCAAATTGACAATAGAACTTTATTGTCCCAAAATTTCGAGGTCTTATGACGCACCACTAAAAAGTTACAGCATTTTAATATTGCAAACTTTGATCGTTATATTACGCACAGTATAAAAGTTAGTGAATTTTGAATTTGCATCAGTGTTTAATTTTTTACTCAAGGGTAGCACTGTTATACCGATATCTCAAATTGACAATAGAACTTTATTGTCACAAAATTTCAAGGGCTTATGACGCACCAGTAAAAAGTTATAGCATTTCAATGTTGCAAACTTTGATAAATATATTACGCACAATATAAAAAATAGTGAATTTTGAAGTTGCATCCGTGTTTCATTTTTTACTCAAGGGGAGCACTGTTATACCGATATCTCAAATTGACAATAGTACTTTATTGTTACAAAATTTCAAGGTCTTATGGCGATCCACTAAAATGTTACAGCATTTTAACATTGCAAACTTTGATAGTTATATTACGCACAGTATAAAAGTTAGTGAATTTTTAATTTGCATCCGTGTTTCATTTTTTACTCAAGGGTAGCACTGTTATACCGATATCTCAAATTGACAATAGTACATTATTGTCACAAAATTTCGAGGTTCTATGACACATTTGTAAAAAGTTACAGCATTTCAATATTGAAAACTTTGATAGTTATATTAAGCACAGTTTAAAAGTTAGTGAACTTTGAAGATGCATCAGTGCTTCATTTTTTACACAACGGTAGCACTGTTATACCGAAATCTCAAATTGTCAATAGTATTTTAATGTCACAAACTTTCAAGGTTTTATGACGCACCACTAGGAAGTTACAGCATTTCAATGTTGCAAACTTTGATAGTTATATTACGCACAGTATAAAAGTTAGTGAATTTTGAAGTTGCTTCAGTGTTTCATTTTTTACACAACGGTAGCACTGTTATACCGAAATCTCAAATTGACAATAGTACTTTATTGTCACAAAATTTCGAGGTCTTATGACGCTCCATTAAAAAGTTACAACTTTTGAATGTTGCAAACTTTGATAGTTATATTATGCACAGTATAAAAGTTTGTAAATTTTGAAGTTGCATCAACGTTTCATTTTTGACTCAAGGGTACATAGTACATTATTGTAGCACTGTGATTCCGTTATCTCAAATTGACAATAGTACTTTATTGTCACTAAATTTCCAGGTTTTATGACGCACCACTAAAAAGTTACAGCATTTTAATATTGCAAACTTTGATAGTTATAGTACTCACAGCATAAAAGTTTGTAAATTTTTCACTCAAGGGTAGCACTGTTATACCGATATCTCAAATTGACAAAAGAACTTTACTGTCACAAAATTTCGAGGTCTTATGACGCACCAGTAAAAAGTTACAGCATTTCAATGTTGCAAACTTTGATAGTTATATTACGCACAATATAAAAAATAGTGAATTTTGAAATTGCATCCGTGTTTCATTTTTCACTCAAGGGTAGCACTGTTATACCGATATCTCAAATTGACAATAGAACTTTATTGTAAAAAAATTTCAAGGTCTTATGGCGATCCACTAAAAAGTTACAGCATTTCAATGTTGCAAAGTTTGATAGTTATACACAGTATAAAAGTTAGTGAATTTTGAATTTGCATCAGTGTTTCATTTTTTACTCAAGGGTAGCACTGTTATACCGATATCTCAAATTGACAATAGAACTTTATTGTCACAAAATTTCAAGGGCTTATGACGCACCAGTAAAAAGTTATAGCATTTCAATGTTGCAAACTTTGATAAATATATTACGCACAATATAAAAAATAGTGAATTTTGAAGTTGCATCCGTGTTTCATTTTTTACTCAAGGGGAGCACTGTTATACCGATATCTCAAATTGACAATAGTACTTTATTGTTACAAAATTTCAAGGTCTTATGGCGATCCACTAAAATGTTACAGCATTTTAACATTGCAAACTTTGATAGTTATATTACGCACAGTATAAAAGTTAGTGAATTTTTAATTTGCATCCGTGTTTCATTTTTTACTCAAGGGTAGCACTGTTATACCGATATCTCAAATTGACAATAGTACATTATTGTCACAAAATTTCGAGGTTCTATGACACATTTGTAAAAAGTTACAGCATTTCAATATTGAAAACTTTGATAGTTATATTAAGCACAGTTTAAAAGTTAGTGAACTTTGAAGATGCATCAGTGCTTCATTTTTTACACAACGGTAGCACTGTTATACCGAAATCTCAAATTGTCAATAGTATTTTAATGTCACAAACTTTCAAGGTTTTATGACGCACCACTAGGAAGTTACAGCATTTCAATGTTGCAAACTTTGATAGTTATATTACGCACAGTGTAAAAGTTAGTGAATTTTGAAGTTGCTTCAGTGTTTCATTTTTTACACAAAGGTAGCACTGTTATACCGATATCTCAAATTGACAATAGTACTTTATTGTCACAAAATTTCGAGGTTTAATGACGCACCAGTAAAAAGTTACAGCATTTCAATATTGCAAACTTTGATAGTTATATTACGCACATCATAAAAGTTAGTAAGTTTTGAAGTTTCATCAGTGTTTCATTTTTTACTCAAGGGTAACACTGTTATACCGATATCTCAAATTGACAATAATATTTTATTGTCACAAACTTTCAAGGTTTTATGACGCACCAGTAAGAAGTTACAGCATTTCAAATTTGCTAACTTTGATAGTTATATTACGCACAGTATAAAAGTTAGTGAATTTTGAAGTTGCATCAGTGTTTCATTTTTTACACAACGGTAGCACTGTTATACCGAAATCTCAAATTGACAATAGTACTTTATTGTCACAAAATTTCGAAGTCTTATGACGCTCCATTAAAAGTTACAGCTTTTCAATGTTGCAAACTTTGATAGTTATATTATGCACAGTATAAAAGTTTTGGGAATTTTGAAGTTGCATCAGTGTTTCATTTTTGACTCAAGGGTACATAGTACATTATTGTAGCACTGTTATACCGTTATCTCAAATTGACAATAGTACTTTATTGTCACAAAATTTGCAGGTTTTATGACGCACCAGTAAAAAGTTACCGCATTTCAATGTTGCATACTTTGATAGCTATAATACGCACACCAAAAAAGTTTGTAAATTTTTACTCAAGGGTAGCACTGTTATACCGATATCTCAAATTGACAATAGAACTTTATTGTCACAAAATTTCAAGGGCTTATGACGCACCAGTAAAAAGTTATAGCATTTCAATGTTGCAAACTTTGATAAATATATTACGCACAATATAAAAAATAGTGAATTTTGAAGTTGCATCCGTGTTTCATTTTTTACTCAAGGGGAGCACTGTTATACCGATATCTCAAATTGACAATAGTACTTTATTGTTACAAAATTTCAAGGTCTTATGGCGATCCACTAAAATGTTACAGCATTTTAACATTGCAAACTTTGATAGTTATATTACGCACAGTATAAAAGTTAGTGAATTTTTAATTTGCATCCGTGTTTCATTTTTTACTCAAGGGTAGCACTGTTATACCGATATCTCAAATTGACAATAGTACATTATTGTCACAAAATTTCGAGGTTCTATGACACATTTGTAAAAAGTTACAGCATTTCAATATTGAAAACTTTGATAGTTATATTAAGCACAGTTTAAAAGTTAGTGAACTTTGAAGATGCATCAGTGCTTCATTTTTTACACAGCGGTAGCACTGTTATACCGAAATCTCAAATTGTCAATAGTATTTTAATGTCACAAACTTTCAAGGTTTTATGACGCACCACTAGGAAGTTACAGCATTTCAATGTTGCAAACTTTGATAGTTATATTACGCACAGTGTAAAAGTTAGTGAATTTTGAAGTTGCTTCAGTGTTTCATTTTTTACACAAAGGTAGCACTGTTATACCGATATCTCAAATTGACATTAGTACTTTATTGTCACAAAATTTCGAGGTTTAATGACGCACCAGTAAAAAGTTACAGCATTTCAATATTGCAAACTTTGATAGTTATATTACGCACATCATAAAAGTTAGTAAGTTTTGAGTTTCATCAGTGTTTCATTTTTTACTCAAGGGTAACACTGTTATACCGATATCTCAAATTGACAATAATATTTTATTGTCACAAACTTTCAAGGTTTTATGACGCACCAGTAAGAAGTTACAGCATTTCAAAGTTGCAAACTTTGATGGTTATATTACGCACAGTATAAAAGTTAGTGAATTTTGAAGTTGCATCAGTGTTTCATTTTTTACACAACGGTAGCACTGTTATACCGAAATCTCAAATTGACAATAGTACTTTATTGTCACAAAATTTCGAAGTCTTATGACGCTCCATTAAAAGTTACAGCTTTTCAATGTTGCAAACTTTGATAGTTATATTATGCACAGTATAAAAGTTTTGGGAATTTTGAAGTTGCATCAGTGTTTCATTTTTGACTCAAGGGTACATAGTACATTATTGTAGCACTGTTATACCGTTATCTCAAATTGACAATAGTACTTTATTGTCACAAAATTTGCAGGTTTTATGACGCACCAGTAAAAAGTTACCGCATTTCAATGTTGCATACTTTGATAGCTATAATACGCACACCAAAAAAGTTTGTAAATTTTTACTCAAGGGTAGCACTGTTATACCGATATCTCAAATTGACAATAGAACTTTATTGTCACAAAATTTCAAGGGCTTATGACGCACCAGTAAAAAGTTATAGTATTTCAATGTTGCAAACTTTGATAAATATATTACGCACAATATAAAAAATAGTGAATTTTGAAGTTGCATCCGTGTTTCATTTTTTACTCAAGGGGAGCACTGTTATACCGATATCTCAAATTGACAATAGTACTTTATTGTTACAAAATTTCAAGGTCTTATGGCGATCCACTAAAATGTTACAGCATTTTAACATTGCAAACTTTGATAGTTATATTACGCACAGTATAAAAGTTAGTGAATTTTTAATTTGCATCCGTGTTTCATTTTTTACTCAAGGGTAGCACTGTTATACCGATATCTCAAATTGACAATAGTACATTATTGTCACAAAATTTCGAGGTTCTATGACACATTTGTAAAAAGTTACAGCATTTCAATATTGAAAACTTTGATAGTTATATTAAGCACAGTTTAAAAGTTAGTGAACTTTGAAGATGCATCAGTGCTTCATTTTTTACACAACGGTAGCACTGTTATACCGAAATCTCAAATTGTCAATATTATTTTAATGTCACAAACTTTCAAGGTTTTATGACGCACCACTAGGAAGTTACAGCATTTCAATGTTGCAAACTTTGATAGTTATATTACGCACAGTATAAAAGTTAGTGAATTTTGAAGTTGCTTCAGTGTTTCATTTTTTACACAACGGTAGCACTGTTATACCGAAATCTCAAATTGACAATAGTACTTTATTGTCACAAAATTTCGAGGTTTAATGACGCACCAGTAAAAAGTTACAGCATTTCAATATTGCAAACTTTGATAGTTATATTACGCACATCATAAAAGTTAGTAAGTTTTGAAGTTTCATCAGTGTTTCATTTTTTACTCAAGGGTAACACTGTTATACCGATATCTCAAATTGACAATAATATTTTATTGTCACAAACTTTCAAGGTTTTATGACGCAGCAGTAAAAAGTAACAGCATTTAAAAGTTGCAAACTTTGATGGTTATATTACGCACAGTATAAAAGTTAGTGAATTTTGAAGTTGCATCAGTGTTTCATTTTTACACAAAGGTAGCACTGTTATACCGATATCTCCAATTGACAATAGTACTTTATTGTCACAAAATTTCGAAGTCTTATGACGCTCCATTAAAAGTTACAGCTTTTCAATGTTGCAAACTTTGATAGTTATATTATGCACAGTATAAAAGTTTTGGGAATTTTGAAGTTGCATCAGTGTTTCATTTTTGACTCAAGGGTACATAGTACATTATTGTAGCACTGTTATACCGTTATCTCAAATTGACAATAGTACTTTATTGTCACAAAATTTGCAGGTTTTATGACGCACCAGTAAAAAGTTACCGCATTTCAATGTTGCATACTTTGATAGCTATAATACGCACACCAAAAAAGTTTGTAAATTTTTACTCAAGGGTAGCACTGTTATACCGATATCTCAAATTGACAATAGAACTTTATTGTCACAAAATTTCAAGGTCTTATGACGCACCAGTAAAAAGTTATAGCATTTCAATGTTGCAAACTTTGATAAATATATTACGCACAATATAAAAAATAGTGAATTTTGAAGTTGCATCCGTGTTTCATTTTTTACTCAAGGGGAGCACTGTTATACCGATATCTCAAATTGACAATAGTACTTTATTGTTACAAAATTTCAAGGTCTTATGGCGATCCACTAAAATGTTACAGCATTTTAACATTGCAAACTTTGATAGTTATATTACGCACAGTATAAAAGTTAGTGAATTTTTAATTTGCATCCGTGTTTCATTTTTTACTCAAGGGTAGCGCTGTTATACCGATATCTCAAATTGACAATAGTACATTATTGTCACAAAATTTCGAGGTTCTATGACACATTTGTAAAAAGTTACAGCATTTCAATATTGAAAACTTTGATAGTTATATTAAGCACAGTTTAAAAGTTAGTGAACTTTGAAGATGCATCAGTGCTTCATTTTTTACACAGCGGTAGCACTGTTATACCGAAATCTCAAATTGTCAATAGTATTTTAATGTCACAAACTTTCAAGGTTTTATGACGCACCACTAGGAAGTTACAGCATTTCAATGTTGCAAACTTTGATAGTTATATTACGCACAGTATAAAAGTTAGTGAATTTTGAAGTTGCTTCAGTGTTTCATTTTTTACACAAAGGTAGCACTGTTATATCGATATCTCAAATTGACAATAGTACTTTATTGTCACAAAATTTCAAGGTTTAATGACGCACCAGTAAAAAGTTACAGCATTTCAATATTGCAAACTTTGATAGTTATATTACGCACATCATAAAAGTTAGTAAGTTTTGAGTTTCATCAGTGTTTCATTTTTTACTCAAGGGTAACACTGTTATACCGATATCTCAAATTGACAATAATATTTTATTGTCACAAACTTTCAAGGTCTTATGACGCACCAGTAAGAAGTTACAGCATTTCAAAGTTGCAAACTTTGATGGTTATATTACGCACAGTATAAAAGTTAGTGAATTTTGAAGTTGCATCAGTGTTTCATTTTTTACACAACGGTAGCACTGTTATACCGAAATCTCAAATTGACAATAGTACTTTATTGTCACAAAATTTCGAAGTCTTATGACGCTCCATTAAAAGTTACAGCTTTTCAATGTTGCAAACTTTGATAGTTATATTATGCACAGTATAAAAGTTTTGGGAATTTTGAAGTTGCATCAGTGTTTCATTTTTGACTCAAGGGTACATAGTACATTATTGTAGCACTGTTATACCGTTATCTCAAATTGACAATAGTACTTTATTGTCACAAAATTTGCAGGTTTTATGACGCACCAGTAAAAAGTTACCGCATTTCAATGTTGCATACTTTGATAGCTATAATACGCACACCAAAAAAGTTTGTAAATTTTTACTCAAGGGTAGCACTGTTATACCGATATCTCAAATTGACAATAGAACTTTATTGTCACAAAATTTCAAGGGCTTATGACGCACCAGTAAAAAGTTATAGCATTTCAATGTTGCAAACTTTGATAAATATATTACGCACAATATAAAAAATAGTGAATTTTGAAGTTGCATCCGTGTTTCATTTTTTACTCAAGGGGAGCACTGTTATACCGATATCTCAAATTGACAATAGTACTTTATTGTTACAAAATTTCAAGGTCTTATGGCGATCCACTAAAATGTTACAGCATTTTAACATTGCAAACTTTGATAGTTATATTACGCACAGTATAAAAGTTAGTGAATTTTTAATTTGCATCCGTGTTTCATTTTTTACTCAAGGGTAGCACTGTTATACCGATATCTCAAATTGACAATAGTACATTATTGTCACAAAATTTCGAGGTTCTATGACACATTTGTAAAAAGTTACAGCATTTCAATATTGAAAACTTTGATAGTTATATTAAGCACAGTTTAAAAGTTAGTGAACTTTGAAGATGCATCAGTGCTTCATTTTTTACACAACGGTAGCACTGTTATACCGAAATCTCAAATTGTCAATAGTATTTTAATGTCACAAACTTTCAAGGTTTTATGACGCACCACTAGGAAGTGACAGCATTTCAATGTTGCAAACTTTGATAGTTATATTACGCACAGTATAAAAGTTAGTGAATTTTGAAGTTGCTTCAGTGTTTCATTTTTTACACAACGGTAGCACTGTTATACCGAAATCTCAAATTGACAATAGTACTTTATTGTCACAAAATTTCGAGGTTTAATGACGCACCAGTAAAAAGTTACAGCATTTCAATATTGCAAACTTTGATAGTTATATTACGCACATCATAAAAGTTAGTAAGTTTTGAGTTTCATCAGTGTTTCATTTTTTACTCAAGGGTAACACTGTTATACCGATATCTCAAATTGACAATAATATTTTATTGTCACAAACTTTCAAGGTTTTATGACGCACCAGTAAGAAGTTACAGCAGTTCAAAGTTGCAAACTTTGATGGTTATATTACGCACAGTATAAAAGTTAGTGAATTTTGAAGTTGCATCAGTGTTTCATTTTTTACACAACGGTAGCACTGTTATACCGAAATCTCAAATTGACAATAGTACTTTATTGTCACAAAATTTCGAAGTCTTATGACGCTCCATTAAAAGTTACAGCTTTTCAATGTTGCAAACTTTGATAGTTATATTATGCACAGTATAAAAGTTTTGGGAATTTTGAAGTTGCATCAGTGTTTCATTTTTGACTCAAGGGTACATAGTACATTATTGTAGCACTGTTATACCGTTATCTCAAATTGACAATAGTACTTTATTGTCACAAAATTTGCAGGTTTTATGACGCACCAGTAAAAAGTTACCGCATTTCAATGTTGCATACTTTGATAGCTATAATACGCACACCAAAAAAGTTTGTAAATTTTTACTCAAGGGTAGCACTGTTATACCGATATCTCAAATTGATAAAAGAAGTTTACTGTCACAAAATTTCGAGATCTTATGACACACCAGTAAAAAGTTACAGCATTACAATGTTGCAAACTTTGATAATTATATTACGCACAATATAAAAAATAGTCAATTTTGAAGTTGCATCCGTGTTTCATTTTTTACTCAAGGGTAGCACTGTTATACCGATATCTCAAATTGACAATAGTACTTTATTGTCACAAAATTTCGAGGTCTTATGACGCACCAGTAAAAAGTTACAGCATTTCAATGTTGAAAACTTTGATAGTTATATTACGCACAGTATGACAGTTAGTGAATTTTGAAGTTGCATCAGTGCGTCATTTTTTACACAAGGATAGCATTGTTATACCGAAATCTCGAATTGACAATAGTACCTTATTGTCACAAAATTTCGAGGTCTTATGACGCTCCATTAAAAAGTTACAGCCTTTCAATGTTGCAAACTTTGATAGCTGTATTATGCACAGTATAAAAGTTTGTGAATTTTGAAGTTGCATCAGTGTTTCATTTTTGACTCAAGGGTAGATAGTACATTATTGTAGCACTGTTATACCGTTATCTCAAATTGACAATAGTACTTTATTGTCACTAAATTTCCAGGTTTTATGACGCACCAGTAAAAAGTTAGAGCATTTCAATGTTGCATACTTTGATAGCTATAATACGCACACCAAAAAAGTTTGTAAATATTTTACTCAAGGGTAGCACTGTTATACCGATATCTCAAATTGACAAAAGATATTTACTGCCACAAAATTTCGAGGTCTTATGACGCACCAGTAAAAAGTTACAGCATTTCAATGTTGCAAATTTTGATAATTATATTACGCACAGTATAAAAAATTGTCAATTTTGAAGTTGCATCCGTGTTTCATTTTTTACTCAAGGGTAGCACTGTTATACCGACATCTCTAATTGACAATAGTACTTTATTGTTACAAAATTTCAAGGTCTTATGGCGATCCACTAAAAAGTTATAGCATTTTAATATTGCAAACTTTGATAGTTATATTACGCACAGTATAAAAGTTAGTGAATTTTGCATTTGCATCAGTGTTTCATTTTTTACTCAAGGGTAGCACTGTTATACCGATATCTCAAATTGACAATAGACTTTATTGTCATTAAATTTCGAGGTTTTATGACTCTCCAGTAAAAAGTTACAGCATTTCAATGTTGCAAAATTTGATAATTATATTACGCACAGTATAAAAGTTAGTGAATTTTAAAGTTGCATCAGTGTTTCCTTTTTTAGTCAATACCGTTGTTATACCGATGTCTCAAATTGATAATAGTACTTTATTGTCACAAAATTTCCAGGTTTTATGACGCACCAGTAAAAAGTTACAGCATTTCAATATTGCAAACTTTGATATTTATATTACGCACAGCATAAAAGTTAGTAAGTTTTGAAGTTTCATCAGTGTTTCATTTTTTACTCAAGGGTAGCACTGTTATACCGATATCTCAAATTGACAATAATATTTTATTGTCACAAACTTTCAAGGTTTTATGACGCACCAGTAAGAAGTTACAGCATTTCAATGTTGCAAACTTTGATGGTTATATTACCCACAGTATAAAAGTTAGTGAATTTTGAAGTTGCATCAGTGTTTCATTTTTTACACAACAGTAGCACTGTTATACCGAACTCTCAAATTGACAATAGTACTTTATTGTCACAAAACTTCCAGGTTTTATGACGCACCAGTAAAAAGTTACAGCGTTTCAATGTTGCAAACTTTGAGAATTATATTACGCACACCAAAAAAGTTTGTAAATTTTTTACTCAAGGGTAGCACTATTATACCGATATCTCAAATTGATAAAAGAACTTTACTGTCACAAAATTTCGAGATCTTATGACGCACCAGTAAAAAGTTACAGAATTTCAATGTTGCAAACTTTGATAGTTATATTACGCACAATATTAAAAATAGTCAATTTTGAAGTTGCATCCGTGTTTCATTTTTTACTCAAAGGTAGCAGTGTTATACCGATATATCAAATTGACAATAGTACTATATTGTCACAAAATTTCAAGGTCTTATGATGCACCAGTAAAAAGTTACAACATTTCAATGTTGCAAACTTTGATAGTTATATTACGCACAGTATAAAAGTTAGTGAATTTTGAAGTTGCATCCGTGTTTCATTTTTTACTCAAAGGTAGCACTGTTATACCGTAATCTCAAATTGACAATAGTACATTATTGTCACAAAATTTCGAGGTCCTGTGACACATTAGTAAAAAGTTACAGCATTTCAATGTTGAAAACTTTGATAGTTATATGTAGGACTCCGAACAAATAAACCCAATTGTTTAATAGTTTAAAGTAATGTTTTATTAAAATTCAATTGTTCTTAAATATTCACACTTATTAAAATATTAGTTTGTGAAATATAAGCTTAATGGCTATTTTTACATCTTTTACTTTCGAGCGACGCACAACGACTCTTTTTCTGCTCTTTTTCGTTAAGTGTCAACGTCCGGTCTCTGTCATACCAAAACAGTGTTGTCACTTTAGTAATTTAGTCCACTTCTTGTCAAACGTTCTGTAGTTGCCACCTGTTTGTCCGTCATTCCGTCAGGTTGCTTTCCCACATTCGGCCATCCTGTATTCTCATTCGGCTCGAATGAAAGTTCCCATTTTTTCATAAATTCGGCGACCGTTGTGGTTCAGCCTGGGCCTTCGTGATCACCAATCTTAACAACTTCGTATCTTCCGTGTGCCATCTTTTTTGCTACCCGGTAGGGTCCGAAGAATTTAGGCTTTAACTTCAGCCCTGAACCGAACTGTGTTCGCTTGATGGCAACGAGCTCGTCCACATTGTAAATCTTCTCCTTTTTACGATTTGCGTTGTAAGTCCTGCGATTCTCCTGTTGAATTCTAGAAATGTTTTCTTGGGCCTCTTCTCTGACCTTTTCACGTTCTCCGTCAAGTTCGTCAATCGCAACATCATTCAAAAGCTCTTGAAAATCTGGTATCCCTGGTATTCGCATATCTAAGCCTGTCATTATCCTGAAGGGTGACACTTTAGTACTGCGAGGTGGAGTGCTGTTGATGTACTGCTGTACCTTTTCAATGTGTTTATACCATTTATCGGGACTCTCACTGCAATGCTTCGATATCATGGGTACAACAATCTTGTGAATACGCTCCACTTGTCCGTTCCCGCGTGGAACCCCGGTGGCTATGAGTAGATGTTGAATACCTTCACTTTCACAATAATCTTTAAATAGATTGGAAGTAAACGCTGCACCCCTGTCCGATATTATCCGTTTCGGGTTGCCGAATATCGCTGCCTGCTTCCTCAGTTTTTCAACAACAGCTTCGACGCCAGTATTCTTAGTTGGGTACAACCATACAAACTTTGAAAATGCGTCAACGACCACCAAAATGTAGTTATACGACTTGTTAGTCGTTTCCATCGGTCCCACATGATCGACATGGAATGTTCCCAGCGGCTGATCCTCTTTGTTTATGGGATTTAAGAAACCTTCCCTTTTCCCAGGCTTACTATCGACCACAATGCATTGTACGCAGCTCTTGACAATTTTAGCAACCTTTAGACTCAACTGCGGAATATAAAATGATTTTTCTACGACATCTTGGGTTTTCTTGGTGGAAAAATGTCCTTGCTGATGTGCCATTTTAATAATCTCTTCCTCCATGAGCGATGGGACAACAATAAGTTCCTTGTCGGGATTCTTATGAAGTACATCATGTTTCATGTAAAAATCGTCGTATTCATCTCGTTCCAGGACTTTGCGAACTGCTCGAATCCAGTCGTCGGATAGCTGCGCCTGTTTCAAGCGATGACTAAGGGAATCTTCCAACATGAGACATGCAACCCTGCTCAAGGCATCAACATGCTTCATCTTCGTACCGCTCCGGTGCTCGATCTCATAATTGAAGTCCTGCAGAAACATTGCCCAGCGAGATACTCTTAGTGGAACATCTCGTTTATTCATCGTCATGGTGAACGCATTACAATCCGTCACGATCTTGAATTTAATGCCCATCAAGTACACTTATGTACTTATGACGCTCCATCAAAAAGTTACAGCTTTTCAGTGTTGCAAATTTTGATAGTTATATTATGCACAGTATAAAAGTTAGTGAATTTTGAAGTTGCATCAGTGTTTTATTTTTTACTCAATGGTACATAGTACATTATTGTAGCACTGTTATACCGATATCTCAAATTGACAATAGTACTTTATTGTCATTAAATTTCGAGGTCTTATGACGCTTCATTAGAAAGTTACAGCTTTTCAATGTTGCAAACTTTGATAGTTATATTATGCACGGTATAAAAGTTTGTGAATTTTGAAGTTGCATCAGTGTTTCATTTTTGACTCCAGGGTACATAGTACATTATTGTAGCACTGTGATTCCGTTATCTCAAATTGACAATAGTACTTTATTGTCACAAAATTTCCAGGTTTTATGACGCACCAGTA
The DNA here is from genome assembly GCA_920105625.2 of Clusia tigrina. Classification (NCBI taxonomy): domain Eukaryota; kingdom Metazoa; phylum Arthropoda; class Insecta; order Diptera; family Clusiidae; genus Clusia; species Clusia tigrina. Next base: position 295,868,559 of record OV050030.1, on the reverse strand, counting down.
AAAAGTTACAGCATTTCAATGTTGCAAACTTTGATAGTTATAGTACGCACAGCATAAAAGTTTGTAAATTTTTCACTCAAGGGTAGCACTGTTATACCGATATCTCAAATTGACAAAAGAACTTTACTGTCACAAAATTTCGAGGTCTTATGACGCACCAGTAAAAAGTTACAGCATTTCAATGTTGCAAACTTTGATAGTTATATTACGCACAATATAAAAAATAGTGAATTTTGAAATTGCATCCGTGTTTCATTTTTCACTCAAGGGTAGCACTGTTATACCGATATCTCAAATTGACAATAGAACTTTATTGTCACAAAATTTCGAGGTCTTATGACGCACCACTAAAAAGTTACAGCATTTTAATATTGCAAACTTTGATAGTTATATTACGCACAGTATAAAAGTTAGTGAATTTTGAATTTGCATCAGTGTTTAATTTTTTACTCAAGGGTAGCACTGTTATACCGATATCTCAAATTGACAATAGAACTTTATTGTCACAAAATTTCAAGGTCTTATGACGCACCAGTAAAAAGTTACAGCATTTCAATGTTGCAAACTTTGATAGTTATATTACGCACAGTATAAAAGTTAGTGAGTTTTGAAGTTGCATCCGTGTTTAATTTTTTACTCAAGGGTAGATAGTACATTATTGTAGCACTGTTATACCGTTATCTCAAATTGACAATAGTACTTTATTGTCACTAAATTTCCAGGTTTTATGACGCACCAGTAAAAAGTTAGAGCATTTCAATGTTGCATACTTTGATAGCTATAATACGGACACCAAAAAAGTTTGTAAATATTTTACTCAAGGGTAGCACTGTTATACCGATATCTCAAATTGACAAAAGGTATTTACTGTCACAAAATTTCGAGGTCTTATGACGCACCAGTAAAAAGTTACAGCATTTCAATGTTGCAAACTTTGATAATTATATTACGCACAGTATAAAAATTTGTCAATTTTGAAGTTGCATCAGTGTTTCATTTTTGACTCAAGGGTAGCACTGTTATACCGATATCTCAAATTGACAATAGACTTTATTGTCATTAAATTTCGAGGTCTTATGACTCTCCAGTAAAAAGTTACAGCATTTCAATGTTGCAAAATTTGATAATTATATTACGCACAGTAAAAAAGTTAGTGAATTTTGCATTTGCATCAGTGTTTCATTTTTTACTCAAGGGTAGCACTGTTATACCGATATCTCAAATTGACAATAGACTTTATTGTCATTAAATTTCGAGGTCTTATGACTCTCCAGTAAAAAGTTACAGCATTTCAATGTTGCAAAATTTGATAATTATATTACGCACAGTATAGAAGTTAGTGAATTTTAAAGTTGCATCAGTGTTTCCTTTTTTAGTCAATACCGTTGTTATACCGATGTCTCAAATTGATAATAGTACTTTATTGTCACAAAATTTCCAGGTTTTATGACGCACCAGTAAAAAGTTACAGCATTTCAATATTGCAAACTTTGATAGTTATATTACGCACAGCATAAAAGTTAGTAAGATTTGAAATTTCATCAGTGTTTCATTTTTTACTCAAAGGTAGCACTGTTATACCGATATCTCAAATTGACAATAATATTTTATTGTCACAAACTTTCAAGGTTTTATGACGCACCAGTAAGAAGTTACAGCATTTCAATGTTGCAAACTTTGATGGTTATATTACCCACAGTATAAAAGTTAGTGAATTTTGAAGTTGCATCAGTGTTTCATTTTTTACACAACGGTAGCACTGTTATACCGAACTCTCAAATTGACAATAGTACTTTATTGTCACAAAATTTCGAAGTCTTATGTCGCTACATTAAAAGTTACAGCTTTTCAATGTTGCAAACTTTGATAGTTATATTATGCACAGTATAAAAGTTTGTGAATTTTGAAGTTGCATCAGTGTTTCATTTTTGACTCAAGGGTACATAATACATTATTTTAGCACTGTTATACCGTTATCTCAAATTGACAATAGTACTTTATTGTCACAAAATTTCCAGGTTTTATGACGCACCAGTAAAAAGTTACAGCGTTTCAATGTTGTAAACTTTGATAATTATATTACGCACACCAAAAAAGTTTGTAAATTTTTTACTCAAGGGTAGCACTGTTATACCGATATCTCAAATTGATAAAAGAACTTTACTGTCACAAAATTTCGAGATCTTATGACGCACCAGTAAAAAGTTACAGAATTTCAATGTTGCAAACTTTGATAGTTATATTACGCACAATATTAAAAATAGTCAATTTTGAAGTTGCATCCGTGTTTCATTTTTTACTCAAAGGTAGCAGTGTTATACCGATATATCAAATTGACAATAGCACTATATTGTCACAAAATTTCAAGGTCTTATGATGCACCAGTAAAAAGTTACAACATTTCAATGTTGCAAACTTTGATAGTTATATTACGCACAGTATAAAAGTTAGTGAATTTTGAAGTTGCATCCGTGTTTCATTTTTTACTCAAAGGTAGCACTGTTATACCGATATCTCAAATTGACAATAGTACATTATTGTCACAAAATTTCGAGGTCCTGTGACACATTAGTAAAAAGTTACAGCATTTCAATGTTGAAAACTTTGATAGTTATATTACGCAGAGTATGAAAGTTAGTGAATTTTGAAGTTGCATCAGTGTGTCATTTTTTACTCAAGTATAGCATTGTTATACCGAAATCTCGAATTGATAATAGTACTTTATTGTCACAAAATTTCGAGGTCTTATGACGCTCCATCAAAAAGTTACAGCTTTTCAGTGTTGCAAATTTTGATAGTTATATTATGCACAGTATAAAAGTTAGTGAATTTTGAAGTTGCATCAGTGTTTTATTTTTTACTCAATGGTACATAGTACATTATTGTAGCACTGTTATACCTATATCTCAAATTGACAATAGTACTTTATTGCCATTAAATTTCGAGGTCTTATGACGCTCCATTAGAAAGTTACAGCTTTTCAATGTTGCAAACTTTGATAGTTATATTATGCACGGTATAAAAGTTTGTGAATTTTGAAGTTGCATCAGTGTTTCATTTTTGACTCAAGGGTACATAGTACATTATTGTAGCACTGTGATTCCGTTATCTCAAATTGACAATAGTACTTTATTGTCACTAAATTTCCAGGTTTTATGACGCACCACTAAAAAGTTACAGCATTTTAATATTGCAAACTTTGATAGTTATAGTACGCACAGCATAAAAGTTTGTAAATTTTTCACTCAAGGGTAGCACTGTTATACCGATATCTCAAATTGACAAAAGAACTTTACTGTCACAAAATTTCGAGGTCTTATGACGCACCAGTAAAAAGTTACAGCATTTCAATGTTGCAAACTTTGATAGATATATTACGCACAATATAAAAAATAGTGAATTTTGAAATTGCATCCGTGTTTCATTTTTCACTCAAGGGTAGCACTGTTATACCGATATCTAAAATTGACAATAGAACTTTATTGTCACAAAATTTCGAGGTCTTATGACGCACCACTAAAAAGTTACAGCATTTTAATATTGCAAACTTTGATAGTTATATTACGCACAGTATAAAAGTTAGTGAATTTTGAATTTGCATCAGTGTTTAATTTTTTACTCAAGGGTAGCACTGTTATACCGATATCTCAAATTGACAATAGAACTTTATTGTCACAAAATTTCAAGGTCTTATGACGCACCAGTAAAAAGTTACAGCATTTCAATGTTGCAAACTTTGATAGTTATATTACGCACAATATTAAAAATAGTGAATTTTTAATTTGCATCAGTGTTTCATTTTTTACTCAAAGGTAGCAGTGTTATACCGATATATCAAATTGATAATAGTACTATATTGTCACAAAATTTCGAGGTCTTATGACGCTCCATCAAAAAGTTACAGCTTTTCAGTGTTGCAAATTTTGATAGTTATATTATGCACAGTATAAAAGTTAGTGAATTTTGAAGTTGCATCAGTGTTTTATTTTTTACTCAATGGTACATAGTACATTATTGTAGCACTGTTATACCGATATCTCAAATTGACAATAGTACTTTATTGTCATTAAATTTCGAGGTCTTATGACGCTCCATTAGAAAGTTACAGCTTTTCAATGTTGCAAACTTTGATAGTTATATTATGCACGGTATAAAAGTTTGTGAATTTTGAAGTTGCATCAGTGTTTCATTTTTGACTCAAGGGTACATAGTACATTATTGTAGCACTGTGATTCCGTTATCTCAAATTGACAATAGTACTTTATTGTCACTAAATTTCCAGGTTTTATGACGCACCACTAAAAAGTTACAGCATTTTAATATTGCAAACTTTGATAGTTATAGTACGCACAGCATAAAAGTTTGTAAATTTTTCACTCAAGGGTAGCACTGTTATACCGATATCTCAAATTGACAAAAGAACTTTACTGTCACAAAATTTCGAGGTATTATGACGCACCAGTAAAAAGTTACAGCATTTCAATGTTGCAAACTTTGATAGTTATATTACGCACAATATAAAAAATAGTGAATTTTGAAATTGCATCCGTGTTTCATTTTTCACTCAAGGGTAGCACTGTTATACCGATATCTCAAATTGACAATAGTACATTATTGTCACAAAATTTCGAGATCCTGTGACACATTAGTAAAAAGTTACAGCATTTCAATGTTGAAAACTTTGATAGTTATATTACGCACAGTATAAAAGTTAGTGAATTTTGAAGTTGCATCCGTGTTTCATTTTTTACTCAAAGGTAGCACTGTTATACCGATATCTCAAATTGACAATAGTACATTATTGTCACAAAATTTCGAGGTCCTGTGACACATTAGTAAAAAGTTACAGCATTTCAATGTTGAAAACTTTGATAGTTATATTACGCAGAGTATGAAAGTTAGTGAATTTTGAAGTTGCATCAGTGTGTCATTTTTTACTCAAGTATAGCATTGTTATACCGAAATCTCGAATTGATAATAGTACTTTATTGTCACAAAATTTCGAGGTCTTATGACGCTCCATCAAAAAGTTACAGCTTTTCAGTGTTGCAAATTTTGATAGTTATATTATGCACAGTATAAAAGTTAGTGAATTTTGAAGTTGCATCAGTGTTTTATTTTTTACTCAATGGTACATAGTACATTATTGTAGCACTGTTATACCGATATCTCAAATTGACAATAGTACTTTATTGTCATTAAATTTCGAGGTCTTATGACGCTCCATTAGAAAGTTACAGCTTTTCAATGTTGCAAACTTTGATAGTTATATTATGCACGGTATAAAAGTTTGTGAATTTTGAAGTTGCATCAGTGTTTCATTTTTGACTCAAGGGTACATAGTACATTATTGTAGCACTGTGATTCCGTTATCTCAAATTGACAATAGTACTTTATTGTCACTAAATTTCCAGGTTTTATGACGCACCACTAAAAAGTTACAGCATTTTAATATTGCAAACTTTGATAGTTATAGTACGCACAGCATAAAAGTTTGTAAATTTTTCACTCAAGGGTAGCACTGTTATACCGATATCTCAAATTGACAAAAGAACTTTACTGTCACAAAATTTCGAGGTCTTATGACGCACCAGTAAAAAGTTACAGCATTTCAATGTTGCAAACTTTGATAGTTATATTACGCACAATATAAAAAATAGTGAATTTTGAAATTGCATCCGTGTTTCATTTTTCAATCAAGGGTAGCACTGTTATACCGATATCTCAAATTGACAATAGAACTTTATTGTCACAAAATTTCGAGGTCTTATGACGCACCACTAAAAAGTTACAGCATTTTAATATTGCAAACTTTGATAGTTATATTACGCACAGTATAAAAGTTAGTGAATTTTGAATTTGCATCAGTGTTTAATTTTTTACTCAAGGGTAGCACTGTTATACCGATATCTCAAATAGACAATAGAACTTTATTGTCACAAAATTTCAAGGTCTTATGACGCACCAGTAAAAAGTTACAGCATTTCAATGTTGCAAACTTTGATAGTTATATTACGCACAATATTAAAAATAGTGAATTTTTAATTTGCATCAGTGTTTCATTTTTTACTCAAAGGTAGTATCATCAGATATATCAAATTGATAATAGTACTATATTGTCACAAAATTTCAAGGTCTTATGACGCACCAGTGAAAAGTTACAACATATCAATGTTGCAAACTTTGATAGTTATATTACGCACAGTATAAAAGTTAGTGAATTTTGAAGTTGCATCCGTGTTTAATTTTTTACTCAAGGGTAGCACTGTTATACCGATATTTCAAATTGACAATAGTACATTATTGTCACAAAATTTCAAGGTCTTATGACGCTCCAGTAAAAAGTTATAGCATTTCAATATTGCAAACTTTGACAGTTATATTACGCACAGTATAAAAGTTAGTGAACATTGAAGTTGCATCAGTGTTTCATTTTTTACTCAAAGGTAGCACTGTTATACCGATATTTCAAATTGACAATAGTACTAAAAAGTTACAGCATTTTAATATTGCAAACTTTGATAGTTATATTACGCACAGTATAAAAGTTAGTGAATTTTGAATTTGCATCAGTGTTTCATTTTTTACTCAAGGGTAGCACTGTTATTCCGATATCTCAAATTGACAATAGAACTTTATTGTCACAAAATTTCGAGGTCTTATGACGCACTTGTAAAAAGTTACAGCATTTCAATGTTGCAAACTTTTATAGTTATATTACGCACAATATTAAAAATAGTGAATTTTTAATTTGCATCAGTGTTTCATTTTTTATTCAAAGGTAGCAGTGTTATACCGACTAATCAAATTGATAATAGTACTATATTGTCACAAAATTTCAAGGTCTTATGACGCACCAGTGAAAAGTTACAACATATCAATTTTGCAAACTTTGATAGTTATATTACGCACAGTATAAAAGTTAATGAATTTTGAAGTTGCATCCGTGTTTAATTTTTTACTCAAGGGAAGCACTGTTATACCGATATTTCAAATTGACAATAGTACTTTATTGTCACAAAATTTCAAGATCTTATGATGCACCAGTAAAAAGTTACAGCATTTCAATGTTGCAAACTTTGATAGTTAAATTAAGCACTTTTTAAAAGTTAGTGAACTTTGAAGTTGCATGCGTGCTTCATTTTTTACTCGAGGGTAGCACTGCTCTACCAATACCTCAAACTGACAATAATACTTAATAGTCACAAAATTTCGAGGTCTTATGACGCTCCAGTAAAAAGTTATAGCATTTTAATATTGCAAACTTTGATAGTTATATTACGCACAGTATAAAAGTTAGTGAATTTTGAATTTGCATCAGTGTTTAATTTTTTACTCAAGGGTAGCACTGTTATACCGATATCTCAAATTGACAATAGAACTTTATTGTCACAAAATTTCAAGGTCTTATGACGCACCAGTAAAAAGTTACAGCATTTCAATGTTGCAAACTTTGATAGTTATATTACGCACAATATTAAAAATAGTGAATTTTTAATTTGCATCAGTGTTTCATTTTTTACTCAAAGGTAGCAGTGTTATACCGATATATCAAATTGATAACAGTACTATATTGTCACAAAATTTCAAGGTCTTATGACGCACCAGTGAAAAGTTACAACATATCAATGTTGCAAACTTTGATAGTTATATTACGCACAGTATAAAAGTTAGTGAATTTTGAAGTTGCATCCGTGTTTAATTTTTTACTCAAGGGTAGCACTGTTATACCGATATTTTAAATTGACAATAGTACTTTATTGTCACAAAATTTCAAGATCTTATGATGCACCAGTAAAAAGTTACAGCATTTCAATGTTGCAAACTTTGATAGTTATATTAAGCACAGTTTAAATGTTAGTGAACTTTGAAGTTGCATCCGTGCTTCATTTTTTACTCAAGGGTAGCACTACTATACCAATATCTCAAACTGACAATAATACTTAATAGTCACAAAATTTCTAGGTCTTATGACGCTCCAGTAAAAAGTTATAGCATTTCAATATTGCAAACTTTGACAGTTATATTACGCACAGTATAAAAGTTAGTGAACTTTGAAGTTGCATCAGTGTTTCATTTTTTACTCAAAGGTAGCACTGTTATACCGATATTTCAAATTGACAATAGTACTAAAAAGTTACAGCATTTTAATATTGCAAACTTTGATAGTTATATTACGCACAGTATAAAAGTTAGTGAATTTTGAATTTGCATCAGTGTTTCATTTTTTACTCAAGGGTAGCACTGTTATTCCGATATCTCAAATTGACAATAGAACTTTATTGTCACAAAATTTCGAGGTCTTATGACGCACTTGTAAAAAGTTACAGCATTTCAATGTTGCAAACTTTTATAGTTATATTACGCACAATATTAAAAATAGTGAATTTTTAATTTGCATCAGTGTTTCATTTTTTATTCAAAGGTAGCAGTGTTATACCGACTAATCAAATTGATAATAGTACTATATTGTCACAAAACTTCAAGGTCTTATGACGCACCAGTGAAAAGTTACAACATATCAATTTTGCAAACTTTGATAGTTATATTACGCACAGTATAAAAGTTAATGAATTTTGAAGTTGCATCCGTGTTTAATTTTTTACTCAAGGGAAGCACTGTTATACCGATATTTCAAATTGACAATAGTACTTTATTGTCACAAAATTTCAAGATCTTATGATGCACCAGTAAAAAGTTACAGCATTTCAATGTTGCAAACTTTGATAGTTAAATTAAGCACTTTTTAAAAGTTAGTGAACTTTGAAGTTGCATCCGTGCTTCATTTTTTACTCGAGGGTAGCACTGCTCTACCAATACCTCAAACTGACAATAATACTTAATAGTCACAAAATTTCGAGGTCTTATGACGCTCCAGTAAAAAGTTATAGCATTTCAATATTGCAAACTTTGACAGTTATATTACGCACAGTATAAAAGTTAGTGAACATTGAAGTTGCATCAGTGTTTAATTTTTTACTCAAAGGTAGCACTGTTATGCCGATATTTCAAATTGACAATAGTACTAAAAAGTTACAGCATTTTAATATTGCAAACTTTGATAGTTATATTACGCACAGTATAAAAGTTAGTGAATTTTGAATTTGCATCAGTGTTACATTTTTTACTCAAGGGTAGCACTGTTATACCGATATCTCAAATTGACAATAGAACTTTATTGTCACAAAATTTCGAGGTCTTATGACGCACCAGTGAAAAGTTAGAACATATCAATGTTGCATACTTTGATAGTTATATTATGCACAGTATAAAAGTTTGTGAATTTTGAAGTTGCATCCGTGTTTAATTTTTTACTCAAGGGTAGCACTGTTATACCGATATTTCAAATTGACAATAGCACTTTATTGTCTCAAAATTTCAAGCTCTTATGATGCGCCAGTAAAAAGTTACAGCATTTCAATGTTGCAAACTTTGATAATTATTTTAAGCACAGTTTAAAAGTTAGTGAGCTTTGAAGTTGCATCCGTGTTTCATTTTTTACTCAAGGGTAGCACTGTTATACCGATATCTCCAATTGACAATAGTACATTATTGTCACAAAATTTCGAGGTTCTATGACACATTAGTAAAAAGTTACAGCATTTCAATATTGAAAACTTTGATAGTTATATTAAGCACAGTTTAAAAGTTAGTGAAATTTGAAGTTGCATCAGATCTTCATTTTTTACTCAAGGGCAGCACTGTTATACCAATATCTGAAACTGAAAATAATACTTAATAGTTACAAAATTTCGAGGTCTTATGACGCTCCAGTAAAAAGTTATAGCATTTCAATATGGCAAACTTTGACAGTTATATTACGCACAGTATAAAAGTTAGTGAACATTGAAGTTGCATCAGTGTTTCATTTTTTACTCAAAGGTAGCACTGTTATACCGATATTTCAAATTCACAATAGTACTTTATTGTCACAAATGTCAAGGTCTTATGACATCAGTAAAAAGCACGCTCACAGTACGCACAGTATGAAAGTTAGTGAATTTTGAAGTTGCATCAGTGTTTCATTATTTACTCAAGGATAGCACTGTTATACCGAAATCTCGAATTGACAATAGTACTTTATTGTCACATAATTTCGAGGTCTTATGACGCTCCATCAAAAGTTACAGCTTTTCAGTGTTGCAAACTTTGATAGTTATATTACGCACAGTATAAAAGTTAGTGAATTTTGAATTTGCATCAGTGTTTAATTTTTTTCTCAAGGGTAGCAATGTTATACCGATATCTCAAATTGACAATAGAACTTTATTGTCACAAAATTTCAAGTTCTTATGACGCACCAGTAAAAAGTTACAGCATTTCAATGTTGCAAACTTTGATAGTTATATTACGCACAATATTAAAAATAGTGAATTTTTAATTTGCATCAGTGTTTCATTTTTTACTCAAAGGTAGCAGTGTTATACCGATATATCAAATAGTACTATATTGTCACAAAATTTCAAGGTCTTATGACGCACCAGTGAAAAGTTACAACATATCAATGTTGCAAACTTTGATAGTTATATTACGCACAGTATAAAAGTTAGTGAATTTTGAAGTTGCATCCGTGTTTAATTTTTTACTCAAGGGTAGCACTGTTATACCGATATTTCAAATTGACAATAGTACTTTATTGTCACAAAATTTCAAGATCTTATGATGCACCAGTAAAAAGTTACAGCATTTCAATGTTGCAAACTTTGATAGTTATATTAAGCACAGTTTAAATGTTAGTGAACTTTGAAGTTGCATCCGTGCTTCATTTTTTACTCAAGGGTAGCACTACTATACCAATATCTCAAACTGACAATAATACTTAATAGTCACAAAATTTCTAGGTCTTATGACGCTCCAGTAAAAAGTTATAGCATTTCAATATTGCAAACTTTGACAGTTATATTACGCACAGTATAAAAGTTAGTGAACATTGAAGTTGCATCAGTGTTTCATTTTTTACTCAAAGGTAGCACTGTTATACCGATATTTCAAATTGACAATAGTACTAAAAAGTTACAGCATTTTAATATTGCAAACTTTGATAATTATATTACGCACAGTATAAAAGTTAGTGAATTTTGAATTTGCATCAGTGTTTCATTTTTTACTCAAGGGTAGCACTGTTATTCCGATATCTCAAATTGACAATAGAACTTTATTGTCACAAAATTTCGAGGTCTTATGACGCACTTGTAAAAAGTTACAGCATTTCAATGTTGCAAACTTTTATAGTTATATTAAGCACAATATTAAAAATAGTGAATTTTTAATTTGCATCAGTGTTTCATTTTTTACTCAAAGGTAGCAGTGTTATACCGACTAATCAAATTGATAATAGTACTATATTGTCACAAAATTTCAAGGTCTTATGACGCACCAGTGAAAAGTTACAACATATCAATTTTGCAAACTTTGATAGTTATATTACGCACAGTATAAAAGTTAATGAATTTTTAAGTTCCATCCGTGTTTAATTTTTTACTCAAGGGACGCACTGTTATACCGATATTTCAAATTGACAATAGTACTTTATTGTCACAAAATTTCAAGATCTTATGATGCACCAGTAAAAAGTTACAGCATTTCAATGTTGCAAACTTTGATAGTTAAATTAAGCACTTTTTAAAAGTTAGTGAACTTTGAAGTTGCATCAGATCTTCATTTTTTACTCAAGGGCAGCACTGTTATACCAATATCTGAAACTGAAAATAATACTTAATAGTTACAAAATTTCGAGGTCTTAGGACGCTCCAGTAAAAAGTTATAGCATTTCAATATGGCAAACTTTGACAGTTATATTACGCACAGTATAAAAGTTAGTGAACATTGAAGTTGCATCAGTGTTTCATTTTTTACTCAAAGGTAGCACTGTTATACCGATATTTCAAATTGACAATAGTACTTTATTGTCACAAATGTCAAGGTCTTATGACATCAGTAAAAAGCACGCTCACAGTACGCACAGTATGAAAGTTAGTGAATTTTGAAGTTGCATCAGTGTTTCATTATTTACTCAAGGATAGCACTGTTATACCGAAATCTCGAATTGACAATAGTACTTTATTGTCACATAATTTCGAGGTCTTATGACGCTCCATCAAAAGTTACAGCTTTTCAGTGTTGCAAACTTTGATAGTTATATTACGCACAGTTTAAAAGTTAGTGAGCTTTGAAGTTGCATCCGTGTTTCATTTTTTTCTCAAGGGTAGCAATGTTATACCGATATCTCCAATTGACAATAGTACATTATTGTCACAAAATTTCGAGGTTCTATGACACATTAGTAAAAAGTTACAGCATTTCAATATTGAAAACTTTGATAGTTATATTAAGCACAGTTTAAAAGTTAGTGAAATTTGAAGTTGCATCAGATCTTCATTTTTTACTCAAGGGCAGCACTGTTATACCAATATCTGAAACTGAAAATAATACTTAATAGTTACAAAATTTCGAGGTCTTATGACGCTCCAGTAAAAAGTAATAGCATTTCAATATGGCAAACTTTGACAGTTATATTACGCACAGTATAAAAGTTAGTGAACATTGAAGTTGCATCAGTGTTTCATTTTTTACTCAAAGGTAGCACTGTTATACCGATATTTCAAATTGACAATAGTACTTTATTGTCACAAATGTCAAGGTCTTATGACATCAGTAAAAACCACGCTCACAGTACGCACAGTATGAAAGTTAGTGAATTTTGAAGTTGCATCAGTGTTTCATTATTTACTCAAGGATAGCACTGTTATACCGAAATCTCGAATTGACAATAGTACTTTATTGTCACATAATTTCGAGGTCTTATGACGCTCCATCAAAAGTTACAGCTTTTCAGTGTTGCAAACTTTGATAGTTATATTACGCACAGTATAAAAGTTAGTGAATTTTGAATTTGCATCAGTGTTTAATTTTTTTCTCAAGGGTAGCAATGTTATACCGATATCTCAAATTGACAATAGAACTTTATTGTCACAAAATTTCAAGTTCTTATGACGCACCAGTAAAAAGTTACAGCATTTCAATGTTGCAAACTTTGATAGTTATATTACGCACAATATTAAAAATAGTGAATTTTTAATTTGCATCAGTGTTTCATTTTTTACTCAAAGGTAGCAGTGTTATACCGATATATCAAATTGATAATAGTACTATATTGTCACAAAATTTCAAGGTCTTATGACGCACCAGTGAAAAGTTACAACATATCAATGTTGCAAACTTTGATAGTTATATTACGCACAGTATAAAAGTTAGTGAATTTTGAAGTTGCATCCGTGTTTAATTTTTTACTCAAGGGTAGCACTGTTATACCGATATTTCAAATTGACAATAGTACTTTATTGTCACAAAATTTCAAGATCTTATGATGCACCAGTAAAAAGTTACAGCATTTCAATGTTGCAAACTTTGATAGTTATATTAAGCACAGTTTAAATGTTAGTGAACTTTGAAGTTGCATCCGTGCTTCATTTTTTACTCAAGGGTAGCACTACTATACCAATATCTCAAACTGACAATAATACTTAATAGTCACAAAATTTCTAGGTCTTATGACGCTCCAGTAAAAAGTTATAGCATTTCAATATTGCAAACTTTGACAGTTATATTACGCACAGTATAAAAGTTAGTGAACATTGAAGTTGCATCAGTGTTTCATTTTTTACTCAAAGGTAGCACTGTTATACCGATATTTCAAATTGACAATAGTACTAAAAAGTTACAGCATTTTAATATTGCAAACTTTGATAATTATATTACGCACAGTATAAAAGTTAGTGAATTTTGAATTTGCATCAGTGTTTCATTTTTTACTCAGGGGGAGCACTGTTATTCCGATATCTCAAATTGACAATAGAACTTTATTGTCACAAAATTTCGAGGTCTTATGACGCACTTGTAAAAAGTTACAGCATTTCAATGTTGCAAACTTTTATAGTTATATTAAGCACAATATTAAAAATAGTGAATTTTTAATTTGCATCAGTGTTTCATTTTTTACTCAAAGGTAGCAGTGTTATACCGACTAATCAAATTGATAATAGTACTATATTGTCACAAAATTTCAAGGTCTTATGACGCACCAGTGAAAAGTTACAACATATCAATTTTGCAAACTTTGATAGTTATATTACGCACAGTATAAAAGTTAATGAATTTTTAAGTTCCATCCGTGTTTAATTTTTTACTCAAGGGACGCACTGTTATACCGATATTTCAAATTGACAATAGTACTTTATTGTCACAAAATTTCAAGATCTTATGATGCACCAGTAAAAAGTTACAGCATTTCAATGTTGCAAACTTTGATAGTTAAATTAAGCACTTTTTAAAAGTTAGTGAACTTTGAAGTTGCATCAGATCTTCATTTTTTACTCAAGGGCAGCACTGTTATACCAATATCTGAAACTGACAATAATACTTAATAGTCACAAAATTTCGAGGTCTTATGACGCTCCAGTAAAAAGTTATAGCATTTCAATATGGCAAACTTTGACAGTTATATTACGCATAGTATAAAAGTTAGTGAACATTGAAGTTGCATCAGTGTTTCATTTTTTACTCAAAGGTAGCACTGTTATACCGATATTTCAAATTGACAATAGTACTTTATTGTCACAAATGTCAAGGTCTTATGACATCAGTAAAAAGCACGCTCACAGTACGCACAGTATGAAAGTTAGTGAATTTTGAAGTTGCATCAGTGTTTCATTATTTACTCAAGGATAGCACTGTTATACCGAAATCTCGAATTGACAATAGTACTTTATTGTCACATAATTTCGAGGTCTTATGACGCTCCATCAAAAGATACAGCTTTTCAGTGTTGCAAACTTTGATAGTTATATTACGCACAGTATAAAAGTTAGTGAATTTTGAATTTGCATCAGTGTTTAATTTGTTACTCAAGGGTAGCACTGTTATACCGATATCTCAAATTGACAATAGAACTTTATTGTCACAAAATTTCAAGGTCTTATGACGCACCAGTAAAAAGTTACAGCATTTCAATGTTGCAAACTTTGATAGTTATATTACGCACAATATTAAAAATAGTGAATTTTTAATTTGCATCAGTGTTTCATTTTTTACTCAAAGGTAGCAGTGTTATACCGATATATCAAATTGATAAAAGTACTATATTGTCACAAAATTTCAAGGTCTTATGACGCACCAGTGAAAAGTTACAACATATCAATGTTGCAAACTTTGATAGTTATATTACGCACAGTATAAAAGTTAGTGAATTTTGAAGTTGCATCCGTGTTTAATTTTTTACTCAAGGGTAGCACTGTTATACCGATATTTCAAATTGACAATAGTACTTTATTGTCACAAAATTTCAAGATCTTATGATGCACCAGTAAAAAGTTACAGCATTTCAATGTTGCAAACTTTGATAGTTATATTAAGCACAGTTTAAATGTTAGTGAACTTTGAAGTTGCATCCGTGCTTCATTTTTTACTCAAGGGTAGCACTACTATACCAATATCTCAAACTGACAATAATACTTAATAGTCACAAAATTTCTAGGTCTTATGACGCTCCAGTAAAAAGTTATAGCATTTCAATATTGCAAACTTTGACAGTTATATTACGCACAGTATAAAAGTTAGTGAACATTGAAGTTGCATCAGTGTTTCATTTTTTACTCAAAGGTAGCACTGTTATACCGATATTTCAAATTGACAATAGTACTAAAAAGTTACAGCATTTTAATATTGCAAACTTTGATAGTTATATTACGCACAGTATAAAAGTTAGTGAATTTTGAATTTGCATCAGTGTTTCATTTTTTACTCAAGGGTAGCACTGTTATTCCGATATCTCAAATTGACAATAGAACTTTATTGTCACAAAATTTCAAGGTCTTATGACGCACTTGTAAAAAGTTACAGCATTTCAATTTTGCAAACTTTTATAGTTATATTACGCACAATATTAAAAATAGTGAATTTTTAATTTGCATAAGTGTTTCATTTTTTACTCAAAGGTAGCAGTGTTATACCGACTAATCAAATTGTTAATAGTACTATATTGTCACAAAATTTCAAGGTCTTATGACGCACCAGTGAAAAGTTACAACATATCAATTTTGCAAACTTTGATAGTTATATTACGCACAGTATAAAAGTTAATGAATTTTGAAGTTGCATCCGTGTTTAATTTTTTACTCAAGGGAAGCACTGTTATACCGATATTTCAAATTGACAATAGTACTTTATTGTCACAAAATTTCAAGATCTTATGATGCACCAGTAAAAAGTTACAGCATTTCAATGTTGCAAACTTTGATAGTTAAATTAAGCACTTTTTAAAAGTTAGTGAACCTTGAAGTTGCATCCGTGCTTCATTTTTTACTCGAGGGTAGCACTGCTCTACCAATACCTCAAACTGACAATAATACTTAATAGTCACAAAATTTCGAGGTCTTATGACGCTCCAGTAAAAAGTTATAGCATTTCAATATTGCAAACTTTGACAGTTATATTACGCACAGTATAAAAGTTAGTGAACATTGAAGTTGCATCAGTGTTTAATTTTTTACTCAAAGGTAGCACTGTTATACCGATATTTCAAATTGACAATAGTACTAAAAAGTTACAGCATTTTAATATTGCAAACTTTGATAGTTATATTACGCACAGTATAAAAGTTAGTGAATTTTGAATTTGCATCAGTGTTACATTTTTTACTCAAGGGTAGCACTGTTATACCGATATCTCAAATTGACAATAGAACTTTATTGTCACAAAATTTCGAGGTCTTATGACGCACCAGTGAAAAGTTAGAACATATCAATGTTGCATACTTTGATAGTTATATTATGCACAGTATAAAAGTTTGTGAATTTTGAAGTTGCATCCGTGTTTAATTTTTTACTCAAGGGTAGCACTGTTATACCGATATTTCAAATTGACAATAGCACTTTATTGTCTCAAAATTTCAAGCTCTTATGATGCGCCAGTAAAAAATTACAGCATTTCAATGTTGCAAACTTTGATAATTATTTTAAGCACAGTTTAAAAGTTAGTGAGCTTTGAAGTTGCATCCGTGCTTCATTTTTTACTCAAGGGTAACACTGCTATACCAATATCTCAAACTGACTTAATAGTCACAAAATTTCAAGGTCTTATGACGCACCAGTAAAAAGTTACAACATTTCAAAGTTGCAAACTTTGATAGTTATATTACGCACAGTATAAAAGTTAGTGAAATTTGAAGTTGCATCCGTGTTTCATTTTTTACTCAAGGGTAGCACTGTTATACCGATATCTCCAATTGACAATAGTACATTATTGACACAAAATTTCGAGGTTCTATGACACATTAGTAAAAAGTTACAGCATTTCAATATTGAAAACTTTGATAGTTATATTAAGCACAGTTTAAAAGTTAGTGAAATTTGAAGTTGCATCAGATCTTCATTTTTTACTCAAGGGCAGCACTGTTATACCAATATCTGAAACTGACAATAATACTTAATAGTCACAAAATTTCGAGGTCTTATGACGCTCCAGTAAAAAGTTATAGCATTTCAATATGGCAAACTTTGACAGTTATATTACGCACAGTCTAAAAGTTAGTGAACATTGAAGTTGCATCAGTGTTTCATTTTTTACTCAAAGGTAGCACTGTTATACCGATATTTCAAATTGACAATAGTACTTTATTGTCACAAATGTCAAGGTCTTATGACATCAGTAAAAAGCACGCTCACAGTACGCACAGTATGAAAGTTAGTGAATTTTGAAGTTGCATCAGTGTTTCATTATTTACTCAAGGATAGCACTGTTATACCGAAATCTCAAATTGACAATAGTACTTTATTGTCACATAATTTCAAGGTCTTATGACGCTCCATCAAAAGTTACAGCTTTTCAGTGTTGCAAACTTTGATAGTTATATTACGCACAGTATAAAAGTTAGTGAATTTTAAAGTTGCATCAGTGTTTCATTTTTTAGACAAGGGTAGCACTGTTATACCGATGTCTCAAATTGATAATAGTACTTTATTGTCACAAAATTTCCAGGTTTTATGACGCAACAGTAAAAAGTTGCAGCATTTCAATGCTGCAAACTTTGATAATTATATTATGCACAGTATAAAAGTTTGTGAATTTTGAAGTTGCATCAATGTTTCATTTTTGACTCAAGGGTACATAATACATTATTGTAGCACTGTTATACCGTTATCTCAAATTGACAATAGCACTTTATTGTCACTAAATTTAAAGGTTTTATGACGCACCAGTAAAAAGTTGCAGCATTTCAATGTTGCAAACTTTGATAGTTATATTACGCACAGTATAAAAGTTAGTGAATTTTGAAGTTGCATCCGTGTTTCATTTTTTACTCAAGGGTAGCACTGTTATACCGATATCTCAAATTGACAATAGTACATTATTGTCACAAGATTTCGAGATTCTATGACACATTAGTAAAAAGTTACAGCATTTCAATATTGAAAACTTTGATAGTTATATTAAGCACAGTTGAAAAGTTAGTGAAATTTGAAGTTGCATCAGATCTTCATTTTTTACTCAAGGGCAGCACTGTTATACCAATATCTGAAACTGACAATAATACTTAATAGTCACAAAATTTCGAGGTCTTATGACGCTCCAGTAAAAAGTTATAGCATTTCAATATGGCAAACTTTGACAGTTATATTACGCACAGTATAACAGTTAGTGAACATTGAAGTTGCATCAGTATTTCATTTTTTACTCAAGGGTACATAATACATTATTGTAGCACTATTATACCGTGATCTCAAATTGACAATAGTACTTTATTGTCACAAAATTTCCAGGTTTTATGACGCACCAGTAAAAAGTTGCAGCATTTCAATGCTGCAAACTTTGATAATTATATTATGGACAGTATAAAAGTTTGTGATTTTTGAAGTTGCATCAGATCTTCATTTTTTACTGAAGGGCAGCACTGCTATACCAATATCTCAAACTGACAATAGTACTTAATAGTAGCACAGTATAAAAGTTAGTGAACATTTCAGTTGCATCAGTGTTTCATTTTTTACTCATAGGTAGCACTATTATACCGATATCTCAATTTGACAATAGTACTTTATTGTCACAAACTTTCAAGGTTTTATGACGCACCAGTAAGAAGTTACAGCATTTCAATGTTGAAAACTTTGATAGTTATACTACGCACACTATAAAAGTTAGTGAATTTTGAAGTTGCATCAGTGTTTAATTTTTTTTCAAAGGTAGCACTATTATACCGATATCTCAAATTGACAATAGTACTTTATTGTCACAAAATTTCGAGATTTTATGACGCTGCACTAAAAAGTTATAGCATTTCAATGTTGCAAACTTTGTAGTTATATTACGCACAGTATAAAATTTAGTGAATTTTGAAGTTGCATCAGTGTTTCATGTTTTACTCAAGGGTAGCACTGTTATACCGATATCTCAAATTGACAATAGTACTTTATTGTCACAAAATTTCGAGGTCCTTTGACGCTCCAGCAAAAAATTACAGCATTTCAATTTTGCAAACTTTGATAGTTATATTACGCACAGTATAAAAGTTAGTGAACTTTGAAGTTGCATCAGTGTTTCATTTTTTACTCAATGGTAGTACTGTTATACAGATATCTCAAATTGACAATAGTACTTAATTGTCACAAAATTTCGAGGTCTTAGGACGCTCCATCAAAAAGTTACAGCTTTTCAGTGTTGCAAACTTTGATAGTTATATTATGCACAGTATAAAAGTTAGTGAATTTTGAAGTTGCATCAGTGTTTAATTTTTTTAACCAAGGGTACATAGTACATTATTGTAGCACTGTTCTACCGATATCTTAAATTGACAATAGTACTTTATTGTCATTAAATTTCGAGGTCTTATGACTCTCCAGAAAAAAATTACAGCATTTCAATTTTGCAAACTTTGATAGTTATATTACGCACAGTATAAAAGTTAGTGAATTTTGAAGTTTCATCAGTGTTTCATTTTTAATCAAGAAAAGCAGTGTTATACCGATATCTCAAATTGACAATAGCATTTTACTGTCAAAAACTTTCAAGGTTTTATGACGCACCAGTAAGAAGTTACAGCATTTCAATGTTGCAAACTTTGATAGTTATATTACGCACAGTATAAAAGTTAGTGAATTTTGAAGTTGCATCAGTGTTTCATTTCTGACTCAAGGGGACATAGTACATTATTGTAGCACTGTTATACCGTTATCTCAAATTGACAATAGTACTTTACTGTCACAAAATTTTGAGGTCTTATGACGCACCAGTAAAAAGTTACAGCATTTCAATGTTGCAAACTTTGATAGTTATATTACGCACAATATAAAAAATAGTGAATTTTGAATTTGCATCCGTGTTTCATTTTTTACACAAGGGTACCACTGATATACAGATATCTCAAGTTGACAATAGTACTTTGTTGTTACAAAATTTCAAGGTCTTATGGCGATCAACTAAAAAGTTACAGCATTTTAATATTGCAAACTTTGATAGTTATATTACGCACAGTATGAAAGTTAGTGAATTTTGAAGTTGCATCAGTGTTTCATTTTTTACTCAAGGATAGCTCTGGTATACCGAAAATTCGAATTGACAATAGTACTTTATTGTCACAAAATTTCGAGGTCTTATGACACTCCACTCAAAAAGTTACAGCTTTTCAGTATTGCAAACTTTGATAGTTATATTATGCACAGTATAAAAGTTAGTGAATTTTGAAGTTGCATCAGTGTTTTATTTTTTACTCAAGTGTACATAGTATATTATTGTAGCACTGTTATACCGATATCTCAAATTGACAATAGTACTTTATTGTCATTAAATTTCGAGGTCTTATGACTCTCCAGTAAAAAGTTACAGCATTTCAATGTTGCAAAATTTGATAGTTATATTACGCACAGTATAAAAGTTAGTGAATTTTAAAGTTGCATCAGTCTTTCATTTTTTAGTCAAGGGTAGCACTGTTATACCGATGTCTCAAATTGATAATAGTACTTTATTGTCACAAAATTTCCAGGTTTTTTGACGCACCAGTAAAAAGTTACAGCATTTCAATATTGCAAACTTCGATCGTTATATTACGCACAGCATAAAAGTTAGTAAATTTTGAAGTTTCATCAGTGTTTCATTTTTTAATTAAGGGTAGCACTGTTATACCGATATCTCAAATTGACAATAGTTTTTTATTGTCACAAACTTTCAAGGTTTTATGACGCACCAGTAAGAAGTTACAGCATTTCAATGTTGCAAACTTTGATAGTTATATTACGCACAGTATAAAAGTTAGTGAATTTTGAAGTTGCATCAGTGTTTCATTTCTGACTCAAGGTTACATAGTACATTATTGTTGCACTGTTATACCGTTATCTCAAATTGACAATAGTACTTTACTGTCACAAAATTTCGAGGTCTTATGACGCTCCACTCAAAAAGTTACAGCTTTTCAGTGTTGCAAACTTTGATAGTTATATTATGCACAGTATAAAAGTTAGTGAATTTTGAACTTGCATCCGTGATTCATTTTTTACTCAAGGCTTGCACTGTTATACCGATAACTCAAATTGACAATAGTACATTATTGTCGAAAAATTTCGAGGTTTTATGACACATTAGCAAAAAGTTACAGCATTTCAATGTTGAAAACTTTGATAGTTATATTAAGCACAGTTTAAAAGTTAGTGAATTTTGAAGTTGCATCAGTGCCTCATTTTTTACTCAAGGGTAGCACTGCTATAATAATATCTCAAACTGAGAATAATACTTAACAGTCACAAAATTTCGAGGTCTGATGAGGCTCCAGTAAAAAGTTATAGCATTTCAATATTGCAAACTTTGACAGTTATATTAGCACAGTGTAAAATTTAGTGAACATTTCAGTTGCATCAGTGTTTCATTTTTTACTCAAAGGTAGCACTATTATACCGATATCTCAAATTGACAATAGTACTATATTGTCACAAAATTTCAAGGTCTTATGACGCACCAGTAAAAACTTACAACATTTCAATGTTGCAAACTTTGAGAGTTATATTACGCACAGTATGAAAGTTAGTGAATTTTGAAGTTGCATCAGTGTTTCATTTTTTACTCAAGGGTACATAGTACATTATTGTTGCACTGTTATACCGATATCTCAAATTGACAATAGTACTTTATTGTCACAAACTTTCAAGGTTTTATGACGCACCAGTAAGAAGTTACAGCATTTCAGTGTTGAAAACTTTGATAGTTATACTACGCACACTATAAAAGTTAGTGAATTTTGAAGTTGCATCAGTGTTTCATTTTTTTTTCAAAGGTAGCACTATTATACCGATATCTCAAATTGACAATAGTACTTTATTGTCACAAAATTTCGAGGTTTTATGACGCTGCAGTAAAAAGTTATAGCATTTCAATGTTGCAAACTTTGTAGTTATATTACGCACAGTATAAAATTTAGTGAATTTTGAAGTTGCATCAGTGTTTCATGTTTTACTCAAGGGTAGCACTGTTATACCGATATCTCAAATTGACAATAGTACTTTATTGTCACAAAATTTCGAGGTCCTTTGACGCTCCAGTAAAAAATTACAGCATTTCAATTTTGCAAACTTTGATAGTTATATTACGCACAGTATAAAAGTTAGTGAACTTTGAAGTTGCATCAGTGTTTCATTTTTTACTCAATGGTAGCACTGTTATACAGATATCTCAAATTGACAATAGTACTTAATTGTCACAAAATTTCGAGGTCTTAGGACGCTCCATCAAAAAGTTACAGCTTTTCAGTGTTGCAAACTTTGATAGTTATATTATGCACAGTATAAAAGTTAGTGAATTTTGAAGTTGCATCAGTGTTTAATTTTTTTAACCAAGGGTACATAGTACATTATTGTAGCACTGTTATACCGATATCTCAAATTGACAATAGTACTTTATTGTCATTAAGTTTCGAGGTCTTATGACTCTCCAGTAAAAAATTACAGCATTTCAATTTTGCAAACTTTGATAGTTATATTACGCACAGTATAAAAGTTAGTGAATTTTGAAGTTTCATCAGTGTTTCATTTTTTAATCAAGAAAAGCAGTGTTATACCGATATCTCAAATTGACAATAGCATTTTATTGTCAAAAACTTTCAAGGTTTTATGACGCACCAGTAAGAAGTTACAGCATTTCAATGTTGCAAACTTTGATAGTTATATTACGCACAGTATAAAAGTTAGTGAATTTTGAAGTTGCATCAGTGTTTCATTTCTGACTCAAGGTTACATAGTACATTATTGTTGCACTGTTATACCGTTATCTCAAATTGACAATAGTACTTTACTGTCACAAAATTTCGAGGTCTTATGACGCTCCACTCAAAAAGTTACAGCTTTTCAGTGTTGCAAACTTTGATAGTTATATTATGCACAGTATAAAAGTTAGTGAATTTTGAAGTTGCATCAGTGTTTTATTTTTTACTCATGTGTACATAGTACATTATTGTAGCACTGTTATACCGATATCTCAAATTGACAATAGTTCTTTATTGTCATTAAATTTCGAGGTCTTATAACTCTCCAGTAAAAAGTTACAGCATTTCAATGTTGCAAAATTTGATAGTTATATTACGCACAGTATAAAAGTTAGTGAATTTTAAAGTTGCATCAGTGTTTCATTTTTTAGTCAAGGGTAGCACTGTTATACCGATGTCTCAAATTGATAATAGTACTTTATTGTCACAAAATTTCCAGGTTTTTTGACGCACCAGTAAAAAGTTACAGCATTTCAATATTGCAAACTTCGATCGTTATATTACGCACAGCATAAAAGTTAGTAAATTTTGAAGTTTCATCAGTGTTTCATTTTTTAATCAAGGGTAGCACTATTATACCGATATCTCAAATTGACAATAGTTTTTTATTGTCACAAAATTTCAAGGTCTTATGGCGGTCCAATTAAAATTTACAGCATTTCAATGTTGCAAACTTTGATAGTTATATTACGCACAGTATAAAAGTTAGTGAATTTTGAAGTTGCTTCAGTGTTTAATTTTTTACACAACGATAGCACTGTTATACCGAAATCTCAAATTGACAATAGTATTTTATTGTCACAAAATTTCGAGGTCTTATGACGCTCCATTAAAAAGTTACAGCTTTTCAATGCTGCAAACTTTGATAGTTATATTATGCACAGTATAAAAGTTTGTGAATTTTGAAGTTGCATCAGTGTTTCATTTTTGACTCAAGGCTACAATGTACATTATTGTAGCACTGTTATACCGTTATCTCAAATTTACAATAGTACTTTATTGTCACGAAATTTCCAGGTTTTATGACGCTCCAGTAAAAGGGTACAGCATTTCAATGTTGCAAACTTTGATAGTTATATTACGCACAGCATAAAAGTTTGTGTATTTGTTACTCAAGGGTAGCATTGTTATAAAGATATCTCAAATTGATAAAAGAACTTTACTGTCACAAAATTTTGAGGTTTTATGGCATATCAGTAAAAAGTTACAGCATTTCCATGTTGAAAACTTTGATAATTATATTAAGCACAGTTTAAAAATTAGTGAACTTTGAAGTTTCATCATTGTTTTATTTTTTACTCAAGGGTACATAGTACATTATTGTAGCACTGTTATGCCGATATCTCAAATTGACATAGTACTTTATTGTCATTAAATTTCGAGGTCTTATGAGTCTCCAGTAAAAAGTTACAGCATTTCAATGTTGCAAACTTTGATAGTTATATTATGTACAGTATAAAAGTTAGAGAATTTTAAAGTTGCATCAGTGTTTCATTTTTTAGTCAAGGGTAGCACTGTTAAACCGATATCTCAAATTGACAATAGTACTTTGTTGTTACAAAATTTCAAGATCTTCTTAAGTTAGTGAAATTTGAAGTTGCATCAGTGTTTAATTTTTTACTCAAGGATAGCACTGTTATACCGAAATCTCGAATTGACAATAGTACTTTATTGTCACAAAATTTTGAGGTCTTATGACGCTCCATCAAAAAGTTACAGCTTTTCAGTGTTGCAAACTTTGATAGTTATATTATGCACAGTATAAAAGTTAGTGAATTTTGAAGTTGCATCAGTGTTTTATTTTTTACTCAAGGGTACATAGTACATTATTGTAGCACTATTATACCTATATCTAAAATTGACAATAGTACTTTATTGTCATTAAATTTCGAGGTCTTATGACTCTCCAGTAAAAAGTTACAGCATTTTAATGTTGCAAAATTTGATAGTTATATTACGCACAGTATAAAAGTTAGTCAATTTTAAAGTTGCATCAGTGTTTCATTTTTTGTCAAGGGTAGCATTCTTATACCGATGTCTCAAATTGATAATAGTACTCTATTGTTACAAAATTTCCCGGTTTTATGACGCACCAATAAAAAGTTACAGCATTTCAATATTGCAAACTTCGATCGTTATATTACGCACAGCATAAAAGTTAGTAAATTTTGAAGTTTCATCAGTGTTTCATTTTTTAATCAAGGGTATCACTGTTATACCGATATCTCAAATTGACAATAGTATTTTCTTGTCACAAGCTTTCAAGGTTTTTTGACGCACCAGTAAGAAGTTACAGCATTTCAATGTTGCAAACTTTGATAGTTATATTACGCACAGTATAAAAGTTAGTGAATTTTGAAGTTGCATCAGTGTTTAATTTTTGACACAACGATAGCACTGTTGTACCGAAATCTCAAATTGACAATAGTATTTTATTGTCACAAAATTTCGAGGTCTTATGACGCTCCTTTAAAAAGTTACAGCTTTTCAATGCTGCAAACTTTGATAGTTATATTATGCACAGTATAAAAGTTTGTGAATTTTTAAGTTGTTGTGTTTCATTTTTGACTCAAGGGTACATAGTACATTATTGTAGCACTGTAATGCCGATATCTCAAATTAACATAGTACTTTATTGTCATTAAATTTTGAGGTCTTATGAGACTCCAGTAAAAAGTTACAGCATTTCAATGTTGCAAACTTTGATAGTTATATTACGCACAGTATAAAAGTTAGAGAATTTTAAAGTTGCATCAGTGTTTAATTTTTTAGTCAAGGGTAGCACTGTTATACCGATATCTCAAATTGACAATAGTACCTTATTGTCACAAACTTTCACGGTTTAATGACGCATCAGTAAGAAGTTACATCATTTCAATGTTGAAAACTTTGATAGTTATACTACGCACACTATAAAAGTTAGTGAATCTTTAAGTTGTATCAGTGTTTCATTTTTTTTCAAGGGTAGAACTATTGTACCGATATCTCAAATTGACAATAGTACTTTATTGTCACAAAATTTCGAGATTTTATGACGTTCCAGTAAAAAGTTACAGCATTTCAATATTGCAAACTTCGATCGTTATATTACGCACAGCATAAAAGTTAGTAAATTTTGAAGTTTCATCAGTGTTTCATTTTTTAATCAAGGGTAGCACTGTTATACCGATATCTCAAATTGACAATAGTTTTTTATTGTCACAAAATTTCAAGGTCTTATGGCGGTCCAATTAAAATTTACAGCATTTCAATGTTGCAAACTTTGATAGTTATATTACGCACAGTATAAAAGTTAGTGAATTTTGAAGTTGCTTCAGTGTTTAATTTTTTACACAACGATAGCACTGTTATACCGAAATCTCAAATTGACAATAGTATTTTATTGTCACAAAATTTCGAGGTCTTATGACGCTCCATTAAAAAGTTACAGCTTTTCAATGCTGCAAACTTTGATAGTTATATTATGCACAGTATAAAAGTTTGTGAATTTTGAAGTTGCATCAGTGTTTCATTTTTGACTCAAGGCTACAATGTACATTATTGTAGCACTGTTATACCGTTATCTCAAATTTACAATAGTACTTTATTGTCACGAAATTTCCAGGTTTTATGACGCTCCAGTAAAAGGGTACAGCATTTCAATGTTGCAAACTTTGATAGTTATATTACGCACAGCATAAAAGTTTGTGTATTTGTTACTCAAGGGTAGCATTGTTATAAAGATATCTCAAATTGATAAAAGAACTTTACTGTCACAAAATTTTGAGGTCTTATGACGCACCAGTAAAATGTTACAGCATTTCAATGTTGCTACCTTTGATAGTTATATTACGCACAATATAAAAAATAGTGAATTTTGAAGTTGCATCCGTGTTTCATTTTTTACTCAAGGGTAGCACTGTTATACCGATATCTCAAACTGACAATAGTACATTATTGCCACAAAATTTCGAGGTTTTATGGCATATCAGTAAAAAGTTACAGCATTTCCATGTTGAAAACTTTGATAATTATATTAAGCACAGTTTAAAAATTAGTGAACTTTGAAGTTTCATCATTGTTTTATTTTTTACTCAAGGGTACATAGTACATTATTGTAGCACTGTTATGCCGATATCTCAAATTGACATAGTACTTTATTGTCATTAAATTTCGAGGTCTTATGAGTCTCCAGTAAAAAGTTACAGCATTTCAATGTTGCAAACTTTGATAGTTATATTATGTACAGTATAAAAGTTAGAGAATTTTAAAGTTGCATCAGTGTTTCATTTTTTAGTCAAGGGTAGCACTGTTAAACCGATATCTCAAATTGACAATAGTACTTTGTTGTTACAAAATTTCAAGATCTTCTTAAGTTAGTGAAATTTGAAGTTGCATCAGTGTTTAATTTTTTACTCAAGGATAGCACTGTTATACCGAAATCTCGAATTGACAATAGTACTTTATTGTCACAAAATTTTGAGGTCTTATGACGCTCCATCAAAAAGTTACAGCTTTTCAGTGTTGCAAACTTTGATAGTTATATTATGCACAGTATAAAAGTTAGTGAATTTTGAAGTTGCATCAGTGTTTTATTTTTTACTCAAGGGTACATAGTACATTATTGTAGCACTATTATACCTATATCTAAAATTGACAATAGTACTTTATTGTCATTAAATTTCGAGGTCTTATGACTCTCCAGTAAAAAGTTACAGCATTTTAATGTTGCAAAATTTGATAGTTATATTACGCACAGTATAAAAGTTAGTCAATTTTAAAGTTGCATCAGTGTTTCATTTTTTGTCAAGGGTAGCATTCTTATACCGATGTCTCAAATTGATAATAGTACTTTATTGTTACAAAATTTCCCGGTTTTATGACGCACCAATAAAAAGTTACAGCATTTCAATATTGCAAACTTCGATCGTTATATTACGCACAGCATAAAAGTTAGTAAATTTTGAAGTTTCATCAGTGTTTCATTTTTTAATCAAGGGTATCACTGTTATACCGATATCTCAAATTGACAATAGTATTTTCTTGTCACAAGCTTTCAAGGTTTTTTGACGCACCAGTAAGAAGTTACAGCATTTCAATGTTGCAAACTTTGATAGTTATATTACGCACAGTATAAAAGTTAGTGAATTTTGAAGTTGCATCAGTGTTTAATTTTTGACACAACGATAGCACTGTTGTACCGAAATCTCAAATTGACAATAGTATTTTATTGTCACAAAATTTCGAGGTCTTATGACGCTCCTTTAAAAAGTTACAGCTTTTCAATGCTGCAAACTTTGATAGTTATATTATGCACAGTATAAAAGTTTGTGAATTTTTAAGTTGTTGTGTTTCATTTTTGACTCAAGGGTACATAGTACATTATTGTAGCACTGTAATGCCGATATCTCAAATTAACATAGTACTTTATTGTCATTAAATTTTGAGGTCTTATGAGACTCCAGTAAAAAGTTACAGCATTTCAATGTTGCAAACTTTGATAGTTATATTACGCACAGTATAAAAGTTAGAGAATTTTAAAGTTGCATCAGTGTTTAATTTTTTAGTCAAGGGTAGCACTGTTATACCGATATCTCAAATTGACAATAGTACCTTATTGTCACAAACTTTCACGGTTTTATGACGCATCAGTAAGAAGTTACATCATTTCAATGTTGAAAACTTTGATAGTTATACTACGCACACTATAAAAGTTAGTGAATTTTTAAGTTGTATCAGTGTTTCATTTTTTTTCAAGGGTAGAACTATTGTACCGATATCTCAACTTGACAATAGTACTTTATTGTCACAAAATTTCGAGATTTTATGACGTTCCAGTAAAAAGTTACAGCATTTCTATGTTGCAAACTTTGTAGTTATATTACGCACAGTATAAAAGTTAGTGAATTTTGAAGTTGCATCAGTGTTTCATTTTTTACTCAACGGTAGCACTGTTATACCGATATCTCAAATTGACAATAGTACTTTACTGCCACAACATTTCAAGGTCTTATGACGCACCAGTAAAAAGTTACAGCATTTCAATGTTGCAAACTTTGATATTTATATTACGCACAGTAAAAAAGTTATTGAATTTTGAAGATGCATCAGTGTTTCATTTTTTACACTAAGGTAGCACTGTTATACCGATATTTCAAATTGACAATAGTACTTTATTGTCACAAAATTTCAAGGTGTTATGACGCACCAGTAAAAAGTTACAGCATTTCAATGTTGCAAACTTTGATAGTTATATTACGCACAATATAAAAAATAGTGAATTTTGAAGTTGCATCCGTGTTTCATTTTTTAGTCAAGGGTAGCACTGTTATACCGATATCTCAAATTGACAATAGTACATTATTGCCACAAAATTTCGAGGTTTTATGACATATCAGTAAAAAGTTACAGCATTTCCATGTTGAAAACTTTGATAATTATATTAAGCACAGTTTAAAAATTAGTTAACTTTAAAGTTTCATCATTGTTTTATTTTTTACTCAAGGGTACATAGTACATTATTGTAGCACTGTTATGCCGAAATCTCAAATTAACATAGTACTTTATTGTCATTAAATTTCGTGGTCTTATGAGACTCCAGTAAAAAGTTACAGCATTTCAATATTGCAAACTTTGATAGTTATATTACGCACAGTATAAAAGTTAGAGAATTTTAAAGTTGCATCAGTGTTTAATTTTTTAGTCAAGGGTAGCACTGTTATAACGATGTCTCAAATTGATAATAGTACTTGATTGTCACAAAATTTCCAGGTATTATGACGCACCAGTAAAAAGTTACAGCATTTCAATGTTGCGAACTTTTATAGTTAAATTAAAATTTGAAGTTTCATCAGTGTTTCATTTGTTACTCAAGGGTAGCACTGTTATACCGATATCTCAAATTGACAATAGTACCTTATTGTCGCAAACTTTCACGGTTTTATGACGCATCAGTAAGAAGTTACATCATTTCAATGTTGAAAACTTTGTTAGTTATACTACGCACACTATAAAAGTTAGTGAATTTTTAAGTTGCATCAGTGTTTCATTTTTTTTCAAGGGTAGCACTATTATACCGATATCTCAAATTGACAATAGTACTTTATTGTCACAAAATTTCGATTTTTTATGACGTTCCAGTAAAAAGTTACAGCATTTCAATGTTGCAAACTTTGTAGTTATATTACGCACAGTATAAAAGTTAGTGAATTTTGAAGTTGCATCAGTGTTTCATTTTTTACTCAACGGTAGCACTGTTATAACGATGTCTCAAATTGATAATAGTACTCGATTGTCACAAAATTTCCAGGTATTATGACGCACCAGTAAAAAGTTACAGCATTTCAATGTTGCGAACTTTTATAGTTATATTAAAATTCGAAGTTTCATCAGTGTTTCATTTGTTACTCAAGGGTAGCACTGTTATACCGATATCTCAAATTGACAATAGTATTTTTTGTCACAAACTTTCAATGTTTTATGACGCACCAGTAAGAAGTTACATCATTTCAATGTTGAAAACTTTGATAGTTATACTAGGCACACTATAAAAGTTAGTGAATTTTGAAGTTGCATCAGTGTTTTATTTTTTACGTAAGGGTACATAGTACATTATTGTAGCACTGTTATACCGATATCTCAAATTGACAATAGTACTTTATTGTCACAAAATTTCGAGGTCTTATGACGCTCCCTCAAAAAGTTACAGCTTTTCAGTGTTGCAAACTTTGATAATTATATTATGCACAGTATAAAAGTTTGTGAATTTTGAAGATGCATCAGTGTTTTATTTTTTACTCAAGGGTACATAGTACAATATTGTAGCACAGTTATACCGATGTCTCAAATTGATAATAGTACTTTATTGTCACAAAATTTCCAGGTTTTATGACGCACGAGTAAAAAGTAACAGCATTTCAAAATTGCAAAATTTGATAGTTATATTACTCACAGCATAAAAGTTAGTAAATTTTAAAGTTGCTTCAGTGTTCCATTTTTTAGGCAAGGGTAGCACTGTTATACCGATATCTCAAATTGACAATAGTATTTTATTGTCAAAAACTTTCAAGGTTTTATGACGCACCAGTAAAAAGTTACAGCATTTCAATGTTGCAAACTTTGATAGTTATATTACGCACAGCATAAAAGTTTGTAAATTTTTTACTCAAGGGTAGCACTGTTATACCGATATCTCAAATTGATAAAAGAACTTTACTGTCACAAAATTCCGAGGTCTTATGACGCACCAGTAAAAAGTTACAGCATTTCAATGTTGCAAACTTTGATAGTTATATTACGCACAATATAAAAAATAGTGAATTTTGAAGTTGCACCCGTGTTTCATTTTTTAGTCAAGGGTAGCACTGTTATACCGATATCTCAAATTGACAATAGTATATTATTGCCACAAAATTTCAAGGTTTTATGACATATCAGTAAAAAGTTACAGCATTTCCATGTTGAAAACTTTGATAATTATATTAAGCACAGTTTAAAAATTAGTGAACTTTAAAGTTTCATCATTGTTTTATTTTTTACTCAAGGATACATAGTACATTATTGTAGCACTGTTATGCCGAAATCTCAAATTAACATAGTACTTTATTGTCATTAAATTTCGAGGTCTTATGAGACTCCAGTAAAAAGTTACAGCATTTCAATATTGCAAACTTTGATAGTTATATTACGCACAGTATAAAAGTTAGAGAATTTTAAAGTTGCATCAGTGTTTAATTTTTTAGTCAAGGGTAGCACTGTTATAACGATGTCTCAAATTGATAATAGTACTTGATTGTCACAAAATTTCCAGGTATTATGACGCACCAGTAAAAAGTTACAGCATTTCAATGTTGCGAACTTTTATAGTTATATTAAAATTCGAAGTTTCATCAGTGTTTCATTTGTTACTCAAGGGTAGCACTGTTATACCGATATCTCAAATTGACAATAGTGATTTTTGTCACAAACATTCAATGTTTTATGACGCACCAGTAAGAAGTTACATCATTTCAATGTTGAAAACTTTGATAGTTATACTACGCACACTATAAAAGTTAGTGAATTTTTAAGTTGCATCAGTGTTTCATTTTTTTTCAAGGGTAGAACTATTATACCGATATCTCAAATTGACAATAGTACTTTATTGTCACAAAATTTCGAGATTTTATGATGTTCCAGTAAAAAGTTACAGCATTTCTATGCTGCAAACTTTGTAGTTATATTACGCACAGTATAAAAGTTAGTGAATTTTGAAGTTGCATCAGTGTTTCATTTTTTACTCAACGGTAGCACTGTTATACCGATATCTCAAATTGACAATAGTACTTTACTGCCAAAACATTTCAAGGTCTTATGACGCACCAGTAAAAAGTTACAGCATTTCAATGTTGCAAACTTTGATATTTATATTACGCACAGTAAAAAAGTTATTGAATTTTGAAGATGCATCAGTGTTTCATTTTTTACACTAAGGTAGCACTGTTATACCGATATTTCAAATTGACAATAGTACTTTATTGTCACAAAATTTCAAGGTGTTATGACGCACCAGTAAAAAGTTACAGCATTTCAATGTTGCAAACTTTGATAGTTATATTACGCACAATATAAAAAATAGTGAATTTTGAAGTTGCATCCGTGTTTCATTTTTTAGTCAAGGGTAGCACTGTTATACCGATATCTCAAATTGACAATAGTACAATATTGCCACAAAATTTCGAGGTTTTATGACATATCAGTAAAAAGTTACAGCATTTCCATGTTGAAAACTTTGATAATTATATTAAGCACAGTTTAAAAATTAGTTAACTTTAAAATTTCATCATTGTTTTATTTTTTACTCAAGGGTACATAGTACATTTTTGTAGCACTGTTATGCCGAAATCTCAAATTAACATAGTACTTTATTGTCATTAAATTTCGAGGTCTTATGAGACTCCAGTAAAAAGTTACAGCATTTCAATATTGCAAACTTTGATAGTTATATTACGCACAGTATAAAAGTTAGAGAATTTTAAAGTTGCATCAGTGTTTAATTTTTTAGTCAATGGTAGCACTGTTATAACGATGTCTCAAATTGATAATAGTACTTGATTGTCACAAAATTTCCAGGTATTATGACGCACCAGTAAAAAGTTACAGCATTTCAATGTTGCGAACTTTTATAGTTAAATTAAAATTTGAAGTTTCATCAGTGTTTCATTTGTTACTCAAGGGTAGCACTGTTATACCGATATCTCAAATTGACAATAGTACCTTATTGTCACAAACTTTCACGGTTTTATGACGCATCAGTAAGAAGTTACATCATTTCAATGTTGAAAACTTTGTTAGTTATACTACGCACACTATAAAAGTTAGTGAATTTTTAAGTTGCATCAGTGTTTCATTTTTTTTCAAGGGTAGCACTATTATACCGATATCTCAAATTGACAATAGTACTTTATTGCCACAACATTTCAAGGTCTTATGACGCACCAGTAAAAAGTTACAGCATTTCAATGTTGCAAACTTTGTAGTTATATTACGCACAGTATAAAAGTTAGTGAATTTTGAAGTTGCATCAGTGTTTCATTTTTTACTCAACGGTAGCACTGTTATACCGATATCTCAAATTGACAATAGTACTTTATTGCTACAACATTTCAAGGTCTTATGACGCACCAGTAAAAAGTTACAGCATTTCAATGTTGCAAACTTTGATATTTATATTACGCACAGTAAAAAAGTTATTGAATTTTGAAGATGCATCAGTGTTTCATTTTTTACTCTAAGGTAGCACTGTTATACCGATATTTCAAATTGACAATAGTACTTTATTGTCACAAACTTTCGAGGTGTTATGACGCACCAGTAAAAAGTTACAGGATTTCAATGTTGCAAACTTTGATAGTTATATTACGCACAATATAAAAAATAGTGAATTTTGAAGTTGCATCCGTGTTTCATTTTTTAGTCAAGGGTAGCACTGTTATACCGATATCTCAAATTGACAATAGTACATTATTGCCACAAAATTTCAAGGTTTTATGACATATCAGTAAAAAGTTACAGCATTTCCATGTTGAAAACTTTGATAATTATATTAAGCACAGTTTAAAAATTAGTGAGCTTTAAAGTTTCATCATTGTTTTATTTTTTACTCAAGGATACATAGTACATTATTGTAGCACTGTTATGCCGAAATCTCAAATTAACATAGTACTTTATTGTCATTAAATTTCGAGGTCTTATGAGACTCCAGTAAAAAGTTACAGCATTTCAATATTGCAAACTTTGATAGTTATATTACGCACAGTATAAAAGTTAGAGAATTTTAAAGTTGCATCAGTGTTTAATTTTTTAGTCAAGGGTAGCACTGTTATAACGATGTCTCAAATTGATAATAGTACTCGATTGTCACAAAACTTCCAGGTATTATGACGCACCAGTAAAAAGTTACAGCATTTCAATGTTGCGAACTTTTATAGTTATATTAAAATTCGAAGTTTCATCAGTGTTTCATTTGTTACTCAAGGGTAGCACTGTTATACCGATATCTCAAATTGACAATAGTATTTTTTGTCACAAACTTTCAATGTTTTATGACGCACCAGTAAGAAGTTACATCATTTCAATGTTGAAAACTTTGATAGTTATACTAGGCACACTATAAAAGTTAGTGAATTTTTAAGTTGCATCAGTTTTTCATTTTTTTTCAAGGGTAGCACTATTATACCGATATCTCAAATTGACAATAGTACTTTATTGTCACAAAATTTCGAGGTTTTATGACGTTCCAGTAAAAAGTTACAGCATTTCAATGTTGCAAACTTTGTAGTTATATTACGCACAGTATAAAAGTTAGTGAATTTTGAAGTTGCATCAGTGTTTCATTTTTTACTCAACGGTAGCACTGTTATACCGATATCTCAAATTGACAATAGTACTTTATTGCTACAACATTTCAAGGTCTTATGACGCACCAGTAAAAAGTTACAGCATTTCAATGTTGCAAACTTTGATATTTATATTACGCACAGTAAAAAAGTTATTGAATTTTGAAGATGCATCAGTGTTTCATTTTTTACTCTGAGGTAGCACTGTTATACCGATATTTCAAATTGACAATAGTACTTTATTGTCACAAACTTTCGAGGTGTTATGACGCACCAGTAAAAAGTTACAGGATTTCAATGTTGCAAACTTTGATAGTTATATTACGCACAATATAAAAAATAGTGAATTTTGAAGTTGCATCCGTGTTTCATTTTTTAGTCAAGGGTAGCACTGTTATACCGATATCTCAAATTGACAATAGTACATTATTGCCACAAAATTTCAAGGTTTTATGACATATCAGTAAAAAGTTACAGCATTTCCATGTTGAAAACTTTGATAATTATATTAAGCACAGTTTAAAAATTAGTGAGCTTTAAAGTTTCATCATTGTTTTATTTTTTACTCAAGGATACATAGTACATTATTGTAGCACTGTTATGCCGAAATCTCAAATTAACATAGTACTTTATTGTCATTAAATTTCGAGGTCTTATGAGACTCCAGTAAAAAGTTACAGCATTTCAATATTGCAAACTTTGATAGTTATATTACGCACAGTATAAAAGTTAGAGAATTTTAAAGTTGCATCAGTGTTTAATTTTTTAGTCAAGGGTAGCACTGTTATAACGATGTCTCAAATTGATAATAGTACTCGATTGTCACAAAACTTCCAGGTATTATGACGCACCAGTAAAAAGTTACAGCATTTCAATGTTGCGAACTTTTATAGTTATATTAAAATTCGAAGTTTCATCAGTGTTTCATTTGTTACTCAAGGGTAGCACTGTTATACCGATATCTCAAATTGACAATAGTATTTTTTGTCACAAACTTTCAATGTTTTATGACGCACCAGTAAGAAGTTACATCATTTCAATGTTGAAAACTTTGATAGTTATACTAGGCACACTATAAAAGTTAGTGAATTTTTAAGTTGCATCAGTTTTTCATTTTTTTTCAAGGGTAGCACTATTATACCGATATCTCAAATTGACAATAGTACTTTATTGTCACAAAATTTCGAGGTTTTATGACGTTCCAGTAAAAAGTTACAGCATTTCAATGTTGCAAACTTTGTAGTTATATTACGCACAGTAGAAAAGTTAGTGAATTTTGAAGTTGCATCAGTGTTTCATTTTTTACTCAACGGTAGCATTGTTATACTGATATTTCAAATTGACAATAGTACTTTATTGTGACAAAATTTCAAGGTGTGATGACGCACCACTAAAAAGTTACAGCATTTCAATGTGGCAAACTTTGATAGTTATATTACGCACAGTATGAAAGTTAGTGAAATTTCAAGTTGCATCAGTGTTTCATTTTTTACTCAAGGATAGCACTGTTATACCGAAATCTCGAATTGACAATAGTACTTTATTGTCACAAAATTTTGAGGTCTTATGACGCTCCATCAAAAAGTTACAGCTTTTCAGTGTTGCAAACTTAGATAGTTATATAATGCACAGTATAAAAGTTAGTGAATTTTGAAGTTGCATCAGTGTTTTATTTTTTACTTAAGGGTACATAGTACATTATTGTAGCACTGTTATACCGATATCTCAAATTGACAATAGTACTTTATTGTCACCAAATTTCGAGGTCTTATGACGCTCCCTCAAAAAGTTACAGCTTTTATGACATATCAGTAAAAAGTTACAGCATTTCCATGTTGAAAACTTTGATAATTATATTAAGCACAGTTTAAAAATTAGTGAACTTTAAAGTTTCATCATTATTTTATTTTTTACTCAAGGATACATAGTACATTATTGTAGCACTGTTATGCCGAAATCTCAAATTAACATAGTACTTTATTGTCATTAAATTTCGAGGTCTTATGAGACTCCAGTAAAAAGTTACAGCATTTCAATATTGCAAACTTTGATAGTTATATTACGCACAGTATAAAAGTTAGAGAATTTTAAAGTTGCATCAGTGTTTAATTTTTTAGTCAAGGGTAGCACTGTTATAACGATGTCTCAAATTGATAATAGTACTTGATTGTCACAAAATTTCCAGGTATTATGACGCACCAGTAAAAAGTTACAGCATTTCAATGTTGCGAACTTTTATAGTTATATTAAAATTCGAAGTTTCATCAGTGTTTCATTTGTTACTCAAGGGTAGCACTGTTATACCGAAATCTCGAATTGACAATAGTACTTTATTGTCACAAAATTTTGAGGTCTTATGACGCTCCATCAAAAAGTTACAGCTTTTCAGT
This sequence comes from Clusia tigrina, assembly GCA_920105625.2. NCBI lineage: Eukaryota > Metazoa > Arthropoda > Insecta > Diptera > Clusiidae > Clusia > Clusia tigrina. The sequence continues at coordinate 295,831,018 of OV050030.1, read as the reverse complement.
GTTGCAAACTTAGATAGTTATATAATGCACAGTATAAAAGTTAGTGAATTTTGAAGTTGCATCAGTGTTTTATTTTTTACTTAAGGGTACATAGTACATTATTGTAGCACTGTTATACCGATATCTCAAATTGACAATAGTACTTTATTGTCACAAAATTTCGAGGTCTTATGACGCTCCCTCAAAAAGTTACAGCTTTTATGACATATCAGTAAAAAGTTACAGCATTTCCATGTTGCGAACTTTTATAGTTAAATTAAAATTTGAAGTTTCATCAGTGTTTCATTTGTTACTCAAGGGTAGCACTGTTATACCGATATCTCAAATTGACAATAGTACCTTATTGTCACAAACTTTCACGGTTTTATGACGCATCAGTAAGAAGTTACATCATTTCAATGTTGCAAACTTTGTAGTTATATTACGCACAGTATAAAAGTTAGTGAATTTTGAAGTTGCATCAGTGTTTCATTTTTTTCTCAACGGTAGCACTGTTATACCGATATCTCAAATTGACAATAGTACTTTATTGCCACAACATTTCAAGGTCTTATGACGCACCAGTAAAAAGTTACAGCATTTCAATGTTGCAAACTTTGATATTTATATTACGCACAGTAAAAAAGTTATTGAATTTTGAAGATGCATCAGTGTTTCATTTTTTACTCTAAGGTAGCACTGTTATACCGATATTTCAAATTGACAATAGTACTTTATTGTCACAAACTTTCGAGGTGTTATGACGCACCAGTAAAAAGTTACAGGATTTCAATGTTGCAAACTTTGATAGTTATATTACGCACAATATAAAATATAGTGAATTTTGAAGTTGCATCCGTGTTTCATTTTTTAGTCAAGGGTAGCACTGTTATACCGATATCTCAAATTGACAATAGTACATTATTGCCACAAAATTTCGAGGTTTTATGACATATCAGTAAAAAGTTACAGCATTTCCATGTTGAAAACTTTGATAATTATACTAAGCACAGTTTAAAAATTAGTGAGCTTTAAAGTTTCATCATTGTTTTATTTTTTACTCAAGGATACATAGTACATTATTGTAGCACTGTTATGCCGAAATCTCAAATTAACATAGTACTTTATTGTCATTAAATTTCGAAGTCTTATGAGACTCCAGTAAAAAGTTACAGCATTTCAATATTGCAAACTTTGATAGTTATATTACGCACAGTATAAAAGTTAGAGAATTTTAAAGTTGCATCAGTGTTTAATTTTTTAGTCAAGGGTAGCACTGTTATAACGATGTCTCAAATTGATAATAGTACTTGATTGTCACAAAATTTCCAGGTATTATGACGCACCAGTAAAAAGTTACAGCATTTCAATGTTGCGAACTTTTATAGTTATATTAAAATTCGAAGTTTCATCAGTGTTTCATTTGTTACTCAAGGGTAGCACTGTTATACCGATATCTCAAATTGACAATAGTATTTTTTGTCACAAACTTTCAATGTTTTATGACGCACCAGTAAGAAGTTACATCATTTCAATGTTGAAAACTTTGATAGTTATACCAGGCACACTATAAAAGTTAGTGAATTTTTAAGTTGCATCAGTTTTTCATTTTTTTTCAAGGGTAGCACTATTATACCGATATCTCAAATTGACAATAGTACTTTATTGTCACAAAATTTCGAGGTTTTATGACGTTCCAGTAAAAAGTTACAGCATTTCAATGTTGCAAACTTTGTAGTTATATTACGCACAGTAGAAAAGTTAGTGAATTTTGAAGTTGCATCAGTGTTTCATTTTTTACTCAACGGTAGCATTGTTATACCGATATTTCAAATTGACAATAGTACTTTATTGTGACAAAATTTCAAGGTGTTATGACGCACCAGTAAAAATTTACAGCATTTCAATGTTGCAAACTTTGATAGGTTTATTACGCACATTATGAAAGTTAGTGAAATTTCAAGTTGCATCAGTGTTTCATTTTTTACTCAAGGATAGCACTGTTATACCGAAATCTCGAATTGACAATAGTACTTTATTGTCACAAAATTTTGAGGTCTTATGACGCTCCATCAAAAAGTTACAGCTTTTCAGTGTTGCAAACTAAGATAGTTATATAATGCACAGTATAAAAGTTAGTGAATTTTGAAGTTGCATCAGTGTTTTATTTTTTACTTAAGGGTACATAGTACATTATTGTAGCACTGTTATACCGATATCTCAAATTGACAATACTACTTTATTGTCACAAAATTTCGAGGTCTTATGACGCTCCCTCAAAAAGTTACAGCTTTTCAGTGTTGCAAACTTTGATAGTTATATTATGCACAGTATAAAAGTTTGTGAATTTTGAAGATGCATCAGTGTTTTATTTTTTACTCAAGGGTACATAGTACAATATTGTAGCACTGTTATACCGATGTCTCAAATTGATAATAGTACTTTATTGTCACAAAATTTCCAGGTTTTATGACGCACGAGTAAAAAGTTACAGCATTTCAAAATTGCAAAATTTGATAGTTATATTACTCACAGCATAAAAGTTAGTAAATTTTAAAGTTGCATCAGTGTTTCATTTTTTAGGCAAGGGTAGCACTGTTATACCGATATCTCAAATTGACAATAGTATTTTATTGTCAAAAACTTTCAAGGTTTTATGACGCACCAGTAAAAAGTTACAGCATTTCAATGTTGCAAACTTTGATAGTTATATTACGCACAGCATAAAAGTTTGTAAATTTTTTACTCAAGGGTAGCACTGTTATACCGATATCTCAAATTGATAAAAGAACTTTACTGTCACAAAATTCCGGGGTCTTATGACGCACCATTAAAAAGTTACAGCATTTCAATGTTGCAAACTTTGATAGTTATATTACGCACAATATAAAAAATAGTGAATTTTGAAGTTGCATCCGTGTTTCATTTTTTAGTCAAGGGTAGCACTGTTATACCGATATCTCAAATTGACAATAGTACATTATTGCCACAAAATTTCAAGGTTTTATGACATATCAGTAAAAAGTTACAGCATTTCCATGTTGAAAACTTTGATAATTATATTAAGCACAGTTTAAAAATTAGTGAACTTTAAAGTTTCATCATTGTTTTATTTTTTACTCAAGGATACATAGTACATTATTGTAGCACTGTTATGCCGAAATCTCCAATTAACATAGTACTTTATTGTCATTAAATTTCGAGGTCTTATGAGACTCCAGTAAAAAGTTACAGCATTTCAATATTGCAAACTTTGATAGTTATATTACGCACAGTATAAAAGTTAGAGAATTTTAAAGTTGCATCAGTGTTTAATTTTTTAGTCACTGTTATAACGATGTCTCAAATTGATAATGCTACTTGATTGTCACAAAATTTCCAGGTATTATGACGCACCAGTAAAAAGTTACAGCATTTCAATGTTGCGAACTTTTATAGTTATATTAAAATTCGAAGTTTCATCAGTGTTTCATTTGTTACTCAAGGGTAGCACTGTTATACCGATATCTCAAATTGACAATAGTATTTTTTGTCACAAACTTTCAATGTTTTATGACGCACCAGTAAGAAGTTACATCATTTCAATGTTGAAAACTTTGATAGTTATACTAGGCACACTATAAAAGTTAGTGAATTTTTAAGTTGCATCAGTTTTTCATTTTTTTTCAAGGGTAGCACTATTATACCGATATCTCAAATTGACAATAGTACTTTATTGTCACAAAATTTCGAGGTTTTATGACGTTCCAGTAAAAAGTTACAGCATTTCAATGTTGCAAACTTTGTAGTTATATTACGCACAGTAGAAAAGTTAGTGAATTTTGAAGTTGCATCAGTGTTTCATTTTTTACTCAACGGTAGCATTGTTATACCGATATTTCAAATTGACAATAGTACTTTATTGTGACAAAATTTCAAGGTGTTATGACGCACCAGTAAAAAGTTACAGCATTTCAATGTTGCAAACTTTGATAGTTATATTACGCACAGTATGAAAGTTAGTGAAATTTCAAGTTGCATCAGTGTTTCATTTTTTACTCAAGGATAGCACTGTTATACCGAAATCTCGAAATGACAATAGTACTTTATTGTCACAAAATTTTGAGGTATTATGACGCTCCATCAAAAAGTTACAGCTTTTCAGTGTTGCAAACTTAGATAGTTATATAATGCACAGTATAAAAGTTAGTGAATTTTGAAGTTGCATCAGTGTTTTATTTTTTACTTAAGGGTACATAGTACATTATTGTAGCACTGTTATACCGATATCTCAAATTGACAATAGTACTTTATTGTCACAAAATTTCGAGGTCTTATGACGCTCCCTCAAAAAGTTACAGCTTTTATGACATATCAGTAAAAAGTTACAGCATTTCCATGTTGAAAACTTTGATAATTATATTAAGCACAGTTTAAAAATTAGTGAACTTTAAAGTTTCATCATTGTTTTATTTTTTACTCAATGATACATAGTACATTATTGTAGCACTGTTATGCCGAAATCTCAAATTAACATAGTACTTTATTGTCATTAAATTTCGAGGTCTTTTGAGACTCCAGTAAAAAGTTACTGCATTTCAATATTGCAAACTTTGATAGTTATATTACACACAGTATAAAAGTCAGAGAATTTTAAAGTTGCATCAGTGTTTAATTTTTTAGTCAAGGGTAGCACTGTTATAACGATGTCTCAAATTGATAATAGTACTTGATTGTCAATAAATTTCCAGGTACTATGACGCACCAGTAAAAAGTTACAGCATTTCAATGTTGCGAACTTTTATAGTTATATTAAAATTCGAAGTTTCATCAGTGTTTCATTTGTTACTCAAGGGTAGCACTGTTATACCGATATCTCAAATTGACAATAGTATTTTTTTGTCACAAACTTTCAATGTTTTATGACGCACCAGTAAGAAGTTACATCATTTCAATGTTGAAAACTTTGATAGTTATACTAGGCACACTATAAAAGTTAGTGAATTTTGAAGTTGCATCAGTGTTTCATTTTTTACTCAATGGTAGCACTGTTATACCGAAATCTCGAATTGACAATAGTACTTTATTGTCACAAAATTTTGAGTTCTTATGACGCCCCATCAAAAAGTTACAGCTTTTCAGTGTTGCAAACTTAGATAGTTATATAATGAGCAGTATAAAAGTTAGTGAATTTTGAAGTTGCATCAGTGTTTTATTTTTTACTTAAGGGTACATAGTACAATATCGTAGCACTGTTATACCGATGTCTCAAATTGACAATAGTACTTTATTGTCACAAAATTTCTAGGTTTTATGACGCACGAGTAAAAAGTTACAGCATTTCAAAATTGTAAACTTTGATAGTTATATTACGCACAGCATAAAAGTTAGTAAATTTTAAAGTTGCATCAGTGTTTCATTTTTAGGCAAGAGTAGCACTGTTATACCGATATCTCAAATTGACAATAGTATTTTATTGTCAAAAACTTTCAAGGTTTTATGACGCACCAGTAAAAAGTTACAGCATTTCAATGTTGAAAACTTTGATAGTTATATTACGCACAACATAAAAGTTTGTAAATTTTTTACTCAAGGGTAGCACTGTTATACCGATATCTCAAATTAATAAAAGATCTTTACTATCACAAAATTCCGAGGTCTTATGACTCACCAGTAAAAAGTTACAGCATTTCAATGTTGCAAACTTTGATAGTTATATTACGCACAATATAAAAAAAGTGAATTTTGAAGTTGCATCGGTGTCTCATTTTTTACTCAAGGGTAGCACTGTTATACCGATATCTCAAATTGAAAATAGTACATTATTGAAACAAAATTTCGAGATTTTATGACATATCAGTAAAAAGTTACAGCATTTCGATGTTGAAAACTTTGATAATTATATTAAGCACAGGTTAAAAATTTGTGAACTTTTAAGTTTCATCATTGTTTTATTTTTTACTCAAGGGTACATAGTACATTATTGTAGCACGGTTATGCCGATATCTCAAATTGACATAGTACTTTATTGTCATTAAATTTCGAGGACTTATGACGTACCAGTAAAAAGTTACAACATTTCAATGTTGCAAACTTTGATAGTTATACTACGCACACTATAAAAGTTAGTGAATTTTGAAGCTGCATCAGTGTTTCATGTTTTACTCAAGGGTAGCACTGTTATACCGATATCTCAAATTGACAATAGTACTTTATTGTCACAAACTTTCAAGGTTTTATGATGCACCAGTAAGAAGTTACAGCATTTCAATGTTGAAAACTTTGATAGTTATACTACGCACACTATAAAAGTTAGTGAATTTTGAAGCTGCATCAGTGTTTCATGTTTTACTCAAGGGTAGCACTGTTATACCGATATCTCAAATTGACAATAGTACTTTATTGTCACAAAATGTCGAGGTCTTATGACGCTCCCTCAAAAAGTTACAGCTTTTCCGTGTTGCAAACTTTGATAGTTATATTATGCACAGTATAAAAGATTGTGAATTTTGAAGTTGCATCAGTGTTTTATTTTTTACTCAAGGCTACATAGTACAATATTGTAGCACTGTTATACCGATGTCTCAAATTGATAATAGTACTTTATTGTCACAAAATTTCCAGATTTTATGACGCACGAGTAAAAAGTTACAGCATTTCAATGTTGCAAACTTTGATAGTTATATTACGCACAGCATAAAAGTTAGTAAATTTTAAAGTTGCATCAGTGTTTGATTTTTTACTGAGAGGGTAGCACTGTTATACCGATATCTCAAATTGACAATAGTATTTTATTGTCAAAAACTTTCAAGGTTTTATGACGCACCAGTAAGAAGTTACAGCATTTCAATGTTGCAAACTTTGATAGTTATATTACGCACAGTATAAAAGTTAGTGAACTTTGAAATTGCATCAGTGTTTCATTTTTTACACAACGGTAGCACTGTTATACCGAAATCTCAAATTGACAATAGTACTTTATTGTCACAAAATTTCCAGGTTCGAATTGACGCTCCATTAAAAAGTTACAGCTTTTCAATGTTGCAAACTTTGATAATTATAATATGCACAGTATAAAAGTTTGTGAATTTTGAAGTTGCATCAGTGTTTCATTTCTGACTCAAGGGTACATAGTACATTATTGTAGCACTGTTATACCGTTATCCCAAATTGACAACAGTACTTTATTGTCCCTAAATTTCCAGGTTTTACGACGCACCAGTAAAAAGTTACAGCATTTCAATTTTGCAAACTTTGATTGTTATATTACGCACAGCATAAAAGTTTGTAAATTTTTTACTCAGGGGTAGCACTGTTATACCGATATCTCAAATTGATAAAAGAACTACTGTCACAAAATTCCGAGGTCTTATGACGCACCAGTAAAAAGTTACAGCATTTCAATGTTGCAAACTCTGATAGTTATATTACGCACAATATAAAAAATAGTGAATTTTGAAGTAGCATCCGTGTTTCATTTTTTACTCAAGGGTAGCACTGTTATACCGATATCTCAAATTGACAATAGTACTTTATTGCCACAAAATTTCAAGGTCTTATGACGCACCAGTAAAAAGTTACAGCATTTCAATGTAGCAAACTTTGATATTTATATTACGCACAGTAAAAAAGTTATTGAATTTTGAAGATGCATCAGTGTTTCATTTTTTACTCTACGGTAGCACTGTTATACCGATATTTCAAATTGACAATAGTACTTTATTGTCACAAACTTTCAAGGTGTTATGACGCACCAGTAAAAAGTTACAGCATTTCAATGTTGCAAACTTTGATACTTATATTACGCACAATATAAAAAATAGTGAATTTTAAAGTTGCATCAGTGTTTAATTGTTTAGTCAAGGGTAGCACTGTTATAACGATGTCTCAAATTGATAATAGTACTTGATTGTCACAAAATTTCCAGGTATTATGACGCACCAGTAAAAAGTTACAGCATTTCAATGTTGCGAACTTTTATAGTTATATTAAAATTCGAAGTTTCATCAGTGTTTCATTTGTTACTCAAGGGTAGCACTGTTATACCGATATCTCAAATTGACAATAGTATTTTTTTGTCACAAACTTTCAATGTTTTATGACGCACCAGTAAGAAGTTGAATGTTGAAAACTTTGATAGTTATACTAGGCACACTATAAAAGTTAGTGAATTTTGAAGTTGCATTAGTGTTTCATTTTTTACTCAACGGTAGCACTGTTATACCGATATTTCAAATTGACAATAGTACATTATTGAAACAAAATTTCGAGATCTTATGACATATCAGTAAAAAGTTACAGCATTTCGATGTTGAAAACTTTGATAATTATATTAAGCACAGTTTAAAAATTTGTGAATTTTTAAGTTTCATCATTGTTTTATTTTTTACTCAAGGGTACACAGTACATTATTGTAGCACTGTTATACCGATATCTCAAATTGACAATAGTACTTTATTGTCACAAAATTTCGAGGTCTTATGACGCTCCATCAAAAAGTTACAGCTTTAAAGTGTTGCAAACTTAGATAGTTATATAATGCACAGTATAAAAGTTAGTGAATTTTGAAGTTGCATCAGTGTTTTATTTTTTACTCAAGGGTACATAGTACATTATTGTAGCACTGTTATACCGATATCTCAAATTGACAATAGTACTTTATTGTCACAAAATTTCGAGGTCTTATGACGCTCCCTCAAAAAGTTACAGCTTTTCAGTATTGCAAACTTTGATAGTTATATTATGCACAGTATAAAATTTTTTGAATTTTGAAGATGCATCAGTGTTTTATTTTAACTCAAGGGTACATAGTGCAATATCGTAGCACTGTTATACCGATGTCTCAAATTGACAATAGTGCTTTATTGTCACAAAATTTCTAGGTTTTATGACGCACGAGTAAAAAGTTACAGCATTTCAAAATTGTAAACTTTGATAGTTATATTACGCACAGCATAAAAGTTAGTAAATTTTAAAGTTGCATCAGTGTTTCATTTTTTAGGCAAGGGTAGCACTGTTATACCGATATCTCAAATTGACAATAGTATTTTATTGTCAAAAACTTTCAAGGTTTTATGACGCACCAGTAAAAAGTTACAGCATTTCAATGTTGCAAACTTTGATAGTTATATTACGCACAGCATAAAAGTTTGTAAATTTTTTGCTCAAGGGTAGCACTGTTATACCGATATCTCAAATTAATAAAAGAACTTTACTGTCACAAAATTCCGAGGTTTTATAACGCACCAGTAAAAAGTTACAGCATTTCAATGTTGCAAACTTTGATAGTTATATTACGCACAATATAAAAAATAGTGAATTTTGAAGTTGCATCCGTGTTTCATTTTTTACTCAAGGGTAGCACTGTTATACCGATATCTCAAATTGACAATAGTACATTATTGAAACAAAATTTCGAGATTTTATGACATATCAGTAAAAAGTTACAGCATTTCGATGTTGAAAACTTTGATAATTATATTAAGCACAGTTTAAAAATTTGTGAACTTTTAAGTTTCATCATTGTATTATTTTTTATATCTCAAATTAATAAAAGAACTTTACTGTCACAAAATTCCGAGGTCTTATGACGCACCAGTAAAAAGTTACAGCATTTCAATGTTGCAAACTTTGATAGTTATATTACGCACAATATAAAAATAGTGAATTTTGAAGTTGCATCCGTGTTTCATTTTTTACTCAAGGGTAGCACTGTTATACCGATATCTCAAATTGACAATAGTACATTATTGAAACAAAATTTCGAGATTTTATGACATATCAGTAAAAAGTTACAGCATTTCGATGTTGAAAACTTTGATAATTATATTAAGCACAGTTTAAAAATTTGTGAACTTTTAAGTTTCATCATTGTTTTATTTTTTACTCAAGGGTACACAGTACATTATTGTAGCACGGTTATGCCGATATCTCAAATTGACATAGTACTTTATTGTCATTAAATTTCGAGGAGTTATGACGTACCAGTAAAAAGTTACAACATTTCAATGTTGCAAACTTTGATAGTTATCAAATTAATAAAAGAACTTTACTGTCACAAAATTCCGAGGTCTTATGACGCACCAGTAAAAAGTTACAGCATTTCAATGTTGCAAACTTTGATAGTTATATTACGCACAATATAAAAAATAGTGAATTTTGAAGTTGCATCCGTGTTTCATTTTTTACTCAAGGGTAGCACTGTTATACCGATATCTCAAATTGACAATAGTACATTATTGAAACAAAATTTCGAGATTTTATGACATATCAGTAAAAAGTTACAGCATTTCGATGTTGAAAACTTTGATAATTATATTAAGCACAGTTTAAAAATTTGTGAACTTTTAAGTTTCATCATTGTTTTATTTTTTACTCAAGGGTACACAGTACATTATTGTAGCACGGTTATGCCGATATCTCAAATTGACATAGTACTTTATTGTCATTAAATTTCGAGGACTTATGACGTACCAGTAAAAAGTTACAACATTTCAATGTTGCAAACTTTGATACTTATATTAAAATTTGAAGTTTCATCAGTGTTTCATTTTTTACTCAAGGGTAGCACTGTTATACCGATATCTCAAATTGACAATAGTACTTTATTGTCACAAAATTTCGAGGTCTTATGGCGCTCCCTCAAAAAGTTACAGCTTTTCCGTGTTGCAAACTTTGATAGTTATATTATGCACAGTATAAAAGTTAGTGAATTTTGAAGTTGCATCAGTGTTTTATTTTTTACTCAAGGGTACATAGTACAATATTGGAGCACTGTTATACCGATGTCTCAAATTGATAATAGTACTTTATTGTCACAAAATTTCCAGATTTTATGACGCAGGAGTAAAAAGTTACAGCATTTCAATGTTGCAAACTTTGATAGTTATATTACGCACAGCATAAAAGTTAGTAAATTTTAAAGTTGCATCAGTTTTTGATTTTTTACTCAAGGGTAGCACTGTTATACCGATATCTCAAATTGACAATAGTATTTTATTGTCAAAAACTTTCAAGGTTTTATGACGCACCAGTAAGAAGTTACAGCATTTCAATGTTGCAAACTTTGATAGTTATATTACGCATAGTATAAAAGTTAGTGAAGTTTGAAATTGCATCAGTGTTTCATTTTTTACACAACGGTAGCACTGTTATACCGAAATCTCAAATTGAGAATAGTACTTTATTGTCACAAAATTTCCAGGTCTTATGACGCTCCATTAAAAAGTTACAGCTTTTCAATGTTGCAAACTTTGATAGTTATATTACGCACAGAATAAAAGTTAGAGAATTTTAAAGTTGCATCAGTGTTTAATTTTTTAGTCCAGGGTAGCACTGCTATAACGATGTCTCAAATTGATAATAGTACTTGATTGTCACAAAATTTCCAGGTATTATGACGCACCAGTAAAAAGTTACAGCATTTCAATGTTGCGAACTTTTATAGTTATATTAAAATTCGAAGTTTCATCAGTGTTTCATTTGTTACTCAAGGGTAGCACTGTTATACCGATATCTCAAATTGACAATAGTATTTTTTTGTCACAAACTTTCAATGTTTTATGACGCACCAGTAAGAAGTTACATCATTTCAATGTTGAAAACTTTGATAGTTATACTAGGCACACTATAAAAGTTAGTGAATTTTGAAGTTGCATCAGTGTTTCATTTTTTACTCAACGGTAGCACTGTTATACCGATATTTCAAATTGACAATAGTACTTTATTGTGACAAAATTTCAAGGTGTTATGACGCACCAGTAAAAAGTTACAGCATTTCAATGTTGCAAACTTTGATAGTTATATTACGCACAGTATGAAAGTTAGTGAAATTTCAAGTTGCATCAGTGTTTCATTTTTTACTCAAGGATAGCACTGTTATACCGAAATCTCGAATTGACAATAGTACTTTATTGTCACAAAATTTTGAGGTCTTATGACGCTCCATCAAAAAGTTACAGCTTTTCAGTGTTGCAAACTTAGATAGTTATATAATGCACAGTATAAAAGTTAGTGAATTTTGAAGTTGCATCAGTGTTTTATTTTTTACTCAAGGGTACATAGTACATTATTGTAGCACTGTTATACCGATATCTCAAATTGACAATAGTACTTTATTGTCACAAAATTTCGAGGTCTTATGACGCTCCCTCAAAAAGTTACAGCTTTTCAGTGTTGCAAACTTTGATAGTTATATTATGCACAGTATAAAATTTTTTGAATTTTGAAGATGCATCAGTGTTTTATTTTTACTCAAGGGTACATAGTACAATATCGTAGCACTGTTATACCGATGTCTCAAATTGACAATAGTACTTTATTGTCACAAAATTTCTAGGTTTTATGACGTACGAGTAAAAAGTTACAGCATTTCAAAATTGTAAACTTTGATAGTTATATTACGCACAGCATAAAAGTTAGTAAATTTTAAAGTTGCATCAGTGTTTCATTTTTTAGGCAAGGGTAGCACTGTTATACCGATATCTCAAATTGACAATAGTATTTTATTGTCAAAAACTTTCAAGGTTTTATGACGCACCAGTAAAAACTTACAGCATTTCAATGTTGCAAACTTTGATAGTTATATTACGCACAGCATAAAAGTTTGTAAATTTTTTACTCAAGGGTAGCACTGTTATACCGATATCTCAAATTAATAAAAGAACTTTACTGTCACAAAATTCCGAGGTCTTATAACGCACCAGTAAAAAGTTACAGCATTTCAATGTTGCAAACTTTGATAGTTATATTACGCACAATATAAAAAATAGTGAATTTTGAAGTTGCATCCGTGTTTCATTTTTTACTCAAGGGTAGCACTGTTATACCGATATCTCAAATTGACAATAGTACATTATTGAAACAAAATTTCGAGATTTTATGACATATCAGTAAAAAGTTACAGCATTTCGATGTTGAAAACTTTGATAATTATATTAAGCACAGTTTAAATATTTGTGAACTTTTAAGTTTCATCATTGTATTATTTTTTATATCTCAAATTAATAAAAGAACTTTACTGTCACAAAATTCCGAGGTCTTATGACGCACCAGTAAAAAGTTACAGCATTTCAATGTTGCAAACTTTGATAGTTATATTACGCACAATATAAAAAATAGTGAATTTTGAAGTTGCATCCGTGTTTCATTTTTTACTCAAGGGTAGCACTGTTATACCGATATCTCAAATTGACAATAGTACATTATTGAAACAAAATTTCGAGATTTTATGACATATCAGTAAAAAGTTACAGCATTTCGATGTTGAAAACTTTGATAATTATATTAAGCACAGTTTAAAAATTTGTGAACTTTTAAGTTTCATCATTGTTTTATTTTTTATTCAAGGGTACACAGTACATTATTGTAGCACGGTTATGCCGATATCTCAAATTGACATAGTACTTTATTGTCATTAAATTTCGAGGACTTATGACGTACCAGTAAAAAGTTACAACATTTCAATGTTGCAAACTTTGATAGTTATATTAAAATTTGAAGTTTCATCAGTGTTTCATTTTTTACTGAAGGGTAGCACTGTTATACCGATATCTCAAATTGACAATATTATTTTATTGTCACAAACTTTCAAGGTTTTATGATGCACCAGTAAGAAGTTACAGCATTTCAATGTTGAAAACTTTGATAGTTATACTACGCACACTATAAAAGTTAGTGAATTTTGAAGCTGCATCAGTGTTTCATGTTTTACTCAAGGGTAGCACTGTTATACCGATATCTCAAATTGACAATAGTACTTTATTGTCACAAAATTTCGAGGTCTTATGACGCTCCCTCAAAAAGTTACAGCTTTTCCGTGTTGCAAATTTTGATAGTTATATTATGCACAGTATAAAAGTTAGTGAATTTTTAAGTTGCATCAGTGTTTTATTTTTTACTCAAGGGTACATAGTACAATATTGTAGCACTGTTATACCGATGTCTCAAATTGATAATAGTACTTTATTGTCACAAAATTTCCAGATTTTATGACGCACGAGTAAAAAGTTACAGCATTTCAATGTTGCAAACTTTGATAGTTATATTACGCACAGCATAAAAGTTAGTAAATTTTAAAGTTGCATCAGTTTTTGATTTTTTACTCAAGGATAGCACTGTTATACCGATATCTCAAATTGACAATAGTATTTTATTGTCAAAAACTTTCAAGGTTTTATGACGCACCAGTAGGAAGTTACAGCATTTCAATGTTGCAAACTTTGATAGTTATATTACGCATAGTATAAAAGTTAGTGAATTTTGAAATTGCATCAGTGTTTCATTTTTTACACAACGGTAGCACTGTTATACCGAAATCTCAAATTGACAATAGTACTTTATTGTCACAAAATTTCCAGGTCTTATGACGCTCCATTAAAAAGTTACAGCTTTTCAATGTTGCAAACTTTGATAGTTATAATATGCACAGTATAAAAGTTTGTGAATTTTGAAGTTGCATCAGTGTTTCATTTCTGACTCAAGGGTACATAGTACATTATTGTAGCACTGTTATACCGTTATCCCAAATTGACAACAGTACTTTATTGTCCCTAAATTTCCAGGTTTTACGACGCACCAGTAAAAAGTTACAGGATTTCAATTTTGCAAACTTTGATTGTTATATTACGCGCAGCATAAAAGTTTGTAAATTTTTTACTCAGGGGTAGCACTGTTATACCGATATCTCAAATTGATAAAAGAACTACTGTCACAGAATTCCGAGGTCTTATGACGCACCAGTAAAAATTTACAGCATTTCAATGTTGCAAACTTTGATAGTTATATTACGCACAATATAAAAAATAGTGAATTTTGAAGTAGCATCCGTGTTTCATTTTTTACTCAAGGGTAGCACTGTTATACCGATATCTCAAATTGACAATAGTACGTTATTGCCACAAAATTTCAAGGTCTTATGACGCACCAGTAAAAAGTTACAGCATTTCAATGTTGCAAACTTTGATATTTATATTACGCACAGTAAAAAAGTAATTGAATTTTGAAGATGCATCAGTGTTTCATTTTTTACTCTAAGGTAGCACTGTTATACCGATTTTTCAAATTGACAATAGTACTTTATTGTCACAAACTTTCAAGGTGTTATGACGCACCAGTAAAAAGTTACAGCATTTCAATGTTGCAAACTTTGATACTTATATTACGCACAATATAAAAAATAGTGAATTTTGAAGTTGCATCCGTGTTTCATTTTTTAGTCAAGGGTAGCACTGTCATACCGATATCTCAAATTGACAATAGTACATTATTGCCACAAAATTTCGAGGTTTTATGACATATCAGTAAAAAGTTACAGCATTTCCATGTTGAAAACTTTGATAATTATATTAAGCACAATTTAAAAATTAGTGAACTTTAAAGTTTCATCATTGTTTTATTTTTTACTCAAGGATACATAGTACATTATTGTAGCACTGTTATGCCGAAATCTCAAATTAACATAGTACTTTATTGTCATTAAATTTCGAGGTCTTATGAGACTCCAGTAAAAACTTACAGCATTTCAATATTGCAAACTTTGATAGTTATATTACGCACAGTATAAAAGTTAGAGAATTTTAAAGTTGCATCAGTGTTTAATTTTTTAGTCAAGGGTAGCACTGTTATAACGATGTCTCAAATTGATAATAGTACTTGATTGTCACAAAATTTCCAGATATTATGACGCACCAATAAAAAGTTACAGCATTTCAATGTTGCGAACTTTTATAGTTATATTAAAATTCGAAGTTTCATCAGTGTTTCATTTGTTACTCAACGGTAGCATTGTTATACCGATATTTGAAATTGACAATAGTACTTTATTGTGACAAAATTTCAAGGTGTTATGACGCACCAGTAAAAAGTTACAGCATTTCAATGTTGCAAACTTTGATAGTTATATTACGCACAGTATGAAAGTTAGTGAAATTTCAAGTTGCATCAGTGTTTCATTTTTTACTCAAGGATAGCACTGTTATACCGAAATCTCGAATTGACAATAGTACTTTATTGTCACAAAATTTTGAGGTCTTATGACGCTCCATCAAAAAGTTACAGCTTTTCAGTGTTGCAAACTTAGATAGTTATATAATGCACATCAAAAAGTTACAGCTTTTCAGTGTTGCAAACTTAGATAGTTATATAATGCACAGTATAAAAGTTAGTGAATTTTGAAGTTGCATCAGTGTTTTATTTTTTACTCAAGGGTACATAGTACATTATTGTACCACTGTTATACCGATATCTCAAATTGACAATAGTACTTTATTGTCACAAAATTTCGAGGTCTTATGACGCTCCCTCAAAAAGTTACAGCTTTTCAGTTTTGCAAACTTTGATAGTTATATTATGCACAGTATAAAAGTTTGTGAATTTTGAAGATGCATCAGTGTTTTATTTTTTACTCAAGGGTACATAGTACAATATTGTAGCACTGTTATACCGATGTCTCAAATTGATAATAGTACTTTATTGTCACAAAATTTCCAGGTTTTATGACGCACGAGTAAAAAGTTACAGCATTTCAAAATTGCAAACTTTGATAGTTATATTACGCACAGCATAAAAGTTAGTAAATTTTAAAGTTGCATCAGTGTTTCATTTTTTAGGCAAGGGTAGCACTGTTATACCGATATCTCAAATTGACAATAGTATTTTATTGTCAAAAACTTTCAAGGTTTTATGACGCACCAGTAAAAAGTTACAGCATTTCAATGTTGCAAACTTTGATTGTTATATTACGCACAGCATAAAAGTTTGTAAATTTTTTACTCAAGGGTAGCACTGTTATACCGATATCTCAAATTGATAAAAGAACTTTACTGTCACAAAATTCCGAGGTCTTATGACGCACCAGTAAAAAGTTACAGCATTTCAATTTTGCAAACTTTGATAGTTATATTACGCACAATATAAAAAATAGTGAATTTTGAAGTAGCATCCGTGTTTCATTTTTTACTCAAGGGTAGCACTGTTATACCGATATCTCAAATTGACAATAGTACGTTATTGCCACAAAATTTCAAGGTCTTATGACGCACCAGTAAAAAGTTACAGCATTTCAATGTTGCAAACTTTGATATTTATATTACGCACAGTAAAAAAGTAATTGAATTTTGAAGATGCATCAGTGTTTCATTTTTTACTCTAAGGTAGCACTGTTATACCGATTTTTCAAATTGACAATAGTACTTTATTGTCACAAACTTTCAAGGTGTTATGACGCACCAGTAAAAAGTTACAGCATTTCAATGTTGCAAACTTTGATACTTATATTACGCACAATATAAAAAATAGTGAATTTTGAAGTTGCATCCGTGTTTCATTTTTTAGTCAAGGGTAGCACTGTCATACCGATATCTCAAATTGACAATAGTACATTATTGCCACAAAATTTCGAGGTTTTATGACATATCAGTAAAAAGTTACAGCATTTCCATGTTGAAAACTTTGATAATTATATTAAGCACAGTTTAAAAATTAGTGAACTTTAAAGTTTCATCATTGTTTTATTTTTTACTCAAGGATACATAGTACATTATTGTAGCACTGTTATGCCGAAATCTCAAATTAACATAGTACTTTATTGTCATTAAATTTCGAGGTCTTATGAGACTCCAGTAAAAACTTACAGCATTTCAATATTGCAAACTTTGATAGTTATATTACGCACAGTATAAAAGTTAGAGAATTTTAAAGTTGCATCAGTGTTTAATTTTTTAGTCAAGGGTAGCACTGTTATAACGATGTCTCAAATTGATAATAGTACTTGATTGTCACAAAATTTCCAGGTATTATGACGCACCAATAAAAAGTTACAGCATTTCAATGTTGCGAACTTTTATAGTTATATTAAAATTCGAAGTTTCATCAGTGTTTCATTTGTTACTCAACGGTAGCATTGTTATACCGATATTTGAAATTGACAATAGTACTTTATTGTGACAAAATTTCAAGGTGTTATGACGCACCAGTAAAAAGTTACAGCATTTCAATGTTGCAAACTTTGATAGTTATATTACGCACAGTATGAAAGTTAGTGAAATTTCAAGTTGCATCAGTGTTTCATTTTTTACTCAAGGATAGCACTGTTATACCGAAATCTCGAATTGACAATAGTACTTTATTGTCACAAAATTTTGAGGTCTTATGACGCTCCATCAAAAAGTTACAGCTTTTCAGTGTTGCAAACTTAGATAGTTATATAATGCACATCAAAAAGTTACAGCTTTTCAGTGTTGCAAACTTAGATAGTTATATAATGCACAGTATAAAAGTTAGTGAATTTTGAAGTTGCATCAGTGTTTTATTTTTTACTCAAGGGTACATAGTACATTATTGTAGCACTGTTATACCGATATCTCAAATTGACAATAGTACTTTATTGTCACAAAATTTCGAGGTCTTATGACGCTCCCTCAAAAAGTTACAGCTTTTCAGTTTTGCAAACTTTGATAGTTATATTATGCACAGTATAAAAGTTTGTGAATTTTGAAGATGCATCAGTGTTTTGTTTTTTACTCAAGGGTACATAGTACAATATTGTAGCACTGTTATACCGATGTCTCAAATTGATAATAGTACTTTATTGTCACAAAATTTCCAGGTTTTATGACGCACGAGTAAAAAGTTACAGCATTTCAAAATTGCAAACTTTGATAGTTATATTACGCACAGCATAAAAGTTAGTAAATTTTAAAGTTGCATCAGTGTTTCATTTTTTAGGCAAGGGTAGCACTGTTATACCGATATCTCAAATTGACAATAGTATTTTATTGTCAAAAACTTTCAAGGTTTTATGACGCACCAGTAAAAAGTTACAGCATTTCAATGTTGCAAACTTTGATTGTTATATTACGCACAGCATAAAAGTTTGTAAATTTTTTACTCAAGGGTAGCACTGTTATACCGATATCTCAAATTGATAAAAGAACTTTACTGTCACAAAATTCCGAGGTCTTATGACGCACCAGTAAAAAGTTACAGCATTTCAATTTTGCAAACTTTGATAGTTATATTACGCACAATATAAAAAATAGTGAATTTTGAAGTTGCATCCGTGTTTCATTTTTTAGTCAAGGGTAGCACTGTTATACCGATATCTCAAATTGACAATAGTACATTATTGCCACAAAATTTCAAGGTTTTATGACATATCAGTAAAAAGTTACAGCATTTCCATGTTGAAAACTTTGATAATTATATTAAGCACAGTTTAAAAATTAGTGAACTTTAAAGTTTCATCATTGTTTTATTTTTTACTCAAGGATACATAGTACATTATTGTAGCACTGTTATGCCGAAATCTCAAATTAACATAGTACTTTATTGTCATTAAATTTCGAGGTCTTATGAGACTCCAGTAAAAAGTTACAGCATTTCAATATTGCAAACTTTGATAGTTATATTACGCACAGTATAAAAGTTAGAGGATTTTAAAGTTGCATCAGTGTTTAATTTTTTAGTCAAGGGTAGCACTGTTATAACGATGTCTCAAATTGATAATAGTACTTGATTGTCACAAAATTTCCAGGTATTATGACGCACCAGTAAAAAGTTACAGCATTTCAATGTTGCGAACTTTTATAGTTATATTAAAATTCGAAGTTTCATCAGTGTTTCATTTGTTACTCAAGGGTAGCACTGTTATACCGATATCTCAAATTGATAAAAGAACTTTACTGTCACAAAATTCCGAGGTCTTATGACGCACCAGTAAAAAGTTACAGCATTTCAATGTTGCAAACTTTGATAGTTATATTACGCACAATATAAAAAATAGTGAATTTTGAAGTTGCATCCGTGTTTCATTTTTTACTCAAGGGTAGCACTGTTATACCGATATCTCAAATTGACAATAGTACATTATTTAAACAAAATTTCGAGATTTTATGACATATCAGTAAAAAGTTACAGCATTTCGATGTTGAGAACTTTGATAATTATATTAAGCACAGTTTAAAAATTTGTGAACTTTTAAGTTTCATCATTGTTTTATTTTTTACTCAAGGGTACATAGTACATTATTGTAGCACGGTTATGCCGATATCTCAAATTGACATAGTACTTTATTGTCTTTAAATTTCGAGGACTTATGACGTACCAGTAAAAAGTTACAACATTTCAATGTTGCAAACTTTGATAGTTATATTAAAATTTGAAGTTTCATCAGTGTTTCATTTTTTACTCAAGGGTAGCACTGTTATACCGATATCTCAAATTGACAATATTATTTTATTGTCACAAACTTTCAAGGTTTTATGATGCACCAGTAAGAAGTTACAGCATTTCAATGTTGAAAACTTTGATAGTTATACTACGCACACTATAAAAGTTAGTGAATTTTGAAGCTGCATCAGTGTTTCATGGTTTACTCAAGGGTAGCACTGTTATACCGATATCTCAAATTGACAATAGTACTTTATTGTCACAAAATTTCGAGGTCTTATGACGCTCCCTCAAAAAGTTACAGCTTTTCCGTGTTGCAAACTTTGATAGTTATATTATGCACAGTATAAAAGTTAGTGAATTTTTAAGTTGCATCAGTGTTTTATTTTTTACTCAAGGGTACATAGTACAATATTGTAGCACTGTTATACCGATGTCTCAAATTGATAATAGTACTTTATTGTCACAAAATTTCCAGATTTTATGACGCACGAGTAAAAAGTTACAGCATTTCAATGTTGCAAACTTTGATAGTTATATTACGCACAGCATAAAAGTTAGTAAATTTTAAAGTTGCATCAGTTTTTGATTTTTTACTCAAGGATAGCACTGTTATACCGATATTACAAATTGACAATAGTATTTTATTGTCAAAAACTTTCAAGGTTTTATGACGCACCAGTAAGAAGTTACAGCATTTCAATGTTGCAAACTTTGATAGTTATATTACGCATAGTATAAAAGTTAGTGAATTTTGAAATTGCATCAGTGTTTCATTTTTTACACAACGGTAGCACTGTTATACCGAAATCTCAAATTAACAATAGTACTTTATTGTCACAAAATTTCCAGGTCTTATGACGCTCCATTAAAAAGTTACAGCTTTTCAATGTTACAAACTTTGATAGTTATAATATGCACAGTATAAAAGTTTGTGAATTTTGAAGTTGCATCAGTGTTTCATTTCTGACTCAAGGGTACATAGTACATTATTGTAGCACTGTTATACCGTTATCCCAAATTGACAACAGTACTTTATTGTCCCTAAATTTCCAGGTTTTACGACGCACCAGTAAAAAGTTACAGCATTTCAATTTTGCAAACTTTGATTGTTATATTACGCGCAGCATAAAAGTTTGTAAATTTTTTACTCAGGGGTAGCACTGTTATACCGATATCTCAAATTGATAAAAGAATTACTGTCACAGAATTCCGAGGTCTTATGAATCACCAGTAAAAAGTTACAGCATTACAATGTTGCAAACTTTGATAGTTATATTACGCACAATATAAAAAATAGTGAATTTTGAAGTAGCATCCGTGTTTCATTTTTTACTCAAGGGTAGCACTGTTATACCGATATCTCAAATTGACAATAGTACGTTATTGCCACAAAATTTCAAGGTCTTATGACGCACCAGTAAAAAGTTACAGCATTTCAATGTTGCAAACTTTGATATTTATATTACGCACAGTAAAAAAGTAATTGAATTTTGAAGATGCATCAGTGTTTCATTTTTTACTCTAAGGTAGCACTGTTATACCGATTTTTCAAATTGACAATAGTACTTTATTGTCACAAACTTTCAAGGTGTTATGACGCACCAGTAAAAAGTTACAGCATTTCAATGTTTCAAACTTTGATACTTATATTACGCACAATATAAAAAATAGTCAATTTTGAAGTTGCATCCGTGTTTCATTTTTTAGTCAAGGGTAGCACTGTTATACCGATATCTCAAATTGACAATAGTACATTATTGCCACAAAATTTCGAGGTTTTATGACATATCAGTAAAAAGTTACAGCATTTCCATGTTGAAAACTTTGATAATTATATTAAGCACAGTTTAAAAATTAGTGAACTTTAAAGTTTCATCATTGTTTTATTTTTTACTCAAGGATACATAGTACATTATTGTAGCACTGTTATGCCGAAATCTCAAATTAACATAGTACTTTATTGTCATTAAATTTCGAGGTCTTATGAGACTCCAGTAAAAACTTACAGCATTTCAATATTGCAAACTTTGATAGTTATATTACGCACAGTATAAAAGTTAGAGAATTTTAAAGTTGCATCAGTGTTTAATTTTTTAGTCAAGGGTAGCACTGTTATAACGATGTCTCAAATTGATAATAGTACTTGATTGTCACAAAATTTCCAGGTATTATGACGCACCAGTAAAAAGTTACAGCATTTCAATGTTGCGAACTTTTATAGTTATATTAAAATTCGAAGTTTCATCAGTGTTTCATTTGTTACTCAACGGTAGCATTGTTATACCGACATTTGAAATTGACAATAGTACTTTATTGTGACAAAATTTCAAGGTGTTATGACGCACCAGTAAAAAGTTACAGCATTTCAATGTTGCAAACTTTGATAGTTATATTACGCACAGTATGAAAGTTAGTGAAATTTCAAGTTGCATCAGTGTTTCATTTTTTACTCAAGGATAGCACTGTTATACCGAAATCTCGAATTGACAATAGTACTTTATTGTCACAAAATTTTGAGGTCTTATGACGCTCCATCAAAAAGTTACAGCTTTTCAGTGTTGCAAACTTAGATAGTTATATAATGCACAGTATAAAAGTTAGTGAATTTTGAAGTTGCATCAGTGTTTTATTTTTTACTCAAGGGTACATAGTACATTATTGTAGCACTGTTATACCGATATCTCAAATTGACAATAGTACTTTATTGTCACAAAATTTCGAGGTCTTATGACGCTCCCTCAAAAAGTTACAGCTTTTCAGTTTTGCAAACTTTGATAGTTATATTATGCACAGTATAAAAGTTTGTGAATTTTGAAGATGCATCAGTGTTTTATTTTTTACTCAAGGGTACATAGTACAATATTGTAGCACTGTTATACCGATGTCTCAAATTGATAATAGTACTTTATTGTCACAAAATTTCCAGGTTTTATGACGCACGAGTAAAAAGTTACAGCATTTCAAAATTGCAAACTTTGATAGTTATATTACGCACAGCATAAAAGTTAGTAAATTTTAAAGTTGCATCAGTGTTTCATTTTTTAGGCAAGGGTAGCACTGTTATACCGATATCTCAAATTGACAATAGTATTTTATTGTCAAAAACTTTCAAGGTTTTATGACGCACCAGTAAAAAGTTACAGCATTTCAATGTTGCAAACTTTGATTGTTATATTACGCACAGCATAAAAGTTTGTAAATTTTTTACTCAAGGGTAGCACTGTTATACCGATATCTCAAATTGATAAAAGAACTTTACTGTCACAAAATTCCGATATAAAAAATAGTGAATTTTGAAGTTGCATCCGTGTTTCATTTTTTAGTCAAGGGTAGCACTGTTATACCGATATCTCAAATTGACAATAGTACATTATTGCCACAAAATTTCAAGGTTTTATGACATATCAGTAAAAAGTTACAGCATTTCCATGTTGAAAACTTTGATAATTATATTAAGCACAGTTTAAAAATTAGTGAACTTTAAAGTTTCATCATTGTTTTATTTTTTACTCAAGGATACATAGTACATTATTGTAGCACTGTTATGCCGAAATCTCAAATTAACATAGTACTTTATTGTCATTAAAATTCGAGGTCTTATGAGACTCCAGTAAAAAGTTACAGCATTTCAATTTTGCAAACTTTGATAGTTATATTACGCACAATATAAAAAATAGTGAATTTTGAAGTTGCATCCGTGTTTCATTTTTTACTCAAGGGTAGCACTGTTATACCGATATCTCAAATTGACAATAGTACATTATTGCCACAAAATTTCAAGGTTTTATGACATATCAGTAAAAAGTTACAGCATTTCCATGTTGAAAACTTTGATAATTATATTAAGCACAGTTTAAAAATTAGTGAACTTTAAAGTTTCATCATTGTTTTATTTTTTACTCAAGGATACATAGTACATTATTGTAGCACTGTTATGCCGAAATCTCAAATTAACATAGTACTTTATTGTCATTAAATTTCGAGGTCTTATGAGACTCCAGTAAAAAGTTACAGCATTTCAATATTGCAAACTTTGATAGTTATATTACGCACAGTATAAAAGTTAGAGAATTTTAAAGTTGCATCAGTGTTTAATTTTTTAGTCAAGGGTAGCACTGTTATAACGATGTCTCAAATTGATAATAGTACTTGATTGTCACAAAATTTCCAGGTATTATGACGCACCAGTAAAAAGTTACAGCATTTCAATGTTGCGAACTTTTATAGTTATATTAAAATTCGAAGTTTCATCAGTGTTTCTGTTGTTACTCAAGGGTAGCACTGTTATACCGATATCTCAAAATTGACAATAGTATTTTTTTGTCACAAACTTTCAATTCTTTATGACGCACCAGTAAGAAGTTACATCATTTCAATGTTGAAAACTTTGATAGTTATACTAGGCACACTATAAAAGTTAGTGAATTTTTAAGTTGCATCAGTTTTTCATTTTTTTTCAAGGGTAGCACTATTATATCGATATCTCAAATTGACAATAGTACTTTATTGTCACAAAATTTCGAGGTTTTATGACGTTCCAGTAAAAAGTTACAGCATTTCAATGTTACAAACTTTGTAGTTATATTACGCACAGTAGAAAAGTTAGTGAATTTTGAATTTGCATCAGTGTTTCATTTTTTACTCAACGCTAGCACTGTTATACCGATATTTCAAATTGACAATAGTACTTTATTGTGACAAAATTTAGAGGTCTTATGACGCACGAGTAAAAAGTTACAGCATTTCAATGTTGCAAACTTTGATAGTTATATTACGCACAGTATGAAAGTTAGTGAAATTTCAAGTTGCATCAGTGTTTCATTTTTTACTCAAGGATAGCACTGTTATACCGAAATCTCGAATTGACAATAGTACTTTATTGTCACAAAATTTTGAGGTCTTATGACGCTCCATCAAAAAGTTACAGCTTTTCAGTGTTGCAAACTTAGATAGTTATATAATGCACAGTATAAAAGTTAGTGAATTTTGAAGTTGCATCAGTGTTTTATTTTTTACTCAAGGATACATAGTACATTATTGTAGCACTGTTATACCGATATCTCAAATTGACAATAGTACTTTATTGTCACAAAATTTCCAGGTTTTATGACGCACGAGTAAAAAGTTACAGCATTTCAAAATTGCAAACTTTGATAGTTATATTACGCACAGCATAAAAGTTAGTAAATTTTAAAGTTGCATCAGTGTTTCATTTTTTAGGCAAGGGTAGCACTGTTATACCGATATCTCAAATTGACAATAGTATTTTATTGTCAAAAACTTTCAAGGTTTTATGACGCACCAGTAAAAAGTTACAGCATTTCAATGTTGCACACTTTGATTGTTATATTACGCACAGCATAAAAGTTTGTAAATTTTTTACTCAAGGGTAGCACTGTTATAACGATGTCTCAAATTGATAATAGTACTTTATTGTCACAAAATTTCCAGGTATTATGACGCACCAGTAAAAAGTTACAGCATTTCAATTTTGCAAACTTTGATAGTTATATTACGCACAATATAAAAAATAGTGAATTTTGAAGTTGCATCCGTGTTTCATTTTTTACTCAAGGGTAGCACTGTTATACCGATATCTCAAATTGACAATAGTACATTATTGCCACAAAATTTCAAGGTTTTATGACATATCAGTAAAAAGTTACAGCATTTCCATGTTGAAAACTTTGATAATTATATTAAGCACAGTTTAAAAATTAGTGAACTTTAAAGTTTCATCATTGTTTTATTTTTTACTCAAGGATACATAGTACATTATTGTAGCACTGTTATGCCGAAATCTCAAATTAACATAGTACTTTATTGTCATTAAATTTCGAGGTCTTATGACGCACCAGTAAAAAGTTACAGCATTTCAATATTGCAAACTTTGATAGTTATATTACGCACAGTATGAAAGTTAGTGAAATTTCAAGTTGCATCAGTGTTTCATTTTTTACTCAAGAATAGCACTGTTATACCGAAATCTCGAATTGACAATAGTACTTTATTGTCACAAAATTTTGAGGTCTTATGACGCTCCATCAAAAAGTTACAGCTTTTCAGTGTTGCAAACTTAGATAGTTATATAATGCACAGTATAAAAGTTAGTGAATTTTGAAGTTGCATCAGTGTTTTATTTTTTACTCAAG
Source organism: Clusia tigrina (assembly GCA_920105625.2). Classification (NCBI taxonomy): domain Eukaryota; kingdom Metazoa; phylum Arthropoda; class Insecta; order Diptera; family Clusiidae; genus Clusia; species Clusia tigrina. The sequence continues at coordinate 295,804,739 of OV050030.1, read as the reverse complement.
GGTACATAGTACATTATTGTAGCACTGTTATACCGATATCTCAAATTGACAATAGTACTTTATTGTCACAAAATTTCGAGGTCTTATGACGCTCCCTCAAAAAGTTACAGCTTTTCAGTGTTGCAAACTTTGATAGTTATATTATGCACAGTATAAAAGTTTGTGAATTTTGAAGATGCATCAGTGTTTTATTTTTTACTCAAGGGTACATAGTACAATATTGTAGCACTGTTATACCGATGTCTCAAATTGACAATAGTACTTTATTGTCACAAAATTTCTAGGTTTTATGACGCACGAGTAAAAAGTTACAGCATTTCAAAATTGTAAACTTTGATAGTTATATTACGCACAGCATAAAAGTTAGTAAATTTTAAAGTTGCATCAGTGTTTCATTTTTTAGGCAAGGGTAGCACTGTTATACCGATATCTCAAATTGACAATAGTATTTTATTGTCAAAAACTTTCAAGGTTTTATGACGCACCAGTAAAAAGTTACAGCATTTCAATGTTGCAAACTTTGATAGTTATATTACGCACAGCATAAAAGTTTGTAAATTTTTTACTCAAGGGTAGCACTGTTATAGCGATATCTCAAATTAATAAAAGAACTTTACTGTCACAAAATTCCGAGGTCTTATGACGCACCAGTAAAAAGTTACAGCATTTCAATGTTGCAAACTTTGATAGTTATATTACGCACAATATAAAAAATAGTGAATTTTGAAGTTGCATCCGTGTTTCATTTTTTACTCAAGGGTAGCACTGTTATACCGATATCTCAAATTGACAATAGTACATTATTGAAACAAAATTTCGAGATTTTATGACATATCAGTAAAAAGTTACAGCATTTCGATGTTGAAAACTTTGATAATTATATTAAGCACAGTTTAAAAATTTGTGAACTTTTAAGTTTCATCATTGTTTTATTTTTTACTCAAGGGTACATAGTACATTATTGTAGCACGGTTATGCCGATATCTCAAATTGACATAGTACTTTATTGTCATTAAATTTCGAGAACTTATGACGTACCAGTAAAAAGTTACAACATTTCAATGTTGCAAACTTTGATAGTTATATTAAAATTTGAAGTTTCATCAGTGTTTCATTTTTTACTCAAGGGTAGCACTGTTATACCGATATCTCAAATTGACAATATTATTTTATTGTCACAAACTTTCAAGGTTTTATGATGCACCAGTAAGATGTTACAGCATTTCAATGTTGAAAACTTTGATAGTTATACTACGCACACTATAAAAGTTAGTGAATTTTGAAGCTGCATCAGTGTTTCATGTTTTACTCAAGGGTAGCACTGTTATACCGATATCTCAAATTGACAATAGTACATTATTGCCACAAAATTTCAAGGTTTTATGACATATCAGTAAAAAGTTACAGCATTTCCATGTTGAAAACTTTGATAATTATATTAAGGACAGTTTAAAAATTAGTGAACTTTAAAGTTTCATCATTGTTTTATTTTTACTCAAGGATACATAGTACATTATTGTAGCACTGTTATGCCGAAATCTCAAATTAACATAGTACTTTATTGTCATTAAATTTCGAGGTCTTATGAGACTCCAGTAAAAAGTTACAGCATTTCAATATTGCAAACTTTGATAGTTATATTACGCACAGTATAAAAGTTAGAGAATTTTAAAGTTGCATCAGTGTTTAATTTTTTAGTCAAGGGTAGCACTGTTATAACGATGTCTCAAATTGATAATAGTACTTGATTGTCACAAAATTTCCAGGTATTATGACGCACCAGTAAAAAGTTACAGCATTTCAATGTTGCGAACTTTTATAGTTATATTAAAATTCGAAGTTTCATCAGTGTTTCATTTGTTACTCAAGGGTAGCACTGTTATACCGATATCTCAAATTGACAATAGTATTTTTTTGTCACAAACTTTCAATGTTTTATGACGCACCAGTAAGAAGTTACATCATTTCAATGTTGAAAACTTTGATAGTTATACTAGGCACACTATAAAAGTTAGTGAATTTTTAAGTTGCATCAGTTTTTCATTTTTTTTCAAGGGTAGCACTATTATACCGATATCTCAAATTGACAATAGTACTTTATTGTCACAAAATTTCGAGGTTTTATGACGTTCCAGTAAATAGTTACAGCATTTCAATGTTACAAACTTTGTAGTTATATTACGCACAGTAGAAAAGTTAATGAATTTTGAATTTGCATCAGTGTTTCATTTTTTACTCAACGGTAGCACTGTTATACCGATATTTCAAATTGACAATAGTACTTTATTGTGACAAAATTTCAAGGTGCTATGACGCACCAGTAAAAAGTTACAGCATTTCAATGTTGCAAACTTTGATAGTTATATTACGCACAGTATGAAAGTTAGTGAAATTTCAAGTTGCATCAGTGTTTCATTTTTTACTCAAGGATAGCACTGTTATACCGAAATCTCGAATTGACAATAGTACTTTATTGTCACAAAATTTTGAGGTCTTATGACGCTCCATCAAAAAGTTACAGCTTTTCAGTGTTGCAAACTTAGATAGTTATATAATGCACAGTATAAAAGTTAGTGAATTTTGAAGTTGCATCAGTGTTTTATTTTTTACTCAAGGGTACATAGTACATTATTGTAGCACTGTTATACCGATAACTCAAATTGACAATAGTACTTTATTGTCACAAAATTTCGAGGTCTTATGACGCTCCCTCAAAAAGTTACAGCTTTTCAGTGTTGCAAACTTTGATAGTTATATTATGCACAGTATAAAAGTTTGTGAATTTTGAAGATGCATCAGTGTTTTATTTTTTACTCAAGGGTACATAGTACAATATTGTAGCACTGTTATACCGATGTCTCAAATTGACAATAGTACTTTATTGTCACAAAATTTCTAGGTTTTATGACGCACGAGTAAAAAGTTACAGCATTTCAAAATTGTAAACTTTGATAGTTATATTACGCACAGCATAAAAGTTAGTTTATTTTAAAGTTGCATCAGTGTTTCATTTTTTAGGCAAGGGTAGCACTGTTATACCGATATCTCAAATTGACAATAGTATCTTATTGTCAAAAACTTTCAAGGTTTTATGACGCACCAGTAAAAAGTTACAGCATTTCAATGTTGCAAACTTTGATAGTTATATTACGCACAGCATAAAAGTTTGTAAATTTTTTACTCAAGGGTAGCACTGTTATAGCGATATCTCAAATTAATAAAAGAACTTTACTGTCACAAAATTCCGAGGTCTTATGACGCACCAGTAAAAAGTTACAGCATTTCAATGTTGCAAACTTTGATAGTTATATTACGCACAATATAAAAAATAGTGAATTTTGAAGTTGCATCCGTGTTTCATTTTTTACTCAAGGGTAGCACTGTTATACCGATATCTCAAATTGACAATAGTACATTATTGAAACAAAATTTCGAGATTTTATGACATATCAGTAAAAAGTTACAGCATTTCGATGTTGAAAACTTTGATAATTATATTAAGCACAGTTTAAAAATTTGTGAACTTTTAAGTTTCATCATTGTTTTATTTTTTACTCAAGGGTACATAGTACATTATTGTAGCACGGTTATGCCGATATCTCAAATTGACATAGTACTTTATTGTCATTAAATTTCGAGGACTTATGACGTACCAGTAAAAAGTTACAACATTTCAATGTTGCAAACTTTGATAGTTATATTAAAATTTGAAGTTTCATCAGTGTTTCATTTTTTACTCAAGGGTAGCACTGTTATACCGATATCTCAAATTGACAATATTATTTTATTGTCACAAACTTTCAAGGTTTTATGATGCACCAGTAAGATGTTACAGTATTTCAATGTTGAAAACTTTCATAGTTATACTACGCACACTATAAAAGTTAGTGAATTTTGAAGCTGCATCAGTGTTTCATGTTTTACTCAAGGGTAGCACTGTTATACCGATATCTCAAATTGACAATAGTACTTTATTGTCACAAAATTTCGAGGCCTTATGACGCTCCCTCAAAAAGTTACAGCTTTTCCGTGTTGCAAACTTTGATAGTTATATTATGCACAGTATAAAAGTTAGTGAATTTTGAAGTTGCATCAGTGTTTTATTTTTTACTCAAGGGTACATAGTACAACATTGTAGCACTGTTATACCGATGTCTCAAATTGATAATAGTACTTTATTGTCACAAAATTTCCAGGTCTTATGACGCTCCATTAAAAAGTTACAGCTTTTCAATGTTGCAAACTTTGATAGTTATAATATGCACAGTATAAAAGTTTGTGAATTTTGAAGTTGCATCAGTGTTTCATTTCTGACTCAAGGGTACATAGTACATTATTGTAGCACTGTTATACCGTTATCCCAAATTGACAACAGTACTTTATTGTCCCTAAATTTCCAGGTTTTACGACGCACCAGTAAAAAGTTACAGCATTTCAATTTTGCAAACTTTGATTGTTATATTACGCACAGCATAAAAGTTTGTAAATTTTTTACTCAGGGGTAGCATTGTTATACCGATATCTCAAATTGATAAAAGAACTACTGTCACAAAACTCTGAGGTCTTATGACGCAGCAGTAAAAAGTTACAGCATTTCAATGTTGCAAACTTTGATAGTTATATTACGCACAATATAAAAAATAGTGAATTTTGAAGTAGCATCCGTGTTTCATTTTTTACTCAAGGGTAGCACTGTTATACCGATATCTCAAATTGACAATAGTACATTATTGCCACAAAATTTCCAGGTTTTATGGCATATCAGTAAAAAGTTACAGCATTTCCATGTGGAAAACTTTGATAATTATATTAAGCACAGTTTAAAAATTAGTGAACTTTAAGGTTTCATCATTGTTTTATTTTTTACTCAAGGGTACATAGTACATTATTGTAGCACTGTTATGCCGATATCTCAAATTAACATAGTGCTTTATTGTCATTAAATTTCGAGGTCTTATGAGACTCCAGTAAAAAGTTACAGCATTTCTATGTTGCAAACTTTGATAGTTATATTATGCACAGTATAAAAGTTAGAGAATTTTAAAGTTGCATCAGTGTTTAATTTTTTAGTCAAGGGTAGCACTGTTATAACGATGTCTCAAATTGATAATAGTACTTGATTGTCACAAATTTTCCAGGTATTATGACGCACCAGTAAAAAGTTACAGCATTTCAATGTTGCGAACTTTTATAGTTATATTAAAATTTGAAGTTTCATCAGTGTTTCATTTGTTAATCAAGGTTAGCACTGTTATACCGATATCTCAAATTGACAATAGTATTTTTTTGTCACAAACTTTCAAGGTTTTATGACGCACCAGTAAGAAGTTACATCATTTCAATGTTGAAAACTTTGATAGTTATACTACACACACAATAAAAGTTAGTGAATTTTTAAGTTGCATCAGTGCTTCATTTTTTTTCAAGGGCAGCACTATTATACCGATATCTCAAATTGACAGTAGTACTTTATTGTCACAAAATTTCGAGGTTTTATGACGTTCCAGTAAAAAGTTACAGCATTTCAATGTTGCAAACTTTGTAGTTATATTACGCACAGTATAAAAGTTAGTGAATTTTGAAGTTGCATCAGTGTTTCATTTTTACTCAAGGGTACATAGTACAATATTGTAGCACTGTTATACCGATGTCTCAAATTGATAATAGTACTTTATTGTCACAAAATTTCCAGGTTTTATGACGCACGAGAAAAAGTTACAGCATTTCAATGTTGCAAACTTTGATAGTTATATTAAAATTTGAAATTTCATCAGTGTTTCATTTGTTACTCAAGGGTAGCACTGTTATACCGATATCTCAAATTGACCATAGTATTTTATTGTCAAAAACTTTCATGGTTTAATGACGCACCAGTAAGAAGTTACAGCATTTCAATGTTGAAAACTTTGATAGTTATACTACGCACACTGTAAAAGTTAGTGAATTTTGAAGTTGCATCAGTGTTTCATGTTTTACTCAAGCGTAGCACTGTTATACCGATATCTCAAATTGACAATAGTACTTTATTGTCACAAAATTTCGAGGTCTTATGACGCTCCCTCAAAAAGTTACAGCTTTTCAGTGTTGCAAACTTTGATAGTTATATTATGCACAGTATAAAAGTTAGTGAATTTTGAAGTTGCATCAGTGTTTTATTTTTTACTCAAGGGTACATAGTACAATATTGTAGCACTGTTATACCGATGTCTCAAATTGATAATAGTACTTTATTGTCACAAAATTTCCAGGTCTTATGACGCTCCATTAAAAAGTTACAGGTTTTCAATGTTGCAAACTTTGATAGTTATAATATGCTCAGTATAAAAGTTTGTGAATTTTGAAGTTGCATCAGTGTTTCATTTCTGACTCAAGGGTACATAGTACATTATTGTAGCACTGTTATACCGTTATCCCAAATTGACAACAGTACTTTATTGTCCCTAAATTTCCAGGTTTTACGACGCACCAGTAAAAAGTTACAGCATTTCAATTTTGCAAACTTTGATTGTTATATTACGCACAGCATAAAAGTTTGTAAATTTTTTACTCAGGGGTAGCATTGTTATACCGATATCTCAAATTGATAAAAGAACTACTGTCACAAAACTCTGAGGTCTTATGACGCAGCAGTAAAAAGTTACAGCATTTCAATGTTGCAAACTTTGATAGTTATATTACGCACAGTATAAAAAATAGTGAATTTTGAAGTAGCATCCGTGTTTCATTTTTTACTCAAGGGTAGCACTGTTATACCGATATCTCAAATTGACAATAGTACATTATTGCCACAAAATTTCCAGGTTTTATGGCATATCAGTAAAAAGTTACAGCATTTCCATGTGGAAAACTTTGATAATTATATTAAGCACAGTTTAAAAATTAGTGAACTTTAAGGTTTCATCATTGTTTTATTTTTTACTCAAGGGTACATAGTACATTATTGTAGCACTGTTATGCCGATATCTCAAATTAACATAGTACTTTATTGTCATTAAATTTCGAGGTCTTATGAGACTCCAGTAAAAAGTTACAGCATTTCTATGTTGCAAACTTTGATAGTTATATTATGCACAGTATAAAAGTTAGAGAATTTTAAAGTTGCATCAGTGTTTAATTTTTTAGTCAAGGGTAGCACTGTTATAACGATGTCTCAAATTGATAATAGTACTTGATTGTCACAAATTTTCCAGGTATTATGACGCACCAGTAAAAAGTTACAGCATTTCAATGTTGCGAACTTTTATAGTTATATTAAAATTTGAAGTTTCATCAGTGTTTCATTTGTTAATCAAGGTTAGCACTGTTATACCGATATCTCAAATTGACAATAGTATTTTTTGTCACAAACTTTCAAGGTTTAATGACGCACCAGTAAGAAGTTACAGCATTTCAATGTTGAAAACTTTGATAGTTATACTACGCACACTGTAAAAGTTAGTGAATTTTGAAGTTGCATCAGTGTTTCATGTTTTACTCAAGGGTAGCACTGTTATACCGATATCTCAAATGGACAATAGTACTTTATTGTCACAAAATTTCGAGGTCTTATGACGCTCCCTCAAAAAGTTACCGCTTTTCAGTGTTGCAAACTTTGATAGTTATATTATGCACAGTATAAAAGTTAGTGAATTTTGAAGTTGCATCAGTGTTTTATTTTTTACTCAAGGGTACATAGTACAATATTGTAGCACTGTTATACCGATGTCTCAAATTGATAATAGTACTTTATTGTCACAAAATTTCCAGGTTTCATGACGCACGAGTAAAAAGTTACAGCATTTCAAAATTGCAAACTTTGATAGTTATATTACGCACAGCAGAAAAGTTAGTAAATTTTAAAGTTGCATCAGTGTTTCATTTTTTAGCCAAGGGTAGCACTGTTATACCGATATCCCAAATTGACAATAGTATTTTATTGTCAAAAACTTTCAAGGTTTTATGACGCACCAGTAAGAAGTTACAGCATTTCAATGTTGCAAACTTTGATAGTTATATTACGCATAGTATAAAAGTTTGTGAATTTTGAAATTGCATCAGTGTGTCATTTTTTACAGAACGGTAGCACTGTTATACCGAAATCTCAAATTGACAACAGTACTTTATTGTCACTAAATTTCGAGGTTTTATGGCATATCAGTAAAAATTTACAGCATTTCCATGTTGAAAACTTTGATAATTATATTAAGCACAGTTTAAAAATTAGTGAACTTTAAAGTTTCATCATTGTTTTATTTTTTACTCAAGGGTACATAGTACATTATTGTAGCACTGTTATGCCGATATCTCAAATTAACATAGTACTTTATTGTCATTAAATTTCGAGGTCTTATGAGACTCCAGTAAAAAGTTACAGCATTTCAATGTTGCAAACTTTGTAGTTATATTACGCACAGTATAAAAGTTAGTGAATTTTGAAGTTGCATCAGTGTTTCATTTTTTACTCAACGGTAGCACTGTTATACCGATAGCTCAAATTGACAATAGTTATTTATTGCCACAACATTTCAAGGTTTTATGACTCACCAGTAAAAAGTTACAGCATTTCAATGTTGCAAACTTTGATAGTTGTATTAAAATTTGAAGTTTCATCAGTGTTTCATTTGTTACTCAAGGGTAGCACTGTTATACCGATATCTAAAATTGACAATAGTATTTTATTGTCAAAAACTTTCAAGGTTTTATGACGTACAAGTAAGAAGTTACAGCATTTCAACGTTGAAAACTTTGATAGTTATACTACGCACACTATAAAAGTTAGTCAATTTTGAAGTTGCATCAGTGTTTCATGTTTTACTCAAGGGTAGCATTCTTATACCGATATCTCAAATTGACAATAGTACTTTATTGTCACAAAATTTCGAGGTCTCATGACGCTCCCTCAAAAAGTTACAGCTTTTCCGTGTTGCAAACTTTGATAGTTATATTATGCACAGTATAAAAGTTAGTGAATTTTGAAGTTGTATCAGTGTTTCATTTTTTACTCAAGGGTAGCACTGTTATACCGATATCTCAAATTGACAATAGTACATTATTGCCACAAAATTTCCAGGTTTTATGGCATATCAGTAAAAAGTTACAGCATTTCCATGTGGAAAACTTTGATAATTATATTAAGCACAGTTTAAAAATTAGTGAACTTTAAAGTTTCATCATTGTTTTATTTTTTACTCAAGGGTACATAGTACATTCTTGTAGCACTGTTATGCCGATATCTCAAATTAACATAGTACTTTATTGTCATTAAATTTCGAGGTCTTATGAGACTCCAGTAAAAAGTTACAGCATTTCAATGTTGCAAACTTTGATAGTTATATTACGCACAGTATAAAAGTTAGAGAATTTTAAAGTTGCATCAGTGTTTAATTTTTTAGTCAAGGGTAGCACTGTTATAACGATGTCTCAAATTGATAATAGTACTTTATTGTCACAAAATTTCCAGGTTTTATGACGCACGAGTAAAAAGTTACAGCATTTCAAAATTGCAAACTTTGATAGTTATATTACGCACAGCATAAAAGTTAGTAAATTTTAAAGTTGCATCAGTGTTTCATTTTTTAGCCAAGGGTAGCACTGTTATACCGATATCTCAAATTGACAATAGTATTTTATTGTCAAAATCTTTCAAGGTTTTATGACGCACCAGTAAGAAGTTACAGCATTTCAATGTTGCATACTTTGATAGTTATATTACGCATAGTATAAAAGTTAGTGAATTTTGAAATTGCATCAGTGTTTCATTTTTTACACAACGGTAGCACTGTTATACCGAAATCTCAAATTGACAATAGTACTTTATTGTCACAAAATTTCCAGGTCTTATGACGCTCCATTAAAAAGTTACAGCTTTTCAATGTTGCAAACTTTGATAGTTATATTATGCACAGTATAAAAGTTTGTGAATTTTGAAGTTGCATCAGTGTTTCATTTCTGACTCAAGGGTACATAGTACATTATTGTAGCACTGTTATACCGTTATCTCAAATTGACAACAGTACTTTATTGTCACTAAATTTCCAGGTTTTACGACGCACCAGTAAAAAGTTACAGCATTTCAATGTTGCAAACTTTGATTGTTATATTACGCACAGCATAAAAGTTTGTAAATTTTTTCCTCAAGGGTAGCACTGTTATACCGATATCTCAAATTGATAAAAGAACTACTGTCACAAAATTCCGAGGTCTTATGACGCACCAGTAAACAGTTACAGCATTTCAATATTGCAAACTTTGATAGTTATAAAGGGTTTTCCAGCAAGAGGTGTTATTTTGAATCACCCGGTATTTCGGTAGCTGTCACTTTTGAAGTTTTTATTCTTTGACATTTGACAAGTAGAAACTACGCCATTACTAAGAATGGAACGATACACGCTTCACCAACGCATCAAAATTATTAAAATTCACTACAAAAATGGTGAAAATCTTGCAGTCACAGTTCGCAAAACTAAAGCATTTTTGGGTCGTCGTGAAGCACCTTGTCGGACCGCAATACAGAAATTGGTGAAAAAATTGGAGCTGTTGGGACAAGTTAGTGATGTGAAGAATAAAACCCGTGCACGTCGCTCAAGAACAACTGAGAATATTGCTGCTGTAGCCCAAAGTGTTGAAGAAAACCCAGGTTTGTCCATTCTTCGTCGTTCTTTGGAATTGGGCATTCCACAAACGTCATTACACCGTATTTTGCATAAAGAGTTTGGTGTTAAGGCTTATAAAGTTCAGTTAACACAAGAACTCAAGCCTGCCGATCATCAAGAACGTCGTGTCTTTGCTGATTGGGTCCTTGGAATGCATGAAAATGATCCGGAATTCCATCGAAAAATCTTCTTGACTGATGAGCCCATTTCCACCTCGGTGGCTACGTCAACAAGCAAAATTGTCGCATCTGGGGCTCGGAAAACCCAAGAGTTATTGTTGAGAAGCCTCTCCATCCTCAACGTGTGATTGTTTGGTGCGGTTTATGGTCCGGCGGGGTCATTGGACCTTACTTTTTCGAAAATGAGGTTGGATCAACAGTTAAGGTGAATGGATTGCGCTATCGAGAGATGATTAATGATGTTTTATGGTGGGAGTTGGATGGTAATGATCTGGACAACGTTTACATTCAACAAGATGGAGCTACGTGCCACACAGGCAACGAAACCATTGCTCTTTTACGGGAAAAGTTTCCGGACCGTGTTATCTCTCGAAGAGGTGATCACAATTGGCCACCGAGATCTTGTGATTTAACACCTTGCGACTTCTTCCTTTGGGGCCACGTGAAAGATAAGGTCTACGCCAACAGCCCAGCATCGATTCAAGACCTCAAAGATAGAATTCATGAGGCTATCGAGGACATAGGGCAACCACTTTGCGATTTTATTATGGAAAATTTCATGAAACGGATATGGTCCTGTAAGCGTAGTCGTGGTGGTCATTTGGCTAATGTTGTTTTTCATTATTAACGGCATACCTTCCTCTTTATTATGAAATAAACATCCGATCATTTATCTCAAAAAATGGCATTTTTCTTTGAATACCAAAATAACACCTCTTATTGGAAAACCCTTTATTACGCACAATATAAAAAATAGTGAATTTTGAAGTTGCATCCGTGTTTCATTTTTTACTCAAGGGTAGCACTGTTATACCGATATCTCAAATTGACAATAGTACATTATTGCCACAAAATTTCGAGGTTTTATGGCATATCAGTAAAAATTTACAGCATTTCCATGTTGAAAACTTTGATAATTATATTAAGCACAGTTTAAAAATTAGTGAACTTTAAAGTTTCATCATTATTTTTTTATTTTTTACTCAAGGGTACATAGTACATTATTGTAGCACTGTTATGCCGATATCTCAAATTAACATAGTACTTTATTGTCATTAAATTTCGAGGTCTTATGAGACTCCAGTAAAAAGTTACAGCATTTCAATGTTGCAAACTTTGATAGTTATATTACGCACAGTATAAAAGTTAGAGAACTTTAAAGTTGCATTAGTGTTTAATTTTTTAGTCAAGGGTAGCACTGTTATAACGATGTCTCAAATTGATAATAGTACTTGATTGTCACAAAATTTCCAGGTATTATGACGCACCAGTAAAAAGTTACAGCATTTCAATGTTGCGAACTTTTATAGTTATATTAAAATTTTAAGTTTCATCAGTGTTTCATTTGTAACTCAAGGGTAGCACTGTTATACCGATATCTCAAATTGACAATAGTATTTTTTTGTCACAAACTTTCAAGGTTTTATGATGCACCAGTAAGAAGTTACATCATTTCAATGTTGAAAACTTTGATAGTTATACTACGCACACTATAAAAGTTAGTGAATTTTTAAGTTGCATCAGTGTTTCATTTTTTTTCAAGGGTAGCACTGTTATACCGATATCTCAAATTGACAATAGTACTTTATTGTCACAAAATTTCGAGGTCTTCTGACGCTCCCTCAAAAAGTTACAGCTTTTCAGTGTTGCAAACTTTGATAGTTATATTATGCACAGTATAAAAGTTAGTGAATTTTGAAGTTGCTTCAGTGTTTTATTTTTTACTCAAGGGTACATAGTACATTATTGTAGCACTGTTATACCGTTATCTCAAATTGACAATATTACTTTATTGTCACTTAATTTCCAGGTTTTATGACGCACCAGTAAAAAGTTACAGCATTTCAATGTTGCAAACTTTGATAGTTATATTACGCATAATATAAAAAATAGTGAATTTTGAAGTTGCATCCGTGTTTCATTTTTTACTCAAGGGTAGCACTGTTATGCCGATATCTCAAATTGACAATAGTACATTATTGCCGAAAAATTTCGAGGTTTTATGGCATATCAGTAAAAATTTACAGCATTTCCATGTTGAAAACTTGGATAATTATATTAAGCACAGTTTAAAAATTAGTGAACTTTAAAGTTTCATCATTGTTTTATTTTTTACTCAAGGGAACATAGTACATTATTGTAGCACTGTTATGCCGATATCTCAAATTAACATAGTACTTTATTGTCATTAAATTTCGAGGTCTTATGAGACTCCAGTAAAAAGTTACAGCATTTATATGTTGCAAACTTTGATAGTTATATTACGCACAGTATAAAAGTTAGAGAATTTTAAAGTTGCATCAGTGTTTAATTTTTTAGTCAAGGGTAGCACTGTTATAACGATGTCTCAAATTGATAATAGTACTTGATTGTCACAAAATTTCCAGGTATTATGACGCACCAGTAAAAAGTTACAGCATTTCAATGTTGCGAACTTTTATAGTTATATTAAAATTTGAAGTTTCATCAGTGTTTCATTTGTTACTCAAGGGTAGCACTGTTATACCGATATCTCAAATTGATAATAGTATTTTTTTGTCACAAACTTTCAAGGTGTTATGATGCACCAGTAAGAAGTTACATCATTTCAATGTTGAAAACTTTGATAGTTATACTACGCACACTATAAAAGTTAGTGAATTTTTAAGTTGCATCAGTGTTTCATTTTTTTTCAAGGGTAGCACTATTATACCGATATCTCAAATTGACAATGGTACTTTATTGTCACAAAATTTCGAGGTTTTATGAAGTTCCAGTAAAAACTTACAGCATTTCAATGTTGCAAACTTTGTAGTTATATTACGCACAGTATAAAAGTTAGTGAATTTTGAAGTTGCATCAGTGTTTCATTTTTTACTCAACGGTAGCACTGTTATACCGATAGCTCAAATTGACAATAGTAATTTATTGCCACAACATTTCAAGGTCTTATGACCCACCAGTAAAAAGTTACAGCATTTCAATGTTGCAAACTTTGATAGTTATATTAAAATTTGAAATTTCATCAGTATTTCATTTGTTACTCAAGGGTAGCACTGTTATACCGATATCTCAAATTGACAATAGTATTTTATTGTCAAAAACTTTCAAGGTTTTATGACGCAACAGTAAGAAGTTACAGCATTTCAACGTTGAAAACTTTGATAGTTATACTACGCACACTATAAAAGTTAGTCAATTTTGAAGTTGCATCAGTGTTTCATGTTTTACTCAAGGGTAGCACTGTTATACCGATATCTCAAATTGACAATAGTACATTATTGCCACAAAATTTCGAGGTTTTATGGCATATCAGTAAAAATTTACAGCATTTCCATGTTGAAAACTTTGATAATTATATTAAGCACAGTTTAAAAATTAGTGAACTTTAAAGTTTCATCATTGTTTTATTTTTTACTCAAGGGTACATAGTACATTATTGTAGCACTGTTATGCCGATATCTCAAATTAACATAGTACTTTATTGTCATTAAATTTCGAGGTCTTATGAGACTCCAGTAAAAAGTTACAGCATTTCAATGTTGCAAACTTTGATAGTTATATTACGCACAGTATAAAAGTTAGAGAACTTTAAAGTTGCATTAGTGTTTAATTTTTTAGTCAAGGGTAGCACTGTTATAACGATGTCTCAAATTGATAATAGTACTTGATTGTCACAAAATTTCCAGGTATTATGACGCACCAGTAAAAAGTTACAGCATTTCAATGTTGCGAACTTTTATAGTTATATTAAAATTTTAAGTTTCATCAGTGTTTCATTTGTAACTCAAGGGTAGCACTGTTATACCGATATCTCAAATTGACAATAGTATTTTTTTGTCACAAACTTTCAAGGTTTTATGATGCACCAGTAAGAAGATACATCATTTCAATGTTGCGAATAAAAGCAAATGCAATAAAATCAGTGCAAACGACTTTTACCCTACGTGCAGGTTCTTGCCCTCCAGTGACACTAAGTAACTCCCAATTGCCACAAGCAGACCATGCAAAATACCTTGGGGTGCACCTGGATCGGCGGCTTACGTGGCGCTATCACATCTTCTCCAAACGGAAACAACTTGGAATAACGCTTAGGTCTTTGTTCTGGCTACTTGGACGAAGGTCAGCCCTAACACTTGGAAATAAAGTCCTGATATATAAGGTAATACTGAAGCCCATATGGACTTATGGTATTCAAATTTGGGGATCAGCATCCAAGTCAAACCTGGACATCCTACAACGATTCCAATCAAAAGTCATACGACTGTGTGCTAATGCACCTTGGTATGTCAGCAACGACATCATTCATCGGGATCTAAACATCCCAAAAGTAAATGATGAAATCATGAAATATAGCCACTCATATCGCAAACGTCTTAGAGTCCATCCTAACAACCTAGCGGTAGAATTGATAACCAGCGATACCAGCGCGCGAAGACTAAAAAAATATGTACCATCGGACTTACCATTCAGATTTACCACCTAAGATCAAATTAGAAATAAAAAAAAAAAAAAAAAAAAAAAAAAAAATTAAAAAATAATAATAATAAGGAATGAATGAAATTAATATATATATAGAATCTAACTTTGTTAAATTAATGTACCTAATGTATTGAATGTTACTGAAAATTCATACACATGTTTATAACCAAATATAATATAAGTAGTACTGAATGTCCAGCTGGACAGATTGTAGTTAAATAAATGGAGATAAAAAAAAAAAAAAAAAAAAAATTTCAATGTTGAAAACTTTGATAGTTATACTACGCACACTATAAAAGTTAGTGAATTTTTAAGTTGCATCAGTGTTTCATTTTTTTTCAAGGGTAGCACTATTATACCGATATCTCAAATTGACAATGGTACTTTATTGTCACAAAATTTCGAGGTTTTATGACGTTCCAGTAAAAAGTTACAGAATTTCAATGTTGCAAACTTTGTAGTTATATTACGCACAGTATAAAAGTTAGTGAATTTTGAAGTTGCATCAGTGTTTCATTTTTTACTCAACGGTAGCACTGTTATACCGATAGCTCAAATTGACAATACTAATTTATTGCCACAATATTTCAAGGTCTTATGACGCACCAGTAAAAAGTTACAGCATTTCAATGTGGCAAACTTTGATAGTTATATTAAAATTTGAAGTTTCATCAGTATTTCATTTGTTACTCAAGGGTAGCACTGTTATACCGATATCTCAAATTGACAATAGTATTTTATTGTCAAAAACTTTAAAGGTTTTATGACGCACCAGTAAGAAGTTACAGCATTTCAATGTTGAAAACTTTGATAGTTATACTACGCACACTATAAAAGTTAGTGAATTTTGAAGTTGCATCAGTGTTTCATGTTTTACTCAAGGGTAGCACTGTTATACCGATATCTCAAATTGACAATAGTAC
The DNA here is from genome assembly GCA_920105625.2 of Clusia tigrina. Classification (NCBI taxonomy): domain Eukaryota; kingdom Metazoa; phylum Arthropoda; class Insecta; order Diptera; family Clusiidae; genus Clusia; species Clusia tigrina. The sequence goes on along the minus strand of OV050030.1, from coordinate 295,788,545 downwards.
TTTATTGTCACAAAATTTCGAGGTCTTCTGACGCTCCCTCAAAAAGTTACAGCTTTTCAGTGTTGCAAACTTTGATAGTTATATTATGCACAGTATAAAAGTTAGTGAAGTTTGAAGTTGCTTCAGTGTTTTATTTTTTACTCAAGGGTACATAGTACATTATTGTAGCACTGTTATACCGTTATCTCAAATTGACAATATTACTTTATTGTCACTTAATTTCCAGGTTTTATGACGCACCAGTAAAAAGTTACAGCATTTCAATGTTGCAAACTTTGATAGTTATATTACGCATAATATAAAAAATAGTGAATTTTGAAGTTGCATCCGTGTTTCATTTTTTACTCAAGGGTAGCACTGTTATGCCGATATCTCAAATTGACAATAGTACATTATTGCCGAAAAATTTCGAGGTTTTATGGCATATCAGTAAAAATTTACAGCATTTCCATGTCGAAAACTTTGATAATTATATTAAGCACAGTTTAAAAATTAGTGAACTTTAAAGTTTCATCATTGTTTTATTTTTTACTCTAGGGAACATAGTACATTATTGTAGCACTGTTATGCCGATATCTCAAATTAACATAGTACTTTATTGTCATTAAATTTCGAGGTCTTATGAGACTCCAGTAAAAAGTTACAGCATTTATATGTTGCAAACTTTGATAGTTATATTACGCACAGTATAAAAGTTAGAGAATTTTAAAGTTGCATCAGTGTTTAATTTTTTAGTCAAGGGTAGCACTGTTATAACGATGTCTCAAATTGATAATAGTACTTGATTGTCACAAAATTTCCAGGTATTATGACGCACCAGTAAAAAGTTACAGCATTTCAATGTTGCGAACTTTTATAGTTATATTAAAATTTGAAGTTTCATCAGTGTTTCATTTGTTACTCAAGGGTAGCACTGTTATACCGATATCTCAAATTGATAATAGTATTTTTTTGTCACAAACTTTCAAGGTTTTATGATGCACCAGTAAGAAGTTACATCATTTCAATGTTGAAAACTTTGATAGTTATACTACGCACACTATAAAAGTTAGTGAATTTTTAAGTTGCATCAGTGTTTCATTTTTTTTCAAGGGTAGCACTATTATACCGATATCTCAAATTGACAATGGTACTTTATTGTCACAAAATTTCGAGGTTTTATGAAGTTCCAGTAAAAACTTACAGCATTTCAATGTTGCAAACTTTGTAGTTATATTACGCACAGTATAAAAGTTAGTGAATTTTGAAGTTGCATCAGTGTTTCATTTTTTACTCAACGGTAGCACTGTTATACCGATAGCTCAAATTGACAATAGTAATTTATTGCCACAACATTTCAAGGTCTTATGACGCACCAGTAAAAAGTTACAGCATTTCAATGTTGCAAACTTTGATAGTTATATTAAAATTTGAAATTTCATCAGTATTTCATTTGTTACTCAAGGGTAGCACTGTTATACCGATATCTGAAATTGACAATAGTATTTTATTGTCAAAAACTTTCAAGGTTTTATGACGCAACAGTAAGAAGTTACAGCATTTCAACGTTGAAAACTTTGATAGTTATACTACGCACACTATAAAAGTTAGTCAATTTTGAAGTTGCATCAGTGTTTCATGTTTTACTCAAGGGTAGCACTGTTATACCGATATCTCAAATTGACAATAGTACTTTATTGTCACAAAATTTCGAGGTCTTATGACGCTCCCTCAAAAAGTTACAGCTTTTCAATGTTGCAAACTTTGATAGTTATATTATGCACAGTATAAAAGTTTGTGAATTTTGAAGTTGCATCAGTGTTTCATTTCTGACTCAAGGGTACATAGTACATTATTGTAGCACTGTGATACCGTTATCTCAAATTGACAACAGTACTTTATTGTCACTAAATTTCCAGGTTTTACGACGCACCAGTAAAAAGTTACAGCATTTCAATATTGCAAACTTTGATTGTTATATTACGCACAGCATAAAAGTTTGTAAATTTTTTCCTCAAGGGTAGCACTATTATACCGATATCTCAAATTGATAAAATAACTACTGTCACAAAATTCCGAGGTCTTATGACGCACCAGTAAAAAGTTACAGCATTTCAATGTTGCAAACTTTGATAGTTATATTACGCACAGTATAAAAGTTAGAGAATTTTAAAGTTGCATCAGTGTTTAATTTTTTAGTCAAGGGTAGCACTGTTATAACGATGTCTCAAATTGATAATAGTACTTGATTGTCACAAAATTTCCAGGTATTATGACGCACCAATAAAAAGTTACAGCATTTCAATGTTGCGAACTTTTATAGTTATATTAAAATGTGAAGTTTCATCAGTGTTTCATTTGTTACTCAAGGGTAGCACTGTTATACCGATATCTCAAATTGACAATAGTATTTTTTTGTCACAAACTTTCAAGGTTTTATGACGCACCAGTAAGAAGTTACATCATTTCAATGTTGAAAACTTTGATAGTTATACTACGCACACTATATAAGTTAGTGAATTTTTAAGTTGCATCAGTGTTTCATTTTTTTTCAAGGGTAGCACTATTATACCGATATCTCAAATTGACAATAGTACTTTATTGTCACAAAATTTCGAGGTTTTATGACGTTCCAGTAAAAAGTTACATCATTTCAATGTTGCAAACTTTGTAGTTATATTACGCACAGTATAAAAGTTAGTGAATTTTGAAGTTGCATCAGTGTTTCATTTTTTTTCAAGGGTAGCACTGTTATACCGATATCTCAAATTGACAATAGTGCTTTATAGCCACAACATTTCAAGGTCTTATGAAGCAGCAGTAAAAAGTTACAGCATTTCAGTGTTGCAAACTTTGATATTTATATTACGCACAGTAAACAAATTATTGAATTTTGAAGATGCATCAGTGTTTCATTTTTTACTCAAAGGTAGCACTGTTATACCGATATTTCAAATTGACAATAGTACCTTATTGTCACAAAATTTAAAGGTGTTATAACGCACCAGTAAAAAGTTACAGCATTTCAATGTTGCAAACTTTGATAGTTATATTACGCACAGTATGAAAGTTAGTGAAATTTGAAGTTGCATCAGTGTTTCATTTTTTACTCAAGGATAGCACTGTTGTACCGAAATCTCAAATTAACAATAGTATTTTATTGTCACAAAATTTCGAGGTCTTATGACGCTCCATTAAAAAGTTACAGCTTTTCAATGCTGCAAACTTTGATAGTTATATTATGCACAGTATAAAAGTTTGTGAATTTTGAAGTTGCTTCAGTGTTTCATTTTTGACTCAAGGGTACATAGTACATTATTGTAGCACTGTTATACCGTTATCTCAAATTGACAATATTACTTTATTGTCACTTAATTTCCAGGTTTTATGACGCACCAGTAAAAAGTTACAGCATTTCAATGTTGCAAACTTTGATAGTTATGTTACGCATAATATAAAAAATAGTGAATTTTGAAGTTGCATCCGTGTTTCATTTTTTTTCAAGGGTAGCACTGTTATACCGATATCTCAAATTGACAATAGTGCTTTATAGCCACAAAATTTCCAGGTTTTATGACGCACGAGTAAAAAGTTACAGCATTTCAAAATTGCAAACTTTGATAGTTATATTACTCACAGCATAAAAGTTAGTAAATTTTAAAGTTGCATCAGTGTTTCATTTTTTAGTCACGGGTAGCACTGTTCTACCGATATCTCAAATTGACAATAGTATTTTATTGTCAAAAACTTTCAAGGTTTTATGACGCACCAGTAAGAAGTTACAGCATTTCAATGTTGCAAACTTTGATAGTTATATTACGCATAGTATAAAAGTTAGTGAATTTTGAAATTGCATCAGTGTTTCATTTTTTACACAACGGTAGCACTGTTATACCGAAATCTCAAATTGACAATAGTACTTTATTGTCAAAAAATTTCCAGGTCTTATGACGCTCCATTAAAAAGTTACAGCTTTTCAATGTTGCAAACTTTGATAGTTATATTACGCAAAATATAAAAAATTGTGAATTTTGAAGTTGCATCCGTGTTTCATTTTTTACTCAAGGGTAGCACTGTTATACCGATATCTCAAATTGATAATAGTACATTATTTCCACAAAATTTCCAGGTTTTATGACATATCAGTAAAAAGTTACAGCATTTCGATGTTGAAAACTTTGATAATTATATTAAGCACAGTTTAAAAATTAGTGAACTTTTAAGTTTCATCATTGTTTTATTTTTTACTCAAGGGTACATAGTACATTATTGTAGCACTGTTATACCGATATCTCAAATTGACATAGTACTTTATTGTCATTAAATTTCGAGGTCTTATGAGTCTCCAGTAAAAAGTTACAGCATTTCAATGTTGCAAACTTTGATAGTTATATTACGCACAGTATAAAAGTTAGTGAATTTTAAAGTTGCATCAGTGTTTCATTTTTTAGTCAAGGATAGCACTGTTATGCCGATATCTCAAATTGACAATAGTACTTTATTGTCACAAAATTTCGAGGTTTTATGACGTTCCAGTAAAAAGTTACAGCATTTCAATGTTGCAAACTTTGTAGTTATATTACGCACAGTATAAAAGTTAGTGAATTTTGAAGTTGCATCAGTGTTTCATTTTTTTTCAAGGGTAGCACTGTTATACCGATATCTCAAATTGACAATAGTGCTTTATAGCCACAACATTTCAAGGTCTTATGAAGCAGCAGTAAAAAGTTACAGCATTTCAATGTTGCAAACTTTGATATTTATATTACGCACAGTAAACAAATTATTGAATTTTGAAGATGCATCAGTGTTTCATTTTTTACTCAAAGGTAGCACTGTTATACCGATATTTCAAATTGACAATAGTACCTTATTGTCACAAAATTTCAAGGTGTTATGACGCACCAGTAAAAAGTTACAGCATTTCAATGTTGCAAACTTTGATAGTTATATTACGCACAGTATGAAAGTTAGTGAAATTTGAAGTTGCTTCAGTGTTTCATTTTTTACTCAAGGATAGCACTGTTGTACCGAAATCTCAAATTGACAATAGTATTTTATTGTCACAAAATTTCGAGGTCTTATGACGCTCCATTAAAAAGTTACAGCTTTTCAATGCTGCAAACTTTGATAGTTATATTATGCACAGTATAAAAGTTTGTGAATTTTGAAGTTGCTTCAGTGTTTCATTTTTGACTCAAGGGTACATAGTACATTATTGTAGCACTGTTATACCGTTATCTCAAATTGACAATATTACTTTATTGTCACTTAATTTCCAGGTTTTATGACGCACCAGTAAAAAGTTACAGCATTTCAATGTTGCAAACTTTGATAGTTATGTTACGCATAATATAAAAAATAGTGAATTTTGAAGTTGCATCCGTGTTTCATTTTTTACTCAAGGGTAGCACTGTTATACCGATATCTCAAATTTACAATAGTACATTATTGCCACAAAATTTCGAGGTTTTTGACATATCAGTAAAAAGTTACAGCATTTCCATGTTGAAAACTTTGATAATTATATTAAGCACAGTTTAAAAATTAGTGAACTTTAAAGTTTCATCATTGTTTTATTTTTTACTCAAGGGTACATAGTACATTATTGTAGCACTGTTATGCCGATATCTCAAATTAACATAGTACTTTATTGTCATTAAATTTCGAGGTCTTATGAGACTCCAGTAAAAAGTTACAGCATTTCAATGTTGCAAACTTTGATAGTTATATTACGCACAGTATAAAAGTTAGAGAAATTTAAAGTTGCATCAGTGTTTCATTTTTTACTCAAAGGTAGCACTGTTATACCGATATTTCAAATTGACAATAGTACCTTATTGTCACAAAATTTCAAGGTGTTATGACGCACCAGTAAAAAGTTACAGCATTTCAATGTTGCAAACTTTGATAGTTATATTACGCACAGTATGAAAGTTAGTGAAATTTGAAGTTGCATCAGTGTTTCATTTTTTACTCAAGGATAGCACTGTTGTACCGAAATCTCAAATTGACAATAGTATTTTATTGTCACAAAATTTCGAGGTCTTATGACGCTCCATTAAAAAGTTACAGCTTTTCAATGCTGCAAACTTTGATAGTTATATTATGCACAGTATAAAAGTTTGTGAATTTTGAAGTTGCTTCAGTGTTTCATTTTTGACTCAAGGGTACATAGTACATTATTGTAGCACTGTTATACCGTTATCTCAAATTGACAATATTACTTTATTGTCACTTAATTTCCAGGTTTTATGACGCACCAGTAAAAAGTTACAGCATTTCAATGTTGCAAACTTTGATAGTTATGTTACGCATAATATAAAAAATAGTGAATTTTCAAGTTGCATCCGTGTTTCATTTTTTTTCAAGGGTAGCACTGTTATACCGATATCTCAAATTGACAATAGTGCTTTATAGCCACAACATTTCAAGGTCTTATGAAGCACCAGTAAAAAGTTACAGCATTTCAATGTTGCAAACTTTGATATTTATATTACGCACAGTAAACAAATTATTGAATTTTGAAGATGCATCAGTGTTTCATTTTTTACTCAAAGGTAGCACTGTTATACCGATATTTCAAATTGACAATAGTACCTTATTGTCACAAAATTTCAAGGTGTTATGACGCACCAGTAAAAAGTTACAGCATTTCAATGTTGCAAACTTTGATAGTTATATTACGCACAGTATGAAAGTTAGTGAAATTTGAAGTTGCTTCAGTGTTTCATTTTTTACTCAAGGATAGCACTGTTGTACCGAAATCTCAAATTGACAATAGTATTTTATTGTCACAAAATTTCGAGGTCTTATGACGCTCCATTAAAAAGTTACAGCTTTTCAATGCTGCAAACTTTGATAGTTATATTATGCACAGTATAAAAGTTTGTGAATTTTGAAGTTGCTTCAGTGTTTCATTTTTGACTCAAGGGTACATAGTACATTATTGTAGCACTGTTATACCGTTATCTCAAATTGACAATATTACTTTATTGTCACTTAATTTCCAGGTTTTATGACGCACCAGTAAAAAGTTACAGCATTTCAATGTTGCAAACTTTGATAGTTATGTTACGCATAATATAAAAAATAGTGAATTTTGAAGTTGCATCCGTGTTTCATTTTTTACTCAAGGGTAGCACTGTTATACCGATATCTCAAATTTACAATAGTACATTATTGCCACAAAATTTCGAGGTTTTTGACATATCAGTAAAAAGTTACAGCATTTCCATGTTGAAAACTTTGATAATTATATTAAGCACAGTTTAAAAATTAGTGAACTTTAAAGTTTCATCATTGTTTTATTTTTTACTCAAGGGTACATAGTACATTATTGTAGCACTGTTATGCCGATATCTCAAATTAACATAGTACTTTATTGTCATTAAATTTCGAGGTCTTATGAGACTCCAGTAAAAAGTTACAGCATTTCAATGTTGCAAACTTTGATAGTTATATTACGCACAGTATAAAAGTTAGAGAAATTTAAAGTTGCATCAGTGTTTCATTTTTTACTCAAAGGTAGCACTGTTATACCGATATTTCAAATTGACAATAGTACTTTATTGTCACAACATTTCAAGGTGTTATGACGCACCAGTAAAAAGTCACAGCATTTCAATGTTGCAAACTTTGAGAGTTATATTATGCACAGTATGAAAGTTAGTGAAATTTGAAGTTGCATCAGTGTTTCATTTTTTAATCAAGGATAGCACTGTTATACCGAAATCTCGAATTGACAATAGTACTTTATTGTCACAAAATTTTGAGGTCTTATGACGCTCCCTCAAAAAGTTACAGCTTTTCAGTGTTGCAAACTTTGATAGTTATATTATGCACAGTATAAAAGTTAGTGAATTTTGAAGATGCATTAGTGTTTTATTTTTTACTCAAGGGTACATAGTACAATATTGTAGCACTGTTATACCGATGTCTCAAATTGATAATAGTACTTTATTGTCACAAAATTTCCAGGTTTTATGACGCACGAGTAAAAAGTTACAGCATTTCAAAATTGCAAACTTTGATAGTTATATTACGCACAGCATAAAAGTTAGTAAATTTTAAAGTTGCATCAGTGTTACATTTTTTAGTCACGGGTAGCACTGTTATATCGATATCTCAAATTGACAATAGTATTTTATTGTCAAAAACTTTCAAGGTTTTATGACGCACCAGTAAGAAGTTACAGCATTTCAATGTTGCAAACTTTGATAGTTATATTACGCATAGTATAAAAGTTAGTGTATTTTGAAATTGCATCAGTGTTTCATTTTTTACACAACGGTAGCACTGTTATACCGAAATCTCAAATTGACAATAGTACTTTATTGTCACAAAATTTCCAGGTCTTATGACGCTCCATTAAAAAGTTACAGCTTTTCAATGTTGCAAACTTTGATAGTTATATTATGCACAGTATAAAAGTATGTGAATTTTGAAGTTGCATCAGTGTTTCATTTCTGACTCAAGGGTACATAGTACATTATTGTAGCACTGTTATACCGTTATCTCAAATTGACAACAGTACTTTATTGTCACTAAATTTCCAGGTTTTACGACGCACCAGTAAAAAGTTACAGCATTTCAATGTTGCAAACTTTGATTGTTATATTACGCACAGCATAAAAGTTTGTAAATTTTTTACTCAAGGGTAGCACTGTTATAACGACATCTCAAATTGATAAAAGAACTACTGTCACAAAATTCCGAGGTCTTATGACGCACCATTAAAAAGTTACAGCATTTCAATGTTGCAAACTTTGATAGTTATATTACGCAAAATATAAAAAATTGTGAATTTTGAAGTTGCATCCGTGCTTCATTTTTTACTCAAGGGTAGCACTGTTATACCGATATCTCAAATTGACAATAGTACATTATTGCCACAAAATTTCCAGGTTTTATGACATATCAGTAAAAAGTTACGGCATTTCGATGTTGAAAACTTTGATAATTATATTAAGCACAGTTTAAAAATTAGTGAACTTTTAAGTTTCATCATTGTTTTATTTTTTACTCAAGGGTACATAGTACATTATTGTAGCACTGTTATGCCGATATCTCAAATTGACATAGTACTTTATTGTCATTAAATTTCGAGTCTTATGAGTCTCCAGTAAAAAGTTACAGCATTTCAATATTGCAAACTTTGATAGTTATATTACGCACAGTATAAAAGTTAGTGAATTTTAAAGTTGCATCAGTGTTTCATTTTTTACTCAAGGGTAGCACTATTATACCTATATCTCAAATTGACAATAGTTCTTTATTGCCCCAATTTTTCAAGATTTTATGACGCACCAGTAAAAAGTTACAGCATTTCAATATTGAAAACTTTGATAGTTATACTACGCACAGTATAAAAGTTTGTGAATTTTGAAGTTGCATCAGTGTTTCATTTTTTTTTCAAAGGTAGCACTATTATACCTATACCTCAAATTGACAATAGTACTTAATTGTCACAAAATTTCGAGGTTCTATGACGCACCAGTAAAAAGTTACAGCATTTCAATGTTGCAAACTTTGTAGTTATATTACGCACAGTATACAATTTAGTGAATTTTGAAGTTGTATCAGTGTTTCATTTTTTACTCAAGGGTAGCTCTGTTATATCGATAACTCAAATTGACAATAATACTTTATTGTCACAAAATTTCGAGGTCTTATGATGCTCCAGTAAAAGGGTACAGCATTTCAAAGTTGCAAACTTTGATAGTTATATTACGCACCGTATAAAAGTAAGTGAATTTTGAAGTTGCATCAGTGTTTCATTTTTTACTCAACGGTAGCACTGTTATACCGATATCTCAAATTGACAATAGTACTTTATTGCCACAACATTTCAAGGTCTTATGACGCTCCATTAAAAAGTTACAGCTTTTCAATGTTGCAAACTTTGATAGTTATATTATGCACAGTATAAAAGTTTGTGAATTTTGAAGTTGCATCAGTGTTTCATTTCTGACTCAAGGGTACATAGTACATTATTGTAGCACTGTTATACCGTTGTCTCAAATTGACAACAGTACTTTATTGTCACTAAATTTCCAGGTTTTACGACGCACCAGTAAAAAGTTACAGCATTTCAATGTTGCAAACTTTGATTGTTATATTACGCACAGCATAAAAGTTTGTAAATTTTTTACTCAAGGGTAGCACTGTTATACCGATATCTCAAATTGATAAAAGAACTACTGTCACAAAATTCCGAGGTCTTATGACGCACCAGTAAAAAGATACAGCATTTCAATGTTGCAAACTTTGATAGTTATATTACGCAAAATATAAAAAATAGTGAATTTTGAAGTTGCATCCGTGTTTCATTTTTTACTCAAGGGTAGCACTGTTATACCGATATCTCAAATTGACAATAGTACATTATTGCCACAAAATTTCCAGGTTTTATGACATATCAGTAAAAAGTTACAGCATTTCGAAGTTGAAAACTTTGATAATTATATTAAGCACAGTTTAAAAATTAGTGAACTTTTAAGTTTCATCATTGTTTTATTTTTTACTCAAGGGTACATAGTACATTATTGTAGCACTGTTATGCCGATATCTCAAATTGACATAGTACTTTATTGTCATTAAATTTCGAGGTCTTATGAGTCTCCAGTAAAAAGTTTGATAGTTATATTACGCACAGTATAAAAGTTAGTGAATTTTAAAGTTGCATCAGTGTTTCATTTTTTAGTCAAGGGTAGCACTGTTATAACGATGTCTCAAATTGATAATAGTACTTTATTGTCACACAATTTCCAGGTACTATGACGATCCAGCAAAAAGTTACAGCATTTCAATGTTCCAAACTTTGATAGTTATATTAAAATTTGAAGTTTCATCAGTGTTTCATTTGTTACTCAAGGGTAGCACTGTTATACCGATATCTCAAATTGACAATAGTATTTTATTATCACAAACTTTCAAGGTTTTATGACGCACCAGTAAGAAGTTACAGCATTTCAATTTTGAAAACTTTGATAATTATACTACGCACACTATAAAAGTTAGAGAATTTTGAAGTTGCACCAGTGTTTCATTTTTTTTCAAGTGTGGCACTATTATACCGATATCTCAAATTGACAATAATACTTTATTGTCACAAAATTTCGAGGTCTTATGACGCCCCAGTAAAAAGTTATAGCATTTCAATGTTGCAAACTTTGACAGTTATATTATACACAGTATAAAAGTTAGTGAACATTGAAGTTGCATCAGTGTTTCATTTTTTACTCAAAAGTAACACTGTTATACTGATATTTCAAATTGACAATAGTATTTTATTGTCACAAAATTTCAAGGTCTTATGACGATCCAGCAAAAATTTACAGCATTTCAATGTTGCAAACTTTGATAGTTATATTACGCACAGTATAAAAGTTAGTGAATTTTAAAGTTGCATCAGTGTTTCATTTTTTACTCAAAGGTAGCACTGTTATACCGATATTTCAAATTGACAATAGTACTTTATTGTCACAAAATTTCAAGGTGTTATGACGCACCAGTAAAAAGTCACAGCATTTCAATGTTGCAAACTTTGAGAGTTATATTACGCACAGTATGAAAGTTAGTGAAATTTGAAGTTGCATCAGTGTTTCATTTTTTAATCAAGGATAGCACTGTTATACCGAAATCTCGAATTGACAATAGTACTTTATTGTCACAAAATTTTGAGGCCTTATGACGCTCCCTCAAAAAGTTACAGCTTTTCAGTGTTGCAAACTTTGATAGTTATATTATGCACAGTATAAAAGTTAGTGAATTTTGAAGATGCATTAGTGTTTTATTTTTTACTCAAGGGTACATAGTACAATATTCTAGCACTGTTATACCGATGTCTCAAATTGATAATAGTACTTTATTGTCACAAAATTTCCAGGTTTTATGACGCACGAGTAAAAAGTTACAGCATTTCAAAATTGCAAACTTTGATAGTTATATTACGCACAGCATAAAAGTTAGTGAATTTTGAAGTTGCATCAGTGTTTCATTTCTGACTCAAGGGTACATAGTACATTATTGTAGCACTGTTATACCGTTATCTCAAATTGACAACAGTACTTTATTGTCACTAAATTTCCAGGTTTTACGACGCACCAGTAAAAAGTTACAGCATTTCAATGTTGCAAACTTTGATTGTTATATTACGCACAGCATAAAAGTTTGTAAATTTTTTACTCAAGGGTAGCACTGTTATAACGACATCTCAAATTGATAAAAGAACTACTGTCACAAAATTCCGAGGTCTTATGACGCACCAGTAAAAAGTTACAGCATTTCAATGTTGCAAACTTTGATAGTTATATTACGCAAAATATAAAAAATTGTGAATTTTGAAGTTGCATCCGTGCTTCATTTTTTACTCAAGGGTAGCACTGTTATACCGATATCTCAAATTGACAATAGTACATTATTGCCACAAAATTTCCAGGTTTTATGACATATCAGTAAAAAGTTACAGCATTTCGATATTGAAAACTTTGATAATTATATTAAGCACAGTTTAAAAATTAGTGAACTTTTAAGTTTCATCATTGTTCTATTTTTTACTCAAGGGTACATAGTACATTATTGTAGCTCTGTTATGCCGATATCTCAAATTGATATAGTACTTTATTGTCATTAAATTTCGAGGTCTTATGACGCTCCAGTAAAAGGGTACAGCATTTCAAAGTTGCAAACTTTGATAGTTATATTACGCACCGTATAAAAGTAAGTGAATTTTGAAGTTGCATCAGTGTTTCATTTTTTACTCAAAGGTAGCACTGTTATACCGATATTTCAAATTGACAATAGTACTTTATTGTCACAAAATTTCAAGGTGTTATGACGCACCAGTAAAAAGTCACAGCATTTCAATGTTGCAAACTTTGAGAGTTATATTACGCACAGTATGAAAGTTAGTGAAATTTGAAGTTGCATCAGTGTTTCATTTTTTTTTCAAAGGTAGCACTATTATACCGATACCTCAAATTGACAATAGTACTTAATTGTCACAAAATTTCGAGGTTTTATGACGCACCAGTAAAAAGTTACAGCATTTCAATGTTGCAAACTTTGATTGTTATATTACGCACATCATAAAAGTTTGTAAATTTTTTACTCAAGGGTAGCACTGTTATACCGATATCTCAAATTGATAAAAGAACTACTGTCACAAAATTCCGAGGTCTTATGACGCACCAGTAAAAAGTTACAGCATTGCAATGTTGCAAACTTTGTAGTTATATTACGCACAGTATACAATTTAGTGAATTTTGAAGTTGTATCAGTGTTTCATTTTTTACTCAAGGGTAGCACTGTTATATCGATAACTCAAATTGACAATAATACTTTATTGTCACAAAATTTCGAGGTCTTATGACGCTCCAGTAAAAGGGTACAGCATTTCAAAGTTGCAAACTTTGATAGTTATATTACGCACCGTATAAAAGTAAGTGAATTTTGAAGTTGCATCAGTGTTTCATTTTTTACTTAAAGGTAGCACTGTTATACAGATATCTCAAATTGACAATAGTACTTTATTGTTACAAAATTTCAAGGTCCTATGGCGATCCACTAAAAAGTTACAGCATTTCAATGTTGCAAACTTTGATAGTTATATTACCCACAGTATAAAAGTTAGTGAATTTTGAATTTGCATCAGTGTTTCATTTTTTACTCAAAGGTAGCAGTGTTATACCGATATTTCAAATTTACAATAGTACTATATTGTCACAGAATTTCAAGGTCTTATGACGTACCAGTAAAAAGTTATAGCATTTCAAGGGTAGCAGTATTATACCGATATCTCAAATTGACAATAGTTCTTTATTGTCCCAATTTTTCAAGGTTTTATGACGCACCAGTAAGAAGTTACATCATTTCAATGTTGAAAACTTTGATAGTTATACAACGCACACTATAAAAGTTAGTGAATTTTTAAGTTGCATCAGTGTTTCATTTTTTTTCAAGGGTTGTACTATTATACCGATATCTCAAATTGACAATAGTACTTTATTGTCACAAAATTTCGAGGTTTTATAACGTTTCAGTAAAAAGTTACAGCTTTTCAATGTTGCAAACTTTGATAGTTATATTATGCATTGTATAAAAGTTTGTGAATTTTGAAGTTGCATCAGTGTTTCATTTTTTTTTCAAAGGTAGCACTATTATACCGAGACCTCAAATTGACAATAGTACTTAATTGTCACAAAATTTCGAGGTTTTATGACGCACCAGTAAAGAGTTACAGCATTTCAATGTTGCAAACTTTGTAGTTATATTACGCACAGTATACAATTTAGTGAATTTTGAAGTTGTATCAGTGTTTCATTTTTTACTCAAGGGTAGCACTGTTATATCGATAACTCAAATTGACAATAATACTTTATTGTCACAAAATTTCGAGGTCTCATGATGCTCCAGTAAAAGGGTACAGCATTTCAAAGTTGCAAACTTTGATAGTTATATTACGCACCGTATAAAAGTAAGTGAATTTTGAAGTTGCATCAGTGTTTCATTTTTTACTCAACGGTAGCACTGTTATACCGATATCTCAAATTGACAATAATACTTTATTGCCACAACATTTCAAGCTCTTATGACGCTCCATTCAGAAGTTACAGCTTTTCAATGTTGCAAACTTTGATAGTTATATTATGCACCGTATAAAAGTTTGTGAATTTTGAAGTTGCATCAGTGTTTCATTTCTGACTCAAGGGTACATAGTACATTATTGTAGCACTGTTATACCGTTATCACAAATTGACACCAGTACTTTATTGTCACTAAATTTCCAGGTTTTACGACGCACCAGTAAAAAGTTACAGCATTTCAATGTTGCAAACTTTGATTGTTATATTACGCACAGCATAAAAGTTTGTAAATTTTTTACTCAAGGGTAGCACTGTTATACCGATATCTCAAATTGATAAGAGAACTACTGTCACAAAATTCCGGGGTCTTATGACGCACCAGTAAAAAGTTACAGCATTTCAATGTTGCAAACTTTGATAGTTATATTACGCAAAATATAAAAAATAGTGAATTTTGAAGTTGCATCCGTGTTTCATTTTTTACTCAAGGGTAGCACTGTTATACCGATATCTCAAATTGACAATAGTAGATTATTGCCACAAAATTTCCAGGTTTTATGACATATCAGTAAAAAGTTACAGCATTTCGATGTTGAAAACTTTGATAATTATATTAAGCACAGTTTAAAAATTAGTGAACTTTTAAGTTTCATCATTCTTTTATTTTTTACTCAAGGGTACATAGTACATTATTGTAGCACTATTATACCGATATCTCAAATTGACAATAATACTTTATTGTCACAAAATTTCGAGGTCTTATGACGCCCCAGTAAAAAGTTATAGCATTTCAATGTTGCAAACTTTGTAGCTATATTACGCACAGTATAAAAGTTAGTGAATTTTAAAGTTGCATCACTGTTTCATTTTTTAGTCAAGGGTAGCACTGTTATAACGATGTCTCAAATTGATAATAGTACTTTATTGTCACACAATTTCCAGGTATTATGACGCACCAGTAAAAAGTTACAGCATTTCAATGTTCCAAACTTTGATAGTTATATTAAAATTTGAAGTTTCATCAGTGTTTCATTTGTTACTCAAGGGTAGCACTGTTATACCGATATCTCAAATTGACAATAGTATTTTATTATCACAAACTTTCAAGGTTTTATGACGCACCAGTAAGAAGATACAGCATTTCAATTTTGAAAACTTTGATAATTATACTACGCACACTATAAAAGTTAGAGAATTTTGAAGTTGCATCAGTGTTTCATTTTTTTTCAAGTGTGGCACTATTATACCGATATCTCAAATTGACAATAATACTTTATTGTCACAAAATTTCGAGGTCTTATGACGCCCCAGTAAAAAGTTATAGCATTTCAATGTTGCAAAATTTGACAGTTATATTACACACAGTATAAAAGTTAGTGAACATTGAAGTTGCATCAGTGTTTCATTTTTTACTCAAAAGTAATACTGTTATACTGATATTTCAAATTGACAATAGTATTTTATTGTCACAAAATTTCAAGGTCTTATGACGATCCAGCAAAAATTTACAGCATTTCAATGTTGCAAACTTTGATATTTATATTACGCACAGTATAAAAGTTGGTGAATTTTGAAGTTGCATCAGTGTCTCATTTTTTACTCAAGGGTAGCACTATTATACCGATATCTCAAATTGACAATAGTTCTTTATTGCCCCAATTTTTCAAGATTTTATGACGCACCAGTAAAAAGTTACAGCATTTCAATATTGAAAACTTTGATAGTTATACTACGCACAGTATAAAAGTTTGTGAATTTTGAAGTTGCATCAGTGTTTCATTTTTTTTTCAAAGGTAGCACTATTATACCGATACCTCAAATTGACAATAGTA
Source organism: Clusia tigrina (assembly GCA_920105625.2). Taxonomy (NCBI): domain Eukaryota; kingdom Metazoa; phylum Arthropoda; class Insecta; order Diptera; family Clusiidae; genus Clusia; species Clusia tigrina. Next base: position 295,772,146 of record OV050030.1, on the reverse strand, counting down.
CTTAATTGTCACAAAATTTCTAGGTTTTATGACGCACCAGTAAAAAGTTACAGCATTTCAATATTGCAAACTTTGTAGTTATATTACGTACAGTATACAATTTAGTGAATTTTGAAGTTGTATCAGTGTTTCATTTTTTACTCAAAGGTAGCACTGTTATACCGATATTTCAAATTGACAATACTACTTTATTGTCACAAAATTTCAAGGTGTTATGACGCACCAGTAAAAAGTTACAGCATTTCAATGTTGCAAACTTTGATATTTATATTACGCACAGTAAAAAAGTTATTGAATTTTGAAGATGCATCAGTGTTTCATTTTTTACTCAAAGGTAGCACTGTTATACCGATATTTCAAATTGACAATACTACTTTATTGTCACAAAATTTCAAGGTGTTATGACGCACCAGTAAAAAGTTACAGCATTTCAATGTTGCAAACTTTGAGAGTTATATTACGCACAGTATGAAAGTTAGTGAAATTTGAAGTTGCATCAGTGTTTCATTTTTTAATCAAGGATAGCACTGTTATACCGAAATCTCGAATTGACAATAGTACTTTATTGTCACAAAATTTTGAGGTCTTATGACGCACCAGTAAGAAGTAACAGCATTTCAATGTTGAAAACTTTGATAGTTATACTACGCACAATATAAAAAATAGTGAATTTTGAAGTTGCATCAGTGTTTCATGTTTTACTCAAGGGTAGCACTGTTATACCGATATCTCAAATTGACAATAGTACTTTATTGTCACAAAATTTCAAGGTTTTATGACGCACCAGTAAGAAGTTACAGCATTTCAATGTTGAAAACTTTGATAGTTATACTACGCACAATATAAAAAATAGTGAATTTTGAAGTTGCATCAGTGTTTCATGTTTTACTCAAGGGTAGCACTGTTATACCGATATCTCAAATTGACAATAGTACTTTATTGTCACAAAATTTCGAGGTCTTATGACGCTCCCTCAAAAAGTTACAGCTTTTCAGTGTTGCAAACTTTGATAGTTATATTATGCACAGTATAAAAGTTAGTGAATTTTGAAGATGCATCAGTGTTTTATTTTTTACTCAAGGGTACATAGTACAATATTGTAGCACTGTTATACCGATGTCTCAAATTGATAATAGTACTTTATTGTCACAAAATTTCCAGATATTATGACGCACAAGTAAAAAGTTACAGCATTTCAAAATTGCAAACTTTGATAGTTATATAAAAATTTGAAGTTTCATCAGTGTTTCATTTGTTACTCAAGGGTAGCACTGTTATACCGATATCTCAAATTGACAATAGTATTTTATTATCACAAACTTTCAAGGTTTTATGACGCACCAGTAAGAAGATACAGCATTTCAATTTTGAAAACTTTGATAATTATACTACGCACACTATAAAAGTTAGAGAATTTTGAAGTTGCATCAGTGTTTCATTTTTTTTCAAGTGTGGCACTATTATACCGATATCTCAAATTGACAATAATACTTTATTGTCACAAAATTTCGAGGTCTTATGACGCCCCAGTAAAAAGTTATAGCATTTCAATGTTGCAAAATTTGACAGTTATATTACACACAGTATAAAAGTTAGTGAACATTGAAGTTGCATCAGTGTTTCATTTTTTACTCAAAAGTAATACTGTTATACTGATATTTCAAATTGACAATAGTATTTTATTGTCACAAAATTTCAAGGTCTTATGACGATCCAGCAAAAATTTACAGCATTTCAATGTTGCAAACTTTGATATTTATATTACGCACAGTATAAAAGTTGGTGAATTTTGAAGTTGCATCAGTGTCTCATTTTTTACTCAAGGGTAGCACTATTATACCGATATCTCAAATTGACAATAGTTCTTTATTGCCCCAATTTTTCAAGATTTTATGACGCACCAGTAAAAAGTTACAGCATTTCAATATTGAAAACTTTGATAGTTATACTACGCACAGTATAAAAGTTTGTGAATTTTGAAGTTGCATCAGTGTTTCATTTTTTTTTCAAAGGTAGCACTATTATACCGATACCTCAAATTGACAATAGTACTTAATTGTCACAAAATTTCTAGGTTTTATGACGCACCAGTAAAAAGTTACAGCATTTCAATATTGCAAACTTTGTAGTTATATTACGTACAGTATACAATTTAGTGAATTTTGAAGTTGTATCAGTGTTTCATTTTTTACTCAAAGGTAGCACTGTTATACCGATATTTCAAATTGACAATACTACTTTATTGTCACAAAATTTCAAGGTGTTATGACGCACCAGTAAAAAGTTACAGCATTTCAATGTTGCAAACTTTGATATTTATATTACGCACAGTAAAAAAGTTATTGAATTTTGAAGATGCATCAGTGTTTCATTTTTTACTCAAAGGTAGCACTGTTATACCGATATTTCAAATTGACAATAGTACTTTATTGTCACAAAATTTCAAGGTCTTATGAAGCACCAGTAAAAAGTTACAGCATTTCAATGTTGCAAACTTTGAGAGTTATATTACGCACAGTATAAAAGCCAGTGAAATTTGAAGTTGCATCAGTGTTTCATTTTTTAATCAAGGATAGCACTGTTATACCGAAATCTCGAATTGACAATAGTACTTTATTGTCACAAAATTTTGAGGTCTTATGACGCACCAGTAAGAAGTAACAGCATTTCAATGTTGAAAACTTTGATAGTTATACTACGCACAATATAAAAAATAGTGAATTTTGAAGTTGCATCAGTGTTTCATGTTTTACTCAAGGGTAGCACTGTTATACCGATATCTCAAATTGACAATAGTACTTTATTGTCACAAACTTTCAAGGTTTTATGACGCACCAGTAAGAAGTTACAGCATTTCAATGTTGAAAACTTTGATAGTTATACTACGCACAATATAAAAAATAGTGAATTTTGAAGTTGCATCAGTGTTTCATGTTTTACTCAAGGGTAGCACTGTTATACCGATATCTCAAATTGACAATAGTACTTTATTGTCACAAAATTTCGAGGTCTTATGACGCTCCCTCAAAAAGTTACAGCTTTTCAGTGTTGCAAACTTTGATAGTTATATTATGCACAGTATAAAAGTTAGTGAATTTTGAAGATGCATCAGTGTTTTATTTTTTACTCAAGGGTACATAGTACAATATTGTAGCACTGTTATACCGATGTCTCAAATTGATAATAGTACTTTATTGTCACAAAATTTCCAGATATTATGACGCACAAGTAAAAAGTTACAGCATTTCAAAATTGCAAACTTTGATAGTTATATAAAAATTTGAAGTTTCATCAGTGTTTCATTTGTTACTCAAGGGTAGCACTGTTATACCGATATCTCAAATTGACAATAGTATTTTATTATCACAAACTTTCAAGGTTTTATGACGCACCAGTAAGAAGATACAGCATTTCAATTTTGAAAACTTTGATAATTATACTACGCACACTATAAAAGTTAGAGAATTTTGAAGTTGCATCAGTGTTTCATTTTTTTTCAAGTGTGGCACTATTATACCGATATCTCAAATTGACAATAATACTTTATTGTCACAAAATTTCGAGGTCTTATGACGCCCCAGTAAAAAGTTATAGCATTTCAATGTTGCAAAATTTGACAGTTATATTACACACAGTATAAAAGTTAGTGAACATTGAAGTTGCATCAGTGTTTCATTTTTTACTCAAAAGTAATACTGTTATACTGATATTTCAAATTGACAATAGTATTTTATTGTCACAAAATTTCAAGGTCTTATGACGATCCAGCAAAAATTTACAGCATTTCAATGTTGCAAACTTTGATATTTATATTACGCACAGTATAAAAGTTGGTGAATTTTGAAGTTGCATCAGTGTCTCATTTTTTACTCAAGGGTAGCACTATTATACCGATATCTCAAATTGACAATAGTTCTTTATTGCCCCAATTTTTCAAGATTTTATGACGCACCAGTAAAAAGTTACAGCATTTCAATATTGAAAACTTTGATAGTTATACTACGCACAGAATAAAAGTTTGTGAATTTTGAAGTTGCATCAGTGTTTCATTTTTTTTTCAAAGGTAGCACTATTATACCGATACCTCAAATTGACAATAGTACTTAATTGTCACAAAATTTCTAGGTTTTATGACGCACCAGTAAAAAGTTACAGCATTTCAATATTGCAAACTTTGTAGTTATATTACGCACAGTATACAATTTAGTGAATTTTGAAGTTGTATCAGTGTTTCATTTTTTACTCAAAGGTAGCACTGTTATACCGATATTTCAAATTGACAATACTACTTTATTGTCACAAAATTTCAAGGTGTTATGACGCACCAGTAAAAAGTTACAGCATTTCAATGTTGCAAACTTTGATATTTATATTACGCACAGTAAAAAAGTTATTGAATTTTGAAGATGCATCAGTGTTTCATTTTTTACTCAAAGGTAGCACTGTTATACCGATATTTCAAATTGACAATAGTACTTTATTGTCACAAAATTTCAAGGTGTTATGACGCACCAGTAAAAAGTTACAGCATTTCAATGTTGCAAACTTTGAGAGTTATATTACGCACAGTATGAAAGTTAGTGAAATTTGAAGTTGCATCAGTGTTTCATTTTTTAATCAAGGATAGCACTGTTATACCGAAATCTCGAATTGACAATAGTACTTTATTGTCACAAAATTTTGAGGTCTTATGACGCACCAGTAAGAAGTAACAGCATTTCAATGTTGAAAACTTTGATAGTTATACTACGCACAATATAAAAAATAGTGAATTTTGAAGTTGCATCAGTGTTTCATGTTTTACTCAAGGGTAGCACTGTTATACCGATATCTCAAATTGACAATAGTACTTTATTGTCACAAACTTTCAAGGTTTTATGACGCACCAGTAAGAAGTTACAGCATTTCAATGTTGAAAACTTTGATAGTTATACTACGCACAATATAAAAAATAGTGAATTTTGAAGTTGCATCAGTGTTTCATGTTTTACTCAAGGGTAGCACTGTTATACCGATATCTCAAATTGACAATAGTACTTTATTGTCACAAAATTTCGAGGTCTTATGACGCTCCCTCAAAAAGTTACAGCTTTTCAGTGTTGCAAACTTTGATAGTTATATTATGCACAGTATAAAAGTTAGTGAATTTTGAAGATGCATCAGTGTTTTATTTTTTACTCAAGGGTACATAGTACAATATTGTAGCACTGTTATACCGATGTCTCAAATTGATAATAGTACTTTATTGTCACAAAATTTCCAGATATTATGACGCACAAGTAAAAAGTTACAGCATTTCAAAATTGCAAACTTTGATAGTTATATAAAAATTTGAAGTTTCATCAGTGTTTCATTTGTTACTCAAGGGTAGCACTGTTATACCGATATCTCAAATTGACAATAGTATTTTATTATCACAAACTTTCAAGGTTTTATGACGCACCAGTAAGAAGATACAGCATTTCAATTTTGAAAACTTTGATAATTATACTACGCACACTATAAAAGTTAGAGAATTTTGAAGTTGCATCAGTGTTTCATTTTTTTTCAAGTGTGGCACTATTATACCGATATCTCAAATTGACAATAATACTTTATTGTCACAAAATTTCGAGGTCTTATGACGCCCCAGTAAAAAGTTATAGCATTTCAATGTTGCAAAATTTGACAGTTATATTACACACAGTATAAAAGTTAGTGAACATTGAAGTTGCATCAGTGTTTCATTTTTTACTCAAAAGTAATACTGTTATACTGATATTTCAAATTGACAATAGTATTTTATTGTCACAAAATTTCAAGGTCTTATGACGATCCAGCAAAAATTTACAGCATTTCAATGTTGCAAACTTTGATATTTATATTACGCACAGTATAAAAGTTGGTGAATTTTGAAGTTGCATCAGTGTCTCATTTTTTACTCAAGGGTAGCACTATTATACCGATATCTCAAATTGACAATAGTTCTTTATTGCCCCAATTTTTCAAGATTTTATGACGCACCAGTAAAAAGTTACAGCATTTCAATATTGAAAACTTTGATAGTTATACTACGCACAGTATAAAAGTTTGTGAATTTTGAAGTTGCATCAGTGTTTCATTTTTTTTTCAAAGGTAGCACTATTATACCGATACCTCAAATTGACAATAGTACTTAATTGTCACAAAATTTCTAGGTTTTATGACGCACCAGTAAAAAGTTACAGCATTTCAATATTGCAAACTTTGTAGTTATATTACGCACAGTATACAATTTAGTGAATTTTGAAGTTGTATCAGTGTTTCATTTTTTACTCAAAGGTAGCACTGTTATACCGATATTTCAAATTGACAATACTACTTTATTGTCACAAAATTTCAAGGTGTTATGACGCACCAGTAAAAAGTTACAGCATTTCAATGTTGCAAACTTTGATATTTATATTACGCACAGTAAAAAAGTTATTGAATTTTGAAGATGCATCAGTGTTTCATTTTTTACTCAAAGGTAGCACTGTTACATCGATATCTCAAATTGACAATACTACTTTATTGTCACAAAATTTCAAGGTCTTATGACGCACCAGTAAAAAGTTCCAGCATTTCAATGTTGCAAACTTTGAGAGTTATATTACGCACAGTATGAAAGTTAGTGAAATTTGAAGTTGCATCAGTGTTTCATTTTTTAATCAAGGATAGCACTGTTATACCGAAATCTCGAATTGACAATAGTACTTTATTGTCACAAAATTTTGAGGTCTTATGACGCACCAGTAAGAAGTAACAGCATTTCAATGTTGAAAACTTTGATAGTTATACTACGCACAATATAAAAAATAGTGAATTTTGAAGTTGCATCAGTGTTTCATGTTTTACTCAAGGGTAGCACTGTTATACCGATATCTCAAATTGACAATAGTACTTTATTGTCACAAACTTTCAAGGTTTTATGACGCACCAGTAAGAAGTTACAGCATTTCAATGTTGAAAACTTTGATAGTTATACTACGCACAATATAAAAAATAGTGAATTTTGAAGTTGCATCAGTGTTTCATGTTTTACTCAAGGGTAGCACTGTTATACCGATATCTCAAATTGACAATAGTACTTTATTGTCACAAAATTTCGAGGTCTTATGACGCTCCCTCAAAAAGTTACAGCTTTTCAGTGTTGCAAACTTTGATAGTTATATTATGCACAGTATAAAAGTTAGTGAATTTTGAAGATGCATCAGTGTTTTATTTTTTACTCAAGGGTACATAGTACAATATTGTAGCACTGTTATACCGATGTCTCAAATTGATAATAGTACTTTATTGTCACAAAATTTCCAGATATTATGACGCACAAGTAAAAAGTTACAGCATTTCAAAATTGCAAACTTTGATAGTTATATAAAAATTTGAAGTTTCATCAGTGTTTCATTTGTTACTCAAGGGTAGCACTGTTATACCGATATCTCAAATTGACAATAGTATTTTATTATCACAAACTTTCAAGGTTTTATGACGCACCAGTAAGAAGTTACAGCATTTCAATTTTGAAAACTTTGATAATTATTCTACGCACACTATAAAAGTTAGAGAATTTTGAAGTTGCATCAGTGTTTCATTTTTTTTCAAGGGTAGCACTATTATACCGATATCTCAAATTGACCATAATACTTTATTGTCACAAAATTTCGAGCTCTTATGACGCCCCAGTAAAAAGTTATAGCATTTCAATGTTGCAAACTTTGACAGTTATATTACGCACAGTATAAAAGTTAGTGAACATTGAAGTTGCATCAGTGTTTCATTTTTTACTCAAAAGTAACACTGTTATACTGATATTTTAAATTGACAATAGTATTTTATTGTCACAAAATTTCAAGGTCTTAAGACGATCCAGCAAAAATTTACAGCATTTCAATGTTGCGAACTTTGATATTTATATTACGCACAGTATAAAAGTTGGTGAATTTTTAAGTTGCATCAGTGTTTCATTTTTTACTGAAGGGTAGCACTATTATACCGATATCTCAAATTGGCAATAGTTCTTTATTGCCCCAAATTTTCAAGATTTTATGACGCACCAGTAAAAAGTTACAGCATTTCAATATTGAAAACTTTGATAGTTATACTACGCACAGTATAAAAGTTAGTGAATTTTGAAGTTGCATCAGTGTTTCATTTTTTTTTTCAAAGGTAGCACTTTTATACCGATACCTCAAATTGACAATGGCACTTAATTGTCACAAAATTTCGAGGTTTTATGACGCACCAGTAAAAAGTTACAGCATTTCAATGTTGCAAACTTTGTAGTTATATTACGCACAGTATACAATTTAGTGAATTTTGAAGTTGTATCAGTGTTTCATTTTTTACTCAAGGGTAGCACTGTTATATCGATAACTCAAATTGACAATAATAGTTTATTGTCACAAAATTTCGAGGTCTTATGACGCTCCAGTAAAAGGGTACAGCATATCAAAGTTGCAAACTTTGATAGTTATATTACGCACCGTATAAAAGTTAGTGAATTTTAAAGTTGCATCCGTGTTTCATTTTTTGCTCAAGGGTAGCACTGTTATACCGATATATCAAATTGACAATAGTACATTATTGCCACAAAATTTCGAAATTTTATGACATATCAGTAAAAAGTTACAGCATTTCAATGTTGAAAACTTTGATAATTATATTATGCACAATTTAAAAATTAGTGAACTTTGAAGTTGCATCATTCTTTTATTTTTTACTCAAGGGAACATAGTACATTATTGTAGCACTGTTATGCCGTCTTATGTCTTTAAAGTCTTATGACGCACCAGTAAAAAGTTACAGCATTTCAATGTTGCAAACTTTGATAGTTATATTACGCACAATATAAAAAATAATGAATTTTGAAGTTGCATCCGTATTTCATTTTTTACTCAAGGGTAGCACTGTTATACCGATATCTCAAATTGACAATAGTACATTACTGCCACAAAATTTCGAGGTTTTATGACATATCTGTAAAAAGTTACAGCATTTCAATGTTTAAAACTTTGATAATTATATTAAGCACAGTTTAAAAATTAGTGAACTTTGAAGTTTCATCATTGTTTTATTTTTTACTCAAGGGTACATAGTACATTATTGTAGCACTGTTATGCCGATATCTCAAATTGACAATAGTACTTTATTGTCATTAAATTTCGAGGTCTTATGAGTCTCCAGTAAAAAGTTACAACATTTCAATGTTGCAAACTTTGATAGTTATATTACGCACAGTATAAAAGTTAGTGAATTTTAAAGTTGCATCAGTGTTTCATTTTTTAGTCAAGGGTAGCACTGTTATACCGATGTCTCAAACTGATAATAGTGCTTTATTGTCACAAAATTTCCAGGTTTTATGACGCACCAGTAAAAAGTTACAGCATTTCAATGTTGCAAACTTTGATAGTTATATTAAAATTTGAAGTTTCATCAGTGTTTCATTTTTTACTCAAGGGTAGCACTGTTATACCGATATCTCAAATTGACAATAGTATTTTATTGTCACAAACTTTCAAGGTTTTATGATGCACCAGTAAGAAGTTACAGCATTTCAATGTTGAAAACTTTGATAGTTATACTACGCACACTATAAAAGTTAGTGAATTTTGAAGCTGCATCAGTGCTTCATGTTTTACTCAAGGGTAGCACTGTTATACCGACATCTCAAATTGACAAAAGTACATTATTGCCACAAAATTTCGAGGTTTTATGACATATCTGTAAAAAGTTACAGCATTTCAATGTTGAAAACTTTGATAATTATATTAAGCACAATTTAAAAATTAGTTAACTTTGAAGTTGCATCATTCTTTAATTTTTTACTCAAGGGTATATAGTACATTATTGTAGCACTGTTATGCCGTTATCAAAAATTGACAATAGTAATTTATTGTCACTAAATTTCCAGGTTTTATGACGCACCAGTAAAAAGTTACAGCATTTCAATGTTGAAAACTTTGATAGTTATATTACGCACAGCATAAAAGTTAGTAAATTTTTTACTCAAGGGTAGCACTGTTATACCGATATCTCAAATTGACAAAAGAACTTTATTGTCACAAAATTTCGAGGTCTTATGACGCACCAGTAAAAAGTTACAGCATTTCAATGTTGCAAACTTTGATAGTTATATTACGCACAATATAAAAAATAATGAATTTTGAAGTTGCATCCGTGTTTCATTTTTTACTCAAGGGTAGCACTGTTATACCGATATCTCAAATTGACAATAGTACATTATTGCCACAAAATTTCGAGGTTTTATGACATATCTGTAAAAAGTTACAGCATTTCAATGTTGAAAACTTTGATAATTATATTAAGCACAGTTTAAAAATTAGTGAACTTTGAAGTTTCATCATTGTTTTATTTTTTACTCAAAGGTACATAGTACATTATTGTAGCACTGTTATGCCGATATCTCAAATTGACAATAGTACTTTATTGTTATTAAATTTCGAGGTCTTATGAGTCTCCAGTAAAAAGTTACAGCATTTCAATGTTGCAAACTTTGATAGTTATATTACGCACAGTATAAAAGTTAGTGAATTTTAAAGTTGCATCAGTGTTTCATTTTTTAGTCAAGGGTAGCACTGTTATACCGATGTCTCAAACTGATAATAGTGCTTTATTGTCACAAAATTTCGAGGTCTTATGACGCTCCAGTAAAAGGGTACAGCATTTCAAAGTTGCAAACTTGAATAGTTATATTACGCACAGTATAAAAGTAAGTGAATTTTGAAGTTGCCTCAGTGTTTCATTTTTTACTCAAAGGTAGCAATGTTATACAGATATCTCAGATTGACAGTATTACTTTATTGTTACAAAATTTCAAGGTCTTATGGCGATCCACTAAAAAGTTACAGCATTTCAATGTTGCAAACTTTGATAGTTATATTACCCACAGTATAACAGTAAGTGAATTTTGAAGTTGCATCAGTGTTTCATTTTTTACTCAAAGGTAGCAGTGTTATACCGATATTTCAAATTTACAATAGTACTATATTGTCACAAAATTTTAAGGTCTTATGACGCACCAGTACAAAGTTACAGCATTTCAATGTTGCAAACTTTGATAGTTATATTACGCACAGTATAAAAGTTAGTGAATTTTAAAGTTGCATCCGTGTTTCATTTTTTGCTCAAGCACTGTTATACCGATATCTCAAATTGACAATAGTACATTATTGCCACAAAATTTCAAGGTTTTATGACATATCAGTAAAAAGTTACAGCATTTCAATGTTGAAAACTTTGATAATTATATTAAGCACAATTTAAAAATTAGTGAACTTTCAAGTTGCATCATTCTCTTATTTTTTACTCAAGGGTACATAGTACATTATTGTAGCACTGTTATGACGTTATCTCAAATTGACAATAGTACTTTATTGTCCCTAAATTTCCAGGTTTTATGACGCTCCATTAAAAAGTTACAGCTTTTCAATGTTGCAAACTTTGATAGCTATATTATGCACAGTATAAAAGATTGTGAATTTTGAAGTTGCATCAGTGTTTCATTTCTGACTCAAGGGTACATAGTACATTATTGTAGCACTGTTATACCGTTATCTCAAATTGACAATAGTACTTTATTGTCACTAAATTTCCAGGTTTTATGACGCACCAGTAAAAAGTTACAGCATTTCAATGTTGGAAACTTTGATATTTATATTACACACAGCATAAAAGTTTGTAAATTTTTTAATCAAGGGTAGCACTGTTATATCGATATCTCAAATTGATAAAAGAACTTTACTGTCACAAAATTCTGAGGTCTTATGACGCACCAGTAAAAAGTTAAAGCATTTCAATGTCGCAAACTTTGATAGTTATATTACGCACAATATAAAAAATAGTGAATTTTGAAGTTGCATCCGTGTTTCATTTTTTACTCGAGGGTAGCACTGTTATACCGATATCTCAAATTGACAATAGTACATTATTGCCACAAAATTTCGAGGTTTTATGACATATCAGTAAAAAGTTACAGCATTTCGATGTTGAAAGCTTTGATAATTATATTAAGCACAGTATAAAAATTAGTGAACTTTTAAGTTTCATCATTGTTTTATTTTTTACTCAAGTGTACATAGTACATTATTGTAGCACTGTTATGCCGATATCTCAAATTGGCATAGTACTTTATTGCCATTAAATTTCGAGATCTTATGAGTCTCCAGTAAAAAGTTACAGCATTTCAATATTGCAAACTTTGTAGTTATATTACCAACAGTATAAAATTTAGTGAATTTTGAAATTGCATCAGTGTTTCAGTTTTTACTCAAAGGTAGCAGTGTTATACCGATATTTCAAATTTACAATAGTACTATATTGTCACAAAATTTCAAGGTCTTATGACGCACCAGTAAGAAGTTACAGCATTTCAATGTAGCAAACTTTGATAGTTATATTACGCACAGTATAAAAGTTAGTGAATTTTAAAGTTGCATCAGTGTTTAATTTTTTAGTCAAGGGTAGCACTGTTATAACGATGTCTCAAATTGATAATAGTACTTTATTGTCACAAAATTTCCAGGTATTATGACGCACCAGTAAAAAGTTACTGCATTTGAATGTTGCAAACTTTGATAGTTATATTAAAATTTGAAGTTTCATCAGTATTTCATTTGTTACTCAAGGGTAGCACTGTTATACCGATATCTCAAATTGACAATAGTATTTTATTGTCACAAACTTTCAAGGTCTTATGACGCACCAGTAAAAAGTTACAGCATTTCAATGTTGAAAACTTTGATAGTTATACAACGCACAGTATAAAAGTTAGTGAACACTGAAGTTGCATCAGTGTTTCATTTTTTACTCAAAAGTAGCACTGTTATACTGATATTTCAAATTGACAATAGTATTTTATTGTCACAAAATTCCAAGGTCTTCTGACGCACCAGTAAAAATTTTCAGCATTTCAATGTTGCAAACTTTGATATTTATATAACGCACAATATAAAAGTTGGTGAATTTTGAAGTTGCATCAGTGTTTCATTTTTTACTCAAGGGTAGCACAATTATACCGATATCTCAAATTGACAATAGTTCTTTATTGTCCCAATTTTTCAAGATTTTATGACTCACCAGTAAAAAGTTACAGCATTTCAATATTGAAAACTTTGTAGTTATATTACGCACAGTATACAATTTAGTGAATTTTGAAGTTGTATCAGTGTTTCATTTTTTACTCAAGGGTAGCACTGTTATATCGATATCTCAAATGGACAATAGTACTTTATTGTCACAAAATTTCGAGGTCTTATGACGCTCCAGTAAAAGGATACAGCATTTCAAAGTTGCAAACATTGATAGTTATATTACGCACAGTATAACAGTAAGTGAATTTTGAAGTTGCATCAGTGTTTCATTTTTTACTCAAAGGTAGCACTGTTATACAGATATCTCAAATTGACAATAGTACTCTATTGTTACAAAATTTCAAGGTCCTATGGCGATCCACTAAAAAGTTTCAGCATTTCAATTTTGCAAACTTTGATAGTTATATTACGCACAATATAAAAAATAATGAATTTTGAAGTTGCATCCGTGTTTCATTTTTTAGTCAAGGGTAGCACTGTTATACCGATATCTCAAATTGACAATAGTACATTATTGCCACAAAATTTCAAGGTTTTATGACATATCAGTAAAAAGTTACAGCATTTCGATGTTGAAAACTTTGATAATTATATTACGCACAGTATAAAAGTTTGTGAATTTTAAAGTTGCATCAGTGTTTCATTTTTTAGTCAAGGGTAGCACTGTTATAACGATGTCTCAAATTGATAATAGTACTTTATTGTCACAAAATTTCCAGGTATTATGACGCACCAGTAAAAAGTTACAGCATTTCAATGTTGCAAACTTTGATAGTTATATTAAAATTTGAAGTTTCATCAGTGTTTCATTTGTTACTCAAGGGTAGCACTGTTATACCGATATCTCAAATTGACAATAGTATTTTACTGTCACAAACTTTCAAGGTTTTATGACGCAACAGTAAGAAGTTACAGCATTTCAATGTTGCAAACTTTGATAGTTATTTACGCACAGTAAAAAAGTTATTGAATTTTGAAGTTGCATCAGTGTTTCATTTTTTACTCAAAGGTAGCACTGTTATACCGATATTTCAAAGTGACAATAGTACTTTATTGTCACAAAATTTCAAGGTCTTATGACGCACTAGTAAAAAGTTACAGCATTTCAATATTGCAAACTTTGATATTTATATAACGCACAATATAAAAGTTGGTGAATTTTGAAGTTGCATCAGTGTTTCATTTTTTACTCAAGGGTAGCACTATTATACCGATATCTCAAATTGACAAGAGTTCTTTAGTGTCCCAATTTTTCAAGATTTTATGACGCACCAGTAAAAAGTTACAGCATTTCAATATTGAAAACTCTGATAGTTATACTACGCACAGTATAAAAGTTAGTGAATTTTGAAGTTGTATCAGTGTTTCATTTTTTACTCAAGGGTAGCAGTGTTATATCGATATCTCAAATTGACAATAGTACTTTATTGTCACAAAATTTCGAGGTCTTATGACGCTCCAGTAAAAGGGTACAGCATTTTAAAGTTGCAAACTTTGATAGTTATATTACGCACAGTATAAAAGTAAGTGAATTTTGAAGTTGCATCAGTGTTTCATTTTTTACTCACAGGTAGCACTGTTATACAGATATCTCAAATTGACAATAGTACTTTATTGTTACAAAATTTCAAGGTCTTATGGCGTTCCACTAAAAAGTTACAGCATTTCAATGTTGCAAACTTTGATAGTTATATTACCCACAGTATAAAAGTTAGTGAATTTTGAACTTGCATCAGTGTTTCATTTTTTACTCAAAGGTAGCAGTGTTATACCGGTATTTCAAATTTACAATATTACTATATTGTCACAAAATTTCAAGGTCTTATGATGCACCAGTAAAAAGTTACAGCATTTCAATGTTGCAAACTTTGATAGTTATATTACGCACAGTATAAAAGTTAGTGAATTTTAAAGCTGCATCCGTGTTTCATTTTTTGCTCAAGCACTGTTATACCGATATCTCAAATTGACAATAGTACATTATTGCCACAAAATTTCGAGGTTTTATGACATATCTGTAAAAAGTTACAGCATTTCAATGTTGAAAACTTTGATAATTATATTAAGCACAATTTAAAAATTAGTGAACTTTGAAGTTGCATCATTCTTTTATTTTTTACTCAAGGATACATAGTACATTATTGTAGCACTGTTATGCCGATATCTCAAATTGACAATAGTACTTTATTGTCATTAAATTTCGAGGTCTTATGAGTCTCCGGTAAAAAGTTACAGCATTTCAATGTGGCAAACTTTGATAGTTATATTACGCACAGTATAAAAGTTAGTGAATTTTAAATTTGCATCAGTGTTTCATTTTTTAGTCAAGGGTAGCACTGTTATACCGATGTCTCAAATTGATAATAGTGCTTTATGGTCAAAAATTTTCCAGATTTTATGACGCACCAGTAAAAAGTTACAGCATTTCAATGTTGCAAACTTTGATAGTGATATTAAAATTTGAAGTTTCATCAGTGTTTTATTTTTTACTCAAGGGTAGCACTGTTATACCGATATCTCAAATTGACAATAGTATTTTATTGTCAGAAACTTTCAAGGTTTTATGATGCACCAGTTAGAAGTTACAGCATTTCAATGTTGAAAACTTTGATAATTATACTACGCACACTATAAAAGTTAGTGAATTTTGAACTTGCCTCAGTGTTTCATTTTTTACTCAAAGGTAGCAGTGTTATACCGATATTTCAAATTCACAATAGTACTATATTGTCACAAAATTTCAAGGTCTTAGGACGCACCAGTAAAAAGTTACAGCATTTCAATGTTGCAAACTTTGATAGTTATATTACGCACAGTATAAAAGTTAGTGAATTTTAAAGTTGCATCCGTGTTTAATTTTTTGCTCCAGCACTGTTATACCGATATCTCAAATTGACAATAGTACATTATTGCCACAAAGTTTCGAGGTTTTATGACATATCTGTAAAAAGTTACAGCATTTCAATGTTGAAAACTTTGATAATTATATTAAGCACAGTTTAAAAATTAGTGAACTTTGAAGTTTCATCATTGTTTTATTTTTTACTCAAGGGTACATAGTACATTATTGTAGCACTGTTATGCCGATATCTCAAATTGACAATAGTACTTTATTGTCTTTAAATTTCGAGGTCTTATTAGTCTCCAGGAAAAAGTTACAGCATTTCAATGTTACAAACTTTGATAGTTATATTACGAACACTATGAAAGTTAGTGAATTTTAAAGTTGCATCAGTGTTTCATGTTTTACTCAAGGGTAGCACTGATATACCGATATCTCAAATTGACAATAGTACTCTCGTGTCACAAAATTTCGAGGTCTTGTGATGCTCCAGTAAAAAGTTACAGCATTTCAATGTTGCAAACTTTGATAGTTATATTACGCACAATATAAAAAATAATGAATTTTGAAGTTGCATCAGTGTTTCATTTTTTTTTCAAGGGTAGCACTATTATACCGATTTATCAAATTGACAATAGTACTTTATTGTCACAAAATTTCGAGATTTTATGACGCTCCAGTAAAAAGCTACAGCATTTTAATGTAGCAAACTTTGTAGTTATATTACGCACAGTATACAATTTAGTGAATTTTGAAGTTGCTTCAGTGTTTCATGTTTTACTCAAGGGTAGCACTGTTATACCCATATCTCAAATTGACAATAGTACTTTATTGTCACAAAATTTCCAGGTCTTATGATGCTCCAGTAAAAAGTTACAGCATTTCAATGTTGCAAACTTTGATAGTTATATTACGCACAGAATAAAACTTAGTGAATTTTGAAGTTGCATCAGTGTTTCATTTTTTGCTCAACGGTAGCACTGTTATACCGATATCTCAATTGACAATAGTACTTTATTGCCACAAAATTTCAAGGTCTTATGACGCACCAGTAAAAAGTTACAGCATTTCAATGTTGCAAACTTTGATATTTATATTACGCACAGTAAAAAAGTTATTGAATTTTGAAGTTGCATCAGTGTTTCATATTTTACTCAAGGGTAGCACTGTTATACCGATATCTCAAATTGACAATAGTACTTTATTGCCACAACATTTCAAGGTCTTATGACGCACCAGTAAAAAGTTACAGCATTCCAAAATGCAAACTTTGATATTTATATTACGCACAGTAAAAAAGTTATTGAATTTTGAAGTTGCATCAGTGTTTCATTTTTTACTCAAGGGTAGCCCTGTTATACCGATATCTCAAATTGACAATAGTACTTTATTGCCACAACATTTCAAGGTCTTATGACGCACCAGTAAAAAGTTACAGCATTTCAATGTTGCAAACTTTGATATTTATATTACGCACAGTAAAAAAGTTATTGAATTTTGAAGTTGCTTCAGTATTTCATTTTTTACTCAAGGGTATCACTGTTATACCGATATCTCAAATTGACAATAGAACTTTATTGCCACAACATTTCAAGGTCTTATGACGCACCAGTAAAAAGTTACAGCATTTCAATGTTGCAAACTTTGATATTTATATTACGCACAGTATAAAAGTTATTGAATTTTGAAGTTGCATCAGGGTTTCATTTTTTACTCAAGGATAGCACTGTTATACCGAAATATTAAATTGACAATAAAACTTTATTGTCACAAAATTTCGAGGTCCTATGACGTAGCATTTCAATGTTGCAAACTTTGACAGTTATATTACGCACAGTACAAAAGTTAGTGAACATTGAAGTTGCATCAGTGTTTCATTTTTTACTGAAAAGTAGCACTGTTATACTGATATTTCAAATTGACAATAGTATTTTATTGCCACAAAATTTCAATGTCTTATGATTCACCAGTGAAAATTTACAGCATTTCAATGTTGCAAACTTTGATATTTATATTACGCACAGTATAAAAGTTGGTGAATTTTGAAGTTGCATCAGTGTTTCATTTTTTACTCAAGGGTAGCACTGTTATACCGATATCTCAAATTGACAATAGTACTGTATTGTCCCAAACTTTCAAGATTTTATAACGCACCAGTTAAAAGTTACAGCATTTCAATATTGAAAACTTTGATAGTTATACTACGCACAGTATAAAATTTAGTGCATTTTTTTTCAAGGGTAGCCATATTATACCGATATCTCAAATTGACAATAGTACTTAACTGTCAAAAAATTTCGAAGTTTTATGACGCACTAGTAAAAAGTTACAGCATTTCAATGTTGCAAACTTTGTAGTTATATTACTCACAGTATACAATTTAGTGAAATTTGAAGTTGCATCAGTGTTTCATGTTTTAATCAAGGGTAGCACTGTTATACCGATATCTCAAATTGACAATAGTACTTTATTATCACAGAGTTTCGAGGTCTTATGACGCTCCAGTAAAAGGGTACAGCATTTCAATTTTGCAAACTTTGATAGTTATATTACGCACAGTAAAAAAGTTATTGAATTTTGAAGTTGCATCAGTGTTTCATTTTTTACTCAAAGGAAGCACTGTTATACCGATATTTCAAATTGACAATAGTACTTTATTGTCACAAAATTTCAAGGTTTTATGACATATCAGTAAAAAGTTACAGCATTTCAATGTTGAAAACTTTGATAATTATATTAAGCACAATTTAAAAATTAGTGAACTTTGAAGTTGCATCATACTTTTATTTTTTACTCAAGTGTACATAGTACATTATTGTAGCACTGTTATGCCGTTATATCAAATTGACAATAGTACTTTATTGTCACTAAATTTCCAGGTTTTATGACGCACCAGTAAAAAGTTACAGCATTTCAATGTTGCAAACTTTGATAGTTATATTACGCACAGTATAAAAGTTACTGAATTTTAAGGTTGCATGCGTGTTTCATTTTTTGCTCAAGCACTGTTATACCGATATCTCAAATTGACAATAGTACTTTATTGTCATTAAATTTCGAGGTCTTATGATTCTCCAGTAAAAAGTTACAGCATTTCAATGTTGCAAACTTTGATAGTTATATTACGCACAGTATAAAAGTTTGTGAATTTTAAAGTTGCATCAGTGTTTCATTTTTTAGTCAAGGGTAGCACTGTTATAACGATGTCTCAAATTGATAATAGTACTTTATTGTCACAAAATTTCCAGGTATTATGACGCACCAGTAAAAAGGTACAGCATTTCAATGTTGCAAACTTTGATAGTTATATTAAAATTTGAAGTTTCATCAGTGTTTCATTTGTTACTCAAGGGTAGCACTGTTATACCGATATCTCAAATAGACAATAGTATTTTATTGTCACAAACTTTCAAGGTTTTATGCCGCACCAGTAAGAAGTTACAGCATTTCAATGTTGAAAACTTTGATAGTTATACTACGCACACTATAAAAGTTAGTGAATTTTGAAGTTGCATCAGTGTTTCATTTTTTTCAAGGGTAGCACTATTATAGCGATATCTCAAATTGACAATAGTACTTTGTTGTCACAAAATTTCGAGGTTTTATGACGCTCCAGTAAAAAGTTACAGCATTTCAATGTTGAAAACTTTGTAGTTATATTACGCACAGTATAAAATTTAGTGAATTTTGAAGTAGCATTAGTGTTTCATTTTTTACTCAAGGATAGCACTGCTATACCGAAACCTCAAATTGACAATAATACTTTATTGTCACAAAATTTCGAGGTTTTATGGCACTCCAGTAAAAAGTTACAGCATTTCAATGTTGCAAACTTTGTAGTTATATTACGCACAGTATAAAATTTAGTGAATTTTGAAGTTGCATCAGTGTTTTATTTTTACTCAAGGGTAGCACTATTATACCGATATCTCAAATTGACAATAGTACTTTATTGTCACAAAATTTTGAGGTCTTATGACGCTCCAGTAAAAGGGTACAGCATTTCAAAGTTGCAAACTTTGATAATTATAATACGCACAGTATAAAAGTAAGTGAATTTTGAAGTTGCATCAGTGTTTCCTTTTTTACTCAAAGGTAGCACTGTTATACAGATATCTCAAATTGACAATAGTACTTTATTGTTACAAAATTTCAAGGTCTTATGACGCTCCAGTAAAAAGTTACAGCATTTCAATGTTGCAAACTTTGTAGTTATATTACGCACAGTATACAACTTAGTGAATTTTGAAGTTGCATCAGTGTTTCATGTTTTACTCAAGGGTAGCACTGTTATATCGATATCTCAAATTGAGAATAGTACTTAACTGTCACAAAATTTCGAGGTTTTATGACGCACCAGTAAAAAGTTACAGCATTTCAATGTTGCAAACTTTGTAGTTAGATTACGCACAGTATACAACTTAGTGAATTTTGAAGTTGCATCAGTGTTTCATGTTTTACTCAAGGGTAGCACTATTATACCGATATCTCAAATTGACAATAGTACTTTATTGTCACAAAATTTCGAGGTCTTATGACGCTCCAGTAAAAGGGTACAGCATTTCAAAGTTGCAAACTTTGATAATTATATTACGCACAGTATAAAAGTAAGTGAATTTTGAAGTTGCATCAGTGTTTCATTTTTTACTCAAAGGTAGCACTGTTATACAGATATCTCAAATTGACAATAGTACTTTATTGTTACAAAATTTCAAGGTCTTATGACGCTCCAGTAAAAAGTTACAGCATTTCAATGTTGCAAACTTTGTAGTTATATTACGCACAGTATACAACTTAGTGAATGTTGAAGTTGCATCAGTGTTTCATGTTTTACTCAAGGGTAGCACTGTTATATCGATATCTCAAATTGACAATAGTACTTAACTGTCAAAAATTTCGAGGTTTTATGACGCACCAGTAAAAAGTTACAGCATTTCAATGTTGCAAACTTTGTAGTTATAACGGGTCCGCCATCTAACGCTTTTTTTTCAACTAGTGCTTATTTCGTGAATGGTAACACATAGCTCATGTCTGATTTGACAGATAATTAGTTGCAACCTTCCGCTGAACGAATGTGGTTGTGTATACGCTTGAACAACGCTGGGAAATATTGCGACATTACTTTGAAAATCATGGTAATGTTGCAGAATGTGTGCGAAAATTGCGTACGGATTTTGGAAGAAGAGAAGCACCGTCAGCTCCGTATGTTCGTTATTTTGTGAAAAAAGTGAAAGAAACTGGCATCCTCATCGATAAACCAAAGCGTGAAAAGCCAAAAACATTGCGTACACCCTAGAATATTGCTGCTGTGGCAGAAATTGTGCGTGAAGCGCCATCAACATCAATTCACCGTCGTTCTCAACAATTGAACATTTCGGAGACATCATTGGACGAATTTTGCATAAAGACCTTGGTATGACGCCATACAAAGTCCAATTGGCTCAGGAGTTGAAGCCAACTGACCATCCAATGTGTTTTCGTTTCGCTAAGTGGGCCTGCGATCGACTTACAGAAGATGCCGATTTTGCCAAAAAAATCATCTTTTCAGATGAAGCTCATTTTGATCTTGGCAGGTAAGTAAACAAGCAAAATTGTCGCATTTGGGGCACAGAAAACACGCACGCATACATTGAAAAGCCGATGCACTCAAAACGAGTCACTGTTTGGTGCGGATTTTGGTCCAGAGGCATAAAAGGGCCATTTTTCTTCGAAAATGAGCAAGGAGTGGCCGTTACTGTCAATGGCGATCGTTATCGGGCCATGTTGAACGAATTTTTGTTCACAAAAATTGAAGAGGAGGATATTGCCAACATTTGGTTTCAACAGGACGGCGCTACGTGCCACACAGCCGAATCTACACTCGATGTTTTGTGCCCTGTTTTTGAAGATCTCATTATCAGCCGCAGAGCTGATGTCGTTTGGCCACCTCGGAGCTGCGATTTGACACCGTTGGACTATTAATTGTGGGGTGCCCTCAAAGATAAGTATTACGCCGACAAGCCAGAGACAATTGACGCTTTAAAGGACAATATTCGTGAAGCCATTGGTGAAATACAGCTGCACACAATCGATAATGTGCTTAAAAATTGGACCGATCGTGTAGGCTACTGCATGGCCAGAAGAGGCAGCTATTTTTATTTATTTTCCATTATTAACCGGAAGGATTGTACTTTCAAATAAAAAAAGAAATTTGAGAATATATCCAGTAGTTTTTTTTTATAGAATTTTCAAAAAAAAAAGTTATTTGGCGGACCCGATATTACGCACAGTATACAATTTAGTGAATTTTGAAGTTGCATCAGTGTTTCATGTTTTACTCAAGAGTAGCACTGTTATATCGATATCTTAATTGACAATAGTACTTTATTTTCCCAAAATTTCGAGGTCTTATGACGCTCCAGTAAAAGGGTACAGCATTTCAAAGTTGCAAACTTTGATAGTTATATTACGAACAGTATAAAAGTAAGTGAATTTTGAAGTTGCATCAGTGTTTCATTTTTTACTCAAAGGTAGCACTGTTATACAGATATCTCAAATTGACAATAGTACTTTATTGTTACAAAATTTCAAGGTCTTATGGCGATCCACTAAAAAGTTACAGCATTTCAATGTTGCAAACTTTGATAGTTATATTACGCACAGCATAAAAGTTTGTAAATTTTTTACTCAAGGGTAGCACTGTTATACCGATATCTCAAATTGACAAAAGAACTTTATTGTCATAAAATTTCGAGGTCTTATGACGCACCAGTAAAAAAATAAACATTTCAATGTTGCAAAGTTTGATAGTTATATTACGCACAATATAAAAAATAATGAATTTTGAAGTTGCATCCGTGTTTCATTTTTTAGTCAAGGGTAGCACCGTTATACCGATATCTCAAATTGACAATAGTACATCATTGCCACAAAATTTCCAGGTTTTATGACATATCTGTAAAAAGTTACAGCATTTCAATGTTGAAAACTTTGATAATTATATTAAGCACAGTTTAAAAATTAGTGAACTTTGAAGTTTCATCATTGTTTTATTTTTTACTCAAGGGTACATAGTACATTATTGTAGCACTGTTATGCCGATATCTCAAATTGACAATAGTACTTTATTGTCATTAAATTTCGAGGGCTTATGAGTCTCCAGTAAAAAGTTACAGCATTTCAATGTTGCAAACTTTGATAGTTATATTACGCACAATATAAAAAATAATGAATTTTGAAGTTGCATGAGTGTTTCATTTTTTTTCAAGGGTAGCACTATTATACCGATATCTCAAATTGACAATAGTACTTTATTGTCACAAAATTTCGAGATTTTATGACGCTCCAGTAAACAGCTACAGCATTTCAATGTTGCAAACTTTGTAGTTATATTACGCACAGTATAAAAGTTAGTGAATTTTGAAGTTGCATCAGTGTTTCATTTTTTACTCAACGGTAGCACTGTTATACCGATATCTCAAATTGACAATAGTACTTTATTGCCACAAAATTTCAAGGTCTTATGATGCACCAGTAAAAAGTTACAGAATTCCAATGTTGCAAACTTTGATTATTATATTACGCACAGTATAAAAGTTATTGAATTTTGAAGTTGCATCAGGGTTTCATTTTTTACTCAAGGATAGCACTGTTATACCGAAATCTTAAATTGACAATAATACTTTATTGTCTCAAAATTTCGAGGTCTTATGACGTAGCATTTCAATGTTGCAAACTTTGACAGTTATATTACGCACAGTATAAAAGTTAGTGAATTTTGAAGTTGCATCAGTGTTTCATTTTTTTTTCAAGGGTAGCACTATTATGCCGATATCTCAAATTGACAATAGTACTTAACTGTCACAAAATTTCGAGGTTTTATGACGCACTAGTAAAAAGTTACAGCACTTCATTGTTGCAAACTTTGTAGTTATATTACTCACAGTATACAATTTAGTGAATTTTGAAGTTGCATCAGTGTTTCATGTTTTAATCAAGGGTAGCACTGTTATACCGATATCCCAAATTAACAATAGTACTTTATTATCACAGAATTTCGAGGTCTTATAACGCTCCAGTAAAAGGGTACAGCATTTCAATGTTGCAAACTTTGATAGTTATATTACGCACAGTAAAAAAGTTATTGAATTTTGAATTTGCATCAGTGTTTCATTTTTTAACTTTGATAGTTATATTACGCACAATATAAAAAATAATGAATTTTGAAGTTGCATCCGTGTTTCATTTTTTAGTCAAGGGTAGCACCGTTATACCGATATCTCAAATTGACAATAGTACATCATTGCCACAAAATTTCCAGGTTTTATGACATATCTGTAAAAAGTTACAGCATTCAATGTTGAAAACTTTGATAATTATATTAAGCACAGTTTAAAAATTAGTGAACTTTGAAGTTTCATCATTGTTTTATTTTTTACTCAAGGGTACATAGTACATTATTGTAGCACTGTTATGCCGATATCTCAAATTGACAATAGTACTTTATTGTCATTAAATTTCGAAGGCTTATGAGTCTCCAGTAAAAAGTTACAGCATTTCAATGTTGCAAACTTTGATAGTTATATTACGAACACTATAAAAGTTAGTGAATTTTAAAGTTGCATCAGTGTTTCATGTTTTACTCAAGGGTAGCACTGATATACCGATATCTCAAATTGACAATAGTACTCTATTGTCACAAAATTTCGAGGTCTTACGACGCTCCAGTAAAAAGTTAAAGCATTTCAATGTTGCAAACTTTGATAGTTATATTACGCACAATATAAAAAATAATGAATTTTGAAGTTGCATGAGTGTTTCATTTTTTTTCAAGGGTAGCACTATTATACCGATATCTCAAATTGACAATAGTACTTTATTGTCACAAAATTTCGAGATTTTATGACGCTCCAGTAAAAAGCTACAGCATTTCAATGTTGCAAACTTTGTAGTTATATTACGCACAGTATAAAAGTTAGTGAATTTTGAAGTTGCATCAGTGTTTCATTTTTTACTCAACGGTAGCACTGTTATACCGATATCTCAAATTGACAATAGTACTTTATTGCCACAAAATTTCAAGGTCTTATGATGCACCAGTAAAAAGTTACAGAATTCCAATGTTGCAAACTTTGATTATTATATTACGCACAGTATAAAAGTTATTGAATTTTGAAGTTGCATCAGGGTTTCATTTTTTACTCAAGGATAGCACTGTTATACCGAAATCTTAAATTGATAATAATACTTTATTGTCTCAAAATTTCGAGGTCTTATGACGTAGCATTTCAATGTTGCAAACTTTGACAGTTATATTACGCACAGTATAAAAGTTAGTGAACATTGAAGTTGCATCAGTGTTTCATTTTTTACTCAAAAGTAGCACTGTTATACTGATATTTCAAATTGACAATAGTATTTTATTGTCACAAAATTTTAAGGTTTTATGGCGCACCAGTTAAAAGTTACAGCATTTCAATATTGAAAACTTTGATAGTTATACTACGCACAGTATAAAAGTTAGTGAATTTTGAAGTTGCATCAGTGTTTTTTTTTCAAGGGTAGCACTATTATGCCGATATCTCAAATTGACAATAGTACTTAACTGTCACAAAATTTCGAGGTTTTATGACGCACTAGTAAAAATTACAGCACTTCAATGTTGCAAACTTTGTAGTTATATTACTCACAGTATACAATTTAGTGAATTTTGAAGTTGCATCAGTGTTTCATGTTTTAATCAAGGGTAGCACTGTTATACCGATATCCCAAATTAACAATAGTACTTTATTATCACAGAATTTCGAGGTCTTATAACGCTCCAGTAAAAGGGTACAGCATTTCAATGTTGCAAACTTTGATAGTTATATTACGCACAGTAAAAAAGTTATTGAATTTTGAAGTTGCATCAGTGTTTCATTTTTTACTCAAAGGTAGCACTGTTATACCGATATTTCAAAGTGACAATAGTACTTTATTGTCACAAAATTTCAAGCCCTTATGACGCACTAGTAAAAAGTTACAGCATTTCAATATTGCAAACTTTGATATTTATATTACGCACAGTAAAAAAGTTATTGAATTTTGAAGTTGCATCAGTGTTTCATATTTTACTCAAGGGTAGCACTGTTATACCGATATCTCAAATTGACAATAGTACTTTATTGCCACAACATTTCAAGGTCTTATGACGCACCAGCAAAAAGTTACAGCATTCCAATGTTGCAAACTTTGATATTTATATTACGCACAGTAAAAAAGTAATTGAATTTTGAAGTTGCATCAGTGTTTAATTTTTTACTCAAGGGTAGTCCTGTTATACCGATATCTCAAATTGACAATAGTACTTTATAGCCACAACATTTCAAGGTCTTATGACGCACCAGTAAAAAGTTACAGCATTTCAATGTTGCAAACTTTGATATTTATATTACGCACAGTAAAAAAGTTATTGAATTTTGAAGTTGCATCAGTGTTTCATTTTTTACGCAAGGGTTGCACTGTTATACCGATATCTCAAATTGACAAGAGAACTTTATTGCCACAACATTTCAAGGTCTTATGACGCACCAGTAAAAAGTTACAGCATTTCAATGTTGCAAACTTTGATATTTATATTACGCACAGTATAAAAGTTATTGAATTTTGAAGTTGCATCAGGGTTTCATTTTTTACTCAAGGATAGCACTGTTACACCGAAATATTAAACTGACAATAAAACTTTATTGTCACGAAATTTCGAGGTCTTATGACGTAGCATTTCAATGTTTCAAACTTTGACAGTTATATTACGCACAGTACAAAAGTTAGTGAACATTGAAGTTTCATCAGTGTTTCATTTTTTACTCAAGGATAGCACTGTTATACTGATATTTCAAATTGACAATAGTATTTAATTGTCACAAAATTTCAAGGTCTTATGATTCACCAGTGAAAATTTACAGCATTTCAATGTTGCAAACTTTGTAGTTATATTACTCAAAGTATACAATTTAGTGAAATTTGAAGTTGCATCAGTGTTTCATGTTGTAATCAAGGGTAGCACTGTTATACCGATATCTAAAATTGACAATAGTACTTTATTATCACAGAATTTCGAGGTCTTATGACGCTCCAGTAAAAGGGTACAGCATTTCATTTTTGCAAACTTTGATAGTTATATTACGCACAGTAAAAAAGTTATTGAATTTTGAAGTTGCATCAGTGTTTCATTTTTTACTCAAAGGTAGCACTGTTATACCGATATTTCAAATTGACAATAGTACTTTATTGTCACAAAATTTCAAGGTCTTATGACGCACCAGTAAAAAGTTACAGCATTTCAATGTTGCAAACTTTGATATTTATATTACGCACAGTAAAAAAGTAATTGAATTTTGAAATTCCATCAGTGTTTCATTTTTTACTCAAGGGTAGCACTGTTATACCGATATCTCAAATTGACAATAGTACTTTATTGCCACAACATTTCAAGGTCTTATGACGCACCAGTAAAAAGTTAAAGCATTTCAATGTTGCAAACTTTGATATTTATATTACACACAGTGAAAAAGTTATTGAATTTTGAAGTTGCATCAGTGTTTCATTTTTTACTCAAAGGTAGCACTGTTATACCGATATTTCAAATTGACAATAGTACTGTATTGTCACAAAATTTCGAGGTTTAATGACGCACCAGTAAAAAGTTACAGCATTTCAATATTGCAAACTTTGTAGTTATATTACGCACAGTATACAATTTAGTGAATTTTGAAGTTGTATCAGTGTTTCATTTTTTACTCAAGGGTAGCACTGTTATATCGATAACTCAAATTGACAATAATACTTTATTGTCACAAAATTTCGAGGTCTTATGACGCTCCAGTAAAAAGTTAAAGCATTTCAATGTTGCAAACTTTGATAGTTATATTACGCACAATATAAAAAATAATGAATTTTGAAGTTGCATGAGTGTTTCATTTTTTTTCAAGGGTAGCACTATTATACCGATATCTCAAATTGACAATAGTACTTTATTGTCACAAAATTTCGAGATTTTATGACGCTCCAGTAAAAAGCTACAGCATTTCAATGTTGCAAACTTTGTAGTTATATTACGCACAGTATAAAAGTTAGTGAATTTTGAAGTTGCATCAGTGTTTCATTTTTTACTCAACGGTAGCACTGTTATACCGATATCTCAAATTGACAATAGTACTTTATTGCCACAAAATTTCAAGGTCTTATGATGCACCAGTAAAAAGTTACAGAATTCCAATGTTGCAAACTTTGATTATTATATTACGCACAGTATAAAAGTTATTGAATTTTGAAGTTGCATCAGGGTTTCATTTTTTACTCAAGGATAGCACTGTTATACCGAAATCTTAAATTGACAATAATACTTTATTGTCTCAAAATTTCGAGGTCTTATGACGTAGCATTTCAATGTTGCAAACTTTGACAGTTATATTACGCACAGTATAAAAATTAGTGAACATTGAAGTTGCATCAGTGTTTCATTTTTTACTCAAAAGTAGCACTGTTATACTGATATTTCAAATTGACAATAGTATTTTATTGTCACAAAATTTTAAGGTTTTATGGCGCACCAGTTAAAAGTTACAGCATTTCAATATTGAAAACTTTGATAGTTATACTACGCACAGTATAAAAGTTAGTGAATTTTGAAGTTGCATCAGTGTTTCATTTTTTTTTCAAGGGTAGCACTATTATGCTGATATCTCAAATTGACAATAGTACTTAACTGTCACAAAATTTCGAGGTTTTATGACGCACTAGTAAAAATTACAGCACTTCAATGTTGCAAACTTTGTAGTTATATTACTCACAGTATACAATTTAGTGAATTTTGAAGTTGCATCAGTGTTTCATGTTTTAATCAAGGGTAGCACTGTTATACCGATATCCCAAATTAACAATAGTACTTTATTATCACAGAATTTCGAGGTCTTATAACGCTCCAGTAAAAGGGTACAGCATTTCAATGTTGCAAACTTTGATAGTTATATTACGCACAGTAAAAAAGTTATTGAATTTTGAAGTTGCATCAGTGTTTCATTTTTTACTCAAAGGTAGCACAGTTATACCGATATTTCAAAGTGACAATATTACTTTATTGTCACAAAATTTCAAGCCCTTATGACGCACTAGTAAAAAGTTACAGCATTTCAATATTGCAAACTTTGACATTTATATTACGCACAGTAAAAAAGTTATTGAATTTTGAAGTTGCATCAGTGTTTCATATTTTACTCAAGGGTAGCACTGTTATACCGATATCGCAAATTGACAATAGTACTTTATTGCCACAACATTTCAAGGTCTTATGACGCACCAGCAAAAAGTTACAGCATTCCAATGTTGCAAACTTTGATATTTATATTACGCACAGTAAAAAAGTAATTGAATTTTGAAGTTGCATCAGTGTTTAATTTTTTACTCAAGGGTAGTCCTGTTATACCGATATCTCAAATTGACAATAGTACTTTATAGCCACAACATTTCAAGGTCTTATGACGCACCAGTAAAAAGTTACAGCATTTCAATGTTGCAAACTTTGATATTTATATTACGCACAGTAAAAAAGTTATTGAATTTTGAAGTTGCATCAGTGTTTCATTTTTTACGCAAGGGTTGCACTGTTATACCGATATCTCAAATTGACAATAGAACTTTATTGCCACAACATTTCAAGGTCTTATGACGCACCAGTAAAAAGTTACAGCATTTCAATGTTGCAAACTTTGATATTTATATTACGCACAGTATAAAAGTTATTGAATTTTGAAGTTGCATCAGGGTTTCATTTTTTACTCAAGGATAGCACTGTTACACCGAAATATTAAACTGACAATAAAACTTTATTGTCACGAAATTTCGAGGTCTTATGACGTAGCATTTCAATGTTTCAAACTTTGACAGTTATATTACGCACAGTACAAAAGTTAGTGAACATTGAAGTTTCATCAGTGTTTCATTTTTTACTCAAGGATAGCACTGTTATACTGATATTTCAAATTGACAATAGTATTTTATTGTCACAAAATTTCAAGGTCTTATGATTCACCAGTGAAAATTTACAGCATTTCAATGTTGCAAACTTTGTAGTTATATTACTCAAAGTATACAATTTAGGGAAATTTGAAGTTGCATCAGTGTTTCATGTTGTAATCAAGGGTAGCACTGTTATACCGATATCTCAAATTGACAATAGTACTTTATTATCACAGAATTTCGAGGTCTTATGACGCTCCAGTAAAAGGGTACAGCATTTCATTTTTGCAAACTTTGATAGTTATATTACGCACAGTAAAAAAGTTATTGAATTTTGAAGTTGCATCAGTGTTTCATTTTTTACTCAAAGGTAGCACTGTTATACCGATATTTCAAATTGACAATAGTACTTTATTGTCACAAAATTTCAAGGTCTTATGACGCACCAGTAAAAAGTTACAGCATTTCAATGTTGCAAACTTTGATATTTATATTACGCACAGTAAAAAAGTAATTGAATTTTGAAATTCCATCAGTGTTTCATTTTTTACTCAAGGGTAGCACTGTTATACCGATATCTCAAATTGACAATAGTACTTTATTGCCACAACATTTCAAGGTCTTATGACGCACCAGTAAAAAGTTAAAGCATTTCAATGTTGCAAACTTTGATATTTATATTACACACAGTAAAAAAGTTATTGAATTTTGAAGTTGCATCAGTGTTTCATTTTTTACTCAAAGGTAGCACTGTTATACCGATATTTCAAATTGACAATAGTACTGCATTGTCACAAAATTTCGAGGTTTAATGACGCACCAGTAAAAAGTTACAGCATTTCAATATTGCAAACTTTGTAGTTATATTACGCACAGTATACAATTTAGTGAATTTTGAAGTTGTATCAGTGTTTCATTTTTTACTCAAGGGTAGCACTGTTATATCGATAACTCAAATTGACAATAATACTTTATTGTCACAAAATTTCGAGGTCTTATGACGCTCCAGTAAAAGGGTACAGCATTTCAAAGTTGCAAACTTTGATAGTTATATTACGCACCGTATAAAAGTAAGTGAATTTTGAAGTTGCATCAGTGTTTCATTTTTTACTCAACGGTAGCACTGTTATACCGATATCTCAAATTGACAATAGTACTTTATTGCCACAAAATTTCAAGGTCTTATGACGCACCAGTAAAAAGTTACAGAATTCCAATGTTGCAAACTTTGATATTTATATTACGCACAGTATAAAAGTTATTGAATTTTGAAGTTGCATCAGGTTTTCATTTTTTACTCAAGGATAGCACTGTTATACCGAAATCTTAAATTGACGAAAATACTTTATTGTCTCAAAATTTCGAGGTCTTATGACGTAGCATTTCAATGTTGCAAACTTTGACAGTTATATTACGCACAGTACAAAAGTTAGTGAACATTGAAGTTGCATCAGTGTTTCATTTTTTACTCAAAAGTAGCACTGTTATACTGATATTTCAAATTGACAATAGTATTTTATTGTCACAAAATTTCAAGGTTTTATGACGCACCAGTTAAAAGTTACAGCATTTCAATATTGAAAATTTTGATAGTTATACTACGCACAGTATAAAAGTTAGTGAATTTTGAAGTTGCATCAGTGTTTCATTTTTTGTTCAAGGGTAGCACTATTATGCCGACATCTCAAATTGACAATAGTACTTAACTGTCACAAAATTTCGAGGTTTTATGACGCACTAGTAAAAAGTTACAGCACTTCAATGTTGCAAACTTTGTAGTTATATTACTCACAGTATACAATTTAGTGAATTTTGAAGTTGCATCAGTGTTTCATGTTTTAATCAAGGGTAGCACTGTTATACCGATATCAAATTAACAATAGTACTTTATTATCACAGAATTTCGAGGTCTTATAACGCTCCAATAAAAGGGTACAGCATTTCAATGTTGCAAACTTTGATAGTTATATTACGCACAGTAAAAAAGTTATTGAATTTTGAAGTTGCATCAGTGTTTCATTTTTTACTCAAAGGTAGCACTGTTATTCCGATATTTCAAATTGACAATAGTACTTTATTGTCACAAAATTTCAAGGTCTTATGACGCACCAGTAAAAAGTTACAGCATTTCAATATTGCAAACTTTGATATTTATATTACGCACAGTAAAAAAGTTATTGAATTTTGAAGTTGCATCAGTGTTTCATATTTTACTCAAGGGTAGCACTGTTATACCGATATCTCAAATTGACAATAGTACTTTATTGCCACAACATTTCAAGGTCTTATGACGCACCAGTAAAAAGTTACAGCATTCCAATGTTGCAAACTTTGATATTTATATTACGCACAGTAAAAAAGTTATTGAATTTTGAAGTTGCATCAGTGTTTAATTTTTTACTCAAGGGTAGTCCTGTTATACCGATATCTCAAATTGACAATAGTACTTTATTGCCACAACATTTCAAGGTCTTATGACGCACCAGTAAAAAGTTACAGCATTTCAATGTTGCAAACTTTGATATTTATATTACGCACAGTAAAAAAGTTATTGAATTTTGAAGTTGCATCAGTGTTTCATTTTTTACGCAAGGGTAGCACTGTTATACCGATATCTCAAATTGACAATAGAACTTTATTGCCACAACATTTCAAGGTCTTATGACGCACCAGTAAAAAGTTACAGCATTTCAATGTTGCAAACTTTGATATTTATATTACGCACAGTATAAAAGTTATTGAATTTTGAAGTTGCATCAGGGTTTCATTTTTTACTCAAGGATAGCACTGTTACACCGAAATATTAAATTGACAATAAAACTTTATTGTCACGAAATTTCGAGGTCTTATGAAGTAGCATTTCAATGTTTCAAACTTTGACAGTTATATTACGCACAGTACAAAAGTTAGTGAACATTGAAGTTGCATCAGTGTTTCATTTTTTACTCAAGGATAGCACTGTTATACTGATATTTCAAATTGACAATAGTATTTTATTGTCACAAAATTTCAAGGTCTTATGATTCACCAGTGAAAATTTACAGCATTTCAATGTTGCAAACTTTGTAGTTATATTACTCAAAGTATACAATTTAGTGAAATTTGAAGTTGCATCAGTGTTTCCTGTTTTAATCAAGGGTAGCACTGTTATACCGATATCTCAAATTGACAATAGAACTTTATTGCCACAACATTTCAAGGTTTTATGACGCACTAGTAAAAAGTTACAGCATTTCAATGTTGCAAACTTTGTAGTTATATTACTCACAGTGTACAATTTAGTGAAATTTGAAGTTGCATCAGTGTTTCATGTTTTAATCAAGGGTAGCACTGTTATACCGATATCTCAAATTGACAATAGTACTTTATTATCACAGAATTTCGAGGTCTTATGACACTCCAGTAAAAGGGTACAGCATTTCAATTTTGCAAACTTTGATAGTTATATTACGCACAGTAAAAAAGTTATTGAATTTTGAAGTTGCATCAGTGTTTCATTTTTTACTCAAAGGTAGCACTGTTATACCGATATTTTAAATTGACAATAGTACTTTATTGTCACAAAATTTCAAGGTCTTATGACGCACCAGTAAAAAGTTACAGCATTTCAATGTTGCAAACTTTGATATTTATATTACGCACAGTAAAAAAGTAATTGAATTTTGAAATTGCATCAGTGTTTCATTTTTTACTCAAGGGGAGCACTGTTATACCGATATCTCAAATTGACAATAGTACTTTATTGCCACAACATTTCAAGGTCTTATGACGCACCAGTAAAAAGTTAAAGCATTTCAATGTTGCAAACTTTGATATTTATATTACGCACAGTAAAAAAGTTATTGAATTTTGAAGTTGCATAAGTGTTTCATTTTTTACTCAAAGGTAGCACTGTTATACCGATATTTCAAATTGACAATAGTACTGTATTGTCACAAAATTTCGAGGTTTTATGACGCACCAGTAAAAAGTTACAGCATTTCAATGTTGCAAACTTTGTAGTTATATTACGCACAGTATACAATTTAGTGAATTTTGAAGTTGTATCAGTGTTTCATTTTTTACTCAAGAGTAGCACTGTTATATCGATAACTCAAATTGACAATAATACTTTATTGTCACAAAATTTCGAGGTCTTATGACGCTCCAGTAAAAGAGTACAGCATTTCAAAGTTGCAAACTTTGATAGTTATATTACGCACCGTATAAAAGTAAGTGAATTTTGAAGTTGCATCATTGTTTCATTTTTTACTCAACGGTAGCACTGTTATACCGATATCTCAAATTGACAATAGTACTTTATTGCCACAAAATTTCAAGGCCTTATGACGCACCAGTAAAAAGTTACAGAATTCCAATGTTGCAAACTTTGATATTTATATTACGCACTGTATAAAAGTTATTGAATTTTGAAGTTGCATCAGGGTTTCATTTTTTACTCAAGGATAGCACTGTTATACCGAAATCTTAAATTGACAATAATACTTTATTGTCTCAAAATTTCGAGGTCTTATGACGTAGCATTTCAATGTTGCAAACTTTGACAGTTATATTACGCACAGTATAAAAGTTAGTGAACATTGAAGTTGCATCAGTGTTTCATTTTTTTCTCAAAAGTAGCACTGTTATACAGATATTTCAAATTGACAATAGTATTTTATTGTCACAAAATTTCAAGGTTTTATGACGCACCAGTTAAAAGTTACAGCATTTCAATATTGAAAACTTTGATATTTATACTACGCACAGTATAAAAGTTAGTGAATTTTGAAGTTGCATCAGTGTTTCATTTTTTACGCAAGGGTAGCACTGTTATACCGATATCTCAAATTGACAATAGAACTTTATTGCCACAACATTTCAAGGTCTTATGACGCACCAGTAAAAAGTTACAGCATTTCAATGTTGCAAACTTTGATATTTATATTACGCACAGTATAAAAGTTATTGAATTTTGAAGTTGCATCAGGGTTTCATTTTTTACTCAAGGATAGCACTGTTACACCGAAATATTAAATTGACAATAAAACTTTATTGTCACGAAATTTCGAGGTCTTATGACGTAGCATTTCAATGTTTCAAACTTTGACAGTCATATTACGCACAGTACAAAAGTTAGTGAACATTGAAGTTGCATCAGTGTTTCATTTTTTACTCAAAGGTAGCACTGTTATACCGATATTTTAAATTGACAATAGTACTTTATTGTCACAAAATTTCAAGGTCTTATGACGCACCAGTAAAAAGTTACAGCATTTCAATGTTGCAAACTTTGATATTTATATTACGCACAGTAAAAAAGTAATTGAATTTTGAAATTGCATCAGTGTTTCATTTTTTACTCAAGGGGAGCACTGTTATACCGATATCTCAAATTGACAATAGTACTTTATTGCCACAACATTTCAAGGTCTTATGACGCACCAGTAAAAAGTTAAAGCATTTCAATGTTGCAAACTTTGATATTTATATTACGCACAGTAAAAAAGTTATTGAATTTTGAAGTTGCATAAGTGTTTCATTTTTTACTCAAAGGTAGCACTGTTATACCGATATTTCAAATTGACAATAGTACTGTATTGTCACAAAATTTCGAGGTTTTATGACGCACCAGTAAAAAGTTACAGCATTTCAATGTTGCAAACTTTGTAGTTATATTACGCACAGTATACAATTTAGTGAATTTTGAAGTTGTATCAGTGTTTCATTTTTTACTCAAGAGTAGCACTGTTATATCGATAACTCAAATTGACAATAATACTTTATTGTCACAAAATTTCGAGGTCTTATGACGCTCCAGTAAAAGAGTACAGCATTTCAAAGTTGCAAACTTTGATAGTTATATTACGCACCGTATAAAAGTAAGTGAATTTTGAAGTTGCATCATTGTTTCATTTTTTACTCAACGGTAGCACTGTTATACCGATATCTCAAATTGACAATAGTACTTTATTGCCACAAAATTTCAAGGCCTTATGACGCACCAGTAAAAAGTTACAGAATTCCAATGTTGCAAACTTTGATATTTATATTACGCACTGTATAAAAGTTATTGAATTTTGAAGTTGCATCAGGGTTTCATTTTTTACTCAAGGATAGCACTGTTATACCGAAATCTTAAATTGACAATAATACTTTATTGTCTCAAAATTTCGAGGTCTTATGACGTAGCATTTCAATGTTGCAAACTTTGACAGTTATATTACGCACAGTATAAAAGTTAGTGAACATTGAAGTTGCATCAGTGTTTCATTTTTTTCTCAAAAGTAGCACTGTTATACAGATATTTCAAATTGACAATAGTATTTTATTGTCACAAAATTTCAAGGTTTTATGACGCACCAGTTAAAAGTTACAGCATTTCAATATTGAAAACTTTGATATTTATACTACGCACAGTATAAAAGTTAGTGAATTTTGAAGTTGCATCAGTGTTTCATTTTTTACGCAAGGGTAGCACTGTTATACCGATATCTCAAATTGACAATAGAACTTTATTGCCACAACATTTCAAGGTCTTATGACGCACCAGTAAAAAGTTACAGCATTTCAATGTTGCAAACTTTGATATTTATATTACGCACAGTATAAAAGTTATTGAATTTTGAAGTTGCATCAGGGTTTCATTTTTTACTCAAGGATAGCACTGTTACACCGAAATATTAAATTGACAATAAAACTTTATTGTCACGAAATTTCGAGGTCTTATGACGTAGCATTTCAATGTTTCAAACTTTGACAGTCATATTACGCACAGTACAAAAGTTAGTGAACATTGAAGTTGCATCAGTGTTTCATTTTTTACTCAAGGATAGCACTGTTATACTGATATTTCAAATTGACAATAGTATTTTATTGTCACAAAATTTCAAGGTCTTATGATTCACCAGTGAAAATTTACAGCATTTCAATGTTGCAAAGTTTGTAGTTATATTACTCACAGTATACAATTTAGTGAATTTTGAAGTTGCATCAGTGTTTCATGTTTTAATCAAGGGTAGCACTGTTATACCGATATCTCAAATTAACAATAGTACTTTATTATCACAGAATTTCGAGGTCTTATAACGCTCCAGTAAAAGGGTACAGCATTTCAATGTTGCAAACTTTGATAGTTATATTACGCACAGTAAAAAAGTTATTGAATTTTGAAGTTGCATCAGTGTTTCATTTTTTACTCAAAGGTAGCACTGTTATTCCGATATTTCAAATTGACAATAGTACTTTATTATCACAGAATTTCGAGGTCTTATGACGCTCCAGTAAAAGGGTACAGCATTTCAATTTTGCAAACTTTGATAGTTATATTACGCACAGTAAAAAAGTTATTGAATTTTGAAGTTGCATCAGTGTTTCATTTTTTACTCAAAGGTAGCACTGTTATACCGATATTTCAAATTGACAATAGTACTTTATTGTCACAAAATTTCAAGGTCTTATGACGCACCAGTAAAAAGTTACAGCATTTCAATGTTGCAAACTTTGATATTTATATTACGCACAGTAAAAAAGTAATTGAATTTTGAAATTGCATCAGTGTTTCATTTTTTACTCAAGGGGACCACTGTTATACCGATATCTCAAATTGACAATAGTACTTTATTGCCACAACATTTCAAGGTCTTATGACGCACCAGTAAAAAGTTAAAGCATTTCAATGTTGCAAACTTTGATATTTATATTACGCACAGTAAAAAAGTTATTGAATTTTGAAGTTGCATAAGTGTTTCATTTTTTACTCAAAGGTAGCACTGTTATACCGATATTTCAAATTGACAATAGTACTGTATTGTCACAAAATTTCGAGGTTTTATGACGCACCAGTAAAAAGTTACAGCATTTCAATGTTGCAAACTTTGTAGTTATATTACGCACAGTATACAATTTAGTGAATTTTGAAGTTGTATCAGTGTTTCATTTTTTACTCAAGGGTAGCACTGTTATATCGATAACTCAAATTGACAATAATACTTTATTGTCACAAAATTTCGAGGTCTTATGACGCTCCAGTAAAAGAGTACAGCATTTCAAAGTTGCAAACTTTGATAGTTATATTACGCACCGTATAAAAGTAAGTGAACTTTGAACTTGCATCATTGTTTCATTTTTTACTCAACGGTAGCACTGTTATACCGATATCTCAAATTGACAATAGTACTTTATTGCCACAAAATTTCAAGGCCTTATGACGCACCAGTAAAAAGTTACAGAATTCCAATGTTGCAAACTTTGATATTTATATTACGCACTGTATAAAAGTTATTGAATTTTGAAGTTGCATCAGGGTTTAATTTTTTACTCAAGGATAGCACTGTTATACCGAAATCTTAAATTGACAATAATACTTTATTGTCTCAAAATTTCGAGGTCTTATGACGTAGCATTTCAATGTTGCAAACTTTGACAGTTATATTACGCACAGTATAAAAGTTAGTGAACATTGAAGTTGCATCAGTGTTTCATTTTTTTCTCAAAAGTAGCACTGTTATACAGATATTTCAAATTGACAATAGTATTTTATTGTCACAAAATTTCAAGGTTTTATGACGCACCAGTTAAAAGTTACAGCATTTCAATATTGAAAACTTTGATATTTATACTACGCACAGTATAAAAGTTAGTGAATTTTGAAGTTGCATCAGTGTTTCATTTTTTACGCAAGGGTAGCACTGTTATACCGATATCTCAAATTGACAATAGAACTTTATTGCCACAACATTTCAAGGTCTTATGACGCACCAGTAAAAAGTTACAGCATTTCAATGTTGCAAACTTTGATATTTATATTACGCACAGTATAAAAGTTATTGAATTTTGAAGTTGCATCAGGGTTTCATTTTTTACTCAAGGATAGCACTGTTACACCGAAATATTAAATTGACAATAAAACTTTATTGTCACGAAATTTCGAGGTCTTATGACGTAGCATTTCAATGTTTCAAACTTTGACAGTCATATTACGCACAGTACAAAAGTTAGTGAACATTGAAGTTGCATCAGTGTTTCATTTTTTACTCAAGGATAGCACTGTTATACTGATATTTCAAATTGACAATAGTATTTTATTGTCACAAAATTTCAAGGTCTTATGATTCACCAGTGAAAATTTACAGCATTTCAATGTTGCAAAGTTTGTAGTTATATTACTCACAGTATACAATTTAGTGAAATTTGAAGTTGCATCAGTGTTTCATGTTTTAATCAAGGGTAGCACTGTTATACCGATATCTCAAATTGACAATAGTACTTTATTATCACAGAATTTCGAGGTCTTATGACGCTCCAGTAAAAGGGTACAGCATTTCAATTTTGCAAACTTTAATAGTTATATT
This sequence comes from Clusia tigrina, assembly GCA_920105625.2. Lineage (NCBI taxonomy): Eukaryota > Metazoa > Arthropoda > Insecta > Diptera > Clusiidae > Clusia > Clusia tigrina. The sequence goes on along the minus strand of OV050030.1, from coordinate 295,732,889 downwards.
ACGCACAGTAAAAAAGTTATTGAATTTTGAAGTTGCATCAGTGTTTCATTTTTTACGCAAGGGTTGCACTGTTATACCGATATCTCAAATTGACAATAGAACTTTATTGCCACAACATTTCAAGGTCTTATGACGCACCAGTAAAAAGTTACAGCATTTCAATGTTGCAAACTTTGATATTTATATTACGCACAGTATAAAAGTTATTGAATTTTGAAGTTGCATCAGGGTTTCATTTTTTACTCAAGGATAGCACTGTTACACCGAAATATTAAATTGACAATAAAACTTTATTGTCACGAAATTTCGAGGTCTTATGACGTAGCATTTCAATGTTTCAAACTTTTACAGTTATATTACGCACAGTACAAAAGTTAGTGAACATTGAAGTTTCATCAGTTTTTCATTTTTTACTCAAGGATAGCACTGTTATACTGATATTTCAAATTGACAATAGTATTTTATTGTCACAAAATTTCAAGGTCTTATGATTCACCAGTGAAAATTTACAGCATTTCAATGTTGCAAACTTTGTAGTTATATTACTCAAAGTATACAATTTAGTGAAATTTGAAGTTGCATCAGTGTTTCATGTTTTAATCAAGGGTAGCACTGTTATACCGATATCTCAAATTGACAATAGTACTTTATTATCACAGAATTTCGAGGTCTTATGACGCTCCAGTAAAAGGGTACAGCATTTCATTTTTGCAAACTTTGATAGTTATATTACGCACAGTAAAAAAGTTATTGAATTTTGAAGTTGCATCAGTGTTTCATTTTTTACTCAAAGGTAGCACTGTTATACCGATATTTCAAATTGACAATAGTACTTTATTGTCACAAAATTTCAAGTTCTTATGACGCACCAGTAAAAAGTTACAGCATTTCAATGTTGCAAACTTTGATATTTATATTACGCACAGTAAAAAAGTAATTGAATTTTGAAATTCCATCAGTGTTTCATTTTTTACTCAAGGGTAGCACTGTTATACCGATATCTCAAATTGACAATAGTACTTTATTGCCACAACATTTCAAGGTCTTATGACGCACCAGTAAAAAGTTAAAGCATTTCAATGTTGCAAACTTTGATATTTATATTACACACAGTAAAAAAGTTATTGAATTTTGAAGTTGCATCAGTGTTTCATTTTTTACTCAAAGGTAGCACTGTTATACCGATATTTCAAATTGACAATAGTACTGTATTGTCACAAAATTTCGAGGTTTAATGACGCACCAGTAAAAAGTTACAGCATTTCAATATTGCAAACTTTGTAGTTATATTACGCACAGTATACAATTTAGTGAATTTTGAAGTTGTATCAGTGTTTCATTTTTTACTCAACGGTAGCACTGTTATACCGATATCTCAAATTGACAATAGTACTTTATTGCCACAAAATTTCAAGGTCTTATGACGCACCAGTAAAAAGTTACAGAATTCCAATGTTGCAAACTTTGATATTTATATTACGCACAGTATAAAAGTTATTGAATTTTGAAGTTGCATCAGGTTTTCATTTTTTACTCAAGGATAGCACTGTTATACCGAAATCTTAAATTGACGAAAATACTTTATTGCCACAAAATTTCAAGGTCTTATGACGCACCAGTAAAAAGTTACAGAATTTCAATGTTGCAAACTTTGACAGTTATATTACGCACAGTATAAAAGTTAGTGAACATTGAAGTTGCATCAGTGTTATACTGATATTTCAAATTGACAATAGTATTTTATTGTCACAAAATTTCAAGGTTTTATGACGCACCAGTTAAAAGTTACAGCATTTCAATATTGAAAATTTTGATAGTTATACTACGCACAGTATAAGAGTTAGTGAATTTTGAAGTTGCATCAGTGTTTCATTTTTTGTTCAAGGGTAGCACTATTATGCCGACATCTCAAATTGACAATAGTACTTAGCTGTCACAAAATTTCGAGGTTTTATGACGCACTAGTAAAAAGTTACATCACTTCAATGTTGCAAACTTTGTAGTTATATTACTCACAGTATACAATTTAGTGAACTTTGAAGTTGCATCAGTGTTTTATGTTTTAATCAAGGGTAGCACTGTTATACCGATATCTCAAATTAACAATAGTACTTTATTATCACAGAATTTCGAGGTCTTATAACGCTCCAGTAAAAGGGTACAGCATTTCAATGTTGCAAACTTTGATAGTTATATTACGCACAGTAAAAAAGTTATTGAATTTTGAAGTTGCATCAGTGATTCATTTTTTACTCAAAGGTAGCACTGTTATTCCGATATTTCAAATTGACAATAGTACTTTATTGTCACAAAATTTCAAGGTCTTATGACGCACCAGTAAAAAGTTACAGCATTTCAATATTGCAAACTTTGATATTTATATTACGCACAGTAAAAAAGTTATTGAATTTTGAAGTTGCATCAGTGTTTCATATTTTACTCAAGGGTAGCACTGTTATACCGATATCTCAAATTGACAATAGTACTTTATTGCCACAACATTTCAAGGTCTTATGACGCACCAGTAAAAACTTACAGCATTCCAATGTTGCAAACTTTGATATTTATATTACGCACAGTAAAAAAGTTATTGAATTTTGAAGTTGCATCAGTGTTTCATTTTTTACGCAAGGGTAGCACTGTTATACCGATATCTCAAATTGACAATAGAACTTTATTGCCACAACATTTCAAGGTCTTATGACGCACCAGTAAAAAGTTACAGCATTTCAATGTTGCAAACTTTCATATTTATATTACGCACCAGTATAAAAGTTATTGAATTTTGAAGTTGCATCAGGGTTTCATTTTTTACTCAAGGATAGCACTGTTACACCGAAATATTAAATTGACAATAAAACTTTATTGTCACGAAATTTCGAGGTCTTATGAAGTAGCATTTCAATGTTTCAAACTTTGACAGTTATATTACGCACAGTACAAAAGTTAGTGAACATTGAAGTTGCATCAGTGTTTCATTTTTTACTCAAGGATAGCACTGTTATACTGATATTTCAAATTGACAATAGTATTTTATTGTCACAAAATTTCAAGGTCTTATGATTCACCAGTGAAAATTTACAGCATTTCAATGTTGCAAACTTTGTAGTTATATTACTCAAAGTATACAATTTAGTGAAATTTGAAGTTGCATCAGTGTTTCCCGTTTTAATCAAGGGTAGCACTGTTATACCGATATCTCAAATTGACAATAGAACTTTATTGCCACAACATTTCAAGGTCTTATGACGCACCAGTAAAAAGTTACAGCATTTCAATGTTGTAAACTTTGATATTTATATTACGCACAGTAAAAAAGTTATTGAATTTTGAAGTTGCATCAGTGTTTCATTTTTTACTCAAAGGTAGCACTGTTATACCGATATTTCAAATTGACAATAGTACTGTATTGTCACAAAATTTCGAGGTTTTATGAAGAACCAGTAAAAAGTTACAGCATTTCAATGTTGCAAACTTTGTAGTTATATTACGCACAGTATACAATTTAGTGAATTTTGAAGTTGTATCAGTGTTTCATTTTTTACTCAAGGGTAGCACTGTTATATCGATAACTCAAATTGACAATAATACTTTATTGTCACAAAATTTCGAGGTCTTATGACGCTCCAGTAAAAGAGTACAGCATATCAAAGTTGCAAACTTTGATAGTTATATTACGCACCGTATAAAAGTAAGTGAATTTTGAAGTTGCATCATTGTTTCATTTTTTACTCAACGGTAGCACTGTTATACCGATATCTCAAATTGACAATAGTACTTTATTGCCACAAAATTTCAAGGCCTTATGACGCACCAGTAAAAAGTTACAGAATTCCAATGTTGCAAACTTTGATATTTATATTACGCACTGTATAAAAGTTATTGAATTTTGAAGTTGCATCAGGGTTTCATTTTTTACTCAAGGATAGCACTGTTATACCGAAATCTTAAATTGACAATAATACTTTATTGTCTCAAAATTTCGAGGTCTTATGACGTAGCATTTCAATGTTGCAAACTTTGACAGTTATATTACGCACAGTATAAAAGTTAGTGAACATTGAAGTTGCATCAGTGTTTCATTTTTTTCTCAAAAGTAGCACTGTTATACAGATATTTCAAATTGACAATAGTATTTTATTGTCACAAAATTTCAAGGTTTTATGACGCACCAGTTAAAAGTTACAGCATTTCAATATTGAAAACTTTGATACTTATACTACGCACAGTATAAAAGTTAGTGAATTTTGAAGTTGCATCAGTGTTTCATTTTTTACGCAAGGGTAGCACTGTTATACCGATATCTCAAATTGACAATAGAACTTTATTGCCACAACATTTCAAGGTCTTATGACGCACCAGTAAAAAGTTACAGCATTTCAATGTTGCAAACTTTGATATTTATATTACGCACAGTATAAAAGTTATTGAATTTTGAAGTTGCATCAGGGTTTCATTTTTTACTCAAGGATAGCACTGTTACACCGAAATATTAAATTGACAATAAAACTTTATTGTCACGAAATTTCGAGGTCTTATGACGTAGCATTTCAATGTTTCAAACTTTGACAGTCATATTACGCACAGTACAAAAGTTAGTGAACATTGAAGTTGCATCAGTGTTTCATTTTTTACTCAAGGATAGCACTGTTATACTGATATTTCAAATTGACAATAGTATTTTATTGTCACAAAATTTCAAGGTCTTATGATTCATCAGTGAAAATTTACAGCATTTCAATGTTGCAAAGTTTGTAGTTATATTACTCACAGTATACAATTTAGTGAAATTTGAAGTTGCATCAGTGTTTCATGTTTTAATCAAGGGTAGCACTGTTATACCGATATCTCAAATTGACAATAGTACTTTATTATCACAGAATTTCGAGGTCTTATGACGCTCCAGTAAAAGGGTACAGCATTTCAATTTTGCAAACTTTAATAGTTATATTACGCACAGTAAAAAAGTTATTGAATTTTGAAGTTGCATCAGTGTTTCATTTTTTACTCAAAGGTAGCACTGTTATACCGATATTTCAAATTGACAAAAGTACTTTATTGTCACAAAATTTCGAGGTCTTATGACGCACCAGTAAAAAGTTACAGCATTTCCATGTTGCAAACTTTGATATTTATATTACGCACAGTAAAAAAGTTATTGAATTTTGAAATTGCATCAGTGTTTCATTTTTTACTCAAGGGTAGCACTGTTATACCGATATCTCAAATTGACAATAGTACTTTATTGCCACAACATTTCAAGGTCTTATGACGCACCAGTAAAAAGTTAAAGCATTTCAATGTTGCAAACTTGATATTTATATTACGCACAGTAAAAAAGTAATTGAATTTTGAAGTTGCATCAGTGTTTCATTTTTTACTCAAAGGTAGCACTGTTATACCGATATTTCAAATTGACAATAGTACTGTATTGTCACAAAATTTCGAGGTTTTATGACGCACCAGTAAAAAGTTACAGCATTTCAATGTTGCAAACTTTGTAGTTATATTACGCACAGTATACAATTTAGTGAATTTTGAAGTTGTATCAGTGTTTCATTTTTTAATCAAGGGTAGCACTGTTATATCGATAACTCAAATTGACAATAATACTTTATTGTCACAAAATTTCGAGGTCTTATGACGCTCCAGTAAAAGGGTACAGCATTTCAAAGTTGCAAACTTTGATAGTTATATTACGCACCGTATAAAAGTAAGTGAATTTTGAAGTTGCATCAGTGTTTCATTTTTTACTCAAAAGTAGCACTGTTATACTGATATTTCAAATTGACAATAGTATTTTATTGTCACAAAATGTCAAGGTTTTATGACGCACCAGTTAAAAGTTACAGCATTTCAATATTGAAAACTTTGATAGTTATACTACGCACAGTAAAAAAGTTATTGAATTTTGAAGTTGCATGAGTGTTTCATTTTTTACTCAAGGGAAGCCCTGTTATACCGATATCTCAAATTGACAATAGTTCTTTATTGCCACAACACTTCAAGGTCTTATGACGCACCAGTAAAAAGTTACAGCATTTCAATGTTGCAAACTTTGATATTTATATTACGCACAGTAAAAAAGTTAGTGAACATTGAAGTTGCATCAGTGTTTCATTTTTTACTCAAAAGTAGCAGTGTTATACTGATATTTCAAATTGACAATAGTATTTTATTGTCACAAAATTTCAAGGTCTTATGATTCACCAGTGAAAATTTACAGCATTTCAATGTTGCAAACTTTGATATTTATATTACGCACAGTATAAAAGTTGGTGAATTTTGAAGTTGCATCAGTGTTTCATTTTTTACTCAAGGGTAGCACTGTTATACCGATATCTCAAATTGACAATAGTACTTTATTGTCCCAAACTTTTAAGATTTTATGACGCACCAGTTAAAAGTTACAGCATTTCAATATGGAAACCTTTGATAGTTATACTACGCACAGTATAAAAGTTAGTGAATTTTGAAGTTGCATCAGTGTTTCATTTTTTTTTCAAGGGTAGCCCTATTATACCGATATCTCAAATTGACAATAGTACTTTATTATCACAGAATTTCGAGGTCTTATGACGCTCCAGTAAAAGAGTACAGCATTTCAATTTTGCAAACTTTGATAGTTATATTACGCACAGTATAAAAGTTTGTGAACATTGAATTTGCATCAGTGTTTCATTTTTTACTCAAAATTAACACTGTTATACTGATATTTCAAATTGACAATAGTATTTTATTGTCACAAAATTTCAAGGTCTTATGACGCACCAGTAAAAAGTTACAGCATTTCAATATTGAAAACTTTGATATTTATATTACGCACAGTAAAAAAGTTATTGAATTTTGAAGTTGCATCAGTGTTTCATTTTTTACTCAAAGGTAGCACTGTTATACCGATATCTCAAATTGACAATAGTACATTATTGTCACAAAATTTCGAGGTTTTAAGACGCACCAGTAAAAAGTTACAGCATTTCAATGTTGCAAACTTTGTAGTTATATTACGCACAGTATACAATTTAGTGAATTTTGAAGTTGTATCAGTGTTGCATTTTTTACTCAAGGGTAGCACTGTTATATCGATAAATCAAATTGACAATAGTACTTTATTGTCACAAAATTTCGAGGTCTTATGACGCTCCAGTAAAAGGGTACAGCATTTCAATGTTGCAAACTTTGATAGTTATATTACGCACAGTATAAAAGTTAGTGAATTTTAAAGTTGCATCAGTGTTTCATTTTTTAGTCAAGGGTAGCACTGTTATACCGATGTCTCAAATTGATAATAGTGCTTTATTGTCACAAAATTTCCAGGTTTTATGACGCACCAGTAAAAAGTTACAACATTTCAAAGTTGCAAACTTTGATAGTTATATTAAAATTTGAAGTTTCATCAGTGTTGCATTTTTTACTCAAGGGTAGCACTGTTATACCGATATCTCAAATTGGCAATAGTACTTTATTGTCCCCAACTTTCAAGATTTTATGACGCACCAGTTAAAAGTATTTAAAAGTATTGAAAAGTTTGATAGTTATACTACGCACAGTATAAAACTTAATGAATTTTGAAGTTGCTTCAGTGTTTCATTTTTTGCTCAAGGGTAGCACTGTTATACCGATATCTCAAATTGATAATAGTACATTATTGCCACAAAATTTCGAGGTTTTATGACATATCAGTAAAAACTTACAGCATTTCAATGTTGAAAACTTTGATAATTATATTAAGAACAATTTAAAAATTAGTGAACTTTGAAGTTGCATCATTCTTTTATTTTTTACTCAAGGGTACATAGTACATTATTGTAGCACTGTTATGCCGTTATCTCAAATTGACAATAGCACTTTACTGTCACCAAATTTCCAGGTTTTATGACGCACCAGTAAAAATTTACAGCATTTCAATGTTGCAAACTTTAATAGTTATATTACGCACAGCATAAAAGTTTGTAAATTTTTTACTCAAGGGTAGCACTGTTATACCGATATATCAAATTGACAATAGTACATTACTGCCACAAAATTTCGAGGTTTTATGACATATCTGTAAAAAGTTACAGCATTTCAATGTTGAAAACTTTGATAATTATATTAAGCACAGTTTAAAAATTAGTGAACTTTGAAGGTTCATCATTGTTTTATTTTTTACTCAAGGGTACATAGTACATTATTGTAGCATTGTTATGCCGATATCTCAAATTGACAATAGTACTTTATTGTCATAAAATTTCGAGGTCTTATGAGTCTCCAGTAAAATGTTACAGCATTTCAATATTGCAAACTTTGATAGTTATATTACGCACAGTATAAAAGTTAGTGAATTTTAAAGTTGCATCAGTGTTTCATTTTTTAGTCAAGGGTAGCACTGTTATACCGATGTCTCAAATTGATAATAGTGCTTTATTGTCACAAAATTTCCAGGTTTTATGACGCACCAGTAAAAAGTTACAGCATTTCAATGTTGCAAACTTTGATAGTTATATTAAAATTTGAAGTTTCATCAGTGTTTCATTTTTTACTCAAGGGTAGCACTGTTATACCGATATCTCAAATTGACAATAGTATTTTATTGTCACAAACTTTCAAGGTTTTATGATGCACCAGTAAGAAGATACAGCATTTCAATGTTGAAAACTTTGATAGTTATACTACGAACACTATAAAAGTTAGTGAATTTTGAAGCTGCATCAGTGCTTCATGTTTTACTCAAAGGTAGCACTGTTATACAGATATCTCAAATTGACAGTAGTACTTTATTGTTACAAAATTTCAAGGTCTTATGGCGATCCACTAAAAAGTTACAGCATTTCAATGTTGCAAACGTTGATAGTTATATTCCCACAGTATAAAAGTTGGTGAATTTTGAACTTGCATCAGTGTTTCATTTTTTACTCAAAGGTAGCAGTGTTATACCGATATCTCAAATTGACAATAGTACTATATTGTCACAAAATTTCAAGGTCTTATGACGCACCAGTAAAAAGTTACAGCATTTCAATGTTGCAAACTTTGATAGTTATATTACGCACAGTATAAAAGTTAGTGAATTTTTAAGTTGCATCCGTGTTTCATTTTTTGCTCAAGCACTGTTATACCGATATCTCAAATTGACAATAGTACATTATTGCCACAAAATTTCAAGGTTTTATGACATAACAGTAAAAAGTTACAGCATTTCAATGTTGAAAACTTTGATAATTATATTAAGCACAATTTAAAAATTAGTGAACTTTGAAGTTGCATCATTCTCTTATTTTTTACTCAAGGGTACATAGTACATTATTGTAGCACTGTTATGACGTTATCTCAAATTGACAATAGTACTTTATTGTCACTAAATTTCCAGGTTTGGTGACGCACCAGTAAAAAGTTACAGCATTTCAATGTTGCAAACTTTGATAGTTATATTACACACAGCATAAAAGTTTGTAAATTTGTTACTCAAGGGTAGCACTGTTATACCGATATCTCAAATTGACAAATAAACTTTATTGTCACAAAATTTCGAGCTCTTATGACGCACCAGTAAAAAGTTACAGCATTTCAATGTTGCAAACTTTAATAGTTATATTACGCACAATATAAAAAATAATGAATTTTGAAGTTGCATCCGTGTTTCATTTTTTAGTCAAGGGTAGCACTGTAATACCGATATCTCAAATTGACAATAGTACATTATTGCCACAAAATTTCGAGGTTTTATGACATATCAGTAAAAAGTTACAGCATTTCGATGTTGAAAACTTTGATAATTATATTAAGCACAGTATAAAAATTAGTGAACTTTTAAGTTTCATCATTGTTTTATTTTTTACTCAAGGGTACATAGTACATTATTGTAGCACTGTTATGCCGATATCTCAAATTGACATAATACTTTATTGCCATTAAATTTCGAGGTCTTATGAGTCTCCAGTAAAAAGTTACAGCATTTCAATGTTGCAAACTTTGTAGTTATATTACCCACAGTATAAAAGTTAGTGAATTTTTAACTTGCATCAGTGTTTCATTTTTTACTCAAAGGTAGCAGTGTTATACCGATATTTCAAATTTACAATAGTACTATATTGTCACAAAATTTCATGGTCTTATGACGCACCAGTAAGAAGTTACAGCATTTCAATGTTGCAAACTTTGACAGTTATATTACGCACAGTATAAAAGTTAGTGAATTTTAAAGTTGCATCAGTGTTTCATTTTTTAGTGAAGGGTAGCACTGTTATAACGATGTCTCAAATTGATAATAGTACTTTATTATCACAAAATTTCCAGGTATTATGACGCACCAGTAAAAAGTAGCTGCATTTCAATGTTGCAAACTTTGATAGTTATATTAAAATTTGAAGTTTCATCAGTATTTCATTTGTTACTCAAGAGTAGCACTGTTATACCGATATCTCAAATTGACAATAGTATTTTATTGTCACAAACTTTCAAGGTCTTATGACGCACCAGTAAAAAGTTACAGCATTTCAATGTTGAAAACTTTGATAGTTATACTACGCACAGTATAAAAGTTTGTCAACATTGAATTTGCATCAGTGTTTCATTTTTTACTCAAAATTAACACTGTTATACTGATATTTCAAATTGACAATAGTATTTTATTGTCACAAAATTTCAAGGTCTTATGACGCACCAGTAAAAAGTTACAGCATTTCAATATTGAAAACTTTGATATTTATATTACGCACAGTAAAAAAGTTATTGAATTTTGAAGTTTCATCAGTGTTTCTTTTTTTACTCGAAGACAGCACTGTTATACCGATATCTCAAATTGACAATAGTACATTATTGTCACAAAATTTCGAGGTCTTATGACGCACCAGTAAAAAGTTACAGCATTTCAATGTTGCAAACTTTGTAGTTATATTACGCACAGTATACAATTTAGTGAATTTTGAAGTTGTATCAGTGTTGCATTTTTTACTCAAGGGTAGCACTGTTATATCGATAAATCAAATTGACAATAGTACTTTATTGTCACAAAATTTCAAGGTCTTATGACGCTCCAGTAAAAGGGTACAGCATTTCAATGTTGCAAACTTTGATAGTTATATTACGCACAGTATAAAAGTTAGTGAATTTTAAAGTTGCATCAGTGTTTCATTTTTTAGTCAAGGGTAGCACTGCTATACCGATGTCTCAAATTGATAATAGTGCTTTATTGTCACAAAATTTCCAGATTTTATGACGCACCAGTAAAAAGTTACAACATTTCAAAGTTGCAAACTTTGATAGTTATATTAAAATTTGAAGTTTCATCAGTGTTGCATTTTTTACTCAAGGGTAGCACTGTTATACCGATATCTCAAATTGGCAATAGTACTTTATTGTCCCCAACTTTCAAGATTTTATGACGCACCAGTTAAAAGTGACAGGATTTCAATATTGAAAAGTTTGATAGTTATACTACGCACAGTATAAAACTTAATGAATTTTGAAGTTGCTTCAGTGTTTCATTTTTTGCTCAAGGGTAGCACTGTTATACCGATATCTCAAATTGATAATAGTACATTATTGCCACAAAATTTCGAGGTTTTATGACATATCAGTAAAAACTTACAGCATTTCAATGTTGAAAACTTTGATAATTATATTAAGAACAATTTAAAAATTAGTGAACTTTGAAGTTGCATCATTCTTTTATTTTTTACTCAAGGGTACATAGTACATTATTGTAGCACTGTTATGCCGTTATCTCAAATTGACAATAGCACTTTATTGTCACCAAATTTCCAGGTTTTATGACGCACCAGTAAAAATTTACAGCATTTCAATGTTGCAAACTTTAATAGTTATATTACGCACAGCATAAAAGTTTGTAAATTTTTTACTCAAGGGTAGCACTGTTATACCGATATATCAAATTGACAATAGTACATTACTGCCACAAAATTTCGAGGTTTTATGACATATCTGTAAAAAGTTACAGCATTTCAATGTTGAAAACTTTGATAATTATATTAAGCACAGTTTAAAAATTAGTGAACTTTGAAGGTTCATCATTGTTTTATTTTTTACTCAAGGGTACATAGTACATTATTGTAGCATTGTTATGCCGATATCTCAAATTGACAATAGTACTTTATTGTCATAAAATTTCGAGGTCTTATGAGTCTCCAGTAAAATGTTACAGCATTTCAATATTGCAAACTTTGATAGTTATATTACGCACAGTATAAAAGTTAGTGAATTTTAAAGTTGCATCAGTGTTTCATTTTTTAGTCAAGGGTAGCACTGTTATACCGATGTCTCAAATTGATAATAGTGCTTTATTGTCACAAAATTTCCAGGTTTTATGACGCACCAGTAAAAAGTTACAGCATTTCAATGTTGCAAACTTTGATAGTTATATTAAAATTTGAAGTTTCATCAGTGTTTCATTTTTTACTCAAGGGTAGCACTGTTATACCGATATCTCAAATTGACAATAGTATTTTATTGTCACAAACTTTCAAGGTTTTATGATGCACCAGTAAGAAGATACAGCATTTCAATGTTGAAAACTTTGATAGTTATACTACGAACACTATAAAAGTTAGTGAATTTTGAAGCTGCATCAGTGCTTCATGTTTTACTCAAAGGTAGCACTGTTATACAGATATCTCAAATTGACAGTATTACTTTATTGTTACAAAATTTCAAGGTCTTATGGCGATCCACTAAAAAGTTACAGCATTTCAATGTTGCAAACGTTGATAGTTATATTCCCACAGTATAAAAGTTGGTGAATTTTGAACTTGCATCAGTGTTTCATTTTTTACTCAAAGGTAGCAGTGTTATACCGATATTTCAAATTTACAATAGTACTATATTGTCACAAAATTTCAAGGTCTTATGACGCACCAGTAAAAAGTTACAGCATTTCAATGTTGCAAACTTTGATAGTTATATTACGCACAGTATAAAAGTTAGTGAATTTTTAAGTTGCATCCGTGTTTCATTTTTTGCTCAAGCACTGTTATACCGATATCTCAAATTGACAATAGTACATTATTGCCACAAAATTTCAAGGTTTTATGACATAACAGTAAAAAGTTACAGCATTTCAATGTTGAAAACTTTGATAATTATATTAAGCACAATTTAAAAATTAGTGAACTTTGAAGTTGCATCATTCTCTTATTTTTTACTCAAGGGTACATAGTACATTATTGTAGCACTGTTATGACGTTATCTCAAATTGACAATAGTACTTTATTGTCACTAAATTTCCAGGTTTGGTGACGCACCAGTAAAAAGTTACAGCATTTCAATGTTGCAAACTTTGATAGTTATATTACACACAGCATAAAAGTTTGTAAATTTGTTACTCAAGGGTAGCACTGTTATACCGATATCTCAAATTGACAAATAAACTTTATTGTCACAAAATTTCGAGCTCTTATGACGCACCAGTAAAAAGTTACAGCATTTCAATGTTGCAAACTTTAATAGTTATATTACGCACAATATAAAAAATAATGAATTTTGAAGTTGCATCCGTGTTTCATTTTTTAGTCAAGGGTAGCACTGTAATACCGATATCTCAAATTGACAATAGTACATTATTGCCACAAAATTTCGAGGTTTTATGACATATCAGTAAAAAGTTACAGCATTTCGATGTTGAAAACTTTGATAATTATATTAAGCACAGTATAAAAATTAGTGAACTTTTAAGTTTCATCATTGTTTTATTTTTTACTCAAGGGTACATAGTACATTATTGTAGCACTGTTATGCCGATATCTCAAATTGACATAATACTTTATTGCCATTAAATTTCGAGGTCTTATGAGTCTCCAGTAAAAAGTTACAGCATTTCAATGTTGCAAACTTTGTAGTTATATTACCCACAGTATAAAAGTTAGTGAATTTTTAACTTGCATCAGTGTTTCATTTTTTACTCAAAGGTAGCAGTGTTATACCGATATTTCAAATTTACAATAGTACTATATTGTCACAAAATTTCATGGTCTTATGACGCACCAGTAAGAAGTTACAGCATTTCAATGTTGCAAACTTTGACAGTTATATTACGCACAGTATAAAAGTTAGTGAATTTTAAAGTTGCATCAGTGTTTCATTTTTTAGTGAAGGGTAGCACTGTTATAACGATGTCTCAAATTGATAATAGTACTTTATTATCACAAAATTTCCAGGTATTATGACGCACCAGTAAAAAGTAGCTGCATTTCAATGTTGCAAACTTTGATAGTTATATTAAAATTTGAAGTTTCATCAGTATTTCATTTGTTACTCAAGAGTAGCACTGTTATACCGATATCTCAAATTGACAATAGTATTTTATTGTCACAAACTTTCAAGGTCTTATGACGCACCAGTAAAAAGTTACAGCATTTCAATGTTGAAAACTTTGATAGTTATACTACGCACAGTATAAAAGTTTGTCAACATTGAATTTGCATCAGTGTTTCATTTTTTACTCAAAATTAACACTGTTATACTGATATTTCAAATTGACAATAGTATTTTATTGTCACAAAATTTCAAGGTCTTATGACGCACCAGTAAAAAGTTACAGCATTTCAATATTGAAAACTTTGATATTTATATTACGCACAGTAAAAAAGTTATTGAATTTTGAAGTTTCATCAGTGTTTCTTTTTTTACTCGAAGACAGCACTGTTATACCGATATCTCAAATTGACAATAGTACATTATTGTCACAAAATTTCGAGGTCTTATGACGCACCAGTAAAAAGTTACAGCATTTCAATGTTGCAAACTTTGTAGTTATATTACGCACAGTATACAATTTAGTGAATTTTGAAGTTGTATCAGTGTTGCATTTTTTACTCAAGGGTAGCACTGTTATATCGATAAATCAAATTGACAATAGTACTTTATTGTCACAAAATTTCAAGGTCTTATGACGCTCCAGTAAAAGGGTACAGCATTTCAATGTTGCAAACTTTGATAGTTATATTACGCACAGTATAAAAGTTAGTGAATTTTAAAGTTGCATCAGTGTTTCATTTTTTAGTCAAGGGTAGCACTGCTATACCGATGTCTCAAATTGATAATAGTGCTTTATTGTCACTAAATTTCCAGATTTTATGACGCACCAGTAAAAAGTTACAACATTTCAAAGTTGCAAACTTTGATAGTTATATTAAAATTTGAAGTTTCATCAGTGTTGCATTTTTTACTCAAGGGTAGCACTGTTATACCGATATCTCAAATTGGCAATAGTACTTTATTGTCCCCAACTTTCAAGATTTTATGACGCACCAGTTAAAAGTGACAGGATTTCAATATTGAAAAGTTTGATAGTTATACTACGCACAGTATAAAACTTAATGAATTTTGAAGTTGCTTCAGTGTTTCATTTTTTGTTCACGGGTAGCACTATTATACCGATATCTCAAATTGACAATAGCACTTAACTGTCACAAAATTTCGAGGTTTTATGAAGCACCAGTAAAAAGTTACAGCATTTCAAAGTTGCAAACTTTGATAGTTATATTACGCACAGTATAAAAGTAAGTGAATTTTGAAGTTGCATCAGTGTTTCATTTTCTACTCAAAGGTACCATTTTTATACCGATATTTCAAATTTACAATAGTACTATGTTGTCAGAAAATTTCAAGGTCTTATGACGCACCAGTAAAAAGTTACAACATTTCAATGTTACAAACTTTGATAGTTATATTACGCACAGTATAAAAGTTAGTGAATTTTAAAGTTGCATCCGTGTTTCATTTTTTGCTCAAGGGTAGCACTGTTATACCGATATCTCAAATTGATAATAGTACATTATTGCCACAAAATTTCGAGGTTTTATGACATATCAGTAAAAAGTTACAGCATTTCAATGTTGAAAACTTTGATAATTATATTAAGAACAATTTAAAAATTAGTGAACTTTGAAGTTGCATCATTCTTTTATTTTTTACTCAAGGGTACATAGTACATTATTGTAGCACTGTTATGCCGTTATCTCAAATTGACAATAGCACTTTATTGTCACCAAATTTCCAGGTTTTATGACGCACCAGTAAAAATTTACAGCATTTCAATGTTGCAAACTTTAATAGTTATATTACGCACAGCATAAAAGTTTGTAAATTTTTTACTCAAGGGTAGCACTGTTATACCGATATATCAAATTGACAATAGTACATTACTGCCACAAAATTTCGAGGTTTTATGACATATCTGTAAAAAGTTACAGCATTTCAATGTTGAAAACTTTGATAATTATATTAAGCACAGTTTAAAAATTAGTGAACTTTGAAGGTTCATCATTGTTTTATTTTTTACTCAAGGGTACATAGTACATTATTGTAGCATTGTTATGCCGATATCTCAAATTGACAATAGTACTTTATTGTCATAAAATTTCGAGGTCTTATGAGTCTCCAGTAAAATGTTACAGCATTTCAATGTTGCAAACTTTGATAGTTATATTACGCACAGTATAAAAGTTAGTGAATTTTAAAGTTGCATCAGTGTTTCATTTTTTAGTCAAGGGTAGCACTGTTATACCGATGTCTCAAATTGATAATAGTGCTTTATTGTCACAAAATTTCCAGGTTTTATGACGCACCAGTAAAAAGTTACAGCATTTCAATGTTGCAAACTTTGACAGTTATATTAAAATTTGAAGTTTCATCAGTGTTTCATTTTTTACTCAAGGGTAGCACTGTTATACCGATATCTCAAATTGACAATAGTATTTTATTGTCACAAACTTTCAAGGTTTTATGATGCACCAGTAAGAAGATACAGCATTTCAATGTTGAAAACTTTGATAGTTATACTACGAACACTATAAAAGTTAGTGAATTTTGAAGCTGCATCAGTGCTTCATGTTTTACTCAAAGGTAGCACTGTTATACAGATATCTCAAATTGACAGTAGTACTTCATTGTTACAAAATTTCAAGGTCTTATGGCGATCCACTAAAAAGTTACAGCATTTCAATGTTGCAAACGTTGATAGTTATATTCCCACAGTATAAAAGTTAGTGAATTTTGAACTTGCATCAGTGTTTCATTTTTTACTCAAAGGTAGCAGTGTTATACCGATATTTCAAATTTACAATAGTACTATATTGTCACAGAATTTCAAGGTCTTATGACGCACCAGTAAAAAGTTACAGCATTTCAATGTTGCAAACTTTGATAATTATATTACCCACAGTATAAAAGTAAATGAATTTTAAAGTTGCATCAGTGTTTCATTTTTTAGTCAACGGTAGCACTGTTATACCGATGTCTCAAATTGATAATAGTGCTTTATTGTCACAAAATTTCCAGGTTTTGTGACGCACCAGTAAAAAGTTACAACATTTCAAAGTTGCAAACTTTGATAGTTATATTAAAATTTGAAGTTTCATCAGTGTTGCATTTTTTACTCAAGGGTAGCACTGTTATACCGATATCTCAAATTGGCAATAGTACTTTATTGTCCCCAACTTTGAAGATTTTATGACGCACCAGTTAAAAGTGACAGCATTTCAATATTGAAAAGTTTGATAGTTATACTACGCACAGTATAAAACTTAATGAATTTTGAAGTTGCATCAGTGTTTCATTTTTTGTTCAAGGGTAGCACTATTATACCGATATCTCAAATTGACAATAGCACTTAACTGTCACAAAATTTCGAGGTTTTATGACGCACCAGTAAAAAGTTACAGCATTTCAATGTTGCAAACTTTGTAGTTATATTACGCACAGTATACAATTTATTGAAATTTGAAGTTGCATCAGTGTTTCATCTTTTACTCAAGGGTAGAACTGTTATATCGATATCTCAAATTGACAATAGTACTTTATTGTCACAATATTTCTAGGTCTTATGACGCACCAGTAAAAAGTTACAGCATTTCAATGTTGCAAACTTTGATAATTATATTACCCACAGTATAAAAGTAAATGAATTTTAAAGTTGCATCAGTGTTTCATTTTTTAGTCAACGGTAGCACTGTTATACCGATGTCTCAAATTGATAATAGTGCTTTATTGTCACAAAATTTCCAGGTTTTATGACGCACCAGTAAAAAGTTACAGCATTTCAATGTTGCAAACTTTGATAGTTATATTACGCACAGCATAAAAGTTTGTAAATTTTTTACTCAAGGGTAGCACTGTTATACCGATATCTCAAATTGACAAAAGAACTTTATTGTCACAAAATTTCGAGCTCTTATGACGCACCAGTAAAAAGTTACAGCATTTCAATGTTGCAAACTTTGATAGTTATATTACGCACAATATAAAAAATAATGAATTTTGAAGTTGCATCCGTGTTTCATTTTTTAGTCAAGGGTAGCACTGTAATACCGATATCTCAAATTGACAATAGTATATTATTGCCACAAAATTTCGAGGTTTTATGACATATCAGTAAAAAGTTACAGCATTTCGATGTTGAAAACTTTGATAATTATATTAAGCACAGTATAAAAATTAGTGAACTTTTAAGTTTCATCATTGTTTTATTTTTTACTCAAGGGTACATAGTACATTATTGTAGCACTGTTATGCCGATATCTCAAATTGACATAATACTTTATTGCCATTAAATTTCGAGGTCTTATGAGTCTCCAGTAAAAAGTTACAGCATTTCAATGTTGCAAACTTTGTAGTTATATTACCCACAGTATAAAAGTTAGTGAATTTTTAACTTGCATCAGTGTTTCATTTTTTACTCAAAGGTAGCAGTGTTATACCGATATTTCAAATTTACAATAGTACTATATTGTCACAAAATTTCAAGGTCTTATGACGCACCAGTAAGAAGTTACAGCATTTCAATGTTGCAAACTTTGACAGTTATATTACGTACAGTATAAAAGTTAGTGAATTTTAAAGTTGCATCAGTGTTTCATTTTTTAGTCAAGGGTAGCACTGTTATAACGATGTCTCAAATTGATAATAGTACTTTATTATCACAAAATTTCCAGGTATTATGACGCACCAGTAAAAAGTAGCTGCATTTCAATGTTGCAAACTTTGATAGTTATATTAAAATTTGAAGTTTCATCAGTATTTCATTTGTTACTCAAGAGTAGCACTGTTATACCGATATCTCAAATTGACAATAGTATTTTATTGTCACAAACTTTCAAGGTCTTATGACGCACCAGTAAAAAGTTACAGCATTTCAATGTTGAAAACTTTGATAGTTATACTACGCACAGTATAAAAGTTTGTGAACATTGAATTTGCATCAGTGTTTCATTTTTTACTCAAAATTAACACTGTTATACTGATATTTCAAATTGACAATAGTATTTTATTGTCACAAAATTTCAAGGTCTTATGACGCACCAGTAAAAAGTTACAGCATTTCAATATTGAAAACTTTGATATTTATATTTCGCACAGTAAAAAAGTTATTGAATTTTGAAGTTGCATCAGTGTTTCATTTTTTAGTCAAGGGTAGCACTGTTATACCGATATCTCAAATTGACAATAGTACATTATTGTCACAAAATTTCGAGGTTTTAAGACGCACCAGTAAAAAGTTACAGCATTTCAATGTTGCAAACTTTGTAGTTATATTACGCACAGTATACAATTTAGTGAATTTTGAAGTTGTATCAGTGTTGCATTTTTTACTCAAGGGTAGCACTGTTATATCGATAAATCAAATTGACAATAGTACTTTATTGTCACAAAATTTCGAGGTCTTATGACGCTAAAGTAAAAGGGTACAGCATTTCAATGTTGCAAACTTTGATAGTTATATTACGCACAGTATAAAAGTTAGTGAATTTTAAAGTTGCATCAGTGTTTCATTTTTTAGTCAAGGGTAGCACTGTTATACCGATGTCTCAAATTGATAATAGTGCTTTATTGTCACAAAATTTCCAGCTTTTATGACGCACCAGTAAAAAGTTACAACATTTCAAAGTTGCAAACTTTGATAGTTATATTAAAATTTGAAGTTTCATCAGTGTTGCATTTTTTACTCAAGGGTAGCACTGTTATACCGATATCTCAAATTGGCAATAGTACTTTATTGTCCCCAACTTTCAAGATTTTATGACGCACCAGTTAAAAGTGACAGGATTTCAATATTGAAAAGTTTGATAGTTATACTACGCACAGTATAAAACTTAATGAATTTTGAAGTTGCTTCAGTGTTTCATTTTTTGTTCACGGGTAGCACTATTATACCGATATCTCAAATTGACAATAGCACTTAACTGTCACAAAATTTCGAGGTTTTATGAAGCACCAGTAAAAAGTTACAGCATTTCAAAGTTGCAAACTTTGATAGTTATATTACGCACAGTATAAAAGTAAGTGAATTTTGAAGTTGCATCAGTGTTTCATTTTCTACTCAAAGGTACCATTTTTATACCGATATTTCAAATTTACAATAGAACTATGTTGTCAGAAAATTTCAAGGTCTTATGACGCACCAGTAAAAAGTTACAACATTTCAATGTTACAAACTTTGATAGTTATATTACGCACAGTATAAAAGTTAGTGAATTTTAAAGTTGCATCCGTGTTTCATTTTTTGCTCAAGGGTAGCACTGTTATACCGATATCTCAAATTGATAATAGTACATTATTGCCACAAAATTTCGAGGTTTTATGACATATCAGTAAAAAGTTACAGCATTTCAATGTTGAAAACTTTGATAATTATATTAAGCACAGTTTAAAAATTAGTGAACTTTGAAGGTTCATCATTGTTTTATTTTTTACTCAAGTGTACATAGTACATTATTGTAGCATTGTTATGCCGATATCTCAAATTGACAATAGTACTTTATTGTCATAAAATTTCGAGGTCTTATGAGTCTCCAGTAAAATGTTACAGCATTTCAATGTTGCAAACTTTGATAGTTATATTACGCACAGTATAAAAGTTAGTGAATTTTAAAGTTGCATCAGTGTTTCATTTTTTAGTCAAGGGTAGCACTGTTATACCTATGTCTCAAATTGATAATAGTGCTTTATTGTCACAAAATTTCCAGGTTTTATGACGCACCAGTAAAAAGTTACAGCATTTCAATATTGCAAACTTTGATAGTTATATTAAAATTTGAAGTTTCATCAGTGTTTCATTTTTTACTCAAGGGTAGCACTGTTATACCGATATCTCAAATTGACAATAGTATTTTATTGTCACAAACTTTCAAGGTTTTATGATGCACCAGTAAGAAGATACAGCATTTCAATGTTGAAAACTTTGATAGTTATACTACGAACACTATAAAAGTTAGTGAATTTTGAAGCTGCATCAGTGCTTCATGTTTTACTCAAAGGTAGCACTGTTATACAGATATCTCAAATTGACAGTAGTACTTTATTGTTACAAAATTTCAAGGTCTTATGGCGATCCACTAAAAAGTTACAGCATTTCAATGTTGCAAACGTTGATAGTTATATTCCCACAGTATAAAAGTTAGTGAATTTTGAACTTGCATCAGTGTTTCATTTTTTACTCAAAGGTAGCAGTGTTATACCGATATTTCAAATTTATAATAGTACTATATTGTCACAGAATTTCAAGGTCTTATGACGCACCAGTAAAAAGTTACAGCATTTCAATGTTGCAAACTTTGATAATTATATTACCCACAGTATAAAAGTAAATGAATTTTAAAGTTGCATCAGTGTTTCATATTTTAGTCAACGGTAGCACTGTTATACCGATGTCTGAAATTGATAATAGTGCTTTATTGTCACAAAATTTCCAGGTTTTGTGACGCACCAGTAAAAAGTTACAACATTTCAAAGTTGCAAACTTTGATAGTTATATTAAAATTTGAAGTTTCATCAGTGTTGCATTTTTTACTCAAGGGTAGCACTGTTATACCGATATCTCAAATTGGCAATAGTACTTTATTGTCCCCAACTTTCAAGATTTTATGACGCACCAGTTAAAAGTGACAGCATTTCAATATTGAAAAGTTTGATAGTTATACTACGCACAGTATAAAACTTAATGAATTTTGAAGTTGCATCAGTGTTTCATTTTTTGTTCAAGGGTAGCACTATTATACCGATATCTCAAATTGACAATAGCACTTAACTGTCACAAAATTTCGAGGTTTTATGACGCACCAGTAAAAAGTTACAGCATTTCAATGTTGCAAACTTTGTAGTTATATTACGCACAGTATACAATTTATTGAAATTTGAAGTTGCATCAGTGTTTCATCTTTTACTCAAGGGTAGAACTGTTATATCGATATCTCAAATTGACAATAGTACTTTATTGTCACAATATTTCTAGGTCTTATGACGCTCCAGTAAAAGGGTACAGCATTTCAAAGTTGCAAACTTTGATAATTATATTACGCACAGTATAAAAGTAAGTGAATTTTGAAGTTGCATCAGTGTTTCATTTTTTACTCAAAGGTAGCACTGTTATACAGATATCTCAAATTGACAATAGTACATTATTGCCACAAAATTTCGAGGTTTTATGACATATCAGTAAAAAGTTACAGCATTTCAATGTTGAAAACTTTGATAATTATATTAAGCACAATTTAAAAATTAGTGAACTTTGAAGTTGCATCATTCTTTTATTTTTTACTCAAGGGTACATAGTACATTATTGTAGCACTGTTATGCCGTTATCTCAAATTGACAATAGTACTTTATTGTCACCAAATTTCCAGGTTTTATGACGCACCAGTAAAAAGTTACAGCATTTCAATGTTGCAAACTTTGATAGTTATATTACGCACAGCATAAAAGTTTGTAAATTTTTTACTCAAGGGTAGCACTGTTATACCGATATCTCAAATTGACAAAAGAACTTTATTGTCACAAAATTTCGAGGTCTTATGACGCACCAGTAAAAAGTTACAGCATTTCAATATTGCAAACTTTGATAGTTATATTACGCACAATATAAAAAATAATTAATTTTGAAGTTACATCCGTGTTTCATTTTTTACTCAAGGGTAGCACTGTTATACCGATATCTCAAATTGACAATAGTACATTATTGCCACAAAATTTCGAGGTTTTATGACATATCAGTAAAAAGTTACAGCATTTCAATGTTGAAAACTTTGATAATTATATTAAGCACAGTTTAAAAATTAGTGAACTTTGAAGTTTCATCATTGTTTTATTTTTTACTCAGGGGGACATAGTACATTATTGTAGCACTGTTATGTCGATATCTCAAATTGACAATAGTACTTTATTGTCATAAAATTTCGAGGTCTTATGAGTCTCCAGTAAAATGTTACAGCATTTCAATGTTGCAAACTTTGATAGTTATATTACGCACAGTATAAAAGTTAGTGAATTTTAAAGTTGCATCAGTGTTTCATTTTTTAGTCAAGGGTAGCACTGTTATACCGATGTCTCAAATTGATAATAGTGCTTTATTGTCACAAAATTTCCAGGTTTTATGACGCACCAGTAAAAAGTTACAGCATTTCAATGTTGCAAACTTTGATAGTTATATTAAAATTTTAAGTTTCATCAGTGTTTCATTTTTTACTCAAGGGTAGCACAGTTATACCGATATCTCAAATTGACAATAGTATTTTATTGTCACAAACTTTTAAGGTTTTATGATGCACCAGTAAGAAGATACAGCATTTCAATGTTGAAAACTTTGATAGTTATACTACGAACACTATAAAAGTTAGTGAATTTTGAAGCTGCATCAGTGTTTCATGTTTTACTCAAAGGTAGCACTGTTATACAGATATCTCAAATTGACAGTAGTACTTTATTGTTACAAAATTTCAAGGTGTTATGGCGTTCCACTAAAAAGTTACAGCATTTCAATGTTGCAAACTTTGATAGTTATATTACCCACAGTATAAAAGTTAGTGAATTTTGAACTTGCATCAGTGTTTCCTTTTTTACTCAAAGATAGCAGTGTTATACCGATATTTCAAATTTACAATAGTACTATATTGTCACAAAATTTCAAGGTCTTATGACGCACCAGTAAAAAGTTACAGCATTTCAATGTTGCAAACTTTGATAGTTATATTACGCACAGTATAAAAGTTAGTGAATTTTTAAGTTGCATCCGTGTTTCATTTTTTGCTCAAGCACTGTTATACCGATATCTCAAATTGACAATTGTACATTATTGCCACAAAATTTCAAGGTTTTATGACATATCAGTAAAAAGTTACAGCATTTCAATGTTGAAAACTTTGATAATTATATTAAGCACAATTTAAAAATTAGTGAACTTTGAAGTTGCATCATTCTCTTATTTTTTACTCAAAGGTACATAGTACATTATTGTAGCACTGTTATGACGTTATCTCATATTGACAATAGTACTTTATTGTCACTAAATTTCCAGGTTTTGTGACGCACCAGTCAAAAGTTACAGCATTTCAATGTTGCAAACTTTGATAGTTATATTACACACAGCATAAAAGTTTGTAACATTGTTACTCAAGGGTAGCACTGTTACACCGATATCTCAAATTGACAAAAGAACTTTATTGTCACAAAATTTCGAGCTCTTGTGACGCACCAGTAAAAAGTTACAGCATTTCAATGTTGCAAACTTTGATAGTTATATTACGCACAATATAAAAAATAATGAATTTTGAAGTTGCATCCGTGTTTCATTTTTTAGTCAAGGGTAGCACTGTCATACCGATATCTCAAATTGACAATAGTACATTATTGCCACAAAATTTCGAGGTTTTATGACATATCAGTAAAAAAGTTACAGCATTTCGATGTTGAAAACTTTGATAGTTATATTAAGCACAGTATAAAAATTAGTGAACTTTTAAGTTTCATCATTGTTTTATTTTTTACTCAAGGGTACATATTACATTATTGTAGCACTGTTATGCCAATATCTCAAATTGACATAGTACTTTATTGCCATTAAATTTCGAGGTCTTATGAGTCTCCAGTAAAAAGTTACAGCATTTCAATGTTGCAAACTTTGTAGTTATATTACCCACAATATAAAAGTTAGTGAATTTTGAACTTGCATCAGTGTTTCATTTTTTACTCAAAGGTAGGAGTGTTATACCGATATTTCAAATTTACAATAGTACTATATTGTCACAAAATTTCAAGGTCTTATGGCGCACCAGTAAGAAGTTACAGCATTTCAATGTTGCAAACTTTGATAGTTATATTACGCACAGTATAAAAGTTAGTGAATTTTAAAGTTGCATCAGTGTTTCATTTTTTAGTCAAGGGTAGCACTGTTATAACGATGTCTCAAATTGATAATAGTACTTTATTGTCACAAAATTTCCAGGTAGTATGACGCACCAGTAAAAAGTTACAGCATTTCAATGTTGCAAACTTTGATAGTTATATTAAAATTTGAAGTTTCATCAGTGTTTCATTTTTTACTCAAGGGTAGCACTCTTATACCGATATCTCAAATTGACAATAGTATTTTATTGTCACAAACTTTCAAGGTTTTATGATGCACCAGTAAGAAGTTACAGCATTTCAATGCTGAAAACTTTGATAGTTATACTACGCACACTATAAAAGTTTGTGAATTTTGAAGCTGCATCAGTGCTTCATGTTTTACTCAAGGGTAGCACTGTTATACAGATATCTCAAATTGACAATAGTACTTTATTGTCACAAAATTTCGAGGTCTTATGACGCTCCAGTAAAAAGTTACAGCATTTCAATGTTGCAAACTTTGTAGTTATATTAAGCACAGTATAAAATTTAGTGAATTGTGAAGTTGCATCAGTGTTTCATTTTTTAGTCAAGGGTAGCACTGTTATACCGATATCTCAAATTGACAATAGTACATTATTGCCACAAAATTTCGAGGTTTTATGACATATCAGTAAAAAGTTACAGCATTTCGATGTTGAAAACTTTGATAATTATATTAAGCACAGTTTAAAAATTAGTGAACTTTGAAGTTGCATCATTCTCTTATTTTTTACTCAAAGGTACATAGTACATTATTGTAGCACTGTTATGACGTTATCTCAAATTGACATTGTACTTTATTGTCATTAAATTTCGAGGTCTTATGAGCCTCCAGTAAAAAGTTACAGCATATCAATGTTGCCAACTTTGATAGTTATACTACGCACAGTATAAAAGTTTGTGAATTTTAAAGTTGCATCAGTGTTTCATTTTTTAATCAAGGGTAGCACTGTTATAACGATGTCTCAAATTGATAATAGTACTTTATTGTCACAAAATTTCCAGGTATTATGACGCACCAGTAAAAAGTTACAGCATTTCAATGTTGCAAACTTTGATAGTTATATTAAAATTTGAAGTTTCATCAGTGTTTCATTTTTTACTCAAGGGTAGCACTCTTATACCGATATCTCAAATTGACAATAGTATTTTATTGTCACAAACTTTCAAGGTTTTATGATGCACCAGTAAGAAGTTGCAGCATTTCAATGCTGAAAACTTTGATAGTTATACTACGCACACTATAAAAGTTTGTGAATTTTGAAGCTGCATCAGTGCTTCATGTTTTACTCAAGGGTAGCACTGTTATACAGATATCTCAAATTGACAATAGTACTTTATTGTCACAAAATTTCGAGGTCTTATGACGCTCCAGTAAAAAGTTACAGCATTTCAATGTTGCAAACTTTGTAGTTATATTACCCACAGTATAAAAGTTAGTGAATTTTTAACTTGCATCAGTGTTTCATTTTTTACTCAAAGGTAGCAGTGTTATACCGATATTTCAAATTTACAATAGTACTATATTGTCACAAAATTTCAAGGTCTTATGACGCACCAGTAAGAAGTTACAGCATTTCAATGTTGCAAACTTTGACAGTTATATTACGCACAGTATAAAAGTTAGTGAATTTTAAAGTTGCATCAGTGTTTCATTTTTTAGTCAAGGGTAGCACTGATATAACGATGTCTCAAATTGATAATAGTACTTTATTATCACAAAATTTCCAGGTATTATGACGCACCAGTAAAAAGTAGCTGCATTTCAATGTTGCAAACTTTGATAGTTATATTAAAATTTGAAGTTTCATCAGTATTTCATTTGTTACTCAAGAGTAGCACTGTTATACCGATATCTCAAATTGACAATAGTATTTTATTGTCACAAACTTTCAAGGTCTTATGACGCACCAGTAAAAAGTTACAGCATTTCAATGTTGAAAACTTTGATAGTTATACTACGCACAGTATAAAAGTTTGTGAACATTGAATTTGCATCAGTGTTTCATTTTTTACTCAAAATTAACACTGTTATACTGATATTTCAAATTGCCAATAGTATTTTATTGTCACAAAATTTCAAGGTCTTATGACGCACCAGTAAAAAGTTACAGCATTTCAATATTGAAAACTTTGATATTTATATTACGCACAGTAAAAAAGTTATTGAATTTTGAAGTTGCATCAGTGTTTAATTTTTTAGTCAAGGGTAGCACTGTTATACCGATATCTCAAATTGACAATAGTACATTATTGTCACAAAATTTCGAGGTTTTAAGACGCACCAGTAAAAAGTTACAGCATTTCAATGTTGCAAACTTTGTAGTTATATTACGCACAGTATACAATTTAGTGAATTTTGAAGTTGTATCAGTGTTGCATTTTTTACTCAAGGGTAGCACTGTTATATCGATAAATCAAATTGACAATAGTACTTTATTGTCACAAAATTTCGAGGTCTTATGACGCTAAAGTAAAAGGGTACAGCATTTCAATGTTGCAAACTTTGATAGTTATATTACGCACAGTATAAAAGTTAGTGAATTTTAAAGTTGCATCAGTGTTTCATATTTTAGTCAAGGGTAGCACTGTTATACCGATGTCTCAAATTGATAATAGTGCTTTATTGTCACAAAATTTCCAGGTTTTATGACGCACCAGTAAAAAGTTACAACATTTCAAAGTTGCAAACTTTGATAGTTATATTAAAATTTGAAGTTTCATCAGTGTTGCATTTTTTACTCAAGGGTAGCACTGTTATACCGATATCTCAAATTGGCAATAGTACTTTATTGTCCCCAACTTTCAAGATTTTATGACGCACCAGTTAAAAGTGACAGGATTTCAATATTGAAAAGTTTGATAGTTATACTACGCACAGTATAAAACTTAATGAATTTTGAAGTTGCTTCAGTGTTTCATTTTTTGTTCACGGGTAGCACTATTATACCGATATCTCAAATTGACAATAGCACTTAACTGTCACAAAATTTCGAGGTTTTATGAAGCACCAGTAAAAAGTTACAGCATTTCAAAGTTGCAAACTTTGATAGTTATATTACGCACAGTATAAAAGTAAGTGAATTTTGAAGTTGCATCAGTGTTTCATTTTCTACTCAAAGATACCATTTTTATACCGATATTTCAAATTTACAATAGTACTATGTTGTCAGAAAATTTCAAGGTCTTATGACGCACCAGTAAAAAGTTACAACATTTCAATGTTACAAACTTTGATAGTTATATTACGCACAGTATAAAAGTTAGTGAATTTTAAAGTTGCATCCGTGTTTCATTTTTTGCTCAAGGGTAGCACTGTTATACCGATATCTCAAATTGATAATAGTACATTATTGCCACAAAATTTCGAGGTTTTATGACATATCAGTAAAAAGTTACAGCATTTCAATGTTGAAAACTTTGATAATTATATTAAGCACAGTTTAAAAATTAGTGAACTTTGAAGGTTCATCATTGTTTTATTTTTTACTCAAGTGTACATAGTACATTATTGTAGCATTGTTATGCCGATATCTCAAATTGACAATAGTACTTTATTGTCATAAAATTTCGAGGTCTTATGAGTCTCCAGTAAAATGTTACAGCATTTCAATGTTGCAAACTTTGATAGTTATATTACGCACAGTATAAAAGTTAGTGAATTTTAAAGTTGCATCAGTGTTTCATTTTTTAGTCAAGGGTAGCACTGTTATACCGATGTCTCAAATTGATAATAGTGCTTTATTGTCACAAAATTTCCAGGTTTTATGACGCACCAGTAAAAAGTTACAGCATTTCAATATTGCAAACTTTGATAGTTATATTAAAATTTGAAGTTTCATCAGTGTTTCATTTTTTACTCAAGGGTAGCACTGTTATACCGATATCTCAAATTGACAATAGTATTTTATTGTCACAAACTTTCAAGGTTTTATGATGCACCAGTAAGAAGATACAGCATTTCAATGTTGAAAACTTTGATAGTTATACTACGAACACTATAAAAGTTAGTGAATTTTGAAGCTGCATCAGTGCTTCATGTTTTACTCAAAGGTAGCACTGTTATACAGATATCTCAAATTGACAGTAGTACTTTATTGTTACAAAATTTCAAGGTCTTATGGCGATCCACTAAAAAGTTACAGCATTTCAATGTTGCAAACGTTGATAGTTATATTCCCACAGTATAAAAGTTAGTGAATTTTGAACTTGCATCAGTGTTTCATTTTTTACTCAAAGGTAGCAGTGTTATACCGATATTTCAAATTTATAATAGTACTATATTGTCACAGAATTTCAAGGTCTTATGACGCACCAGTAAAAAGTTACAGCATTTCAATGTTGCAAACTTTGATAATTATATTACCCACAGTATAAAAGTAAATGAATTTTAAAGTTGCATCAGTGTTTCATTTTTTAGTCAACGGTAGCACTGTTATACCGATGTCTCAAATTGATAATAGTGCTTTATTGTCACAAAATTTCCAGGTTTTGTGACGCACCAGTAAAAAGTTACAACATTTCAAAGTTGCAAACTTTGATAGTTATATTAAAATTTGAAGTTTCATCAGTGTTGCATTTTTTACTCAAGGGTAGCACTGTTATACCGATATCTCAAATTGGCAATAGTACTTTATTGTCCCCAACTTTCAAGATTTTATGACGCACCAGTTAAAAGTGACAGCATTTCAATATTGAAAAGTTTGATAGTTATACTACGCACAGTATAAAACTTAATGAATTTTGAAGTTGCATCAGTGTTTCATTTTTTGTTCAAGGGTAGCACTATTATACCGATATCTCAAATTGACAATAGCACTTAACTGTCACAAAATTTCGAGGTTTTATGACGCACCAGTAAAAAGTTACAGCATTTCAATGTTGCAAACTTTGTAGTTATATTACGCACAGTATACAATTTATTGAAATTTGAAGTTGCATCAGTGTTTCATCTTTTACTCAAGGGTAGAACTGTTATATCGATATCTCAAATTGACAATAGTACTTTATTGTCACAATATTTCCAGGTCTTATGACGCTCCAGTAAAAGGGTACAGCATTTCAAAGTTGCAAACTTTGATAATTATATTACGCACAGTATAAAAGTAAGTGAATTTTGAAGTTGCATCAGTGTTTCATTTTTTACTCAAAGGTAGCACTGTTATACAGATATCTCAAATTGACAATAGTACATTATTGCCACAAAATTTCGAGGTTTTATGACATATCAGTAAAAAGTTACAGCATTTCAATGTTGAAAACTTTGATAATTATATTAAGCACAATTTAAAAATTAGTGAACTTTGAAGTTGCATCATTCTTTTATTTTTTACTCAAGGGTACATAGTACATTATTGTAGCACTGTTATGCCGTTATCTCAAATTGACAATAGTACTTTATTGTCACCAAATTTCCAGGTTTTATGACGCACCAGTAAAAAGTTACAGCATTTCAATGTTGCAAACTTTGATAGTTATATTACGCACAGCATAAAAGTTTGTAAATTTTTTACTCAAGGGTAGCACTCTTATACCGATATCTCAAATTGACAAAAGAACTTTATTGTCACAAAATTTCGAGGTCTTATGACGCACCAGTAAAAAGTTACAGCATTTCAATATTGCAAACTTTGATAGTTATATTACGCACAATATAAAAAATAATTAATTTTGAAGTTACATCCGTGTTTCATTTTTTACTCAAGGGTAGCACTGTTATACCGATATCTCAAATTGACAATAGTACATTATTGCCACAAAATTTCGAGGTTTTATGACATATCAGTAAAAAGTTACAGCATTTCAATGTTGAAAACTTTGATAATTATATTAAGCACAGTTTAAAAATTAGTGAACTTTGAAGTTTCATCATTGTTTTATTTTTTACTCAGGGGGACATAGTACATTATTGTAGCACTGTTATGTCGATATCTCAAATTGACAATAGTACTTTATTGTCATAAAATTTCGAGGTCTTATGAGTCTCCAGTAAAATGTTACAGCATTTCAATGTTGCAAACTTTGATGGTTATATTACGCACAGTATAAAAGTTAGTGAATTTTAAAGTTGCATCAGTGTTTCATTTTTTAGTCAAGGGTAGCACTGTTATACCGATGTCTCAAATTGATAATAGTGCTTTATTGTCACAAAATTTCCAGGTTTTATGACGCACCAGTAAAAAGTTACAGCATTTCAATGTTGCAAACTTTGATAGTTATATTAAAATTTTAAGTTTCATCAGTGTTTCATTTTTTACTCAAGGGTAGCAGAGTTATACCGATATCTCAAATTGACAATAGTATTTTATTGTCACAAACTTTCAAGGTTTTATGATGCACCAGTAAGAAGATACAGCATTTCAATGTTGAAAACTTTGATAGTTATACTACGAACACTATAAAAGTTAGTGAATTTTGAAGCTGCATCAGTGCTTCATGTTTTACTCAAAGGTAGCACTGTTATACAGATATCTCAAATTGACAGTAGTACTTTATTGTTACAAAATTTCAAGGTGTTATGGCGTTCCACTAAAAAGTTACAGCATTTCAATGTTGCAAACTTTGATAGTTATATTACCCACAGTATAAAAGTTAGTGAATTTTGAACTTGCATCAGTGTTTCCTTTTTTACTCAAAGATAGCAGTGTTATACCGATATTTCAAATTTACAATAGTACTATATTGTCACAAAATTTCAAGGTCTTATGACGCACCAGTAAAAAGTTACAGCATTTCAATGTTGCAAACTTTGATAGTTATATTACGCACAGTATAAAAGTTAGTGAATTTTTAAGTTGCATCCGTGTTTCATTTTTTGCTCAAGCACTGTTATACCGATATCTCAAATTGACAATAGTACATTATTGCCACAAAATTTCAAGGTTTTATGACATATCAGTAAAAAGTTACAGCATTTCAATGTTGAAAACTTTGATAATTATATTAAGCACAATTTAAAAATTAGTGAACTTTGAAGTTGCATCATTCTCTTATTTTTTACTCAAAGGTACATAGTACATTATTGTAGCACTGTTATGACGTTATCTCATATTGACAATAGTACTTTATTGTCACTAAATTTCCAGGTTTTGTGACGCACCAGTCAAAAGTTACAGCATTTCAATGTTGCAAACTTTGATAGTTATATTACACACAGCATAAAAGTTTGTAACATTGTTACTCAAGGGTAGCACTGTTACACCGATATCTCAAATTGACAAAAGAACTTTATTGTCACAAAATTTCGAGCTCTTG
Source organism: Clusia tigrina (assembly GCA_920105625.2). Taxonomy (NCBI): domain Eukaryota; kingdom Metazoa; phylum Arthropoda; class Insecta; order Diptera; family Clusiidae; genus Clusia; species Clusia tigrina. The sequence continues at coordinate 295,700,504 of OV050030.1, read as the reverse complement.
TGACGCACCAGTAAAAAGTTACAGCATTTCAATGTTGCAAACTTTGATAGTTATATTACGCACAATATAAAAAATAATGAATTTTGAAGTTGCATCCGTGTTTCATTTTTTAGTCAAGGGTAGCACTGTCATACCGATATCTCAAATTGACAATAGTACATTATTGCCACAAAATTTCGAGGTTTTATGACATATCAGTAAAAAAGTTACAGCATTTCGATGTTGAAAACTTTGATAGTTATATTAAGCACAGTATAAAAATTAGTGAACTTTTAAGTTTCATCATTGTTTTATTTTTTACTCAAGGGTACATATTACATTATTGTAGCACTGTTATGCCAATATCTCAAATTGACATAGTACTTTATTGCCATTAAATTTCGAGGTCTTATGAGTCTCCAGTAAAAAGTTACAGCATTTCAATGTTGCAAACTTTGTAGTTATATTATCCACAATATAAAAGTTAGTGAATTTTGAACTTGCATCAGTGTTTCATTTTTTACTCAAAGGTAGGAGTGTTATACCGATATTTCAAATTTACAATAGTACTATATTGTCACAAAATTTCAAGGTCTTATGGCGCACCAGTAAGAAGTTACAGCATTTCAATGTTGCAAACTTTGATAGTTATATTACGCACAGTATAAAAGTTAGTGAATTTTAAAGTTGCATCAGTGTTTCATTTTTTAGTCAAGGGTAGCACTGTTATAACGATGTCTCAAATTGATAATAGTACTTTATTGTCACAAAATTTCCAGGTAGTATGACGCACCAGTAAAAAGTTACAGCATTTCAATGTTGCAAACTTTGATAGTTATATTAAAATTTGAAGTTTCATCAGTGTTTCATTTTTTACTCAAGGGTAGCACTCTTATACCGATATCTCAAATTGACAATAGTATTTTATTGTCACAAACTTTCAAGGTTTTATGATGCACCAGTAAGAAGTTACAGCATTTCAATGCTGAAAACTTTGATAGTTATACTACGCACACTATAAAAGTTTGTGAATTTTGAAGCTGCATCAGTGCATCATGTTTTACTCAAGGGTAGCACTGTTATACAGATATCTCAAATTGACAATAGTACTTTATTGTCACAAAATTTCGAGGTCTTATGACGCTCCAGTAAAAAGTTACAGCATTTCAATGTTGCAAACTTTGTAGTTATATTAAGCACAGTATAAAATTTAGTGAATTGTGAAGTTGCATCAGTGTTTCATTTTTTAGTCAAGGGTAGCACTGTTATACCGATATCTCAAATTGACAATAGTACATTATTGCCACAAAATTTCGAGGTTTTATGACATATCAGTAAAAAGTTACAGCATTTCGATGTTGAAAACTTTGATAATTATATTAAGCACAGTTTAAAAATTAGTGAACTTTGAAGTTGCATCATTCTCTTATTTTTTACTCAAAGGTACATAGTACATTATTGTAGCACTGTTATGACGTTATCTCAAATTGACATTGTACTTTATTGTCATTAAATTTCGAGGTCTTATGAGCCTCCAGTAAAAAGTTACAGCATATCAATGTTGCCAACTTTGATAGTTATACTACGCACAGTATAAAAGTTTGTGAATTTTAAAGTTGCATCAGTGTTTCATTTTTTAGTCAAGGGTAGCACTGTTATAACGATGTCTCAAATTGATAATAGTACTTTATTGTCACAAAATTTCCAGGTATTATGACGCACCAGTAAAAAGTTACAGCATTTCAATGTTGCAAACTTTGATAGTTATATTAAAATTTGAAGTTTCATCAGTGTTTCATTTTTTACTCAAGGGTAGCACTCTTATACCGATATCTCAAATTGACAATAGTATTTTATTGTCACAAACTTTCAAGGTTTTATGATGCACCAGTAAGAAGTTACAGCATTTCAATGCTGAAAACTTTGATAGTTATACTACGCACACTATAAAAGTTTGTGAATTTTGAAGCTGCATCAGTGCTTCATGTTTTACTCAAGGGTAGCACTGTTATACAGATATCTCAAATTGACAATAGTACTTTATTGTCACAAAATTTCGAGGTCTTATGACGCTCCAGTAAAAAGTTACAGCATTTCAATGTTGCAAACTTTGTAGTTATATTAAGCACAGTATAAAATTTAGTGAATTGTGAAGTTGCATCAGTGTTTCATTTTTTAGTCAAGGGTAGCACTGTTATACCGATATCTCAAATTGACAATAGTACATTATTGCCACCCCTACGCTGGGTAGTCACCTTGTTGCGGTGTAGGGGCTTACTGTGTGCTGGAACATGGCACATGAAAGACGGTGACATGGTCCAGTTACGCAAACTAAGAACTACCTTCAACGCACAGGTTGAAAGTAGTTTTCTACGATTCCTGCTCAGTCGTTAAGGCTAGTTAGTAGTCGTACTGGCCAATATCGAACGTCTCACTGAGACCGCCGGATCGCCTAGACACTAACAATTGGTCAGCCCTTCGGGGAAGTGCGGCAATTACTTTACAGACCAATGGCCCACTTTCAGTACGGTCATGTCTGTGCTGGACTTGGGTCGCCGATTGCCGGGCGGGGGAGAGAGAAAACTCCCTGGGGCAGGGTTCACCAGACATATTGGCCCATAAAAAAAAACACCCTAAATTCACGGTGGAACAGCTATGCCAGTGAGCTTGCTTGACGGGGTAGAGTCAAGCTTAATAGCGAACTCCGTACGAGGTCCGGCGAACCTACGGTTTTAATTAGCCTTACCACGGGGGCGCCCGTGGGTGACCAAAACGCAAAAGAAAACTAAAGAAAAATATATGGAAAACTTAAGCCTATATGAAAAAAAAATGGACTGCACACCTTCAAATGTGCATATTGTGGCTACAATGAGCCAACAGCCATCATTGGCCGAGGGGGCATCTGGTCCCATCGACAATGAAAGCATGGAGCACGACCTGTTGGGGGGGGCACCCGGTCCCTTAACCGACAGGCCGGAGGAGATGGACATCCCACTTAGCCAGGAATCGGCTGGGGTGTCTATCTCCTCAGAACAGGAGAGAAATCTTCTTGAACCTGCTCCAGAGAAGATTCCAAAACTTAGGGTGAAGCTGTCCGGAGCTGGACGTAAACGTTTTAAGGCTTTGCTTGCCAGGGGCATATCGCTGGAAACAGCTCGGTCCTTGACGGCAAATCCAGCCAACGTGTCTGCGCGATGGACCCCTAAAAGATCCCGTTCAGATGGCTCCACGCCGACATCGAACTCCAGGCCGACAAAGCGGTTTGCACAAGAGGGCAACAAAAACATTGATAAAATGTCAATAGTGCCCCCAGCGGACCCGCCGGTGTGTGGTGAGATGAAGGAGGCGGAGACCTTACTTGGGGGCGAACCTGGTCCCAGTAAGAGGGTGGCGAGTGTCTCTGAAAGACATGGCGTGCAGGGCGCCTCCTTGGGGGTCCCCTGCTCAAAGCCTACTCTAGCGGAGACAGTCTGCTCCAAAAAGATAGGGGTTATACCTAGCAATTTCCCGGAGGGCATATGGTCCACTGAAGAAATTGGGAAGGTACAACGGTGCATTCTCGACAAGATGTTCGAGACTCGTGGGGGCCCAGTGAAGCCACACTTTGCAGGCTGTAGTTTCAAGCCTGGATGGTTGACGATCAACTGTCTGGACGACGAAACCGTAGCCTGGGCTGAAGAATGGATACCAGCCATGAAGCCATGGGAGGGGGCTGAGTTGAAGGTGGTGGACGAGGCAAAAGTGCCAAAGGCCAAGATCTTCGTTGGCTACTTTCCCGGCTCGGTATCTTGGCAAAATGACCGAATTTTGGGGCAAGTGGAGTCGCAGAATTCGGGCATTAGTGTCAGCGAGTGGCGGGTGCTCCATCGCCTACAAAAAGGTGACCAGGTCGAGCTGGCAATTGCTCTGGACCCCATCTCGTCTGAAAGGGTTGACACACTGGGTAACAAAGTCTACTATGGCTTTGGCAGTGCCCAGCTCCGACCTAGACTGAAGGGGAACAGGGCAAAATCTGCTGTTGGTGTTGAAGAGCAACCAACAACATCTGTTGCAGCGCGGGCAAAGCAGAGTAGCCAGAAGCCGAAAACGGGGCCCATTTTCACAAAGCCAGTACCGAGAGCGGAGAGAGGCAACACACGTGTCCAACGTCCAGGACCATCTGCTCTCTCTGGTAGGCTCAGGAAATGGGAGAGAAAAGACCCGGAGGCTGCGGAAACTTTGCGGAGCACAAAGGGTGGTAAGATCCGCAAGGATCGGTCTGGGAAATAATGTCCCAGGCCCCATCACGAACGCAAAACTCTTGGAAGCAGCTTCACTGTCTCCAAATAAATCTCCACAGGGCTATAGCAGCCTCTTACAGGCTCAGTGCCTTGGTGGAACACCAGAGTCTGGACTTCGTAGCCATTCAAGAACCATGGGCCACAAATGGGCGCATAAATGGTCTGCAGACAAAAGCATGTAAGTTGATCTATGATAATAATGTTGACCGACCGAGGGCAGCGATCATGATCAACAAAAATATTAAATTCCTCCCAATTTCAGAGCTTCTACAACGCGATCTGGTGGCAGTACAGGCAGAAGTGCCTAGTGCCAAAGGGAGGAGAACGGTAGTCCTGGCCTCCATGTACTTACCTGGCGACCCAGAGGACGCGGTATCGCGCGAGCTCCAGCAGCTTACGGAGTACTGTCGCACTCGCAGTCTACAGTGGGTGGTGTGCTGCGACGCAAACGCGCACCACACGGTATGGGGAAGCACGGACACGAACGGGCGAGGTGAGTCACTTCTTGATTTTATTACGACAAACAATCTGGTGGTGGTAAATAGGGGTGACGAGCCTACCTTTATGAATGCGATAAGGGGGGAGGTGTTAGATCTCACCCTAACTAGCGCATTCATATCAAATAACATTTCTAATTGGAGGGTGCTTAATGAGGTCTCCTTGTCGGACCATAGGTACATTTGCTTTGATCTGGGGGGGGAGATTGGAGGCACCTTCGAAATGAGAAATGTTAGGAAGACCAACTGGTCGATATATAACTTTTACTTAGAGCAAAATATTGCGTGCCTTAGTGAAAAAATAAGTAACTCTCAGGAACTAGATCTTGAAGTTAACAAATTAAATAATATAATAATCGAGGCTTTTGAAAGTAGCTGCAATTTAGTTGTGAAGAAACGTTCTAGGAACGTACCCTGGTGGAGCGGGGAGCTAAATGTTTTGCGCAAAAAAGCCCGTCAACTCTTTAATAGGGCCAAGTCTAATGGTGACTGGGCATCTTATAGAAGTGCCTTAACGGCCTATAATAATGAGTTGAGAAGATCTAAGAGAGACTCATGGAAAAAGTACTGTGAGGAGATTGAAACCCTCCCAGCAGCTACCCGACTCCAGAAGTCACTCAATAAAGATCACTCAAACGGACTTTCTACACTCAAGAAGCCTGACGGAAATTTTACGGAGAGCCTGGAAGAGACGGGACAGCTTTTGTTGGACACTCACTTTCCAGGCTGTGCCACTAGCGGAGAGGATAGTGAAATCATCGAGAATACTCGTTTCTTGACGCCTACACGGAGGGAACTCTCACTGGCTCGCAGAATCTTCACCGTCAATAAAACCAAATGGGCTATCTCCACTTTTAGACCATTCAAATCGCCAGGTGTCGATAATATACAACCGTGCCTACTTCGGCAAGGTGTTGATGTATTAGCACCTGTGCTAACAAACATTTTCAGGATAAGCCTGGAGCTAGGCATAGTGCCTAAACCTTGGACGAAGGCTAGGGTGGCTTTCATACCGAAAGCAGGCAAAAAGGCGGACCACACGCCAAAAGCCTATCGGCCCATTAGCCTGACGTCATTCCTGCTAAAAGTTATGGAAAAAATTCTGGACCAATATATCAGGGAAACTTATCTTAAAGATTCTCCTCTTCATATTGAACAATACGCTTACCAATCAGGCAAATCGACTGAGACAGCCATACATAGCTTAACAAGCAAAATTGAAAAGGCGTTTGAGGGTAAAGAAATAGCTCTCTGTACATCGGTTGACATTACGGGGGCTTTTGACAATGCTACTTTCAGATCAATTGAGGAGGGGATGAACAGGAAAGGTATACAAAGACTGATCATAACATGGGTTCTCAATATGCTGAAAAACAGAACGACAATCTTTGAAACAGGGACAGCAAAGCAAATTGTCAGGTCAACCAAAGGATGTCCCCAGGGGGGCGTCCTATCGCCACTCCTATGGTTATTGGTTATCGACGAGCTCTTACAAACTCTCAATGACCTCGGATACGAAGTTCAGGGCTTTGCGGATGATTTGGTAATTATGGTCAGAGGCAAGTTTGACTCTACCATAACAGATCGCATGCAACTAGCTCTTGACATCACTCAAAACTGGTGTCAGGAGAAAGGCCTATCGATAAATCCGAATAAAACAAACGTGGTACCCTTCACCAAAAGAAGGAAACTGAATCTGGGGACCTTAAGTTTAGGGACCACAAACTTAACAATGTCCAATGAAATGAAATATCTGGGAGTAATCCTGGACAAAACTCTAACTTGGAAAAACCACTTATCATACATAACTAGTAAAGCCTTAAGAGCAACCTATGCTTGCCAGAGGTTGTACGGTAAAACATGGGGACTACGGCCAAAAATGATGGCGTGGTCATATAAAACAATAATAGTACCAATGATTACTTATGCGTCGTTGGTATGGTGGCCAAAAGTCAACCAAACAGGAGCTCAGAGGACTCTTAACAAGATTCACCGTATAGCCTGTTTGAGTGTGACGGGAGCAATGAGAACGTGCCCCACACTAGCTTTGGGAGTGATCACTGGACTGACTCCTCTACACCTTGTAGTTAAAAGGATGGCGGCCAGCGCGGCCCTAAGGCTACCTAATCTAGCCCATCTTAAAGAAGGCAACCTTTCGGGGCACGCAAAGATTCTGGACACTGTCTGGAATTCTCCGTGCCTCATGGTCTTCGACAAAATGGACAGAAAATTAGACTTCTCAAAGCAATTCAAAGTGGTCATCAGTGACCGTTCAGCTTGGAGAAACAAGGAAATAACAATAAAACAGGACTCTCAGTTGTGGTATACAGATGGGTCCAAAATGGAAGATGGCAGTGCAGGAGCTGGAATTGTAGGGCCAAATTTACAAAAAGCAATTGCAATGGGAAAAACAGCTTCCATTTTTCAGGCGGAGGTCCACGCTTTAGAGTTATGTGCTAGAGAATGTCTACGCAGGGGTACACGCAACACCAAAATATGCATACTCTCAGATAGCCAGGCAGCTCTAAAATCATTAATAAACTTCTCATTCCAATCAAAGCTGGTCTGGGAATGCTGTAAACTTCTCAATACCCTAGCAGCGAGAAACTCTGTTACGCTAATGTGGGTACCGGGACACGAGGGACATGAGGGCAACGAAATAGCAGATTCTTTAGCAAAATAGGGTGCAGACACTGCCTTTATAGGCCCAGAACCCTTCTGTGGGGTAAACAGTAGCTTCACAAATAACTTGTTGTGCGAACAGGAAAAACGAAGTCTGCTAAACTACTGGAGAGCCCAAAAAGGCATGCGGCAGTCGAGACTACTCATTGATCCTGAACACATCAGGGTAGATGCTTCTTTAAACCTCAGCAGAAATGACATCAAACTATACACTGAACTTTTAACAGGACACTGTAAACTAAATTACCACCTGAAGAAAATAGGCGTGGTAGAAGACGATTCTTGTCGACTCTGTCAAGAGGAGCAGGAAACGGCAGAACACATTCTATGCACTTGCCCAGCGGTGGCAAGACGCAGACATAAGTACCTAGGCAGTGGGTTCATATCTCCAAATCACCTAGTTAAAATTAAGCCCACAGCAGTTACGAGATTTATAAACAGTCTAGGACTGTTTTAGTTGGGTACGAGGCTGCACAATAGATCTTTTAGGTCGCGGTGTTCTTTTAGCCTGTCAATAATAATAATAATAATTATTGCCACAAAATTTCGAGGTTTTATGACATATCAGTAAAAAGTTACAGCATTTCGATGTTGAAAACTTTGATAATTATATTAAGCACAGTTTAAAAATTAGTGAACTTTGAAGTTTCATCATTGTTTTAATTTTTACTCAAGGGTACATAGTACATTATTTTAGCACTGTTATGCAGATATCTCAAATTGACATAGTACTTTATTGTCATTAAATTTCGAGGTCTTATGAGTCTCCAGTAAAAAGTTACAGCATATCAATGTTGCCAACTTTGATAGTTATACTACGCACAGTATAAAAGTTTGTGAATTTTAAAGTTGCATCAGTGTTTCATTTCTTACTCAAGGGTAGCACTCTTATACCGATATCTCAAATTGACAATAGTATTTTATTGTCACAAACTTTCAAGGTTTTATGACGCACCAGTAAGAAGTTACAGCATTTCAATGTTGCAAACTTTGTAGTTATATTACGCACAGTATACAATTTATTGAATTTTGAAGTTGCATCAGTGTTTCATCTTTTACTCAAGGGTAGAACTGTTATATCGATATCTCAAATTGACAATAGTACTTTATTGTCACAATATTTCGAGGTCTTATGACGCTCCAGTAAAAGGGTACAGCATTTCAAAGTTGCAAACTTTGATAATTATATTACGCACAGTATAAAAGTAAGTGAATTTTGAAGTTGCATCAGTGTTTCATTTTTTACTCAAAGGTAGCACTGTTATACAGATATCTCAAATTGACAATAGTACTTTATTGTTACAAAATTTCAAGGTCTTATGGCGATCCACTAAAAAATTACAGCATTTCAATGTTGCAAACTTTGATAGTTATATTACCCACAGTATAAAAGGTAGTGAATTTTGAATTTGCATCAGTGTTTCATTTTTTACTCAAAGGTAGCAGTGTTATACCGATATTTCAAATTTACAATAGTACTATATTGTCACAAAATTTCAAGGTCTTATGACGCACCAGTAAAAAGTTACAACATTTCAATGTTGCAAACTTTGATAGTTATATTACGCACAGTATAAAAGTTAGTGAATTTTAAAGTTGCATCCGTGTTTCATTTTTTGCTCAAGGGTAGCACTGTTATACCGATATCTCAAATTGACAATAGTACATTATTGCCACAAAATTTCGAGGTTTTATGACATATCAGTAAAAAGTTACAGCATTTCAATGTTGAAAACTTTGATAATTATATTAAGCACAATTTAAAAATTAGTGAACTTTGAAGTTGCATCATTCTTTTATTTTTTACTCAAGGGTACATAGTACATTATTGTAGCACTATTATGCCGTTATCTCAAATTGACAATAGTACTTTATTGTCACCAAATTTCCAGGTTTTATGACGCACCAGTAAAAAGTTACAGCATTTCAATATTGCAAACTTTGATAGTTATATTACGCACAATATAAAAAATAATGAATTTTGAAGTTACATCCGTGTTTCATTTTTTACTCAAGGGTAGCACTGTTATACCGATATCTCAAATTGACAATAGTACATTATTGCCACAAAATTTCGAGGTTTTATGACATATCAGTAAAAAGTTACAGCATTTCAATGTTGAAAACTTTGATAATTATATTAAGCACAGTTTAAAAATTAGTGAACTTTGAAGTTTCATCATTGTTTTATTTTTTACTCAAGGGTACATAGTACATTATTGTAGCACTGTTATGTCGATATGTCAAATTGACAATAGTACTTTATTGTCATAAAATTTCGAGGTCTTATGAGTCTCCAGTAAAATGTTACAGCATTTCAATGTTGCAAACTTTGATAGTTATATTACGCACAGTATAAAAGTTAGTGAATTTTAAAGTTGCATCAGTGTTTCATTTTTTAGTCAAGGGTTGCACTGTTATACCGATGTCTCAAATTGATAATAGTGCTTTATTGTCACAAAATTTCCAGGTTTTATGACGCACCAGTAAAAAGTTACAGCATTTCAATGTTGCAAACTTTGATATTTATATTAAAATTTTAAGTTTCATCAGTGTTTCATTTGTTACTCAAGGGTAGCACTGTTATACCGATATCTCAAATTGACAATAGTATTTTATTGTCACAAACTTTCAAGGTTTTATGATGCACCAGTAAGAAGATACAGCATTTCAATGTTGAAAACTTTGATAGTTATACTACGGACACTATAAAAGTTAGTGAATTTTGAAGCTGCATCAGTGCTTCATGTTTTACTCAAAGGTAGAACTGTTATACAGATATCTCAAGTTGACAGTAGTACTTTATTGTTATAAAATTTCAAGGTGTTATGGCGTTCCACTAAAAAGTTACAGCATTTCAATGTTGCATACTTTGATAGTTATATTACCCACAGTATAAAAGTTAGTGAATTTTGAACTTGCATCAGTGTTTCATTTTTTACTCAAAGATAGCAGTGTTATACCGATATTTCAAATTTACAATAGTACTATATTGTCACAAAATTTCAAGGTCTTATGACGCACCAGTAAAAAGTTATAGCATTTCAATGTTGCAAACTTTGATAGTTATATTACCCACAGTATAAAAGTTAGTGAATTTTAAAGTTGCATCCGTGTTTCATTTTTTGCTCAAGCACTGTTATACCGATATCTCAAATTGACAATAGTACATTATTGCCACAAAATTTCAAGGTTTTATGACATATCAGTAAAAAGTTACAGCATTTCAATGTTGAAAACTTTGATAATTATATTAAGCACAATTTAAAAATTAGTGAACTTTGAAGTTGCATCATTCTCTTATATTTTACTCAAAGGTACATAGTACATTATTGTAGCACTGTTATGACGTTATCTCAAATTGACAATAGTACTTTATTGTCACTAAATTTCCAGGTTTTGTGACGCACCAGTAAAAAGTTACAGCATTTCAATGTTGCAAACTTTGATAGTTATATTACACACAGCATAAAAGTTTGTAACATTGTTACTCAAGGGTAGCACTGTTACACCGATATCTCAAATTGACAAAAGAACTTTATTGTCACAAAATTTCGAGCTCTTGTGACGCACCAGTAAAAAGTTACAGCATTTCAATGTTGCAAACTTTGATAGTTATATTACGCACAATATAAAAAATAATGAATTTTGAAGTTGCATCCGTGTTTCATTTTTTAGTCAAGGGTAGCACTGTTATACCGATATCTCAAATTGACAATAGTACATTATTGCCACAAAATTTCGAGGTTTTATGACATATCAGTAAAAAAGTTACAGCATTTCGATGTTGAAAACTTTGATAGTTATATTAAGCACAGTATAAAAATTAGTGAACTTTTAAGTTTCATCATTGTTTTATTTTTTACTCAAGGGTACATATTACATTATTGTAGCACTGTTATGCCGATATCTCAAATTGACATAGTACTTTATTGCCATTAAATTTCGAGGTCTTATGAGTCTCCAGTAAAAAGTTACAGCATTTCAATGTTGCAAACTTTGTAGTTATATTACCCACAATATAAAAGTTAGTGAATTTTGAATTTGCATCAGTGTTTCATTTTTTACTCAAAGGTAGCAGTGTTATACCGATATTTCAAATTTACAATAGTACTATATTGTCACAAAATTTCAAGGTCTTATGGCGCACCAGTAAGAAGTTACAGCATTTCAATGTTGCAAACTTTGATAGTTATATTACGCACAGTATAAAAGTTAGTGAATTTTAAAGTTGCATCAGTGTTTCATTTTTTAATCAAGGGTAGCACTGTTATAACGATGTCTCAAATTGATAATAGTACTTTATTGTCACAAAATTTCCAGGTATTATGACGCACCAGTAAAAAGTTACAGCATTTCAATGTTGCAAACTTTGATAGTTATATTACGCACAATATAAAAAATAATGAATTTTGAAGTTGCATCCGTGTTTCATTTTTTAGTCAAGGGTAGCACTGTTATACCGATATCTCAAATTGACAATAGTACATTATTGCCACAAAATTTCAAGGTTTTATGACATATCAGTAAAAAGTTACAGCAATTCGATGTTGAAAACTTTGATAATTATATTAGGCACAGTTTAAAAATTAGTGAACTTTGAAGTTTCATCATTGTTTTAATTTTTACTCAAGGGTACGTAGTACATTATTGTAGCACTGTTATGCCGATATCTCAAATTGACATAGTACTTTATTGTCACAAAATTTCGAGGCCTTATGACGCTCCATTAAAAAGTTACAGCTTTTCAATGTTGCAAACTTTGATAGTTATATTATGCACAGTATAACAGATTGTGAATTTTGAAGTTGCATCAGTGTTTCATTTCTGACTCAAGGGTACATAGTACATTATTGTAGCACTGTTATACCGTTATCTCAAATTGACAATAGTACTTTATTGTCACTAAATTTCCAGGTTTTATGACTCACCAGTAAAAAGTTACAGCATTTCAATGTTGCAAACTTTGATAGTTATTTTACACAAAGCATAAAAGTTTGTAAATTTTTTACTCAAGGGTAGCACTGTTATACCGATATCTCAAATTGATAAAAGAACTTTACTGTCACAAAATTCCGAGGTCTTATGATGCACCAGTAAAAAGTTACAGCATTTCAATGTCGCAAACTTTGATAGTTATATTACGGACAATATAAAAAATAGTGAATTTTGAAGTTGCATCCGTGTTTCATTTTTTACTCAAGGGTAGCACTGTTATACCGATATCTCAAATTGACAATAGTACATTATTGCCACAAAATTTCGAGGTTTTATGACATATCAGTAAAAAGTTACAGCATTTCGATGTTGAAAACTTTGATAATTATATTAAGCACAGTATAAAAATTAGTGAACTTTTAAGTTTCATCATTGTTTTATTTTTTACTCAAGGGTACATAGTACATTATTGTAGCACTGTTATGCCGATATCTCAAATTGACATAGTACTTTATTGCCATTAAATTTCGAGGTCTTATGAGTCTCCAGTAAAAAGTTACAGCATTTCAATGTTGCAAACTTTGTAGTTATATTACCCACAGTATAAAAGTTAGTGAAATTTGAACTTGCATCAGTGTTTCATTTTTTACTCAAAAGTAGCACTGTTATACCGATGTCTCAAATTGATAATAGTGCTTTATTGTCACAAAATTTCCAGGTTTTATGACGCACCAGTAAAAAGTTACAGCATTTCAATGTTGCAAACTTTGATAGTTATATTAAAATTTGAAGTTTCATCAGTGATTCATTTTTTACTCAATTTATTTTATTGTCAATTATTAAGTATTGACAATAGTATTTTATTGTCACAAACTTTCAAGGTTTTATGATGCACCAGTAAGAAGTTACAGCATTTCAATGTTGAAAACTTTGATAGTTATACTACGCACACTCTAAAAGTTAGTGAATTTTGAAGCTGCATCAGTGCTTCATGTTTTACTCAAGGGTACATAGTACATTATTGTAGCACTGTTATACCGTTATCTCAAATTGACAATAGTACTTTATTGTCACTAAATTTCCAGGTTTTATGACGCACCAGTAAAAAGTTACTGCATTTCAATGTTGCAAACTTTGATAGTTATATTAAAATTGGAAGTTTCATGACTATTTCATTTGTTACTCAAGGGTAGCACTGTTATACCGATATCTCAAATTGACAAAAGTACATTATTGCCACAAAACTTCGAGGTTTTATGACATATCAGTAAAAAGTTACAGCATTTCAATGTTGAAAACTTTGATAATTATATTAAGCACAATTTAAAAATTAGTGAAAATTTCAATGCTGCAAACTTTGATAGTTATATTACGCACAGTATAAAAGTTTGTGAATTTTAAAGTAGCATCAGTGTTTCATTTTTAGTCAAGGGTAGCACTGTTATAACGATGTCTCAAATTGATAATAGTACTTTATTGTCACAAAATTTCCAGGTATTATGACGCACCAGTAAAAAGTTACTGCATTTCAATGTTGCAAACTTTGATAGTTATATTAAAATTGGAAGTTTCATGACTATTTCATTTGTTACTCAAGGGTAGCACTGTTATACCGATATCTCAAATTGACAATAGTATTTTATTGTCACAAACTTTCAAGGTCTTATGACGCACCAGTAAAAAGTTACAGCATTTCAATGTTGAAAACTTTGATAGTTATACTACGCACAGTATAAAAGTTAGTGAACATTGAAGTTGCATCAGTGTTTCATTTTTTACTCAAAAGTAGCACTGTTATAATGATATTTCAAATTGACAATAGTATTTTATTGTCACAAAATTTCAAGGTCTTTTGACGCACCAGTAAAAATTTACAGCATTTCAATGTTGCAAACTTTGATATTTATATAACGCACAGTATAAAAGTTGGTGAATTTTGAAGTTGCATCAGTGTTTCATTTTTTACTCAAGGGTAGCACTATTATACCGATATCTCAAATTGACAATAGTTCTTTATTGTCCCTATTTTTCAAGTTTTTATGACGCACCAGTAAAAAGTTACAGCAATTAAATATTGAAAACTTTGTAGTTATATTACGCACAGTATACAATTTAGTGAATTTTGAAGTTGTATCAGTGTTTCATTTTTTACTCAAGGGTAGCACTGTTATATCGATATCTCAAATTGACAATAGTACTTTATTGTCACAAAATTTCGAGGTCTTATGACGCTCCAGTAAAAGAGTACAGCATTTCAAAGTTGCAAACATTGATAGTTATATTACGCACAGAGTATAACAGTAAGTGAATTTTGAAGTTGCATCAGTGTTTCATATTTTACTCAAAGGTAGCACTGTTATACAGATATCTCAAATTGACAATAGTACTCTATTGTTACAAAATTTCAAGGTCCTATGGCGATCCACTAAAAAGTTACAGCATTTCAATGTTGCAAACTTTGATAGTTATATTACCCACAGTATAAAAGTTAGTGAATTTTGAATTTGCATCAGTGTTTCATTTTTTACTCAAAGGTAGCAGTGTTATACCGATATTTCAAATTTACAATAGTACTATATTGTCACAGAATTTCAAGGTCTTATGACGCACCAGTAAAAAGTTACAGCATTTCAATGTTGCAAACTTTGATAGTTATATTACGCACAGTATAAAAGTTAGTGAATTTTAAAGTTGCATCCGTGTTTCATTTTTTGCTCAAGCACTGTTATACCGATATCTCAAATTGACAATAGTACATTATTGCCACAAAATTTCGAGGTTTTACGACATATCTGTAAAAAGTTACAGCATTTCAATGTTGAAAACTTTGATAATTATATTAAGCACAGTTTAAAAATTAGTGAACTTTGAAGTTTCATCATTGTTTTATTTTTTACTCAAGGGTACATAGTACATTATTGTAGCACTGTTATACCGATATCTCAAATTGACAATAGTATTTTATTGTCACAAACTTTCAAGGTTTTATGATGCACCAGTAAGAAGTTACAGTATTTCAATGCTGAAAACTTTGATAGTTATACTACGCACACTATAAAAGTTAGTGAATTTTGAAGCTGCATCAGTGCTTCATGTTTTCTCAAGGGTAGCACTGTTATACCGATATCTCAAATTGACAATAGTACTTTATTGTCACAAAATTTCGAGGTCTTATGACGCTCCAGTAAAAAGTTACAGCATTTCAATGTTGCAAACTTTGTAGTTATATTAAGCACAGTATAAAATTTAGTGAATTGTGAAGTTGCATCAGTGTTTCATTTTTTAGTCAAGGGTAGCACTGTTATACCGATATCTCAAATTGACAATAGTACATTATTGCCACAAAATTTCGAGGTTTTATGACATATCAGTAAAAAGTTACAGCATTTCGATGTTGAAAACTTTGATAATTATATTAAGCACAGTTTAAAAATTAGTGAACTTTGAAGTTTCATCATTGTTTTAATTTTTACTCAAGGGTACATAGTACATTATTTTAGCACTGTTATGCAGATATCTCAAATTGACATAGTACTTTATTGTCATTAAATTTCGAGGTCTTATGAGTCTCCAGTAAAAATTTACAGCATTTCAATTTTGCAAACTTTGATAGTTATATTACGCACAGTATAAAAGTTTGTGAATTTTAAAGTTGCATCAGTGTTTCATTTTTTAGTCAAGGGTAGCACTGTTATAACGATGTCTCAAATTGAAAATAGTACTTTATTGTCACAAAATTTCCAGGTATTATGACGCACCAGTAAAAAGTTACAGCATTTCAATGTTGCAAACTTTGATAGTTATATTAAAATTTGAAGCTTCATCAGTGTTTCATTTGTTACTCATGGGTAGCACTCTTATACCGATATCTCAAATTGACAATAGTATTTTATTGTCACAAACTTTCAAGGTTTTATGACGCACCAGTAAGAAGTTACAGCATTTCAATGTTGAAAACTTTGATAGTTACACTACGCACACTATAAAAGTTAGTGAATTTTGAAGTTGCATCAGTGTTTCATTTTTTTTCAAGGGTAGCACTATTATACCGATATCTCAAATTGACAATAGTACTTTTTTGTCACAAAATTTCGAGGTTTTATGACGCTCCAGTAAAAAGTTACAGCATTTCAATGTTGCAAACTTAGTAGTTATATTACGCATAGTATAAAAAATAATGAATTTTGAAGTTGCATCCGTGTTTCATTTTTTAGTCAAGGGTAGCACTGTTATACCGATATCTCAAATTGACAAAAGAACTTTATTGTCATAAAATTTCGAGGTCTTATGACGCACCAGTAAAAAAAAAAACATTTCAATGTTGCAAACTTTGATAGTTATATTACGCACAATATAAAAAATAATGAATTTTGAAGTTGCATCCGTGTTTCATTATTTGCTCAAGCACTGTTATACCGATATCTCAAATTGACAATAGTACATTATTGCCACAAAATTTCGAGGTTTTATGACATATCTGTAAAAAGTTACAGCATTTCAATGTTGAAAACTTTGATAATTATATTAAGCACAGTTTAAAAATTAGTGAACTTTGAAGTTGCATCATTCTTTTATTTTTTACTTAAGGGTACATAGTACATTATTGTAGCACTGTTATGCCGCTATCTCGAATTCACAATAGTACTTTATTGTCACTAAATTTTCAGGTTTTATGACGCACCAGTAGAAAGTTACAGCATTTCAATGTTGCAAACTTTGATATTTAAATTACGCACAATATAAAAAATAATGAATTTTGAAGTTGCATCCGTGTTTCATTTTTTACTCAAGGGTAGCACTGTTATACCGATATCTCAAATTGACAATAGTACATTATTACCACAAAATTTCGAGGTTTTATGACATATCTGTAAAAAGTTACAGCATTTCAATGTTGGAAACTTTGATAATTATATTAAGCACAGTTTAAAAATTAGTGAACTTTGAAGTTTCATCATTGTTTTATTTTTTACTCAAGGGTACATAGTACATTATTGTAGCACTGTTATGCCGTTTTCTCAAATTAACAATATTACTTTATTGTCATTAAATTTCGAGGTCTTATGAGTCTCCAGTAAAAAGTTACAGCATTTCAATGTTGCAAACTTTGATAGTTATATTACGCACAGTATAAAAGTTAGTGAATTTTAAAGTTGCATCAGTGTTTCATTTTTTAGTCAAGGGTAGCACTGTTATACCGATGTCTCAAATTGATAATAGTGCTTTATTGTCACAAATTTTCCAGATTTTATGACGCACCAGTAAAAAGTTACAGCATTTCAATGTTGCAAACTTTGATAGTTATAGTAAAATTTGAAGTTTCATCAGTGTTTCATTTTTTACTCAAGGGTAGCACTGTTATACCGATATCTCAAATTGACAATAGTATTTTATTGTCACAAACTTTCAAGGTTTTATGATGCACCAGTAAGAAGTTACAGCATTTCAATGTTGAAAACGTTGATAGTTATACACGCACACTATAAAAGTTAGTGAATTTTGAAGCTGCATCAGTGCTTCATGTTTTACTCAAGGGTAGCACTGTTATACCGATATCTCAAATTGACAATAGTACTTTATTGTCACAGAATTTCAAGGTCTTATGATGCACCAGTAAAAAGTTACAGCATTTCAATGTTGCAAACTTTGATAGTTCTATTAAAATTTGAAGTTTCATCAGTGTTTCATTTGTTACTCAAGGGTAGCACTCTTATACCGATATCTCAAATTGACAATAGTATTTTATTGTCACAAACTTTCAAGGTTTTATGACGCACCAGTAAGAAGTTACAGCATTTCAATGTTGAAAACTTTGATAGTTACACTACGCACACTATAAAAGTTAGTGAATTTTGAAGTTGCATCAGTGTTTCATTTTTTTTCAAGGGTAGCACTATTATACCGATATCTCAAATTGACAATAGTACTTTGTTGTCACAAAATTTCGAGGTTTTATGACGCTCCAGTAAAAAGTTACAGCATTTCAATGTTGCAAACTTTGTAGTTATATTACGCATAGTATAAAATTTAGTGAATTTTGAAGTAGCATTAGCGTTTCATTTTTTTTTTCAAGGGTAGCACTATTATACCGATATTTCAAATTGACAATAATACTTTATTGTCACAAAATTTCGAGGTTTTATGACGCTCCAGTAAAAAGTTACAGCATTTCAATTTTGCAAACTTTGTAGTTAAATTACGCATAGTATAAAATTTAGTGAATTTTGAAGTTGCATCAGTGTTTCATTTTTTACTCAAGGGTAGCACTATTATACCGATATCTCAAATTGACAATAGTTCTTTATTGTCCCAATTTTTCAAGATTTTATGACGCACCAGTAAAAAGTTACAGCATTTCAATATTGAAAACTTTGATAGTTATACTACGCACAGTATAAAAGTAAGTGAATTTTGAAGTTGTATCAGTGTTTCATTTTTTACTCAAGGGTAGCACTGTTATATCGATATCTCAAATTGACAATAGTA
Source organism: Clusia tigrina (assembly GCA_920105625.2). Classification (NCBI taxonomy): domain Eukaryota; kingdom Metazoa; phylum Arthropoda; class Insecta; order Diptera; family Clusiidae; genus Clusia; species Clusia tigrina. The sequence goes on along the minus strand of OV050030.1, from coordinate 295,681,642 downwards.
CTTTATTGTCACAAAATTTCGAGGTCTTATGACGCTCCAGTAAAAGAGTACAGCATTTCAAAGTTGCAAACTTTGATAGTTATATTACGCACAGTATAAAATTAAGTGAATTTTGAAGTTGCATCAGTGTTTCATTTTTTACTCAAAGGTAGCACTGTTATACAGATATCTCAAATTGACAAAAGTACTTTATTGTTACAAAATTTCAAGGTCTTATGGCGATCCACTAAAAAGTTACAGCATTTCAATATTGCAAACTTTGATAGTTATATTACCCACAGTATAAAAGTTAGTGAATTTTGAATTTGCATCAGTGTTTCATTTTTTACTCAAAGGTAGCAGTGTTATACCGATATTTCAAATTTACAATAGTACTATATTGTCACAGAATTTCAAGGTCTTATGATGCACCAGTAAAAAGTTACAGCATTTCAATGTTGCAAACTTTGATAGTTATATTACGCACAGTATGAAAGTTAGTGAATTTTAAAGTTGCATCCGTGTTTCATTATTTGCTCAAGCACTGTTATACCGATATCTCAAATTGACAATAGTACATTATTGCCACAAAATTTCGATGTTTTATGACATATCTGTAAAAAGTTACAGCATTTCAATGTTGAAAACTTTGATAATTATATTAAGCACAGTTTAAAAATTAGTGAACTTTGAAGTTTCATCATTGTTTTATTTTTTACTCAAGGGTACATAGTACATTATTGTAGCACTATTATGCCGTTTTCTCAAATTGACAATATTACTTTATTGTCATTAAATTTCGAGGTTTTATGAGTCTCCAGTAAAAAGTTACAGCATTTGAATGTTGCAAACTTTGATAGTTATATTACGCACAGTATAAAAGTTAGTGAATTTTAAAGTTGCATCAGTATTTAATTTTTTAGTCAAGGGTAGCACTGGTATACCGATGTCTCAAATTGATAATAGTGCTTTATTGTCACAAATTTTCCAGATTTTATGACGCACCAGTAAAAAGTTACAGCATTTCAATGTTGCAAACTTTGATAGTTATAGTAAAATTTGAAGTTTCATCAGTGTTTCATTTTTTACTCAAGGGTAGCACTGTTATACCGATATCTCAAATTGACAATAGTATTTTATTGTCACAAACTTTCAAGGTTTTATGATGCACCAGTAAGAAGTTACAGCATTTCAATGTTGAAAACTTTGATAGTTATACACGCACACTATAAAAGTTAGTGAATTTTGAAGCTGCATCAGTGCTTCATGTTTTACTCAAGGGTAGCACTGTTATACCGATATCTCAAATTGACAATAGTACTTTATTGTCACAGAATTTCAAGGTCTTATGATGCACCAGTAAAAAGTTACAGCATTTCAATGTTGCAAACTTTGATAGTTCTATTAAAATTTGAAGTTTCATCAGTGTTTCATTTGTTACTCAAGGGTAGCACTCTTATACCGATATCTCAAATTGACAATAGTATTTTATTGTCACAAACTTTCAAGAATTTATGACGCACCAGTAAGAAGTTACAGCATTTCAATGTTGAAAACTTTGATAGTTACACTACGCACACTATAAAAGTTAGTGAATTTTGAAGTTGCATCAGTGTTTCATTTTTTTTCAAGGGTAGCACTATTATACCGATATCTCAAATTGACAATAGTACTTTGTTGTCACAAAATTTCGAGGTTTTATGACGCTCCAGTAAAAAGTTACAGCATTTCAATGTTGCAAACTTTGTAGTTATATTACGCATAGTATAAAATTTAGTGAATTTTGAAGTAGCATTAGCGTTTCATTTTTTTTTTCAAGGGTAGCACTATTATACCGATATTTCAAATTGACAATAATACTTTATTGTCACAAAATTTCGAGGTTTTATGACGCTCCAGTAAAAAGTTACAACATTTCAATTTTGCAAACTTTGTAGTTAAATTACGCATAGTATAAAATTTAGTGAATTTTGAAGTTGCATCAGTGTTTCATTTTTTACTCAAGGGTAGCACTATTATACCGATATCTCAAATTGACAATAGTTCTTTATTGTCCCAATTTTTCAAGATTTTATGACGCACCAGTAAAAAGTTACAGCATTTCAATATTGAAAACTTTGATAGTTATACTACGCACAGTATAAAAGTAAGTGAATTTTGAAGTTGTATCAGTGTTTCATTTTCTACTCAAGGGTAGCACTGTTATATCGATATCTCAAATTGACAATAGTACTTTATTGTCACAAAATTTCGAGGTCTTATGACGCTCCAGTAAAAGAGTACAGCATTTCAAAGTTGCAAACTTTGATAGTTATATTACGCACAGTATAAAATTAAGTGAATTTTGAAGTTGCATCAGTGTTTCATTTTTTACTCAAAGGTAGCACTGTTATACAGATATCTCAAATTGACAAAAGTACTTTATTGTTACAAAATTTCAAGGTCTTATGGCGATCCACTAAAAAGTTACAGCATTTCAATGTTGCAAACTTTGATAGTTATATTACCCACAGTATAAAAGTTAGTGAATTTTGAATTTGCATCAGTGTTTCATTTTTTACTCAAAGGTAGCAGTGTTATACCGATATTTCAAATTTACAATAGTACTATATTGTCACAGAATTTCAAGGTCTTATGATGCACCAGTAAAAAGTTACAGCATTTCAATGTTGCAAACTTTGATAGTTATATTACGCACAGTATGAAAGTTAGTGAATTTTAAAGTTGCATCCGTGTTTCATTATTTGCTCAAGCACTGTTATACCGATATCTCAAATTGACAATAGTACATTATTGCCACAAAATTTCGAGGTTTTATGACATATCTGTAAAAAGTTACAGCATTTCAATGTTGAAAACTTTGATAATTATATTAAGCACAGTTTAAAAATTAGTGAACTTTGAAGTTTCATCATTGTTTTATTTTTTACTCAAGGGTACATAGTACATTATTGTAGCACTGTTATGCCGTTTTCTCAAATTGACAATATTACTTTATTGTCATTAAATTTCGAGGTTTTATGAGTCTCCAGTAAAAAGTTACAGCATTTCAATGTTGCAAACTTTGATAGTTATATTACGCACAGTATAAAAGTTAGTGAATTTTAAAGTTGCATCAGTGTTTAATTTTTTAGTCAAGGGTAGCACTGGTATACCGATGTCTCAAATTGATAATAGTGCTTTATTGTCACAAATTTTCCAGATTTTATGACGCACCAGTAAAAAGTTACAGCATTTCAAAGTTGCAAACTTTGATATTTATATTACGCACAGTATAAAAGTTAGTGAATTTTAAAGTTGCATCCGTGTTTCATTTTTTGCTCAAGCACTGTTATACCGATATCTCAAATTGACAATAGTACATTATTGCCACAAAATTTCGAGGTTTTATGACATATCAGTAAAAAGTTACAGCATTTCAATGTTGAAAACTTTGATAATTATATTAAGCACAATTTAAAAATTAGTGAACTTTGAAGTTGCATCATTCTTTTATTTTTTACTCAAGGGTACATAGTACATTATTGTAGCACTGTTATGCCGTTATCTCGAATTCACAATAGTACTTTATTGTCACTAAATTTTCAGGTTTTATGACGCACCAGTAGAAAGTTACAGCATTTCAATGTTGCAAACTTTGATATTTATATTACGCACAATATAAAAAATAATGAATTTTGAAGTTGCATCCGTGTTTCATTTTTTACTCAAGGGTAGCACTGTTATACCGATATCTCAAATTGACAATAGTACATTATTGCCACAAAATTTCGAGATTTTATGACATATCTGTAAAAAGTTACAGCATTTCAATGTTGAAAACTTTGATAATTATATTAAGCACAGTTTAAAAATTAGTGAAATTTGAAGTTGCATCATTCTTTTATTTTTTACTCAAGGATACATAGTACATTATTGTAGCACTGTTATGCCGATATCTCAAATTGACAATAGTACTTTATTGTCATTAAATTTCGAGGTCTTATGAGTCTCTGGTAAAAAGTTACAGCATTTCAATGTGGCAAACTTTGATAGTTATATTACGCACAGTATAAAAGTTAGTGAATTTTAAATTTGCATCAGTGTTTTATTTTTTACTCAAGGGTAGCACTGTTATACCGATATCTCAAATTGACAATAGTATTTTATTGTCACAAACTTTCAAGGTTTTATGATGCACCAGTTAGAAGTTACAGCATTTCAATGTTGAAAACTTTGATATTTATACTACGCACACTATAAAAGTTAGTGAATTTTGAAGTTGCATCAGTGTTTCATGTTTTACTCAAGGGTAGCACTGTTATACCGATATCTCAAATTGACAATAGTACTTTATTGTCACAAAATTTCGAGGTATTATGACGCTCCAGTAAAAAGATACAGCATTTGAATGTTGCAAACTTAGTAGTTATATTACGCACAGTATACAATTTAGTGAATTTTGAAGTTGCATCAGTGTTTCATTTTTTACTCAAGGGTAGCACTATTATACCGATATCTCAAATTGACAATAGTACTTAACAGTCACAAAATTTCGAGGTTTTATGACGCACCAGTAAAAAGTTACAGCATTTCAATGTTGCAAACTTTGTAGTTATATTACGCACAGTATACAATTTAGTGAATTTTGAAGTTGCATCAGTGTTTCATGTTTTACTCAAGGGTAGCACTGTTATATCGATATCTCAAATTGACAATAGTACTTTATTGTCACAAAATTTCGAGGTCTTATGACGCTCCAGTAAAAGGGTACAGCATTTCAAAGTTGCAAACTTTGATAGTTATATTACGAACAGTATAAAAGTAAATGAATTTTGAAGTTGCATCAGTGTTTCATTTTTTACTCAAAGGTAGCACTGTTATATTATATATATATTCAGATATCTCAAATTGACAATAGTACTTTATTGTTACAAAATTTCAAGGTCTTATGGCGATCCACTAAAAAGTTACAGCATTTCAATGTTGAAAACTTTGATAATTATATTAAGCACAATTTAAAAATTAGTGAACTTTGAAGTTGCATCATTCTTTTATTTTTTACTCAAGAGTACATAGTTCATTATTGTAGCACTGTTATGCCGTTATCTCAAATTGACAATAGTACTTTATTGTCACAAAATTTCCAGGTCTTATGACGCATCAGTAAAAAGTTACAGCATTTCAATGTTGCAAACTTTGATAGTTATATTGCGCACAGCATAAAAGTTTGTAAATTTTTTACTCAAGGGTAACACTGTTATACCGATATCTCAAATTGACAAAAGAAATTTATTGTCATAAAATTTCGAGGTCTTATGACGCACCAGTAAAAAAATAAAGCATTTCAATTTTGCAAACTTTGATAGTTATATTACGCACAATATAAAAAATAATGAATTTTGAAATTGCATCCGTGTTTCATTTTTTAGTCAAGGGTAACACTGTTATACCGATATCTCAAATTGACAATAGTACTTTATTGTCACAAAATTTCGAGATTTTCTGACGCTCCAGTAAAAAGCTACAGCATTTCAATGTTGCAAACTTTGTAGTTATATTACGCACAGTAAAAGTTAGTGAATTTTGAAGTTGCTTCAGTGTTTCATGTTTTACTCAAGGGTAGCACTGTTATACCCATATCTCAAATTGCCAATAGTACTTTATTGTCACAAAATTTCCAGGTATTATGACGCTCCAGTAAAAAGATACAGCATTTCAATGTTGCAAACTTTGATAGTTATATTACGCACAGTATAAAAGTTATTGAATTTTGAAGTTGCATCAGGGTTTCATTTTTTACTCAAGGATAGCACTGTTACACCGAAATCTTAAATTGACAATAATACTTTATTGTCTCAAAATTTCGAGGTCTTATGACGTAGCATTTCAATGTTGCAAACTTTGACAGTTATATTACGCACAGTATAAAAGTTAGTGAACATTGAAGTTGCATCAGTGTTTCATTTTTTACTCAAAAGTAGCACTGTTATACTGATATTTCAAATTGACAATAGTATTTTATTGTCACAAAATTTCAAGGTTTTATGACGCACCAGTTAAAAGTTACAGCATTTCAATATTGAAAACTTTGATAGTTATATTACGCACAGTATAAAAGTTATTGAATTTTGAAGTTGCATCAGTGTTTCATTTTTTTTTCAAGGGTAGCAAATTTATGCCGATATCTCAAATTGACAATAGTACTTAACTGTCACAAAATGTCGAGGTTTTATGACGCACTAGTAAAAAGTTACAGCATTTCAATGTTGCAAACTTTGTAGTTATATTACTCACAGTATACAATTTAGTGAATTTTGAAGTTGCATCAGTGTTTCATGTTTTAATCAAGGGTAGCACTGTTATACCGATATCTCAAATTAACAATAGTACTTTATTATCACAGAATTTTGAGGTCTTATGACGCTCCAGTAAAAGGGTACAGCATTTCAATGTTGCAAACTTTGATATTTATATTACGCACAGTAAAAAAGTTATTGAATTTTGAAGTTGCATCAGTGTTGCATTTTTTACTCAAGGGTAGCACTGTTATACCGATATCTCAAATTGACAATAGTACTTTATTGCCACAACATTTCAAGATCTTATGACGCACCAGTAAAAAGTTACAGCATTTCAATGTTGCAAACTTTGATATTTATATTACGCACAGTATAAAAGTTATTGAATTTTGAAGTTGCATCAGTGTTTCATTTTTTACTCAAAGGTAGCACTGTTACACCGATATTTCAAACTGACAATAGTACTGTATTGTCACAAAATTTCAAGGTCTTATGACGCACCAGTAAAAAGTTACAGCATTTCAATGTTGCAAACTTTGATATTTATATTACGCACAGTATAAAAGTTATTGAATTTTGAAGTTGCATCAGGGTTTCATTTTTTACTCAAGGATAGCACTGTTATACCGAAATTTTAAATTGACAATAATACTTTATTGTCACAAAATTTCGAGGTCTTATGACGTAGCATTTCAATGTTGCAAACTTTGACAGTTATATTACGCACAGTATAAAAGTTAGTGAACATTGAAGTTGCATCAGTGTTTAATTTTTTACTCAAAAGTAGCACTGTTATACTGATATTTCAAATTGACAATAGTATTTTATTGTCACAAAATTTCAAGGTCTTATGATGAACCAGTAAAAATTTACAGCATTTCAATGTTGCAAACTTTGATATTTATATTACGCACAGTATAAAAGTTGGTGAATTTTAAAGTTGCTTCAGTGTTTCATTTTTTACTCAAGGGTAGCACTGTTATACCGATATCTCAAATTGACAATAGTACTTTATTGTCCCAAACTTTCAAGATTTTACGACGCACCAGTTAAAAGTTACAGCATTTCAATATTGAAAACTTTAATAGTTATACTACGCACAGTATAAAAGTTACTGAATTTTGAAGTTGCATCAGTGTTTCATTTTTTTTTCAAGGGTAGCACTGTTATACCGATATCTCAAATTGACCATTTTACTTAACTGTCACAAAATTTCGAGGTTTTATGACGCACTAGTAAAAAGTTACAGCATTTCAATGTTACAAACTTTGTAGTTATATTACTCACAGTATACAATTTAGTGAATTTTGAAGTTGCATCAGTATTTCATGTTTTAATCAAGGGTAGCACTGTTATACCGATATCTCAAATTGACAATAGTACTTTATTATCACAGAATTTCGAGGTTTTATGACGCTCCAGTAAAAGGGTACAGCATTTCAATGTTGCAAACTTTGATAGTTATATTACGCACAGTAAAAAAGTTATTGAATTTTGAAGTTGCATCAGTGTTTCATTTTTTACTCCAAGGTAGCACTGTTATACCGATATTTCAAATTGACAATAGTACTTTATTGCCACATTATTTCAAGGTCTTATGACGCACCAGTAAAAAGTTACAGCATTTCAATGTTGCAAACTTTGATATTTATATTACGCACAGTAAAAAAGTTATTGAATTTTGAAGTTGCATCAGTGTTTCATTTTTTACTCAAAGGTAGCACTGTTATACCGATATTTCAAATTGACAATAGTACTTTATTGTCACAAAATTTCAAGGTCTTATGACGCACCAGTAAAAAGTTACAGCATTTCAATGTTGCAAACTTTGATATTTATATTACGCGCAGTATAAAAGTTATTGAATTTTGAAGTTGCATCAGGGTTTCATTTTTTACTCAAGGATAGCACTGTTATACCGAAATCTTAAATTGACAATAATACTTTATTGTCACAAAATTTCGAGGTCTTATGACGTAGCATTTCAATGTTGCAAACTTTGATAGTTATATTACTCACAGTAAAAAAGTTATTGAACTTTGAAGTTGCATCAGTGTTTCATTTTTTACTCAAAGGTAGCACTGTTATACCGATATTTCAAATTGACAATAGCACTTTATTGCCACAACATTTCAAGGTTTTATGACGCAGCAGCAAAAAGTTACAGCATTTCAATGTTGCAAACTTTGATAGTTATATTACGCACAGTATGAAAGTTAGTGATTTTTGAAGTTGCATCAGGGTTTCATTTTTTACTCAAAGATAGCACTGCTATACCGAAACCTCAAATTGACAATAATGCTTTATTGTCACAAAAATTCGAGGTCTTATGACGCCCCAGTAAAAAGTTATAACATTTCAATGTTGCAAACTTTGTAGTTATATTACGCACAGCAATTTAGTGAATTTTGAAGATGCATCAGTGTTTCATTTTTTACTCAAGGGTAGCACTATTATACCGATATCTCAAATTGACAATAGTTCTTTATTGTCCCAATTTTTCAAGATTTTATGACGCACCAGTAAAAAGTTACAGCATTTCAATATTGAAAACTTTGATATTTATACTACGCACAGTATAAAAGTTAGTGAATTTTGAAGTTGCATCAGAGTTTCATTTTTTTTTCAAAGGTAGCACTATTATACCGATACCTCAAATTGACAATAGTACTTAATTGTCACAAAATTTCGAGGTTTTATGACGCACCAGTAAAAAGTTTTTGCATTTCAATTTTGCAAACTTTGTAGTTATATTACGCACAGTATACAATTTAGTGAATTTTGAAGTTGTATCAGTGTTTCATTTTTTACTCAAGGGTAGCACTGTTATATCGATATCTCAAATTGACAATAGTACTTTATTGTCACAAAATTTCGAGGTCTTATGACGCTGCAGTAAAATGGTACATCATTTCAAAGTTGCAAACTTTGATAGTTATATTACGCACAGTATAAAAGTAAGTGAATTTTGAAGTTGCATCAGTGTTTCATTTTTTACTCAAAGGTAGCATTGTTATACAGATATCTCAAACTGACAATTGTACTTTATTGTTACAAAATTTCAAGGTCTTATGGCGATCCACTAAAAAGTTACAGCATTTGAATGTTGCAAACTTTGATAGTTATATTACCCACACTATAAAAGTTTGTGAATTTTGAATTTGCATTAGTGTTTCATTTTTACTCAAAGGTAGCAGTGTTATACCGATATTTCAAATTTACAATAGTACTATATTGTCACAGAATTTCAAGATCTTATGACGCACCAGTAAAAAGTTACAGCATTTCAATGTTGCAAACTTTGACAGTTATATTACGCACAGTATAAAAGTTAGTGAATTTTGAAGTTGCATCAGTGTTTCATTTTTTTTTCAAGGGTAGCACTGTTATACCGATATTTCAAATTGACAATAGTACTGTATTGTCACAAAATTTCAAGGTCTTATGACGGACCAGTAAAAAATTACAGCATTTCAATGTTGCAAACTTTGATATTTATATTACGCACAGTATAAAAGTTATTGAATTTTGAAGTTGCATCAGGGTTTCATTTTTTACTCAAAGATAGCACTGTTATACCGAAATTTTAAATTGACAATAATACTTTATTGTCACAAAATTTCGAGGTCTTATGACGTAGCATTTCAATGTTGCAAACTTTGACAGTTATATTACGCACAATATAAAAGTTAGTGAACATTGAAGTTGCATCAGTGTTTCATTTTTTACTCAAAAGTAGCACTGTTATACTGATATTTCAAATTGACAATAGTATTTTATTGTCACAAAATTTCAAGGTCTTATGATGCACCAGTAAAAATTTACAGCTTTTCAATATTGCAAACTTTGATATGTATATTACGCACAGTATAAAAGTTGGTGAATTTTGAAGTTGCATCAGTGTTTCATTTTTTACTCAAGGGTAGCACTGTTATACCGATATCTCAAATTGACAATAGTACTTTATTGTCCCAAACTTTCAAGATTTTACGACGCACCAGTTAAAAGTTACAGCATTTCAATATTGAAAACTTTGATAGTTATACTACGCACAGTATAAAAGTTAGTGAATTTTGAAGTTGCATCAGTGTTTCATTTTTTAGAAGGGTAGCAATATAATACCGATATCTCAAATTGACAATAGTACTTAACTGTCACAAAATTTCGAGGTTTTATGACGCACTAGTAAAAAGTTACAGCATTTCAATGTTGCAAACTTTGTAGTTATATTACTCACAGTATACAATTTAGTGAATTTTGAAGTTGCATCAGTGTTTCATGTTTTAATCAAGGGTGGCGCTGTTATACCGATATCTCAAATTGACAATAGTACTTTATTATCACAGAATTTCGAGGTCTTATGACGCTCCAGTAAAAGGGTACAGCATTTAAATGTTGCAAACTTTGATAGTTATATTACGCACAGTAAAAAAGTTATTGAATTTTGAAGTTGCATCAGTGTTTCATTTTTTACTCAGAGGTAGCACTGTTATACCGATTTTTCAAATTGACAATAGTACTTTATTGCCACAACATTTCAAGGTCTTATGACGCACCAGTAAAAAGTTACAGCATATCAATGTTGCAAACTTTGATATTTATATTACGCACAGTAAAAAAGTTATTGAATTTTGAAGTTGTATCAGTGTTTCATTTTTTACTCAAAGGTAGCACTGTTATACCGATATTTCAAATTGACAATAGTACTTTATTGTCACAAAATTTCAAGGTCTTATGACGTACTAGTAAAAAGTTACAGCATTTCAATGTGGCAAACTTTGATATTTATATTACGCACAGTATAAAAGTTGTTGAATTTTGAAGTTGCATCAGGGTATCATTTTTTACTCAAGGATAGCACTGTTATACCGAAATCTTAAATTGGCAATAATACTTTATTGTCACAAAATTTCGAGGTCTTATGACGTAGCATTTCAATGTTGCAAACTTTGATAGTTATATTACGCACAGTAAGAAAGTTATTGAATTTTGAAATTGCATCAGTGTTTCATTTTTTACTCAAAGGTAGCACTGTTATACCGATATTTCAAATTGACAATAGTATTTTATTGCCACATTATTTCAAGGTCTTATGATGCACCAGTAAAAAGTTACAGCATTTCAATGTTGCAAACTTTGATATTTATATTACGCACAGTAAAAAAGTTATTGAAGTTTGAAGTTGCATCAGTGTTTCATTTTTTACTCAAAGGTAGCACTGTTATACCGATATTTCAAATTGACAATAGTACTTTATTGTCACAAAATTTCAAGGTCTTATGACGCACCAGTAAAAAGTTACAGCATTTCAATGTTGCAAACTTTGATATTTATATTACGCACAGTAAAAAAGTTATTGAATTTTGAAGTTGCATCAGGGTTTCATTTTTTACACAAGGATAGCACTGTTATACCGAAATCTTAAATTGACAATAATACTTTATTGTCACAAAATTTCGAGGTCTTATGACGTAGCATTTCAATGTTGCAAACTTTGATAGTCATATTACGCACAGTAAAAAAGTTATTGAATTTTGAAGTTGCATCAGTGTTTCATTTTTTCCTCAAAGGTAGCACTGTTATACCGATATTTCAAATTGACAATAGTACTTTAATGTCACAAAATTTCAAGGTCTTATGACGCACCAGTAAAAAGTTACAGCATTTCAATGTTGCAAGTTTTGATATTTATATCACGCACAGTAAAAAAGTTAATGAATTTTGAAGTTGCATCAGTGGTGCATTTCTTACTCAAGGTTTGCACTGTTATACCGATATCTCAAATTGACAATAGTACTTTATTGCCACAACATTTCAAGGTCTTATGACGCACCAGTAAAAAGTTACAGCATTTCAATGTTGCAAACTTTGTAGTTATATTACGCACAGTATACAATTTAGTGAATTTTGAAGTTGCATCAGTGTTTCATTTTTTACTCAAGGGTAGCACTATTATACCGATATCTCAAAGTGACAATAGTTCTTTATTGTCCCAATTTTTCAAGATTTTATGACGCACCAGTAAAAAGTTACAGCATTTCAATATTGAAAACTTTGATATTTATACTACGCACAGTATAAAAGTTAGTGAATTTTGAAGCTGCATCAGTGTTTCATTTCTTACTCAAGGGTAGCACTGTTATACCGATATCTCAAATTGACAATAGTACTTTATTGCCACAACATTTCAAGGTCTTATGACGCACCAGTAAAAAGTTACAGAATTTCAATGTTGCAAACTTTGATAGTTATATTACGCACAGTATGAAAGTTAGTGATTTTTGAAGCTGCATCAGGGTTTCATTTTTTACTCAAGGATAGCACTGCTATACCGAAACCTCAAATTGACAATAATACTTTATTGTCACAAAATTTCGAGGTCTTATGACGCCCCAGTAAAAAGTTATAGCATTTCAATGTTGCAAACTTTGTAGTTATATTACGCACAATATACAATTTAGTGAATTTTGAAGTTGTATCAGTGTTTCATTTTTTACCCAAGGGTAGCAGTGTTATATCGATATCTCAAATTGACAATAGTAATTTATTATCACAAAATTTCGAGGTCTTATGACGCTGCAGTAAAATGGTACATCATTTCAAAGTTGCAAACTTTGATAGTTATATTACGCACAGTATAAAAGTAAGTGAATTTTGAAGTTGCATCAGTGTTTCATTTTTTACTCAAAGGTAGCACTGTTATACAGATATCTCAAATTGACAATTGTACTTTATTGTTACAAAATTTCAAGGTCTTATGGCGATCCACTAAAAAGATACAGCATTTCAATGTTGCAAACTTTGATAGTTATATTACCCACAGTATAAAAGTTTGTGAATTTTGAATTTGCATCAGTGTTTCATTTTTACTCAAAGGTAGCAGTGTTATACCGATATTTCAAATTTACAATAGTACTATATTGTCACAGAATTTCAAGATCTTATGACGCACCAGTAAAAAGTTACAGCATTTCAATGTTGCAAACTTTGACAGTTATATTATGCTTAGTATAAAAGTTAGTGAATTTTGAAGTTGCATCAGTGTTTCATTTTTTTTTTCAAGGGTAGCCGTATTATACCGATATCTCAAATTGACAATAGTATTTTATTGTCCCAAACTTTCAAGATTTTATGACGCACTAGTTAAAAGTTACAGCATTTCAATATTGAAAACGTTGATAATTATACTACGCACAGTATAAAAGTTAGTGAATTTTGAAGTTGCATCAGTGTTTCATTTTTTTTTCAAGGGTAGCCCTATTATACCGATATCTCAAATTGACAATAGTACTTAACTGTCACAAAATTTCGAAGTTTTATGACGCACTAGTAAAAAGTTACAGCATTTCAATGTTGCAAACTTTGTAGTTATATTAGTCACAGTATACAATTTAGTGAAATTTGAAGTTGCATCAGTGTTTCATGTTTTAATCAAGGGTAGCACTGTTATACCGATATCTCAAATTGACAATAGTACTTTATTATCACAGAATTTCGTGGTCTTATGACGCTCCAGTAAAAGGGTACAGCATTTCAATTTTGCAAACTTTGATAGTTATATTACGCACAGTAAGAAAGTTATTGAATTTTGAAATTGCATCAGTGTTTCATTTTTTACTCAAGGGTAGCACTGTTATACCGATATCTCAAATTGACAATAGTACTTTATTGCCACATTATTTCAAGGTCTTATGACACACCAGTAAAAAGTTACAGCATTTCAATGTTGCAAACTTTGATATTTATATTACGCACAGTAAAAAAGTTATTGAATTTTGAAGTTGCATCAGTGTTTCATTTTTTACTCAAAGGTAGCACTGTTATACCGATATCTCAAATTGCCAATAGTACTTTATTATCACAGAATTTCGAGGTCTTATGACGCTCCAGTAAAAGGGTACAGCATTTCAATGTTGCAAACTTTGATAGTTATATTACGCACAGTAAAAAAGTTATTGAATTTTGAAGTTGCATCAGTGTTTCATTTTTTACTCAAAGGTAGCACTGTTATACCGATATTTCAAATTGACAATAGTACTGTATTGCCACATTATTTCAAGGTCTTATGACGCACCAGTAAAAAGTTACAGCATTTCAATGTTGCAAACTTTGATATTTATATTACGCACAGTAAAAAAGTTATTGAATTTTGAAGTTGCATCAGGGTTTCATTTTTTACTCAAGGATAGCACTGTTATACCGAAATCTTAAATTGACAATAATACTTTATTGTCACAAAATTTCGAGGTCTTATGACGTAGCATTTCAATGTTGCAAACTTTGATAGTCATATTACGCACAGTAAAAAAGTTATTGAATTTTGAAGTTGCATCAGTGTTTCATTTTTTCCTCAAAGGTAGCACTGTTATACCGATATTTCAAATTGACAATAGTACTTTATTGTCACAAAATTTCAAGGTCTTATGACGCACCAGTAAAAAGTTACTGCATTTCAATGTTGCAAGTTTTGATATTTATATCACGCACAGTAAAAAAGTTAATGAATTTTGAAGTTGCATCAGTGGTTCATTTCTTACTCAAGGGTTGCACTGTTATACCGATATCTCAAATTTACAATAGTACTTAACTGGCACAAAATTTCGAGGTTTTATGACGCACTAGTAAAAAGTTACAGCATTTCAATGTTGCAAACTTTGTAGTTATATTACTCACAGTATACAATTTAGTGAATTTTGAAGTTGCATCAGTGTTTCATGTTTTAATCAAGGATAGCACTGTTATACCGAAATCTTAAATTGACAATAATACTTTATTGTCACAAAATTTCGAGGTCTTATGACGTAGCATTTCAATGTTGCAAACTTTGATAGTCATATTACGCACAGTAAAAAAGTTATTGAATTTTGAAGTTGCATCAGTGTTTCATTTTTTACTCAAGGATAGCACTGTTATACCGAAATCTTAAATTGACAATAATACTTTATTGTCAGAAAATTTCGAGGTCTTATGACGTAGCATTTCAATGTTGCAAACTTTGATAGTCATATTACGCACAGTAAAAAAGTTATTGAATTTTGAAGTTGCATCAGTGTTTCATTTTTTCCTCAAAGGTAGCACTGTTATACCGGTATTTCAAATTGACAATAGTACTTTATTGCCACAAGATTTCAAGGTCTTATGACGCACCAGTAAAAAGTTACAGCATTTCAATGTTGCAAACTTTGTAGTTATATTACGCACAGTATACAATTTAGTGAATTTTGAAGTTGCATCAGTGTTTCATTTTTTACTCAAGGGTAGCACTATTATACCGATATCTCAAAGTGACAATAGTTCTTTATTGTCCCAATTTTTCGAGATTTTAGGACGCACCAGTAAAAAGTTACAGCATTTCAATATTGAAAACTTTGATATTTATACTACGCACAGTATAAAAGTTAGTGAATTTTTAAGTTGCATCAGTTTCTCATTTTTTTTCAAAGGTAGCACTATTATACCGATACCTCAAATTGACAATAGTACGTTATTGTCACAGAATTTCGAGGTCTTATGGCGCTGCAGTAAAAGGGTACATCATTTCAAAGTTGCAAACTTTGATAGTTATATTACGCACAGTATAAAAGTATCAAACTGACAATAATAGTTAATAACGAGGTCTTATGACGCTCCATCAAAAAGTTACAGCATTTCAATGTTGCAAACTTTGATAGTTATATTACGCACAGTATAAAAGTTTGTGATTTTTAAAGTTACATCAGTGCTTCATTTTTTACTCAAGGGTAGCACTGTTATACCGATATCTCAAATTTACAATAGTACTTAACTGTCACAAAATTTCGAGGTTTTATGACGCACTAGTAAAAAGTTACAGCATTTCAATGTTGCAAACTTTGTAGTTATATTACTCACAGTATACAATTTAGTGAATTTTGAAGTTGCATCAGTGTTTCATGTTTTAATCAAGGGTAGCACTGTTATACCGATATCTCAAATTGCCAATAGTACTTTATTATCACAGAATTTCGAGGTCTTATGACGCTCCAGTAAAAGGGTACAGCATTTCAATGTTGCAAACTTTGATAGTTATATTACGCACAGTAAAAAACTTATTGAATTTTGAAGTTGCATCAGTGTTTCATTTTTTACTCAAAGGTAGCACTGTTATACCGATATTTCAAATTGACAATAGTACTTTATTGCCACAATATTTCAAGGTCTTATGACGCACCAGTAAAAAGTTACAGCATTTCAATGTTGCAAACTTTGATATTTATATTACGCACAGTAAAAAAGTTATTGAATTTTGAAGTTGCATAAGTGTTTCATTTTTTACTCAAAGGTAGCACTGTTATACCGATATCTCAAATTGCCAATAGTACTTTATTATCACAGAATTTCGAGGTCTTATGACGCTCCAGTAAAAGGGTACAGCATTTCAATGTTGCAAACTTTGATAGTTATATTACGCACAGTAAAAAAGTTATTGAATTTTGAAGTTGCATCAGGGTTTCATTTTTTACTCAAGGATAGCACTGTTATACCGAAATCTTAAATTGACAATAATACTTTATTGTCACAAAATTTCGAGGTCTTATGACGTAGCATTTCAATGTTGCAAACTTTGATAGTCATATTACGCACAGTATAAAAGTTTGTGAATTTTGAATTTGCATCAGTGTTTCATTTTAACTCAAAGGTAGCACTGTTATACCGTTATCTCAAATTGACAATAGAACTTTATTGTCACAAAATTTCAAGGTTTTATGACGCACCAGTAAAAAGTTACAGCATTACAATGTTGCAAACTTTGATATTTATATTACGCACAGTAAAAAAGTTATTGAATTTTGAAGTTGCATCAGTGTTTCATTTTTTACTCAAAGGTAGCACTGTTATACCGATATTTTAAATTGACAATAGTACTTTATTGTCAGATTATTTCAAGGTCTTATGACGCACCAGTAAAAAGTTACAGCATTTCAATGTTGCAAACTTTGATATTTATATTACGCACAGTAAAAAAGTTATTGAATTTTGAAGTTGCATCAGGGTTTCATTTTTTACTCAAGGATAGCACTGTTATACCCAAATCTTAAATTGACAATAATACTTTATTGTCACAAAATTTCGAGGTCTTATGACGTAGCATTTCAATGTTGCAAACTTTGATAGTCATATTACGCACAGTAAAAAAGTTATTGAACTTTGAAGTTGCATCAGTGTTTCATTTTTTGCTCAAAGGTAGCACTGTTATACCGAGATTTCAAATTGACAATAGTACTTTATTGTCACAAAATTTCAAGGTCTTATGACGCACCAGTAAAAAGTTACAGCATTTCAATGTTGCAAGTTTTGATATTTATATCACGCACAGTAAAAAAGTTATTGAACTTTGAAGTTGCATCAGTGTTTCATTTTTTGCTCAAAGGTAGCACTGTTATACCGAGATTTCAAATTGACAATAGTACTTTATTGTCACAAAATTTCAAGGTCTTATGACGCACCAGTAAAAAGTTACAGCATTTCAATGTTGCAAGTTTTGATATTTATACTACGCACAGTATAAAAGTTAGTGAATTTTGAAGTTGCATCAGTTTCTCTTTTTTTTTCAAAGGTAGCACTATTATACCGATACCTCAAATTGAAAATAGTACTTAATTGTCACAAAATTTCGAGGTTTTATAACGCACCAGTAAAAAGTTACTGCATTTCAATGTTGCAAACTTTGTAGTTATATTACGCACAGTATACAATTTAGTGAATTTTGAAGTTGTATCAGTGTTTCATTTTTTACTCAAGGGTAGCACTGTTATATCGATATCTCAAATTGACAATAGTACTTTATTGTCAGAGAATTTCGAGGTCTTATGACGCTGCAGTAAAAGGGTACATCATTTCAAAGTTGCAAACTTTGATAGTTATATTACGCACAGTATAAAAGTTTGTGAATTTTGAATTTGCATCAGTGTTTCATTTTAACTCAAAGGTAGCACTGTTATACCGTTATCTCAAATTGACAATAGAACTTTATTGTCACAAAATTTCAAGGTTTTATGACGCACCAGTAAAAAGTTACAGCATTTCAATGTTGCAAACTTTGTAGTTATATTACGCACAGTATACAATTTAGTGAATTTTGAAGTTGTATCAGTATTTCATTTTTTACTCAAGGGCAGCACTGTTATATCGATATCTCAAATTGACAATAGTACTTTATTGTCCCAAAATGTCGAGGTCCATCAAAAAGTTACAGCATTTCAATGTTGCAAACTTTGATAGTTATATTACGCACAGTATAAAAGTTTGTGAATTTTGAAGTTGCATCAGTGTTTCATTTTTTGTTCAAGGGTAGCACTATTATACCGATATCTCAAATTGACAATAGTACTTAACTGTCACAAAATTTCGAAGTTTTATGACGCACTAGTAAAAAGTTTCAGCATTTCAATGTTGCAAACTTTGTAGTTATATTAGTCACAGTATACAATTTAGTGAAATTTGAAGTTTCATCAGTGTTTCATGTTTTAATCAAGGGTAGCACTGTTATACCGATATCTCAAATTGCCAATAGTACTTTATTATCACAGAATTTTGAGGTCTTATGACGCTCCAGTAAAAGGGTACAGCATTTCAATGTTGCAAACTTTGATATTTATATTACGCACAGTAAAAAAGTTATTGAATTTTGAAGTTGCATCAGTGTTTAATTTTTTACACAACGATAGCACTGTTATACCAATATTTAAAATTGACAATAGTACTTTATTGCCACATTATTTCAAGGTCTTATGACGCACCAGTAAAAAGTTACAGCATTTCAATGTTGCAAACTTTGATATTTATATTACGCACAGTAAAAAAGTTATTGAACTTTGAAGTTGCATCAGTGTCTCATTTTTTACTCAAAGGTAGCACTGTTATACCGATATTTCAAATTGACAATAGTACTTTATTGTCACAAAATTTCAAGGTCCTATGACGCACCAGTAAAAAGTTACAGCATTTCAATGTTGCAAACTTTGATATTTATATTACGCACAGCATAAAAGTTATTGAATTTTGAAGTTGCATCAGGGTTTCATTTTTTACTCAAGGATAGCACTGTTATACCGAAATCTTAAATTGACAATAATACTTTATTGTCACAAAATTTCGAGGTTTTATGACGTATCATTTTAATGTTGCAAACTTTGATAGTTATATTACGCAGAGTAAAAAAGTTATTGAATTTTGAAGTTGCATCAGTGTTTCATTTTTTACTCAAGGGTAGCACTGTTATACCGATATCTCAAATTGACAATAGTACTTTATTGCCACAACATTTCAAGGTCTTATGACGCACCAGTAAAAAGTTACAGCATTTCAATGTTGCAAACTTTGTAATTATATTATGCACAGTATACAATTTAGTAAATTTTGAAGTTGCATCAGTGTTTCATTTTTTACTCAAGGGTAGCACTATTATACATCTCAAACTGACAATAGTTCTTTATTGTTCCATTTTTTCAAGATTTTATGACGCACCAGTAAAAAGTTACAGCATTTCAATATTGAAAACTTTGATATTTATACTACGCACAGTATAAAAGATAGTGACTTTTTAAGTTGCATCAGTGTTTCATTTTTTTTCAAAGGTAGCACTATTATACCGATTCCTCAAATTGACAATAGTACTTAATTGTCACAAAATTTCGAGGTTTTATGACGCACCAATAAAAAGTTACTGCATTTCAATGTTGCAAACTTTGTAGTTATATTACGCACAGTATACAATTTAGTGAATTTTGAAGTTGTATCAGTGTTTCATTTTTTACCCAAGGGTAGCAGTGTTATATCGATATCTCAAATTGACAATAGTAATTTATTGTCACAAAATTTCGAGGTCTTATGACGCTGCAGTAAAATGGTACATCATTTCAAAGTTGCAAACTTTGATAGTTATATTACGCACAGTATAAAAGTAAGTGAATTTTGAAGTTGCATCAGTGTTTCATTTTTTACTCAAAGGTAGCACTGTTATACAGATATCTCAAATTGACAATTGTACTTTATTGTTACAAAATTTCAAGATCTTATGGCGATCCACTAAAAAGTTACAGCATTTCAATGTTGCAAACTTTGATAGTTATATTACCCACAGTATAAAAGTTTGTGAATTTTGAATTTGCATCAGTGTTTAATTTTTACTCAAAGGTAGCAGTGTTATACCGATATTTCAAATTTACAATAGTACTATATTGTCACAGAATTTCAAGATCTTATGACGCACCAGTAAAAAGTTACAGCATTTCAATGTTGCAAACTTTGACAGTTATATTACGCTTAGTATAAAAGTTAGTGAATTTTGAAGTTGCTTCAGTGTTTCATTTTTTTTTTCAAGGGTAGCCCTATTACACCGATATCTCAAATTGACAATAGTACTTTATTGTCCCAAACTTTCAAGATTTTATGACGCACTTGTTAAAAGTTACAGCTTTTCAATATTGAAAACTTTGATAGTTATACTACGCACAGTATAAAAGTTAGTGAATTTTGAAGTTGCATCAGTGTTTCATTTGTTTTTCAAGGGTAGCCCTATTATACCGATATCTCAAATTGACAATAGTACTTAACTGTCACAAAATTTCGAAGTTTTATGACGCACTAGTAAAAAGTTTCAGCATTTCAATCTTGCAAACTTTGTAGTTATATTAGTCACAGTATACAATTTAGTGAAATTTGAAGTTTCATCAGTGTTTCATGTTTTAATCAAGGGTAGCACTGTTATACCGATATCTCAAATTGACAATAGTACTTTATTATCACAGAATTTCGTGGTCTTATGACGCTCCAGTAAAAGGGTACAGCATTTCAATTTTGCAAACTTTGATAGTTATATTACGCACAGTAAGAAAGTTATTGAATTTTGAAATTGCATCAGTGTTTCATTTTTTACTCAAGGGTAGCACTGTTATACCGATATCTCAAATCGACAATAGTACTTTATTGCCACAACATTTCAAGGCCTTATGACGCACCAGTAAAAACTTACAGCATTTCATCGTTGCAAACTTTGATATTTATATTACGCACAGTAAAAAAGTTATTGAATTTTGAAGTTGCATCAGTGTTTCATTTTTTACTCAAAGGTAGCACTGTTATACCGATATTTCAAATTGACAATAGTACTGTATTGTCACAAAATTTCAAGGTCTTATGACGCACCAGTAAAAAGTTACAGCATTTCAATGTTGCAAACTTTGATATTTATACTACGCACAGTATAAAAGTTATTGAATTTTGAAGTTGCATCAGGGTTTCATTTTTTACTCAAGGATAGCACTGTTATACCGAAATTTTAAATTGTTAATAATACTTTATTGTCATAAAATTTCGAGGTCTTATGACATAGCATTTCAATGTTGCAAACTTTGACAGTTATATTTCGCACAGTATAAAAGTTAGTGAACATTGAAGTTGCATCAGTGTTTCATTTTTTACTCAAAGCTAGCACTGTTATACTGATATTTCAAATTGACAATAGTACTTTATTGTCCCAAACTTTCAAGATTTTACGACGCACCAGTTAAAAGTTACAGCATTTCAATATTGAAAACTTTGATAATTATACTACGCACAGTATAAAAGTTGGTGAATTTTGAAGTTGCATCAGTGTTTCATTTTTTACTCAAGGGTAGCACTGTTATACCGATATCTCAAATTTACAATAGTACTTAACTGGCACAAAATTTCGAGGTTTTATGACGCACTAGTAAAAAGTTACAGCATTTCAATGTTGCAAACTTTGTAGTTATATTACTCACAGTATACAATTTAGTGAATTTTGAAGTTGCATCAGTGTTTCATGTTTTAATCAAGGGTAGCACTGTTATACCGATATCTCAAATTGCCAATAGTACTTTATTATCACAGAATTTCGAGGTCTTATGACGCTCCAGTAAAAGGGTACAGCATTTCAATGTTGCAAACTTTGATAGTTATATTACGCACAGTAAAAAAGTTATTGAATTTTGAAGTTGCATCAGTGTTTCATTTTTTACTCAAAGGTAGCACTGTTATACCGATATTTCAAATTCACAATAGTATTTTATTGCCACATTATTTCAAGGTCTTATGATGCACCAGTAAAAAGTTACAGCATTTCAATGTTGCAAACTTTGATATTTATATTACGCACAGTAAAAAAGCTATTGAAGTTTGAAGTTGCATCAGTGTTTCATTTTTTACTCAAAGGTAGCACTGTTATACCGATATTTCAAATTGACAATAGTACTTTATTGTCACAAAATTTCACGGTCTTATGACGCACCAGTAAAAAGTTACAGCATTTCAATGTTGCAAACTTTGATATTTATATTACGCACAGTAAAAAAGTTATTGAATTTTGAAGTTGCATCAGGGTTTCATTTTTTACACAAGGATAGCACTGTTATACCGAAATCTTAAATTGACAATAATACTTTATTGTCACAAAATTTCGAGGTCTTATGACGTAGCATTTCAATGTTGCAAACTTTGATAGTCATATTACGCACAGTAAAAAAGTTATTGAATTTTGAAGTTGCATCAGTGTTTCATTTTTTCCTCAAAGGTAGCACTGTTATACCGATATTTCAAATTGACAATAGTACTTTAATGTCACAAAATTTCAAGGTCTTATGACGCACCAGTAAAAAGTTACAGCATTTCAATGTTGCAAGTTTTGATATTTATATCACGCACAGTAAAAAAGTTAATGAATTTTGAAGTTGCATCAGTGGTTCATTTCTTACTCAAGGGTTGCACTGTTATACCGATATCTCAAATTGACAATAGTACTTTATTGCCACAACATTTCAAGGTCTTATGACGCACCAGTAAAAAGTTACAGCATTTCAATGTTGCAAACTTTGTAGTTATATTACGCACAGTATACAATTTAGTGAATTTTGAAGTTGCATCAGTGTTTCATTTTTTACTCAAGGGTAGCACTATTATACCGATATCTCAAAGTGACAATAGTTCTTTATTGTCCCAATTTTTCAAGATTTTATGACGCACCAGTAAAAAGTTACAGCATTTCAATATTGAAAACTTTGATATTTATACTACGCACAGTATAAAAGTTAGTGAATTTTGAAGTTGCATCAGTTTCTCATTTTTTTTCAAAGGTAACACTATTATACCGATACCTCAAATTGAAAATAGTATTTAATTGTCACAAAATTTCGAGGTTTTATGACGCACCAGTAAAAAGTTACTGCATTTCAATGTTGCAAACTTTGATAGTTATATTACGCACAGTATAAAAGTTAGTGAATTTTGAAGTTGCATCCGTGTTTCATTTTTTACTCAAAGGTAGCAGTGTTATACCGATATATCAAATTGACAATAGTACTATATTGTCACAAAATTTCAAGGTCTTTTGACGCACCAGTAAAAAGTTACAACATTTCAATGTTGCAAACTTTGATAGTTATATTACGCACAGTATAAAAGTTAGTGAATTTTGAAGTTGCATCCGTCTTTCATTTTTTACTCAAGGGTAGCAGTTTTATACCGATATCTCAAATTGACAATAGTACATTATTGTCACAAAATTTCGAGGTTCTATGACACATTAGTAAAAAGTTACAGCATTTCAATGTTGAAAACTTTGATAGTTATATTAAGCACAGTTTAAAAGTTAGTGAAATTTTAAGTTGCATCAGATCTTCATTTTTTGCTCAAGGGCAGCACTGCTATACCAATATGTCAAACTGACAATAATACTTAATTACGAGGTCTTATGACGCTCCATCAAAAAGTTACAGCATTTCAATGTTGCAAACTTTGATAGTTATATTACGCACAGTATAAAAGTTAGTGAATTTTAAAGTTGCATCTGTGTTTTATTTTTTACTCAAAGGTAGCACTGTTATACCGATATTTCAAATTGACAATAGTACTTTATTGTCACAAAATGTCAAGGTCTTATGACGCACCAGTAAAAAGTTACAGCATTTCAATGTTGCAAACTTTGATATTTATATTACGCACAGTATGAAAGTTAGTGAATTTTTAAGTTGCATCAGTGTTTCATTATTTATTCAACGATAGCACTGTTATACCGAAATCTCGAATTGACAATAGTACTTTATTGTCACATAATTTCGAGGTCTTATGACGCTCCATCAAAAAGTTACAGCATTTCAATGTTGCAAACTTTGATAGTTATATTACGCACAGAATAAAAGTTAGTGAATTTTGAAGTTGCATCAGTGTTTCATTTTTTCCTCAAAGGTAGCACTGTTATACCGATATTTCAAATTGACAATAGTACTTTAATGTCACAAAATTTCAAGGTCTTATGACGCACCAGTAAAAAGTTACAGCATTTCAATGCTGCAAGTTTTGATATTTATATCACGCACAGTAAAAAAGTTAATGAATTTTGAAGTTGCATCAGTGGTTCATTTCTTACTCAAGGGTTGCACTGTTATACCGATATCTCAAATTGACAATAGTACTTTATTGCCACAACATTTCAAGGTCTTATGACGCACCAGTAAAAAGTTACAGCATTTCAATGTTGCAAACTTTGTAGTTATATTACGCACAGTATACAATTTAGTGAATTTTGAAGTTGCATCAGTGTTTCATTTTTTACTCAAAGGTAGCACTGTTATACCGATATTTCAAATTGACAATAGTACTTTATTGTCACAAAATGTCAAGGTCTTATGACGCACCAGTAAAAAGTTACAGCATTTCAATGTTGCAAACTTTGATATTTATATTACGCACAGTATGAAAGTTAGTGAATTTTTAAGTTGCATCAGTGTTTCATTATTTATTCAACGATAGCACTGTTATACCGAAATCTCGAATTGACAATAGTACTTTATTGTCACATAATTTCGAGGTCTTATGACGCTCCATCAAAAAGTTACAGCATTTCAATGTTGCAAACTTTGATAGTTATATTACGCACAGAATAAAAGTTAGTGAATTTTGAAGTTGCATCAGTGTTTCATTTTTTCCTCAAAGGTAGCACTGTTATACCGATATTTCAAATTGACAATAGTACTTTAATGTCACAAAATTTCAAGGTCTTATGACGCACCAGTAAAAAGTTACAGCATTTCAATGCTGCAAGTTTTGATATTTTTCACTATTATACCGATATCTCAAAGTGACAATAGTTCTTTATTGTCCCAATTTTTCAAGATTTTATGACGCACCAGTAAAAAGTTACAGCATTTCAATATTGAAAACTTTGATATTTATACTACGCACAGTATAAAAGTTAGTGAATTTTGAAGTTGCATCAGTTTCTCATTTTTTTTCAAAGGTAGCACTATTATACCGATACCTCAAATTGAAAATAGTACTTAATTGTCACAAAATTTCGAAGTTTTATGACGCACCAGTAAAAAGTTACTGCATTTCAATGTTGCAAACTTTGTAGTTATATTACGCACAGTATACAATTTAGTGAATTTTGAAGTTGCATCAGTGTTTCATTTTTTACTCAAGGGTAGCACTATTATACCGATATCTCAAAGTGACAATAGTTCTTTATTGTCCCAATTTTTCAAGATTTTATGACGCACCAGTAAAAAGTTACAGCATTTCAATATTGAAAACTTTGATATTTATACTACGCAGAGTATAAAAGTTAGTGAATTTTGAAGTTGCATCAGTTTCTCATTTTTTTTCAAAGGTAGCACTATCATACCGATACCTCAAATTGAAAATAGTACTTAATTGTCACAAAATTTCGAGGTTTTATGACGCACCAGTAAAAAGTTACTGCATTTCAATGTTGCAAACTTTGTAGTTATATTACGCACAGTATACAATTTAGTGAATTTTGAAGTTGTATCAGTGTTTCATTTTTTACTCAAGGGTAGCACTGTTATATCGATATATCAAATTGACAATAGTACTTTATTGTCACAGAATTTCGAGGTCTTATGACGCTGCAGGAAAAGGGTACATCATTTCAAAGTTGCAAACTTTGATAGTTATATTACGCACAGTATAAAAGTTTGTGAATTTTGAATTTGCATCAGTGTTTCATTTTTACTCAAAGGTAGCAGTGTTATACCGTTATCTCAAATTGACAATAGTACTATATTGTCACAAAATTTCAAGGTCTTATGACGCACCAGTAAAAAGTTAAAACATTTCAATGTTGCAAACTTTGATAGTTATATTACGCACAGTATAAAAGTTATTGAATTTTGAATTTGCATCAGTGTTTCATTTTTTACTCAAAGGTAGCAGTGCTATACCGATATTTCAAATTTACAATAGTACTATATTGTCACAAAATTTGAAGGTCTTATGACGCACCAGTAAAAAGTTACAACATTTCAATGTTGCAAACTTTGATAGTTATATTACGCACAGTATAAAAGTTAGTGAATTTTGAAGTTGCATCCGTGTTTCATTTTTTACTCAAAGGTAGCTGTGTTATACCGATATATCAAATTGACAATAGTACTATATTGTCACAAAATTTCAAGGTCTTTTGACGCACCAGTAAAAAGTTACAACATTTCAATGTTGCAAACTTTGATAGTTATATTACGCACAGTATAAAAGTTAGTGAATTTTGAAGTTGCATCCGTCTTTCATTTTTTACTCAAGGGTAGCAGTTTTATACCGATATCTCAAATTGACAATAGTACATTATTGTCACAAAATTTCGAGGTTCTATGACACATTAGTAAAAAGTTACAGCATTTCAATGTTGAAAACTTTGATAGTTATATTAAGCACAGTTTAAAAGTTAGTGAAATTTTAAGTTGCATCAGATCTTCATTTTTTGCTCAAGGGCAGCACTGCTATACCAATATGTCAAACTGACAATAATACTTAATTACGAGGTCTTATGACGCTCCATCAAAAAGTTACAGCATTTCAATGTTGCAAACTTTGATAGTTATATTACGCACAGTATAAAAGTTAGTGAATTTTAAAGTTGCATAAGTGTTTTATTTTTTACTCAAAGGTAGCACTGTTATACCGATATTTCAAATTGACAATAGTACTTTATTGTCACAAAATGTCAAGGTCTTATGACGCACCAGTAAAAAGTTACAGCATTTCAATGTTGCAAACTTTGATATTTATATTACGCACAGTATGAAAGTTAGTGAATTTTTAAGTTGCATCAGTGTTTCATTATTTATTCAACGATAGCACTGTTATACCGAAATCTCGAATTGACAATAGTACTTTATTGTCACATAATTTCGAGGTCTTATGACGCTCCATCAAAAAGTTACAGCATTTCAATGTTGCAAACTTTGATAGTTATATTACGCACAGAATAAAAGTTAGTGAATTTTGAAGTTGCATCAGTGTTTCATTTTTTCCTCAAAGGTAGCACTGTTATACCGATATTTCAAATTGACAATAGTACTTTAATGTCACAAAATTTCAAGGTCTTATGACGCACCAGTAAAAAGTTACAGCATTTCAATGCTGCAAGTTTTGATATTTATATCACGCACAGTAAAAAAGTTAATGAATTTTGAAGTTGCATCAGTGGTTCATTTCTTACTCAAGGGTTGCACTGTTATACCGATATCTCAAATTGACAATAGTACCTTATTGCCACAACATTTCAAGGTCTTATGACGCACCAGTAAAAAGTTACAGCATTTCAATGTTGCAAACTTTGTAGTTATATTACGCACAGTATACAATTTAGTGAATTTTGAAGTTGCATCAGTGTTTCATTTTTTACTCAAAGGTAGCACTGTTATACCGATATTTCAAATTGACAATAGTACTTTATTGTCACAAAATGTCAAGGTCTTATGACGCACCAGTAAAAAGTTACAGCATTTCAATGTTGCAAACTTTGATATTTATATCACGCACAGTATGAAAGTTAGTGAATTTTTAAGTTGCATCAGTGTTTCATTATTTATTCAACGATAGCACTGTTATACCGAAATCTCGCATTGACAATAGTACTTTATTGTCACATAATTTCGAGGTCTTATGACGCTCCATCAAAAAGTTACAGCATTTCAATGTTGCAAACTTTGATAGTTATATTACGCACAGAATAAAAGTTAGTGAATTTTGAAGTTGCATCAGTGTTTCATTTTTTCCTCAAAGGTAGCACTGTTATACCGATATTTCAAATTGACAATAGTACTTTAATGTCACAAAATTTCAAGGTCTTATGACGCACCAGTAAAAAGTTACAGCATTTCAATGCTGCAAGTTTTGATATTTTTCACTATTATACCGATATCTCAAAGTGACAATAGTTCTTTATTGTCCCAATTTTTCAAGATTTTATGACGCACCAGTAAAAAGTTACAGCATTTCAATATTGAAAACTTTGATATTTATACTACGCACAGTATAAAAGTTAGTGAATTTTGAAGTTGCATCAGTTTCTCATTTTTTTTCAAAGGTAGCACTATTATACCGATACCTCAAATTGAAAATAGTACTTAATTGTCACAAAATTTCGAAGTTTTATGACGCACCAGTAAAAAGTTACTGCATTTCAATGTTGCAAACTTTGTAGTTATATTACGCACAGTATACAATTTAGTGAATTTTGAAGTTGCATCAGTGTTTCATTTTTTACTCAAGGGTAGCACTATTATACCGATATCTCAAAGTGACAATAGTTCTTTATTGTCCCAATTTTTCAAGATTTTATGACGCACCAGTAAAAAGTTACAGCATTTCAATATTGAAAACTTTGATATTTATACTACGCACAGTATAAAAGTTAGTGAATTTTGAAGTTGCATCAGTTTCTCATTTTTTTTCAAAGGTAGCACTATTATACCGATACCTCAAATTGAAAATAGTACTTAATTGTCACAAAATTTCGAGGTTTTATGACGCACCAGTAAAAAGTTACTGCATTTCAATGTTGCAAACTTTGTAGTTATATTACGCACAGTATACAATTTATTGAATTTTGAAGTTGTATCAGTGTTTCATTTTTTACTCAAGGGTAGCACTGTTATATCGATATATCAAATTGACAATAGTACTTTATTGTCACAGAATTTCGAGGTCTTATGACGCTGCAGGAAAAGGGTACATCATTTCAAAGTTGCAAACTTTGATAGTTATATTACGCACAGTATAAAAGTTTGTGAATTTTGAATTTGCATCAGTGTTTCATTTTTACTCAAAGGTAGCACTGTTATACCGTTATATCAAATTGACAATGGTACTGTATTGTCAAAAAATTTCAAGGTCTTATGACGCACCAGTAAAAAGTTACAACATTTCAATGTTGCAAACTTTGATAGTTATATTACGCACAGTATAAAAGTTATTGAATTTTGAATTTGCATCAGTGTTTCATTTTTTACTCAAAGGTAGCAGTGCTATACCGATATTTAAAATTTACAATAGTACTATATTGTCACAGAATTTCAAGGTCTTATGACACACCAGTAAAAAGTTACAACATTTCAATGTTGCAAACTTTGATAGTTATATTACGCACAGTATAAAAGTTAGTGAATTTTGAAGTTGCATCCGTGTTTCATTTTTTACTCAAAGGTAGCAGTGTTATACCGATATATCAAATTGACAATAGTACTATATTGTCACAAAATTTCAAGGTCTTATGACGCACCAGTAAAAAGTTACAACATTTCAATGTTGCAAACTTTGAAATTTATATTACGCACAGTATAAAAGTTAGTGAATTTTGAAGTTGCATCCGTCTTTCATTTTTTACTCAAGGGTAGCACTGTTATACCGATATCTCAAATTGACAATAGTACACTATTGTCACAAAATTTCGAGGTTCTATGACACATTAGTAAAAAGTTACAGCATTTCAATGTTGAAAACTTTGATAGTTATATTAAGCACAGTTTAAAAGTTAGTGAAATTTTAAGTTGCATCAGATCTTCATTTTTTGCTCAAGGGCAGCACTGCTATACCAATATGTCAAACTGACAATAATACTTAATTACGAGGTCTTATGACGCTCCATCAAAAAGTTACAGCATTTCAATGTTGCAAACTTTGATAGTTATATTACGCACAGTATAAAAGTTAGTGAATTTTAAAGTTGCATCAGTGTTTTATTTTTTACTCAAAGGTAGCACTGTTATACTGATATTTCAAATTGACAATAGTACTTTATTGTCACAAAATGTCAAGGTCTTATGACGCACCAGTAAAAAGTTACAGCATTTCAATGTTGCAAACTTTGATATTTATATTACGCACCGTATGAAAGTTTGTGAATTTTTAAGTTGCATCAGTTTTTCATTATTTACTCAACGATGGCACTGTTATACCGAAATCTCGAATTGACAATAGTACTTTATTGTCACATAATTTCGAGGTCTTATGACGCTCCATCAAAAAGTTACAGCATTTCAATGTTGCAAACTTTGATAGTTATATTACGCACAGTATAAAAGTTAGTGAATTTTGAAGTTGCAGCAGTGTTTCATTTTTTTTTCAAGGGTAGCACTATTATACCGATATCTCAAATTGACAATAGTACTTAATTGTCACAAAATTTCGAGGTTTTATGACGCACTAGTAAAAAGTTACAGCATTTCAATGTTGCAAACTTTGTAGTTATATTACTCACAGTATACAATTTAGTGAATTTTGAAGTTGCATCAGTGTTTCATGTTTTAATCAAGGGTAGCACTGTTATACCGATATCTCAAATTGCCAATAGTACTTTATTATCACAGAATTTCGAGGTCTTATGACGCTCCAGTAAAAGGGTACAGCATTTCAATGTTGCAAACTTTGATATTTATATTACGCACAGTAAAAAAATTATTGAATTTTGAAGTTGCATCAGTGTTTAATTTTTTACACAACGATAGCACTGTTATACCGATATTTCAAATTGACAATAGTACTTTATTGCCACATTATTTCAAGGTCTTATGACGCACCAGTAAAAAGTTACAGCATTTCAATGTTGCAAACTTTGATATTTATATTACTCACAGTAAAAAAGTTATTGAACTTTGAAGTTGCATCAGTGTTTCATTTTTTACTCCAAGGTAGCAATGTTATACAGATATCTCAAATTAACAATTGTACTTTATTGTTACAAAATTTCAAGGTCTTATGGCGATCCACTAAAAAGTTACAGCATTTCAGTGTTGGAAACTTTGATAGTTATATTACCCACAGTATAAAAGTTTGTGAATTTGGAATTTGCATCAGTGTTACATTTTTACTCAAAGGTAGCAGTGTTATACCGATATTTCAAATTTACAATAGTACTATATTGTCACAGAATTTCAAGGTCTTGTGACGCACCAGTAAAAAGTTACAGCATTTCAATGTTGCAAACTTTGACAGTTATATTACGCACAGTATAAAAGTTAGTGAATTTTAAAGTTGCATCCGTGTTTCATTTTTTGCTCAAGCACTGTTATACCGATATCTCAAATTGACAATAGTACATTATTGCCACAAAATTTCGAGGTTCTATGACATATCAGTAAAAAGTTACAGCATTTCAATGTTGAAAACTTTGATAATTATATTAAGCACTATTTAAAAATTAGTGAACTTTGAAGTTGCATCATTCTTTTATATTTACTCAAGTGTACATAGTACATTATTGTAGCACTGTTATGCCGTTATCTCAAATTGACAATAGTACTTTATTGTCACTTAATTTCCAGGTTTTTTGACGCACCAGTAAAAAGTTACAGCATTTCAATGTTGCAAACTTTGATAGTTATATTACGCACAGCATAAAAGTTTGTAAATTTTTTACTCAAGGGTAGCACTGTTATACCGATATCTCAAATTGACAAAAGAACTTTATTGTCACAAAATTTTGAGGTCTTATGACGCACCAGTAAAAAGTTACAGCATTTCAATGTTGCAAACTTTGATAGTTCTATTACGCAAAGTATGAAAGTTAGTGAATTTTGAAGTTGCATCAGCATTTCATTTTTTACTCAAGGATAGCATTGTTATACCGAAATCTCGAATTGACAAAAGTACTTTATTGTCACAAAATTTCGAGGTCTTATGACGCTCCATCAAAAAGTTACAACTTTTCAGTGTCGCAAACTTTGATAGTTATATTACGCACAATATTAAAAATAGTGAATTTTTAATTTGCATCAGTGTTTCATTTTTTACTCAAAAGTAGCACTGTTATACTGATATTTCAAATTGACAATAGTATTTTATTGTCACAAAATTTCAAGGTCTTATGATGCACCAGTCAAAATTTACAGCATTTCAATATTGCAAACTTTGATATGTATATTACGCACAGTATAAAAGTTGGTGAATTTTGAAGTTGCATCAGTGTTTCATTTTTTACTCAAGGGTAGCACTGTTATACCGATATCTCAAATTGACAATAGTACTTTATTGTCCCAAACTTTCAAGATTTTACGACGCACCAGTTAAAAGTTACAGCATTTCAATATTGAAAACTTTGATAGTTATACTACGCACAGTATAAAAGTTAGTGAATTTTGAAGTTGCATCTGTGTTTCATTTTTTTTTCAAGGGTAGCAATATTATACCGATATCTCAAAGTGACAATAGTACTTAACTGTCACAAAATTTCGAGGTTTTATGACGCACTAGTAAAAAGTTACAGCATTTCAGTGTTGCAAACTTTGTAGTTATATTACTCACAGTATACAATTTAGTGAATTTTGAAGTTGCATCAGTGTTTCATGTTTTAATCAAGGGTAGCACTATTATACCGATATCTCAAATTGACAATAGTACTTTATTATCACAGAATTTCGAGGTCTTATGACGCTCCAGTAAAAGGGTACATCATTTCAAAGTTGCAAACTTTGATAGTTATATTACGCACAGTATAAAAGTTGGTGAATTTTGAAGTTGCATCAGGGTTTCATTTTTTACTCAAGGATAGCACTATTATACCGAAATGTTAAATTGACAATAATACTTTATTGTCACAAAATTTCGAGGTCTTATGACGTAGCATTTCAATGTTGCAAACTTTGATAGTTATATTACGCACAGTAAAAAAGTTATTGAATTTTGAAGTTGCATCAGTGTTTCATTTTTTACTCAAGGGTAGCAGTGTTATATCGATATCTCAAATTGACAATAGTAATTTATTGTCACAAAATTTTGAGGTCTTATGACGCTGCAGTAAAATGGTACATCATTTCAAAGTTGCAAACTTTGATAGTTATATTACGCACAGTATAAAAGTAAGTGAATTTTGAAGTTGTATCAGTGTTTCATTTTTTACTCAAAGGTAGCACTGTTATACAGATATCTCAAATTGACAATTGTACTTTATTGTTACAAAATTTCAAGGTCTTACGGCGATCCACTAAAAAGTTACAGCATTTCAATGTTGCAAACTTTGATAGTTATATTACCCACAGTATAAAAGTTTGTGAATTTTGAATTTGCATCAGTGTTTCATTTTTACTCAAAGGTAGCAGTGTTATACCGATATTTCAAATTTACAATAGTACTATATTGTCACAGAATTTCAAGATCTTATGACGCGCCAGTAAAAAGTTACAGCATTTCAATGTTGCAAACTTTGTAGTTATATTACGCACAGTATACAATTTAGTGAATTTTGAAGTTGTATCAGTGATTCATTTTTTACTCAAGGGTAGCACTGTTATATCGATATTTCAAATTGACAATAGTACTTTATTGTCCCAAACTTTCAAGATTTTACGACGCACCAGTTAAAAGTTACAGCATTTCAATATTGAAAACTTTGATAGTTATACTACGCACAGTATAAAAGTTAGTGAATTTTGAAGTTGCATCTGTGTTTCATTTTTTTTTCAAGGGTAGCAATATTATACCGATATCTCAAAGTGACAATAGTACTTAACTGTCACAAAATTTCGAGGTTTTATGACGCACTAGTAAAAAGTTACAGCATTTCAGTGTTGCAAACTTTGTAGTTATATTACTCACAGTATACAATTTAGTGAATTTTGAAGTTGCATCAGTGTTTCATGTTTTAATCAAGGGTAGCACTATTATACCGATATCTCAAATTGACAATAGTACTTTATTATCACAGAATTTCGAGGTCTTATGACGCTCCAGTAAAAGGGTACATCATTTCAAAGTTGCAAACTTTGATAGTTATATTACGCACAGTATAAAAGTTGGTGAATTTTGAAGTTGCATCAGGGTTTCATTTTTTACTCAAGGATAGCACTATTATACCGAAATGTTAAATTGACAATAATACTTTATTGTCACAAAATTTCGAGGTCTTATGACGTAGCATTTCAATGTTGCAAACTTTGATAGTTATATTACGCACAGTAAAAAAGTTATTGAATTTTGAAGTTGCATCAGTGTTTCATTTTTTACTCAAGGGTAGCAGTGTTATATCGATATCTCAAATTGACAATAGTAATTTATTGTCACAAAATTTTGAGGTCTTATGACGCTGCAGTAAAATGGTACATCATTTCAAAGTTGCAAACTTTGATAGTTATATTACGCACAGTATAAAAGTAAGTGAATTTTGAAGTTGTATCAGTGTTTCATTTTTTACTCAAAGGTAGCACTGTTATACAGATATCTCAAATTGACAATTGTACATTATTGTCACAAAATTTCAAGGTCTTACGGCGATCCACTAAAAAGTTACAGCATTTCAATGTTGCAAACTTTGATAGTTATATTACCCACAGTATAAAAGTTTGTGAATTTTGAATTTGCATCAGTGTTTCATTTTTACTCAAAGGTAGCAGTGTTATACCGATATTTCAAATTTACAATAGTACTATATTGTCACAGAATTTCAAGATCTTATGACGCGCCAGTAAAAAGTTACAGCATTTCAATGTTGCAAACTTTGTAGTTATATTACGCACAGTATACAATTTAGTGAATTTTGAAGTTGTATCAGTGTTTCATTTTTTACTCAAGGGTAGCACTGTTATATCGATATTTCAAATTGACAATAGTACTTTATTGTCACATAATTTCGAGGTCTTAGGACGCTCCATCAAAAAGTTACAGCATTTCAATGTTGCAAACTTTGATACTTATATTACGCACAGTATAAAAGTTAGTGAATTTTAAAGTTGCATCAGTGTTTTATTTTTTACTCAAAGGTAGCACTGTTATACCGATATTTCCAATTGACAATAGTACTTTATTGTCACAAAATGTCAAGGTCTTATGACGCACCAGTAAAAAGTTACAGCATTTCAATGTTGCAAACTTTGACATTTATATTACGCACAGTAAAAAAGTTATTGAATTTTTAAGTTGCATCAGTGTTTCATTACTTACCCAACGATAGCACTGTTATACCGAAATCTCGAATTGATTATAATACTTTATTGTCACATAATTTCGAGGTCTTATGACGCTCCATCAAAAAGTTACAGCATTTCAATGTTGCAAACTTTGATAGTTATATTACGCACAGTATAAAAGTTAGTGAATTTTGAAGTTGCATCAGTGTTTCATTGTTTTTTCAAGGGTAGCACTATTATACCGATATCTCAAATTGACAATAGTACTTAACTGTCACAAAATTTCGAGGTTTTATGACGCACTAGTAAAAAGTTACAGCATTTCAGTGTTGCAAACTTTGTAGTTATATTACTCACAGTATACAATTTAGTGAATTTTTAAGTTGCATCAGTGTTTCATGTTTTAATCAAGGGTAGCACTGTTATACCGATATCTCAAATTGACAATAGTACTTTATTATCACAGAATTTCGAGGTCTTATGACGCTCCAGTAAAAGGGTACAGTATTTCAATGTTGCAAACTTTGATAGTTATATTACGCACAGTAAAAAAGTTATTGAATTTTGAAGTTGCATCAGTGTTTCATTTTTTACTCAGAGGTAGCACTGTCATACCGATTTTTCAAATTGACAATAGTACTTTATTGCCACATTATTTCAAGGTCTTATGACGCAGCAGTAAAAAGTTACAGCATTTCAATGTTGCAAACTTTGATATTTATATTACGCACAGTAAAAAAGTTATTAAATTTTGAAGTTGCCTCAGTGTTTCATTTTTTACTCAAAGGTAGCACTGTTATACCGATATTTCAAATTGACAATAGTACTTTATTGTCACAAAATTTCAAGGTCTTATTACGCACTAGTAAAAAGTTACAGCATTTCAATGTGGCAAACTTTGATATTTATATTACGCACAGTATAAAAGTTGTTGAATTTTGAAGTTGCATCAGGGTTTCATTTTTTACTCAAGGATAGCACTGTTATACCGAAATGTTAAATTGACAATAATACTTTATTGTCACAAAATTTCGAGGTCTTATGACGTAGCATTTCAATGTTGCAAACTTTGATAGTTATTTTACGCACAGTAAAAAAGTTATTGAATTTTGAAGTTGCATCAGTGTTTCATTTTTTACTCAAAGGTAGCACTGTTATACCCATATTTCAAATTGACAATAGTACTTTATTGTCACAAAATTTCGAGGTTTTATGACGCACCAGTAAAAAGTTACTGTATTTCAATGTTGCAAACTTTGTAGTTATATTACGCACAGTATACAATTTAGTGAATTTTGAAGTTGTATCAGTGTTTCATTTTTTACTCAAGGGTAGCAGTGTTATATCGATATCTCAAATTGACAATAGTAATTTATTGTCACAAAATTTTGAGGTCTTATGACGCTGCAGTAAAATGGTACATCATTTCAAAGTTGCAAACTTTGATAGTTATATTACGCACAGTATAAAAGTTTCTGAACTTTGAAGTTGCATCAGTGTTTCATTTTTTACTCAAAGGTAGCACTGTTATACAGATATCTCAAATTGACAATTGTACTTTATTGTTACAAAATTTCAAGGTCTTATGGCGATCCACTAAAAAGTTACAACATTTCAATGTTGCAAACTTTGATAGTTATATTACCCACAGTATAAAAGTTTGTGAATTTTGAATTTGCATCAGTGTTTCATTTTTACTCAAAGGTAGCAGTGTTATACCGATATTTCAAATTTACAATAGTACTATATTGTCACAGAATTTCAAGATCTTATGACGCACCAGTAAAAAGTTACAGCATTTCAATGTTGCAAACTTTGACAGTTATATTACGCTTAGTATAAAAGTTAGTGAATTTTGAAGTTGCATCAGTGTTTCATTTTTTTTCAAGGGTAGCCCTATTATACCGATATCTCAAGTTGACAATAGTAATTTATTGCCACAACATTTCAAGGTCTTATGACGCACCAGTAAAAAGTTACAGCATTTCAATGTTGCAAACTTTGTAGTTATATTACGCACAGTATACAATTTAGTGAATTTTGAAGTTGCATCAGTGTTTCATTTTTTACTCAAGGGTAGCACTATTATACCGATATCTCAAAGTGACAATAGTTCTTTATTGTCCCAGTTTTTCAAGATTTTATGACGCACCAGTAAAAAGTTACAGCATTTCAATATTGAAAACTTTGATATTTATATTACACACAATATAAAAGTTAGTGAATTTTGAAGTAGCATCAGTTTCTCATTTTTTTTCAAAGGTAGCACTATTATACCGATACCTCAAATTGACAATAGTATTTAATTGTCACAAAATTTCGAGGTTTTATGACGCACCAGTAAAAAGTTACTGCATTTCAATGTTGCAAACTTTGTAGTTATATTACGCACAGTATGCAATTTAGTGAAATTTGAAGTTGTATCAGTGTTTCATTTTTTACTCAAGGGTAACACTGTTATATCGATATCTCAAATTGACAATAGTACTTTATTGTCACAGAATTTCGAGGTCTTATGACGCTGCAGTAAAAGGGTACATCATTTCAAAGTTGCAAACTTTGATAGTTATATTACGCACAGTACAAAAGTTTGTGAATTTTGAATTTGCATCAGTGTTTCATTTTTACTCAAAGGTAGCACTATTATACCGTTATCTCAAATTGACAATAGAACTTTATTGTCACAAAATTTCAAGGTTTTATGACGCACCAGTAAAAAGTTACAGCATTTCAATGTT
The DNA here is from genome assembly GCA_920105625.2 of Clusia tigrina. Classification (NCBI taxonomy): domain Eukaryota; kingdom Metazoa; phylum Arthropoda; class Insecta; order Diptera; family Clusiidae; genus Clusia; species Clusia tigrina. The sequence goes on along the minus strand of OV050030.1, from coordinate 295,643,467 downwards.
GCAAACTTTGTAGTTATATTACGCACAGTATACAATTTAGTGAATTTTGAAGTTGTATCAGTGTTTCATTTTTTACTCAAGGGTAGCACTGTTATATCGATATCTCAAATTGACAATAGTACTTTATTGTCACAAAATTTCAAGGTCTTATGACGCACCAGTAAAAAGTTCCAGCATTTCAATGTTGCAAACTTTGATAGTTATATTACGCACAGTATAAAAGTTAGTGAATTTTGAAGTTGCATCCGTGTTTCATTTTTACTCAACGGTAGCACTGTTATACCGATATCTCAAATTGACAATAGTACATTATTGTCACAAAATTTCGAGGTTCTATGACACATTAGTAAAAAGTTACAGCATTTCAATGTTGAAAACTTTGATAGTTATATTAAGCACAGTTTAAAAGTTAGTGAAATTTTAAGTTGCATCAGATCTTCATTTTTGCTCAAGGGCAGCACTGCTATACCAATATGTCAAACTGACAATAATACTTAATTACGAGGTCTTATGACGCTCCAGTAAAAAGTTATAGCATTTCAATATTGCAAACTTTGACAGTTATATTACGCACAGTATAAAAGTTAGTGAACATTGTTGCATCAGTGTTTCATTGTTTTTTCAAGGGTAGCACTATTATACCGATATCTCAAATTGACAATAGTACTTTATTGTCACATAATTTCGAGGTCTTATGACGCTCCATCAAAAAGTTACAGCATTTCAATGTTGCAAACTTTGATACTTATATTACGCACAGTATAAAAGTTAGTGAATTTTAAAGTTGCATCAGTGTTTTATTTTTTACTCAAAGGTAGCACTGTTATACCGATATTTCCAATTGACAATAGTACTTTATTGTCACAAAATGTCAAGGTCTTATGACGCACCAGTAAAAAGTTACAGCATTTCAATGTTGCAAACTTTGACATTTATATTACGCACAGTAAAAAAGTTATTGAATTTTGAAGTTGCATCAGTGTTTCATTTTTTACTCAGAGGTAGCACTGTCATAACGATTTTTCAAATTGACAATAGTACTTTATTGTCACATTATTTCAAGGTCTTATGACGCAGCAGTAAAAAGTTACAGCATTTCAATGTTGCAAACTTTGATATTTATATTACGCACAGTAAAAAAGTTATTGAATTTTGAAGTTGCCTCAGTGTTTCATTTTTTACTCAAAGGTAGCACTGTTATACCGATATTTCAAATTGACAATAGTACTTTATTGTCACAAAATTTCAAGATCTTATTACGCACTAGTAAAAAGTTACAGCATTTCAATGTGGCAAACTTTGATATTTATATTACGCACAGTATAAAAGTTGTTGAATTTTGAAGTTGCATCAGGGTTTCATTTTTTACTCAAGGATAGCACTGTTATACCGAAATGTTAAATTGACAATAATACTTTATTGTCACAAAATTTCGAGGTCTTATGACGTAGCATTTCAATGTTGCAAACTTTGATAGTTATATTACGCACAGTAAAAAAGTTATTGAATTTTGAAGTTGCATGAGTGTTTAATTTTTTACTCAAAGGTAGCACTGTTATACCCATATTTCAAATTGACAATAGTACTTTATTGTCACAAAATTTCGAGGTTTTATGACGCACCAGTAAAAAGTTACTGTATTTCAATGTTGCAAACTTTGTAGTTATATTACGCACAGTATACAATTTAGTGAATTTTGAAGTTGTATCAGTGTTTCATTTTTTACTCAAGGGTAGCAGTGTTATATCGATATCTCAAATTGACAATAGTAATTTATTGTCACAAAATTTTGAGGTCTTATGACGCTGCAGTAAAATGGTACATCATTTCAAAGTTGCAAACTTTGATAGTTATATTACGCACAGTATAAAAGTTAGTGAATTTTAAAGTTGCATCAGTGTTTTATTTTTTACTCAAAGGTAGCACTGTTATACCGATATTTCCAATTGACAATAGTACTTTATTGTCACAAAATGTCAAGGTCTTATGACGCACCAGTAAAAAGTTACAGCATTTCAATGTTGCAAACTTTGACATTTATATTACGCACAGTAAAAAAGTTATTGAATTTTGAAGTTGCCTCAGTGTTTCATTTTTTACTCAAAGGTAGCACTGTTATACCGATATTTCAAATTGACAATAGTACTTTATTGTTACAAAATTTCAAGGTCTTATGGCGATCCAGTAAAAAGTTACTGTATTTCAATGTTGCAAACTTTGTAGTTATATTACGCACAGTATACAATTTAGTGAATTTTGAAGTTGTATCAGTGTTTCATTTTTTACTCAAGGGTAGCAGTGTTATATCGATATCTCAAATTGACAATAGTAATTTATTGTCACAAAATTTTGAGGTCTTATGACGCTGCAGTAAAATGGTACATCATTTCAAAGTTGCAAACTTTGATAGTTATATTACGCACAGTATAAAAGTTAGTGAATTTTAAAGTTGCATCAGTGTTTTATTTTTTACTCAAAGGTAGCACTGTTATACCGATATTTCCAATTGACAATAGTACTTTATTGTCACAAAATGTCAAGGTCTTATGACGCACCAGTAAAAAGTTACAGCATTTCAATGTTGCAAACTTTGATAATTATATTACCCACAGTATAAAAGTTTGTGAATTTTGAAGTTGCATCAGTGTTTCATTGTTTTTTCAAGGGTAGCACTATTATACCGATATCTCAAATTGACAATAGTACTTAACTGTCACAAAATTTCGAGGTTTTATGACGCACTAGTAAAAAGTTACAGCATTTCAGTGTTGCAAACTTTGTAGTTATATTACTCACAGTATACAATTTAGTGAATTTTGAAGTTGCATCAGTGTTTCATGTTTTAATCAAGGGTAGCACTGTTATACCGATATCTCAAATTGACAATAGTACTTAATTATCACAGAATTTCGAGGTCTTATGACGCTCCAGTAAAAGGGTACAGCATTTCAATGTTGCAAACTTTGATAGTTATATTACGCACAGTAAAAAAGTTATTGAATTTTGAAGTTGCATCAGTGTTTCATTTTTTACTCAGAGGTAGCACTGTCATACCGATTTTTCAAATTGACAATAGTACTTTATTGCCACATTATTTCAAGGTCTTATGACGCAGCAGTAAAAAGTTACAGCATTTCAATGTTGCAAACTTTGATATTTATATTACGCACAGTAAAAAAGTTATTGAATTTTGAAGTTGCCTCAGTGTTTCATTTTTTACTCAAAGTTAGCACTGTTATACCGATATTTCAAATTGACAATAGTACTTTATTGTCACAAAATTTCAAGGTCTTATTACGCACTAGTAAAAAGTTACAGCATTTCAATGTGGCAAACTTTGATATTTATATTACGCACAGTATAAAAGTTGTTGAATTTTGAAGTTGCATCAGGGTTTCATTTTTTACTCAAGGATAGCACTGTTATACCGAAATGTTAAATTGACAATAATACTTTATTGTCACAAAATTTCGAGGTCTTATGACGTAGCATTTCAATGTTGCAAACTTTGATAGTTATTTTACGCACAGTAAAAAAGTTATTGAATTTTGAAGTTGCATCAGTGTTTCATTTTTTACTCAAAGGTAGCACTGTTATACCCATATTTCAAATTGACAATAGTACTTTATTGTCACAAAATTTCAAGGTTTTATGACGCACCAGTAAAAAGTTACTGTATTTCAATGTTGCAAACTTTGTAGTTATATTACGCACAGTATACAATTTAGTGAATTTGGAAGTTGTATCAGTGTTTCATTTTTTACTCAAGGGTAGCAGTGTTATATCGATATCTCAAATTGACAATAGTAATTTATTGTCACAAAATTTTGAGGTCTTATGACGCTGCAGTAAAATGGTACATCATTTCAAAGTTGCAAACTTTGATAGTTATATTACGCACAGTATAAAAGTTAGTGAATTTTAAAGTTGCATCAGTGTTTCATTTTTTACTCAAAGGTAGCACTGGTATACAGATATCTCAAATTGACAATTGTACTTTATTGTTACAAAATTTCAAGGTCTTATGGCGATCCACTAAAAAGTTACAACATTTCAATGTTGCAAACTTTGATAGTTATATTAACCACAGTATAAAAGTTTGTGAATTTTGAATTTGCATCAGTGTTTCATTTTTACTCAAAGGTAGCAGTGTTATACCGATATTTCAAATTTACAATAGTACTATATTGTCACAGAATTTCAAGATCTTATGACGCACCAGTAAAAAGTTACAGCATTTCAATGTTGCAAACTTTGTAGTTATATTACGCACAGTATACAATTTAGTGAATTTTGAAGTTGCATCAGTGTTTAATTTTTTACTCAAGGGTAGCACTATTATACCGATATCTCAAAGTGACAATAGTTCTTTATTGTCCCAATTTTTCAAGATTTTATGACGCACCAGTAAAAAGTTACAGCATTTGAATATTGAAAACTTTGATATTTATATTACGCACAGTATAAAAGTTAGTGAATTTTGAAGTAGCATGAGTTTCTCATTTTTTTTCAAAGGTAGCACTATTAAACCGATACCTCAAATTGACAATAGTACTTAATTGTCACAAAATTTCGAGGTTTTATGACGCACCAGTAAAAAGTTACTGCATTTCAATGTTGCAAACTTTGTAGTTATATTACGTACAGTATACAATTTAGTGAATTTTGAAGTTGCATCCGTGTTTCATTTTTTACTCAAGGGTAGCACTGTTATACCGATATCTCAAATTGACAATAGTACATTATTGTCACAAAATTTCGAGGTCTTATGACGCTGCAGTAAAAGGGTACATCATTTCAAAGTTGCAAACTTTGATAGTTATATTACGCACAGTACAAAAGTTTGTGAATTTTGAATTTGCATCAGTGTTTCATTTTTACTCAAAGGTAGCACTATTATACCGTTATCTCAAATTGACAATAGAACTTTATTGTCACAAAATTTCAAGGTTTTATGACGCACCAGTAAAAAGTTACAGCATTTCAATGTTGCAAACTTTGTAGTTATATTACGCACAGTATACAATTTAGTGAACTTTGAAGTTGAATCAGTGTTTCATTTTTTCTCAAGGGTAGCACGGTTATATCGATATCTCAAATTGACAATAGTTCTTTATTGTCACAAAATTTCGAGGTCCTATGGCGATCCACTAAAAAGTTACAGCATTTCAATGTTACAGCATTTCAATGTTGCAAACTTTGATAGTTATATTACCCACAGTATAAAAGTTATTGAATTTTGAATTTGCATCAGTGTTTCATTTTTTACTCAAAGGTAGCAGTGCTATACCGATATTTCAAATTTACAATAGTACTATATTGTCACAGAATTTCAAGGTCTTATGACGCACCAGTAAAAAGTTACAACATTTCAATGTTGCAAACTTTGATAGTTATATTACGCACAGTATAAAAGTTAGTGAATTTTGAAGTTGCATCCGTGTTTCATTTTTACTCAACAGTAGCACTGTTATACCGATATCTCAAATTGACAATAGCACATTATTGTCACAAAATTTCGAGGTTCTATGACACATTAGTAAAAAGTTACAGCATTTCAATGTTGAAAACTTTGATAGTTATATTAAGCACAGTTTAAAATTTAGTGAAATTTTAAGTTGCATCATATCTTCATTTTTTGCTCAAGGGCAGCACTGCTATACCAATATGTCAAACTGACAATAATACTTAATTACGAGGTCTTATGCCGCTCCAGTAAAAAGTTATAGCATTTCAATATTGCAAACTTTGACAGTTATATTACGCACAGTATAAAAGTTAGTGAACATTGAAGTTCCATCAGTGTTTCATTGTTTTTTCAAGGGTAGCACTATTATACCGATATCTCAAATTGACAATAGTACTTTATTGTCACATAATTTCGAGGTCTTATGACGCTCCATCAAAAAGTTACAGCATTTCAATGTTGCAAACTTTGATACTTATATTACGCACAGTATAAAAGTTAGTGAATTTTAAAGTTGCATCAGTGTTTTATTTTTTACTCAAAGGTAGCACTGTTATACCGATATTTCAAATTGACAATAGTACTTTATTGTCACAAAATGTCAAGGTCTTATGACGCACCAGTAAAAAGTTACAGCATTTCAATGTTGCAAACTTTGACATTTATATTACGCACAGTAAAAAAGTTATTGAATTTTTAAGTTGCATCAGTGTTTCATTATTTACCCAACGATAGCACTGTTATACCGAAATCTCGAATTGACAATAGTACTTTATTGTCACATAATTTCGAGGTCTTATGACGCTCCATCAAAAAGTTACAGCATTTCAATGTTGCAAACTTTGATAGTTATATTACGCACAGTATAAAAGTTAGTGAAATTTGAAGTTGCATCAGTGTTTCATTGTTTTTTCAAGGGTAGCACTATTATACCGATATCTCAAATTGACAATAGTACTTAACTGTCACAAAATTTCGAGGTTTTATGACGCACTAGTAAAAACTTACAGCATTTCAATGTTGCAAACTTTGTAGTTATATTACTCACAGTATACAATTTAGTGAATTTTGAAGTTGCATCAGTGTTTCATGTTTTAATCAAGGGTAGCACTGTTATACCGATATCTCAAATCGCCAATAGTACTTTATTATCACAGAATTTCGAGGTCTTATGACGCTCCAGTAAAAGGGTACAGCATTTCAATGTTGTAAACTTTGATAGTTATATTACGCACAGTAAAAAAGTTATTGAATTTTGAAGTTGCATCAGTGTTTAATTTTTTACACAACGATAGCACTGTTATACCGATATTTCAAATTGACAATAGTACTTTATTGCCACATTATTTCAAGGTCTTATGACGCACCAGTAAAAAGTTACCGCATTTCAATGTTGCAAACTTTGATATTTATATTACGCACAGTAAAAAAGTTATTGAACTTTGAAGTTGCATCAGTGTTTCATTTTTTACTCAAAGGTAGCACTGTTATACCGATATTTCAAATTGCCAATAGTACTTTATTGTCACAAAATTTCAAGGTCTTATGACGCACCAGTAAAAAGTTACAGCATTTCAATGTTGCAAACTTTGATATTTATATTACGCACAGTATAAAAGTTATTGAATTTTGAAGTTGCATCAGGGTTTCATTTTTTACTCAAGGAAAGCACTGTTATACCGAAATCTTAAATTGACAATAATACTTTAATGTCACAAAATTTCGAGGTTTTATGACGTAGCATTTCAATGTTGCAAACTTTGATAGTTATATTACGCACAGTAAAAAAGTTATTGAATTTTGAAGTTGCATCAGTGTTTCATTTTTTACTCAAAGGTAGCACTGTTATACCGATATTTCAAATTGACAATAGTACTTTATTGCCACATTATTTCAAGGTCTTATGACGCACCAGTAAAAAGTTACAGCATTTCAATGTTGCAAACTTTGATATTTATATTACGCACAGTAAAAAAGTTATCGAATTTTGAAGTTGCATCAGTGTTTCATTTCTTACTCAAGGGTAGCCCTGTTATACCGATATCTCAAATTGACAATAGTACTTTCTTGCCACAACATTTCAAGGTCTTATGACGCACCAGTAAAAAGGTACAGCATTTCAATGTTGCAAACTTTGTAGTTATATTACGCACAGTATACAATTTAGTGAATTTTGAAGTTGCATCAGTGTTTCATTTTTTACTCAAGGGTAGCACTATTATACCGATATCTCAAAGTGACAATAGTTCTTTATTGTCCCAATCTTTCAAGATTTTATGACGCACCAGTAAAAAGTTACAGCATTTCAATATTGAAAACTTTGATATTTATACTACGCACAGTATAAAAGTTAGTGAATTTTGAAGTTGCATCAGTGTTTCATTTTTTTTTCAAAGGTAGCACTATTATACCGATACCTCAAATTCACAATAGTACTTAATTGTCACAAAATTTCGAGTTTTTATGACGCACCAGTAAAAAGTTACTGCATTTCAATGTTGCAAACTTTGTAGTTATATTACGCACAGTATACAATTTAGTGAATTTTGAAGTTGTATCAGTGTTTCATTTTTTACTCAAGGGTAGCACTGTTATATCGATATCTCAAATTGACAATAGTACTTTATTGTAAAAAAATTTCGAGGTCTTATGACGCTGCAGTAAAAGGGTACATCATTTCAAAGTTGCAAACTTTGATAGTTATATTACGCACAGTATAAAAGTAAGTGAATTTTGAAGTTGCATCAGTGTTTCATTTTTTACTCAAAGGTAGCACTGTTATACAGATATCTCAAATTAACAATTGTACTTTATTGTTACAAAATTTCAAGGTCTTATGGCGATCCACTAAAAAGTTACAGCATTTCAATGTTGCAAACTTTGATAGTTATATTACCCACAGTATAAAAGTTTGTGAATTTGGAGTTTGCAGCAGTGTTACATTTTTACTCAAAGGTAGCAGTGTTACACCGATATTTCAAATTTATAATAGTACTATATTGTCACAGAATTTCAAGGTCTTATAACGCACCAGTAAAAAGTTACAGCATTTCAATGTTGCAAACTTTGACAGTTATATTACGCACAGTATAAAAGTTAGTGAATTCAAGCTCAAGCACTGTTATACCGATATCTCAAATTGACAATCGTACATTATTGCCACAAAATTTCGAGGTTTTATGACATATCAGTAAAAAGTTACAGCATTTCAATGTTGAAAACTTTGATAATTATATTAAGCACTATTTAAAAATTAGTGAACTTTAAAGTTGCATCATTCTTTTATATTTACTCAAGGGTACATAGTACATTATTGTAGCACTTTTATGCCGTTATCTCAAATTGACAATAGTACTTTATTGTCACTTAATTTCCAGGTTTTATGACGCACCAGTAAAAAGTTACAGCATTTCAATGTTGCAAACTTTGATAGTTATATTACGCACAGCATAAAAGTTTGTAAATTTTTTACTCAAGGGTAGCACTGTTATACCGATATCTCAAATTGACAAAAGAACTTTATTGTCACAAAATTTCGAGGTCTTATGATGCACCAGTAAAAAGTTACAGCATTTCAATGTTGAAAACTTTGATAGTTATATTACGCACAGTATGAAAGTTAGTGAATTTTGAAGTTGCATCAGTGTTTCATTTTTTACTCAAGGATAGCATTGTTATACCGAAATCTCGAATTGACAAAAGTACTTTATTGTCACAAAATTTCGAGGTCTTATGACGCGCCATCAAAAAGTTACAACTTTTCAGTGTCGCAAACTTTGATAGTTATATTACGCACAATATTAAAAATAGTGAATTTTTAATTTGCATCAGTGTTTCATTTTTTACTCAAAGGTAGCAGTGTTATACCGATATATCAAATTGACAATAGTACTATATTGTCACAAAATTTCAAGGTCTTATGACGCACCAGTAAAAAGTTACAACATTTCAATGTTGCAAACTTTGATAGTTATATTACGCACAGTATAAAAGTTGGTGAATTTTGAAGTTGCATCCGTGCTTCATTTTTTACTCAAGGGTAGCAGTGTTATACCGTTATCTCAAATTGACAATAAAACTTTATTGTCACAAAATTTCAAGGTTTTATGACGCACCAGTAAAAAGTTACAGCATTTCAATGTTGCAAACTTTGTAGTTATATTACGCACAGTATACTATTTAGTGAATTTTGAAGTTGTATCAGTGTTTCATTTTTTACCCAAGGGTAGCACTGTTATATCGATATCTCAAATTGACAATAGTACTTTATTGTCACAAAATTTCGAGGTCCTATGGTGATCCACTAAAAAGTTACAGCATTTCAATGTTACAGCATTTCAATGTTGCAAACTTTGATAGTTATATTACCCACAGTATAAAAGTTAGTGAATTTTGAATTTGCATCAGTGTTTCATTTTTTACGCAAAGGTAGCAGTGCTATACCGATATTTCAAATTTACAATAGTACTATATTGTCACATTATTTCAAGGTCTTATGACGCAGCAGTAAAAAGTTACAGCATTTCAATGTTGCAAACTTTGATATTTATATTACGCACAGTAAAAAAGTTATTGAATTTTGAAGTTGCCTCAGTGTTTCATTTTTTACTCAAAGGTAGCACTGTTATACCGATATTTCAAATTGACAATAGTACTTTATTGTCACAAAATTTCAAGGTCTTATTACGCACTAGTAAAAAGTTACAGCATTTCAATGTGGCAAACTTTGATATTTATATTACGCACAGTATAAAAGTTGTTGAAATTTGAAGTTGCATCAGGGTTTCATTTTTTACTCAAGGATAGCACTGTTATACCGAAATGTTAAATTGACAATAATACTTTATTGTCACAAAATTTCGAGGTCTTATGACGTAGCATTTCAATGTTGCAAACTTTGATAGTTATTTTACGCACAGTAAAAAAGTTATTGAATTTTGAAGTTGCATCAGTGTTTCATTTTTTACTCAAAGGTAGCACTGTTATACCCATATTTCAAATTGACAATAGTACTTTATTGTCACAAAATTTCGAGGTTTTATGACGCACCAGTAAAAAGTTACTGTATTTCAATATTGCAAATTTTGTAGTTATATTACGCACAGTATACAATTTAGTGAATTTGGAAGTTGTATCAGTGTTTCATTTTTTACTCAAGGGTAGCAGTGTTATATCGATATCTCAAATTGACAATAGTAATTTATTGTCACAAAATTTTGAGGTCTTATGACGCTGCAGTAAAATGGTACATCATTTCAAAGTTGCAAACTTTGATAGTTATATTACGCACAGTATAAAAGTTAGTGAATTTTAAAGTTGCATCAGTGTTTCATTTTTTACTCAAAGGTAGCACTGTTATACAGATATCTCAAATTGACAATTGTACTTTATTGTTACAAAATTTCAAGGTCTTATGGCGATCCACTTTAAAGTTACAACATTTCAATGTTGCAAACTTTGATAGTTATATTACCCACAGTATAAAAGTTTGTGAATTTTGAATTTGCATCAGTGTTTCATTTTTACTCAAAGGTAGCAGTGTTATACCGATATTTCAAATTGACAATAGTACTTTATGGTCACAAAATGTCAAGGTCTTATGAGGCACCAGTAAAAAGTTACAGCATTTCAATGTTGCAAACTTTGACATTTATATTACGCACAGTAAAAAAGTTATTGAATTTTTAAGTTGCATCAGTGTTTCATTATTTACCCAACGATAGCACTGTTATACCGAAATCTCGAATTGACAATAGTACTTTATTGTCACATAATTTCGAGGTCTTATGACGCTCCATCAAAAAGTTACAGCATTTCAATGTTGCAAACTTTGATAGTTATATTACGCACAGTATAAAAGTTAGTGAATTTTGAAGTTGCATCAGTGTTTCATTGTTTTTTCAAGGGTAGCACTATTATACCGATATCTCAAATTGACAATAGTACTTAACTGCCACAAAATTTCGAGGTTTTATGACGCACTAGTAAAAACTTACAGCATTTCAATGTTGCAAACTTTGTAGTTAGATTACTCACAGTATACAATTTAGTGAATTTTGAAGTTGCATCAGTGTTTCATGTTTTAATCAAGGGTAGCACTGTTATACCGATATCTCAAATCGCCAATAGTACTTTATTATCACAGAATTTCGAGGTCTTATGACGCTCCAGTAAAAGGGTACAGCATTTCAATGTTGTAAACTTTGATAGTTATATTACGCACAGTAAAAAAGTTATTGAATTTTGAAGTTGCATCAGTGTTTAATTTTTTACACAACGATAGCACTGTTATACCGATATTTCAAATTGACAATAGTACTTTATTGCTACATTATTTCAAGGTCTTATGACGCACCAGTAAAAAGTTACAGCATTTCAATGTTGCAAACTTTGATATTTATATTACGCACAGTAAAAAAGTTATTGAACTTTGAAGTTGCATCAATGTTTCATTTTTTACTCAAAGGTAGCACTGTTATACCGATATCGCAAATTGACAATAGTACTTTATTGTCACAAAATTTCAAGGTCTTATGACGCACCAGTAAAAAGTTACAGCATTTCAATGTTGCAAACTTTGATATTTATATTACGCACAGTATAAAAGTTATTGAATTTTGAAGTTGCATCAGGGTTTCATTTTTTACTCAAGGATAGCACTGTTATACCGAAATCTTAAATTGACAATAATACTTTATTGTCACAAAATTTCGAGGTTTTATGACGTAGCATTTCAATGTTGCAAACTTTGATAGTTATATTACGCACAGTAAAAAAGTTATTGAATTTTGAAGTTGCATCAGTGTTTCATTTTTTACTTAAAGGTAGCACTGTTATACCGATATTTCAAATTGACAATAGTACTTTATTGCCACATTATTTCAAGGTCTTATGACGCACCAGTAAAAAGTTACAGCATTTCAATGTTGCAAACTTTGATATTTATATTACGCACAGTAAAAAAGTTATTGAATTTTGAAGTTGCATCAGTGTTTCATTTCTTACTCAAGGGTAGCCCTGTTATACCGATATCTCAAATTGACAATAGTAATTTCTTGCCACAACATTTCAAGGTCTTATGACGCACCAGTAAAAAGTTACAGCATTTCAATGTTGCAAACTTTGTAGTTATATTACGCACAGTATACAATTTAGTGAATTTTGAAGTTGCATCAGTGTTTCATTTTTTACTCAAGGGTAGCACTATTATACCGATATCTCAAAGTGACAATAGTTCTTTATTGTCCCAATTTTTCAAGATTTTATGACGCACCAGTAAAAAGTTACAGCATTTCAATATTGAAAACTTTGATATTTATACTACGCACAGTATAAAAGTTAGTGAATTTTGAAGTTGCATCAGTGTTTCATTTTTTTTTCAAAGGTAGCACTATTATACCGATACCTCAAATTCACAATAGTACTTAATTGTCACAAATTTCTGAGTTTTTATGACGCACCAGTAAAAAGTTACTGCATTTCAATGTTGCAAACTTTGTAGTTATATTACGCACAGTATACAATTTAGTGAATTTTGAAGTTGTATCAGTGTTTCATTTTTTACTCAAGGGTAGCACTGTTATATCGATATCTCAAATTGACAATAGTACTTTATTGTAAAAAATTTTCGAGGTCTTATGACGCTGCAGTAAAAGGGTACATCATTTCAAAGTTGCAAACTTTGATAGTTATATTACGCACAGTATAAAAGTAAGTGAATTTTGAAGTTGCATCAGTGTTTCATTTTTTACTCAAAGGTAGCACTGTTATACAGATATCTCAAATTAACAATTGTACTTTATTGTTACAAAATTTCAAGGTCTTATGGCGATCCACTAAAAAGTTACAGCATTTCAATGTTGCAAACTTTGATAGTTATATTACCCACAGTATAAAAGTTTGTGAATTTGGAGTTTGCAGCAGTGTTACATTTTTACTCAAAGGTAGCAGTGTTACACCGATATTTCAAATTTACAATAGTACTATATTGTCACAGAATTTCAAGGTCTTATAACGCACCAGTAAAAAGTTACAGCATTTCAATGTTGCAAACTTTGACAGTTATATTACGCACAGTATAAAAGTTAGTGAATTCAAGCTCAAGCACTGTTATACCGATATCTCAAATTGACAATCGTACATTATTGCCACAAAATTTCGAGGTTTTATGACATATCAGTAAAAGTTACAGCATTTCAATGTTGAAAACTTTGATAATTATATTAAGCACTATTTAAAAATTAGTGAACTTTAAAGTTGCATCATTCTTTTATATTTACTCAAGGGTACATAGTACATTATTGTAGCACTTTTATGCCGTTATCTCAAATTGACAATAGTACTTTATTGTCACTTAATTTCCAGGTTTTATGACGCACCAGTAAAAAGTTACAGCATTTCAATGTAGCAAACTTTGATAGTTATATTACGCACAGCATAAAAGTTTGTAAATTTTTCACTCAAGGGTAGAACTGTTATACCGATATCTCAAATTGACAAAAGAACTTTATTGTCACAAAATTTCGAAGTCTTATGACACACCAGTAAAAAGTTACAGCATTTCAATGTTGAAAACTTTGATAGTTATATTACGCACAGTATGAAAGTTAGTGAATTTTGAAGTTGCATCAGTGTTTCATTTTTTACTCAAGGATAGCATTGTTATACCGAAATCTCAAATTGACAATAAAACTTTATTGTCACAAAATTTCAAGGTTTTATGACGCACCAGTAAAAAGTTACAGCATTTCAATGTTGCAAACTTTGTAGTTATATTACGCACAGTATACTATTTAGTGAATTTTGAAGTTGTATCAGTGTTTCATTTTTTACCCAAGGGTAGCACTGTTATATCGATATCTCAAATTGACAATAGTACTTTATTGTCACAAAATTTCGAGGTCCTATGGTGATCCACTAAAAAGTTACAGCATTTCAATGTTACAGCATTTCAATGTTGCAAACTTTGATAGTTATATTACCCACAGTATAAAAGTTAGTGAATTTTGAATTTGCATCAGTGTTTCATTTTTTACGCAAAGGTAGCAGTGCTATACCGATATTTCAAATTTACAATAGTACTATATTGTCACATTATTTCAAGGTCTTATGACGCAGCAGTAAAAAGTTACAGCATTTCAATGTTGCAAACTTTGATATTTATATTACGCACAGTAAAAAAGTTATTGAATTTTGAAGTTGCCTCAGTGTTTCATTTTTTACTCAAAGGTAGCACTGTTATACCGATAATTCAAATTGACAATAGTACTTTATTGTCACAAAATTTCAAGGTCTTATTACGCACTAGTAAAAAGTTACAGCATTTCAATGTGGCAAACTTTGATATTTATATTACGCACAGTATAAAAGTTGTTGAATTTTGAAGTTGCATCAGGGTTTCATTTTTTACTCAAGGATAGCACTGTTATACCGAAATGTTAAATTGACAATAATACTTTATTGTCACAAAATTTCGAGGTCTTATGACGTAGCATTTCAATGTTGCAAACTTTGATAGTTATTTTACGCACAGTAAAAAAGTTATTGAATTTTGAAGTTGCATCAGTGTTTCATTTTTTACTCAAAGGTAGCACTGTTATACCCATATTTCAAATTGACAATAGTACTTTATTGTCACAAAATTTCGAGGTTTTATGACGCACCAGTAAAAAGTTACTGTATTTCAATGTTGCAAACTTTGTAGTTATATTACGCACAGTATACAATTTAGTGAATTTGGAAGTTGTATCAGTGTTTCATTTTTTACTCAAGGGTAGCAGTGTTATATCGATATCTCAAATTGACAATAGTAATTTATTGTCACAAAATTTTGAGGTCTTATGACGCTGCAGTAAAATGGTACATCATTTCAAAGTTGCAAACTTTGATAGTTATATTACGCACAGTATAAAAGTTAGTGAACTTTGAAGTTGCATCAGTCTTTCATTTTTTACTCAAAGGTAGCACTGTTATACAGATATCTCAAATTGACAATTGTACTTTATTGTTACAAAATTTCAAGGTCTTATGGCGATCCACTAAAAAGTTACAACATTTCAATGTTGCAAACTTTGATAGTTATATTACCCACAGTATAAAAGTTTGTGAATTTTGAATTTGCATCAGTGTTTCATTTTTACTCAAAGGTAGCAGTGTTATACCGATATTTCAAATTTACAATAGTACTATATTGTCACAGAATTTCAAGATCTTATGACGCACCAGTAAAAAGTTACAGCATTTCAATGTTGCAAACTTTGTAGTTATATTACGCACAGTATACAATTTAGTGAATTTTGAAGTTGCATCAGTGTTTAATTTTTTACTCAAGGGTAGCACTATTATACCGATATCTCAAAGTGACAATAGTTCTTTATTGTCCCAATTTTTCAAGATCTTATGACGCACCAGTAAAAAGTTACAGCATTTGAATATTGAAAACTTTGATATTTATATTACGCACAGTATAAAAGTTAGTGAATTTTGAAGTAGCATCAGTTTCTCATTTTTTTTCAAAGGTAGCACTATTAAACCGATACCTCAAATTGACAATAGTACTGAATTGTCACAAAATTTCGAGGTCTTATGACGCGCCATCAAAAAGTTACTGCATTTCAATGTTGCAAAATTTGTAGTTATATTACGTACAGTATACAATTTAGTGAATTTTGAAGTTGCATCCGTGTTTCATTTTTTACTCAAGGGTAGCACTGTTATACCGATATCTCAAATTGACAATAGTACATTATTGTCACAAAATTTCGAGGTCTTATGACGCTGCAGTAAAAGGGTACATCATTTCAAAGTTGCAAACTTTGATAGTTATATTACGCACAGTACAAAAGTTTGTGAATTTTGAATTTGCATCAGTGTTTCATTTTTACTCAAAGGTAGCACTATTATACCGTTATCTCAAATTGACAATAGAACTTTATTGTCACAAAATTTCAAGGTTTTATGACGCACCAGTAAAAAGTTACAGCATTTCAATGTTGCAAACTTTGTAGTTATATTACGCACAGTATACAATTTAGTGAACTTTGAAGTTGAATCAGTGTTTCATTTTTTACTCAAGGGTAGCACGGTTATATCGATATCTCAAATTGACAATAGTTCTTTATTGTCACAAAATTTCGAGGTCCTATGGCGATCCACTAAAAAGTTACAGCATTTCAATGTTACAGCATTTCAATGTTGCAAACTTTGATAGTTATATTACCCACAGTATAAAAGTTATTGAATTTTGAATTTGCATCAGTGTTTCATATTTACTCAAAGGTAGCAGTGCTATACCGATATTTCAAATTTACAATAGTACTATATTGTCACAGAATTTCAAGGTCTTATGACGCACCAGTAAAAAGTTACAACATTTCAATGTTGCAAACTTTGATAGTTATATTACGCACAGTATAAAAGTTAGTGAATTTTGAAGTTGCATCCGTGTTTCATTTTTACTCAACAGTAGCACTGTTATACCGATATCTCAAATTGACAATAGCACATTATTGTCACAAAATTTCGAGGTTCTATGACACATTAGTAAAAAGTTACAGCATTTCAATGTTGAAAACTTTGATAGTTATATTAAGCACAGTTTAAAAGTTAGTGAAATTTTAAGTTGCATCATATCTTCATTTTTTGCTCAAGGGCAGCACTGCTATACCAATATGTCAAACTGACAATAATACTTAATTACGAGGTCTTATGACGCTCCAGTAAAAAGTTGTAGCATTTCAATATTGCAAACTTTGACAGTTATATTACGCACAGTATAAAAGTTAGTGAACATTGAAGTTCCATCAGTGTTTCATTGTTTTTTCAAGGGTAGCACTATTATACCGATATCTCAAATTGACAATAGTACTTTATTGTCACATAATTTCGAGGTCTTATAACGCTCCATCAAAAAGTTACAGCATTTCAATGTTGCAAACTTTGATACTTATATTACGCACAGTATAAAAGTTAGTGAATTTTAAAGTTGCATCAGTGTTTTATTTTTTACTCAAAGGTAGCACTGTTATACCGATATTTCAAATTGACAATAGTACTTTATTGTCACAAAATGTCAAGGTCTTATGACGCACCAGTAAAAAGTTACAGCATTTCAATGTTGCAAACTTTGACATTTATATTACGCACAGTAAAAAAGTTATTGAATTTTTAAGTTGCATCAGTGTTTCATTATTTACCCAACGATAGCACTGTTATACCGAAATCTCGAATTGACAATAGTACTTTATTGTTACATAATTTCGAGGTCTTATGACGCTCCATCAAAAAGTTACAGCATTTCAATGTTGCAAACTTTGATAGTTATATTACGCACAGTATAAAAGTTAGTGAATTTTGAAGTTGCATCAGTGTTTCATTGTTTTTTCAAGGGTAGCACTATTATACCGATATCTCAAATTGACAATAGTACTTAACTGTCACAAAATTTCGAGGTTTTATGACGCACTAGTAAAAACTTACAGCATTTCAATGTTGCAAACTTTGTAGTTATATTACTCACAGTATACAATTTAGTGAATTTTGAAGTTGCATCAGTGTTTCATGTTTTAATCAAGGGTAGCACTGTTATACCGATATCTCAAATCGCCAATAGTACTTTATTATCACAGAATTTCGAGGTCTTATGACGCTCCAGTAAAAGGGTACAGCATTTCAATGTTGTAAACTTTGTAGTTATATTACGCACAGTAAAAAAGTTATTGAATTTTGAAGTTGCATCAGTGTTTAATTTTTTACACAACGATAGCACTGTTATACCGATATTTCAAATTGACAATAGTACTTTATTGCCACATTATTTCAAGGTCTTATTACGCACTAGTAAAAAGTTACAGCATTTCAATGTGGCAAACTTTGATATTTATATTACGCACAGTATAAAAGTTGTTGAATTTTGAAGTTGCATCAGGGTCTCATTTTTTACTCAAGGATAGCACTGTTATACCGAAATGTTAAATTGACAATAATACTTTATTGTCACAAAATTTCGAGGTCTTATGACGTAGCATTTCAATGTTGCAAACTTTGATAGTTATTTTACGCACAGTAAAAAAGTTATTGAATTTTGAAGTTGCATCAGTGTTTCATTTTTTACTCAAAGGTAGCACTGTTATACCCATATTTCAAATTGACAATAGTACTTTATTGTCACAAAATTTCGAGGTTTTATGACGCACCAGTAAAAAGTTACTGTATTTCAATGTTGCAAACTTTGTAGTTATATTACGCACAGTATACAATTTAGTGAATTTGGAAGTTGTATCAGTGTTTCATTTTTTACTCAAGGGTAGCAGTGTTATATCGATATCTCAAATTGACAATAGTAATTTATTGTCACAAAATTTTGAGGTCTTATGACGCTGCAGTAAAATGGTACATCATTTCAAAGTTGCAAACTTTGATAGTTATATTACGCACAGTATAAAAGTTAGTGAATTTTGAAGTTGCATCAGTGTTTCATTTTTTACTCAAAGGTAGCACTGTTATACAGATATCTCAAATTGACAATTGGACATTATTGTTACAAAATTTCAAGGTCTTATGGCGATCCACTAAAAAGTTACAACATTTCAATGTTGCAAACTTTGATAGTTATATTACCCACAGTATAAAAGTTTGTGAATTTTGAATTTGCATCAGTGTTTCATTTTTACTCAAAGGTAGCAGTGTTATACCGATATTTCAAATTTACAATAGTACTATATTGTCACAGAATTTCAAGATCTTATGACGCGCCAG
This sequence comes from Clusia tigrina, assembly GCA_920105625.2. NCBI lineage: Eukaryota > Metazoa > Arthropoda > Insecta > Diptera > Clusiidae > Clusia > Clusia tigrina. The sequence continues at coordinate 295,624,245 of OV050030.1, read as the reverse complement.
TAAAAAGTTACAGCATTTCAATGTTGCAAACTTTGTAGTTATATTACGCACAGTATACAATTTAGTGAATTTTGAAGTTGCATCAATGTTTAATTTTTTACTCAAGGGTAGCACTATTATACCGATATCTCAAAGTGACAATAGTTCTTTATTGTCCCAATTTTTCAAGATTTTATGACGCACCAGTAAAAAGTTACAGCATTTGAATATTGAAAACTTTGATATTTATATTACGCACAGTATAAAAGTTAGTGAATTTTGAAGTAGCATCAGTTTCTCATTTTTTTTCAAAGGTAGCACTATTAAACCGATACCTCAAATTGACAATAGTACTTAATTGTCACAAAATTTCGAGGTTTTATGACGCACCAGTAAAAAGTTACTGCATTTCAATGTTGCAAAATTTGTAGTTATATTACGTACAGTATACAATTTAGTGAATTTTGAAGTTGCATCCGTGTTTCATTTTTTACTCAAGGGTAGCACTGTTATACCGATATCTCAAATTGACAATAGTACATTATTGTCACAAAATTTCGAGGTCTTATGACGCTGCAGTAAAAGGGTACATCATTTCAAAGTTGCAAACTTTGATAGTTATATTACGCACAGTACAAAAGTTTGTGAATTTTGAATTTGCATCAGTGTTTCATTTTTACTCAAAGGTAGCACTATTATACCGTTATCTCAAATTGACAATAGAACTTTATTGTCACAAAATTTCAAGGTTTTATGACGCACCAGTAAAAAGTTACAGCATTTCAATGTTGCAAACTTTGTAGTTATATTACGCACAGTATACAATTTAGTGAACTTTGAAGTTGAATCAGTGTTTCATTTTTTACTCAAGGGTAGCACTGTTATATCGATATCTCAAATTGACAATAGTTCTTTATTGTCACAAAATTTCGAGGTCCTATGGCGATCCACTAAAAAGTTACAGCATTTCAATGTTACAGCATTTCAATGTTGCAAACTTTGATAGTTATATTACCCACAGTATAAAAGTTATTGAATTTTGAATTTGCATCAGTGTTTCATATTTACTCAAAGGTAGCAGTGCTATACCGATATTTCAAATTTACAATAGTACTATATTGTCACAGAATTTCAAGGTCTTATGACGCACCAGTAAAAAGTTACAACATTTCAATGTTGCAAACTTTGATAGTTATATTACGCACAGTATAAAAGTTAGTGAATTTTGAAGTTGCATCCGTGTTTCATTTTTACTCAACAGTAGCACTGTTATACCGATATCTCAAATTGACAATAGCACATTATTGTCACAAAATTTCGAGGTTCTATGACACATTAGTAAAAAGTTACAGCATTTCAATGTTGAAAACTTTGATAGTTATATTAAGCACAGTTTAAAAGTTAGTGAAATTTTAAGTTGCATCATATCTTCATTTTTTGCTCAAGGGCAGCACTGCTATACCAATATGTCAAACTGACAATAATAGTTAATTACGAGGTCTTATGACGCTCCAGTAAAAAGTTGTAGCATTTCAATATTGCAAACTTTGACAGTTATATTACGCACAGTATAAAAGTTAGTGAACATTGAAGTTCCATCAGTGTTTCATTGTTTTTTCAAGGGTAGCACTATTATACCGATATCTCAAATTGACAATAGTACTTTATTGTCACATAATTTCGAGATCTTATGACGCTCCATCAAAAAGTTACAGCATTTCAATGTTGCAAACTTTGATACTTATATTACGCACAGTATAAAAGTTAGTGAATTTTAAAGTTGCATCAGTGTTTTATTTTTTACTCAAAGGTAGCACTGTTATACCGATATTTCAAATTGACAATAGTACTTTATTGTCACAAAATGTCAAGGTCTTATGACGCACCAGTAAAAAGTTACAGCATTTCAATGTTGCAAACTTTGACATTTATATTACGCACAGTAAAAAAGTTATTGAATTTTTAAGTTGCATCAGTGTTTCATTATTTACCCAACGATAGCACTGTTATACCGAAATCTCGAATTGACAATAGTACTTTATTGTCACATAATTTCGAGGTCTTATGACGCTCCATCAAAAAGTTACAGCATTTCAATGTTGCAAACTTTGATAGTTATATTACGCACAGTATAAAAGTTAGTGAATTTTGAAGTTGCATCAGTGTTTCATTGTTTTTTCAAGGGTAGCACTATTATACCGATATCTCAAATTGACAATAGTACTTAACTGTCACAAAATTTCGAGGTTTTATGACGCACTAGTAAAAACTTACAGCATTTCAATGTTGCAAACTTTGTAGTTATATTACTCACAGTATAAAATTTAGTGAATTTTGAAGTTGCATCAGTGTTTCATGTTTTAATCAAGGGTAGCACTGTTATACCGATATCTCAAATCGCCAATAGTACTTTATTATCACAGAATTTCGAGGTCTTATGACGCTCCAGTAAAAGGGTACAGCATTTCAATGTTGTAAACTTTGATAGTTATATTACGCACAGTAAAAAAGTTATTGAATTTTGAAGTTGCATCAGTGTTTAATTTTTTACACAACGATAGCACTGTTATACCGATATTTCAAATTGACAATAGTACTTTATTGCCACATTATTTCAAGGTCTTATGACGCACCAGTAAAAAGTTACAGCATTTCAATGTTGCAAACTTTGATATTTATATTACGCACAGTAAAAAAGTTATTGAACTTTGAAGTTGCATCAGTGTTTCATTTTTTACTCAAAGGTAGCACTGTTATACCGATATTTCAAATTGACAATAGTACTTTATTGTCACAAAATTTCAAGGTCTTATGACGCACCAGTAAAAAGTTACAGCATTTCAATGTTGCAAACTTTGATATTTATATTACGCACAGTATAAAAGTTATTGAATTTTGAAGTTGCATCAGGGTTTCATTTTTTACTCAATGATAGCACTGTTATACCGAAATCTTAAATTGACAATAATACTTTATTGTCACAAAATTTCGAGGTTTTATGACGTAGCATTTCAATGTTGCAAACTTTGATAGTTATATTACGCACAGTAAAAAAGTTATTGAATTTTGAAGTTGCATCAGTGTTTCATTTTTTACTCAAAGGTAGCACTGTTATACCGATATTTCAAATTGACAATAGTACTTTATTGCCACATTATTTCAAGGTCTTATGACGCACCAGTAAAAAGTTACAGCATTTCAATGTTGCAAACTTTGATATTTATATTACGCACAGTAAAAAAGTTATCGAATTTTGAAGTTGCATCAGTGTTTCATTTCTTACTCAAGGGTAGCCCTGTTATACCGATATCTCAAATTGACAATAGTACTTTATTGCCACAACATTTCAAGGTCTTATGACGCACCAGTAAAAAGTTACAGCATTTCAATGTTGCAAACTTTGTAGTTATATTACGCACAGTATACAATTTAGTGAATTTTGAAGTTGCATCAGTGTTTCATTTTTTACTCAAGGGTAGCACTATTATACCGATATCTCAAAGTGACAATAGTTCTTTATTGTCCCAATTTTTCAAGATTTTATGACGCACCAGTAAAAAGTTACAGCATTTCAATATTGAAAACTTTGATATTTATACTACGCACAGTATAAAAGTTAGTGAATTTTGAAGTTGCATCAGTGTTTCATTTTTTTTTCAAAGGTAGCACTATTATACCGATACCTCAAATTCACAATAGTACTTAATTGTCACAAAATTTCGAGGTTTTATGACGCACCAGTAAAAAGTGACTGCATTTCAATGTTGCAAACTTTGTAGTTATATTACGCACAGTATACAATTTAGTGAATTTTGAAGTTGTATCAGTGTTTCATTTTTTACTCAAGGGTAGCACTGTTATATCGATATCTCAAATTGACAATAGTACTTTATTGTAAAAAAATTTCGAGGTCTTATGACGCTGCAGTAAAAGGGTACACCATTTCAAAGTTGCAAACTTTGATAGTTATATTACGCACAGTATAAAAGTAAGTGAATTTTGAAGTTGCATCAGTGTTTCATTTTTTACTCAAAGGTAGCACTGTTATACAGATATCTCAAATTAACAATTGTACTTTATTGTTACAAAATTTCAAGGTCTTATGGCGATCCACTAAAAAGTTACAGCATTTCAATGTTGCAAACTTTGATAGTTATATTACCCACAGTATAAAAGTTTGTGAATTTGGAGTTTGCAGCAGTGTTACATTTTTACTCAAAGGTAGCAGTGTTACACCGATATTTCAAATTTACAATAGTACTATATTGTCACAGAATTTCAAGGTCTTATGACGCACCAGTAAAAAGTTACAGCATTTCAATGTTGCAAACTTTGACAGTTATATTACGCACAGTATAAAAGTTAGTGAATTCAAGCTCAAGCACTGTTATACCGATATCTCAAATTGACAATCGTACATTATTGCCACAAAATTTCGAGGTTTTATGACATATCAGTAAAAAGTTACAGCATTTCAATGTTGAAAACTTTGATAATTATATTAAGCACTATTTAAAATGTAGTGAACTTTAAAGTTGCATCATTCTTTTATATTTACTCAAGGGTACATAGTACATTATTGTAGCACTTTTATGCCGTTATCTCAAATTGACAATAGTACTTTATTGTCACTTAATTTCCAGGTTTTATGACGCACCAGTAAAAAGTTACAGCATTTCAATGTTGCAAACTTTGATAGTTATATTACGCACAGCATAAAAGTTTGTAAATTTTTTACTCAAGGGTAGCACTGTTATACCGATATCTCAAATTGACAAAAGAACTTTATTGTCACAAAATTTCGAGGTCTTATGACGCACCAGTAAAAAGTTACAGTATTTCAATGTTGAAAACTTTGATAGTTATATTACGCACAGTATGAAAGTTAGTGAATTTTGAAGTTGCATCAGTGTTTCATTTTTTACTCAAGGATAGCATTGTTATACCGAAATCTCGAATTGACAAAAGTACTTTAGTGTCGCAAACTTTGATAGTTATATTACGCACAATATTAAAAATAGTGAATTTTTAATTTGCATCAGTGTTTCATTTTTTACTCAAAGGTAGCAGTGTTATACCGATATATAAAATTGACAATAGTACTATATTGTCACAAAATTTCAAGGTCTTATGACGCACCAGTAAAAAGTTACAACATTTCAATGTTGCAAACTTTGATAGTTATATTACGCACAGTATAAAAGTTGGTGAATTTTGAAGTTGCATCCGTGCTTCATTTTTTACTCAAGGATAGCAGTGTTATACCGTTATCTCAAATTGACAATAAAACTTTATTGTCACAAAATTTCAAGGTTTTATGACGCACCAGTAAAAAGTTACAGCATTTCAATGTTGCAAACTTTGTAGTTATATTACGCACAGTATACTATTTAGTGAATTTTGAAGTTGTATCAGTGTTTCATTTTTTACCCAAGGGTAGCACTGTTATATCGATATCTCAAATTGACAATAGTACTTTATTGTCACAAAATTTCGAGGTCCTATGGTGATCCACTAAAAAGTTACAGCATTTCAATGTTACAGCATTTCAATGTTGCAAACTTTGATAGTTATATTACCCACAGTATAAAAGTTAGTGAATTTTGAATTTGCATCAGTGTTTCATTTTTTACGCAAAGGTAGCAGTGCTATACCGATATTTCAAATTTACAATAGTACTATATTGTCACAGAATTTCAAGGTCTTATGACGCACCAGTAAAAAGTTACAAGATTTCAATGTTGCAAACTTTGATAGTTATATTACGCACAGTATAAAAGTTAGTGAATTTTGAAGTTGCATCCGTGTTTCATTTTTTACTCAAAGGTAGCAGTGTTATACCGATATATCAAATTGACAATAGTACTATATTGTCACAAAATTTCAAGGTCTTATGACGCACCAGTAAAAAGTTACAACATTTCAATGTTGCAAACTCTGATAGTTATATTACGCACAGTATAAAAGTTAGTGAATTTTGAAGTTGCATCCGTGTCTCATTTTTTACTCAAGTGTAGCACTGTTATACCGATATCTCAAATTGACATTATTGTCACAAAATTTCGAGGTTGTATGAAACATTAGTAAAAAGTTACAGCATTTCAATGTTGAAAACTTTGATAGTTATATTAAGCACAGTTTAAAAGTTAGTGAAATTTTAAGTTGCATCAGATCTTCATTTTTTGCTCAAGGGCAGCACTGCTATACCAATATGTCAAACTGACAATAATACTTAGTAGTCACAAAATTTCGAGGTCTTATGACGCTCCAGTAAAAAGTTATAGCATTTCAATATTGCAAACTTTGACAGTTATATTACGCACAGTATAAAAGTTAGTGAACATTGAAGTTGCATCAGTGTTTTATTTTTTACTCAAGGGTAGCACTGTTATACCGATATTTCAAATTGACAATAGTACTTTATTGTCACAAAATGTCAAGGTCTTATGACGCACCAGTAATAAGTTACAGCATTTCAATGTTGCAAACTTTGATATTTATATTACGCACAGTATGAAAGTTAGTGAATTTTGAAGTTGCATCAGTGTTTCATTATTTACTCAAGGATAGCACTGTTATACCGAAATCTCGAATTGACAATAGTACTTTATTGTCACATAATTTCGAGGTCTTATGACGCTCCATCAAAAAATTACAGCATTTCAATGTTGCAAACTGTGATAGTTATATTACGCACAGTATAAAAATTAGTGAATTTTAAAGTTGCATCAGTGTTTCATTTTTTAGTCAAGGGTAGCACTGTTATACTGATGTCTCAAATTGATAATAGTACTTTATTGTCACAAAATGTCAAGGTCTTATGACGCACCAGTAAAAAGTTACAGCGTTTCAATGTTGCAAACTTTGTAGTTATATTACGCACAGTATACAATTTAGTGAATTTTGAAGTTGTTTCAGTGTTTCATTTTTTACTCAACGGTGGCACTGTTATATCGATATCTCAAATTGACAATAGTGCTTTATTGTCACAAAATTTCGAGGTCCTATGGCGATCCACTAAAAAGTTACAGCATTTCAATGTTACAGCATTTCAATGTTGCAAACTTTGATAGTTATATTACCCACAGTATAAAATTTAGTGAATTTTGAATTTGCATCAGTGTTTCATTTTTTACTCAAAGGTAGCAGTGCTATACCGATATTTCAAATTTACAATAGTACTATATTGTCACAGAATTTCAAGGTCTTATGACGCACCAGTAAAAAGTTACAAGATTTCAATGTTGAAAACTTTGATAGTTATATTACGCACATTATAAAAGTTAGTGAATTTTGAAGTTGCATCCGTGTTTCATTTTTTACTCAAGGGTAGCACTGTTATACCGATATCTCAAATTGACAATAGTACATATTTCTAGGTTCTATTACACATTAGTAAAAAGTTACAGCATTTCAATGTTGAAAACTTTGATAGTTATATTAAGCCCAGTTTAAAAGTTAGTAAAATTTTAAGTTGCATCAGATCTTCATTTTTTGCTCAAGGGCAGCACTGCTATACCAATATGTCAAACTGACAATAATACTTAATAGTCTGAAAATGTCAAGGTCTTATGACGCACCAGTAAAAAGTTACAGCATTTCAATGTTGCAAACTTTGTAGTTATGTTACGCACAGTATACAATTTAGTGAAATTTGAAGTTGCATCAGTGTTTCATTTTTTACTCAAGGGTAGCACTATTATACCGATATCTCAAAGTGACAATAGTTCTTTATTGTCCCAATTTTTCAAGATTTTATGACGCACCAGTAAAAAGTTACAGTATTTCAATATTGAAAACTTTGATATTTATACTACGCACAGTATAAAAGTTAGTGAATTGTGAAGTTGCATCAGTGTTTCATTTTTTTTCAAAGGTAGCACTATTATACCGATACCTCAAATTCACAATAGTACTTAATTGTCACAAAATTTCGAGGTTTTATGACGCTGCAGTAAAAGGGTACATCATTTCAAAGTTGCAAACTTTGATAGTTATATTACGCACAGTATAAAAGTAAGTGAATTTTGAAGTTGCATCAGTGTTTAATTTTTTACTCAAAGGTAGCACTGTTATACAGATATCTCAAATTAACAATTGTACTTTATTGTTACAAAATTTCAAGGTCTTATGGCGATCCACTAAAAAGTTACAGCATTTCAATGTTGCAAACTTTCATAGTTATATTACCCACAGTATAAAAGTTTGTGAATTTGGAGTTTGCATCAGTGTTACATTTTTACTCAAAGGTAGCAGTGTTATACCGATATTTCAAATTTACAATAGTACTATATTGTCACAAAATTTCAAGGTCTTATGACGCACCAGTAAAAAGTTACAGCATTTCAATGTTGCAAACTTTGACAGTTATATTACGCACAGTATAAAAGTTAGTGAATTTTAAAGTTGCATCCGTGTTTCATTTTTTGCTCAAGCACTGTTATACCGATATCTCAAATTGACAATCGTACATTATTGCCACAAAATTTCGAGGTTTTATGACATATCAGTAAAGAGTTACAGCATTTCAATGTTGAAAACTTTGATAATTATATTAAGCACTATTTAAAAATTAGTGAACTTTGGAGTTGCATCATTCTTTTATATTTACTCAAGGGTACATAGTACATTATTGTAGCACTGTTATGCCGTTATCTCAAATTGACAATAGTACTTTATTGTCACTTAATTTCCAGGTTTTATGACGCACCAGTAAAAAGTTACAGGATTTCAATGTTGCAAACTTTGATAGTTATATTACGCACAGCATAAAAGTTTGTAAATTTTTTACTCAAGGGTAGCAATGTTATACCGATATCTCAAATTGACAAAAGAACTTTATTGTCACAAAATTTCGAGGTCTTATGACGCACCAGTAAAAAGTTACAGCATTTCGATGTTGAAAACTTTGATCGTTATATTACGCACAGTATGAAAGTTAGTGAATTTTGAAGTTGCATCAGTGTTTCATTTTTTACTCAAGGATAGCATTGTTATACCGAAATCTCGAATTGATAAAAGTACTTTATTGTCACAAAATTTCGAGGTCTTATGACGCGCCATCAAAAAGTTACAACTTTTCAGTTTCGCAAACTTTGATAGTTATATTACGCACAATATTAAAAATAGTGAATTTTTAATTTGCATCAGTGTTTCATTTTTTACTCAAAGGTAGCAGTGTTATACCGATATATCAAATTGACAATAGTACTATATTGTCACAAAATTTCAAGGTCTTATGACGCACCAGTAAAAAGTTACAACATTTCAATGTTGCAAACTTTGATAGTTATATTACGCACAGTATAAAAGTTGGTGAATTTTGAAGTTGCATCCGTGCTTCATTTTTCACTCAAGGGTAGCACTGTTATACCGTTATCTCAAATTGACAATAAAACTTTATTGTCACAAAATTTCAAGGTTTTATGACGCACCAGTAAAAAGTTACAGCATTTCAATGTTGCAAACTTTGTAGTTATATTACGCACAGTATACAATTTAGTGAATTTTGAAGTTGTATCAGTATTTCATTCTTTACTCAAGGGTAGCACTGTTATATCGATATCTCAAATTGACAATAGTACTTTATTGTCACAAAATTTCGAGGTCATATGGCGATCCACTAAAAAGTTAGAGCATTTCAATGTTACAGCATTTCAATGTTGCAAACTTTGATAGTTATATTACCCACAGTATAAAAGTTAGTGAATTTTGAATTTGCATCAGTGTTTCATTTTTTACTCAAAGGTAGCAGTGCTATACCGATATTTCAAATTTACAATAGTACTATATTCTCACAGAATTTCAAGGTCTTATGACGCACCAGTAAAAAGTTACAAGATTTCAATGTTGCAAACTTTGATAGTTATATTACGCACAGTATAAAAGTTAGTGAATTTTGAAGTTGCATCCGTGTTTCATTTTTTACTCAAAGGTAGCAGTGTTATACCGATATATCAAATAGACAATAGTACTATATTGTCACAAAATTTCAAGGCCTTACGATGCACCAGTAAAAAGTTACAACATTTCAATGTTGCAAACTGATAGTTATATTACGCACAGTATAAAATTTAGTGAATTTTGAAGTTGCATCCGTGTTTCATTTTTTACTCAAGGGTAGCAGTGTTATACCGATATCTCAAATTGACAATAGTACATTATTGTCACAAAATTTCGAGGTTGTATGACACATTAGTAAAAAGTTACAGCATTTCAATGTTGAAAACTTTGATAGTTATATTAAGCACAGTTTAAAAGTTAGTGAAATTTTAAGTTGCATCAGATCTTCATTTTTTGCTCAAGGGCAGCACTGCTATACCAATATGTCAAACTGACAATAATACTTAGTAGTCACAAAATTTCGAGGTCTTATGACGCTCCAGTAAAAAGTTACAGCATTTCAATGTTGCAAACTTTGACAGTTATATTACGCACAGTATAAAAGTTAGTGAATTTTGAAGTTGCATCAGTGTTTCATTTTTGACTCATGGGTACATAATACATTATTGTAGCACTGTTATACCGTTTTATCAAATTGACAATAGTACTTTATTGTCACTAAATTTCCAGGTTTTATGACGCACCAGTAAAAAGTTACAGCATTTCAATGTTGCAAACTTTGATAGTTATATTACGCACAGCATAAATGTTTGTAAATTTTTACTCAAGGGTACCACTGTTATACCGATATCTCAAATTGACAATAGTACTTTATTGTTACAAAATTTCAAGGTCTTATGGCGATCCACTAAAAAGTTATAGCATTTTAATATTGCGAACTTTGATAGTTATATTACGCACAGTATAAAAGTTAGTGAATTTTGAATTTGCATCAGTGTTTCATTTTTTACTCAAGGGTAGCACTGTTATGCCGATATCTCAAATTGACAATAGAACTTTATTGTCACAAAATTTCGAGGTCTTATGACGCACCAGTAAAAAGTTACAGCATTTCAATGTTGCAAACTTTGATAGTTATATTACGCACAATATTAAAAATAGTGAATTTTTAATTAGCAGCAGTGTTTCATTTTTTACTCAAAGGTAGTAGTGTTATACCGATATATCAAATTGACAATAGTACTATATTGTCACAAAATTTCAAGGTCTTATGACGCACCAGTAAAAAGTTACAGCATTTCAATGTTGAAAACTTTGATAGTTATATTACGCACAGTATGAAGGTTAGTGAATTTTGAAGTTGCATCAGTGTTTCATTTTTTACTCAAGGGTACATAGTACAATATTTTAGCACTGTTTTACCGATATCTCAAATTGACAATAGTACTTTATTGTCACAAACTTTCAAGGTTTTATGACGCACCAGTAAGAAGTTACAGCATTTCAATGTTGAAAACTTTTATAGTTATACTACGCACACTATAAAAGTTAGTGAATTTTGAAGTTGCATCAGTGTTTCATTTTTTTTCAAGGGTAGTACTTTTATACCGATATCTCAAATTGACAATAGTACTTTATTGTCACAAAATTTCGACCTTTTATGACGCTCCAGTAAAAGTTATAGCATTTCAATGTTGCAAACTTTGTAGTTATATTACGCACAGTATAAAATTTAGTGAATTTTGAAGTTGCATCAGTGTTTCATGTTTTACTCGAGGTTAGCACTGTTATACCGATATCTCAAATTGACAATAGTACTTCATTGTTACAAAATTTCGAGGTCCTTTGACGCTCCAGTAAAAAGTTACAGCATTTCAATTTTGCAAACTTTGATAGTTATATTACGCACAGTATAAAAGTTAGTGAATTTTGAAGTTGCATCAGTGTTTCATTTTTTAATCAATGGTAGCACTGATATACCGATATCTCAAATTGACAATAGTACTTAATTGTCGCAAAATTTCGAGGTCTTATGACGCTCCATCAAAAAGTTACAGCTCTTCAGTGTTGCAAACTTTGATAGTTATATTATGCACAGTATAAAAGTTTGTGAATTTTGAAGTTGCATCAGTGTTTTATTTTTTACTCATGGGTACATAGTACATTATTGTAGCACTGTTATACCGATAACTCAAATTGACAATAGTACTTTATTGTCATTAAATTTCGAGGTCTTATGACTCTCCAGTAAAAAGGTACAGCATTTCAATCTTGCAAAATTTGATAGTTATATTACGCACAGTATAAAAGTTAGTGAATTTTAAAGTTGCATCAGTGTTTAATTTTTTTGTCAAGGGTACATAGTACATTATTGTAGCACTGTTATACCGATGTCTCAAACTGATAATAGTACTTTATTGTCATAAAATTTCCAGGTTTTATGACGCACCAGTAAAAAGTTACAGCATTTCAAAATTGCAAACTTTGATAGTTATATTACGCACAGCATAAAAGTTAGTAAATTTTGAAGTTTCATCAGTGTTTCATTTTTTAATCAAGGGTAGCAGTGTTATACCGATATCTCAAATTGACAATAGTATTTGATTGTCGAAAACTTTCAAGATTTTATGACGCACCAGTAAGAAGTTACAGCATTTCAATGTTGCAAACTTTGATAGTTATATTACGCACCGTATAAAAGTTAGTGAATTTTTGAAGCTGCATCAGTGTTTCATTTTTTACACAATGGTAGCACTGTTATACGGAAATCTCAAATTGACAATAGAACTTTACTGTCACAAAATTTCGAGGTCTTATGACGCTCCATTAAAAGTTACAGCTTTTCAAAGTTGCAAACTTTGATAGTTATATTATGCACAGTATAAAAGTTTGTGAATTTTGAAGTTGCATCAGTGTTTCATTTCTGACTCAAGGGTACCACTGTTATACCGATATCTCAAATTGACAATAGTACTTTGTTGTTACAAAATTTCAAGGTCTTATGGCGATCCACTAAAAAGTTACAGCATTTTAATATTGCAAACTTAGATAGTTATATTACGCACAGTATGAAAGTTAGTGAATTTTGAAGTTGCATCAGTGTTTCATTTTTTACTCAAGGATAGCTCTGTTATACCGAAAATTGTAATTGACAATAGTACTTCATTGTCACAAAATTTCAAGGTTTTTTGACGCACCAGTAAGAAGTTACCGCATTTCAATGTTGCAAACTTTGATAGTTATATTACGCACAGCATAAAAGTTAGTAAATTGTTAAGTTTCATCAGTGTTTCATTTTTTAATCAAGGGTAGCACTGTTATACCGATATCTCAAATTGACAATAGTATTTTATTTTCACAAACTTTCAAGGTTTTTTGACGCACCAGTAAGAAGTTACAGCATTTCAATGTTGCAAACTTAGATAGTTATATAATGCACAGTATAAAAGTTAGTGAATTTTGAAGTTGCATCAATGTTTAATTTTATACACAACGATAGCACTGTTATACCGAAATCTCAAATTGACAAAAGTATTTTATTGTCACAAAATTTCGAGGTCTTATGACGCTCCATTAAAAAGTTACAGCTTTTCAATGATGCAAACTTTGATAGTTATATTATGCACAGTATAAAAGTCTGTGAATTTTGAAGTTGCATCAGTGTTTCATTTTTGACTCAAGGGTACATAGTACATTATTGTAGCACTGTTATACCGTTATCTCAAATTGACAATAGTACTTTATTGTCACTAAATTTCCAGGTTTTATGACGCACCAGTAAAAAGTTACAGCATTTCAATGTTGCAAACTTTGATAGTTATATTACGCACAGCATAAAAGTTTGAAAAATTTTTACTCAAGGGTCGCACTGTTATACCGATATCTCAAATTGATAAAAAAAAAACTTTACTGTCACAAAATTCCGAGGTCTTATGACGCACCAGTAAAAAGTTACAGAATTTCAATGTTGCAAACTTTTATAGTTATATTACGCATAATATAAAAAATAGTGAATTTTGAAGTTGCATCCGTGTTTCATTTTTTACTCAAGGGTAGCACTGTTATACCGATATCTCAAATTGACAATAGTACATTATTGCCTCAAAATTTCGAGGTTTTATGACATATCAGTAAAAAGTTACAGCATTTCCATGTTGAAAACTTTGATAATTATATTAAGCACAGTTTAAGAATTAGTGAACTTTGAAGTTTCATCATTGTTTTATTTTTTACTCAAGGGTATATAGTACATTATTGTAGCACTGTTATGCCGATATCTCAAATTGACATAGTACTTTATTGTCATTAAATTTCGAGGTCTTATGAGTCTCCAGTAAAAAGTTACAGCATTTCAATGTTGCAAACTTTGATAGTTATATTACGCACAGTATTAAAGTTAGAGAATTTTAAAGTTGCATCAGTGTTTCATTTTTTAATCAAGGGTAGCACTGTTATAACGATGTCTCAAATTGATAATAGTACTTTATTGTCACAAAATTTTTAGGTCTTATGACGCACCAGTAAAAAGTTACAGCATTTCAATGTTGCGAACTTTGATAGTTATATTAAAATTTGAAGTTGCATCAGTGTTTCATTTTTTACTCACGGGTACCACTGTTATACCGATATCTCAAATTGACAATAGTACTTTGTTGTTACACAATTTCAAGGTCTTATGACGATCCACTAGAAAGTTACATCATTTTAGTATTGCAAACTTTGATAGTTATATTACGCACAGTATGAAAGTTAGTGAATTTTGAAGTTGTATCAGTGTTTCATTTTTTACTCAAGGATAGCACTGTTATACCGAAAACTCGAATTGACAATAGTACTTTATTGTCACAAAATTTCGAGGTCTTATGACGCTCCATTAAAAAATTACAGCTTTTCAATGTTGCAAACTTTGATAGTTATATTATGCACAGTATAAAAGTGTGTGAATTTTGAAGTTGCATCAGTGTTTCATTTCTGACTCATGGGTACATAGTACATTATTGTAGCACTGTTATGCCGTTATCTCAAATTGACAATAGTACTTTATTGTCACTTAATTTCCAGGTTTTATGACGCACCAGTAAAAAGTTACAGGATTTCAATGTTGCAAACTTTGATAGTTATATTACGCACAGCATAAAAGTTTGTAAATTTTTTACTCAAGGGTAGCACTGTTATACCGATATCTCAAATTGACAAAAGAACTTTATTGTCACAAAATTTCGAGGTCTTATGACGCACCAGTAAAAAGTTACAGCATTTCGATGTTGAAAACTTTGATCGTTATATTACGCACAGTATGAAAGTTAGTGAATTTTGAAGTTGCATCAGTGTTTCATTTTTTACTCAAGGATAGCATTGTTATACCGAAATCTCGAATTGACAAAAGTACTTTATTGTCACAAAATTTCGAGGTCTTATGACGCGCCATCAAAAAGTTACAACTTTTCAGTTTCGCAAACTTTGATAGTTATATTACGCACAATATTAAAAATAGTGAATTTTTAATTTGCATCAGTGTTTCATTTTTTACTCAAAGGTAGCACTGTTATACCGATATATCAAATTGACAATAGTACTATATTGTCACAAAATTTCAAGGTCTTATGACGCACCAGTAAAAAGTTCCAGCATTTCAATGTTGCAAACTTTGATAGTTATATTACGCACAGTATAAAAGTTGGTGAATTTTGAAGTTGCATCCGTGCTTCATTTTTCACTCAAGGGTAGCACTGTTATACCGTTATCTCAAATTGACAATAAAACTTAATTGTCACAAAATTTCAAGGTTTTATGACGCACCAGTAAAAAGTTACAGCATTTCAATGTTGCAAACTTTGTAGTTATATTACGCACAGTATACAATTTAGTGAATTTTGAAGTTGTATCAGTATTTCATTCTTTACTCAAGGGTAGCACTGTTATATCGATATCTCAAATTGACAATAGTACTTTATTGTCACAAAATTTCGAGGTCATATGGCGATCCACTAAAAAGTTAGAGCATTTCAATGTTACAGCATTTCAATGTTGCAAACTTTGATAGTTATATTACCCACAGTATAAAAGTTAGTGAATTTTGAATTTGCATCAGTGTTTCATTTTTTACTCAAAGGTAGCAGTGCTATACCGATATTTCAAATTTACAATTGTACTATATTCTCACAGAATTTCAAGGTCTTATGACGCACCAGTAAAAAGTTACAAGATTTCAATGTTGCAAACTTTGATAGTTATATTACGCACAGTATAAAAGTTAGTGAATTTTGAAGTTGCATCCGTGTTTCATTTTTTACTCAAAGGTAGCACTGTTATACCGATATATCAAATAGACAATAGTACTATATTGTCACAAAATTTCAAGGCCTTACGACGCACCAGTAAAAAGTTACAACATTTCAATGTTGCAAACTGATAGTTATATTACGCACAGTATAAAATTTAGTGAATTTTGAAGTTGCATCCGTGTTTCATTTTTTACTCAAGGGTAGCAGTGTTATACCGATATCTCAAATTGAAAATAGTACATTATTGTCACAAAATTTCGAGGTTGTATGACACATTAGTAAAAAGTTACAGCATTTCAATGTTGAAAACTTTGATAGTTATATTAAGCACAGTTTAAAAGTTAGTGAAATTTTAAGTTGCATCAGATCTTCATTTTTTGCTCAAGGGCAGCACTGCTATACCAATATGTCAAACTGACAATAATACTTAGTAGTCACAAAATTTCGAGGTCTTATGACGCTCCAGTAAAAAGTTACAGCATTTCAATGTTGCAAACTTTGACAGTTATATTACGCACAGTATAAAAGTTAGTGAACATTGAAGTTGCATCAGTGTTTTATTTTTTACTCAAAGGTAGCACTGTTATACCGAAATCTCGAATTGACAATAGTACTTTACTGTCACATAATTTCGTGGTCTTATGACGCTCCATCAAAAAGTTACAGCATTTCAATGTTGCAAACTTTGATAGTTATATTACGCACAGTATAAAAGTTAGTGAATTTTAAAGTTGCATCAGTGTTTCATTTTTTAGTCAAGGGTAGCACTGTTATACCGAAGTCTCAAACTGATAATAGTAATTTATTGTCACAAGATTTCCAGGATTTATGACGCACCTGTAAAAAGTTGCAGCATTTCAATGCTGCAAACTTTGATAGTTATATTATGCACAGTATAAAAGTTTGTGAATTTTGAAGTTGCATCAGTGTTTCATTTTTGACTCATGGGTACATAATACATTATTGTAGCACTGTTATACCGTTTTATCAAATTGACAATAGTACTTTATTGTCACTAAATTTCCAGGTTTTATGACGCACCAGTAAAAAGTTACAGCATTTCAATGTTGCAAACTTTGATAGTTATATTACGCACAGCATAAATGTTTGTAAATTTTTACTCAAGGGTACCACTGTTATACCGATATCTCAAATTGACAATAGTACTTTATTGTTACAAAATTTCAAGGTCTTATCGTGATCCACTAAAAAGTTATAGCATTTTAATATTGCGAACTTTGATAGTTATATTACGCACAGTATAAAAGTTAGTGAATTTTGAATTTGCATCAGTGTTTCATTTTTTACTCAAGGGTAGCACTGTTATGCAGATATCTCAAATTGACAATAGAACTTTATTGTCACAAAATTTCGAGGTCTTATGACGCACCAGTAAAAAGTTACAGCATTTCAATGTTGCAAACTTTGATAGTTATATTACGCACAATATTAAAAATAGTGAATTTTTAATTAGCAGCAGTGTTTCATTTTTTACTCAAAGGTAGTAGTGTTATACCGATATATCAAATTGACAATAGTACTATATTGTCACAAAATTTCAAGGTCTTATGACGCACCAGTAAAAAGTTACAGCATTTCAATGTTGCAAACTTTGATAGTTATATTACGCACAGTATGAAGGTTAGTGAATTTTGAAGTTGCATCAGTGTTTCATTTTTTACTCAAGGGTACATAGTACATTATTTTAGCACTGTTTTACCGATATCTCAAATTGACAATAGTACTTTATTGTCACAAACTTTCAAGGTTTTATGACGCACCAGTAAGAAGTTACAGCATTTCAATGTTGAAAACTTTTATAGTTATACTACGCACACTATAAAAGTTAGTGAATTTTGAAGTTGCATCAGTGTTTCATTTTTTTTCAAGGGTAGTACTTTTATACCGATATCTCAAATTGACAATAGTACTTTATTGTCACAAAATTTCGACCTTTTATGACGCTCCAGTAAAAGTTATAGCATTTCAATGTTGCAAACTTTGTAGTTATATTACGCACAGTATAAAATTTAGTGAATTTTGAAGTTGCATCAGTGTTTCATGTTTTACTCGAGGTTAGCACTGTTATACCGATATCTCAAATTGACAATAGTACTTCATTGTTACAAAATTTCGAGGTCCTTTGACGCTCCAGTAAAAAGTTACAGCATTTCAATTTTGCAAACTTTGATAGTTATATTACGCACAGTATAAAAGTTAGTGAATTTTGAAGTTGCATCAGTGTTTCATTTTTTAATCAATGGTAGCACTGATATACCGATATCTCAAATTGACAATAGTACTTAATTGTCGCAAAATTTCGAGGTCTTATGACGCTCCATCAAAAAGTTACAGCTCTTCAGTGTTGCAAACTTTGATAGTTATATTATGCACAGTATAAAAGTTTGTGAATTTTGAAGTTGCATCAGTGTTTTATTTTTTACTCATGGGTACATAGTACATTATTGTAGCACTGTTATACCGATAACTCAAATTGACAATAGTACTTTATTGTCATTAAATTTCGAGGTCTTATGACTCTCCAGTAAAAAGGTACAGCATTTCAATCTTGCAAAATTTGATAGTTATATTACGCACAGTATAAAAGTTAGTGAATTTTAAAGTTGCATCAGTGTTTCATTTTTTTGTCAAGGGTACATAGTACATTATTGTAGCACTGTTATACCGATGTCTCAAACTGATAATAGTACTTTATTGTCATAAAATTTCCAGGTTTTATGACGCACCAGTAAAAAGTTACAGCATTTCAAAATTGCAAACTTTGATAGTTATATTACGCACAGTATAAAATTAAGTGAATTTTGAAGTTTCATCAGTGTTTCATTTTTTAATCAAGGGTAGCAGTGTTATACCGATATCTCAAATTGACAATAGTATTTGATTGTCGAAAACTTTCAAGATTTTATGACGCACCAGTAAGAAGTTACAGCATTTCAATGTTGCAAACTTTGATAGTTATATTACGCACCGTATAAAAGTTAGTGAATTTTTGAAGCTGCATCAGTGTTTCATTTTTTACACAATGGTAGCACTGTTATACGGAAATCTCAAATTGACAATAGAACTTTACTGTCACAAAATTTCGAGGTCTTATGACGCTCCATTAAAAGTTACAGCTTTTCAAAGTTGCAAACTTTGATAGTTATATTATGCACAGTATAAAAGTTTGTGAATTTTGAAGTTGCATCAGTGTTTCATTTCTGACTCAAGGGTACATAGTACATTATTGTAGCACTGTTATACCGTTATCTCAAATTGACAATAATACTTTATTGTAACTATATTTCCAGGTTTTATGACGCTCCAGTAAAAAGTTACAGCATTTCAATGTTGCAAACTTTGATAGTTATATTACGCACAATATAAAAAATAGTGAATTTTGAAGTTACATCCGTGTTTCATTTTTTACTCAAGGGTATTACTGTTATACCGATATCTCAAATTGACAATAGCACTTTACTGTCACAAAATTTCGAGGTCTTATGACGCACCAGTAAAAAGTTACAGTATTTCAATGTTGCAAACTTTGATAGTTATATTACGCACAATATAAAAAATAGTGAATTTTGAAGTTGCATCCGTGTTTCATTTTTTACTCAAGGATAGCACTGTTATACCGATATCTCAAATTGACAATAGTACTTTGTTGTTACAAAATTTCAAGGTCTTATGGCGATCCACTAAAAAGTTACAGCATTTTAATATTGCAAACTTAGATAGTTATATTACGCACAGTATGAAAGTTAGTGAATTTTGAAGTTGCATCAGTGTTTCATTTTTTACTCAAGGATAGCTCTGTTATACCGAAAATTCTAATTGACAATAGTACTTCATTGTCACAAAATTTCAAGGTTTTTTGACGCACCAGTAAGAAGTTACCGCATTTCAATGTTGCAAACTTTGATAGTTATATTACGCACAGCATAAAAGTTAGTAAATTGTTAAGTTTCATCAGTGTTTCATTTTTTAATCAAGGGTAGCACTGTTATACCGATATCTCAAATTGACAATAGTATTTTATTTTCACAAACTTTCAAGGTTTTTTGACGCACCAGTAAGAAGTTACAGCATTTCAATGTTGCAAACTTAGATAGTTATATAATGCACAGTATAAAAGTTAGTGAATTTTGAAGTTGCATCAATGTTTAATTTTATACACAACGATAGCACTGTTATACCGAAATCTCAAAGTGACAAAAGTATTTTATTGTCACAAAATTTCGAGGTCTTATGACGCTCCATTAAAAAGTTACAGCTTTTCAATGATGCAAACTTTGATAGTTATATTATGCACAGTATAAAAGTCTGTGAATTTTGAAGTTGCATCAGTGTTTCATTTTTGACTCAAGGGTACATAGTACATTATTGTAGCACTGTTATACCATTATCTCAAATTGACAATAGTACTTTATTGTAACTATATTTCCAGGTTTTATGACGCTCCAGTAAAAAGTTACAGCATTTCAATGTTGCGAACTTTGATAGTTATATTAAAATTTGAAGTTGCATCAGTGTTTCATTTTTTACTCACGGGTACCACTGTTATACCGATATCTCAAATTGACAATAGTACTTTGTTGTTACACAATTTCAAGGTCTTATGACGATCCACTAGAAAGTTACATCATTTTAGTATTGCAAACTTTGATAGTTATATTACGCACAGTATGAAAGTTAGTGAATTTTGAAGTTGTATCAGTGTTTCATTTTTTACTCAAGGATAGCACTGTTATACCGAAAACTCGAATTGACAATAGTACTTTATTGTCACAAAATTTCGAGGTCTTATGACGCTCCATTAAAAAATTACAGCTTTTCAATGTTGCAAACTTTGATAGTTATATTATGCACAGTATAAAAGTGTGTGAATTTTGAAGTTGCATCAGTGTTTCATTTCTGACTCATGGGTACATAGTACATTATTGTAGCACTGTTATGCCGTTATCTCAAATTGACAATAGTACTTTATTGTCACTTAATTTCCAGGTTTTATGACGCACCAGTAAAAAGTTACAGGATTTCAATGTTGCAAACTTTGATAGTTATATTACGCACAGCATAAAAGTTTGTAAATTTTTTACTCAAGGGTAGCACTGTTATACCGATATCTCAAATTGACAAAAGAACTTTATTGTCACAAAATTTCGAGGTCTTATGACGCACCAGTAAAAAGTTACAGCATTTCGATGTTGAAAACTTTGATCGTTATATTACGCACAGTATGAAAGTTAGTGAATTTTGAAGTTGCATCAGTGTTTCATTTTTTACTCAAGGATAGCATTGTTATACCGAAATCTCGAATTGACAAAAGTACTTTATTGTCACAAAATTTCGAGGTCTTATGACGCGCCATCAAAAAGTTACAACTTTTCAGTTTCGCAAACTTTGATAGTTATATTACGCACAATATTAAAAATAGTGAATTTTTAATTTGCATCAGTGTTTCATTTTTTACTCAAAGGTAGCAGTGTTATACCGATATATCAAATTGACAATAGTACTATATTGTCACAAAATTTCAAGGTCTTATGACGCACCAGTAAAAAGTTACAACATTTCAATGTTGCAAACTTTGATAGTTATATTACGCACAGTATAAAAGTTGGTGAATTTTGAAGTTGCATCCGTGCTTCATTTTTCACTCAAGGGTAGCACTGTTATACCGTTATCTCAAATTGACAATAAAACTTAATTGTCACAAAATTTCAAGGTTTTATGACGCACCAGTAAAAAGTTACAGCATTTCAATGTTGCAAACTTTGTAGTTATATTACGCACAGTATACAATTTAGTGAATTTTGAAGTTGTATCAGTATTTCATTCTTTACTCAAGGGTAGCACTGTTATATCGATATCTCAAATTGACAATAGTACTTTATTGTCACAAAATTTCGAGGTCATATGGCGATCCACTAAAAAGTTAGAGCATTTCAATGTTACAGCATTTCAATGTTGCAAACTTTGATAGTTATATTACCCACAGTATAAAAGTTAGTGAATTTTGAATTTGCATCAGTGTTTCATTTTTTACTCAAAGGTAGCAGTGCTATACCGATATTTCAAATTTACAATTGTACTATATTCTCACAGAATTTCAAGGTCTTATGACGCACCAGTAAAAAGTTACAAGATTTCAATGTTGCAAACTTTGATAGTTATATTACGCACAGTATAAAAGTTAGTGAATTTTGAAGTTGCATCCGTGTTTCATTTTTTACTCAAAGGTAGCAGTGTTATACCGATATATCAAATAGACAATAGTACTATATTGTCACAAAATTTCAAGGCCTTACGACGCACCAGTAAAAAGTTACAACATTTCAATGTTGCAAACTGATAGTTATATTACGCACAGTATAAAATTTAGTGAATTTTGAAGTTGCATCCGTGTTTCATTTTTTACTCAAGGGTAGCAGTGTTATACCGATATCTCAAATTGAAAATAGTACATTATTGTCACAAAATTTCGAGGTTGTATGACACATTAGTAAAAAGTTACAGCATTTCAATGTTGAAAACTTTGATAGTTATATTAAGCACAGTTTAAAAGTTAGTGAAATTTTAAGTTGCATCAGATCTTCATTTTTTGCTCAAGGGCAGCACTGCTATACCAATATGTCAAACTGACAATAATACTTAGTAGTCACAAAATTTCGAGGTCTTATGACGCTCCAGTAAAAAGTTACAGCATTTCAATGTTGCAAACTTTGACAGTTATATTACGCACAGTATAAAAGTTAGTGAACATTGAAGTTGCATCAGTGTTTTATTTTTTACTCAAAGGTAGCACTGTTATACCGAAATCTCGAATTGACAATAGTACTTTACTGTCACATAATTTCGTGGTCTTATGACGCTCCATCAAAAAGTTACAGCATTTCAATGTTGCAAACTTTGATAGTTATATTACGCACAGTATAAAAGTTAGTGAATTTTAAAGTTGCATCAGTGTTTCATTTTTTAGTCAAGGGTAGCACTGTTATACCGAAGTCTCAAACTGATAATAGTAATTTATTGTCACAAGATTTCCAGGATTTATGACGCACCTGTAAAAAGTTGCAGCATTTCAATGCTGCAAACTTTGATAGTTATATTATGCACAGTATAAAAGTTTGTGAATTTTGAAGTTGCATCAGTGTTTCATTTTTGACTCATGGGTACATAATACATTATTGTAGCACTGTTATACCGTTTTATCAAATTGACAATAGTACTTTATTGTCACTAAATTTCCAGGTTTTATGACGCACCAGTAAAAAGTTACAGCATTTCAATGTTGCAAACTTTGATAGTTATATTACGCACAGCATAAATGTTTGTAAATTTTTACTCAAGGGTACCACTGTTATACCGATATCTCAAATTGACAATAGTACTTTATTGTTACAAAATTTCAAGGTCTTATCGTGATCCACTAAAAAGTTATAGCATTTTAATATTGCGAACTTTGATAGTTATATTACGCACAGTATAAAAGTTAGTGAATTTTGAATTTGCATCAGTGTTTCATTTTTTACTCAAGGGTAGCACTGTTATGCAGATATCTCAAATTGACAATAGAACTTTATTGTCACAAAATTTCGAGGTCTTATGACGCACCAGTAAAAAGTTACAGCATTTCAATGTTGCAAACTTTGATAGTTATATTACGCACAATATTAAAAATAGTGAATTTTTAATTAGCAGCAGTGTTTCATTTTTTACTCAAAGGTAGTAGTGTTATACCGATATATCAAATTGACAATAGTACTATATTGTCACAAAATTTCAAGGTCTTATGACGCACCAGTAAAAAGTTACAGCATTTCAATGTTGCAAACTTTGATAGTTATATTACGCACAGTATGAAGGTTAGTGAATTTTGAAGTTGCATCAGTGTTTCATTTTTTACTCAAGGGTACATAGTACAATATTTTAGCACTGTTTTACCGATATCTCAAATTGACAATAGTACTTTATTGTCACAAACTTTCAAGGTTTTATGACGCACCAGTAAGAAGTTACAGCATTTCAATGTTGAAAACTTTTATAGTTATACTACGCACACTATAAAAGTTAGTGAATTTTGAAGTTGCATCAGTGTTTCATTTTTTTTCAAGGGTAGTACTTTTATACCGATATCTCAAATTGACAATAGTACTTTATTGTCACAAAATTTCGACCTTTTATGACGCTCCAGTAAAAGTTATAGCATTTCAATGTTGCAAACTTTGTAGTTATATTACGCACAGTATAAAATTTAGTGAATTTTGAAGTTGCATCAGTGTTTCATGTTTTACTCGAGGTTAGCACTGTTATACCGATATCTCAAATTGACAATAGTACTTTATTGTAACAAAATTGCAAGTTCCTTTGACGCTCCAGTAAAAAGTTACAGCATTTCAATTTTGCAAACTTTGATAGTTATATTACGCACAGTATAAAAGTTAGTGAATTTTGAAGTTGCATCAGTGTTTCATTTTTTAATCAATGGTAGCACTGATATACCGATATCTCAAATTGACAATAGTACTTAATTGTCGCAAAATTTCGAGGTCTTATGACGCTCCATCAAAAAGTTACAGCTCTTCAGTGTTGCAAACTTTGATAGTTATATTATGCACAGTATAAAAGTTTGTGAATTTTGAAGTTGCATCAGTGTTTTATTTTTTACTCATGGGTACATAGTACATTATTGTAGCACTGTTATACCGATAACTCAAATTGACAATAGTACTTTATTGTCATTAAATTTCAAGGTTTTATGGCTGTCCAGTAAAAAGTTACAGCAATTGAATCTTGCAAAATTTTGATAGTTATATTACGCACTGTATAAAAGTTAGTGAAGTTTGAAGTTGCGTCAGTGTTTCATTTTTTTGTCAAGGGTACATAGTACATTATTGTAGCACTGTTATACCGATGTCTCAAACTGATAATAGTACTTTATTGTCATAAAATTTCCAGGTTTTATGACGCACCAGTAAAAAGTTACAGCATTTCAAAATTGCAAACTTTGATAGTTATATTACGCACAGCATAAAAGTTAGTAAATTTTGAAGTTTCATCAGTGTTTCATTTTTTAATCAAGGGTAGCAGTGTTATACCGATATCTCAAATTGACAATAGTATTTGATTGTCGAAAACTTTCAAGATTTTATGACGCACCAGTAAGAAGTTACAGCATTTCAATGTTGCAAACTTTGATAGTTATATTACGCACCGTATAAAAGTTAGTGAATTTTTGAAGCTGCATCAGTGTTTCATTTTTTACACAATGGTAGCACTGTTATACGGAAATCTCAAATTGACAATAGAACTTTACTGTCACAAAATTTCGAGGTCTTATGACGCTCCATTAAAAGTTACAGCTTTTCAAAGTTGCAAACTTTGATAGTTATATTATGCACAGTATAAAAGTTTGTGAATTTTGAAGTTGCATCAGTGTTTCATTTCTGACTCAAGGGTACATAGTACATTATTGTAGCACTGTTATACCGTTATCTCAAATTGACAATAATACTTTATTGTAACTATATTTCCAGGTTTTATGACGCTCCAGTAAAAAGTTACAGCATTTCAATGTTGCAAACTTTGATAGTTATATTACGCACAATATAAAAAATAGTGAATTTTGAAGTTACATCCGTGTTTCATTTTTTACTCAAGGGTATTACTGTTATACCGATATCTCAAATTGACAATAGCACTTTACTGTCACAAAATTTCGAGGTCTTATGACGCACCAGTAAAAAGTTACAGTATTTCAATGTTGCAAACTTTGATAGTTATATTACGCACAGTATAAAATTTACTGAATTTTGAAGTTGCATCCGTGTTACACTGTTATACCGATATCTCATATTGACAATAGTACTTTTTTGTAACAAAATTTCAAGCTCTTATGGCGATCCACTAAAAAGTTACAGCATTTTAATATTGCAAACTTAGATAGTTATATTACGCACAGTATGAAAGTTAGTGAATTTTGAAGTTGCATCAGTGTTTCATTTTTTACTCAAGGATAGCTCTGTTATACCGAAAATTCTAATTGACAATAGTACTTCATTGTCACAAAATTTCAAGGTTTTTTGACGCACCAGTAAGAAGTTACCGCATTTCAATGTTGCAAACTTTGATAGTTATATTACGCACAGCATAAAAGTTAGTAAATTGTTAAGTTTCATCAGTGTTTCATTTTTTAATCAAGGGTAGCACTGTTATACCGATATCTCAAATTGACAATAGTATTTTATTTTCACAAACTTTCAAGGTTTTTTGACGCACCAGTAAGAAGTTACAGCATTTCAATGTTGCAAACTTAGATAGTTATATAATGCACAGTATAAAAGTTAGTGAATTTTGAAGTTGCATCAATGTTTAATTTTATACACAACGATAGCACTGTTATACCGAAATCTCAAAGTGACAAAAGTATTTTATTGTCACAAAATTTCGAGGTCTTATGACGCTCCATTAAAAAGTTACAGCTTTTCAATGATGCAAACTTTGATAGTTATATTATGCACAGTATAAAAGTCTGTGAATTTTGAAGTTGCATCAGTGTTTCATTTTTGACTCAAGGGTACATAGTACATTATTGTAGCACTGTTATACCATTATCTCAAATTGACAATAGTACTTTATTGTCACTAAATTTCCAGGTTTTATGACGCACCAGTAAAAAGTTACAGCATTTCAATGTTGCAAACTTTGATAGTTATATTACGCACAGCATAAAAGTTTGAAAAATTTTTACTCAAGGGTCGCACTGTTATACCGATATCTCAAATTGATAAAAAAAAAAACTTTACTGTCACAAAATTCCGAGGTCTTATGACGCACCAGTAAAAAGTTACAGAATTTCAATGTTGCAAACTTTTATAGTTATATTACGCATAATATAAAAAATAGTGAATTTTGAAGTTGCATCCGTGTTTCATTTTTTACTCAAGGGTAGCACTGTTATACCGATATCTCAAATTGACAATAGTACATTATTGCCTCAAAATTTCGAGGTTTTATGACATATCAGTAAAAAGTTACAGCATTTCCATGTTGAAAACTTTGATAATTATATTAAGCACAGTTTAAGAATTAGTGAACTTTGAAGTTTCATCATTGTTTTATTTTTTACTCAAGGGTATATAGTACATTATTGTAGCACTGTTATGCCGATATCTCAAATTGACATAGTACTTTATTGTCATTAAATTTCGAGGTCTTATGAGTCTCCAGTAAAAAGTCACAGCATTTCAATGTTGCAAACTTTGATAGTTATATTACGCACAGTATTAAAGTTAGAGAATTTTAAAGTTGCATCAGTGTTTCATTTTTTAATCAAGGGTAGCACTGTTATAACGATGTCTCAAATTGATAATAGTACTTTATTGTCACAAAATTTTTAGGTCTTATGACGCACCAGTAAAAAGTTACAGCATTTCAATGTTGCGAACTTTGATAGTTATATTAAAATTTGAAGTTGCATCAGTGTTTCATTTTTTACTCACGGGTACCACTGTTATACCGATATCTCAAATTGACAATAGTACTTTGTTGTTACACAATTTCAAGGTCTTATGGCGATCCACTAGAAAGTTACATCATTTTAGTATTGCAAACTTTGATAGTTATATTACGCACAGTATGAAAGTTAGTGAATTTTGAAGTTGCATCAGTGTTTCATTTTTTACTCAAGGATAGCACTGTTATACCGAAAACTCGAATTGACAATAGTACTTTATTGTCACAAAATTTCGAGGTCTTATGACGCTCCATTAAAAAATTACAGCTTTTCAATGTTGCAAACTTTGATAGTTATATTATGCACAGTATAAAATTGTGTGAATTTTGAAGTTGCATCAGTGTTTCATTTCTGACTCAAGGGTACATAGTACATTATTGTAGCACTGTTATACCGTTATCTCAAATTGACAATAGTACTTTATTGTCACTAAATTTCCAGGTTTTATGACGCTCCAGTAAAAAGTTACAGCATTTCAATGTTGCAAACTTTGATAGGTATATTACGCACAGCATAAAAGTTTGTAAATTTTTTACTCAAGGGTAGCACTGTTATACCGACATCTCAAATTGATAAAAGAACTTTACGGTCACAAAATTTCGAGGTCTTATGACGCACCAGTAAAAAGTTACAACATTTCAATGTTGTAAACTTTGATAGTTATATTACGCACAACATAAAAAAATAGTGAATTTTGAAGTTGCATCCGTGTTTCATTTTTTACTCAAGGGTAGTACGGTTATACCGATATGTCAAATTGACAATAGAACTTTATTGTCATAAAATTTCGAGGTCTTATGACGCACCAGTAAAAAGTTTCAAAATTTCAATGTTGCAAACTTTGATAGTTATATTACGCACAATATAAAAAAAATTGAATTTTGAAGTTGCATCCGTGTTTCATTTTTTACTCAAGGGTACCACTGTTATACCGATATCTCAAATTGACAATAGTGCTTTGTTGTTACAAAATTTCAAGGTCTTATGGCGATCCACTAAAAAGTTACAGCATTTTAATATTGCAAACTTTGATAGTTATATTACGCACAGTATGAAAGTTAGTGAATTTTGAAGTTGCATCAGTGTTTCATTTTTTACTCAAGGATAGCTCTGTTATACCGAAAATTCGAATTGACAATAGTACTTTATTGTCACAAAATTTCCAGGTTTCATGACGCACCAGTAAAAAGTTAAAGCATTTCAATATTGCAAATTTCGATCGTTATATTACGCACAGCATAAAAGTTAGTAAATTTTGAAGTTTCATTAGTGTTTCATTTTTTAATCAAGGGTAGCACTGTTATACCGATATCACCAATTGATAATAGTCTTTTATTGTCACAAACTTTCAAGGTTTTTTGACGCACCAGTAAGAAATTACAGCATTTCAATGTTGCAAACTTTGGTCGTTATATTACGCACAGTATAAAAGTTAGTGAATTTTGAAGTTGCATCAGTGTTTAATTTTTTACACAACGATAGCACTGTTATACCGAAATCTCAAATTGAGAATAGTATTTTATTGTCACAAAATTTCGAGGTCTTATGACGCTCCATTAAGAAGTTACAGTTTTTCAATGCTACAAACTTTGATAGTTATATTATGCACAGTATAAAAGTTTGTGAATTTTGAAGTTGCATCAGTGTTTCATTTTTGAATCAAGGGTAAATAGTACATTATTGTAGCACTGTTATACCGTTATCTCAAACTGACAATAGTACTTTATTGTCTCTAAATTTGCAGGTTTTATGACGCACCTGTAAAAAGTTACAGCATTTCAATGTTGCGAACTTTGATAGTTATATTAAAATTTGAAGTTTCATCAGTGTTTAATTTGTTACTCAAGGGTAGCACTGTTATACCGATATCTCAAATTGACAATAGTATTTTACTGTCACAAACTTTCACGGTTTTATGACGCACCAGTAAGAAGTTACAGCATTTCAATGTTGAAAACTTTGATAGTTATACTACGCACACTATAAAAGTTAGTGAATTTTGAAGTTGCATCAGCGTTTCATTTTTTACTCAACGGTTGCACTGTTATACCGATATCTCAAATTGACAATAGTACTTTATTACCACAACATTTCAAGGTCTTATGACGCACCAGTTAAAAGTTACAGCATTTCAATTTTGCAAACTTTGATATTTATATTACGCACAGTAAAAAAGTTATTGAATTTTGAAGATACATCAGTGTTACATTTTTTACTCAAAGGTAGCACTGCTATACCGATATTTGAAATTGACAATAGTACTTTATTGTCACAAAATTTCAAGGTGTTATGACGCACCAGTAAAAAGTGACAGCATTTCAATGTTGCAAACTTTGATAGTTATCCTACGCACACTATAAAAGTTAGTGAACTTTGAAGTTGCATTAGTGTTTCATGTTTTACGCAAGGGTAGCACTGTTATACCGATATCTCAAATTGACAATAGTACTTTATTGTCACAAAATTTCGAGGTCTTATGACGCTCCATCAAAAAGTTACAGCTTTTCAGTGTTGCAAACTTTTATAGTTATATTATGCACAGTATAAAAGTTAGTGAATTTTGAAGTTGCATCAGTGTTTTATTTTTTACTCAAGGGTACATAGTACAATATTGTAGCACTGTTATACCGATGTCTCAAATTGATAATAGTACTTTATTGTCACAAAATTTCCAGGTTTTATAAAGCACGAGTAAAAAGTAACAGCATTTCAAAATTGCAAACTTTGATAGTTATATTACACACAGCATAAAAGTTAGTAAATTTTAAAGGTGCATCAGTGTTTCATTTTTTAGTCAAGTGTAGCACTGTTATTCCGATATTTCAAATTGACAATAGTACTTTATTATCACAAAATTTCGAGGTCTTATGACGCTCCATTAAAAAGTTACAGCTTTTCAATGTTGCAAACTTTGATAGTTATATTATGCACAGTATTTAAAGATTGTGAATTTTGAAGTTGCATCAGTGTTTCATTTCTGACTCAAGGGTACATAGTACATTATTGTAGCACTGTTATACCGTTATCTCAAATTGACAATAGTACTTTATTGTCACTAAATTTCCAGGTTTTATGACACACCAGTAAAAAGTTACAGCATTTCAATGTTGCAAACTTTGATAGTTATATTAAGCACAATAGAAAAAATAGTGAATTTTGAAGTTGCATCCGTGTTTCATTTTTTAATCAAGGGTAGCACTGTTATACCGATATCTCAAATTGACATAGTACTTTATTGTCACAAAATTTCGAGGTCTTATGACGCTCCATTAAAAAGTTACAGCTTTTCAATGTTGCAAACTTTGATAGTTATATTATGCACAGTATAAAAGATTGTGAATTTTGAAGTTGCATCAGTGTTTCATTTCTGACTCAAGGGTACATAGTACATTATTGTAGCACTGTTATACCGTTATCTCAAATTGACAATAGTACTTTATTGTCACTAAATTTCCAGGTTTTATGACGCACCAGTAAAAAGTTACAGCATTTCAATGTTGCAAACTTTGATAGTTATATTACGCGCAGCATAAAAGTTAGTAAACTTTAAAGTTGCATCAGTGTTTCATTTTTTACACAACGGTAGCACTGTTATACCGAAATCTCAAATTGACAATAGTACTTTATTGTCACAAAATTTCGAGGTCTTATGACGCTCCATTAAAAAGTTACAGCTTTTCAATGTTGCAAACTTTGATAGTTATATTATGCACAGTATAAAAGATTGTGAATTTTGAAGTTGCATCAGTGTTTCATTTCTGACTCAAGGGTACATAGTACATTATTGTAGCACTGTTATACCGTTATCTCAAATTGACAATAGTACTTTATTGTCACTAAATTTCCAGGTTTTATGACGCACCAGTAAAAAGTTACAGCATTTCAATGTTGCAAACTTTGATAGTTATATTAAGCACAATAGAAAAAATAGTGAATTTTGAAGTTGCATCCGTGTTTCATTTTTTACTCAAGGGTAGCACTGTTATACCGATATCTCAAATTGACAATAGTACATTATTGCCACAAATTTTCGAGGTTTTATGACATATCAGTAAAAAGTTACAGCATTTCGATGTTGAAAACTTTGGTAATTATATTAAGCACTGTTTAAAAATTAGTGAACTTTTAAGTTTCATCATTGTTTTATTTTTTACTCAAGGGTACATAGTACATTATTGTAGCACTGTTATGCCGATATCTCAAATTGACATAGTACTTTATTGTCATTAAATTTCGAGGTCTTATGAGTCTCCAGTAAAAAGTTACAGCATTTCAATGTTGCAAACTTTGATAGTTATATTACGCACAGTATAAAAGTTAGTGAATTTTAAAGTTGCATCAGTGTTTCATTTTTTAGTCAAGGGTAGCACTGTTATACGGATGTCTCAAATTGATAATACTGCTTTATTGTCACAAAATTTTCAGGTTTTATGAGGCACCAGTAAAAAGTTACAGCATTTCAATGTTGAAATTTTTGATAGTTATACTACGCACACTATAAAAGTTAGTGAATTTTGAAGTTGCATCAGTGTTTCATTTTTTTTCAAGGGTAGCACTATTATACCGATATCTCAAATTGACAATAATACTTTATTGTCACAAAATTTCGAGGTCTTATGACGCCCCAGTAAAAATTTATAGCATTTCAATGTTGCAAACTTTGACAGTTATATTACGCACAGTATAAAAGTTAGTGAACATTGAAGTTGCATCAGTCTTTCATTTTTTACTCAAAAGTAGCACTGTTATACTGATATTTCAAATTGACAATAGTATTTTATTGTCACAAAATTTCAAGGTCTTATGACGCACCAGTAAAAATTTACAGCATTTCAATGTTGCAAACTTTGATATTTATATTAAGCACAGTATAAAAGTTGGTGATCTTTGAAGTTTCATTTTTTACTCAAGGGTAGCACTATTATACCGATATCTCAAATTAACAATAGTTTTTTATTGTCCCAATTTTTCCAGATTTTATGACGCACCAGTAAAAAGTTACAGCATTTCAATATTGAAAACTTTGATAGTTATACTACGCACAGTATAAAAGTTAGTGAATTTTGAAGTTGCATCAGTTTTTCATTTTTTTTTTTCAAAGGTAGCACTATTATACCGATACCTCAAATTGACAATAGTACTTAATTGTCACAAAATTTCAAGGTTTTATGACGCACCAGTAAAAAGTTAGCGCATTTCAATGTTGCAAACTTTGTAGTTATATAATGCACAGTATACAATTTAGTGAATTTTGAAGTTGTATCAGTGTTTCATTTTTTACTCAAGGGTAGTACTGTTATATCGATATCTCAAATTGACAATATTACTTTATTGTCACAAAATTTCGAGGTCCTATGCCGATCCACTAAAAAGTTACAGCATTTCAATGTTGCAAACTTTGATAGTTATATTACCCACCGTATAAAAGTTAGTGAATTTTGAATTTGCATCAGTGTTTCATTTTTTACTCAAAGGTAGCAGTACTATACCGATATTTCAAATTTACAATAGTACTATATTGTCACAGAATTTCAAGGTCTTATGACGCACCAGTAAAAAGTTACAGCATTTCAATGTTGAAAACTTTGTAGTTATATTATGCACAGTATACAATTTAGTGAATTTTGAAGTTGCTTCCGTGTTTCATTTTTTGCTCAAGCACTGTTATACCGATATCTCAAATTGACAATAGTACATTATTGCCACAAAATTTCGAGGTCTTATGACATATCAGTAAAAAGTTACAGCATTTCAATGTTGAAAACTTTGATAATTATATTAAGCACAATTTAAAAATTAGTGAACTTTGAAGTTGCATCATTCTTTTATTTTTTACTCAAGGGTACATAGTACATTATTGTAGCACTGTTATGCCGTTATCTCAAATTGACAATAGTACTTTATTGTCACTGAATTTCCAGGTTTTATGACGCACCAGTAAAAAGTTACAGCATTTCAATGTTGCAAACTTTGATAGTTATATTACGCACAGCATAAAAGTTTGTAAATTTTTTACTCAAGGGTAGCACTGTTATACTGATATCTCAAATTGACAAAAGAACTTTATTGTCACAAACTTTCCAGGTTTTTTGACGTACCAGTAAAAAGTTACAGCATTTCAATGTTGCAAACTTTGATAGTTATATTACGCACAGCATAAAACTTTGTAAATTTTTTACTCAAAGGTAGCACTGTTATACCGATATCTCAAATTGACAATAGTACTTTATTGTCACAAAATTTCAAGGTCTTATGACGCTCCAGTCAAAAGTTACAGCATTTCAATGTTGAAAACTTTGATAGTTATACTACGCACACTATAAAAGTTAGTGAATTTTGAAGTTGCATCAGTGTTTCATTTTTTTTCAAGGGTAGCACTATTATACCGATATCTCAAATTGACAATAATACTTTATTGTCACAAAATTTCGAGGTCTTATGACGCCCCAGTAAAAAGTTATAGCATTTCAATGTTGCAAACTTTGTAGCTATATTACGCACAGTATAAAATTTTAGTGAATTTTGAAGTTGCATCAGTGTTTCATTTTTTTTTCAAGGGTAGCACTATTATACCGATATCTCAAATAGACAATAGTACTTAACTGTCACAAAATTTCGAGGTTTTATGACGCACCAGTAAAAAGTTAAAGCATTTCAATGTTGCAAACTTTGTAGTTATATTATGCACAGTATACAATTTAGTGAATTTTGAAGTTGTATCAGTGTTTCATTTTTTACTCAAGGGTAGCACTGTTATATCGATATCTCAAATTGACAATAGTACTTTATTGTCACAAAATTTCGAGGTCCTATGGCGATCCACTAAAAAGTTACAGCATTTCAATATTACAGCATTTCAATGTTGCAAACTTTGATAGTTATATTACCCACAGTATAAAAGTTAGTAAATTTTGAATTTGCATCATTGTTTCATTTTTTACTCAAAGGTAGCACTGTTATACCGATATCTCAAATTGAAAATAGTATTTTACTGTCTCAAACTTTCAAGGTTTTATGATGCACCAGTAAGAAGTTACAGCATATCAATGTTGCAAACTTCGATATTTATATTACCCACAGCATAAAAGTTAGTGAATTTTGAACTTGCATCAGTGTTCCATTTTTTACTCAAAGGTAGCAGTGTCATACCGATATTTCAAATTTACAATAGTACTATATTGTCACAAAATTTCAAGGTCTTATGACGCACCAGTAAAAAGTTACAGCATTTCAATGTTGCAAACTTTGATAGTTATATTATCCACAGTATAAAAGTTAGTGAAATTTGAATTTGCATCAGTGTTTCATTTTTTACTCAAGGGTAGCACTATTATACCGATATCTCAAATTGACAATAGTACTATATTGTCACAGAATTTCAAGGTCTTATGACGCACCAGTAAAAATTTACCGCATTTCAATGTTGCAAACTTTGTAGTTATATTATGCACAGTCTACAATTTAGTGAATTTTGAAGTTGTATCAGTGTTTCATTTTTTACTCAAGGGTAGTACTGTTATATCGATATCTCAAATTTACAATAGTACTTTATTGTCACAGAATTTTGAGGTCCTATGGCGATCCACTAAAAAGTTACAGCATTTCAATGTTACAGCATTTCAATGTTGCAAACTTTGATAGTTATATTACCCACAGTATAAAAATTAGTGAACTTAGAAGTTACATCATTCTTTTATTTTTTACTCAAGGGTACATAGTACATTATTGTAGCACTGTTATGCCGTTATCTCAAATTGACAATAGTACTTTATTGTCACTAAAAATTTCCAGGTTTTATGACGCACCAGTAAAAAGTTACAGCATTTCAATGTTGTAAACTTTGATAGTTATATTACGCACAGCATAAAAGTTTGTAAATTTTTTACTCAAGGGTAGCACTGTTATACCGATATCTCAAATTGACAAAAGAACTTTATTGTCACAAAATTTCCACGTTTTATGACGCACCAGTAAAAAGTTACAGCACTTCAATGTTGCAAACTTTGATAGTTATATTACGCACAGCATAAAAGTTTGTAAATTTTTTACTCAAGGGTAGCACTGTTATACCGATATCTCAAATTGACAATAGTACTTTATTGTCACAAAATTTCAAGGTCTTATGACGCTCCAGTAAAAAGTTACAGCATTTCAATATTGAAAACTTTGATAGTTATACTACGCACACTATAAAAGTTAGTGAATTTTGAAGTTGCATCAGTGTTTCATTTTTTTTCAAGGGTAGCACTATTATACCGATATCTCAAATTGACAATAATACTTTATTGTCACAAAATTTCGAGGTCTTATGACGCCCCAGTAAAAAGTTATAGCATTTCAATGTTGCAAACTTTGTAGCTATATTACGCACAGTATAAAATTTAGTGAATTTTGAAGTTGCATCAGTGTTTCATTTTTTTTTTCTAGGGTAGCACTATTATACCGATATCTCAAATGGACAATAGTACTTAACTGTCACAAAATTTCGAGGTTTTATGACGCACCAGTAAAAAGTTACAGCATTTCAATGTTGCAAACTTTGTAGTTATATTACGCACAGTATACAATTTAGTGAATTTTGAAGTTGTATCAGTGTTTCATTTTTTACTCAAGGGTAGCACTGTTATATCGATATCTCAAATTGACAATAGTACTTTATTGTCACAAAATTTCGAGGTCCTATGGCGATCCACTAAAAAGTTACAGCATTTCAATGTTACAGCATTTCAATGTTGCAAACTTTGATAGTTATATTACCCACAGTATAAAAGTTAGTGAATTTTGAATTTGCATCAGTGTTTCATTTTTTACTCAAAGGTAGCAGTGCTATACCGATATTTCAAATTTACAATTGTACTATATTGTCACAGAATTTCAAGGTCTTATGAAGCACCAGTAAAAAGTTACAGCATTTCAATGTTGCAAACTTTGATAGTTATATTACGCACAGTATAAAAGTTAGTGAATTTTAAAGTTGCTTCCGTTTTTCATTTTTTGCTCAAGTACTGTTATACCGATATCTCAAATCGACAATAGTACATTATTGCCACAAAATTTCGAGGTTTTATGACATATCAGTAAAAAGTTACAGCATTTCAATGTTGAAAACTTTGATAATTATATTAAGCACAATTTAAAAATTAGTGAACTTTGAAGTTGCATCATTCTTTTATTTTTTACTCAAGGGTACATAGTACATTATTGTAGCACTGTTATGCCGTTATCTCAAATTGACAATAGTACTTTATTGTCACTAAATTTCCAGGTTTTATGACGCACCAGTAAAAAGTTACAGCATTTCAATGTTGCAAACTTTGATAGTTATATTACGCACAGCATAAAAGTTTGCAAATTTTTTACTCAAGGGTAGCACTGTTATACCGATATCTCAAATTGACAATAGTACTTTATTGTCACTAAATTTCCAGGTTTTATGAAGCACCAGTAAAAAGTTAAAGCATTTCAATGTTGCAAACTTTGTAGTTATATTATGCACAGTATACAATTTAGTGAATTTTGAACTTGTATCAGTGTTTCATTTTTTACTCAAGGGTAGCACTGTTATATCGATATCTCAAATTGACAATAGTACTTTATTGTCACAAAATTTCGAGGTCCTATGGCGATCCACTAAAAAGTTACAGGATTTCAATGTTGCAAACTTTGATAGTTATATTACCCACAGTATAAAAGTTAGTAAATTTTGAATTTGCATCAGTGTTTCATTTTTTACTCAAGGGTAGCACTGTTATACCGATATCTCAAATTGAAAATAGTATTTTATTGTCTCAAACTTTCAAGGTTTTATGATGCACCAGTAAGAAGTTACAGCATATCAATGTTGCAAACTTTGATAATTATATTACGCACAGCATAAAAGTTTGTAAATTTTTTACTCAAGGGTAGCACTGTTATACCGATATCTCAAATTGACAATAGTACTTTATTGTCACAAAATTTCAAGGTCTTATGACGCTCCAGTAAAAAGTTACAGCATTTCAATGTTGAAAACTTTGATAGTTATACTACGCACACTATAAAAGTTAGTGAATTTTGAAGTTGCATCAGTGTTTCATTTTTTTTCAAGGGTAGCACTATTATACCGATATCTCAAATTGACAATAATACTTTATTGTCACAAAATTTCGAGGTCTTATGACGCCCCAGTAAAAAGTTATAGCATTTCAATGTTGCAAACTTTGTAGCTATATTACGCACAGTATAAAATTTAGTGAATTTTGAAGTTGCATCAGTGTTCCATTTTTTTTTTTCAAGGGTAGCACTATTATACCGATATCTCAACTGGACAATAGTACTTAACTGTCACAAAATTTCGAGGTTTTATGACGCACCAGTAAAAAGTTACAGCATGTCAATGTTGCAAACTTTGTAGTTATATTACCCACAGTATACAATTTAGTGAATTTTGAAGTTGTATCAGTGTTTCATTTTTTACTCAAGGGTAGCACTGTTATATCGATATCTCAAATTGACAATAGTACTTTATTGTCACAAAATTTCGAGGTCCTATGGCGATCCACTAAAAAGTTACAGCATTTCAATGTTACAGCATTTCAATGTTGCAAACTTTGATAGTTATATTACGCACAGTATAAAAGTTAGTGAATTTTAAAGTTGCTTCCGTTTTTCATTTTTTGCTCAAGTACTGTTATACCGATATCTCAAATCGACAATAGTACATTATTGCCACAAAATTTCGAGGTTTTATGACATATCAGTAAAAAGTTACAGCATTTCAATGTTGAAAACTTTGATAATTATATTAAGCACAATTTAAAAATTAGTGAACTTTGAAGTTGCATCATTCTTTTATTTTTTACTCAAGGGTACATAGTACATTATTGTAGCACTGTTATGCCGTTATCTCAAATTGACAATAGTACTTTATTGTCACTAAATTTCCAGGTTTTATGACGCACCAGTAAAAAGTTACAGCATTTCAATGTTGCAAACTTTGATAGTTATATTACGCACAGCATAAAAGTTTGCAAATTTTTTACTCAAGGGTAGCACTGTTATACCGATATCTCAAATTGACAATAGTACTTTATTGTCACTAAATTTCCAGGTTTTATGAAGCACCAGTAAAAAGTTAAAGCATTTCAATGTTGCAAACTTTGTAGTTATATTATGCACAGTATACAATTTAGTGAATTTTGAACTTGTATCAGTGTTTCATTTTTTACTCAAGGGTAGCACTGTTATATCGATATCTCAAATTGACAATAGTACTTTATTGTCACAAAATTTCGAGGTCCTATGGCGATCCACTAAAAAGTTACAGGATTTCAATGTTGCAAACTTTGATAGTTATATTACCCACAGTATAAAAGTTAGTAAATTTTGAATTTGCATCAGTGTTTCATTTTTTACTCAAGGGTAGCACTGTTATACCGATATCTCAAATTGAAAATAGTATTTTATTGTCTCAAACTTTCAAGGTTTTATGATGCACCAGTAAGAAGTTACAGCATATCAATGTTGCAAACTTTGATAATTATATTACCCACAGCATAAAAGTTAGTGAATTTTGAACTTGCATCAGTGTTTCATTTTTTATTCAAAGGTAGCAGTGTTATACCGATATTTCAAATTTACAATAGTAGTATATTGTCACAAAATTTCAAGGACTTATGACGCACCAGTAAAAAGTTACAGCATTTCATTGTTGCAAACTTTGATAGTTATATTACCCACAGTATAAAAGTTAGTGAATTTTGAATTTGCATCAGTGTTTCATTTTTTACTCAAGGGTAGCACTATTATACCGATATCTCAAATTGACAATAGTACTATATTGTCACAGAATTTCAAGGTCTTATGACGCACCAGTAAAAAGTTATAGCATTTCAATGTTGCAAACTTTGTAGCTATATTACGCACAGTATAAAATTTAGTGAATTTTGAAGTTGCATCAGTGTTTCATTTTTTTTTCAAGGGTAGCACTATTATACCGATATCTCAAATGGACAATAGTACTTAACTGTCACAAAATTTCGAGGTTTTATGACGCACCAGTAAAAAGTTACAGCATTTCAATGTTGCAAACTTTGTAGTTATATTATGCACAG
This sequence comes from Clusia tigrina, assembly GCA_920105625.2. Classification (NCBI taxonomy): domain Eukaryota; kingdom Metazoa; phylum Arthropoda; class Insecta; order Diptera; family Clusiidae; genus Clusia; species Clusia tigrina. The sequence goes on along the minus strand of OV050030.1, from coordinate 295,584,526 downwards.
TATACAATTTAGTGAATTTTGAAGTTGTATCAGTGTTTCATTTTTTACTCAAGGGTAGCACTGTTATATCGATATCTCAAATTGACAATAGTACTTTATTGTCACAAAATTTCGAGGTCCTATGGCGATCCACTAAAAAGTTACAGCATTTCAATGTTACAGCATTTCAATGTTGCAAACTTTGATAGTTATATTACCCACAGTATAAAAGTTAGTGAATTTTGAATTTGCATCAGTGTTTCATTTTTTACTCAAAGGTAGCAGTGCTATACCGATATTTCAAATTTACAATTGTACTATATTGTCACAGAATTTCAAGGTCTTATGAAGCACCAGTAAAAAGTTACAGCATTTCAATGTTGCAAACTTTGATAGTTATATTACGCACAGTATAAAAGTTAGTGAATTTTAAAGTTGCTTCCGTGTTTCATTTTTTGCTCAAGTACTGTTATACCGATATCTCAAATCGACAATAGTACATTATTGCCACAAAATTTCGAGGTTTTATGACATATCAGTAAAAAGTTACAGCATTTCAATGTTGAAAACTTTGATAATTATATTAAGCACAATTTAAAAATTAGTGAACTTTGAAGTTGCATCATTCTTTTATTTTTTACTCAAGGGTACATAGTACATTATTGTAGCACTGTTATGCCGTTATCTCAAATTGACAATAGTACTTTATTGTCACTAAATTTCCAGGTTTTATGACGCACCAGTAAAAAGTTACAGCATTTCAATGTTGCAAACTTTGATAGTTATATTACGCACAGCATAAAAGTTTGCAAATTTTTTACTCAAGGGTAGCACTGTTATACCGATATCTCAAATTGACAATAGTACTTTATTGTCACTAAATTTCCAGGTTTTATAAAGCACCAGTAAAAAGTTAAAGCATTTCAATGTTGCAAACTTTGTAGTTATATTATGCACAGTATACAATTTAGTGAATTTTGAACTTGTATCAGTGTTTCATTTTTTACTCAAGGGTAGCACTGTTATATCGATATCTCAAATTGACAATAGTACTTTATTGTCACAAAATTTCGAGGTCCTATGGCGATCCACTAAAAAGTTACAGGATTTCAATGTTGCAAACTTTGATAGTTATATTACCCACAGTATAAAAGTTAGTAAATTTTGAATTTGCATCAGTGTTTCATTTTTTACTCAAGGGTAGCACTGTTATACCGATATCTCAAATTGAAAATAGTATTTTATTGTCTCAAACTTTCAAGGTTTTATGATGCACCAGTAAGAAGTTACAGCATATCAATGTTGCAAACTTTGATAGTTATATTACCCACAGTATAAAAGTTAGTCAATTTTGAATTTGCATCAGTGTTTCATTTTTTACTCAAGGGTAGCACTATTATACCGATATCTCAAATTGACAATAGTACTATATTGTCACAGAATTTCAAGGTCTTATGACGCACCAGTAAAAAGTTATAGCATTTCAATGTTGCAAACTTTGTAGCTATATTACGCACAGTATAAAATTTAGTGAATTTTGAAGTTGCATCAGTGTTTCATTTTTTTTTCAAGGGTAGCACTATTATACCGATATCTCAAATGGACAATAGTACTTAACTGTCACAAAATTTCGAGGTTTTATGACGCACCAGTAAAAAGTTACAGCATTTCAATGTTGCAAACTTTGTAGTTATATTATGCACAGTATACAATTTAGTGAATTTTGAAGTTGTATCAGTGTTTCATTTTTTACTCAAGGGTAGCACTGTTATATCGATATCTCAAATTGACAATAGTACTTTATTGTCACAAAATTTCGAGGTCCTATGGCGATCCACTAAAAAGTTACAGCATTTCAATGTTACAGCATTTCAATGTTGCAAACTTTGATAGTTATATTACCCACAGTATAAAAGTTAGTGAATTTTGAATTTGCATCAGTGTTTCATTTTTTACTCAAAGGTAGCAGTGCTATACCGATATTTCAAATTTACAATTGTACTATATTGTCACAGAATTTCAAGGTCTTATGAAGCACCAGTAAAAAGTTACAGCATTTCAATGTTGCAAACTTTGATAGTTATATTACGCACAGTATAAAAGTTAGTGAATTTTAAAGTTGCTTCCGTGTTTCATTTTTTGCTCAAGTACTGTTATACCGATATCTCAAATCGACAATAGTACATTATTGCCACAAAATTTCGAGGTTTTATGACATATCAGTAAAAAGTTACAGCATTTCAATGTTGAAAACTTTGATAATTATATTAAGCACAATTTAAAAATTAGTGAACTTTGAAGTTGCATCATTCTTTTATTTTTTACTCAAGGGTACATAGTACATTATTGTAGCACTGTTATGCCGTTATCTCAAATTGACAATAGTACTTTATTGTCACTAAATTTCCAGGTTTTATGACGCACCAGTAAAAAGTTACAGCATTTCAATGTTGCAAACTTTGATAGTTATATTACGCACAGCATAAAAGTTTGCAAATTTTTTACTCAAGGGTAGCACTGTTATACCGATATCTCAAATTGACAATAGTACTTTATTGTCACTAAATTTCCAGGTTTTATAAAGCACCAGTAAAAAGTTAAAGCATTTCAATGTTGCAAACTTTGTAGTTATATTATGCACAGTATACAATTTAGTGAATTTTGAACTTGTATCAGTGTTTCATTTTTTACTCAAGGGTAGCACTGTTATATCGATATCTCAAATTGACAATAGTACTTTATTGTCACAAAATTTCGAGGTCCTATGGCGATCCACTAAAAAGTTACAGGATTTCAATGTTGCAAACTTTGATAATTATATTACCCACAGTATAAAAGTTAGTAAATTTTGAATTTGCATCAGTGTTTCATTTTTTACTCAAGGGTAGCACTGTTATACCGATATCTCAAATTGAAAATAGTATTTTATTGTCTCAAACTTTCAAGGTTTTATGATGCACCAGTAAGAAGTTACAGCATATCAATGTTGCAAACTTTGATAGTTATATTATCCACAGCATAAAAGTTAGTGAATTTTGAACTTGCATCAGTGTTTCATTTTTTATTCAAAGGTAGCAGTGTTATACCGATATTTCAAATTTACAATAGTACTATATTGTCACAAAATTTCAAGGACTTATGACGCACCAGTAAAAAGTTACAGCATTTCATTGTTGCAAACTTTGATAGTTATATTACCCACAGTATAAAAGTTAGTGAATTTTGAATTTGCATCAGTGTTTCATTTTTTACTCAAGGGTAGCACTATTATACCGATATCTCAAATTGACAATAGTACTATATTGTCACAGAATTTCAAGGTCTTATGACGCACCAGTAAAAAGTTACAGCATTTCAATGTTGCAAACTTTGATAGTTATATTACGCACAGTATAAAAGTTAGTGAATTTTAAAGTTGTATCCGTGTTTCATTTTTTGGCCAAGCACTGTTATACCTGTTGAAATTGTTTGCTTGTAATATAAGCTAAATATAATAATCTGGCAACATCCGTCTTAAAGTAAATGATCACATTTTTATTTTCTCTTCTTACTTCTTACTTCTTACTTTTGTAACATTCTGTATAATTTAGTTCTGAATAAAAACTTTAACTGCGAATATTATTAAAATCCCAACAAAGGTTTTGGGCCCAGAACGCGTTTCGGTTACCTAAATACATAAAAGTGGTTCGGAAAAAGTAAAGACATTGTTTAAGTGAATAAATCCTCAGTGAATTCAGAACAAAAGAAATAATGAGCGTGTCACACCAAATAGAAAAACTTGGTGAAGACAATTATGATGTGTGGTGTATGTCTATGCGTAGCGTACTTATAACATCGGAATTATGGAATGTCGTGTGTGGTAAATATGTACTTGTTGAAAAATCAACAAGTGAAGAAACAGAAAAAAGGTCTTCAACAGATCAAAAGGCATTGGCATGCATAATATTAAACGTAAAGCCGTCACAGCTTCAGAACATAAAGTTGTGCGAAACTTCGTCAGAGGCATGGAAAAAATTACGCGATGTGCATGTGTCAGTCGGACCGGTTCGTAAAGTACAGCTTTACCAAAAACTTTTGCGTCTCAATATGAAACAAGGCGAAAATGTGGCTCAATATGTAAATTCCTTTACAGAAATAATAGAAAAGTTGGCAGAACTGGACATCAAAATTATTGATGAGTTAAAAACAATAATGCTTCTCTCCAGTTTGCCAAACTCATTTGAAAATTTTGTTGTTGCTATTGAGACACGGGATCAGCTACCGCTGTTTGAAACGGTAAAACTGAAACTTATAGAAGAAGGAGCGCGCAAACAAGAGACGAACGCGAATGTTCGGTCCAAGCAGTTTACGCACACACAAAAGTACAGCAAAGCAGCAGACGTCGTGACGATGGTAACAAAAGAAGTAACGATAACCGTCGTTTTTTTGGCAAATGCTTTATGTGTGGGAAGGGCATTGTGTGTCAGAGTGTACAAGCATGAAAAATAACACCAAACGAAACACAGGAGGAGAGCAAACAAACTGTTTGATGCATTGCAGTGTCGCCGAGCAGCGAAAAAGTACATGGTGTCAGCGGCGCAACTTCACATATGTGTTGTGACAGGAGTATGTTTATATCGTTTGCTGAAAACAAAGCAACAATTATGCTGGCGGCCGATAAATTTGTGGAATCACCTGGAATTGGAACAGTTTATTTTAAAACGGAATACTCAAACATTGAAATGCGTGAAGTTTTATATGTTCCGACATTACACATGAATTTTTTGTCAGTAAACAATGCAGCTCAAAACGGTAATTTAACATCATTTGATGAAGCAGAGGCGCTTATCAAAAATAAACAAGGCGAAATAATGTTACGAGCGGTGTTAAAAGACAACTTGTATCTGTACACAATTCAACCAGAAAGTGCGGTTTATATGTTAAATGAAGTTTCGCTGCCAACAAAGTGGCATAATAGGTTTGGACACTTAAATTTCCAAAGCCTTAAGCAGATCAGTGAAAAAAATCTAGTTCACGGGTTGCAAATCGAAAACATGCCAATAGAAATAAATTGTGATACGTGTAATCAAGCAAAATTATGTGCTTTGCCGTTCCCGCAGAAGGCTAACCGTGTTACAGAAAGTGTGCTTGAATTAATACATACAGATGTTTGCGGACCGATGAACGTAAAAAGCCCTGCCGGCAATCGATATTTTGTGACATACATTGACGATTTTTCACGCAAAATCTATGTGTACTTTATGCGCGCCAAAAGTGAGGTGTTCGAAAAGTTCAACTTGTTTAAATCGTACGTTGAGTGTCAAACGGGCAAAAAAATAAAGACGTTGAGAAGCGACAATGGCAATGAATGTATCAACAACGATTTCATAAATCATTTAAACAAGTGCGGCATAAAGAGACAGCTGACGGTTCCTTACACAGCTCAGCAAAATGGTGTGGCCGAGCGTGCAAATCGTACTATTGTCGAAATGGCTAAGTCGCTTTTAATTCATGCACAGCTGGAAGAGTTCTTGTGGGCCGAGGCGGTTAATACTGCAGTTTATCTACGCAATAGATGCCCAACAAAAGCTTTAAATGGGCAAACGCCTTTTGAAGTTTGGAAGAACCGTAAACCATCAGTCAACATTTACGAGTTTTTGGATCGCGCGCATTCGCCGTAGATAAGACAAGAAAAACCAAATTCCAAGCGAAGGGAAAGGAGTATATATTTGTCGGCTACTCTTCTACAGCCAAGGCATACCACCTGTATGATCGACATAAACGGGAAATTATTGAGCGGCGAGATGTAAAATTCGTGGAAGGTGATTTCGACGCAAAGGTAACTAAAAAATGCAAAATTTCAGACAGAAACGATGACTTTATGACAAACATCATTCGCTTCGAGTCAAACGTTAAGGTTCCAGAACAAGATCCACCAACATCAGTGCCAGCTGAAGCTGACCCTATAAAACACAACAGTACTGACTCAAGTGAGGAGGAGGAAGAGTTTGTCCAAGCCATGGATTCAGATGGGCAAAGCAGGCCACAAACACCAAAGTCAGAAGAAGCTGAAATGACAAAAGTCAGAAGAAGTTGAAAAATCAGAAGGAGTTGAAATTGGGTAAAGCAAACCACCGACACCAAAGTCAAAGCAAGTTCAACCTGGTAGACCAAAATCCATACGAATACAGGCTGCAAAGCAGCGACATATCCTAAATAATCTAAACAGCCTGGCAGACATCGAAGCCCCACAATCAGTAGCAGATGCATTAAAAGGTGAACATGGCAATGCTTGGCAAATATCAATGCAAAAGGAATACGACGCACTACTGGCAAATAATACATGGTCATTAGTCAATTTGCCATCAGAAAAAAAGGCCATTGGTTCAAAGTGGGTCTTTCGCATCAAAAGAAACAAAGAAGACGTAATAGAAAAATTCAAATCACGACTAGTTGCTAAAGGCTGTGGGCAACAATTCGGCATCAACTACTGGGAAACATTTTCACCAGTTATACGCTATAAGACCATCCGAATGTTGTTCGCAATAGCTGCAGAAAAACAGTTACATATGCACCAGGTGGACATATCAAATGCATATTTGAACAGCAAGCTAGAAGAGGACGTATATATGAAACAACCACAAAATTTTGTTGATGAGCAGCATTCAAAGAAAGTACTGAAGCTTCAAAAGGCAATCTACGGGTTAAAACAATCTGGTCGTGCATGGAACAACACATTAGATGAAGTTATCCAGAGTATGGGTTTCAAGAGATGCAAAAATGAAGCCTGTTTGTACGTCAAACATCATCAACAACAATTCAGTTACATTGCAGTCTACGTTGACGATTTAATAATCATCAGCCCAACCGAAGATGAAATCAGCGAAATTAAGCAGATGATCGCTTCCAAGTTTGAGATGCAAGATGGCGGTCAATTAAATTTTTTTCTCGGCATGGAAATTCATCGAGAAGGTAAACAAGGCGCCGTTTACTTGAGCCAAAAGAAATACATCAGGAGACTTCTTGACAGTTATAAAATGCAACACTGTCGTCCGGTCTTGACACCACTTGACCCAGGCTTTCAAGTGGGCTGTAGTAACAATAAATGTGTTAAGGTAAGTGTGCCACAATACCAATCGCTAATTGGTTCTCTTATGTACTTAGCAGTTTTGAGCCGCCCTGACATTATGCACGCTATAAGCAAATTGTCACATACGTTGCCTTAACGGCAGCTGCCAAAGAAGCCATTTATTTACGCAGACTACTTGCTGAAATAGGATGGTCGAGCTCTGAACCAATGACAAATAGATATTAAGTACCATTTTATAAGAGAAAAAGTTGAAACAAATGAAATTGAATTAAAATATGTATCAACGGATAATAATGTTGCCGATGTTTTTACCAAATGTTTATGTAAACAAAAGCATAATGGATTTGTTAAAGTTCTTGGTTTAACGTAAACATACTTGTAATCATATAATATATAGCTTAAGAAGAAGTGTTGAAATTGTTTGCTTGTAATATAAGCTAAATATAATAATCTGGCAACATCCGTCTTAAAGTAAATGATCACATTTTTCTTTTCTCTTCTTACTTCTTACTTTTGTAACATTCTGTATAATTTAGTTCTGAATAAAAAATTTAACTTCGAACATTATTAAAATCCCAACAATACCCGATATCTCAAATTGACAATAGTACATTATTGCCACAAAATTTCAAGGTTTTATGACGCACCAGTAAAAAGTTACAGCATTTCAATGTTGCAAACTTTGATAATTATATTAAGCACAATTTAAAAATTAGAGAACTTTGAAGTTGCATCATTCTTTTATTTTTTACTCAAGGGTACATAGTACATTATTGTAGCACTGTTATGCCGTTATCTCAAATTGACAATAGTACTTTATTGTCACTAAATTTCCAGGGTTTATGACACCAGTAAAAAGTTACAGAATTTCAATGTTGCAAACTTTGATAGTTATATTACGCACAGCATAAAAGTTTGTAAATTTATTACTCAAGGGTAGCACTGTTATACCGATATATCAAATTGACAAAATAACTTTATTGTCACAAAATTTCGAGGTCTTATGACGCACCAGTAAAAAGTTACAGCATTTCAATGTTGCAAACTTTGATAGTTATATTACGCACAATATAAAAAATAATGAATTTTGAAGTTGCATCCGTGTTTCATTTTTTAGTCAAGGGTAGCACTGTTATACCGATATCTAAAATTGACAAGAGTACATTATTGCCATAAAATTTCGAGGTTTTATGACATATCAGTAAAAAGTTACAGCATTTCGATGTTGAAAACTTTGATAATTATATTAAGCACAGTTTAAAAATTAGTGAACTTTGAAGTTTCATCATTGTTTTATTTTTTACTCAAGGATACATAGTACATTATTGTAGCACTGTTATGCCGATATCTCAAATTGACATAGTACTTTATTGTCATTAAATTTCGAGGTCTTATGAGTCTCCAGTAAAAAGTTACAGCATTTCAATGTTGCAAACTTTGATAGTTATATTACGCACAGTATAAAAGTTAGTGAATTTTGAAGTAGCATCAGTGTTTCATTTTTTATAAGGGTAGCACTATTATACCGATATCTCAAATTGACAATAGTACTTTATTGTCACAAAATTTCAAGGTTTTATAACGCACCAGTAAAAAGTTACAGCATTTCAATGTTGCAAACTTTGACAGTTATATTACGCACAGTATAAAAGTTAGTGAACATTGAAGTTGCATCAGTGTTTCATTTTTTACTCAAAAGTAGCACTGTTAGGCTGATATTTCAAATTGACAATAGTATTTTATTGTCACAAACTTTCAAGGTCTTATGACGCACCAGTAAAAAGTTACAGCATTTCAATATTGAAAACTTTGATAGTTATACTACGCAAAGTATAAAAGTTAGTGAATTTTGAAGTTGCATCAGTGTTTCATTTTTTTTTCAAAGGTAGCACTATTATACCGCTACCTCAAATTGACAATAGTACTTAATTGTCACAAAATTTCGAGGTTTTATAACGCACCAGTAAAAAGTTACAGCATTTCAATGTTGCAAACTTTGTAGTTATATTACGCACAGTATATAATTTAGTGAATTTTGAAGTTGTATCAGTGTTTCATTTTTTACTCAAGGGTAGCACTGTTATATCGATATCTCAAATTGACAATAGTACTTTATTGTCACAAAATTTCGAGGTCTTATGACGCTCCAGTAAAAGGGTACAGCATTTCAAAGTTGCAAACTTTGATAGTTATATTACGCACAGTATAAAAGTAAGTGAATTTTGAAGTTGCATCAGTGTTTCATTTTTTACTCAAAGGTAGCAGTGTTATACCGTCGCTCCAGTAAAAAGTTACAGCATTTCGATGTAGCAAACTTTGATAGTTATATTACGCACAATATAAAAAATAATGCATTTTGAAGTTGCATCAGTGTTTCATTTTTTTTCAAAGGTAGCACTATTATACCGCTACCTCAAATTGACAATAGTACTTAATTGTCACAAAATTTCGAGTTTTTATGACGCTCCAGTAAAAACTATACATATATACAATTTAGTGAATTTTGAAGTTGCATCAGTGTTTCATGTTTTACTCAAGGGTAGCACTGTTATATCGATATCTCAAATTGACAATAGTACTTTATTGTTACAAAATTTCAAGGTCTTATGGCGATCCACTAAAATTTACAGCATTTCAATGTTGCAAACTTTGATAGTTATATTACACACAGTATAAAAGTTAGTGAATTTTGAACTTGCATCAGTGTTTCATTTTTTACTCAAAGGTAACAGTGTTATACCGATATTTCAAATTTACAATATAACTATACTGTTACAGAATTTCAAGGTCTTATGACGCACCAGTAAAAAGTTACAGCATTTCAATGTTGCAAACTTTGAGAGTTATATTACGCACAATATAAAAAATAATGAATTTTGAAGTTGCATCCGTGTTTCATTTTTTACTCAAGGGTAGCACTGTTATACCGATATCTCAAATTGACAATAGTACATTATTGCCACCAAATTTCGAGGTTTTATGACATATCTGTAAAAAGTTACAGCATTTCAATGTTGAAAACTTTTAATAATTATATTAAGCACAGTTTAAAAATTAGTGAACTTTGAAGTTTCATCATTGTTTTATTTTTTAATCAAGGATACATAGTACATTATTGTAGCACTGTTATGCCGATATCTCAAATTGACAATAGTACTTTATTGTCATTAAATTTCGAGGTCTTATGAGTCTCCAGTAAGAAAATTACAGCAATTGAATGTGGCAAACTTTGATAGTTATATTGATCACAGTATAAAAGTTAGCGAATTTTAAAGTTGCATAAGTGTCTCATTTTTTAGTCAAGAGTAGCACTGTTATACCGATGTCTCAAATTGATAATAGTGCTTTATTGTCACAAAATTGCCAGGTTTTATGACGCACCAGTAAAAAGTTGCAGCATTTCAATGTTGCAAACTTTGATAGTTATATTAAAATTTGAAGTTTCATCAGTGTTTCATTTTTTACTCAAGGGTAGCACTGTTATACCGATATCTCAAATTGACAATAGTATTTTATTGTCACAAACTTTCAAGGTTTTATGATGCGCCATTAAGAAGTTACAGCATTTCAATGTTGAAAACTTTGATAGTTATACTATGCAAACTATAAAAGTTAGTGAATTTGAAGTTGCATAAGTGTTTCATGTTTTACTCAAGGGTAGCACTGTTATACCGATATCTCAAATTGACAATAGTACTTTATTGTCACAAAATTTCGATGTCTTATGACTCTCCAGTAAAAAGTTACAGCATTTCAATTTTGCAAAATTTGATAGTTATATTATGCACAGTATAAAAGTTAGTGAATTTTAAAGTTGCATCAGTGTTTCATTTTTTAGTCAAGGGTACATAGTACATCATTGTAGCACTGTTATACCGATGTCTCAAATTGATAATAGTACTTTATTATCACAAAATTTCCAGGTTTTATGACGCACCAGTAAAAAGTTACAGCATTTCAAAATTGCAAACTTTGATAGTTATATTACGCACAGCATAAAAGTTAGTGAATTTGAAGTTGCATCAGTGTTTCATGTTTTACTCAAGGGTAGCACTGTTATACCGATATCTCAAATTGACAATAGTACTTTATTGTCACAAAATTTCGAGGTCTTATGACGCTCCAGTAAAAAGTTACAGCATTTCGATGTAGCAAACTTTGATAGTTATATTACGCACAATATAAAAAATAATGCATTTTGAAGTTGCATCAGTGTTTCATTTTTTTTTTCAAGGGTAGCACTATTATACCGATATCTCAAATTGATAATAGTACTTTATTGTCACAAAATTTCGAGAATTTATGACGCTCCAGTAAAAACTACAGCATTTCAATGTTGCAAACTTTGTAGTTATAATACGCACAGTATACAATTTAGTGAAATTTGCAGTTGTATCAGTGTTTCATTTTTTACCCAAGGGTAGCACTGTTATATCGATATCTCAAATTGACAATAGTACTTTATTGTCACAAAATTTCGAGGTATTATGACGCTGCAGTAAAAAGTTACAGCATTTCAATGTTGCAAACTTTGTAGTTATATTACGCACAGTATACAATTTAGTGAATTTTGAAGTTGCATCAGTGTTTCATGTTTTACTCAAGGGTAGCACTGTTATATCGATATGTCAAATTGACAATAGTACTTTATTGTCACAAAATTTCGAGGTCTTATGACGCTCCAGTAAAAGGGTACAGCATTTCAAAGTTGCAAACTTTGATAGTTATATTACGCACAGTATAAAAGTAAGAGAATTTTGAAGTTGCATCAGTGTTTCATTTTTTACTCAAAGGTAGCACTGTTATACAGATATCTCAAATTGACAATAGTACTTTATTGTTACAAAATTTCAAGGTCTTATGGCGATCCACTAAAAAGTTACAGCATTTCAATGTTGCAAACTTTGATAGTTATATTACACACAGTATAAAAGTTAGTGAATTTTGAACTTGCATCAGTGTTTCATTTTTTACTCAAATGGTAGCAGTGTTATACCGATATTTCAAATTTACAATAGTACTATATTGTTACAAAATTTCAAGGTCTTATGACGCACTAGTAAAAAGTTACAGCATTTCAATGTTGCAAACTTTGATAATTATATTACGCACAGTATAAAAGTTAGTGAATTTTAAAGTTGCATCCGTGTTTCATTTTTTGCTCAAGCACTGTTATACCGATATCTCAAATTGACAATAGTACATTATTGCCACAAAATTTCAAGGATTTATGACATATCAGTAAAAAGTTACAGCATTTCAATGTTGAAAACTTTGATAATTATATTAAGCACAATTTAAAAATTAGTGAACTTTGAAGTTGCATCATTATTTTATTTTTTACTCAAGGGTACATAGTACATTATTGTAGCACTGTTATGCCGTTATGTCAAATTGACAATAGTACTTTATTGTCACTAAATTTCCAGGTTTTATGACGCACCAGTAAAAATTTACAGCAATTCAATGTTGCAAACTTTGATAGTTATATTACGCGCAGCATAAAAGTTTGTAAATTTTTTACTCAAGGGTAGCACTGTTATACCGATATCTCAAATTGACAAAAGAAGATTGTCACAAAATTTCGAGGTCTTATGACGCACCAGCAAAAAGTTACAGCATTTCAATGTTGCAAACTTTGATAGTTATATTACGCACAATATAAAAAATAATGAATTTTGAAGTTGCACCCATGTTTCATTTTTTATTCAAGGGTAGCACTGTTATACCGATATCTCAAATTGACAATAGTACATTATTGCCACAAAATTTCGAGGTTTTATGACACATCTGTAAAAAGTTACAGCATTTCAATGTTGAAAACTTTGATAATTATATTAAGCACAGTTTAAAAATTAGTGAACTTTGAAGTTTCATCATGGTTTTATTTTTTACTCAAGGGTACATAGTACATTATTGAAGCACTGTTATGCCGTTATCTCAAATTGACAATAGTACTTTATTGTCACTAAATTTCCAGGTTTTATGACGCACCAGTAAAAAGTTACAGCAATTAAATATTGAAAACTTTGTAGTTATATTACGCACAGTATACAATTTAGTGAAATTTGAAGTTGTATCAGTGTTTCATTTTTTACCCAAGGGTAGCACTGTTATGCCGATATCTCAAATTGACAATAGTACTTTATTGTCATTAAATTTCGAGGTCTTCTGAGTCTCCACTAAAAAGTTACAGCATTTCAATGTTGCAAACTTTGATAGTTATATTACGCGCACTATAAAAGTTAGTGAATTTTGAAGTTGCATCAGTGTTTCATGTTTTAATCAAGGGTAGCACTGTTATACCGATATCTCAAATTAACAATAGTACTTTATTATCACAAAATTTCGAGGTCTTATGACGCTCCAGTAAAAGGGTACAGCATTTCAATGTTGCAAACTTTGATATTTATATTACGCACAGTAAAGAAGTTATTGAATTTTGAAGTTGCATCAGTGTTTCATTTTTTACTCAAAGGTAGCACTGTTATACCGATAATTCAAATTGACAATAGTACTTTATTGTCACAAAATTTCAAGGTCTTATGACGCTGCAGTAAAAGGGTACAGCATTTCAAAGTTGCAAACTTTGATAGTTATATTACGCATAGTATAAAAGTTGGTGAATTTTGAAGTTGCATCAGTGTTTCATTTTTTACTCAAGGGTAGCACTGTTATACCGATATCTCAAATTGACAATAGTACTTTATTGTTACAAAATTTCAAGGTCTTATGGCGATCCACTAAAAAGTTACAGCATTTCAATGTTGCAAATTTTGATAGTTATATTACCCACAGTATAAAAGTTAGTGAATTTTGAATTTGCATCAGTGTTTCATTTTTTACTCAAAGGTAGCAGTGTTATACCGATATTTCAAATTTAAAATAGTACTATATTGTCACAAAATTTCAAGGTCTTATGACGCTGCAGTAAAAGGGTACAGCATTTCAAAGTTGCAAACTTTGATAGTTATATTACGCACAGTATAAAAGTTAGTGAATTTTAAAGTTGCATCCGTGTTTCATTTTTTGCTCAAGCACTGTTATACCGATATCTCAAATTGACAATAGTACATTATTGCCACAAAATTTCGAGGTTTTATGACATATCAGTAAAAAGTTACAGCATTTCAATGTTGAAAACTTTGATAATTATATTAAGCACAATTTAAAAATTAGTGAACTTTGAAGTTGCATCATTCTTTTATTTTTTACTCAAGGGTACACAGTACATTATTGTAGCACTGTTATACCGTTATCTCAAATTCACAATAGTACTTTATTGTCACTAAATTTCCAGGTTTTATGACGCACCAGTAAAAAGTTACAGCATTTCAATTTTGCAAACTTTGATATTTATATTACGCACAGCATAAAAGTTTATAAATTTTTTACTCAAGGGTTGCACTGTTATACCGATATATCAAATTGACAAAAGAACTTTATTGTCACAAAATTTCGAGGTCTTCTGAGTCTCCACTAAAAAGTTACAGCATTTCAATGTTGCAAACTTTGATAGTTATACTACGCACAGTATAAAAGTTAATGAATTTTGAAGTTGCATCAGTGTTTCATTTTTTTTCAGGGGTAGCACTATTATACCGATATCTCATATTGACAATAGTACTTTATTGTCACAAAATTTCAAGATTTTATGACGCTCCAGTAAAAAGTTACAGAATTTCAATGTTGCAAACTTTGTAGTTATATTACGCACAGTATAAAATTTAGTGAATTTTGAAGTTGCATCAGTGTTTCATGTTTTACTCAAGGGTAGCACTGTTATACCGATATATCAAATTGACAAAAGAACTTTATTGTCACAAAATTTCGAGGTCTTATGACGCACCAGCAAAAAGTTACAGCATTTCAATGTTGCAAACTTTGATAGTTATATTACGCACAACATAAAAAATAATGAATTTTGAAGTTGCATCCGTGTTTCATTTTTTACTCAAGGGTAGCAGTGTTATACCGATATCTCAAATTGACAATAGTACATTATTGCCACAAAATTTCAAGGTTTTATGACATATTAGTAAAAAGTTACAGCATTTCAATGTTGAAAACTTTGATAATTATATTAAGCACAATTTAAAAATTAGTGAACTTTGAAGTTGCATCATTCTTTTATTTTTTACTCAAGGGTACATAGTACATTATTGTAGCACTGTTATGCCATTATCTCAAATTGACAATAGTACTTTATTGTCAATAAATTTCCAGGTTTTATGACGCACCAGTAAAAGTTACAGCATTTCAATGTTGCAAACTTTGATAGTTATATTAAAATTTTAAGTTTCATCAGTGTTTCATTTTTTACACAAGGGTAGCACTGTTATACCGATATCTCAAATTGACAAAAGTATTTTATTGTCACAAACTTTCAAGGTTTTATGATGCACCAGTAAGAAGTTACAGCATTTCAATATGGAAAACTTTGATATTTATACTACGCACACTATAAAAGTTAGTGAATTTTGAAGTTGCGTCAGTGTTTCATGTTTTATTCAAGGGTAGCACTGTTATACCGATATCTCAAATTGACAATAGTACTTTATTGTCACAAAATTTCGAGGTCTTATCACGCTCCAGTAAAAAGTTACAGCATTTCAATGTTGCAAAATTTGATAGTTATATTACGCACAATATAAAAAATAATGAACTTTGAAGTTGCATCAGTGTTTCATTTTTTGTTCAAAAGTAGCACTGTTATACTGATATTTCAAATTGACAATAGTATTTTATTGTCACAAAATTTCAAGGTCTTATGACGCACCAGTAAAAATTTACAGCATTTCAATGTTGCAAACTTTGATATTTATATTACGCATAGTATAAAAGTTGGTGAATTTTGAAGTTGCATCAGTGTTTCATTTTTTACTCAAGGGTAGCACTGTTATACCGATATCTCAAATTGACAATAGTACTTTATTGTCCCCAACTTTCAAGATTTTATGACGCACCAGCTAAAAGTGACAGCATTTCAATATTGAAAACTTTGATAGTTATACTACGCACAGTATAAAAGTTAATGAATTTTGAAGTTGCATCAGTGTTTCATTTTTTTTCAGGGGTAGCACTATTATACCGATATCTCATATTGACAATAGTACTTTATTGTCACAAAATTTCAAGATTTTATGACGCTCCAGTAAAAACTACAGCATTTCAATGTTGCAAACTTTGTAGTTATAATACGCACAGTATACAATTTAGTGAAATTTGAAGTTGCATCAGTGTTTCATGTTTTACTCAAGGGTAGCACTGTTATACCGATATCTCAAATTGACAATAGTACTTTATTGTCACAAAATTTCGAGGTCTTATGACGCTCCAGTAAAAAGTTACAGCATTTCGATGTAGCAAACTTTGATAGTTATATTACGCACAATATAAAAAATAATGCATTTTGAAGTTGCATCAGTGTTTCATTTTTTTTTTCAAGGGTAGCACTATTATACCGATATCTCAAATTGATAATAGTACTTTATTGTCACAAAATTTCGAGAATTTATGACGCTCCAGTAAAAACTACAGCATTTCAATGTTGCAAACTTTGTAGTTATAATACGCACAGTATACAATTTAGTGAAATTTGAAGTTGTATCAGTGTTTCATTTTTTACCCAAGGGTAGCACTGTTATATCGATATCTCAAATTGACAATAGTACTTTATTGTCACAAAATTTCGAGGTATTATGACGCTGCAGTAAAAAGTTACAGCATTTCAATGTTGCAAACTTTGTAGTTATATTACGCACAGTATACAATTTAGTGAATTTTGAATTTGCATCAGTGTTTCATGTTTTACTCAAGGGTAGCACTGTTATATCGATATGTCAAATTGACAATAGTACTTTATTGTCACAAAATTTCGAGGTCTTATGACGCTCCAGTAAAAGGGTACAGCATTTCAAAGTTGCAAACTTTGATAGTTATATTACGCACAGTATAAAAGTAAGTGAATTTTGAAGTTGCATCAGTGTTTCATTTTTTACTCAAAGGTAGCACTGTTATACAGATATCTCAAATTGACAATAGTACTTTATTGTTACAAAATTTCAAGGTCTTATGGCGATCCACTAAAAAGTTACAGCATTTCAATGTTGCAAACTTTGATAGTTATATTACACACAGTATAAAAGTTAGTGAATTTTGAACTTGCATCAGTGTTTCATTTTTTACTCAAATGGTAGCAGTGTTATACCGATATTTCAAATTTACAATAGTACTATATTGTTACAAAATTTCAAGGTCTTATGACGCACTAGTAAAAAGTTACAGCATTTCAATGTTGCAAACTTTGATAATTATATTACGCACAGTATAAAAGTTAGTGAATTTTAAAGTTGCATCCGTGTTTCATTTTTTGCTCAAGCACTGTTATACCGATATCTCAAATTGACAATAGTACATTATTGCCACAAAATTTCAAGGATTTATGACATATCAGTAAAAAGTTACAGCATTTCAATGTTGAAAACTTTGATAATTATATTAAGCACAATTTAAAAATTAGTGAACTTTGAAGTTGCATCATTATTTTATTTTTTACTCAAGGGTACATAGTACATTATTGTAGCACTGTTATGCCGTTATGTCAAATTGATAATAGTACTTTATTGTCACTAAATTTCCAGGTTTTATGACGCACCAGTAAAAATTTACAGCAATTCAATGTTGCAAACTTTGATAGTTATATTACGCGCAGCATAAAAGTTTGTAAATTTTTTACTCAAGGGTAGCACTGTTATACCGATATCTCAAATTGACAAAAGAAGATTGTCACAAAATTTCGAGGTCTTATGACGCACCAGCAAAAAGTTACAGCATTTCAATGTTGCAAACTTTGATAGTTATATTACGCACAATATAAAAAATAATGAATTTTGAAGTTGCACCCATGTTTCATTTTTTATTCAAGGGTAGCACTGTTATACCGATATCTCAAATTGACAATAGTACATTATTGCCACAAAATTTCGAGGTTTTATGACACATCTGTAAAAAGTTACAGCATTTCAATGTTGAAAACTTTGATAATTATATTAAGCACAGTTTAAAAATTAGTGAACTTTGAAGTTTCATCATGGTTTTATTTTTTACTCAAGGGTACATAGTACATTATTGAAGCACTGTTATGCCGTTATCTCAAATTGACAATAGTACTTTATTGTCACTAAATTTCCAGGTTTTATGACGCACCAGTAAAAAGTTACAGCAATTAAATATTGAAAACTTTGTAGTTATATTACGCACAGTATACAATTTAGTGAAATTTGAAGTTGTATCAGTGTTTCATTTTTTACCCAAGGGTAGCACTGTTATGCCGATATCTCAAATTGACAATAGTACTTTATTGTCATTAAATTTCGAGGTCTTCTGAGTCTCCACTAAAAAGTTACAGCATTTCAATGTTGCAAACTTTGATAGTTATATTACGCGCACTATAAAAGTTAGTGAATTTTGAAGTTGCATCAGTGTTTCATGTTTTAATCAAGGGTAGCACTGTTATACCGATATCTCAAATTAACAATAGTACTTTATTATCACAAAATTTCGAGGTCTTATGACGCTCCAGTAAAAGGGTACAGCATTTCAATGTTGCAAACTTTGATATTTATATTACGCACAGTAAAGAAGTTATTGAATTTTGAAGTTGCATCAGTGTTTCATTTTTTACTCAAAGGTAGCACTGTTATACCGATAATTCAAATTGACAATAGTACTTTATTGTCACAAAATTTCAAGGTCTTATGGCGATCCACTAAAAAGTTACAGCATTTCAATGTTGCAAATTTTGATAGTTATATTACCCACAGTATAAAAGTTAGTGAATTTTGAATTTGCATCAGTGTTTCATTTTTTACTCAAAGGTAGCAGTGTTATACCGATATTTCAAATTTAAAATAGTACTATATTGTCACAAAATTTCAAGGTCTTATGACGCTGCAGTAAAAGGGTACAGCATTTCAAAGTTGCAAACTTTGATAGTTATATTACGCACAGTATAAAAGTTAGTGAATTTTAAAGTTGCATCCGTGTTTCATTTTTTGCTCAAGCACTGTTATACCGATATCTCAAATTGACAATAGTACATTATTGCCACAAAATTTCGAGGTTTTATGACATATCAGTAAAAAGTTACAGCATTTCAATGTTGAAAACTTTGATAATTATATTAAGCACAATTTAAAAATTAGTGAACTTTGAAGTTGCATCATTCTTTTATTTTTTACTCAAGGGTACACAGTACATTATTGTAGCACTGTTATACCGTTATCTCAAATTCACAATAGTACTTTATTGTCACTAAATTTCCAGGTTTTATGACGCACCAGTAAAAAGTTACAGCATTTCAATTTTGCAAACTTTGATATTTATATTACGCACAGCATAAAAGTTTATAAATTTTTTACTCAAGGGTTGCACTGTTATACCGATATATCAAATTGACAAAAGAACTTTATTGTCACAAAATTTCGAGGTCTTCTGAGTCTCCACTAAAAAGTTACAGCATTTCAATGTTGCAAACTTTGATAGTTATACTACGCACAGTATAAAAGTTAATGAATTTTGAAGTTGCATCAGTGTTTCATTTTTTTTCAGGGGTAGCACTATTATACCGATATCTCATATTGACAATAGTACTTTATTGTCACAAAATTTCAAGATTTTATGACGCTCCAGTAAAAAGTTACAGAATTTCAATGTTGCAAACTTTGTAGTTATATTACGCACAGTATAAAATTTAGTGAATTTTGAAGTTGCATCAGTGTTTCATGTTTTACTCAAGGGTAGCACTGTTATACCGATATATCAAATTGACAAAAGAACTTTATTGTCACAAAATTTCGAGGTCTTATGACGCACCAGCAAAAAGTTACAGCATTTCAATGTTGCAAACTTTGATAGTTATATTACGCACAACATAAAAAATAATGAATTTTGAAGTTGCATCCGTGTTTCATTTTTTACTCAAGGGTAGCAGTGTTATACCGATATCTCAAATTGACAATAGTACATTATTGCCACAAAATTTCAAGGTTTTATGACATATTAGTAAAAAGTTACAGCATTTCAATGTTGAAAACTTTGATAATTATATTAAGCACAATTTAAAAATTAGTGAACTTTGAAGTTGCATCATTCTTTTATTTTTTACTCAAGGGTACATAGTACATTATTGTAGCACTGTTATGCCATTATCTCAAATTGACAATAGTACTTTATTGTCAATAAATTTCCAGGTTTTATGACGCACCAGTAAAAGTTACAGCATTTCAATGTTGCAAACTTTGATAGTTATATTAAAATTTTAAGTTTCATCAGTGTTTCATTTTTTACACAAGGGTAGCACTGTTATACCGATATCTCAAATTGACAAAAGTATTTTATTGTCACAAACTTTCAAGGTTTTATGATGCACCAGTAAGAAGTTACAGCATTTCAATATGGAAAACTTTGATATTTATACTACGCACACTATAAAAGTTAGTGAATTTTGAAGTTGCGTCAGTGTTTCATGTTTTATTCAAGGGTAGCACTGTTATACCGATATCTCAAATTGACAATAGTACTTTATTGGCACAAAATTTCGAGGTCTTATCACGCTCCAGTAAAAAGTTACAGCATTTCAATGTTGCAAAATTTGATAGTTATATTACGCACAATATAAAAAATAATGAACTTTGAAGTTGCATCAGTGTTTCATTTTTTGTTCAAAAGTAGCACTGTTATACTGATATTTCAAATTGACAATAGTATTTTATTGTCACAAAATTTCAAGGTCTTATGACGCACCAGTAAAAATTTACAGCATTTCAATGTTGCAAACTTTGATATTTATATTACGCATAGTATAAAAGTTGGTGAATTTTGAAGTTGCATCAGTGTTTCATTTTTTACTCAAGGGTAGCACTGTTATACCGATATCTCAAATTGACAATAGTACTTTATTGTCCCCAACTTTCAAGATTTTATGACGCACCAGCTAAAAGTGACAGCATTTCAATATTGAAAACTTTGATAGTTATACTACGCACAGTATAAAAGTTAATGAATTTTGAAGTTGCATCAGTGTTTCATTTTTTTTCAGGGGTAGCACTATTATACCGATATCTCATATTGACAATAGTACTTTATTGTCACAAAATTTCAAGATTTTATGACGCTCCAGTAAAAAGTTACAGAATTTCAATGTTGCAAACTTTGTAGTTATATTACGCACAATATAAAATTTAGTGAATTTTGAAGTTGCATCAGTGTTTCATGTTTTACTCAAGGGTAGCACTGTTATATCGATATCTCAAATTGACAATAGTACTTTATTGTCACAAAATTTCGAGGTCTTATGACGCTTCCGTAAAAAGTTACAGCAAAGCAATGTTGCAAACTTTGATAGTTATATTACGCACAGTATAAAAGTTAGTGAATATTGAAGTTGCATCAGTGCTTCATTTTTTGCTCAAAAAGTATCACTGTTATACTGATATTTCAAATTGACAATAGTATTTGATTGTCACAAAATTTCAAGGTCTTATGACGCACCAGTAAAAATTTACAGCATTTCAATGTTGCAAACTTTGATATTTATATTACGCACAGTATAAAAGTTGGTGAATTTTGAAGTTGCATCAGTGTTTCATGCTTTACTCAAGGATAGCACTGTTATATCGATATCTCAAATTGACAATAGTATTTTATTGTCACAATATTTCTAGGTCTTATGACGCTCCAGTAAAAGGGTATAGCATTTCAAAGTTGCAAACTTTGATAGTTATATTACGCACAGTATAAAAGTAAGTGAATTTTGAAGTTGCATCAGTATTTAATTTTTTACTCAAAGGTAGCACTGTTATACAGATATCTCAAATTGACAATAGTACTTTATTGTTACAAAATTTCAAGGTCTTATGGCGATCCACTAAAAAGTTACAGCATTTCAATGTTGCAAATTTTGATAGTTATATTACCCACAGTATAAAAGTTAGTGAATTTTGAATTTGCATCAGTGTTTCATTTTTTACTCAAAGGTAGCAGTGTTATACCGATATTTCAAATTTAAAATAGTACTATATTGTCACAAAATTTCAAGGTCTTATGACGCTGCAGTAAAAGGGTACAGCATTTCAAAGTTGCAAACTTTGATAGTTATATTACGCACAGTATAAAAGTTAGTGAATTTTAAAGTTGCATCCGTGTTTCATTTTTTGCTCAAGCACTGTTATACCGATATCTCAAATTGACAATAGTACATTATTGCCACAAAATTTCGAGGTTTTATGACATATCAGTAAAAAGTTACAGCATTTCAATGTTGCAAACTTTGTAGTTATAATACGCACAGTATACAATTTAGTGAATTTTGAAGTTGTATCAGTGTTTCATTTTTTACCCAAGGGTAGCACTGTTATATCGATATCTCAAATTGACAATAGTACTTTATTGTCACAAAATTTCGAGGTATTATGACGCTGCAGTAAAAGGGTACAGCATTTCAAAGTTGCAAACTTTGATAGTTATATTACGCACAGTATAAAAGTAAGTGAATTTTGAAGTTGCATCAGTGTTTCATTTTTTACACAAAGGTAGCACTGTTATACAGATATCTCAAATTGACAATAGTACTTTATTGGCACAAAATTTCGAGGTCTTATCACGCTCCAGTAAAAAGTTACAGCATTTCAATGTTGCAAACTTTGATATTTATATTACGCACAGTATAAAAGTTAGTGAATTTTAAAGTTGCATCCGTGTTTCATTTTTTGCTCAAGCACTGTTATACCGATATCTCAAATTGACAATAGTACATTATTGCCACAAAATTTCGAGGTTTTATGACATATCAGTAAAAAGTTACAGCATTTCAATGTTGAAAACTTTGATAATTATATTAAGCACAATTTAAAAATTAGTGAACTTTGAAGTTGCATCATTCTTTTATTTTTTACTCAAGGGTACACAGTACATTATTGTAGCACTGTTATACCGTTATCTCAAATTGACAATAGTACTTTATTGTCACTAAATTTCCAGGTTTTATGACGCACCAGTAAAAAGTTACAGCATTTCAATATTGCAAACTTTGATATTTATATTACGCACAGCATAAAAGTTTATAAATTTTTTACTCAAGGGTTGCACTGTTATACCGATATATCAAATTGACAAAAGAACTTTATTGTCACAAAATTTCGAGGTCTTCTGAGTCTCCACTAAAAAGTTACAGCATTTCAATGTTGCAAACTTTGATAGTTATACTACGCACAGTATAAAAGTTAATGAATTTTGAAGTTGCATCAGTGTTTCATTTTTTTTCAGGGGTAGCACTATTATACCGATATCTCATATTGACAATAGTACTTTATTGTCACAAAATTTCAAGATTTTATGACGCTCCAGTAAAAAGTTACAGAATTTCAATGTTGCAAACTTTGTAGTTATATTACGCACAGTATAAAATTTAGTGAATTTTGAAGTTGCATCAGTGTTTCATGTTTTACTCAAGGGTAGCACTGTTATACCGATATATCAAATTGACAAAAGAACTTTATTGTCACAAAATTTCGAGGTCTTATGACGCACCAGTAAAAAGTTACAGCATTTCAATGTTGCCAAACTTTGATAGTTATATTACGCACAACCTAAAAAATAATGAATTTTGAAGTTGCATCCGTGTTTCATTTTTTACTCAAGGGTAGCAGTGTTATACCGATATCTCAAATTGACAATAGTACATTATTGCCACAAAATTTCGAGGTTTTATGACATATCAGTAAAAAGTTACAGCATTTCAATGTTGAAAACTTTGATAATTATATTAAGCACAATTTAAAAATTAGTGAACTTTGAAGTTGCATCATTCTTTTATTTTTTACTCAAGGGTACACAGTACATTATTGTAGCACTGTTATACCGTTATCTCAAATTGACAATAGTACTTTATTGTCACTAAATTTCCAGGTTTTATGACGCACCAGTAAAAAGTTACAGCATTTCAATATTGCAAACTTTGATATTTATATTACGCACAGCATAAAAGTTTATAAATTTTTTACTCAAGGGTTGCACTGTTATACCGATATATCAAATTGACAAAAGAACTTTATTGTCACAAAATTTCGAGGTCTTCTGAGTCTCCACTAAAAAGTTACAGCATTTCAATGTTGCAAACTTTGATAGTTATACTACGCACAGTATAAAAGTTAATGAATTTTGAAGTTGCATCAGTGTTTCATTTTTTTTCAGGGGTAGCACTATTATACCGATATCTCATATTGACAATAGTACTTTATTGTCACAAAATTTCAAGATTTTATGACGCTCCAGTAAAAAGTTACAGAATTTCAATGTTGCAAACTTTGTAGTTATATTACGCACAGTATAAAATTTAGTGAATTTTGAAGTTGCATCAGTGTTTCATGTTTTACTCAAGGGTAGCACTGTTATACCGATATATCAAATTGAGAAAAGAACTTTATTGTCACAAAATTTCGAGGTCTTATGACGCACCAGTAAAAAGTTACAGCATGTCAATGTTGCCAAACTTTGATAGTTATATTACGCACAACATTAAAAATAATGAATTTTGAAGTTGCATCCGTGTTTCATTTTTTACTCAAGGGTAGCACTGGTATACCGATATCTCAAATTGACAATAGTACTTTATTGTCCCCAACTTTCAAGATTTTATGACGCACCAGCTAAAAGTGACAGCATTTCAATATTGAAAACTTTGATAGTTATACTACGCACAGTATAAAAGTTAATGAATTTTGAAGTTGCATCAGTGTTTCATTTTTTTTCAGGGGTAGCACTATTATACCGATATCTCATATTGACAATAGTACTTTATTGTCACAAAATTTCAAGATTTTATGACGCTCCAGTAAAAAGTTACAGAATTTCAATGTTGCAAACTTTGTAGTTATATTACGCACAGTATAAAATTTAGTGAATTTTGAAGTTGCATCAGTGTTTCATGTTTTACTCAAGGGTAGCACTGTTATATCGATATCTCAAATTGACAATAGTACTTTATTGTCACAAAATTTCGAGGTCTTATGACGCTTCCGTAAAAAGTTACAGAAAAGCAATGTTGCAAACTTTGATAGTTATATTACGCACAGTATAAAAGTTAGTGAATATTGAAGTTGCATCAGTGCTTAATTTTTGCTCAAAAAGTATCACTGTTATACTGATATTTCAAATTGACAATAGTATTTGATTGTCACAAAATTTCAAGGTCTTATGACGCACCAGTAAAAATTTACAGCATTGCAATGTTGCAAACTTTGATATTTATATTACGCACAGTATAAAAGTTGGTGAATTTTGAAGTTGCATCAGTGTTTCATGCTTTACTCAAGGATAGCACTGTTATATCGATATCTCAAATTGACAATAGTATTTTATTGTCACAATATTTCTTGGTCTTATGACGCTCCAGTAAAAGGGTATAGCATTTCAAAGTTGCAAACTTTGATAGTTATATTACGCACAGTATAAAAGTAAGTGAATTTTGAAGTTGCATCAGTATTTAATTTTTTACTCAAAGGTAGCACTGTTATACAGATATCTCAAATTGACAATAGTACTTTATTGTTACAAAATTTCAAGGTCTTATGGCGATCCACTAAAAAGTTACAGCATTTCAATGTTGCAAATTTTGATAGTTATATTACCCACAGTATAAAAGTTAGTGAATTTTGAATTTGCATCAGTGTTTCATTTTTTACTCAAAGGTAGCAGTGTTATACCGATATTTCAAATTTAAAATAGTACTATATTGTCACAAAATTTCAAGGTCTTATGACGCTGCAGTAAAAGGGTACAGCATTTCAAAGTTGCAAACTTTGATAGTTATATTACGCACAGTATAAAAGTTAGTGAATTTTAAAGTTGCATCCGTGTTTCATTTTTTGCTCAAGCACTGTTATACCGATATCTCAAATTAACAATAGTACATTATTGCCACAAAATTTCGAGGTTTTATGACATATCAGTAAAAAGTTACAGCATTTCAATGTTGCAAACTTTGTAGTTATAATACGCACAGTATACAATTTAGTGAATTTTGAAGTTGTGTCAGTGTTTCATTTTTTACCCAAGGGTAGCACTGTTATATCGATATCTCAAATTGACAATAGAACTTTATTGTCACAAAATTTCGAGGTATTATGACGCTGCAGTAAAAGGGTACAGCATTTCAAAGTTGCAAACTTTGATAGTTATATTACGCACAGTATAAAAGTAAGTGAATTTTGAAGTTGCATCAGTGTTTCATTTTTTACACAAAGGTAGCACTGTTATACAGATATCTCAAATTGACAATAGTACTTTATTGGCACAAAATTTCGAGGTCTTATCACGCTCCAGTAAAAAGTTACAGCATTTCAATGTTGCAAACTTTCATTTTTTGCTCAAGCACTGTTATACCGATATCTCAAATTGACAATAGTACATTATTGCCACAAAATTTCGAGGTTTTATGACATATCAGTAAAAAGTTACAGCATTTCAATGTTGAAAACTTTGATAATTATATTAAGCACAATTTCAAAATTAGTGAACTTTGAAGTTGCATCATTCTTTTATTTTTTACTCAAGGGTACACAGTACATTATTGTAGCACTGTTATACCGTTATCTCAAATTGACAATAGTACTTTATTGTCACTAAATTTCCAGGTTTTATGACGCACCAGTAAAAAGTTACAGCATTTCAATATTGCAAACTTTGATATTTATATTACGCACAGCATAAAAGTTTATAAATTTTTTACTCAAGGGTTGCACTGTTATACCGATATATCAAATTGACAAAAGAACTTTATTGTCACAAAATTTCGAGGTCTTCTGAGTCTCCACTAAAAAGTTACAGCATTTCAATGTTGCAAACTTTGATAGTTATACTACGCACAGTATAAAAGTTAATGAATTTTGAAGTTGCATCAGTGTTTCATTTTTTTTCAGGGGTAGCACTATTATACCGATATCTCATATTGACAATAGTACTTTATTGTCACAAAATTTCAAGATTTTATGACGCTCCAGTAAAAAGTTACAGAATTTCAATGTTGCAAACTTTGTAGTTATATTACGCACAGTATAAAATTTAGTGAATTTTGAAGTTGCATCAGTGTTTCATGTTTTACTCAAGGGTAGCACTGTTATACCGATATATCAAATTGAGAAAAGAACTTTATTGTCACAAAATTTCGAGGTCTTATGACGCACCAGTAAAAAGTTACAGCATTTCAATGTTGCCAAACTTTGATAGTTATATTACGCACAACATTAAAAATAATGAATTTTGAAGTTGCATCCGTGTTTCATTTTTTACTCAAGGGTAGCAGTGTTATACCGATATCTCAAATTGACAATAGTACATTATTGCCACAAAATTTCGAGGTTTTATGACATATCAGTAAAAAGTTACAGCATTTCAATGTTGAAAACTTTGATAATTATATTAAGCACAATTTAAAAATTAGTGAACTTTGAAGTTGCATCATTCTTTTATTTTTTACTCAAGGGTACATAGTACATTATTGTAGCACTGTTATGCCGTTATTTCAAATTGACAATAGTACTTTATTGTCAATAAATTTCCAGGTTTTATGACGCACCAGTAAAAAGTTACAGCATTTCAATGTTGCAAACTTTGATAGTTATATTAAAATTTTAAGTTTCATCAGTGTTTCATTTTTTACACAAGGGTAGCACTGTTATACCGATATCTCAAATTGACAAAAGTATTTTATTGTCACAAACTTTCAAGGTTTTATGATGCACCAGTAAGAAGTTACAGCATTTCAATATGGAAAACTTTGATATTTATACTACGCACACTATAAAAGTTAGTGAATTTTGAAGTTGCGTCAGTGTTTCATGTTTTATTCAAGGGTAGCACTGTTATACCGATATCTCAAATTGACAATAGTACTTTATTGGCACAAAATTTCGAGGTCTTATCACGCTCCAGTAAAAAGTTACAGCATTTCAATGTTGCAAACTTTGATAGTTATATTACGCACAATATAAAAAATAATGAACTTTGAAGTTGCATCAGTGTTTCATTTTTTGCTCAAAAGTAGCACTGTTATACTGATATTTCAAATTGACTATAGTATTTTATTGTCACAAAATTTCAAGGTCTTATGACGCACCAGTAAAAATTTGCAGCATTTCAATGTTGCAAACTTTGATATTTATATTACGCATAGTATAAAAGTTGGTGAATTTTGAAGTTGCATCAGTGTTTCATTTTTTACTCAAGGGTAGCACTGTTATACCGATATCTCAAATTGACAATAGTACTTTATGGTCCCCAACTTTCAAGATTTTATGACGCACCAGCTAAAAGTGACAGTATTTCAATATTGAAAACTTTGATAGTTATACTACGCACAGTATAAAAGTTAATGAATTTTGAAGTTGCATCAGTGTTTCATTTTTTTTCAGGGGTAGCACTATTATACCGATATCTCATATTGACAATAGTACTTTATTGTCACAAAATTTCAAGATTTTATGACGCTCCAGTAAAAAGTTACAGAATTTCAATGTTGCAAACTTTGTAGTTATATTACGCACAGTATAAAATTTAGTGAATTTTGAAGTTGCATCAGTGTTTCATGTTTTACTCAAGGGTAGCACTGTTATATCGATATCTCAAATTGACAATAGTACTTTATTGTCACAAAATTTCGAGGTCTTATGACGCTTCCGTAAAAAGTTACAGCAAAGCAATGTTGCAAACTTTGATAGTTATATTACGCACAGTATAAAAGTTAGTGAATATTGAAGTTGCATCAGTGCTTCATTTTTTGCTCAAAAAGTATCACTGTTATACTGATATTTCAAATTGACAATAGTATTTGATTGTCACAAAATTTCAAGGTCTTATGACGCACCAGTAAAAATTTACAACATTTCAATGTTGCAAACTTTGATATTTATATTACGCACAGTATAAAAGTTGGTGAATTTTGAAGTTGCATCAGTGTTTCATGCTTTACTCAAGGATAGCACTGTTATATCGATATCTCAAATTGACAATAGTATTTTATTGTCACAATATTTCTTGGTCTTATGACGCTCCAGTAAAAGGGTATAGCATTTCAAAGTTGCAAACTTTGATAGTTATATTACGCACAGTATAAAAGTAAGTGAAATTTGAAGTTGCATCAGTATTTAATTTTTTACTCAAAGGTAGCACTGTTATACAGATATCTCAAATTGACAATAGTACTTTATTGTTACAAAATTTCAAGGTCTTATGGCGATCCACTAAAAAGTTACAGCATTTCAATGTTGCAAATTTTGATAGTTATATTACCCACAGTATAAAAGTTAGTGAATTTTGAATTTGCATCAGTGTTTCATTTTTAACTCAAAGGTAGCAGTGTTATACCGATATTTCAAATTTAAAATAGTACTATATTGTCACAAAATTTCAAGGTCTTATGACGCTGCAGTAAAAGGGTACAGCATTACACAGTTGCAAACTTTGATAGTTATATTACGCACAGTATAAAAGTTAGTGAATTTTAAAGTTGCATCCGTGTTTCATTTTTTGCTCAAGCACTGTTATACCGATATCTCAAATTGACAATAGTACATTATTGCCACAAAATTTCGAGGTTTTATGACATATCAGTAAAAAGTTACAGCATTTCAATGTTGCAAACTTTGTAGTTATAATACGCACAGTATACAATTTAGTGAATTTTGAAGTTGTATCAGTGTTTCATTTTTTACCCAAGGGTAGCACTGTTATATCGATATCTCAAATTGACAATAGTACTTTATTGTCACAAAATTTCGAGGTATTATGACGCTGCAGTAAAAGGGTACAGCATTTCAAAGTTGCAAACTTTGATAGTTATATTACGCACAGTATAAAAGTAAGTGAATTTTGAAGTTGCATCAGTGTTTCATTTTTTACACAAAGGTAGCACTGTTATACAGATATCTCAAATTGACAATAGTACTTTATTGGCACAAAATTTCGAGGTCTTATCACGCTCCAGTAAAAAGTTACAGCATTTCAATGTTGCAAACTTTGATATTTATATTACGCACAGTATAAAAGTTAGTGAATTTTAAAGTTGCATCCGTGTTTCATTTTTTGCTCAAGCACTGTTATACCGATATCTCAAATTGACAATAGTACATTATTGCCACAAAATTTCGAGGTTTTATGACATATCAGTAAAAAGTTACAGCATTTCAATGTTGAAAACTTTGATAATTATATTAAGCACAATTTAAAAATTAGTGAACTTTGAAGTTGCATCATTCTTTTATTTTTTACTCAAGGGTACACAGTACATTATTGTAGCACTGTTATACCGTTATCTCAAATTGACAATAGTACTTTATTGTCACTAAATTTCCAGGTTTTATGACGCACCAGTAAAAAGTTACAGCATTTCAATATTGCAAACTTTGATATTTATATTACGCACAGCATAAAAGTTTATAAATTTTTTACTCAAGGGTTGCACTGTTATACCGATATATCAAATTGACAAAAGAACTTTATTGTCACAAAATTTCGAGGCCTTATGACGCACCAGTAAAAAGTTACAGCATTTCAATGATGCCAAACTTTGATAGTTATATTACGCACAACATAAAAAATAATGAATTTTGAAGTTGCATCCGTGTTTCATTTTTTACTCAAGGGTAGCAGTGTTATACCGATATCTCAAATTGACAATAGTACATTATTGCCACAAAATTTCGAGGTTTTATGACATATCAGTAAAAAGTTACAGCATTTCAATGTTGAAAACTTTGATAATTATATTAAGCACAATTTAAAAATTAGTGAACTTTGAAGTTGCATCATTCTTTTATTTTTTACTCAAGGGTACATAGTACATTATTGTAGCACTGTTATGCCGTTATCTCAAATTGACAATAGTACTTTATTGTCAATAAATTTCCAGGTTTTATGACGCACCAGTAAAAAGTTACAGCATTTCAATGTTGCAAACTTTGATAGTTATATTAAAATTTTAAGTTTCATCAGTGTTTCATTTTTTACACAAGGGTAGCACTGTTATACCGATATCTCAAATTGACAAAAGTATTTTATTGTCACAAACTTTCAAGGTTTTATGATGCACCAGTAAGAAGTTACAGCATTTCAATATGGAAAACTTTGATATTTATACTACGCACACTATAAAAGTTAGTGAATTTTGAAGTTGCGTCAGTGTTTCATGTTTTATTCAAGGGTAGCACTGTTATACCGATATCTCAAATTGACAATAGTACTTTATTGGCACAAAATTTCGAGGTCTTATCACGCTCCAGTAAAAAGTTACAGCATTTCAATGTTGCAAACTTTGATAGTTATATTACGCACAATATAAAAAATAATGAAATTTGAAGTTGCATCAGTGTTTCATTTTTTGCTCAAAAGTAGCACTGTTATACTGATATTTCAAATTGACAATAGTATTTTATTGTCACAAAATTTCAAGGTCTTATGACGCACCAGTAAAAATTTACAGCATTTCAATGTTGCAAACTTTGATATTTATATTACGCATAGTATAAAAGTTGGTGAATTTTGAAGTTGCATCAGTGTTTCATTTTTTACTCAAGGGTAGCACTGTTATACCGACATCTCAAATTGACTAAATAACTTTATTGTCACAAAATTTCGAGGTCTTATGACGCACCAGTAAAAAGTTAAAGCATTTCAATGTTGCAAACTTTGATAGTTATATTACGCACAATATAAATAATAATGAATTTTTAAGTTGCATCCGTGTTTCATTTTTTAATCAAGGGTAGCACTGTTATACCGATATCTCAAATTGACAATAGTACATTATTGCCACAAAATTTCGAGGTTTTATGACATATCAGTAAAAAGTTACAGCATTTCAATGTTCAAAACTTTGATAATTATATTAAGCACAGCTTAAAAAATAAGTGAATTTTGAAGTTTCATCATTGTTTTATTTTTTACTCAAGGGTACATAGTACATTATTGTAGCACTGTTATGCCGATATCTCAAATTGACAATAGTACTTTATTGTCATTAAATTTCGAGATCTTATGAGTCTCCGGTAAAAAGTTACAGCATTTCAATGTTGCAAACTTTGATAGTTATATTACGCACAGTATAAAAGTTAGTGAATTTTAAAGTTGCATCAGTGTTTCATTTTTTAGTAAAGGGTAGCACTGTTATGCCGATGTCTCAAATTGATAATAGTACTTTATTGTCACAAAGTTTCCAGGTTTTATAACGCACCAGTAAAAAGTTACAGCATTTCAATGTTGCAAACTTTGTAGTTATATTACGTACAGTATACAATTTAGTGAATTTTTAAGTTGCATCAGTGTTTCATGTTTTACTCAAGGGTAGCACTGTTTTACCGATATCTCAAATTGACAATAGTATTTTATTGTCACAAACTTTCAAGGTTTTATGACGCTTCCGTAAAAAGTTACAGCAAAGCAATGTTGCAAACTTTGATAGTTATATTACGCACAGTATAAAAGTTAGTGAATAGTGAAGTTGCATCAGTGCTTCATTTTTTGCTCAAAAAGTATCACTGTTATACTGATATTTCAAATTGACAATAGTATTTGATTGTCACAAAATTTCAAGGTCTTATGACGCACCAGTAAAAATTTACAGCATTTCAATGTTGCAAACTTTGATATTTATATTACGCACAGTATAAAAGTTGGTGAATTTTGAAGTTGCATCAGTGTTTCATGCTTTACTCAAGGATAGCACTGTTATATCGATATCTCAAATTGACAATAGTATTTTATTGTCACAATATTTCTTGGTCTTATGACGCTCCAGTAAAAGGGTATAGCATTTCAAAGTTGCAAACTTTGATAGTTATATTACGCACAGTATAAAAGTAAGTGAAATTTGAAGTTGCATCAGTATTTAATTTTTTACTCAAAGGTAGCACTGTTATACAGATATCTCAAATTGACAATAGTACTTTATTGTTACAAAATTTCAAGGTCTTATGGCGATCCACTAAAAAGTTACAGCATTTCAATGTTGCAAATTTTGATAGTTATATTACCCACTGTATAAAAGTTAGTGAATTTTGAATTTGCATCAGTGTTTCATTTTTAACTCAAAGGTAGCAGTGTTATACCGATATTTCAAATTTAAAATAGTACTATATTGTCACAAAATTTCAAGGTCTTATGACGCTGCAGTAAAAGGGTACAGCATTACAAAGTTGCAAACTTTGATAGTTATATTACGCACAGTATAAAAGTTAGTGAATTTTAAAGTTGCATCCGTGTTTCATTTTTTGCTCAAGCACTGTTATACCGATATCTCAAATTGACAATAGTACATTATTGCCACAAAATTTCGAGGTTTTATGACATATCAGTAAAAAGTTACAGCATTTCAATGTTGCAAACTTTGTAGTTATAATACGCACAGTATACAATTTAGTGAATTTTGAAGTTGTATCAGTGTTTCATTTTTTACCCAAGGGTAGCACTGTTATATCGATATCTCAAATTGACAATAGTACTTTATTGTCACAAAATTTCGAGGTATTATGACGCTGCAGTAAAAGGGTACAGCATTTCAAAGTTGCAAACTTTGATAGTTATATTACGCACAGTATAAAAGTAAGTGAATTTTGAAGTTGCATCAGTGTTTCATTTTTTACACAAAGGTAGCACTGTTATACAGATATCTCAAATTGACAATAGTACTTTATTGGCACAAAATTTCGAGGTCTTATCACGCTCCAGTAAAAAGTTACAGCATTTCAATGTTGCAAACTTTGATATTTATATTACGCACAGTATAAAAGTTAGT
The DNA here is from genome assembly GCA_920105625.2 of Clusia tigrina. Lineage (NCBI taxonomy): Eukaryota > Metazoa > Arthropoda > Insecta > Diptera > Clusiidae > Clusia > Clusia tigrina. The sequence continues at coordinate 295,550,633 of OV050030.1, read as the reverse complement.
GAATTTTAAAGTTGCATCCGTGTTTCATTTTTTGCTCAAGCACTGTTATACCGATATCTCAAATTGACAATAGTACATTATTGCCACAAAATTTCGAGGTTTTATGACATATCAGTAAAAAGTTACAGCATTTCAATGTTGAAAACTTTGATAATTATATTAAGCACAATTTAAAAATTAGTGAACTTTGAAGTTGCATCATTCTTTTATTTTTTACTCAAGGGTACATAGTACATTATTGTAGCACTGTTATGCCGTTATCTCAAATTGACAATAGTACTTTATTGTCAATAAATTTCCAGGTTTTATGACGCACCAGTAAAAAGTTACAGCATTTCAATGTTGCAAACTTTGATAGTTATATTAAAATTTTAAGTTTCATCAGTGTTTCATTTTTTACACAAGGGTAGCACTGTTATACCGATATCTCAAATTGACAAAAGTATTTTATTGTCACAAATTTTCAAGGTTTTATGATGCACCAGTAAGAAGTTACAGCATTTCAATATGGAAAACTTTGATATTTATACTACGCACACTATAAAAGTTAGTGAATTTTGAAGTTGCGTCAGTGTTTCATGTTTTATTCAAGGGTAGCACTGTTATACCGATATCTCAAATTGACAATAGTACTTTATTGGCACAAAATTTCGAGGTCTTATCACGCTCCAGTAAAAAGTTACAGCATTTCAATGTTGCAAACTTTGATAGTTATATTACGCACAATATAAAAAATAATGAAATTTGAAGTTGCATCAGTGTTTCATTTTTTGCTCAAAAGTAGCACTGTTATACTGATATTTCAAATTGACAATAGTATTTTATTGTCACAAAATTTCAAGGTCTTATGACGCACCAGTAAAAATTTACAGCATTTCAATGTTGCAAACTTTGATATTTATATTACGCATAGTATAAAAGTTGGTGAATTTTGAAGTTGCATCAGTGTTTCATTTTTTACTCAAGGGTAGCACTGTTATACCGATATCTCAAATTGACAATAGTACTTTATTGTCCCCAACTTTCAAGATTTTATGACGCACCAGCTAAAAGTGACAGCATTTCAATATTGAAAACTTTGATAGTTATACTACGCACAGTATAAAAGTTAATGAATTTTGAAGTTGCATCAGTGTTTCATTTTTTTTCAGGGGTAGCACTATTATACCGATATCTCATATTGACAATAGTACTTTATTGTCACAAAATTTCAAGATTTTATGACGCTCCAGTAAAAAGTTACAGAATTTCAATGTTGCAAACTTTGTAGTTATATTACGCACAGTATAAAATTTAGTGAATTTTGAAGTTGCATCAGTGTTTCATGTTTTACTCAAGGGTAGCACTGTTATATCGATATCTCAAATTGACAATAGTACTTTATTGTCACAAAATTTCGAGGTCTTATGACGCTTCCGTAAAAAGTTACAGCAAAGCAATGTTGCAAACTTTGATAGTTATATTACGCACAGTATAAAAGTTAGTGAATATTGAAGTTGCATCAGTGCTTCATTTTTTGCTCAAAAAGTATCACTGTTATACTGATATCTCAAATTGACAATAGTACTTTATTGTCACAAAATTTCGAGGTCTTATGACGCTTCCGTAAAAAGTTACAGCAAAGCAATGTTGCAAACTTTGATAGTTATATTACGCACAGTATAAAAGTTAGTGAATTTTAAAGTTGCATCCGTGTTTCATTTTTTGCTCAAGCAATGTTATACCGATATCTCAAATTGACAATAGTACATTATTTCCACAAAATTTCGAGGTTTTATGACATATCAGTAAAAAGTTACAGCATTTCAATGTTGAAAACTTTGATAATTATATTAAGCACAATTTAAAAATTAGTGAACTTTGGAGTTGCATCATTCTTTTATTTTTTACTCAAGGGTACATTGTACATTATTGTAGCACTGTTATGCCGTTATCTCAAATTGACAATAGTACTTTATTGTCACTAAATTTCCAGGTTTCATGACGCACCAGTAAAAAGTTACTGCATTTCTATGTTTCAAACTTTGATAGTTATATTACGCACAGCATAAAAGTTTGTAAATTTTTTACTCAAGGGTAGCACTGTTATACCGACATCTCAAATTGACTAAATAACTTTATTGTCACAAAATTTCGAGGTCTTATGACGCACCAGTAAAAAGTTAAAGCATTTCAATGTTGCAAACTTTGATAGTTATATTACGCACAATATAAATAATAATGAATTTTTAAGTTGCATCCGTGTTTCATTTTTTAATCAAGGGTAGCACTGTTATACCGATATCTCAAATTGACAATAGTACATTATTGCCACAAAATTTCGAGGTTTTATGACATATCAGTAAAAAGTTACAGCATTTCAATGTTCAAAACTTTGATAATTATATTAAGCACAGCTTAAAAAATAAGTGAATTTTGAAGTTTCATCATTGTTTTATTTTTTACTCAAGGGTACATAGTACATTATTGTAGCACTGTTATGCCGATATCTCAAATTGACAATAGTACTTTATTGTCATTAAATTTCGAGATCTTATGAGTCTCCGGTAAAAAGTTACAGCATTTCAATGTTGCAAACTTTGATAGTTATATTACGCACAGTATAAAAGTTAGTGAATTTTAAAGTTGCATCAGTGTTTCATTTTTTAGTAAAGGGTAGCACTGTTATGCCGATGTCTCAAATTGATAATAGTACTTTATTGTCACAAAGTTTCCAGGTTTTATAACGCACCAGTAAAAAGTTACAGCATTTCAATGTTGCAAACTTTGTAGTTATATTACGTACAGTATACAATTTAGTGAATTTTTAAGTTGCATCAGTGTTTCATGTTTTACTCAAGGGTAGCACTGTTTTACCGATATCTCAAATTGACAATAGTATTTTATTGTCACAAACTTTCAAGGTTTTATGACGCTTCCGTAAAAAGTTACAGCAAAGCAATGTTGCAAACTTTGATAGTTATATTACGCACAGTATAAAAGTTAGTGAATAGTGAAGTTGCATCAGTGCTTCATTTTTTGCTCAAAAAGTATCACTGTTATACTGATATTTCAAATTGACAATAGTATTTGATTGTCACAAAATTTCAAGGTCTTATGACGCACCAGTAAAAATTTACAGCATTTCAATGTTGCAAACTTTGATATTTATATTACGCACAGTATAAAAGTTGGTGAATTTTGAAGTTGCATCAGTGTTTCATGCTTTACTCAAGGATAGCACTGTTATATCGATATCTCAAATTGACAATAGTATTTTATTGTCACAATATTTCTTGGTCTTATGACGCTCCAGTAAAAGGGTATAGCATTTCAAAGTTGCAAACTTTGATAGTTATATTACGCACAGTATAAAAGTAAGTGAAATTTGAAGCTGCATCAGTATTTAATTTTTTACTCAAAGGTAGCACTGTTATACAGATATCTCAAATTGACAATAGTACTTTATTGTTACAAAATTTCAAGGTCTTATGGCGATCCACTAAAAAGTTACAGCATTTCAATGTTGCAAATTTTGATAGTTATATTACCCACTGTATAAAAGTTAGTGAATTTTGAATTTGCATCAGTGTTTCATTTTTAACTCAAAGGTAGCAGTGTTATACCGATATTTCAAATTTAAAATAGTACTATATTGTCACAAAATTTCAAGGTCTTATGACGCTGCAGTAAAAGGGTACAGCATTACAAAGTTGCAAACTTTGATAGTTATATTACGCACAGTATAAAAGTTAGTGAATTTTAAAGTTGCATCCGTGTTTCATTTTTTGCTCAAGCACTGTTATACCGATATCTCAAATTGACAATAGTACATTATTGCCACAAAATTTCGAGGTTTTATGACATATCAGTAAAAAGTTACAGCATTTCAATGTTGCAAACTTTGTAGTTATAATACGCACAGTATACAATTTAGTGAATTTTGAAGTTGTATCAGTGTTTCATTTTTTACCCAAGGGTAGCACTGTTATATCGATATCTCAAATTGACAATAGTACTTTATTGTCACAAAATTTCGAGGTATTATGACGCTGCAGTAAAAGGGTACAGCATTTCAAAGTTGCAAACTTTGATAGTTATATTACGCACAGTATAAAAGTAAGTGAATTTTGAAGTTGCATCAGTGTTTCATTTTTTACACAAAGGTTGCACTGTTATACCGATACTTCAAATTGACAATAGTACTTTATTGGCACAAAATTTCAAGGTCTTATCACGCTCCAGTAAAAAGTTACAGCATTTCAATGTTGCAAACTTTGATACTTATATTACGCACAGTATAAAAGTTACTGAATTTTGAAGTTGCATCCGTGTTTCATTTTTTGCTCAAGCACTGTTATACCGATATCTCAAATTGACAATAGTACATTATTGCCACAAAATTTCGAGGTTTTATGACATATCAGTAAAAAGTTACAGCATTTCAATGTTGAAAACTTTGATAATTATATTAAGCACAATTTAAAAATTAGTGAACTTTGAAGTTGCATCATTCTTTTATTTTTTACTCAAGGGTACATAGTACATTATTGTAGCACTGTTATGCCGTTATCTCAAATTGACAATAGTACTTTATTGTCAATAAATTTCCAGGTTTTATGACGCACCAGTAAAAAGTTACAGCATTTCAATGTTGCAAACTTTGATAGTTATATTAAAATTTTAAGTTTCATCAGTGTTTCATTTTTTACACAAGGGTAGCACTGTTATACCGATATCTCAAATTGACAAAAGTATTTTATTGTCACAAACTTTCAAGGTTTTATGATGCACCAGTAAGAAGTTACAGCATTTCAATATGGAAAACTTTGATATTTATACTACGCACACTATAAAAGTTAGTGAATTTTGAAGTTGCGTCAGTGTTTCATGTTTTAGTCAAGGGTAGCACTGTTATACCGATATCTCAAATTGACAATAGTACTTTATTGGCACAAAATTTCGAGGTCTTATCACGCTCCAGTAAAAAGTTACAGCATTTCAATGTTGCAAACTTTGATAGTTATATTACGCACAATATAAAAAATAATGAAATTTGAAGTTGCATCAGTGTTTCATTTTTTGCTCAAAGGTAGCACTGTTATACTGATATTTCAAATTGACAATAGTATTTTATTGTCACAAAATTTCAAGGTCTTATGACGCACCAGTAAAAATTTACAGCATTTCAATGTTGCAAACTTTGATATTTATATTACGCATAGTATAAAAGTTGGTGAATTTTGAAGTTGCATCAGTGTTTCATTTTTTACTCAAGGGTAGCACTGTTATACCGATATCTCAAATTGACAATAGTACTTTATTGTCCCCAACTTTCAAGATTTTATGACGCACCAGCTAAAAGTGACAGCATTTCAATATTGAAAACTTTGATAGTTATACTACGCACAGTATAAAAGTTAATGAATTTTGAAGTTGCATCAGTGTTTCATTTTTTTTCAGGGGTAGCACTATTATACCGATATCTCATATTGACAATAGTACTTTATTGTCACAAAATTTCAAGATTTTATGACGCTCCAGTAAAAAGTTACAGAATTTCAATGTTGCAAACTTTGTAGTTATATTACGCACAGTATAAAATTTAGTGAATTTTGAAGTTGCATCAGTGTTTCATGTTTTACTCAAGGGTAGCACTGTTATATCGATATCTCAAATTGACAATAGTACTTTATTGTCACAAAATTTCGAGGTCTTATGACGCTTCCGTAAAAAGTTACAGCAAAGCAATGTTGCAAACTTTGATAGTTATATTACGCACAGTATAAAAGTTAGTGAATATTGAAGTTGCATCAGTGCTTCATTTTTTGCTCAAAAAGTATCACTGTTATACTGATATCTCAAATTGACAATAGTACTTTATTGTCACAAAATTTCGAGGTCTTATGACGCTTCCGTAAAAAGTTACAGCAAAGCAATGTTGCAAACTTTGATAGTTATATTACGCACAGTATAAAAGTTAGTGAATTTTAAAGTTGCATCCGTGTTTCATTTTTTGCTCAAGCAATGTTATACCGATATCTCAAATTGACAATAGTACATTATTTCCACAAAATTTCGAGGTTTTATGACATATCAGTAAAAAGTTACAGCATTTCAATGTTGAAAACTTTGATAATTATATTAAGCACAATTTAAAAATTAGTGAACTTTGGAGTTGCATCATTCTTTTATTTTTTACTCAAGGGTACATTGTACATTATTGTAGCACTGTTATGCCGTTATCTCAAATTGACAATAGTACTTTATTGTCACTAAATTTCCAGGTTTCATGACGCACCAGTAAAAAGTTACTGCATTTCTATGTTTCAAACTTTGATAGTTATATTACGCACAGCATAAAAGTTTGTAAATTTTTTACTCAAGGGTAGCACTGTTATACCGACATCTCAAATTGACTAAATAACTTTATTGTCACAAAATTTCGAGGTCTTATGACGCACCAGTAAAAAGTTAAAGCATTTCAATGTTGCAAACTTTGATAGTTATATTACGCACAATATAAATAATAATGAATTTTTAAGTTGCATCCGTGTTTCATTTTTTAATCAAGGGTAGCACTGTTATACCGATATCTCAAATTGACAATAGTACATTATTGCCACAAAATTTCGAGGTTTTATGACATATCAGTAAAAAGTTACAGCATTTCAATGTTCAAAACTTTGATAATTATATTAAGCACAGCTTAAAAAATAAGTGAATTTTGAAGTTTCATCATTGTTTTATTTTTTACTCAAGGGTACATAGTACATTATTGTAGCACTGTTATGCCGATATCTCAAATTGACAATAGTACTTTATTGTCATTAAATTTCGAGATCTTATGAGTCTCCGGTAAAAAGTTACAGCATTTCAATGTTGCAAACTTTGATAGTTATATTACGCACAGTATAAAAGTTAGTGAATTTTAAAGTTGCATCAGTGTTTCATTTTTTAGTAAAGGGTAGCACTGTTATGCCGATGTCTCAAATTGATAATAGTATTTTATTGTCACAAAGTTTCCAGGTTTTATAACGCACCAGTAAAAAGTTACAGCATTTCAATGTTGCAAACTTTGTAGTTATATTACGTACAGTATACAATTTAGTGAATTTTTAAGTTGCATCAGTGTTTCATGTTTTACTCAAGGGTAGCACTGTTTTACCGATATCTCAAATTGACAATAGTATTTTATTGTCACAAACTTTCAAGGTTTTATGATACACCAGTAAGAAGTTACAGCTTTTCAATGTTGAAAACTTTGATAGTTATACTACGCACACTATAAAAGTTAGTGAATTTTGAAGTTGCATCAGTGTTTCATGTTTTACTCAAGGGTAGCACTGTTATACCGATATCTCAAATTGACAATAGTACTTTATTGCCACAAAATTTCAAGGTCTTATGACGCACCAGTAAAAAGTTACAGCATTTCAATGTTGCAAACTTTGATATTTATATTACGCACAGTATAAAAGTTATTGAATTTTGAAGTTGCATAAGGGTTTCATTTTTTACTCAAGGATAGCACTGTTATACCGATATCTCAAAATGACAATAGTACTTTATTGTCACAAAATTTCGAGATTTTATGACGCTCCAGTAAAAAGTTACAGCATTTCAATGTTGCAAACTTTGATAGTTATATTACCCACAGTATAAAAGTTAGTGAAGTTTGAAGTTGCAGTGTTTCATTTTTTACTTAACGGTAGCACTGTTATACCGATAGCTCAAATTGACAATAGTACTTTATTGTCACAAAATTTCGAGGTTTTATGACGCACTAGTAAAAAGTTACAGCATTTCAATGTTGCAAACTTTGTAGTTATATTACGCACAGTATAAAAGTTAGTGATATTGAAAGTTGCATCAGTGTTACATTTTTTACTCAACTGCTTATATGTTTTATTTTTTACTCAAGGGTACATAGTACATTATTGAAGCACTGTTATGCCGACATCTCAAATTGACAATAGTATTTTATTGTCATTAAATTTCGAGGTCTTATGAGCCTCCAGTAAAAAGTTATAGCATTTCAGTGTTGCAAACTTTGATAGTTATATTACGCACTGTATAAAAGTTGGTGAATTTGGTGAATTTTAAAGTTGCATCAGTGTTTCATTTTTTAGTCAACGGTAGCACTGTTATACCGATGTCTCAAATTGATAATAGTACTTTGTCACAAAATTTTCAGGTTTTATGATGCACCAGTGAAAATTTACAGCATTTCAATGTTGCAAACTTTGATAGTTATATTAAAATTTGAAGTTTCATCAGTGTTTCATTTTTTACTCGAGGGTAGCACTGTTATACCGATATCGTGAGTACACGTATAAGAAATTCGTGAGCACACATATTTGCCTGGAATCTCCTCCTAAAAACAAAGATGACTTAGAGAGAGCGCTCCACGAGTTTAATTCTTTGTTAGCATCAGCTGCTGCGTGCGCAACACCAGTAGAAAAAACGATGCAGGTTGCTACCCGTTATATAACCCATCCCGTTCAACCCATGTGCAGTGCCTCTTTAAGGAGAAAAGACACTTAAGACGAGAATGGCAGAAATATAGGTCACCTCCCCTAAAGAGGAATTTAAAATTGTCACAAAGTCAACTTAGAGACTTCAAAAGGAAGCTGAAGCAAGTATTGACACATACTCGTATATTAAAGATCTGGGCCCGCTTAAATACACCAATTACTCACTTTGGAGAGCTACAAAGGTTGCAAAAAGCCCAAAGGAAAGTGAGCCACCAGTAAGGCTTGGAAGTAATAAATAACAGCCTAGTTATTTCCACATTTGCTGACGACACAACTATTTTAAGTACCCATCAAAATCCGCATATCGTCTCTCGTGACCTAAACGAACCTTAAAGATGTAGAAGTTTGCCTGGCAATCTGGCGTATTAAAGTTAGCGAAGCGAAATGTATACACATAACGTTCTCCCTCAGAACCAGCACCTGTCCAACTGTGTAAAAAAAAATTTTTTTTCCCTCCATATATTTATTTATTGTATCTTCTAAGCTTAGACTAACAATAAGTAAGCATATCTTACAAACTAAATAATTAATAACAATACACATTGCCAATGCTTAGTGATGTTTAGAAATCACAATGTCATATGTTAGTTACTATAATAAATGTTATATTAGCGTTTGTACATGATTAAGGGCTACGTACGAGGTGATTAAGGGTACGTTTTAGGCGACTTGGAATCCTAGCTAGATGATTTGGATGCTCTTTGATTTTTTGTGCAGATTTCCTTTTTTAGGAGCGGAATGTTCAGATCGTTGTGAATGTTGGTATTCTTTATGAACCAAGGTGCGCCAGTAATCGTTCTTAGAATTTTGGACTGTGCTCTTTGTATCAATCCTATATTAGAGTTGCTTGCGCCGCCCCACAACTGGCTACGGTAAGTCCAAATTGGTTTTATAATGGCTTTGTACAGGAGTGTTTTCTTCTAAGTTCAACTTGGATCTTTTGTGCATGAGCCAGTGTAGGCTATTTGCTTTCATAGTCATTTGTTTTTATTTGGCTTCGATGTGGCGGTTCCAGGTCAAACGTGAATCAAGATGAATTCCTAGGTACTTCACCTCCTTTGCTTGTGGAATAGGAACGTTATTTCGTTTTATGGCTGGACATGTACCTTTTTTATAGTAAAGGTATTATGCTTACTTTTTGATTCCATAAAGGTAATTCGTCAGTCAACCAACCAATTTGTTACTAGGACCAGATGATCATCTAAGTCACGGGATGCGATTTTGGAATTTGGATGAATACTAAGTATAGCCGTATCATCGGCGAAAGTTGCTGTTGTTAAGTATTTATTGGTAGGCAGATCGGAGGTATATAGTAGATACAACACCGGACCTAGCACGCTTACTTGTGGTACGCCAGCTTTAATGTCATAGCATTTAGAGTAAGCATTATTGTACCTTACCATGAACTTTCTGCCCCTCAGATACGAGTCCAAAATTTGGTATACTTTTGTGGGCAACAGTTTTTGGGTTTTGTAAATAAGCCCCTCGTGCCAGACCTTGTGAAACGCCTGAGCCACATCTAAAAAGACGGCTGAACAATATTGCTTTTTCAGTTACCAATCATCTCTCTTAGAGTACGGTCGACTTATTTCTCGCGCAAGTGCTAATTAATAATTTTTTTTTTAACAGTATCAAAATATACTCAGCAGAAAACTTGTTCCCACAACTAAAATTTGAATGTGCACCGAGCCATGATGGCATCCGATCCTGGTGGAGGAGACCAAAACTACTTCTCCATTCTAGACGAAAGTCCAAAAAAAAGAAAATTTAACCTAAACAATAATCATGACTTTCCAATCATTAAAACAGTAAAAAAAGTGACAAATAAAGTTTGCCCTAAATTCATTTTACTAAAAAACACTGACGAAGTAAAACCTATTCGGTCGTTTAACATTTTAACAGTGGCCAAAGCATTAGAAAGTATAACTACTGTACAACCTTTACAATCAACTTTTACAAGAGAAGGACACCTATTAATTCTGACAAAAAATGAACAGCAAGCAAATCGCTTCCTAACAGCAAACAAGCTCTCAAACCTATGTGACATTGAAGTTTCACTGCACCCGACCTTAAATATATCGAAAGGAATCATATATTCTGAGAATCTTGTACATTTAACTGAAATGGAAATTGTCCAAGGTTTAAAAACACAACAAGTGACGGAATGCAAAAAAATAACTAAATTAAAAGACGGGAAAATAATAAACACCCCTCTCCACATTCTCTCCTTCAACACCTACGATATTCCACACGAAGTAGAGGTTGCGTGGGTCAAAGTCAAGCTCGAACCTTACATTCCATCACCAATGCAATGTAAAAACTGTTTCTTAATTGGGCATACAAAAAAAACACTGCAAAAATGAAAAGAAATGTTTCGTGTGTACAACAGCTGAACACGACCCAACTCCCTGCACAAAAGTCGAATGCATTAACTACAGACAGGAGCATCGTTCAAACAACAAAAACTGCCCAACATACAAAAAACGACAAGAAATTCTCAAAGTAAAAACAATTAAGAAATGCACTTTCCGAGAAGCATTACACTCAGTTAAAGAATCCAACACAAACATTAATACGAATCATACATTAACCGAAAAATTAGAAGAAGCAGTTGCCATTAAAAACAAAAGCTTCAATAGAGAAAACAAACAACTACAACAGCAACAATAAATAACACTATCATTGACAAGAATACAGTAATTTCCACACTCGAAAAAAATCAAACCAACAACAAAACTTTTAACAAAACTGACACTCTTCAAACATATATAACGCAAAAATACAATTCACCCAAATCTAACAACATAGAAAACAATCAAAAACACAATATGCCAACAACAAGCTCTCTTACAACCAACAATTCCGCTCACACCAAACCAAACTCTCCCCAAAACAATCTCTCTCCAGAAACTCATAAAACTTCTTCACCAGAACTCTCTCAATTTACACTCACACACCTAAAAAACCTTGAAAAACTGAAACAGTCCAGACAACAACAAATCAATAAACGCAACACACAAGAAATCAGCTCTGAGCCTGACATGACTCTTCCATTTGTTTAAATAATTTAACATATAAAAAATATCTGCAAAAACTCTGTAAATCTGACAGTAATGACAGCATCTTTAAAAATTATTCAATGGAATATCAAAGGCTACAAAAACAATTATAATGAACTAGAAATATTATTAAAAAAACATAAACCACAAATCATTACCCTACAAGAAACACACATAAAAGACGACAAAATAATACCTACTCCCATTAACTACCAATTATACACATCTCTACGCCCACAAAATTCATTTGGCGGCGCAGCCATACTCATACATAATTCAATGCAACAGAGCACAACCAACTTTCCTACAAACAATTTTGACATAGTAAATATTTTTATTTTTTCAAAACAAAAATTCCTACTTAGCTCAACATACCTACCACCCACAAAATCTTTCAGAGTCAAAGATCTTCACGATCTTTTTGACAACTCACAATCACCACACTTGATCACAGGTGACTTCAATAGCTGGCACACCAGTTGGGGTTCTAATTACAACAATGCTAGAGACAAAAAAATCGATAAATTTATCACACAATCGGCACTGACACTCCTAAACAACGGCTCCCCAACCCACTTCACAACGCATAACACTCTAACTCATATTGATCTTACACTTGCATCTCCTATCCTAGCAATAGAAACCAACTGGCAAATAGAATCCGATCTATGCGGTAGTGATCACTTTCCTATCCTCATATCCCTCTTCCCCAATCTCACAACAATTCCAACTACAAGTAGACCTAGATTCAATTTAGGCAAAGAGAATTGGGACAAATTCAGCATACTAGCTAATCACTTATCTGAAAAGAGAGCTGTTAGTATAAACATAAACAAAGAAACTGCCAATATTCAAAAAATAATAATTCAAAGCGCTGACGAATCCATTCCTCAATCTAGACCTAAGCGAAGAGCAACAGTCCCCTGGTGGAACAATAAATTAGAAGACTGAAAAAAAGAAAGAAACAAACTTCGAAATAGCCTAACCAGAAACATATCACTAGATAATATCATAAAATTCAAGAAAGCAAACGCGATACTTAAGCGCGAAATAAAATTATCTAAATCAACCTCAATACTTAACTTCACCTCAAACATCAATCCTTTTACACCTTCAGGAAAAATTTGGTCAACAATTCGCACATTCTGTGGGCTTAAAACCTATACCCCAATCCATTCAATTAGCTTACCCCAACCTAACCAAAATTCGATCACAAATAACTCCATAATAGCCAATATAGGTAGGAGATAATGAATTATTTATCTCCTACCTTCCTTTTAAACAAACTAAACTCCCTATCCAGAAGTAGGTTACCTAGTCCGAGCAAATCAGCCTTAATTATTGACGATAAAATCAATCTAATCGAACTAAACATGGCAATAAACCAACTAAAAGGCAAAACTCCCGGAATAGATCGAATATCCTACCCAATGATTAAACACCTACCCTTTGCAGTAAAAAGTCGACTTACTGACTTATATAATAAAATATTTTCTGGCTTTATCCCTCACATGTATAAAAATAGTCTCATTATCCCTATAACTAAACCTAACTCAGACAAAACCATGTTAACATCATATCGTCCAATCTCACTTAACCCTTGCTACTCCAAAGTACTAGATAAAATCATTGCCAACAGGCTTTGGTGGTTTGTATCAAATAACAAACTTCTCAATAGCCATCAATTAGGATTCAAAAAAGGGAAATCAATGTCTGATTTTCTGGTTTACCTTGATCATCAGATCACCCATTCCCTCTCTTACAAAAAACACAAATCCCTCATCTCACTGGATTTTGCTAAAGCATTTGATAAAATTGGAGTACAAGCTATTTTAGATCAACTTAACTTGTGGAAAATCGGCCCCAACATTTATAATTATATAAAAAACTGTATGACAAATAGGAACATCAAAGTAAAAATCGAATCCCAATTTTCTCAAAGCTTTTCTCTCCAAAATGGCATTCCCCAAGGTTCCCTCCTCTCCGTAATCCTATTTCTGATAGCCTATAACAAGCTAAGCAACACCTTATCACTCCACAAAGAAATTGACTTTCTCGCATTCGCTGATGACTACTTACTAATTAAAAAACTAAATAGAAACAAAAACACCCCCTACAATTTCGATCCCATCTACAACAAAATTTCGGATTGGTGCGCATATTCAGGAGCTGCATTATCGCTATAAAAATGCAAGCAAATTCACATCTGTAGAAAACACAATTGCTCCTCAAACATCATATGCAACAACATAAATATAATCAAAGTTGACAATTTAAAGATACTTGGGATTACACTGAACAAAAGATATCGATGGGAAACACATATTAATCAATTAATAGACTCATTAATCAAACCACTCAATATAATCAAATGCCTTTCAAGCAAAAAATTCAACTGCAATGCTGTATTGCTACTACACTAATTTCAATAACAAAATCCCTCCTCTTATCTAAAATTAACTATGGGTTTTACTTATTTGGGTATGCAATCTGGTCTTTACTTATTTGGGTATGTAATCAACCATAAATAAATTAAACACTACCATAAATTCCGCTACGAGGATTGCACTAGGTGCATTCAGAACAACCCCTGTTCCCAACCTCCAGTATGAAGCTAAAATTACACCAATATCCTTTGCCCGGGACCTAATCACCTCTAAGCTTATTAAATCAGCTATAATCAACGACAACTCCCCACTCCCAACCCTATGTGCCCAAATCCTTAAATCTAAAAAACTCCAACAAGTACCATCCACAATAAATAAAGTGATTAAGACCGCCCATAACATTGAATTACCCATAATCACAAAAGTACACAAGAAATATTTAGTATTTCCTAGCTGGCAACTTCCTCAAAACTCAGTCAATACTGACCTACGACAGCATAAAAAAAATAATACACCAAATGAAATCTATATACAGAACTTTCTTAAATTAAAAGCAGAGCTACACTCCTTTAAGTTTATATACACTGATGGTTCAAAACAAAACGGCCTTACAGGCTATAGTATCGTGGAAGAAAACAAAACCATTCAAACAGCACACCTACCACATTACAGCACAAGTTTTGGAGCTGAGCTAATAGCCATTCACGAAGCGACTAAATACGCAAACACAAAGAGAAGGAAAATCGCGATCTGCTCAGATTCTCTCTCAGTCTTAGACGCAATTACTAACCCAGTAAACAGCAACCATTACATAGACGATATAAAAAACATATTAATCAAGCATAAATCCACAATCAGACTCATTTGGATCCCCGGACATGTCAATATAAAAGGCAACGAATTAGCGGACAAAATTGCCAAAAATGCCACATGTGCCCCACTAACGACTACACAAAATATCTCATCATCAGACATCCTAAAATTCATAAAAACCATTCACCGGAAAAAAGCCAAAGAACTATTCCAAACTACTAATGACTGGTACAAAAAAATTAATATATCAAAAATACCTATCTATGAACATTTTAAAACCGTTAATAACACCAACATAAACAGACAAGACTCAATAAAACTCGTACGACTCCGACTTGGACACACAAAACTGACCAATGAATACATTATCAATAAAACAAACAACATATGCAAATTCTGCAACCTACCCAACATGAACGTCGAACACATATTAAACAATTGTACATACTTTAACATCTACAGAAAATCACTTCCAAACATCAAACCAACAACCCTACTTGACAACCCTACCGATAAAGACTTAAAGATGCTGATAAATTACCTTAAGTATTCTAACACCTATAAAGAAATCTAACTTATATATAAAATTAACTAGCTTAAGACCATAGATGTCATAGCTGTAAGTCTTATTGTATTAAAATTTTAATTTTAACACAAGTATGAATAAATAAATAAATAATAAATATTGCTTTTTGTCGAATGCGTTTTTTATCTCATTCACAATTCGATGAACCTGCTCTATTGTAATATGGTGTTCGCGGAAGCCAAATTGGTGAGTTGGAAGTAGTGCGTTTTTCGTTTATATGCGGCATTAGTTTTGTAAGAAAAAGCCTTTCTAAGAGTTTTGATAAGATAGGCAAGAGGCTAATCGGTTTAACACGACTAATTGGTGACGATTAGGTAAAGTCTTTTCCTGGTTTCGGGATCATTGGCATTACTGAAACTTTCCAGGCATTAGAGTAGTATCCTAAGCGCAACAAGCCATTAAATAGTGAAATAAGTAAGATGATGGCCATTTGGGGCAACTCCTTGATCATTTCTCCAATAATGAGGTCATGTCCTGGGGCTTTGTTAAGAGCAAGGTTACAAAATGCACTACTTACTTATTTTGTTTTTAATTTAATAGGCGAGCATGTTGTATCTGGCGAAGGGATTAATATTAGGTTATTAGTATTGCGAGGTGGGTTGGGGGTAAAAACATCTCTTAAGTGTTCTGCGAAAACAGCAGAGTTTTCATCATCGCTTTGATAGACAACGATCTGATTCTAGACGCAAGGCTTTTCTCAAGTTTTCACTGGTAATAGATAACTTTCGTTTTAGGAAAGGGGACCAGTATTTTTGGCATTCGCGACGTGTCCTCCTTTTCAGTAAGGAGTATATCGATATGGGTTGAGGTTTGTGGGCGTCGGATGCTGTTGCAGTTGGTGTCACGCTTGTGAGCAGAGTGGAGCACAGCTAATCTTACGGTCGAGGTAAATTGTTCCAGAAATGTTTCAATGTCCTCATTAGTTTTGAGACGTGGGTTTGTGCTGAGATGACTACTGATGTATTTTCTGTATTTCAGCCAGTTAGTTTTAATGGGTGTGAAATCATAGGTAGGGCGTACCTTTTTGTTCAGATGTATTATAATAGGAAAGTAATCTGAAGAGAGGTCGTTAAGGTGTTCTACTTTGAGTTGCTCTCGTTTTAGGTTTCTAGCAACTACAAAATCAATAAGGTCAGGGATCTTGCGTGGGTCCGTCGGCCAGTACAATGGTTGCCTTGAAGAGATAATATTAATCTTGGTGTTAGAAAGCATGAAGTTATATAATTGTTTTCCTTTTGGTGTTGTTAGCCGTGAGCTACAGTGAGAGTGCTTGGCATTGTAGTCGCCAGCAGCTAGAAAACTTGTTCCAAGTGTGGAGAAGAAATCTGAGAACTGGTTACTACTTATTTTAAATCTAGGTGGGCAGTACACAGCGGATATTGTTAAGTTTTCCTCCCATCCGTCCAGACAAATTAATGTTGCTTGTAGGGACTACTTGGTGTATTCTTCCATAGCGAAGTGTTTTATTCTTTGTTTGATTAGGATTCCAGTGCCACCATGAGCTTTACCCGCGAGATGCTTTGTATCATATAATTTATATCCCGGTATGTAAAAATTGTGTTTTTCGGTTAGATGGGTTTTGGATATAAGAAGTATGTTGATTTCATTGGTGAGTAAAAATTTGTTCACTTCTAACTTGTGCTGGCTTACACCGTTTGCATTCCATTGACAGATCTTAAGTACGTTCATTTCGGAGATAGCAGAAGCTGCATGAGCTGATTTTGGGTTCTCATTATTTCTTGAATCATTGTTTGTATGGAGGTCATGAACTGCATCATACATTGTGTGCACGTTGTTATCATTCCTTCAAAATTGTGCAGATTTCAACCAGTCCCGGACTTCTGATCCTTCGCTAACTTAAGTACCCCTGCATACGTCGTCCCTGTGTCGGGCCAATATAGGTAGGAGATAATGAATTATTTATCTCCTACCTTCCTTTTAAACAAACTAAACTCCCTATCCAGAAGTAGGCTACCTAGTCCGAGCAAATCAGCCTTAATTATTGACGATAAAATCAATCTAATCGAACTAAACATGGCAATAAACCAACTAAAAGGCAAAACTCCCGGAATAGATCGAATATCCTACCCAATGATTAAACACCTACCCTTTGCAGTAAAAAGTCGACTTACTGACTTATATAATAAAATATTTTCTGGCTTTATCCCTCACATGTATAAAAATAGTCTCATTATCCCTATAACTAAACCTAACTCAGACAAAACCATGTTAACATCATATCGTCCAATCTCACTTAACCCTTGCTACTCCAAAGTACTAGATAAAATCATTGCCAACAGGCTTTGGTAGTTTGTATCAAATAACAAACTTCTCAATAGCCATCAATTAGGATTCAAAAAAGGGAAATCAATGTCTGATTTTCTGGTTTACCTTGATCATCAGATCACCCATTCCCTCTCTTACAAAAAACACAAATCCCTTATCTCACTGGATTTTGCTAAAGCATTTGATAAAATTGGAGTACAAGCTATTTTAGATCAACTTAACTTGTTGAAAATCGGCCCCAACATTTATAATTATATAAAAAACTGTATGACAAATAGGAACATCAAAGTAAAAATCGAATCCCAATTTTCTCAAAGCTTTTCTCTCCAAAATGGCATTCCCCAAGGTTCCCTCCTCTCCGTAATCCTATTTCTGATAGCCTATAACAAGCTAAGCAACACCTTATCACTCCACAAAGAAATTGACTTTCTCGCATTCGCTGATGACTACTTACTAATTAAAAAACTAAATAGAAACAAAAACACCCCCTACAATTTCGATCCCATCTACAACAAAATTTCGGATTGGTGCGCATATTCAGGAGCTGCATTATCGCTATAAAAATGCAAGCAAATTCACATCTGTAGAAAACACAATTGCTCCTCAAACATCATATGCAACAACATAAATATAATCAAAGTTGACAATTTAAAGATACTTGGGATTACACTGAACAAAAGATATCGATGGGAAACACATATTAATCAATTAATAGACTCATTAATCAAACCACTCAATATAATCAAATGCCTTTCAAGCAAAAAATTCAACTGCAATGCTGTATTGCTACTACACTAATTTCAATAACAAAATCCCTCCTCTTATCTAAAATTAACTATGGGTTTTACTTATTTGGGTATGCAATCTGGTCTTTACTTATTTGGGTATGTAATCAACCATAAATAAATTAAACACTACCATAAATTCCGCTACGAGGATTGCACTAGGTGCATTCAGAACAACCCCTGTTCCCAACCTCCAGTATGAAGCTAAAATTACACCAATATCCTTTGCCCGGGACCTAATCACCTCTAAGCTTATTAAATCAGCTATAATCAACGACAACTCCCCACTCCCAACCCTATGTGCCCAAATCCTTAAATCTAAAAAACTCCAACAAGTACCATCCACAATAAATAAAGTGATTAAGACCGCCCATAACATTGAATTACCCATAATCACAAAAGTACACAAGAAATATTTAGTATTTCCTAGCTGGCAACTTCCTCAAAACTCAGTCAATACTGACCTACGACAGCATAAAAAAAATAATACACCAAATGAAATCTATATACAGAACTTTCTTAAATTAAAAGCAGAGCTACACTCCTTTAAGTTTATATACACTGATGGTTCAAAACAAAACGGCCTTACAGGCTATAGTATCGTGGAAGAAAACAAAACCATTCAAACAGCACACCTACCACATTACAGCACAAGTTTTGGAGCTGAGCTAATAGCCATTCACGAAGCGACTAAATACGCAAACACAAAGAGAAGGAAAATCGCGATCTGCTCAGATTCTCTCTCAGTCTTAGACGCAATTACTAACCCAGTAAACAGCAACCATTACATAGACGATATAAAAAACATATTAATCAAGCATAAATCCACAATCAGACTCATTTGGATCCCCGGACATGTCAATATAAAAGGCAACGAATTAGCGGACAAAATTGCCAAAAATGCCACATGTGCCCCACTAACGACTACACAAAATATCTCATCATCAGACATCCTAAAATTCATAAAAACCATTCACCGGAAAAAAGCCAAAGAACTATTCCAAACTACTAATGACTGGTACAAAAAAATTAATATATCAAAAATACCTATCTATGAACATTTTAAAACCGTTAATAACACCAACATAAACAGACAAGACTCAATAAAACTCGTACGACTCCGACTTGGACACACAAAACTGACCAATGAATACATTATCAATAAAACAAACAACATATGCAAATTCTGCAACCTACCCAACATGAACGTCGAACACATATTAAACAATTGTACATACTTTAACATCTACAGAAAATCACTTCCAAACATCAAACCAACAACCCTACTTGACAACCCTACCGATAAAGACTTAAAGATGCTGATAAATTACCTTAAGTATTCTAACACCTATAAAGAAATCTAACTTATATATAAAATTAACTAGCTTAAGACCATAGATGTCATAGCTGTAAGTCTTATTGTATTAAAATTTTAATTTTAACACAAGTATGAATAAATAAATAAATAATAAATATTGCTTTTTGTCGAATGCGTTTTTTATCTCATTCACAATTCGATGAACCTGCTCTATTGTAATATGGTGTTCGCGGAAGCCAAATTGGTGAGTTGGAAGTAGTGCGTTTTTCGTTTATATGCGGCATTAGTTTTGTAAGAAAAAGCCTTTCTAAGAGTTTTGATAAGATAGGCAAGAGGCTAATCGGTTTAACACGACTAATTGGTGACGATTAGGTAAAGTCTTTTCCTGGTTTCGGGATCATTGGCATTACTGAAACTTTCCAGGCATTAGAGTAGTATCCTAAGCGCAATAAGCCATTAAATAGTGAAATAAGTAAGATGATGGCCATTTGGGGCAACTCCTTGATCATTTCTCCAATAATGAGGTCATGTCCTGGGGCTTTGTTAAGAGCAAGGTTACAAAATGCACTACTTACTTATTTTGTTTTTAATTTAATAGGCGAGCATGTTGTATCTGGCGAAGGGATTAATATTAGGTTATTAGTATTGCGAGGTGGGTTGGGGGTAAAAACATCTCTTAAGTGTTCTGCGAAAACAGCAGAGTTTTCATCATCGCTTTGATAGACAACGATCTGATTCTAGACGCAAGGCTTTTCTCAAGTTTTCACTGGTAATAGATAACTTTCGTTTTAGGAAAGGGGACCAGTATTTTTGGCATTCGCGACGTGTCCTCCTTTTCAGTAAGGAGTATATCGATATGGGTTGAGGTTTGTGGGCGTCGGATGCTGTTGCAGTTGGTGTCACGCTTGTGAGCAGAGTGGAGCACAGCTAATCTTACGGTCGAGGTAAATTGTTCCAGAAATGTTTCAATGTCCTCATTAGTTTTGAGATGTGGGTTTGTGCTGAGATGACTACTGATGTATTTTCTGTATTTCAGCCAGTTAGTTTTAATGGGTGTGAAATCATAGGTAGGGCGTACCTTTTTGTTCAGATGTATTATAATAGGAAAGTAATCTGAAGAGAGGTCGTTAAGGTGTTCTACTTTGAGTTGCTCTCGTTTTAGGTTTCTAGCAACTACAAAATCAATAAGGTCAGGGATCTTGCGTGGGTCCGTCGGCCAGTACAATGGTTGCCTTGAAGAGATAATATTAATCTTGGTGTTAGAAAGCATGAAGTTATATAATTGTTTTCCTTTTGGTGTTGTTAGCCGTGAGCTACAGTGAGAGTGCTTGGCATTGTAGTCGCCAGCAGCTAGAAAACTTGTTCCAAGTGTGGAGAAGAAATCTGAGAACTGGTTACTACTTATTTTAAATCTAGGTGGGCAGTACACAGCGGATATTGTTAAGTTTTCCTCCCATCCGTCCAGACAAATTAATGTTGCTTGTAGGGACTCCTTGGTGTATTCTTCCATAGCGAAGTGTTTTATTCTTTGTTTGATTAGGATTCCAGTGCCACCATGAGCTTTACCCGCGAGATGCTTTGTATCATATAATTTATATCCCGGTATGTAAAAATTGTGTTTTTCGGTTAGATGGGTTTTGGATATAAGAAGTATGTTGATTTCATTGGTGAGTAAAAATTTGTTCACTTCTAACTTGTGCTGGCTTACACCGTTTGCATTCCATTGACAGATCTTAAGTACGTTCATTTCGGAGATAGCAGAAGCTGCATGAGCTGATTTTGGGTTCTCATTATTTCTTGAATCATTGTTTGTATGGAGGTCATGAACTGCATCATACATTGTGTGCACGTTGTTATCATTCCTTCAAAATTGTGCAGATTTGAACCAGTCCCGGACTTCTGATCCTTCGCTAACTTAAGTACCCCTGCATACGTCGTCCCTGTGTCGGGGTATGGAATTGACTTCTGTGGTTGTGCAATGTGCGGTATATTTGGACTAGGTTGAGTGTGCTTATTCTTTAAGTGAGGGTCATTGTTCTTAATTTCCTGGTAAACAGGGCAACCTCTGTAGTTGGATGGTTACCACCACAATTACTGCACTTTCTAGCAGCTCTATCAGTTTTAGTCTTCGTACATTTTGATGTAGGGTGTAAATCACCACAGGCAACACATACGCTACGAAGAGTGCAGTAGGACCTTGTGTGCCCAAATTCTTGACAATTAGAACATTGAACTCGGCCGTTTAGTTCGAGAGGCTCCTCCACTGTAATTCTACGATGCATAATATGGCGGAGAAGAGCGGGCAGCGAACCCTGATTCATGTCGTGCTTCTTTGACTTCAGCGGCGGGAATATCCGTTTCGAGTCCCTTTATGACAATGGTAAGGCCTTTGCTACTTGTAAGCTGATAGGTGTAGTAGCTTTTTTTTTATCAGTGTAGAGGTTTTTGATAACCACTATGTATTTGGATTTTTGTTTCTTGGATATTTCCTTTTACAAAAGGGGTGACTTGAAAATTTTTAGGTCCAATAAGCTCGGTAAGCTTTGGAACTAATTTACTGGAATTACGTTCTCGTAGGTAGGTGGTTTAAATACAATATATTAGTTGGGAGGGGGTTTAAATACAATATAAGGTTTGGGTGCGTCTGCCTCCTCAGCACTTTGAAGTAGTGCGAAGCGATTATTACTAGAGAGTAGGCTCTCGCTAGTTTTACTGATTTTTTTGATGTGAGTATTGAAGCCACTTGATTTTAGGCTTCGCTTGCGCTTGTTTATAAGGATATAACTATCTAAACCAGTTTGTGATGTTCCCGTTTTCCTTGCTGGGTTGCTTGAAAAATTTTCGGTTGAGTGGTTTGCATTAATGGTTAATTTTCAGTATTGAAAGTGCGCTCACCCACTGTTGGCGATTTTGTTTTAGCACTTGCACTTGTATTGTTAAGTGCAGTCGCAATTGTTCGCTGTGGAGTTGCAGTCTCATGAGGGCCGCCTCCCGGCCGCTCGCCGTTGTGGGACATGATACCTCCGCTCGCCTGTCCCTGTTTGTGTTGTGTTGTGTTGCAACCGAACCACATTCGTCCTCAATCCGCTATCGACAGCCATGCCGAGAACATCCGACGTTGCATCGGGGAGAGAAGGTAACATACTGTACTCACTCAGTTGCGCGATTACCGGACGCTGCTGGGAAAGCGACTGAGGCAGATCAGGTGTTGGTGCAAGTGCAGGCACACATTGCGAGCGCATGTGCTGAACAGGAGAGCGCAATACGCTCATCCACTGACCGCTATAGTCCCGCGTCTTTATTAGAACACTTGACAACCCTACCGATAAAGACTTAAAGATGCTGATAAATTACCTTAAGTATTCTAACACCTATAAAGAAATCTAACTTATATATAAAATTAACTAGCTTAAGACCATAGATGTCATAGCTGTAAGTCTTATTGTATTAAAATTTTAATTTTAACACAAGTATGAATAAATAAATAAATAATAAATATTGCTTTTTGTCGAATGCGTTTTTTATCTCATTCACAATTCGATGAACCTGCTCTATTGTAATATGGTGTTCGCGGAAGCCAAATTGGTGAGTTGGAAGTAGTGCGTTTTTCGTTTATATGCGGCATTAGTTTTGTAAGAAAAAGCCTTTCTAAGAGTTTTGATAAGATAGGCAAGAGGCTAATCGGTTTAACACGACTAATTGGTGACGATTAGGTAAAGTCTTTTCCTGGTTTCGGGATCATTGGCATTACTGAAACTTTCCAGGCATTAGAGTAGTATCCTAAGCGCAATAAGCCATTAAATAGTGAAATAAGTAAGATGATGGCCATTTGGGGCAACTCCTTGATCATTTCTCCAATAATGAGGTCATGTCCTGGGGCTTTGTTAAGAGCAAGGTTACAAAATGCACTACTTACTTATTTTGTTTTTAATTTAATAGGCGAGCATGTTGTATCTGGCGAAGGGATTAATATTAGGTTATTAGTATTGCGAGGTGGGTTGGGGGTAAAAACATCTCTTAAGTGTTCTGCGAAAACAGCAGAGTTTTCATCATCGCTTTGATAGACAACGATCTGATTCTAGACGCAAGGCTTTTCTCAAGTTTTCACTGGTAATAGATAACTTTCGTTTTAGGAAAGGGGACCAGTATTTTTGGCATTCGCGACGTGTCCTCCTTTTCAGTAAGGAGTATATCGA
Source organism: Clusia tigrina (assembly GCA_920105625.2). Classification (NCBI taxonomy): domain Eukaryota; kingdom Metazoa; phylum Arthropoda; class Insecta; order Diptera; family Clusiidae; genus Clusia; species Clusia tigrina. The sequence goes on along the minus strand of OV050030.1, from coordinate 295,526,687 downwards.
TATGGGTTGAGGTTTGTGGGCGTCGGATGCTGTTGCAGTTGGTGTCACGCTTGTGAGCAGAGTGGAGCACAGCTAATCTTACGGTCGAGGTAAATTGTTCCAGAAATGTTTCAATGTCCTCATTAGTTTTGAGATGTGGGTTTGTGCTGAGATGACTACTGATGTATTTTCTGTATTTCAGCCAGTTAGTTTTAATGGGTGTGAAATCATAGGTAGGGCGTACCTTTTTGTTCAGATGTATTATAATAGGAAAGTAATCTGAAGAGAGGTCGTTAAGGTGTTCTACTTTGAGTTGCTCTCGTTTTAGGTTTCTAGCAACTACAAAATCAATAAGGTCAGGGATCTTGCGTGGGTCCGTCGGCCAGTACAATGGTTGCCTTGAAGAGATAATATTAATCTTGGTGTTAGAAAGCATGAAGTTATATAATTGTTTTCCTTTTGGTGTTGTTAGCCGTGAGCTACAGTGAGAGTGCTTGGCATTGTAGTCGCCAGCAGCTAGAAAACTTGTTCCAAGTGTGGAGAAGAAATCTGAGAACTGGTTACTACTTATTTTAAATCTAGGTGGGCAGTACACAGCGGATATTGTTAAGTTTTCCTCCCATCCGTCCAGACAAATTAATGTTGCTTGTAGGGACTCCTTGGTGTATTCTTCCATAGCGAAGTGTTTTATTCTTTGTTTGATTAGGATTCCAGTGCCACCATGAGCTTTACCCGCGAGATGCTTTGTATCATATAATTTATATCCCGGTATGTAAAAATTGTGTTTTTCGGTTAGATGGGTTTTGGATATAAGAAGTATGTTGATTTCATTGGTGAGTAAAAATTTGTTCACTTCTAACTTGTGCTGGCTTACACCGTTTGCATTCCATTGACAGATCTTAAGTACGTTCATTTCGGAGATAGCAGAAGCTGCATGAGCTGATTTTGGGTTCTCATTATTTCTTGAATCATTGTTTGTATGGAGGTCATGAACTGCATCATACATTGTGTGCACGTTGTTATCATTCCTTCAAAATTGTGCAGATTTGAACCAGTCCCGGACTTCTGATCCTTCGCTAACTTAAGTACCCCTGCATACGTCGTCCCTGTGTCGGGGTATGGAATTGACTTCTGTGGTTGTGCAATGTGCGGTATATTTGGACTAGGTTGAGTGTGCTTATTCTTTAAGTGAGGGTCATTGTTCTTAATTTCCTGGTAAACAGGGCAACCTCTGTAGTTGGATGGTTACCACCACAATTACTGCACTTTCTAGCAGCTCTATCAGTTTTAGTCTTCGTACATTTTGATGTAGGGTGTAAATCACCACAGGCAACACATACGCTACGAAGAGTGCAGTAGGACCTTGTGTGCCCAAATTCTTGACAATTAGAACATTGAACTCGGCCGTTTAGTTCGAGAGGCTCCTCCACTGTAATTCTACGATGCATAATATGGCGGAGAAGAGCGGGCAGCGAACCCTGATTCATGTAATGCTTCTTTGACTTCAGCGGCGGGAATATCCGTTTCGAGTCCCTTTATGACAATGGTAAGGCCTTTGCTACTTGTAAGCTGATAGGTGTAGTAGCTTTTTTTTTATCAGTGTAGAGGTTTTTGATAACCACTATGTATTTGGATTTTTGTTTCTTGGATATTTCCTTTTACAAAAGGGGTGACTTGAAAATTTTTAGGTCCAATAAGCTCGGTAAGCTTTGGAACTAATTTACTGGAATTACGTTCTCGTAGGTAGGTGGTTTAAATACAATATATTAGTTGGGAGGGGGTTTAAATACAATATAAGGTTTGGGTGCGTCTGCCTCCTCAGCACTTTGAAGTAGTGCGAAGCGATTATTACTAGAGAGTAGGCTCTCGCTAGTTTTACTGATTTTTTTGATGTGAGTATTGAAGCCACTTGATTTTAGGCTTCGCTTGCGCTTGTTTATAAGAATATAACTATCTAAACCAGTTTGTGATGTTCCCGTTTTCCTTGCTGGGTTGCTTGAAAAATTTTCGGTTGAGTGGTTTGCATTAATGGTTAATTTTCAGTATTGAAAGTGCGCTCACCCACTGTTGGCGATTTTGTTTTAGCACTTGCACTTGTATTGTTAAGTGCAGTCGCAATTGTTCGCTGTGGAGTTGCAGTCTCATGAGGGCCGCCTCCCGGCCGCTCGCCGTTGTGGGACATGATACCTCCGCTCGCCTGTCCCTGTTTGTGTTGTGTTGTGTTGTAACCGAACCACATTCGTCCTCAATCCGCTATCGACAGCCATGCCGAGAACATCCGACGTTGCATCGGGGAGAGAAGGTAACATACTGTACTCACTCAGTTGCGCGATTACCGGACGCTGCTGGGAAAGCGACTGAGGCAGATCAGGTGTTGGTGCAAGTGCAGGCACACATTGCGAGCGCATGTGCTGAACAGGAGAGCGCAATACGCTCATCCACTGACCGCTATAGTCCCGCGTCTTTATTAGAAGCTTACACAAACTCAAATTTTAAGCTTTAAGAAAGCTGATATTTCGCACCAACCCATTTTGCCAATTTCACTCACTGACTTTTATTAAACAACCAGAATTATGCGTCTATTTCGCTTAGCTTAAAAATCGAAAGATTAAAGTATTCACTGTAAATCACCATATAATTGAGGAACCGAAAAACACATCAGAACTCTCTTGCTTTCACTATATGACATAAAAATACCGCAAGCAACAGAAGTGAAGTATTTAGGAATCCATCTTGTCCGTAGATTAGAAGCGTAGCACATAGAAGCGAAAAGAACTCAAATGAAACTAAAAGCTAACTCTCTGAATAGGTTAATCAAAAAAAAATCAAGGATGCACTTGGAATACAAAGTCCTTCAATACAAAGCTATAATAAAGCCCAAATGGACATATGGGGTGCAACTTTGTGCGAGCACCTCAAACCTAGAACTTATCCAAAGGGTACAGTCGAAAATCCTAAAAACAATTACCAGCGCACCAAAGTTTGTCAAAAATAAAAACATTCACAACGATATACATATAAACACTATTGAAGAAGAAATCATAGAATTGAGGCAAGAAGGCTACTCCAGTAGAATTCTGCTTCACGTCTATAAGAAACCATGTTTCTAAACTTATTTACAAACTAATCGGTAATATGTATCTATATAAAATTTTCTTTCCCTGTTATTTTTAAAATTATAATTAAGTAATATATATGAATACACTAGTAGAACCCAAATAGCTCAAAGCAATATTTGATAACTTATTGTTAATGGAGTAAGATACAATAAACAAATAAATGGTCTAATAATAAAAAAAATAAAGTACGCTCCAGTAAAAATTTACAGCATTTGAATGTTGCAAATTTTGATAGATGCAGGACGCTCCGTATCGAAGTTAGAGGGATTTGAAGTTTTATCAGTGTTTCATTTTGGACTAAAGGGTAGCATAACTATGATCGATACCTCAAATTGACAATAGGGACGAGAACTTTATTGTTACAAAATTTCAAGGTTTTATCACGCTCCAGTAAAAAGTTATAGCATTTGAATTTTGCAAACTTTGATAGGTGTAGAACGCACTGTATAGAAATTAGAGCCATTTGAAGTTTTGTCAGTGTTACATTTTGGACTCAAAGGTGGCATAGCTATGTCCGACATTTCAAATTGGCAAGAGGACGAGAATTTTATTGTCACAAAATTTCCAGGTTCTATGACGCCGCAGTAAAAATTTTGAGCATTTGAATGTTGCAAACTTAGACAGGTTTAGGACATTTGAAGTTTAATCAGTGATTCATTTTGGACTCCAGGGAAGCATAGCTATGACCGATATCTCAAATTGGCAAGAGGAACGAGAACCTTATTGTCACAAAATTTGAAGATTTTGTGACGCTCCAGTAAAAAGTTACAGCATTTGAATGTTGCAAACATAGATAGGTGTAGGACGCACCGTATAGAAGTTAGTGTCATTTGAAGTTTTATCATTGTTTGTTTTTGGACTCAAGGGCAGTTTAGCTATGACTGATATCTCAAATTGGCAAGAGGAACGAGAACTTTATTGTCAAAAATTTCAAAGTTTTATTACGCTCAAGTTACAGCATTTGAAGGTTGCAAGCTTTGATAGGTGCAGGGCTCAGCGTATAGAAGTTAGAGCCAGTTTTTTCAGTGTTTGATTTAGGACTCAAGGGTAGTATAGCTATGACCGATATCTCAAATTGACAAGAAGGACGAGAACTTTCTTGTCACAAAATTTCAAGGTTTTATGATGCTCCAATAAAAAGTTACAGCATCTGAATGTTGCAAATTTTGATAGGTATAGGACGCACCGTATAGTGCCATTTGAAGCTTATCAGTGTTTCATTTTGGACTCAAAGTTAGCATAGCAATGACCGATATCTCCAATTGACAAGAGTAGATTATTCTCATAAAATTTCAATTTGTTATGAAGCTCTTGTAAAAAGTCACAGCATTTGAATGTTTCAAACATTGATAGGTGTAGGGCGCACCGTATAAAAGTTAGAGCCATTTGAAGCTCTATCAGTGTTTTATTTTGGAATCAACGATAGCATAGCTATGACCGATATCTCAAATTGACAAAAGGGGTAGGTACCTTATTGTCACAAAATTTTAAGGTTATATGGCGGTCGAGGAAAAAGTAATAGCATTTCAATATTGCAAACTTTGATAGGTGTAGGACGCACCGTATATTAGTTAGAGCCATTTGAAGTTTTATCAGTATTTCATTTTTGACTCAAGGGTAGCATTGCTATTACCGATATCTCAAATTGGCAAGAGGCACAAGAACTTTATTGTCACAAAATTTTAAGGTTTTATGACGCTCCAGTAAAAAGATACTGAATTTTAATGTTGGAAACTTCGATGTCTCAAATTGACAAGAGGGGCGAGAACTTTATTGTCACAAAAAATTCAAGATTTTATGACGCTCCAGTAAAAAGTTACAGCATTTGAATTATTTATTTAATTATTTTGGACTCAAGGGTATCTTAGCTATGACTGACATTCCAAATTCACAGGAGTACTTTATTGTAACAAAAAATTTAAGATTTTATGACGCTCCAGAAAAAAGTTACATCATTTGTGTGTTGCAAACTTTGATAGGTGTAGGACGCACCGTATAAAAGTTAGAGCCATTGGAAGTTTTATCAGTGTTTCATTTTGGACTCAAGGGCAGCTTAGCTATGACCGATATTTGAAATTAAGAGGAGTACTTTATTCTCACAAAATTTTAAGGTTTTATGACGCTCCAGTAAAAAGTTGCAGCATTTGAATGGTACATACTTTAATAGGTGTAGGATGCACCGTATAGAAGTTAGAGCCATTTGAAGTTTTATCAGTATTTCATTTGTACTCAACAGTAGCACAGCAATCTCAAATTGACAATAGGGATGAGTAATTTATTGATACAAAATTTCAAGTTTCCATGACGCTCCAGTATAAAGTTGCAGCATTTGAATGTTACAAACTTTGATAGATGTTCGACACAATTGAAGTTTATCAGTATTTCATTTTGGACTCAAGGGTAGCATTGCTATTACCGATATCTCAAATTGGCAAGAGCAACGAGAACTTTATTGTCTCAAAATTTCAAAGTTTTATGACGCTCTAGTTAAATGTTACAGGATTTGAATGTTGCAAGCTTTGATAGGTGTAGGGCGTACAGTATAAAAGTTAGAGCCTTTTGAAGTTTTATCAGTGTTTCCTTTTGAACTCAACGATAGCATAGCAATGACCGATATCTCAACTTGACAACAGAGATAGGTACTTTATTGTCACAAAATTTCAAGGTTTTATGAAACTCTAGTAAAGCGTTACAGCATTTGAATGTTGCAAGCTTTGATAGGTGTAGGGCGCACCGTATCGAAGTTATAGGGATTTGAAGTCTCATCAGTGTTTCATTTTTGACTCAAGGGTAGCAAAACTATGACCGATAACTCAAATTGGCAAAAGGGGTAGGTACCTTATTGTCACAAAATTGTAAGGTTTTATGACGCTCGAGGAAAAAGTAAAAGCATTTCAATAATGCAAATTTGATAGGTGTAGGACGCACCGTATATAAGTTAGTGTCATTTGAAGTTTTATCATTGATTGTTTTTGGACTCAAGGGCAGTTTAGCTATGACCGATATCTCAAATTGGCCAGAGGAACGAGAACTTTATTGTCAAAAATTACAAAGTTATATGACGCTCTTGCAAAATGTTACAGCATTTGAAGGTTTCAAGCTTTGATAGGTGTAGGGCTCACCGTATAGAAGTTAGAGCAATTTGAAGTTTCATCAGTGTTTCATTTTGGACTCAAAAGTAGCATAACTATGACTGATATCTCAAATTGACAATAGGGTTGAGAATTTTATAGACACAAAATTTCGAGTTTTTATGATACTCTAGTAAGCTGTTACAGCATTTGAATGTTGCCAGCTTTGATAGGTGTAGGACTCACCATATAGAAGTTAGAGCCATTTGAAATTTTATCATTGTTTCATTTTGGACTCAAAGGTAGAATAAATATGACTGATATCTCAAATTGGAAAGACGAACGAGAACTTTATTGTCACAAAATTTCAAAGTTTTATGACAGTCTCGTAAGAAGTTGCAGCATTTGAATGTTGCATACTTTGATAGGTGTAGGACGCACCGTATAGAAGTTAGAGCCATTTGAAGTTTTATCAGTATTTCATTTTGGACTCAAGGGTAGCATTGCTTTTTCCGTTATCTCAAATTGGCAAGAGGAACAAGAACTTTATTGTCACAAAATTTGAAGATTTTATGACGCTCCAGTAAAAAGCTACTGCATTTGAATATTGGAAACTTCGATATCTCAAATTGCCAAGAGGGACGAGTACTTTATTGCCACAATATTTTAAGGATTTATGACGCTCCTGCAAAAAGTAATAGCATTTCAATGTTGAAAACTTTGATAGGTGTAGGACGCACCGTATAGAAGTTAGAGCCATTTCAAGTTTTATCAGTGTTTCATTTTGGATTCAAGGGTAGTAGAGCAATTACCGATATCTCGAATTGGCAAGAGGAACGAGAACCTTATTTTCATAAAATTTTAAGTATTTATGACGCTCCAGTAAAAAGTGACAGCAATTGAATGTTGGAAAGTCCGATATCCCAAATTGACAAGTGGGACGAAGGTTACAGCATTTGAATGTTGCAAGCTTTGATAAGTGTAGGGCGCACCGTATAGAAGTATTGGCCCTTTGAAGCTTTATCAGTGTTTAATTTTGGACTCAAGGGTAGCTTGGATGTAATCCACATCTCAAATTAGCAGGAGTACTTTATTGTCACAGAATTTCAAGGTTTTATGCCGCTCCAGTAAAAAGTTGCAGCATTTGATTGTTGCAAACTTTGATAGGTGTAGGACGCACCGTATCGTAGTTAGAGGGATTTGAAGCTCCAACAGTGTTTCATTTTGGACTCAAAGGTAGCATAACTATGACCGATATCTCAAATTGACAATAGGGGCGAGTACTTTATTGTTACAAAATTTCAAGGTTTTATGACGCTCCAGTAAAAAGTTACTGCGTTTGAATATTGGATTCTTCGATATCTCCAATTGACAAGAGGGACGAGAACTTTCTTGTCACAAAATTTCAAGGTTTTATGATGCTCCAATAAAAAGTTACAGCATCTGAATATTGCAAATTTTGATAGGTATAGGACGCACCGTATAGAGCCATTTGAAGTTTATCAGTGTTTCATTTTGGACTCAAAGTTAGCATAGCAATGACCGATATCTCAAATTGACTAGAGTAATTTATTTTCACAAAATTTCAATATTTTATGAAGCTCTAAATATCTCAAATTGACAAGAGTAATTTATTTTCACAAAATTTCAATGTTTTATGAATCTCTAAATTTCAAGGTTTTATGATACTCTAGTAAAATGTTACAGCATTTGAATGTTGCAAGCTTTGATAGATGTAGGGCGCACCGTATAGAAGTTGGAGCCATTTGAAGTTTTATCAGTGTTCCGTTTTGGACTCAAGGGTAGTTTATCTCCGACATCTCAAATTGAATATAGTACTTTAATGTTAAAAAATATCAATGTTTTCATGACACTCCAGAAAAAAGTTACATCATTTGTATGTTTCAAACTTTGATAGGTGTAGTACGCACCGTATAAAAGTTAGTGTCATTTGAAGTTTGTTTGTTTATTTTTGGACTCAAGGGCAGCTTATCTATGACCCATATCTCAAATTGGCAAGAGGAACGAGTATTTAATTGTCAAAAATTTCACAGCATTTGAAGGTTGCAAGCTTTGATAGGTGTAGGGCTCAACGTATAGTAGTTAGTTAGTTATGTTGCAAACTTTGATAGGTGTAGGACACACCGTATAAAAGTTAGAGCCATTGGAAGTTTTATCAGTGTTTCATTTTGGACTCAAGGGCAGCCTAGCTATGACCGATATATGAAATTAAGAGGAGTGCTTTATAGTCACGAAATTTTAAGATTTTATGGCGCTCCAATAAAAATTTGCAGCATTTGAATGTTGCATACTTTGATAGGTTTAGGACTGTTGTTAATTAGAATAAAGCTGCCTTCGAGTAGTTGACTCACAGCACCGACTCCAAACAGATACTACGCATTTGGTGTGGTTAGCTTTATGCAATTAAGTTAAGTAAGAAAGCACATAATTTTAGGGTGCGAGTATTATAAATTACCAGAATTTATGTTCTAATGATTATGTAAACTTTTAGGGTGTTACAAGTTACAAGTTAGAGCCATTTGCAGCTTTATCAGTTTTTCATTTTGGATTCAAGGGTAGCATGGCTATGACCGATATCTCAAATTGTTAGGAGAAACGAGTACTTTATTGTCAAAAAAATTCAAGATTTTATGACGCTCCAGTAAAAAGTTACTGCATTTGAATGTTGATTGATAGGTGTAGGATGCACCATGTAGAAGTTTGAGCTATTGGTAGTTTTATCACTGCTTCATGTTGGACTCGAATGTAGCATAGCTATGACCGATATCTCAAATTAGCAAAAGGAACGAGAACTTTATTGTCACAAATATTCAAGATTTTATGACGCTGCAGTAAAAAGTTACAGCATTTGAATGGTGCAAACTTTGATAGGTGTAGGGCGCACCGTATAGAAGTTAGTGTCATTTGAAGTTTTATCAGTGTTTTATTTTGCACTCAACGGGAGCATAGTTATGGCCGATATCTCAAACAACAAGAGGTACGAGTACTTTATTGTCACAAAATTTCAAAGTGTTATGGCGCTCCAGTAAAAAGTTACAACAGGTGTAGCACGCACCGTATATTAGTTAGAGCCATTTGAAGTTTTGTAGGTGTTTCATTTTGGACTCAAGGGTAGCAGAGTTATCACCGATATATCAAATTAGCAAGAGTTCTTTATTCTCAAATTTCAAGTTTTCATGACGTTGGAGCCATTTGAAGTTTTATCAGTGTTTCATTTTGGACTCAACGGTAGTGTAGGATTGGGAGAGTTTCCTCAACCACGAAAATTATAAGAAACTGTAGCGAATGTAAGTACTTTGGGCTGTGTCCTTAAATAAAAATTCCAACGATGTGACTGCGAGCTGTTCAACGGTTAGACTAATTTGTTTTGTATATTAATGTTATGACAGTCCATGATAAGAACACCTATACGTGTATGAGTTAATAGATATGCAGCTGCTCTCACGCGATGGTAAGTGCAGAGACTCCCAATCTGTGACCCAACATCCCGGGCCCATTGAAGGACCCTTGAAGCAGGTAAAATCGCAATTTTGCATATGGGGCTCTGAATGACTCCTCTTGAAGTGCGTATATCCACCACTCGAACGCGTTTGTCCTTTCCTGGGATGGCATTGACGATACGTCCTGTTTGCCACCGTTGCGGTGTTATGTTGCTCATGAACGATGCCCATTGCATCTTTGGCAACATTTGGGCGATCAGCAACCCATTTTGTGCGCATTTGCAGTTCGCTGAGATATTCCTGTGACCAGTGGTTCCAAAACCTTTGCTTGTTGGCCGTAATTTTAGCCCATTGTTCGGCATGGCCAATATCGGTAGACATCGTTCGCTCCGGTAGACCCTTCAGAGCGCCTCCAATGATGAAGTGACCAGGAGTTAATGCCTCGTAGTCGCTGGAGTCAGCTGAAAGTGGTGCTATCGGACGAGAATTAAGCACTGCTTCGATTTCGACCAAGACAGTCGACAGCTCCTCATATGTTAGCCTGGAATTCATCACGCTGCGACTCAGATGACGCTTAGCAGATTTGACAGCGGCCTCCCAAATACCACCAAAATGAGGTGCTCTGGGGGGAATGAAATGAAAATTAACAAATTCATTAACGCAATAGTTAGTAATAATGTCCTGATTTTGTTTTTTAAATATGAATGCCTTCAACTCAGCAAGTTTATTTCAAGCACCAACAAAGTTTGTTGCATTATCGCAAAATATGTCGGTTCTAAGACCTCTTCGTCCAATCATCAGTTTGAGCGATGCCAAAAATGCATCTGCTGTAAGGTCTGAGACGACCTCGATGTGCACTGCCTTAGTCGCGAAGCACAGAAAAATGGCAATGTAGGCTTTGTAGGGTGCCTTGCCTCTGATCCGTAAATATATGTTTACAGGTCCACAAAAATCGATGCCGCAGCGGGCGAATGGTCGCGATGAGGTTAGACGTTCCACTGGTAGGTTTCCCATTATATGTTGCAGCAGCCTTGGCTTGTAACGATCCAAGATCTGACAATGCGCCTTGCTACGTCGCGCGCATTCACAATCCAGAACTGAAGGCGAATCAATATTACCAGTGCTTTAGGTCCTGCGTGATAGTTTTTGACGTGTAAGTGCTGAATGTAACGCTGAACGAAGCTACATTTGCTGGGAAGCAGGATGGGGTGTTTTCGGTTTTCTGGTAGATCTGCTAATTCGAGTCGTCCGCCCACCTTCAACAATTCGAATCCTTCCCTGGAATCCAAGAAAGGATTAATGTAACGCAGGGTGCCATTTGTCGTTCACTCTCTCTGATGTAAACGAATGTCTCCAGTGAAGTATTGTTGCTGCACGTTCCAAACGATGCACAGCAATGCGTGATGCAATTCCTCGGGCAAGAGGGGTTCAACAAAGGTATTCGTTTGATGCTTGCGTAGCCCCTTGTAGAAACGAAAAATCCAGGCAACTAATCGGATTCCACGTGCATAGGAACTGCATCTGTCGATAATTTCAAGAATATAGTTGGGTTTTCTCATTACCTTGAATACCGATTTTCTCATCTCTGAGTTCACTACTTCCATGTTGATATGTTCGCTCTTTTGTTTAGGCCACTTGCTCGTGTGTTCGTACAGAAACGGGGGCCCAATGTGCCAAATCGAATTCGCCAGCTCCGCAGCTGTACTTCCTCGGGAAACGATGTCAGCTGGATTGCTGTTAGCTGGTACGTGTCTCCAATGAGCAGCAGCAGTAAGATCTTCAATCTCCGACACTCTGTTGTCAACAAAAGTAGAAAGCGTAGAGGAGTGCAACTTGAGCCAGTGAGGTACAGTTTGCGAATCTGTCCAAAGATATACATCGAAATTGTAATTAGAAAAAATTTTATTTTTGCAAAAAGTCTAGCAAGAAGAAGTGCACCGCAGAGCTCCAGCTTTGGCAATGATTGATTTTTGATAGGCGCGACTCTCGACTTTGCAGTAAAAAGAATAACGCGAATAACTCCAGTAGTGTTTACAGTACGTGTATAAATTCCGCAACCATAAGTACGAATCGATGAATCGCAGAATCCATGAAGCTGAAGGGATTTTAAATTGGTTGATAGGCAATAATGTGGAGATTTTTTTTATGAAAGCTCTGATAAACTGGCGACGAAGTTTAGCCAAGCGAACTGAACATTCTGGTGAACAGACTAATCCCAGTCGAGGTTAAGCAGCCATAGTTCCTGAAGAAAGATTTTAGCGGTGATGATAATTGGTGCCAAGAGACCAAATGGATCGAACAATGAGGATGCAATTGAGAGGATAGTTCTTTTCGTTACTCGTCCGTTGAGGGCTTGCCTAGGTTCAAAAGAATATAAAAATAAATCGTGAGTCTGATCCCACTTTATGCCAAGTGTACTCGTAACAGACGTGTCGATGTATAAGTCTTTTACGAAATCTTCACTTCTAAATTGTTGATGATTGGAATGCCATTTTGCCAAATCAAGTCCGCCCAATTTTAAAAGAGCTGTTACCTCATTTTTTTATGCGTGATAACTCCGCAAGCGTGTCAGCTCCGCACAACAAATCGTCAACGTAAGGTGATGACCTTAGAACATTTGAACCAACTTCAAACTGTGCTGCGTGTTGTTCGGCGAGATATACCAGGCTTCGAACGGGGAGATAAGGTGCAGCTGCCTTTCCAAACGTGATTGTGTTAAGTTGGAATGTTCGAATGTTGTCATGAGATGAACTTCTCCATAAAATATATTGGATCTTTCGATTTTCTGGACTCACTGTCCAGACCTGTCAGTACATTTTACGATGTCCGCCGTAAGCGCAAACCGATTTAGGCGAAAACGCAGAAGTAGGATTACGACCTCAATTTGCAATGTAGGTCCCTCCATTCGTCGTTGTGTTGTGTCGTTAAGTGACTTCTGCGTTGTGGTTCTGCATGATGTGTCGAAAACGACCCTCAATTTCGTCGATGTGCTGTTTAGCTTCAAGACGCAGTGGTGTGGAATATAATAGTGTGGCTCGTTCCATTTGGGATTTTGAACTACGCTCATGTGACCCAGACTTTCATATTCCTCCATGAAGGCGACGTATTGCATCTTGAGTTCTGGAGACCGTGACAACCGCCGTTCCAACGAGTTAAACCTTCGCAACGCTGTTGTGTATGAGTCACTCAAGCACGCCGGATCATCTTTGAATGGCAGTTTGACGATTACTCTGCCACTTAAATCTCGGGTCACTGTGTTAGTGTATAGGCGTTCGCAACTGTGTTGTTCACGGGTCTACGCGTCTGCCGTTGTCGATACTTCTTCAAGCACCCACAATCGTTCCAATTTGGATTCTATGGACTGATCGCATTTCAAAATACATATAGTGGTGGAGAGCATCGTAGTGTTCGCTTTATAGCGACCTGAACTAACCCAACCTAACAATGTGTTCTGTAACATTGGCAAATTATGTCCGAGTTTGATTTGGCCGACCGCAAGAAGACTGAAAAAACTCTCTGTTCCCAGCAGCAAATTGACTTTCTTTGATTTGTTAAATTGACTATCTGCCAGTACAATATTTTGTGGTATGTTCCAAGATGATACATCTATGTCTGGATCCGGTTGGTATGCGATATGCGATGTAATACAAAATGGAAGCGGTTACTCAAACTCAGTTGCTTGTGATTTTATATTAGTATTAGTCATAAATTTAATATTTGTTGCTGACTTACCAATACTTTGAATTTGAATGTTGTGCTTGCTTCGTGGTAACAACAATTTCTGTGAGAACTCATCCGTCATGAGATTCACTTGTGAGGAAGAGTCCAAAAACGCTCTTCCCAAGCCGGTATCCACCAGATGCATCCCGAACTAAGACCATAGCAGTCGCAAGAATTATTTGATCCAACGACGAATTGTGTATGTGGGTGTGTACAGCAGCTTCCCTCGAGGTTGAAGGCGGCATTGACGTCGACGAACCTGGCGCAGATCAACGATGCAGCAAGCTATAATGTTGTTGATCAAGATGACGCCTTATCAAAAAGCGTCGAAATATTCTCCAAGAATATTAGTGTTGGGTTGTCCTAGCTACCTCTAAGTCTTTCCAATGCCTTGGTGTAGTTTTCATTTGTGACCCGGAAGGCATCAATGGTTTCAAGAGCCGGACCCTGGAGACAATTTCGCAAATGGTTAAACTTTTCGATATTTGACAAGTTAAATTCCCGATCGATTATTTGCTTGAAAGACGTCATGAAAATATGGTACTCAGAATATTTTCCATCGAACGAAGGAAGTTTGAGTTTAGGTAACTTTGAACTAGATTGCATGACGCCATTAGTATCTGACAAAGTAGAATTGTGATCTTCAGCTAGCTGCGATTGAATGGCAAGCTTCGCTGTAATGTACAATTCCTCCAAGTCAACACGACCACCATCTTTACAGTCTGGCTTTCCAATTTCCGTTTGTGTTGATAGGACTTGCTTGAAGTACGACTCAAGGATATCCAATTTGCATCGATATTCAGGCAACGACAGCAACTTACCACCTGGTCGCAGGCTAGCTTCCACAATTTTCTTCATGCTAATATTTTTTTTTGTTAATAGCGAAATGCTGTTTTAATTCCTCCAAAGTCATTGCAAAATAAAAAAAGGTTAGATTTAGTTAAAAAGTATATTTAATATTTGATAAAACTTGACCAACGGATTCAAAAAATGAAACCGTATTCGACGAAAGCGTTATAGAGTAGCGGCAGCCAAATATGTATGTAGCGTAGGAATACCGTACTCACAAACTGTGTAACCAAAGTACTTGCTAACGATGCGACGAACGAGAGCATCGACAAATAGCAAAAAACCCCTACAGAATGTTTGTTGGGTTACGATGATCTAGGGCAGCGAGATGGGCTTCGCAACAGAGTTAAGCACAATAGCATAAACGAAGCGTAGTCAGGCAGCGGCAGCAGAGCGTAGGTGAGAGTACGAAAATAAAAAAACAGCGCAACTGGCAGAATGCAGTAGGCGACAGCGGCACAACAGCGGTAACGCAGCAACGTAGCAAGATAGCGGCAGCTGCTAATGATCACAGCGGTAGCAAAGCAGCGGTGATGGACAAAAAAGGCGTTTTTTGGACTTCCAAATAACTGCTGTATTAACAAAATGTATTAAATGATGCTCCAGAGTCTAACGTTGACTACCACATACGTGCGGGACACGAACAACAAACCTATATTTTAAGAAATTAAAATTTATCTAAAAGCACTTGTGCCTCGCTCGGGCGCCAAAAAATGTAGGATTGGGAGAGTTTTCCTCAACCACGAAAATTATAAAAAACTGTAGCGAATGTAAATACATTGGGCTGTGCCCATAAATAAAAATTCGAACGATGTGACTGCGAGCTGGTCAACGGTTAGACTAATTTATTTTAAATATTAATGTTATGACAGTGCATGATAAGAACACCTATACGTGTATGAGCTATTAGATATACAGCTGCTCTCACGCGATAGTAAGTCCAGCGACTCCCAATCTGTGACCCAACAGGTAGCTTAGCTATGACCGATATCTCAAAATAACAGGAGTACTTTAATGCCACAAAATTTCAAGGTTTTATGACGTTCCAGTAAAAACCATACAGCATTTGAGTTTTGCAAACTCTGATAGTGTAGGGCGCACCGTATAGAAAGTAGTGTCATTTGAAGTTTTATCAGTGGTTTATTTTGGACTCAACCGTAGGTACGCTGTGACCGATACCTCAAATTGGCAAGAGGGACGAGTATTTTGTTTCCACAAAATTTCAAGGTTTTATGACGCTCCAGTAAAAAGTTACAGCATTTGTATGTTGCAAACTTTCATAGGTGCAGGTTAGAGCCTTTTGAAGTTTTATCAGTGTTTCATTTATGATTCAAGGTCAGCTCAGCTATGAACGATATCTCAAATTGGCAAGAGAGACGATTAATTTATTGTCAAAAAATTTCAAGTTTTTATAACGCTCCAGTAAAAAGTTACAGCATTTGAAGGTTGCAGGCTTTGAATGTTGCAAACTTTGATAGATATAGGACGCACCGTATAAAAGTTAGAGAAATTTGAAGGTTTATCAGAGTTCATTTTGAACTCAAGGGTAGCATAGCTATGACCGATATCTCAAATTGTTAGGAGAAACGAATACTTTATTGTCAGAAAAATTCAAGATTTTATGACGCTCCAGTAAAAAGTTACAGCATTTGAATGTTGCAAACATTGATAGGTGTAGGATGCACCATGTAGAAGTTTGAGCCATTTGCAGTTTTATCACTGCTTCATGTTGGACTCGATTGTAGCATAGCTATGACCGATATCTCAAATTAGCAAAAGGAACGAGAACTTTATTGTCACAAATATTCAAGATTTTATGACGCTGCAATAAAAAGTTACAGCCTTTGAATGTTGCAAACTTTGATAGGTGTAGGAGGCACCGTATAGAAGTTAGAGCCATTTGAAGTTTTATCAGTGTTTCATTTTGGACTCAAAGTTAAAAAAACTAAGTCCGATGGCTCAAAATGTCACAAAAATTGAATGTTTTATGACGCTGCAGTAAAAAGTTACAGCATTTGAATTTTGCAAATTTTGATAGGTGTAGGACGCACCGTATAGAAGTTAGAGCCATTTGAAGTTTAGTCAGTGTTTCATTTTAGACTCAAAGAAGGCATAACTATGACTGATATCTCAAATTGGCAAGAGAGACGAGTACTTTATTGTCACAAAATTTCAAGGTTTTATGACGCTCCAGTAAAAAGTTACAACATTTGAATATTGCTAACTTTGATATGTCTAGGACGCACCGTGTAGGAGTTGAGCCATATTAAGTTTTATCAATGTTTCATTTTGGAATCAAAGCTATATTCATAGATTCATAATTATGACTGATACCTCAATTCATAACTATGACCGATATCTCAATTTGGAAAAAGTTGAAAGAGAACTTTATTTTCAAAAAAATTCAAGATTTTATGACGCTCCAGTAAAAAGTAACAGAATTTGAATTTTGCAAACTTTGACAGCTGTTGGACGCACCGTATAGGAGTTGGAGCCATTTGTAGTTTTATCAGTGTTTCAGTTTGGAGTTAAGGGTGGCATAGCTATGACCGATATCTCAAATTAGCAAGAGTTCTTTATTGTCCCAAATTTCAAGTTTTCATGGCGATCCAGTAAAACGTTAAAGCATTTGAATATTGCAAACTTTGATAGATATAGGACGCACCGTATAAAAGTTAGAGAAATTTGAAGGTTTATCAGAGTTCATTTTGAACTCAAGGGTAGCATAGCTATGACCGATATCTCAAATTGTTAGGAGAAACGAATACTTTATTGTCAGAAAAATTCAAGATTTTATGACGCTCCAGTAAAAAGTTACAGCATTTGAATGTTGCAAACATTGATAGGTGTAGGATGCACCATGTAGAAGTTTGAGCCATTTGCAGTTTTATCACTGCTTCATGTTGGACTCGAATGTAGCATAGCTATGCCCGATATCTCAAATTGGCAAGAGGGACGAGAACTTAATTGTCACAAAAATTCAAGATTTTGTGACGCTTCAGTAAAAAGTTACAACATTTGAATGTTTGCAAACTTTCATAGATGTAGGGTCCACCGTATAGAAGTTAGAGACATTTGAAGATTTATTAGTGTTTCATTTTGGACTCAACGGTAGCTTAGCTATGACCGATATCTCAAACCAAAAACAATATACAGAAAGACCTTCCATTGCTCTCTTTAGTGAGAATCAGCATATTGAAGTGTATGGCAACCACATTGGAATCCTGATCGGCAATTTCACGAAGCAGTCGTGAATATGTATCCATCGGCAGCCACACAAATGGCTATTGTTGTTTGCACATTCGTATGAATAGTTTAGTGTGTGTGTGTGGTGCTCACAGCAGAAGCTACTGATTTGAAATCTAATTTTTATTTTCTGTTTTGTGTGGCTGGGGTAAAATACACAAGAATGAATTTTCGGTATGGCAAAGGTTTCTTATTCGAAAAGTGGGGCTTAAAATAAGTAATTTGTGGTTTTGCGTATAAAAAAGATTTGTCATGCCATGAGAAAGCATAAAGTGTGCATATTAAAATACTTGACAATATAAAAGAAATATGCATGCATTTATAAAGTTCGATAGCGGAAGTGGTAAAGCGTTGGCCTATCAAGTTTATGTTCCGGGTTCAAGTCCGCTGAGAAATGTGTTTAATTTTATATTTTTTTAATTGTTCATCCTTTTTTTGGAAAGCAAACTAATAATTATTTTTATAAAAAATATTAAGAAAAGTTTCTACTTAAATTATCCAGTATTAAATAATTTTACTAAACCACATTGAATTGCTACTGCTATAGCAGATCATTACAGCAAAGAAATTTATATCTTCTAAAAATAGTCATAACGGTGTTTCTTAACTCCCATACATAAATTCATGTGGGCATGAAATTGTGCTAGTATTTGTACGATTTCAATACCTTTGTTTATTTTTGTTTTTTGATGCTTTTGCCCAATTCGTCTGAATAAGCTCATAAATTTCACAAAATCTAATCCAATCAAACATTTCCATCGTCAATGAATACTTATGTGTAATTTTAGGAAGTTTTGGTTTTTTCGTTTATGATATATTAAGTAAATTGTTAGATTGGATTTTATTCTTATGGTAGGAAAAGGAAGAATTTTGCAGATTTATTAAAATTTTTGATATCTCTTTTATATTAATAAATTATTTACAAAATAAATATTTACTTAAATTAATATAATTAAATTAGTATCATTATAATATATAAAAAAAAACATTCAGTTGCATAGAAGAACTTATACAGCAAATAATTAAAAAATAAAACTGAAAAGAAGTCCCAAATATTATTCACGAATGTAGGTCAAAAGAAATAATTTCATATAAAGTATTTACTATATAAGTGGATACACATCCAATGACAAGTTCACACGCACAAAGAAGCACGAAGCAGTAAGAAGTTTTTGCACATTTTTATTAGTTTCCATAACTCAAGTCTCCACGTCAAGGCGAGTGATGTATTGAGTGGCCGGTTGTAGTATTTCGAATGGCGTTTGTGCAAAAACATGCCAGCAAGTCGACTTGGGTAACCCCTGCACACCTAATATAATTTTAAAATTTCTTGGATTTTAAAATACTTGAAATAATTTTTTATAGATTTTTGATTATAATAATTTTCGGTTATGAAGTGGTTTATTATGCGATGGAACATATGCATTTATTACTAGATATTGCAGTTCATAAAATTTACTTGAAACATGACATGATACTATGTAAATTCAGAAAATCAGTATTCATACATGAATATGTACGTATGTATATATGTACATATGTATACATGTACATATTCATGTACGTACGAGTGGTTTAATTTTTAATAAAATATGGTTGTAGGATTTCAAGCGGTTCTGACAAAGTAATACAAACTTTTAAACAAGTTGACTTTGTTGACTTTACACTTAATTTAAAAATATTTTAGATAAATATACTAATGGAATAGGCAACAGACGAACATATGAATATTAAAAGATTATCATTAGTTTGATCAAAATTGGTCTTTTGTGCATAATAATTCTTTCTTCGGATAGACTTAAAAAATGTTTGATCACATGCTGCTAAAGCGAAAATATGAAATATAAGATTGAAAGAGTAAATTGTGCTGATATTTGTCCATACTGAAAATATTGACATATCCAAAATTTCATGACAAATTGAATTCTGCTTCACTTTATATTTAAAGAAGCCACACCGCACATCATAAAACAAAAACTCCAATCGAGACATGATGGCGCTTTATTTTAATTTCATACTTCTTATGACACAATTCGCTACCTGCAAAATGATCGAAACATATATATGATATGTACATACGAGTATGTACTCGTATGTATGATTTGTCAAGATTGAATTTCATAGCACTCCACCAGTTTCCTTCTTTATCAGATATGAAATACTTCTGCCGTAAACATGCAAACAAGCATAGAAACATTCGCACATGTAGTAAACACACACGCTCATAAAGAACGCAAAAACTAGAATGTGTATCTACATGTTTTGCCTTTGCATTTCCGAGCACACTTCGGGTGTTGACTTAATAATATCTCCATAGGCAGCCAAGCAATTTTAACTCATTTCGCTGAGTGAAGAGAATGATGTAATATCTTTATAGTATATTATATTTGCTCCAACTAACAGGAGTACTTTAATGTCACAAAATTCAAGGTACGCTCCAGTAAAAAGTTACAACATTTGAATGTTGCCAACTTTGATAGGTTTAGGGTGCACCGTATAGAAGTTAGTGTTATTTGAAGTTTTATCCGTGTTTCAGTTGAGTTAAGGCTAGCATAGCTATATATAGATATCTCAAATTAGCAAGAGTTGTTTATTGACCCAGATTTTAAGTTTTCACGACGCTCCAGTAAAAAGCTACAGCATTTGAATGTTGCAAACTTTGTTAGGTGTAGGACGCACCGTATAGAATTTAGAGGGATTTGTAGTTTTTTCAGTTTTTCATTTTGGACTCAAGGGTAGAATAGCTATGCCCCATATCTCAAATTGACAAGAGGGACGAGAACTTTATTGTCACAAAACTTCAAGATTTTATAACGCTCCTGTAAAAAGTTACAGCATTTGAAGGGTTTCACCGTATAGAAGTTAGACCCATTTGAAGTTTTATCAGTGTTTCATTTTGGACTCAAAGGTAGCATAAATATGACCGATATCTCAAATTGGCAAAATGGACGAGTAATTTATTACCACAAAATTTCAAGGTTTTATGACGCTCTAGTAAAAATGTACAACATTTAAATGTTGCAAACTTTGATAGGTGTAGGGCGCACCGTTAAAGCCATCTGAAGGTTTATCAGTATTTGATTTTGGAATCTAGGGAAGTTTAGCTATCTGGCGCGGGTCATGAAAGACGGTGAATCACTGTTAGAGTCAATCGGACAGCGGTTCGAGTCAAGCTTTGATACTTTTAAGCGGGGTCGTATTTTGATCGCGGAAGTGAGACAAAGTTTAGAGCAGGCAACTCCCGTTCCTACTACAGGGGAGCCATTTTTATCATTGGCGCACAGCATCCACGTACCCCATTGTGATATCCCTCCCTTTGAAGGGAGTTATGCTGCATGGCCAACGTTTCGTGACATGTTTACAGCACTATTCATTAACAACACGCGGCTGTCTAATGCGGAGAAATTCTACCATTTGTCCCTTAAGACCCGGGGAGAACCACATGAAATTGTCTTCAAAAAACCAATTACTGAGGCGGGTTTTCAGCAAGTGTGGGAAAACTTACTGGAGCGCTACGACAACAATCGCATCCAGATCAACAACCAATTGAAGACACTGTTGAGCCTTGACCCGGTTAGAAGAGAAGATGGTGGGGAAATTAAACGCCTACAGCGTGACATCGGTAACTGTATCACTGCTCTGATGTCTTACGGCATCGACGTTGCGAGTTGGGATGCCATTTTAGTATACTTGTGCTCCATGCGGCTGCCTGAGCTCACACTGTCCCTGTGGGAACAGACCATGGGGGGCCGCGCAGATATTCCAGAGTGGAAGGCGATGGATGACTTCTTGTCATTGCGGTTTCATACACTCGAGGCGATTTCGGATCTCCGGTCGCAAGGCTCCAGTTCATCACAAATAAGGTTTCAGCCGAATCAACCGCGAACAGCACGGGTGCAAACTCATCCAGTAAGTGTTACCCCGGAAGGGTGCAAAGTGTGCAGGCGGTCTGCACACTCGGTGCGAAATTGTCCTGCGTTCCAGGCCGCCACCGTATCAGCTCAGTGGGGCTTGGTGCGCAAACACGGGTTGTGTGTGAATTGCTTGTCAGCTTCACATAGAGTGGAAAATTGCCCCAGCTCCTTTTCGTGCTCCACCTGTCGGGAGCGGCACCACACTCTGCTGCATACGGACTTGCCACGGGGTCGTCCAACCGCTGCGACGCCAAACCCACCATCCACATCGGGCAGGGGACGCTCCAATTCAAATGGACGCTCCTCCCTGGTCCATCCACCCGTACCCAAGTCTTCTTACCATACTGCGCAGGTATCGCGTCCTTCAGATAGTGCGGGGCCGAGTCCAAGTCATCCAAGTGGCCGCCTCTCCAATCGTGTTATCTTGGGTACGGCCTTAGTCACGATAAAACATCAAGGAGTATGTTACACAGCCCGGGCTCTGATTGATTGTGGTTCTGAGGGGTCCTTTGTTTCGGACCGCCTCCTTAAGCTGCCGGCGCACTCAGTACATGCCCAGGTATCGGGGGTCAGCAATACCCTTGCTGGCACCGTTACCAAAGCATGTCATATCACCATCGGGTCGCGGTGCGATGCCACTCAAATTGAATATAGTACTATAGTGTTACAAACTTTCAAGATTTTATGACGCTGCAGTAAAAAGTTACAGCATTTGAATGTTGCAAAGTTTGATAGGAATAGGACGCACCGTATACGAGTTAGAGCCATTTGAGGTCTAATCAGAGTTGCAGCATTTGAATGTTGCGTATTATGATAGGTGTAGGACGCACCGTATAGAAGTTAGATCTATTTTAAGTTTTATCAGTGTCTCATTTTACACTCCAGTGTAGTGTTGCCAACGTTCCTAGCGGGTGTGTAACGAAATAAAGTTGGGAGCATATGTAGATACACATATATATGTATGAATATTAAGTAACTGCTCTATCAGGCCACTTCTAGTTATACATATGTATGAACTGTAATATCGGACTCTTACTTTGTTCACCTTGGACCTGGCGACACTTGTATGTACATCTACATACTAATTTACATTCAGCAACGGTACGGATCGCAAGAAACTTCGTGCGAAGCAACGATATGCACGCGCAACGCTTCCTATGGTGGGATAGAAACGATGAGATCGACAAACCGAGCGTGTACGTCATGTGCGCGTTACCATTCGGCATAAGCTGTGCACCATGCATCGCGCACTATATTCGGAATAAGAACGCTGATACATTTTATCAACAGTTTCCACGAGCCGTCGACGCTATAAAAAGACATCACAGAAAGCCTTGCAGCTAGCCGAAACATTTAACCATATACATGCGTCCGCCGGTTTCTACATCCGTAATTGGTTGTCAAATTCAACTACTGTGCTGGCTAATTTAAGAGGAGTTGCAATTACAAATCAATCACCGGTGGAGCTGAGCGCGAGCGAGAAGGTACTAGGGGTCTATTGGGATCCGAACAAAGATGTGTTCAGATATGCATTCAGGTTCGCCAGGCTGAAACGGAATGTGTTAACCGAAGACTTAATTCCGACGAAGCGTGAAGTCCTGCAGGTTTTAATGTCCATTTTTGATCCTCTGGGATTTTTTTCACACTATACGATAGCACTAAAAATTTTACTTCAAGAGATCTGGCGATCGGGTATCGACTGGGATGAAGAACTATCCGTGAGCCTGAACTCTAAATGGTGCCAATGGAAGGATGCCATACCACGAATGTGTCTAGTGGAGGTACCGCGGTGATATTCCGTTCACTTAAACAACGCCGAGAATGTGCAACTCCATACATTCGTCGACGCTGGCGAATATAGATATGCGGAAGGCTGCTATCTACCTGTTCAAAGTGGATCCCACAAGAACGTTTCACTAGTAGCAGCCAAGTAAAAGTGACACCACTAAAACCACTCTCTATACCACGATTAGAGTTACAGGCTGCGATAATTGGCATCCGGCTGTCATCTAAGGTACAGAACATCGCTCATCTACCAATACGACGAAAATTGTTTTGGACTGATTCCGCAACAGTGTTAAAGTGACTACATATGGATCCCAGACAATTCCAACAATTTGTAATGTACCGCGTCGCCGAAATTCTAGAGAACACTAATCCAGACCAGTGGAAATGGGTTCCGTCTCAGCTAAACCCCGCAGATCTGGCAACTAAAGCTGAATCTAAAGCACAACAAATATGCAAATATGGTTCAGTGGATCGGATTTTTTGTCAATGGAGGAGCGTAAATAGCCTCATCGAGACGATTTTGGAGCCACAAATACAACCGAAATTGGACAACACACGCTACACATTCGAAAAGTGGATCGAAGTGAGATAACGATAAATACAAACCATTTTTCGAGTTGGAGGCGCCTGTATCGGGCTTTAGCAACATGTATTCTATAATTCGAGAGACTGAAAGCTAAGGTTCGTTCAATAATTCCCACGAAGTTAACCTTCGAAATTGTACAATCGGCAAAGACGATACTCATCAGGCAGGCACAAATGAGTGAGTACTCCCACGACATACTCAATTTGAAAAATGATGAGCTGGATACTATACGTTTAAGGAGTAGAGTATCATCATGTAACTTTAGAGCTGCACACGAGAGATATCATCACCTTTCCCATGAAGCCGTGGTAAATGAAATAAGAGCGGAATTCTTCATACGTAGGCTACGAGTGCTTTACCGGAAAGTTCAGAGACTTTGTCAATACAGCAAGAATAACAACGCGAAGCCGCGGCCTCCCCAAAAGGTTCCCTTGCCAGCGGCTAGACTGGCCAGCTATGAACGCCCCTTTAGCTATGTGGACATAGACTACTTTGGGCCGATGAGCGTGGTCATCGGTAGAAGGCGGGAAAAATGGTGGGGTGTGATACTTACTTGCCTTACCATCCGAGCAGTACACCTAGAGATAGCCTACAGTCTTGACATGAACTCCTGCATACTTTGTATCCGCAACTTTATTTCCACGCGCGGTGTACCTAGAGAAATTTACACCGATAACTGCACAAATTTTAGAGCAACAGAAAGGTTGTTGCGAGACGAATCCATGAACATCAACTACACGGTAAACGGTACTACATGCGACGCTTCCTCATGCCACATTCAACGATGAAACACTCCACAGCGCACTATTAGAAGTAGAGTTCCTAATAAATTCAAGCCCCTGGCATTTGTTTCCATGGAATCATCTGACGATGAGGCAATCACTCCAAATCACTTACTTATGGGCTCATCAAGCGGATACAAACCAATAGGCTGTAGCAATGGAGATATACGGCAACGCTTTCGTCAAACATGCATTTACGTCGATATTGCTCTGGCAGAGATGGGTTAAAGAGTACAGCACAATTCTAACTCGGAACAAAAGCAGCCACCACTGAAGATTGGTGACGTTGTAATAATCGTCGATGAGAATCATCCACGAAATCAATGGCCAAAAGGAATTATAGTCGATATAGTGACAGCAAAAGATGGGCAAGTACGAAGAGCGACGGTGAAGACCCAACGGGGCCTACTGGAACGGCCGGCAGTAAAACTAGCAACCCTAGACTTGGCCAACGATTGTAGAAAGCGCGACGGGCTTGTTTACGAGGTGGAGAATGTTGCCAACGTTCCCAGCGGGTGCTCTATCAGGCCACTTCTAGTTATACATATGTATGAACGGTAATATCGGACCACTCTTACTTTGTTCACCTTGGACCTGGTGACCAAGAGCATAGCTATGACCGATATCTTAAATTAGAAAAAAAATACATTTTTGTAACAAAATTTCAAGATTTCATGACGATCCAGTAAAAAGTTGCAGCATTTGAATGTTGCAAACTTTGACAAGTATACGAAGCACCGTATAGAAGTTAGAGCTATTTGAACCTTTATTAGTTTTTCAGTTTGGACTCAAGGGCAACTTAGGTAACTCAGATAACTCAAATTGATAATAGGGTCGTGCACCTTATTGTTACAAAATGTCAATGTTTATTTTCAGAAAATTTCAATGTGTTATGAACCACCAATAAAAATTTACAGCATTTAAATGTTGCAAACTTTGACAGGAAGCACCGTATAGGAGTTAGAGCCATTTGAAGTTTTATCATTTTGGACTCAAAGGTTGCCGATATCTCAAATTGGCAAGACGGACAAGTTTTCATGACGCTCAAGTAAACAGTTACAGCATTTGAATGCTGCAAACTTTGATAGATTTAGGGTGCACCGAAGGAAGTTGGTGTTATTTGAAGTATTTCATTTTTAACTCAAATGCAGCTTAGCTATGACCGATATCTCAAACTAACAACAGTGCTTTATTGTCACAAAATTTTAAGATTTTATGACGTTCCAGTGAAAAGTTTCAGCATTTGTATGTTGCATACTTTGATAAGTGTCGGACGCACCGTATGGAAGTTAGGGCCAATTGAAGCTCATCAGTTTTTCATTTGGGACTCATAACTGCGACCGATATCTCAAATTGGCAAGAGGGACGAGAACTTGATTGTCCAGTAAAAAGTTACAGCTTTTGAATATTGCAAACTTTGATACGTGTAGGACGCACCATGTAAAAGTTAGAGCCATTTCAAGTAATCAGTGTTACATTTTGGACTCAAGGGTAGCACATCTATGACCGATATCTAAAAATGAAAAGACAGACAAGTACTTTATTGTTACAAGAATACAAGATTTGTAAGACGCACAGTGGAGAAGTTAGGACCATTTGAAGTATTATCAGTGTTTCATTTTGCAATAAATCTCAAATTGACAAGAGAGAGGAGTACTATATTGTCACAAACTTTGAACATTTTGTAACGCTACAGTAAAAAGTTACAGCATTGAAAATTTGCAAATTTTGATAGGTGTAAGACGCACCGTATAGAAGTAAGAGCCATTTGAAATTTTATCCATATTTTCGTTTTACAATCAAGGGCAGCTTAGCTATGACCGATATATCAAATTAACAGGAGTACGTTATTGTCACAAAATTTTAAGGTTTTATGAAGCTCCAGTAAAAAGTTGCAGCATTTGAATGTTGCATTCTTTGATAGGTGTAGGGCGCACCGTATCAGTGTTTGATTTTAGACTCAAAGGTATCATAACTGTGACCGATATCTTAAATTGGCAAGAGGTACGAGAACAACAATGACGCTCCAGTAAAAAGTTACAGCGGTTGAATGTTGATATGTGTAGGACGCGCCGTATAGAAGTTAGAGCCATTTGAAGTTTTATCAATGTTTCATTTTGGACTCAATGGCAGCTTAGCTATGACCGATATATCAAATTAACAGGAGTACGTTATTGTCACAAAATTTTAAAGTTTTATGACGCTCCAGTTATAACTTGCAGCATTTTAATGTTGCAAACTTTGATAGGTGTAGGACGCACCGGGGAGAAATTAGAGCCATTTGAAGTTCTATCAGTTTTTCAAACTGGACTCAAGGATAGCATAGCTATCATCGGTATCTCAAATTGACAAGAAGGTCGAGTACTTTTTTGTCAGTAAATTACAAGGTTTTATGACGCTCCAGTAAAAAGTTACAGGATTTGAATGTGACAAATTTTGATAGGTGTGTGCTGCATTGTGTAGAGGTTAGGGCTATTTGAAGTTTTATCAGTGTTTGATTTTTAACTCAAGGGTGGCATAGCAGTGACCGATATCTCCAATTGATAGGAGTACTTTATTGTCACAAAATTTCAAGGTTTTATGATGCTCCAGTAAAAAGTTGCAGCATTTGAATGTTACAAACATTTATAGGTGTAGGAAGCACCGTATAGAAGTTAGAGCCATTTGAAATTTAACAGCATTTCAATTTGGACTCAAGGATAGTATAGCTATCATCGATGTCTCAAATTGAGAAGAGAACTTTTTTGTCAGTAAATTTCAAGATTTTATGACGCTCCAGTAAAATGTGACAGCATTTGAATGTTGCAAACTTTGATAGATGTAGGGAGCACCGCATAGAAGTTAGAGCCATTTGAAGTTCTATCAGTGTTTCATTTTGGACTCAAGGATAGCTTAGCTATGACCGATATCTCAAACAGGAGTGCTTTATTGTCACAAAAATTCAAGATTTTAAAACGCTCCAGGAAGAAGTTGCAGCATTTGAATGTTGGATAGTTTGACAAGTGTTGAACGCATCGCATGGACGTTAGAGCCATTTGAAGTTCTATCAGTGTTTCATTTTGGACTCAAGGGCAGCTTAGCTGTGATCGATATCTCAAATTGACAAAAGCGAAAAGCACTTTATTGTCACAAAAATTCAAAATTTTATGGCTCCCCTGTAAAAAGTTACAGCATTTGAATGTTGCAAACTTTGGTAGGTGTAGGACGCAACGTATAGAAAATAGAGACATTTGAACTTTTATCAGTGTTTCATTTTGGACTCAAAGGTAGCATAAATTTGACCGATATCTCAAATTGGCAAGAGGGATGAGGACTTTATCGTCACAAAAATGGAAGATTTTATGAATGTTGAAAACTTTGATAGGTGTAGGACACACCGTATAAAAGTGAGAGCTGTTTTAAGTTTTATCAGTATTTCATTTTGGCCCCAAGGGTAGCATATCTATGACCGATATCTCAAATCTACAAGAGGGACAAGTATTTTATTGTCACAAAATTTCAAGGTTTTATAAATCTCCAGTAAAAAGTTACAGCATTTGAATTTTGCTAACTTTGATAGGTGTAGAACACACCGTGGAGAAGTTAGAGCCATTTGAAGTTTTATCAGTGTTTCATTTTGGACTCAAGGGTAGCATAGCTATGACCTATATCTCAAATTTACAAGAGGGACGAGTATTTTATTGTCTCAAAATTTGAAAATTTTATGGCGCTCCAGTAAAAAGTAACAGCATTTCAATGTTGCAAACTTGTATAGGTCTAAGGAGTACCGTATAGATGTTAGAGTCATTTTAAGTTTCATCAGTGTTTCAGTTTGAACTCAAAGGTAGCATAACTATGACCGATATATCAAATTGTCAAGAGGAACGAGTACTTTATTCTCACAAAATTTCAAGGTTTTTTGACGCTCCAGTAAAAAGTTACAGCATTTGAATGTTCCAAACTTTGATAGGTGTAGAACGCATCGTATAGAAGTTAGAGTCATTTGAAGTTTTATCAGTGTTTCATTTTGGACTCAAGGGTAGCAAATCTATGACCGATATCTCAAATTGGCATGAGGGACGAGCACTTTATTGTCACAAAATTTCTAGATTTTATAACGCTCCAGTAAAAAGTTAAAACATTTGAATAATGCAAACTTTGATAGGTGTAGGATAACCGTATAGAAGTTAGTGCTATTTCGTGCTCTATTAATCTTTAATTTGGGCTCAAGGGTAGCACAGCTATGACCGATATCTCAAATCGACAAGAGGGACAAGAACTTTATTTTCACAAAAATTCAAGATTTTATGACGCTCCAGTAAAAATTTACAGCATTTGAATGTTGCAAACTTTGATAGTTGTATGACGCACCGTACAGAAGTCAGAGCCATTTTAAGTTTTATCATAGGTTCATTTTGGACTCAAAGCTGGCAAACTATGACCGATATCTCAAATTGACAAGAGAGACGAGTAATTTATTGTCACAAAATTTCAAGGTTTTATGACGCTCAAGTAAAAAGATACAGCATTTAAATGTTGGAATCTTTTATAGGTGTAGGATTCACCGTATAGAAGTTGGTGTCAATTGATGCTTTATTAGTGTTTTATTTTGGTCTCAAGGGTAGCATCGTTATGACCGTTATCTCAAATCGACAAGAGGGACAAGTATTTTATTGCCTCAAAAATTCACGATTTTATGACGCTCAAGTAAAAAGATACAGCATTTAAATGTTGCAATCTTTTATAGGTGTAGGATTCACCGTATAGAAGTTGGTGTCATTTGATGCTTTATTAGTGTTTTATTTTGGATTCAAGGGTAGGATCGTTATGACCGTTATCTCAAATCGACAAGAGGGACAAGTATTTTATTGCCACAAAAATTCACGATTCTATGACGCTCAAGTAAAAAGATACAGCATTTAAATGTTGCAAACTTTTATAGGTGTAGGATTCACCGTATAGAAGTTGGTGTAATTTGATGCTTTATTATTGTTTTATTTTGGACTCAAGGGTAGCATCGTTATGACCGTTATCATAAATCGACAAGAGGGACAAGTATTTTATTGCCACAAAAATTCACGATTTTATGACGCTGCAATATTAAGTTACAGCATATGAATATTGCAAACTTTGTAAGGTGTAGAGCGCACCGTATAGAAATAAGAGCCATTTTAAGTTTTATCATAGTTTCATTTTGGACTCAAATGTAGCATAACTATGTACGGTATCTCAAATTGGCAAGCGCAATGAAAACTTTATTGTCACAAAAATTCCAGATTTTATGACGCTCCAGTTAAAAGTTACAGCAATTTAATGTTGCAAGCTTTGATAGGTGTAGGGCGGACCGTATAGACGTTAGAGCCATTTGAAGTTTCATCAGTGTTTCATTATGGACTCAAGGATAGTCTATCTATGACCGATATCTCAAATGGACAATAGGGACGAGCACTTTATTGTCACAAAATTTCAAGATTTTATAACGCAACCGTAGAAAGTTACAGCATTTGAAAGATGCAAATTTTGATAGGTGTAGGACTCACCGTATAGAAGTTAGAGCCATTTGAAATTTCATCAGTGCTTCATTTGGGACTCAAGGGTATCATAGCTGGTTCCGATATCTCAAATTGACAAGAGGGACGAGCACTTTATTGTCACAAAAATTCAAGTTTTCGAGACGCTCCAGTAGAAAGTTACAGCATTTGAATGTTGCAAACTTTGATAGGTGTAGGATGCAATGTGTAGAAGTTAGCGCCATTTTAAGTTTTATCAGTGTTTCATTTTGTACTATGAGCGATATCTCAAATTGACAAAAGAGACGAGTACTTTATTGTCACAAAATAACAAGGTTTTATGTCACTCCAGTAAAAAGTAACAGCATTTGAATGTTGCAAAGTTTGATAGGTGTAGGGCGCACCATATAGAAGTTAGAGCCATTTTATGTTTTATCAGTGTTTCTTTTTGGACTCAAAAATTACATACTTTGACCGATATCTCAAATGGGGAAGAGGGACGAGTACTTTATTGTCAAAAATTTCAAGGATTTATGACGCTCCAGTAAAAAGTTACAGCATTTGAATGTTGCAAACTTTGATAGAAGTTAGAGTCATTTGAAGTTTTATCAGTGTTTCATTTTGGAGTCAAGGGTAGCATAGGTATGACCGATATCTCGAATTAGAAGCAGTCATTCATTGTCACAAAATTTTAAGGTTTTATGACGCTACAATAAAAAGTTACAGTATTTGAATTTTGCAAACTTTAAAAGGTGTATTACTCACCGTATAGAAGTTAAAGCCATTGAAAGCTTTATAAGTGTTTAATTTTGGACTCAAAGGTACCATAACTATGACCGATATCGCAAATTGGCAAGAGGAACGACAACTTTATTGTCACAAAAATGATTTTACGACGACCAAGTAAAAAGTTACAGCACTTCAATGTTGCAAAATAGGTGGAGGATGCACCGTATAGAAGCTAGTGTAATTTGAAGTTTTATCAGTGTTTCATTTTGGCCTCAGGGAGAGTATAGCTGTGAGCGATATCTCAAATTGACAAAAGGGACGAGTACTTTATTGTCACAAAATTATAAGAATTTATGTCACTCCAGTAAAAAGTAACAGCAATTGAATTTTGCAAACTTTGATAGGTGTAGAGCGCACCATATAGAAGTTAGAGCCATTTTATGTTTTATCAGTGTTTCATTTTGGACTCAAAAGTTACATAACTATGACCGATATCTCAAATTGGCAAGAGGGACAAGAAATTTATTGTCACAAAAATTAGAGATTTTATGATGCTCCATTAAAAAGTTACCGCATTTGAATGTTGCAAACTTTGGTAGGTGTAGGGCGCACCTTGGAGAAGTTAGACCCATTTGAAGCTTTATCAGTGTTTTAATTTTGTACTCAAGAGCAGCATTGCTATGACCGATATCTCAAATAGACAAAGGGACGAATGCTTAATTGTCAAAAAAATTCAAGGTTTTATGACGCTCCAGTAAAAACTTACAGTATTTGAATATTGCAAACTTTGATAAGTGTAGACCGCACCATATAGAAGTTAGAGGGATTTGATGTTTTATCAGTGTTTCATTTTCAACTCGAGGGTAGCTTAACTATCCGACCGATATCTCAAAAGTAAAGGAGTACTTCACTGTCAAAAAATTGAAGATTTTATGACGCTCTAGTAAAAAGTTACAGCATTTGAAAGTTGCAAGCTTTGATAGGTGTAGGGCGCTCCGTATAGAAATAAGAGGGATTTGAAGTTTTATCAGTGTTTCATTTTGAAATCAAAGCTATGACCGATATCTGAAATTGATATAATTACTTTATTGTCACAAAATTTCAAGGTTTTATGACTCTCTAGTAAAATGTTACAGCATTTGAAAGTTGCAAGCTTTGTTAGGTGTAGTGCGCACCGTATAGAAGTTAGAGCCATTTGAAGTTTTATCACTGTTTCATTTTGGACTCCAGGCTAGCTTAGCTATGACCGATATCTCAAATTGACAAGAGGAACGAGTACTCTATTGTCACAAAATTTCAAGGTTTTTTGACGCCCCCATAAAAAGTTACAGCATTTGAATGTTGCAAATATTGATATGTGTAGAATTCACCGTGTAGAAGTTAGATCAATTTGAAGTTTTATCACTGTTTCATTTTGGGCTCCAAAGTAGCATAGCTACGACCGATATCTCAAATTGGCAAGAGTACTTTATTGTCACAGAATTTGAAGGTTTTAGGAAGCTCCAGTTAAAAATTACTGCATTTGAATGTGTCAAACTTTTATAGGTGTAGGTCGCACCGTATATAAGTTAAAAATTTTTGAAATTTTATCCGGGTTTCATTTTAGACTCCAGAGTAGCTTAGCTATGACCGATATCTCAAACTAACAGGAGTACTTTATTGTCACAAAATTTTAAGGTTTTATGACGCTCCAGTAAAAAGTTGCAGCATTTGAATGTTGCATTATTTGATAGGTGTAGAACGCACCGTATAGAAGTTAGAGTCATTTCAAGTTTTTTCAATGTTTCATTTGATTTCAAAGATATCTGAAATTCGCAAGGGGAACGAGAACTTTATTGTAAAAAAAATTCAAGATTTAACGACGCTCCTGCAAAAAGTTACAGCATTTGAATGTTGCAAACTTTGATAGGTTTAGAAGGCTCCGTATAGAAGTTATAGAGATTTGAAGTTTCATCAGTATTTCATTTCGGACTCAAGTGTAACATAGCTATGACCGATATTTCAAATTGAAAATAGGGACGAAATTTAAAGGCTTTATGACGCTCCAGTAAAATGTTACAGCATTTAAATGCTGCAAACTTTGATAAGTGTAGGGCGCACAGAATAGAAGTTAGAGCCATTTTAAGTTTTTTCAGTGTTTCATTTTGGACTCAAAGGTTACATAACTATGGCCCATATCTCAAATAGGCAAGAGGGACAAGAACTTTCTTGTCACAAAAAAAATCTGGATTTTATGACGCTCCAGTAAAAAGATACATCATTTGAATGTTGCAAACTTTTATATCTGTAGGACGCACCGTGTGGAAAATAGAGCCATTTGAAGTTTTATCAGTATTTCATTTTGGACTCAAGGATAGCATATCTATGACCGATATCTCAAATTGGCAAGAGGAACGAGTAATTTATTGTCACAAAATTTCAAGGTTTTATGACGCAACAGTAAAAAGTTATATGATTTTAATGTTGCCAACTTTGTTAGGTGTATTACTCACCTTATAGAAGTTCGAGACATTTTAAGCTCTATCAGTGATTCATTTTGGACACAAGGGTAGCATAACTTTGACCGATATCTCAAATTTACCATAGGAACGAGCACTTTATTATCACAGGATTTCAAGTTTAATAACGCTCCATTTAAAAGCTACAGCATTTGAATGTTATGATAAGTGTAGAACGCTCCGTATAGAAGTTAGAGCCGTTTGAAGTTTTAGAGCCGTTGTTAATTTTATTTTGGTCTCAAAGGTACCATAGC
Organism: Clusia tigrina; assembly: GCA_920105625.2. Lineage (NCBI taxonomy): Eukaryota > Metazoa > Arthropoda > Insecta > Diptera > Clusiidae > Clusia > Clusia tigrina. The sequence continues at coordinate 295,493,202 of OV050030.1, read as the reverse complement.
TATGACCGATATCTCAAATTGGCAAAGGAACGACAACTTTATTGTCACAAAAATTCAAGGTTTTACGACGACCTAGTAAAAAGTTACAGCATCTCAATGTTGCAAAATAGTTGGAGGATGCACAGTATAGAAGTTATTGTAATTTGAAGATTTATCAGTGTTTCATTTTGGCCTCAAGGGTAGTTTAGCTATGACCGATATCTCAAATAGAGAAGAGAGACGAGTGCTTAATTGTCACAAAAATTTAAGATTTTATGACGCTCCAGTAAAAAGTTACAGCTTTTGAATGTTGCAAACTTTGATAGGTGTAGGATGCACTGTATAGAAGTAAGAGGGATTTGAAGTTTCATCAGTGTTTCATTTTGAAATCAAAGCTAGCATAGCTGTTCGCGCCGGAGCCCTCCTGACGATGGCTGCCGCCAGCTCACTGTCACCATGACATTCTGAGCGGTACTCAGTGCGGAGAGAATTCCCCTCATTGGGTCCCGCCAAAGCGTACAGCAGGCCGCAGCCATCTTTTGCTGTAGTGTGAATGCCAACTCAGTAGGAGCAGGAGAGCCGGTGACAAGGGGATTTTAATTGCGAGTGCCCAACCGATCGTGACGCACACGGAGCAGCGTTTCATTACACTTTGTTCTTTTTTTCTAATGTTCTGTATAGCACGCATTGTATAGAAGTTAGAGCCATTTGAAATCTTATCAGTACTTCATTCTGGACTCAAGGGAAGCATAGCTATGACCGATGTCTCAAATTGACAAGAGGGACGAGTAATTTATTGTCACAAAATTTCAATATTTTATGACGCTCCAGTAAAAAGTTACATGATTTGAATGTTGCAAACTTTGATAGATGTATTAGTCACCGTATAGAAATTAAAGCCATTTGAAGTTTTATCAGTGTTTCATTTTGGACTCAAAGGTAGCATAACTATGACCGATATCTCAAATTTACCATAGGGACGAGTATTTATTGTCACAAAATTTCAAGGTGTTATGCCGCACTAGTAAAAAGTTATAGCATTTGAATGCTGCAAACTGTGATAGGTGTACGACGCACCGTATAAAAGTTAGTCATTTTAAGTTTTATCAGTGTTTGATTTAGGACTCAAAGGTAGTATAACTATGACCGAAATGTCAAATTGGCGAGTGGGACGAGAATTTTATTCTCAGAAAAATTTGGGGTTTTATGACGCTCCAGTAAAATGTTATAGCATTTTAATGTTTCAAACTTTGATAGGTGTAGGATACACCGTGGAGAAGTTAGAGCCATTTGAAGTTTTATTAGTGTTTCATTTTGAAATCAAAGCTAGCATAGCTATGATCGATATTTCAAATTAACAAAATTACTTTGTTGTCGCAAAATTTCAAGGTTTTATGACGCTCTAGTAATGTATTAGCATAGCTTGCACTGTACAAATAAAATTCTTCCCAGTTGATCATATACCTTAAGCACACGTAGTTACAGTGTTTATTATCGCTCGTGTACTTTAAAAATTGAATAAGTCAAGCGGTTGGTAAAAAAAGCTTACCATTCCCATAAACATTTGGAGACCCCGACGTGATAGCGGTTGCGTTTTTTTGTTTAATTCGTTTTTTTGGATTGGGTATTCCAACGGGCATTTACTTGGTCGGAACTTTTCCTGCTAAAATTGGTTGGCTGGAGAATACACCGACGCCTTCTTTTTGACTTTGTGTGACATTCGGGGTTAATTGGGGATTCAAACACTTGGTTTGATTCTCACATTAAACATTATTTGCTCGCTGCCGCTGCCAGTGCAATTTCGCTTACTTCGTTTACCTATCGCTGCCGGTGCATAGTTATATTGCTTTCTCGCTGCTTCGTTTAGTGTCGCTACAGTTGTGTTCGGTCAATTTCGCTGCAATCGTGCTGCTACCTATATTGTGATATTAATTGATTACTTTGTGATTGTGACTTTCTATAACACAGTTTTTAGTGTTCGGGCATTCGGTTTAATAAGTTCATTAAACGTATGCATTTAAATGCAAGGCTTAAAATAATTACCTAAAGTTTAGGGGCAAAATAAATACGGTTTACGACATAACGGTACTCGCTATTTCTCAGTTTACCTTTCGTTGTAGCTACACTAGATTATATCGGTACCTTTCGTTCGTCATATCGGTTTGTGACTTTTAGTTTACAGAAAATACTACCATGTCAAGATCAAAGAAAGGTCGACATTCCGTGTCAAATCCAGCGGTTCTGGAAACGGTTAGTAAAAATCGTATGTTCTTGGCGCGTAAAAGTGCATGGTTCATCTCGCAATTGCAGTTGATACAGAAGGGACTAACTGAAATTGCGTTACGTTCATCTGATAAATTACTGCTTTCCATCAAATTGGAGCAGCTCAATCGATTGCAAGAGCAGTTCGAAGACGTGCAATCTCAATTGGAGATGGAGGACAATGAAGAAATTGAGAGTGATGCTCGATGCCAATTTTTTGAATACTTTTCGGAGATTAAATCTGCGATTGCCAAAGAGCTTAAGGAGCATGCGTCTTCAGGTGCGATGGCATCTACTCCCTTTTCGGTGGAGGCTCAGATGTTTCAAGCAGTAAAACTTCGTATTTGTCGAAGTTAGCGTTGCCACGATTCGATGGTATGATCACTGAGTGGCCTGACTTTTGGTCATTGTTTGAAACAATAATTGGCAACCGCTACAATTTAAAGGGCGTGGAAAAATTCCAGCATTTATAATCTTGTTTGAGTGGAACAGCGATGGATGCCATTCGGTCATTGGAAATAAATGACCAAAATTATATTAATGCGGTAGCTTTGCTAAAATCTAGATTTGATATTAAACGCATTCAGTTTCAGACACATGTTAAGGAAATTTTCAATCTAAAGACGGTTCGTGATGGCTCTGCAATTGATTTAAGGAAATGTATGATAAGATTAAATCTCACCTTCGAGCCGGTCGAGGTGAACTTCTTGATAGTTTGCTCATATATCTGGTTAACAACAAGGTCGATGCTGGAACCAGAGCGAAGTGGGAGGAGGAATCTCCTTCGCACGACATACCTACGTGGGAATCTATGGTGGAGTTCCTGGAGAAGAGATGCCGGATAATGGAAGGTATAACTGCAGCCTCGGTAAGCCAGACACCAAGCAAACAGGTGGGTACTAAACATGCGTTCTTCACAGTTCATCCTAATAAACCTTGCACATTTTGCGATGTAAGGGAGCATGCAATTACTTCCTGTCCGCCTTTTTTAAATCTATTTCCAACATTACGTTTAAGAGAAGCCAACGGCTTCAGCTGTGCATAAATTGTCTGAAGCGTGGGCATATTATCAAAAATTGCAAATCTGTCTGTTGCAAGCAGTGCTCATCTAAGCATCATACACTATTACATTTTGATCGCATTGCTTCGCCTGAAGCTGCTGCGGTAATATCAAATTGTTCTAACTTTTCTGCTCTGCCCACAATTCACATGCAGCCCTGGTGTCAACTTCACTCCTGAACTCTCAGCTTGCCACATCAAGCGCAATGCCTGAAGATTTTATTTTTCTCGCTACTGCAATTGTGTTTTTGAAACCAAGAACAGGACACCCAATTCCATTCAGATCAATCCTTGATTCCGCATCACAATTAAATTTGATAACAAATCGTGCCGCTAGTCAGCTACAACTCAAAACAACCAAATCAAAAACCCAAGTGTCTGGAACTGGTGAAAGGGATTTTGTGGCTGACCAAACTGTTGATATTTGTTTTCAGTCTCATGATCGTGGTTATCATACCTCAATCACAGCCGTTGCCATTCCTTCGATCACCGACCATCAATCCAATATCTCTTTAAATGCAACATTTTGGAATATATCTTCAAATATAACTCTTGCCGACCCAACATTCTTCAAATCTCAGCGTGTGGACATTTTGATTGGAGCCGGACTCTTCTTTGATTTGATGTGCGTCGGCCAAATTCGATTGAGCCCAACCTTACCACTCCTTCAGAAAACAAAGTTAGGCTGGATTGTATGTGGTGGAAGACAACCTTCCACTAGTAAAATTGTATCTTTAGCAGTCGTCGATAAACGTGCTTCAGAAAAACGATTCTGATGACCCTTTAGAGCAGCTATTAAGGAGTTTTTGGGAGGTAGAGCATTTTGTTGAGACTGAGCGTAAGGCTACTAATGAAAGCTCTGAGTGCGAATTGCACTTCAAAAACAATGTTACACGTTTAAGTTCTGGCGAGTACTTTGTGCATCTTCCCACAAAACATAGCATTGACCTCCTTGGTGAATCGTATCAGCAAGCATTATTGCGCTTTAAGTCTTTAGAAAGAAAGCTTCTTCGAAACACTGAATTTCGAATTCAATACTCATCATTTATTAAGGAGTACAGAGATTTAAATCACATGTCACTTTCCGACGATTGTTACTTTGGCACTCCAACTTATTTTTTGCCTCATCATTGTGTTTTTAAGTCAGACAGCACAACAACAAAATTGCGAGTCGTGTTTGATGCGTCGGCATCTACTTCCACTGGCTATTCGCTTAACGATTTGCTGATGGCTGGACCTACAATCCAGCCAAATCTTTTCAGTATTCTATTGCGCTTCCGAATCTTTGAGATCGCTCTACCAGGAGATATATGCAAAACTGTGGGCGAATGCAGCATCCTGACAATTTTCTTCAATGCATTTTATGGCGTGAATCTCCAGAGGAAAATATACAAATATATAAGTTAGATACGGACACATACGGTACCAAACCGGCGGCATTTTTGTCTATTCGTACCATGCATCAATTAGCTTATGATGAAAAGCGAGTTCTGCCAATCGGTGCAGAGACAGTTCGCAGAGATTTCTATGTTGATGACCTCATTTCAGGAGGAAATTCTGAAGACGAAGTCGCGGAGACTATGCGTCAAACAACTGAGCTCCTTAATAAAGGAAATTTCAAATTAAGAAAATGGTTTTCCAACAATTCTAATGTTCTAAGCCAAGTTCCAGAAGAAGAAAAAGAAAAATATTTGAGATTTAGTGATGGGAGCGACGTGACCAAAACACTTGGCTTGGTATGGGACCCTGTGGCAGATTATTTCTTGTTTTCATTCATGCCACACTCACTTCCGGGTAAAGTGACAAAACGATCGGTATTGTCCACCATTGCCCGATTTTATGACCCATTAGGCTTGATTGGTCCTGTCATCACTAAGGCCAAAATCTTGCTTCAACAACTATGGAAGGACAAGGTAGACTGGGACGAGAGCTTACCCCAGACACTTTATTCAACTTGGGTAAATTTATTGGAAGAATTTAAAACAGTAGCGAGTTCTAAATTTCGTCGCTTAGTTTCGTTGCCATGCTCCAAGTTGGAAGTTCATGCATTTTGTGATACAAGCCTGTCGGCATATGGTGTGTGCATTTACATTCGATCACAAAATAAGAATGGAATCAATGTAGATATACTTTGTTCGAAATTACGAGTTTCGCCACTTAAAACACTGACAGTCCCAAAACTAAAGTTATCTGCAGCTATGCTCCTATCGGAACTTGTAAGCTCAATTTCAAAATTACGAATTTTTGAATGCGATTTTCACTGTTGGTCAGATTTCATGGTGGTATTATCATGGTTACGAAATGAACCGTCAAATTTCACAGTATTCGTTTCAAATAGGGTGAATAATATTCAAATTCTCACTGTAGGAATGAAATGGCATTTTGTACCAACATCAATGAGTCCTGCAGATATTCTGTGAAGGGGATCCCCACCACGTGAATTGCTGAAATCAAAGCTTTGGAAGCATGGCCCTCCTTTTTTTCAAGGCGATCGAGATACGTGGCCAGATTCCCCAGGTTATGTTAAAGAACTACCCGAGAAGAGCAAGAATATTTTGCTTTCAACATCAAACATGTCGGACTTATCATTAAAATGCAAATTTCTTAACTCCTTTGGAGGATGTTCATCAAGGCACATATTTATTGATTCGAATGGTACAACAAAGGCGCTTCCCAGATTACAAAATACTCAAATCTGGTAGTCGCGTAGCATCATCTAGCAAAATCTGCTCTCTCACCCCATTTTTAGATAACTTTGGTTTAATGCGAGTGAGAGGACGCCTCCAGCATTCAGCTCTGGACTTTGAATTGAAGCATCCAATTATATTGCCCCAAGGGCATCCTGTTACAAATTCGATAATAGAATTCTTTCATCGCAAATTATTGCATGCAGGTACGCAGGCATCATTAGCCGCAATTCGTGTACAATATTGGCCAGTAGGTGGTCTCAAGGCAGTAAGCCACATCATTAATAAGTGTTTCAGGTGCTTGCACGTACGGCCTAGGTTAACGGAGCATATCATGGGAGATTTACCGGAAGAGTAAAGGCAAACAGAGCCTTTCTAGTGACTGGTACGGACTTTTGTGGGCCATTCTACTATCTGTCTGAAGTTCGGAATATACCACCAATAAAATGTTACGTCTGCCTATTTATTTGCTTTCCTACAAAGGCTGTCCACTTGGAACTGGTAAAGGATTTGTCTACTCCAGCATTCTGGGCAGCTCTACGCCGTTTTACATGCACTCGAGGAAAACCGAAAACCATTTGGTCAGAAAACGCAACAAATTTCGTAGGGCGAAAAATGAATTGGTTTCTCTAAAAAGGTTGTTCTTCAATGAGACACACTTAAGGGCAGTTGAATGCCTCAGCGATGGAATTGATTGGAAATGCATACCACCTAGAACTCCACTTTTCGGAGGACTCTGGGAGGCAGCTATTAAAACCGCCAAGTTTCATTTTTATCGAGCTGTCGGTTCAAACATTCTAGATTTCGAAGAGCTCCGCACTCTTGTGTGTCAAATATCCGCAATTGTAAATTCAGGTCCTCTTTGTCCCATTTCAGAAAATCCTGACGATTTAGACGTACTAACTCCTGCCCATTTTCTTATTGGCGGTCCCTTCACCGCTATAATAGAACCGGATGTCACTCCTTTGAATTTCAATCGATTAAATCGTTGGCAACGCGTTTGCTATATGCGGCGAACAATTTTGGAGAAAATGGAGTTCGGAGTACTTAATTTTTCTGCAGCAATGAACCAAATGGCAACACTCTTCAGCAAATCTACAAGTAGGAGCTCCTGTTTTGATAAAGGACGAAAATATTCCACCATTAAAGTGGCAAATGGCAAGAGTAGCGGAAACAATTAAGGGTGATGACAATGTTGTTCGTGTGGCGGTTCTTTGCACATCAAGTGGTATACTCAAACGAGCCGTGACCAAACTATGCTGCCATCCAACAGATCCTGGCAATGTTGAAAGCGTGACCCTTCCAACGGGGGGAGGATGTTCGCAGTAGCACCATATTTAATTATAAATACTCTTATTTTAGTAATATTTACGTCTCTTAATATAACAATGTTTAACTCTCTTAATTTAACTGAACTCTCTCTCTTCTCTTTTAATTCTGATTATGTATATTTGATGTATTAGCATAGCTTGCACTGTACAAATAGAATTCTCCCCAGTTGATCATATAACTTAAGCACACGTAGTTGCAGTGTTTATTATCGGTAGTGTATTTTAAAAATTGAATAAGTCAAGCGGTTGGTAAAAAGGCTTACCATTCCCATAAACAAAGTTAGAGCCACTTAAATCTTTATAAATGTTTCATTTTGGACTCAAAGTTAGCATAACTTTGACCGATATCTCAAATTGACAAGAGGGACGAGTACTCTATTGTCAAAAATTTCAAGGTTTTATAACGCTCTAGTCAAAAGCTACAGAATTTGAATGTTGCAATCTTTGATAGGTGTAGGTTGCACCGTATAGAAGTTAGATCCATTTGAAGTTTTATCACTGTTTCATTTTAAACTCCAAAGTAGCATAGCTATGACCGATATCTCAAATTGGCAAGAGTACTTTATTGTCACAAAATTTCAAGGTTTTATGACACTCCAGTAAAAAGTTACAGCATTTGAATGTTGCAAACTTTGATAGGTGTAGAACGCACCGTATAGAAGTTGGAGATTTTTGAAATTTTATCAGTGTTTCGTTTTAGACTCCAGAGTAGCTTAGCTATGACCGATATCTCAAACTAACAGGAGTAATTTATTGTCACAAAATGTTTAGGTTTTTTGACGCTCCAGTAAAAAGTTACAGCATTTCAATGTTGCAAACTTTGATAGGTGAAGAACGCACCGTATATAAGTTAGAGTCATTTGAAGTTTTATCTATGTTTCATTTTGGACTCAAAGGTAGCATAACTTTTACCGATATCTCAAATTCGCAACAGGAACGAGAGCTTTATTGTTAAAAAAAAATTTAAGATTTTACGACGTTCCTGCAAAAAGTTACAGCATTTGAATGTTGCAAACTTTGATAGGTGTAGAAGGCACCGTATAGAAGTTACAGGGAATTGAAGTTTCATCAGTGTTTCTTTTTGGACTCAAGTGTAACATAGCTAGGACCGATATCTCAAATTGAAAATAGGGACGAGTGCTTTATTGTCACAAAATTTCAAGGTTTTATGACGCTCTAGTAAAATGTTACAGCATTTGAAAGCTGCAAACTTAGAGCCATTTTAAGTTTTATCAGCGTTTCATTTTGGACTCAAGGGTGGCATAGCTATGACCGATATCTCCAATTGACAAGAGGGACGAGTTATTTATAGTCACAAAATTTCAAGGTTTTTTGACGCAACAGTAAAAATTTATATGATTTGAATGTTGCCAACTTTGATAGGTTTATTTCTCACCGTATAGAAGAGCCATTATAAGTTTTATCAGTGTTTCATTTTGGACTGTTGGGTAGCATAGCTATGACTGATATCTCCAATTGGCAAGCGGAACGAAAACTTTATTGTCACAAAATTTCAAGATTTTGTGACGCTCCAGTAATAGCTTACAGTATTTGAATCTTGCAAACTTTGATAGGTGTAGGACACACCGTGGAAAAGTTAGAGCCATTTAAAGTTTTATCAGCGTTTCATTTTGGACTGAAGGGTGGCATAGCTTTGACCGATATCTCAAATTGAAAAGAGGGAGGCGTACTTTGTTATCACAAAATTTCAAGTTTTCATGACGCTCCAGTAAAAAGTTACAGAATATTAATTTTGTAAACTTTGATAGGTGTAGAACGCACCGTATAAAAGTTAGAGGGATTAGAAATTTTATCAGTGTTTTATTTCGAACTCAAAGGTAGGATAGCTATGACTTCTATCTCAAATTGGCAACAGGAACGAGAACTTTATTATCACAAAAATTCAAGATTTTACGACGCTTCTGTAAAAAGTAACAGCATTTGAATGTTACAAACTTTGATAAGAGTAGGACGCACCGTGTAGAAGTTAGAGCCATTTGAAGTTTTATCAGTATTTCATTTAGGACTCAAGAGAAGCATAGCTATGACTGATATATCCAATTGTCAAGAGAAACGAACACTTTATTGTCACAGAGTTTCAAGATTTCATGTCGCTCCAGTAAAAAGTAACAGCATTTGAATGTTGCGAACTTTGATAGTACTAGGGAGCACCGTATAGATGTTAGAGCCATTTGAATATTAATCAGTGTTTCATGTTGGACTCAAAGGTAGCATAATTATGACCGATATCTCAAATTGGCAAGAGTACTTTATTATCATAACGCTCTAGTAAAAAGTTACAGAATTTGAATGTTGTAAACTTTGATAGGAGTAGACGCACCGTATAGAAGTTTGATGTTTTTGAAGTTTTATCATTTTTTCATTTTGGACTTCAGGGTTGCTTAGCTATGACCGATATCTAAAATTAACAGGAGTACTTTATAGTCACAAAATTTTAAGGTTTTATGACGCTCCAATAAAATGTTACAGCATTTGAATGTTGCAAACTTTGATAGTACTAGGGAGCCCCGGATGGATGTTAGAGCCATTTTAAATTTTATCAGAGTTTTATTTTGGACTCAAGGGTAGCATAGCTATGACTGATATCTAAAATTTGCAAGAGGAGCGCGAACTTTATTGTCACAAAAATTGAAGATTTTATGACGCTCCAGTAAAAAGTTACAGCATTTGAATGTTGAAGTAAGAGGGATTTGAAGTTTCATCAGTGTGTCATGTTCCACAAAAGTGTAGCATAGCTATGACCGATATCTCAAATTGACATGAGTGACGAGTAATTTATTGTAAAAAAATGTAAGGTTTTATGACGCTCCAGCAAAAAGTTACATGATTTGAGTGTTGCCAACTTTGATACGGGTATTACTCACCGTATAGAAATTAGATCCATATAACGCTTTATCAGTGTTTCATTTTGGACTCAAAGGTGGCATAGCTATGACCGATATCTCAAATTGACAGGAGGGACGAGGAATTTATTGTCACAAGAATTCAAGATTTTATGACGGTCCAGTAAAAAGTGACAACATTTGATTGTTGTAATCTTTGATAGGTATACGATTCACCGTGGAGAAGTTAGAGCCATTTGAAGCTTTATCAGTGTTTTATTTTGCTCTCAAGAGTAGTATAGCTATGACTGTTGAACTAAATTTAACAGCTGAATTTCAACAACGGTTCTTGTACCGAGTTGATGATAATGTTGACACCAAGCACGTAAACCTTGGTGTCGTTAAAGAAAAACCTAATGTCAACAGCGATGCTTGTACCGAGTTGATGGTTTGTTTGACAACAGGCACATAGACCTTGGTGTCGGATAAGGAAAATCATTCAATGGTAAGTTAAATCGAAAAGACTCACAGCTAACTTTTGACTGACTTTTGGCTGTGCCAATCGTGGGTATTTATTCATTTTTCTCTATATACGAGTATACTCGTATATTACATATAATTTGTCTAGGTCAATTCCGTGACAAGGGCAAAAGCGGAGAGAGTAGCAGCAAAGAATACAGTTACAACAGCAGTAGCAACAAAAGAGGAGTACAGGAAAAGTGCAGGCATTGCGGTTGGAGAAATCACACCAGCGCATACTGCAAGTACAGGAATAAGACGTGTAATAAATGCGGAAGAAGTGTGCATTTAGCTAGCGTCTGTTATGCAGATGTTAATGTGATATGTGAAGAAAATAGTTTAAATAATTTTTAAATTTTTAGTGTCTCTGGTACATCTCGGTCCCCAGCATTTTCTTCATCCACCCCATTTATGGTAGCTGCAGAGGTCAATGGTGTTGAGTTGGACTTCATGTTGGATTCAGGTGCACCGTGCTCACTAGTATCGAAGCTGGATTTTGATAAATATTTCGCACAAGAAAGGATCGAGGTGTGCAACGACAATTTTTTCACCTACAGCGGCAGCGATATTGCAACTTTGGGTGAGTTTAGTGCTAAATTAAGTGTCGCGGTCAGTCGCATACAATTAGGCTAATAGTGAGTGAAACGCAGAGCCCACCAATTTTTGGAAGGGATTTTATGTCAAAATTCGGAATGGGGATAAATGCAGTTATCGGATCAGTTAATATTGTAAATAGTTTTAAAAAAAATTTTTTTTCTGTTTTCAAGGTAGATATACAGGGAGTAAAGTTAAGCTGGAGTTGGAAGAAAAAGCTAAGCCGGTATTTTGCAAGCCTAGATCAGTGCCGTTGGCCTGGAAAGTAAAGGTAGAAGATCAGATTAACGAATTGGTGGCGAAAGGTGTGTTAGTACCGGTCGATAATTCCGATTGGGGTACGCCTTTGGTACCGGTCCTAAAGGCAAATGGAGACTTGCAGATTTGCGGTGACTACAAGTCAACAATAGATAAGAATTTAATGGATGTTAAGTATCCATTGCCAAGAATAGACGAGATATTTGCGTCTGTAAAAGGGCCTTATTTTTCGAAATTGGATTTGTCAAATGCGTACAACCAATTGGAATTAGACGAGTCGTCGCAGCTTTTGTGTGCGTGGAGTACGCATATCGGCATTTTTAAAGTAACTCGATTACCTTTTGGGGTGAAGCTGGCAGCTGCAATATTCCAGAGGACAGTTGAGAATATTTTGCGAGGGATTCCCAGCGTAGTAAATTATTTAGACGATATAGTCATATCTGGGGCGACCTTCGAGGAGGACAAGAGCACATTAGAAAAGGTACTTAGCAGGTTGGAAGAAGTCCGTTTACGATTAAACGAGAGTAAATGCGTTTTCTTTGAAAAAAAAAATTCATACTTATTTTTTTGATATAACTCCAGAAGGGTTATCGAAGAATAGAGAAAGAATCATATCGGTAGTTGAGGCACCTGCCCCTAAGAATGTATCTGAAGTGAGAGCTTTTGTGTGATTGGTTAACTATTACTCTAAGTTCATTCCCAACTTTGCTAATAAAATGGAGCCACTGTATGCGTTGTTACATAAGAATTCAAAATTCAGTTGGACAAAAGCAAGTCAGGAAGCCCATAAAACTTTAAAGAAGGAGATCACATCAGATAGGTTTCTGGCGCCATTTGATCCTAGCCATTCAATAATATTGGAAATGGATGCTTCAAAAGTGGCAGTGGCTGGATCTCTTTCACATGTGTATCCTAACGGCATTGTTAAACCCATTGCTTTTATCTCTCGAGCGCTCACCGCAGCGGAGAGAAATTATAGTGCGCTTAAAAAAGAAGCGTTAGGAATAGTTTTTAGCGTGACTAAGCGTAGGCACTATTTACTGGGTAACAAGTTTGTATTACAGACTGACTATAAGCCACTTCTATAAATTTTTGGGGAAAATAAGGGCTTGCCTGGCAGCAGCCAGAATACAGCGCTGGGCCCTCACTTTGTCAGGGTTCAATTATACAATCCGCCATGTTAAAGGTTCCCACAATTTCACCGACAATTTGTCGCGCTTGCCCCAACAAGCGGTAAGACAGGAGAGCATAGGGAAAAATTATGTGAATTTTATTTACGAAAATAACGCAATGAAGTTAGATTTCAAAGCGATTGCTAAAGAAACATCTCGGGACCCTATTCTGGCGAAGTTAAAAGAAGCTGTTCACAGGGGTGCCGTGCATACTCTGGAAGGGGACGTTTTTAAAGGTTTTAAAGATAAAAAGTCGGAATTATCTGTGGAATACGGATGTGTTTTGTGGGGTTACCGGACACCCCAACGACTTCGAACTAGTGTTCTTTGGGAGCTTCTAAGATCTCACTTGGGTATAGTAAAATCTAAAGATTTAGCTAGATCATACCTATGGTGGCCTAAGATGGATAGTGATATTGAAGCATTGGTTGCGAGGTGTGTTCCTTGTAAAATTATACAAGAAAGCCCAAACAAAAGTAGATTGATCCCTTGGGTGCCACCAGAAACGCCTTGGTCGCGAATTCATATAGATTTTGCCGGGCCCAAGAAAAGTTTTTATTTCTTAATCATTATAGATGCACATTCAAAGTGGGTGGAAGTCTTTAAAACGAAGCAAGTTACCACAATTTTCACAATTTCGGAATTGAGGGAGGTGTTCTGTAAGTTTGGACTGGTATATCGGAAAACGAAGTCAAAGCAACTGAAACCAGCATTGGTCCAAATCATGACATGTCAGCTGTGGAGAATGGTGGTGGCTCAGATGTGCCGGAGACCTCGTTTGCCTTTGGATGTTCTAGCGGTTCGTTGAGCTATTGCGTTGACCGCTAAATCTCCTTCTACCATTTGCAGTTGTTGTTGCTGTTGCTGCGACACTTCCCTCCACAATCATAGCGATCTTGAGTACTTTTTCCATTGTTAGCGATTCGTCCTCTTCGCATAACCTTTCGAATGACCTTCCCTCCAGTCCGGTTACAAATTTACGACGAATTCATTTAGCCGGCTGCCATATTTGCAATCCCTGGCTAACCTCTTTAACTTGGCGTACCATATCGAAACTGCTTCGCTCCTATCGCGTGATGCTGCAAAAAACGGTTTGCGCTCCCTAAACACAATCACCATTTTCGAATAATGTAATTCCAGAAGCGCACACAGCTGGTCATATGTCTTGCTTGCGGGCAAATCAGGGTCACACAAATCCCTTAATAACCCGTAGGCCTCCATACCGATGGCTTTCAATAAAACTGATCGCTTCACTTGGTCGTCTGACACGAAATTTCGATAAAATGGGAGTCCCATACCTCCATCCAGTTCCTCCAGCCGCCAAGATGCGGACGAAATTCGCGAACACTCGTTGTTGTTGCTGTGGTTGCGACCACCACGCTTTCATTTACCGTAGCCATTATAAATTGTTTGTGTATTACACTAATTACTTTTTACTTTGTATTTTTTACGCTCGTCGCCACTGCAATGTAGTCGCTTAGGTGGTTGGTACTGAACTGCTTTATTAAATCACTTTACTTAACACAACACCCTAACCTGTTCTTATACCGTAAAGAGTACTTAAAATGGTATATATATATTAGGTATTATTGAATTTAAAGCATAACCATGAAATGTGCATTATTGACAAATTTGCAAGCTGGGCTTGCAAATTTGTTAATGCTCTTCTGGATCTAGTTCGATGTCGTCATCATGTTCCGAGATTAATGGTGCCAGTGTTAGAAGTTCTCTTTTAAATATGCCTCTTTGTGTTTTTTCGACGCATACTCTTACTAAACCATCGTCATCCTTGTAGACCTTAACAATTCGCCCTAGAGGCCATTGGAGCACTGGTAAGTTATCTTTCTTAACTATTACCATAGTATTTGGCTATATGGTGCTAGTTGGACCCTTCCATTTGTGTCGTTGCTGAAGTTGATGAAGGTACTCGTGTGACCAACGTTTCCAGAACTCGTATTTAAGGTTTGTCACCAATTTCCATCTAGTTTGTAGGGATACCTTGCATTCTGACATGTTCTTATCTATCTGTCAAGTTAACGGTTCGCCTATCAAGAAGTGTCCCGGAGTTAACGCTGTTAGGTCATCTGGATCGGCTGACATTGGGGTAAGCCGTCGAGAATTCAAAATTCCCTCGATCTCAATGACGATGGTTTCGAGTTCTTCGTACGTCAGCAATGCAGTCGATACACTTCGTAGTAGCAAATGCTTGGCGGATTTAACCGCTGCTTCCCATAAGCCTCCAAAATGTGGAGCTCTAAGAGGAATAAATTTGAAGTTTATTCCACGGTCGCTACATGATCTCGTGATATTTTCTCGTGAGGTATTTGAGAAGATGACATCATTTAGCTCCTTCAGATTGTTACTTGCGCCGACAAAATTGGTTGCGTTGTCACAATAGATAGTGTCACACCGTCCGCGGCGAGACGTGAAGCGTTTCAGCGCTCCGATAAATACTTCGGTAGTCAATTCGGTTACAACCTCTAGGTGAACTGCCTTTGTTGCGAAACAGAAAAGACTGCGATGTAAGCCATGTGTGGCTTTTTTCCACGAATTTTGTAGTGCACCCAAAATGGTCCGCAACAATCCATTCCCCTATGGACAAACGGTCGAGCTGGTTGCTGGCAAATTTCCCATCATTTGATTGAATAACTTAGCTTGGATCTGGTTCAGCGCACGCATTTTTGCACAACGTTTCATGCATCATGACGAGATTCATTCTGAAAATAGGGTCGTTGTATGGCAGCAGCTTGTGATGTTTTGCGTCATAGCTCAAGTTAGATGCTTCTAGTCGTCCTCCAACCCTAAGGATACCTTGGTAATCAATAAACGGTGACAAATTACTGATATCGCTAGTGTTATTGGCAGTTGAGTAACGCTCTAAGCTTTTAATGTCATCATAAAAGGCTCTTCTTCAAACACCCTTGACAATCAAAGTCAATGATGCCTCCATATCTTCGGCAGTTGGTGATATTGTTGGGTAGGACACCTTGCTTCTTAAAACTTTCACATAACGAATGACTTACGCTACAATTCTTTGCAGGCGTCGAAATGAGATCATGTGATTGATTTCTTCCCAGAAAGTTGTTGACTCTTTAGAACCGAGTGGTAAGATGCATACACACGAGGCAACCGTTGCTGCAACCAAGGCATGTTGCTTCGACTGTTGCCTCGTGTGTATCTTAGTTGCTCGTTGAAATGAGTGTTGCAGCAACCGTTGCCTGAAATATCAAAATATTTTGATATTTTGTGCTGGTTGCCGCAACGGTTGCCTCGTGTGTATCGTTGTGTACTGCTTTTACTGGCTTAGTTCGTTGAAAACCAGCGTGCTGAGAAGTTGTTTTTGCTTTTCGGGGAGTGAAGCAAAAAGTGAAGACAGTGAATTGTGAAGCAAATAAAAATGGCAACTGGAAATAAATTAAAATTGGTTAAATTTCATCATGTCGTACTATTTTTCGAATGTTCCTTCGTCCATCGTCATATAATTTCATTAATCTTTTGGGTCAATTCTTTCAACAATATATAATTTGAAGATTCTTCTTTCTTTAAATGCCAATTTTTTTACTACATTCTTCTTTTCTTTTCGGTTGCATCTCCTCTTAATCATCTTTATACAGCAGTTTGTCCAAAATAATATTTACATGATAATTCCCTTAGCACATCACTCATTTCGAACATTTGCCTTTCTTCCGCGTATGTCCGCTTGAATACACAGTACACACAGTAATGAAGTTGCTGCAATGGTTGCCCCGTGTGTACTGAACAAGAAAAACAATTTGCATCAACACGCTACTTCGACGGTTGCCGCGTGTGTATGCAGCATTAGAGCTGCACTCGTCTGCCACCTGAGTTCCAAAGCACATTGTTCTCGCGGAGGTTGAAGTGGCCAAATTGTCATAGATCCGTGCAGGAACTTAGGTCCATATAGACAAAACAGGTTATCTACCAATTTAGCTGGTGTCACGCCTCTTGATACCAGGTCTGCGGGATTGTCCTGTTGTGGATTAGTTGCTTGCTGAATAACCAAAATTCGGTTGACTACGAATGTGTGGTAGTGTGCTGATTCTGCTCAGACGAAAAATGCGTTGTAACGCTTTTGAAGAATGAGCTGTCTTGGAGCTTCTGCATCAATTCCACGGCGACCTTTGCAGCGCACAATTCCAGTCTTGGTAATGTTACATGCTTTGTTGGAGCTACTCGTGATTTCGCACATAGGAAGAGAACGATTTTTTGGTTTTAGCAATCTTGTGTTCGCATGTATGATACCGCTCCTTAGGCACGCTCTGATGCGTCAGCAAAAATGTGTACTTGAGGGTCTTCGGTGACTGTGCGACCGAAGACGTGGCGTGGCACGCTGAAGGTTTCTAACTTCTGCAAGTCCTTTTTGAAGGTTAGCCATGTTTTGTGAAGTGGTCCGGAAGTTCTGTATCCCAGTCTATATTAAGTTCCCATAGTTGTTGAAGGAATACTTTTGCTGTGGTCGTAACTGGCGCGACGAGACCAAGGGGTTCAAAAATACGGGAAATATCTGCTAAGGCTTGTAAAGACGGAAAGTACCAGAAATATTTTCCGCATACACCTCCTACAAAGAATACAATAAAAACTATATGCTACCACCAGAGACCGTGTTAACTCCAAAAACAAATAACGATGTCCACCATATTTTATTTAGAGATAACCACCAACAATATTCAAGCATGCAACCATCCCCGATATCATGCAGCTTAAAAAGGTAACCACCTCCCACGCTAAATGCAACAACAAAGACAGCGGATAAGTATAACAAAACATTTACGCACAGACGATCGGACCAATAAACGTACAGGTTGTGAGGAGCTCAGAAACCGAAAGAGTTAGACTGATGACGACGACGGCCTAATAGTACAAAGAACATCAAGAGGGACTAGTACGGCTATAAAGGAAAAAAAGAAACAGCAAGCAAACATTTCTACTGAACACTACAGCGACCGAAGGCGGAGCACAGATGACAACGAGAGCGCACCACACATACGCAAGCCGATCGTAAACACAAAGTAGTAAGCAGGCAGAGTGCAAACCAATCTCTGCAACAACAACAACACTACAGCGACCGAAGGCGGAGCACGGATGACAACGAGAGCGCACCACACATACGCGAGCCGATCGTAAACACAAAGCAGTAAGCAGGCAGAGTGCAAACCAATCTCTGCAACAACAACAACACTACAGCGACCGAAGGCGGAACACAGAGAAACCCGAAAGAGCACCACACACACGCTAGCCGATCGTAAACACAAAGCAGTAAGCAGGCAGGGTGCAAACCAATCTCTGCAACAACAACAACACTACAGCGACCGAAGGCGGAGCACGGATGACAACGAGAGCGCACCATACATACGCGAGCCGATCGTAAACACAAAGAAGTAGAAACCAATATTTTAACAACAACAACAGTACAGCGACCGAAGGCGGAACACGGATGACAACGAGAGCGCACCGATCGTAAACACAGAGCCGTAAGCAGGCGGAGTGTGAACCAATATATTAACAGCAACAACACTATAGCGACCGAAGGCGGAACACGGATGACAACGAGAGCGCACCGATCGTAAACACAGAGTCGTAAGCAAGCGGAGTGTGAACCAATATATTAACTACAACAACAGCAAAGCGACAACTAACAGCAGCGATCAGGCCACACTACTGCAAGCAACAACTATGATGGACAACCAGCAGAAGTTGAAGGTGGCCTAAGGATAACTGGACTACAACAACAACGAGCACTGATCCCATGGCAAGCTTTCGCTATATAAGCGGAGTGAACCAAACAATGAGTCTTTTTGATCCAGCATCGCGCCGTAAGTATACAACGCACCAAGCTCCTAGAGACGCACCAAGCTTCGAAATTAGTTACTTTGACTATTGACAATAAATCAACGAAGACAGAGCCAGGAGTTTATGGTTTTGACCGACTCTCCCTGGGACACATACGCAAAACAGACAGAGCCAGGAGTTTATGGTTTTGACCGACTCTCCCTGGGACACATACGCAACGCAGACAGAGCCAGGAGTTTATGGTTTTAACCGACTCTCCCTGGGACACATACGCAACGCAGACAGAGCCAGGAGTTTACGGTTTTGACCGACTCTCCCTGGGACACTAGTACAAACCACGGATACTACCACGAGCACACAGAGTAGGGTAATAATTAAAAATAATTATATAATTAGTTTAAAAATTTTATAAATAAATAAAACACTTATTAAAACTAAGATTATTGGAATAAATTTCTGTAAGCGACCCTGGAACCCGCTGAGTTTTTACCCCAGCGAAAACGAGTCGTTACAGTGGCCCCCGAGCAGGGACTTTCAAAAGAAATTCAACGTATCAAATTTTAAACAGAAATTCACTTATAGAACTCCTAAGAAATAGATCCACAGAGCGATAAAGAACTGCGTCGATTTACGCAGTCACGCAGAAGAGTGCCGAATTAGCACCAGCTTAAAACACGCACACACCCATTGTTTTCATCATCATCTAAGACGAACACAGCATGGTGAAAACAAGTTGGTTGTACACGCTGCGCAAGGAGGAGCTGGTGATTTTCTCTGTGGAATTCGGCGTAGAAGCTACAGAAACCGTGGAAGATCTCCGTAAGCAACTATCAGAGTTCC
Organism: Clusia tigrina; assembly: GCA_920105625.2. Taxonomy (NCBI): domain Eukaryota; kingdom Metazoa; phylum Arthropoda; class Insecta; order Diptera; family Clusiidae; genus Clusia; species Clusia tigrina. The sequence continues at coordinate 295,473,847 of OV050030.1, read as the reverse complement.
TCACGGAGACAGAATTGACTGAAGAACAACAAAACCACTAAAAAAAAAGCTAAAATCCAGGTACGTCAGGAGTACGTCACCCAAGCTGGCTACGCCCATAGGTACCCGCGATACGCTGAGCGTGGACAGACCAGGCCATATATTCACAGGTGAAATACCAGCGGCATGGGAGGAAGAGTTTCGGAGAACATCACTGCATCGCGCTGTGTCACCAACGGCCATTGACCAGCCACACCAGGCACAGTACGCCGGAGTCATCGATCATGTGAGGAAATGGTCCATTAAATACGACGGTGGCCGCGACCCGCTGGCATTCCTTGAACGAGTGGAGGAGCTCTCGGAAGTATATGGGCTCAACAAGAATATGCTCCCACGTACCATGCCGGAACTGTTAAAAGAACGTGCGCTTCTATGGTATCGCAATAACAATCGTTCCTGGATAGCATGGAATTTATTCCGGAAGGATTTTCTTAAATTCTTCTTGCCTGCCAGATACCTGGAGAAGTTGGAGGATGAGATCGGACAGAGGCGGCAAAAACCACGTGAGAAATTCAAAGAGTATGTGTTGGAGATGCAAAATCTGATGCGGCAAGCGGGGTACACGGAATCACAGAAGCTAGAGCGCATTTTCCGGAATAGCTTGGAAGAGTACCAATGGTACGTGCGCCGGAAGGATTTTGGAACGCTGGAAGAACTAGTGGAGATGGCCGAAGACTTGGAAGGCTTCCGTGGCGACCGGGACCCACACCGAATACCCCCTGTACAATCACGAGTCGAGCGTACGCCACCACGAGAGGTACGGAACCGTCAGGTGACGCTAGAGAACAGAGCGGCACCCATAGATCCCAGAACAGCCTGCAGGCGTTGTGGCCAAAATGGTCATATAGCTCGCCAATGTCGCAACGCGCAGATATTGTTTTGTTGGGAGTGCGGGCGTAGGGAAGTACGGACGATCGAGTGCTGCAAGCAGAGAGAACCACCCAACCGAAGACTACAATCAGGAGCACAGCACAGATCAGAACAGCGGCAACAAACCTCACAATTGGAAAAAGCATTGCACTGTGTCGCGCAACGAATCTGCGCCACCGTTTCCATAGGCACAGAAACCATCACCGCTACACTAGACACAGGGGCAACTAACAGTTTTGTGAGCAGAGCACTGGTACGAAAGCTACGCGCTTCCACCAGCAAATTGGGAAAATCCCATACTAGAGTGCGCATGGCAGACGGCACTAGTAGGACAGTCAGAGAGACGTGTGTGACGAATGTAAGGCATGGAGAGAAGGCATGCAATCTAGAGCTACTGGTCATGCCGGACTCCAGTGATGATCTGCTCCTGGGAATAGACTTCATGACAAGCCTGGGAACAACATTGAAATGGGGTGATCAGGAGATCACATTGGGACCTCATAACAGTTGCGTGCAGCCCCGAGAAATTGCAACGTGCACGACAATTCGTGTTGAGAATCTCCCACATTTCAATGCATCGCAGTCCAAGAAGCACACCACCGTCAGAAATTCTAAGCAACAGACGCACAGCAAAGAATACACATAAAAGCAACGCATTCGAAAGCACACACCACCAGGAACAAATATGACTCATGCAAACGAATTCACCTACCACGGAATATGCCGAGCGAAAGCGGACAAAGTATCCCACAAAAGCATAGAGAGAAGGACTTCCCAGGAATCAACACATGGACCTCGGAAAAAGGACGCGAGCGCAACCAGGAGCAAGAAGGTCGCACACCGAAGGCGACCCACCATCAGAGCAATCAGCGTACATACAAGGTCAGCACCAGTGAGAAATAGCCGAGACATACCATGTAGACACAACGACAGATCACGGGACAACCAGGGTGCAATCGAGTGCAACAACAACAGCAGAAGCGACGACAAGAGAGACAAACGTAACTCCAAAAACCACCACAGCAAACGAATTAAACAATGGAACGGGGCTACATGGAGAACGCCAACAGAGAAACGGATGCCAATCGCAGGCGACTCAGCGATACGATTGAAGTCATACACATCTGACAGTGAAAAACCAGAGAAGACTAAACGTAAGCACACGGGGACACCACCAACACTGAATGCCACACCCGGGGAAGACATCCACTTCCACACCGTAGCCGAACTCAGGAGACCCAAGGCAGATGGCTTACCAGCGACACTAGTGGCAGATACGATAGCCACTCTGAAGGAAAGCCAAGCCAAAAGGAAACGCCTGCGCTTTCAAAGACCATCGTACCGGGTCATAGTGCACCACGGGGAAGCAACATTTCTCCTTCGTCCATAAAGTAGGGAGGACGTGTAAAGACGGAAAGTACCAGAAGTATTTTCCTCATACACCTCCTACAAAGAATACAACAAGAACTATATGCTACCACCAGAGACCGTGTTAACTCCAAAAACAAAGAACGATGTCCACCATATTTTATTTAGAGATAACCACCAACAATATTCAAGCATGCAACCATCCCCGATATCATGCAGCTTAAAAAGGTAACCACCTCCCACGCTAAATACAACAACAAAGACAGCGGATAAGTATAACAAAACATTTACGCACAGACGATCGGACCAATAAACGTACAGGTTGTGAGGAGCTCAGAAACCGAAAGAGTTAGACTGATGACGACGACGGCCTAATAGTACAAAGAACATCAAGAGGGACTAGTACGGCTATAAAGGAAAAAAAGAAACAGCAAGCAAACATTTCTACTGAACACTACAGCGACCGAAGGCGGAGCACAGATGACAACGAGAGCGCACCACACATACGCAAGCCGATCGTAACCACAAAGCAGTAAGCAGGCAGAGTGCAAACCAATCTCTGCAACAACAACAACACTACAGCGACCGAAGGCGGAGCACGGATGACAACGAGAGCGCACCGATCGTAAACACAGAGCCGTAAGCAGGCGGAGTGTGAACCAATATATTAACAACAACAACACTATAGCGACCGAAGGCGGAACACGGATGAAAACGAGAGCGCACCGATCGTAAACACAGAGCCGTAAGCAAGCGGAGTGTGAACCAATATATTAACTACAACAACAGCAAAGCGACAACTAACAGCAGCGATCAGGCCACACTATTGCAAGCAACAACTATGATGGACAACCAGCAGAAGTTGAAGGTGGCCTAAGGACAACTGGACCACAACAACAACGAGCACTGATCCCATGGCAAGCTTTCGCTATATAAGCGGAGTGAACCAAACAATGAGTCTTTTTGATCCAGCATCGCGCCGTAAGTATACAACGCACCAAGCTCCTAGAGACGCACCAAGCTTCGAAATTAGTTACTTTGACTATTGACAATAAATCAACGCAGACAGAGCCAGGAGTTTATGGTTTTGACCGACTCTCCCTGGGACACATACGCAACGCAGACAGAGCCAGGAGTTTATGGTTTTGACCGACTCTCCCTGGGACACATACGCAACGCAGACAGAGCCAGGAGTTTACGGTTTTGACCGACTCTCCCTGGGACACTAGTACAAACCACGGACACTACCACGAGCACACAGAGTAGGGTAATAATTAAAAATAATTATATAATTAGTTTAAAAATTTTATAAATAAATAAAACACTTATTAAAACTAAGATTATTGGAATAAATTTCTGTAAGCGACCCTGGAACCCGCTGAGTTTTTACCCCAGCGAAAACGAGTCGTTACAGGCTGAACGTTTTGTTATCCTACCGGATTCTACTTCACCAACCTTGAACTTAAAGTCATAATTAGAAGGGCTGAAGATCAATCCCATTGTTTTGATGTTGTCATCCAGTATGTCACCGAATTCCATATTTACTTCACGGTCCGTGACTGGAATTTTTTTTCTAGTAACCTTGGGTGATTCGCGCACCATTTCCGTAAATTGAAACCCGCGGAACTAAGCATGAGTCGAAGTTGCCGCTGTATTTCACATGCAGAGGAGAGATGATCAGATCCGCTCAACACATCATCGACATAAAAATTGGATTTTACGACTTCTGTTCCTAGTTGGTATTTGTTGGTTTGATCGTCAGCCAGGGCCTGAAGTGTGCAGATAGCCAAATACGGTGCAGACGTTGTACCGTAGGTGACGGTCGTGAGCTGATAACACTTCATGGGATGTGAGGGATCATCTCTCCACCAGATAAGTTGGTACTTTTGATCGTCTTTGTAGATACATCCTTTGAATGTCAGCTGTAAATACAAATCGTGGGAGCCGGAAATGCAACAGAATAGTGAACACATCTTCCTGGATAGTTGGTCCTGTTGCCAGAAGATTGTTTAAAGAAACATTGGTTGATGTTTTGGCTGAAGCATCGAATATAGCTCTTAGCTTTGTCGTTGAGATGTCTGGCTTCAAAACGGCTTGATATGGAAGCAAGTAGTGGGGACTCTTGATACTAGTTATGTCAATCTCTTCCATATGACCAAGCTTCTCGTATTCTCGCATGAAGGCTACATATTGGGCCTTGAATTCTGGAATTTGTATCATTTTTCGTTCAATTGTCATGAACCGTTGCAGAGCTAACTTCTGCGATTCTCCCAGTTGGTTTGGAGTGGTTTGGAACGGCAATTTCACCATGAAGCGCCCGTTATTATCACGCTGATAATTTTGCAGAAAATGTGTTGTTGAGGGAACCATTCTCCTGACCAGTGTGGACTGCACATGTTGCTGTCTTTGTTGCACTTTGGCCAATTTTTCCACTTGTCTCGCTGAGTGACGCATCTTCGGTGCAGATGCCACAAGTGGTAGTTGTGATGGGTGAATCTTGTTTGGTGTATTAACCGCCAATTACCCAGCCGAAAAGGGTATTTTGAAGCACAGATCGTCCATCTCCTAGTGATATTTGTCCAATGTACAATGTCGAGTAGAAGAGCCCTGCTCCAAGGAGTAAATCGATGCCTCTGGATTCATAGAAATTGGGGTCAGCTAATTGAAGGTTGCTCGAGATTTTCCAAATGCATATGTTGATGCTGCTTGATGGTTGCTTGGAAATAATCTCTGGCAAAATGTGAGCTTCAATTCACTTGGTGAAGTCAGTCGTCCTTGATTGGAGCTGCAATTTGACCAGTTCAACGATGCGACTTTGTGTTTGACCGATGCCTTCTATACCGATAATGCACTGATTTTTTTTTCTCCGATTTTGTTCGCAAGCCGCCTTGTTATGAAGTTAGCTTGTGAACCGTTGTCTTGTGTACTCGGCAATGAATTTGTTGTCCCCACTTATCAATTATAGTCACACATATCGTGCTGAGCAATACCGAACCGCCGTAAGTGAGACCGGGACATTTTGCGTTGTTTTAGGAGGCTGATTGAAGCTGTAGGATACCTCCATCGATTGTGATCCTCCCAAATGAAGCAATGTGTTATGTTTTTTATGGCACTTTGTGCAGTTGCCTGACACACAAGATTTGGCATCGTGCCCACCTTTCAGGCAGTTTACACAGTATTTTGCTTTTTGGACTGTGTTGAACCACTGACTTGGTGTCATCTTGAGAAAATCTTGACATTGGAATAGCGCATGATGTTGGTTGTATGTGATGCATGCTGGACCTGTTGGCACTGAGACACATAACGCCTGATAGGTCCTTGGTCGCCCTTGTTCTGCCGCATCCTTGTTGAGTCTTCCTCCTAAAGCTTCCAATGATAGGAATTTAATTTCATGGAATGTCAGGAATTCGTTTACAGATGGTATCTCATTCGGTTGTTTTAAGGATTGCTCCCATAATGCGTGAGTGGTTTTGTGTAGTTTTTGGGTTAATATTTACAGCAGAATGGAGTCCCAACTGTCGGTTCTCACTCCTAGACTTGTAGAGTCATGATGCACTCCTTGGTAGTGTCGTGGGGGAACTTAATCGCTGATGCCTGATCGTTGTTTATTGTCGGTTGGGAGAGCAGTCTGCTTAACGTTGCGTTTATCAGCAGCCGAGGGTTTTCATATCGATCCTTGACCACCGCCCATGCGGCCTCGTAATCATTTGCCGATGCTGTGAAGTGCCGAATTAGTCCTTCCGCCTGACCGGATAAACTGGACTTCAAGAACCACATCTTTTGGCAAGCTGGAATTGGTTGTTTGTCGACCAACTCCATAAATAGATCGTGGAAATGCCTCCACTGGTGGTAGCTGCCACCTTGGGTAGTTTCACCTTGGGTAGTTTCAGACCTGATGTCGTCATATTGGCTGTTTGCCTATTGACTGCTGTTAGAGAGGCTTGCATAATTGTTGCCGCTGCTTCTTGCGCGATATCTTGAAGCTGCAAAATCTGTGCAGTGATTGCTTGCTCAATCTGGGCAAAACCCTCGTAGTAGTATGAGCTGGGCTCATCAGATATCCAGATTCTTTGGTGCAGGTCCTGGGCAGTTTTCCAATGCGTTTCTACTGTCTTCGCCTGCATTGCATATTTGTTGTGTCACACTATTAAGCACTTGGCTAAGTAGTTTGCTAGCTGTGTCTATTGACATCTTTTGTTTGTCAATTAGTGAGCATAGCTGAATTAACGGACTTCTGAGGGCCGCTATCACGGTGCTTGATTCGCTTTGTCTAGTGGCTGGCTGCGGCGACCGTATTGTTTTGAGTACCTCCGGTGCAGCCTTTGAGGTTGATGCTGCCTGGAGACGTTTGATGGCCTGTACTGCTCTGTCCATCTCATCGCGTGCTTCTCGGCATTTCGTGCGAATTGCAGTGTGTATATCCTTCACAAAATACGGGTGGTCGACTTCCTTGCCATGTTGGTTGCGGATGGTATTGTCGAGTTTGTCAAACTGTACCCACAATTCATCCAGCTCCTTGGCTTATGCTGTTGTTCTGCGATCTTGTGGCGCCTTCTTCTAGTTGGCTATAGCTTTTTGTAAAGCCAGTGCAAATTAATCTTGCCTCAATGATAGTTCATCCATCCCCATGATGATATATCGTGTTTTTCAATGCTATGTGCAGGATTCGTTGTTGTCGTCTGCTGGTTACCGGCTAATGCTGACTTGATTGTTGTCGTCTGTTGGTTACAGGACACTTGATAGCTTGATGATAAACCTGTCATAAAATCTGAAGTCTTCTGCAGGTTGCTAGCTTTGGACTTGATTGTTGAATGTGGATACTTCGATGGTAGCTGTTTGCTGCCTACTGAAGGATGTTTCAATGGTCAGTGGATCGTTGGATATTGGCACTTGAACCAGTTATCTTTTTCTTCTGATACTCAGAAGGTTGCAAACATCGGGGTCACCAAAATGTTAAACTAAATTGAACAGCTGAATTTCAACAACGGTTCTTGTACCGAGTTGATGATAATGTTGACACCAGGCACGTAAACCTTGGTGTCTGTTGCATTCTAAGCGAAGTCAACAACCGCTGCAATGCACGCCCTTGACTGCGGCCAACGACAGCGCAAATCGCTTACACCGAACTTTCACGTGCATCAGCACTTTGTGCACATTAATTGTAGTTTTTTTGCATTACCTTCTTATTACTTGTTTATGTTTTATTTTATATGTAAAATATCTAAGTAAGCAATAATGGTTCAATTGTAATAGTATAAATGAAGTGAAATTATTAAATATATATCAGTTCTTTGAAACTTATCAACGAGTGTTTTATTGAATTGGTCATTCCGGAGGTCTGGTTATATGCACTAGTACCTTCACTCAACAATATTCTTGGTTTTGTAGCTAGGCTACCGTCCACACAAATATCGAAGATCTGGCTATAAGCACCAGTATCTTCATTCAATATTAGTCTTGGTTTTGCACCTTGTCTATTTCATAATCCTAAAACAAGGGTCTGGTGTATCTACCAGGACCCAGCAAAAGTAAGGTGGAATAAAAGAATTCCCACTCTTAACATTGGTGACCCCGACGTGACCCTGTGCCTGATCAAAATCATCGTATAAGCTTAACATGGAGACTCTTGCGAAACCCCAGGAGCGGATTAGGCAGCAGATCGCTTCGCTCATGAGCAACTTCAAAAAGGACTCCGAACAGCGTAAAACGATCATCTATTACGAGGAGCCTTGCCAGGGATTCCACTTGACCATGCATATTTTCAAAACGATTATTATGCCAAAATTGCAGCTATTTCAGCAACATATCTGGATATGTTTGAGAGACGCCTCGCTCACTCAACACCCAGAAACTTGAGGAGAATTTAGATAGTCCTCCTGCGGCCACAACAAATAATCAAGGTCCTACTGGACACACGGCATATTCAGCAGATACCAAACCGCAGCAAGACTCATCAACCAATCGTCGACTAAGCGAGTCTACGCAGTTAATTCGACGCCAAGCGATAAGGACACTACGGCGGCAACTAAATTCAATTATGGCCGAAACGGATCGACGCTCGAAACAGTTCCTTTCATTCAAGGCAACATACTACAACATTGGAACCATATCGAAGACATCAACAATCAGCTATGGGAATTGGAGGCTGATCATACTCTTGTGGGTTATGATACACAACAATATATAACCCTGGAAGAAGAAGTACAGTCCGTACTGGTGCTATTAATTGAATGGGACGCAGAAGTTACATCAACACCGGTAGCAAACAATTCCTTAAATCTGCCCAAGATAACCTTGCCTAAATTCGATGGCAATTATTTGAATAGGAGACAATTTGATGACCTCTTTAATGAAATGATCCATGAACAGAAGATACGAACTGCCAGAAATTGTTCGACATAAAGTCCAACTTAGTAGGAGAAGCCGAGCGCTACAATAAAAACACCTCCCAGCCACAGAAGAAAACTACTTGACAGCTTGGAGCATTCTAAAGGGCCGCTGTGAGAATACTAGGCTGCTGGTAAATGCACTGCTAAGTAAACTTGTCAACCAACCCAATGTTGTAGCAGAAGGAGCCGACAGTTTAAAGCGTTTCCATGACACAACCCAAGAATGTGTATTGGGATTACAAAACATCGGAATTGACATTGGCACCTGGGATCCAATTCTATTGTTCATATGTATAAGGAAGTTGGACAAGGCTTTACACACACTGTATGAACAATCGCTAGCTAAGCAACGGGAACTCCAATTATTCAAGGATTTCCTAAGCTTCCTTCAATCCCGCTTCCAAGCTCTAGAGGCTTTAGGAGGCAAATCAATCAGCAAAGCAAGTACACTACTTGCAACAAATACCGTCAATTGTCCGCTTTGTAACCATTCTCTCTACGCATGTAAGGACTTTGGCAAGTTGAACCCTGACAAGCGGCTGCAACTAGTGAAACGTCATAATCTCTGCATCAACTGTCTGAAATCAGGGCACCCGCTCTCGAACTGCGTTTCAAGTGGATGCCGGAAGTGCTCCAAAAAGCATAATACTAAGCTACACTTTGAAGGAGCCATAACCCAACCCTCTCCAGCTTCAAATAGTAACAATTCAAGAAATCAACCTGGACATACGAAAGATAAGACGTCAACTGCAAGTATCGACCAACACAGCGTATTAGCTACTCATGCTATTGTACGCACTAAGTATGTCGCACTGGGTACAGCAGTAGTGAAATTAATCGACCACTCAGGAGCCACTATCGAATGCCGAGCCTTGCTAGATTCAGGCTCCCGGCTAAATCTCATCACTGTGAAGCTAGCTAATAGACTAGGATTCAAAGGAAAGGCGGAGTTGTTAAGAATAAAGAGCATTGGGCACGCCAATCAACAGTCACAAAGGCGTGTCAACACAAAAATAGCATCCCGAATATGTAATTTCTCGGCCAATTTCGAAGCCTTTCTCCTACCACAGATAACTGTACCACAACCATCGACGGACATAGATACCACCAGCTGGGAAATACCACACAATATTAAGTTGGCAGACCCAGCATTCAACACTCCAGGTCCTATTGACATTCTGTTGGGAGCAGATTTGTTTGTTGTCAAATTCGTTTGGGAAAGGGTTTGCCAACATTACAAAACACCGTTTTTGGATGGATTGTGGTGGGCAAAATCGACAACCACTACCTCGATGAACTAACATGCGGAGTGCTGACCAATACAGAATTCGACCTACAAAAATTTTGGATACTAGAGGAAGTAGACGCCAAGGTTCCCACACAAACACAGGAGGAAAGGATGTGCGAAGAGCACTTCAGCCAAACAGTGAAAAGAAATGCACTTGGAAGATTTGTCGTACAACTGCCTTTCAAACAAAAACCTGAAAGATTAGGACATTCTAAAGATCTGGCATTGAGGAGATTCACGTCATTGGAACGCAAGCTCACCAAAGATCCCACATTGAAAGGAATGAATGCTGACTTTATGGCCGAATATCATCAACTTGGCCATATGAGTCTCATTAAAGAAGAAGAGATAAAATCCCCATCATACTTCCTACCACATCATGGTATCCTTAAGCCATCAAGCACAACCACCAAATTGAGAGTTGTTTTTGACGAATCAGCGAAGTCATCAACGAACCTTGCACTAAATGACGTGCTAGCTACTGGTCCAACAATTCAAGACGATCTATTCACCATATTACTGCGCTTTCGGTTGCCTAGATTCGTTTTTACCGCAGATAAAGAAAAGATGTACCGTCAGATCCTAATCAACGACCAAGATCGAAATCTTCAATTAATTGCTTGGAGAACTGAACCTACTTTACCAATTCAGTTCTATAAATTAAATACAGTAACATATGGAACAACATCAGCACCTTATTTAGTTACAAAATGCTTGCAACAACTCGCCAAAGATGAAAGGATCAACCATCCTCAAAGGGATTTCTATGTGGATGATGTAATGACAGGATGAAATAGCCTAACAGAAGCCATTTTTGCTCAAGCTCAACTCCAGCAACTACTCACGAAAGGTGGCTTCAAACTGAGAAAATGGTGCGCCAATCATCACAAACTGCTGCAGGAGATACCAATGGCAGATCGAGCAATGCAGTTTGACTTCGATATAGACTCCGACGACCACATTAAAACACTAGGATTGTCATGGATTCCAGTAAATGATAGTCTCCGGGTCAAAACAAATTGTTCCGATACAACAAGGATTACTAAAAGGATTGTATCCTCGGATATTTCGCGTCTTTTTGATCCCATTCGGTTTATGGGACCAGTAGTCGTATGGGCAAAACTATTTCTGCAGCAACTTTGGACATTAAAGCTAGATTGGGATGCAGCATTACCAATGGACCTACACACACGATGGCTCCGTTTTCGAGATGAACTAACTGAATTGGACAAAATTGATGTACAAAGACATGCCTTTGGGAAGCACGTCCCGAAATTTGTTCAGATACATGCCTTCGCTGATGCTGCTGAACGGGCGTACGGCGGTGCAGTTTACATTCGTTCAGTTACCGAGGACAACGTAGTACTTGTACGACTACTTTGCGCCAAATCCAAGGTTGCACCAGTCAAGTCTACTACAATTCCAAGACTAGAACCTTGTGCGGCTATGTTAACGGCTGAGCTAGTAAATCGAGTAAAAAAAGAACAACAATTGCGAGAGACTCCTACGTTCTTCTGGTCAGACTCTGAAATTGTACTAGCATGGATCAATTCCACATCGTCATCGTATCAAACCTTCGTTGCCAACCGTATAGCAACCATACAAAATCTCAGCTTACCTCAACAATGGCGACACGGCAGATCGAAATAAAATCCAGCCGATATTCTATCACGTGGAATTACTCCATCAAAATTGAAGAACTGCACGTTATGGTTCTATGGTCCCTTATTTCTTAATAGCTCATAAGAAACATGGTCTGTGCCATACAAACCTGAAACTGACTGCATTGAAGAACGAAAAAGAACGGTTACAGTGATCGTGGCCCAATCATGCGGAGACCACTTCATAAACAACATCAACCATAGGAACTCATTTCCTAAACTCCAAAGGATCACAGCCTATGTAGCACGCTTTATTCAACACAGTCGCAATCCTAATCACAAGAAGGGTTCCTCATTAACCTGCGAAGACCTCGAAGAGGGATTGCGCATCATAAATAGAGCCATGCAGCAAGGTGAATTTGCAACAAAGTGGAAGCATCTGAAATCCTTCAAAGAACTTCACAAATCCAGTGATCTTTTAAGTGTATCACCATTTCTCGACGAAAACAACATAATTCGAGTAGGTGACCGACTGGAACCCTCATCCCTTTCATACGATAAGAAAACACCCGATGTAACTACCCTCATCTCATCCATTCACGAAAGTTTTGATGGAGGACATATGGTTCAATTGTAATAGTATAAATTAAGTGAAATTATTAAATATGTATCAGTTCTTTGAAACCTATCAACGAGTGTTTTATTGAATTGGTCATTCCGGAGGTCTGGTTATATGCACTAGTACCTTCACTCAACAATAGTCTTAGTTTTGTAGCTAGGCTACCGTCCACACAAATATCGAAGATCTGGTTATAAGCACCAGTATCTTCATTCAATATTAGTCTTGGTTTTGCACCTTGTCTATTTCATAATCCTAAAACAAGGGTCTGGTGTATCTACCAGGACCCAGCAAAAGTAAGGTGGAATAAAAGAGTTCCCACTCTTAACAGTGTCGTTAAAGAAAAACCTAATGTCAACAGCGATGCTTGTACCGAGTTGATGGTGGGTTTGACAACAGGCACATAAATCTTGGTGTCGGAGAAGGAGAATCAATCAATGCTAAGTTAAAATGAAAATACTCACAGTTAACTCTTACTGATTGCCTGGCTTTTAGCTGTGCCAATCGTGGGTATTTATTCATTTTTCTCTATATACGAGTATATATTACATATAATTTGCCTATACATATATTAGGTATTAATGAATTTAAAGCATAACCATGAAATGTGCATTATTGACAAATTTGCAAGCTGCCCTTGACTTGAGTTCTTCCGAGTATTGCACTTGATATCATGTTTCATCTAGTGCAATACCTACGCTGATGTAGTTTATATTGAAGTTTATGTCAACAATGCTAATTCCATCGTTAAGCTGACAAGGTTTGCTTAACACAATCCTAATTGTATGCAAAAGAAGATGTTATGCATTAAAAGCTTTAATATTAAATACCTCCCAATGATGTTTGCACATCAACTGTTAATGCAATTTACAATAACCGATATCTCAAATTGGCAAGAGGGACGAGTACTTTGTTGTCTGAAAATTTCAAGGTTTTATGACGCTCCAGTAAAAAGTTACAGCATCTGAATATTGCAAACTTTGATAGGTGTCAGACGTATAAGTTAACACACCTAACACGTGCAGTCGCTTCTATGACAAAATGCTAACGATTGGTCCGCTCCCACGCTGACGATCAGTTTAGCAAAACGTACGTGATAATTACAATACAACAACAAGAGCACCAGCGACAGCAATAGCAAGAACTACTATAACAGCAAAAAGAATTGCAACGGCGGGAACAGTAACTGTGGCAAATACAAAAACAACAACGACATTCAAAAAACGCTGCAACCGCAAATAATAATTAATTATTAAACCAGTTATTCATAATAAAAGTGTACAATACAACAACAAGAGCACCAGCGACAGCAATAGCAAGAACTACTATAACAGCAAAAAGAATTGCAACGGCGGGAACAGTAACTGTGGCAAATACAAAAACAACAACGACATTCAAAAAACGCTGCAACAGCAAAGAATAATTAGAAGTCTAAGCAAATGTATTTTTTGAAGTTAGTTTTAAGTTAGTTCTGAATTAAGCTCGGTAGTGTTAAGTACATAAAATAAAAATAAAGAAATTAAAATAAATCATCAGAAATTGTATTAATTGGCGCCCAACGTGGGGCTCGAACCCAACCATCATAAGAAAGGATAAATGGAAGGATAACCCTCATAAGAAAGGATTTCCAAGGAATAAGGAGAAGAATATGCTGAAAATTAATATTATTATGTAAGACATAGTGCAAGTTTATAAAGTATATTAGAAGATTTTTGAAATAATTTTGAGGAAGTTTGTAAAGTAAAATTAGACCTAAGAGCGATTCAGAAGAAATTGTAATAGATAGGAAACAGTTAAGGTGAAAAATTAAGAAAAAGTGTGCAAAAGAAATAGTTGTAACAATAAAAAATAATTAAAGAAAACTCTTGTTAAAAGAATAATTGCTACAAGTAAGAAATAGTAAAAGTGAAATAAGCTCGAAAATGAACGAAACGCAACTGAGAGAAGTGTTTGAGCTATTTGCAGACAAAGTAACGCAAAAACTGCAGGGGAATTTAGACCAATTAGCAGGAAGGATAAGCGAACTAGAAATTCCGAGACAAGCTAGGGAATATGAAGCCATTTATATAGAGAGTGGGGTGTTATGTGATGAACCTTTGGATATTGTTAAAACTCTACCTGAATTTAGCGGAGATGAGACAAAATATGTGTCTTGGCGGCAGGCAGCATTTGCAGCCTATAAATTATTTGAGCCATACGTAGGCAGTTCAAAGCATTACCAAGCTGTGGCTATCATAAGAAACAAAATCACTGGTCGTGCAGATGCCACATTAGCATCGTTTAATACAGTTTTAAATTTTGAGGCAATCATAGCGAGATTAGATTTTTCCCGATTTACCTGGTTGAACAGGAATTGTCAACCTTAAGACAGGGACGTTCAAGTATTATAAAATTTTATGAAGAAGTTGAAAGAAAAGTAACACTTATAATAAACAAAGTGGCCATGATGAATGAGGGAAATATGAGTTTGATCAATTCTTTGAATGACAAATATAGAAGCGACGCGCTTAGAGTATTTATATCAGGTTTGAACAACAAACCCTTATGTGACATACTATTTTCGTCAAAACCAAATAACCTTCCTAGCGCATTGGCGCTGGTCGTGCAGATGCCACATTAGCATCGTTTAATACAGTTTTAAATTTTGAGGCAATCATAGCGAGATTAGATTTTTCCCGATTTACCTGGTTGAACAGGAATTGTCAACCTTAAGACAGGGACGTTCAAGTATTATAAAATTTTATGAAGAAGTTGAAAGAAAAGTAACACTTATAATAAACAAAGTGGCCATGATGAATGAGGGAAATATGAGTTTGATCAATTCTTTGAATGACAAACATAGAAGCGACGCGCTTAGAGTATTTATATCAGGTTTGAACAAAAACCCTTATGTGACATACTATTTTCGTCAAAACCAAATAACCTTCCTAGCGCATTGGCGCTTGCGCAAGAACTTGTTGCAAATAATTCACGATTCGCATTTGCTAATACTTTTCATAATAATGATTTTAGACCAGCTAGATTTAATTTTACACCAGACTATAGAAACCCTAGCAATAATATGCGACAAGAAACAAACAGGGATCGAGACCCAATTCCGATGGAAATCGATCCGAGTACCTCACGCTTTGTCACAAGAACACAAAATAACTTTATTAATCGAAATACCATAATGCCAAACCATGAAAATAATAATAATAATAATAATAATAACCGACAATATACCGAAAGGAAACATTTCCTTTACAACAATACAGAGAAAAGGCATACTAACAGTGCACAACAGGTACCGTATAAACAACAACGAATAAATTATACCGAGACAGACGAGTGTAATTTTTTAGAAATGGGTCGCAGTTGCCATACGTAGAGAGATATCTAAATGGCAAACTGCTTAAATTCCTTTTAGATACAGGTACGGCTAAGAATTATATTAAAAAGGGAGTAATTTTAAAGGGGGTTAAGAAGCTCGAACACCCATTTATTTTAAAGACAGTTAATAGTAAATTGATCATAGATCAAAAATGTCTAGTAAATGTGTGTAATGAGTATTCATATTTTTATTTATTGCCTGAACTCCAATCGTTCGATGGAATAATAGGATACGACTTTATTAAACAGATAGGGGGAACTATTGATGCAAAAAAAGAACTATTCGCTTTTAATGGTGGCATAGAACCACTTAAATTCAAGAGTTGTGCTGAAATTAATCAATTAGAATTGTCACATTGCCTGCCTTCATGCGTAAAGGCACGGTTCTACGAAATTGTAAACGTACTCAGGGAGGTTTTTGCTAATCCAAATGTTAAATTGTCGTACAACACAAATGTGATTGCTACTATAAATACCATATCAAATGACCCGATTTATAGCAAAAGCTACCCATATCCAATGGCTGTCAATGAATTTGTCAATAAAGAAATCAAAAATTTGTTGAAGGACGGAATTATACGACCATCTAAATCAGCGTATAATAACCCAGTATGGGTTGTAGACAAGAAGGGTATCGACGACAATGGACAAAAAAAGAAGAGACTAGTTATTGACTTTAGAAAATTAAATAGTATCACTAATAATGACAAGTATCCAATACCGGATACTTCAGTTATACTCTCCAACCTGGGTAAAGCAAAATATTTTACCACCCTGGACCTCAAATCGGGATTTCACCAGATATTGTTGCACGAAAGAGATATAAAAAAAAACAGCTTTTAGTATCAATAACGGTAAATATGAATTTTGCCGGATGCCCTTTGGTCTAAAAAATGCGCCAAGCATTTTTCAGAGGACTATAGACGACATTCTGAGGACCGAAATTGGAAGAACATGCCACGTATACGTGGATGATATAATAGTTTTTTCGCAAAATGAAAGTGACCATTTAAAGCACATCGAGGACATTTTAGTACTGCTTAATAAGGCAAATATGAAAGTAAACCTAGAGAAGTCGACATTTTTTAGAGAAGATGTAGAGTTTTTAGGATTTGTAGTTTCTAGAGAGGGATTAAAAACCGCACCTGAAAAGGTAAAAGCTATACTTGAATACAAGGAACCTAAAACCGTTCGTAGCCTTCGTGCGTTTTTGGGTCTATCAAGTTATTACAGGAGATTCATTAGAGGATATGCTGACATAGCAAAGCCACTCACTACCTATTTAAGTGGGGAAAACGGCAACGTCAGTGCAAATCAATCCAGAAAAATAGCAGTACAATTAGACGAGGAAGGGCGTAAAGCTTTTGAAAAATTGAAACAGATTTTAGTATCAGAAGATGTTGTACTGTTATACCCGGACTTTACGAAACCATTTGACCTAACGACGGACGCATCCTCAACAGCTATTGGTGCAGTTCTCTCACAGAATAATAGGCCTGTCACATTCGTGTCTAGGACACTATCAAAAACAGAAATGAATTATGCAGTTAATGAGAGAGAATTATTAGCCATAGTGTGGGCAATAAAAAACTTAAGGAATTTTTTATATGGTTGCAAGGGACTGAATATCTACACAGATCATCAACCTCTTATTTTTTCAATGTCGGACAAAAATCCTAACGCCAAGATTAAGCGATGGAGGGCTTTCATAGAAGAATTTGCCCCAAAATTTTTTTATAAACCAGGGAGTCTGAATGTTGTGGCAGACGCCCTATCGAGACAATACGTAAATCACCTTTCTGAGTCTGGCTCTCATTCAGAGATGTCTCTAACAGATACAATTAAAATGGTTCAAACATGTTTAAATGGTTTCAGAAACCAGATTATAATTCACAAACAGGACGGTAACTCAACGAAAAAAAAGATTATGTTTAAGAAATATATTCGACATGAGATAAATTTCACAGACGGGCAGAACCTTATTCAGTTACTAAAGGAAACGATTAATCCCAATGTAGTTAATGCAATTTACTGTGAAGAGGAATATTTTGGACAGGTGCAACAGACATTATTAAAGAACTTTATGGGTGTTAAATTTTTATATACTCGTAAAATCGTAATCGACGTAGTCAACAAAGATGATCAGGAGGAAATTTTGATCACAGAACATAATAGGGCACATAGGAATGTCAAAGAGAATTATAAGGAAATTACTAAAGATTATTTTTTCCCAAACATAAGAAAACGATTAAATGAGTTAATAAAATCGTGCAAAACGTGCTTAGTCTCTAAGTACAATAGGAAACCAGAAAACCACATAATCGGGAAAACTCCAATTCCAACTTACCCAGGAGAAATCTTACATATAGATATTTATTCAACGACGAAAATTTCATTCTTAACATGCATCGACAAATTTTCGAAATTCGCGATCGTAAAAAAATTAGAAACAAGAACAATTCCTGATATAAAAGTAGGCATAATGGAAATACTCAATATATTTCCGAAGACAAAAATTATCGTATGCGACAATGAACCCGCGTTAAAATCAGAATCAATTAAAAGTTATATCAGAAACAACCATAATATAGAACAGCATGAAGTCCCGCCATACCACAGTAAATCAAACGGTCAAATAGAGCGCTTTCATAGTACATTCACAGAAATAGGCAGGTGTATTAAGAACGAAAAAAATTCAAGTAATGTCGTAGAAACTATTTTGTCAGCAACAATAAAATATAATAATTCAATCCATTCAGTAATAGACTGTAAGCCAATAGATGTAATTTATGGAATGGGAACATCGAACAAAGATATTGAGGAGAAACTGAAAATAAGACAGACTAGGGATTTAACATTTCATAATAAAAATACGAAATACAAAACATATAAGGCAGGAGATATTGTATATGTTAAAGTTAATAAAAGGCTAGGAAATAAGTTGTCAGATATTTATAGGGAAAAAGTAGTTGAGGAAGATTTAGGTACTATTGTTAAAATAGATGGAAAACACATTCATAAAAACAATATTCGATAATTTCAGGATATGTCTCACTATCACTGCAGCAAGGATTATAGACTATTCGGGTTCCTTCTATATACCAATAGAGGATGGAGAAATAGCAGTTTATAGCGTCACAAAGTATTTGATACACAAAACAGATTTAATGAAGTTTACCAAAATGGCATATGAAAATCTAAAAATTGCAGAAGGCCTCTCATATGCGGAGCTACAGAAAACAATAGAAATAGATTCAGAACAAATAATTAGGTTAGTTAACATGCTAACTCTACACCACAGGCATGCACGAAGCATAAATTTATTAGGATCAGCTCTTAAATTCGTCGCCGGTACACCAGATTTTTATGATTTTAATGAAGTCAAGATAAAAACCGAAGCTTTGATCGAATCGAATAACGATCAGTTAATCATAAACGCAGAAATTGTAAACAAAATTAATCAGCTAACGAAAGGAATTAATGAATTAAAACATGAGAACTCAGTATCAAAGGAGGACAACATTTTCGAGTTGATTTCACATAGAAACAATATTATTATATTGGAATTACATAATATAGTATATTCAGTAATGTTAGCGAGAATGAATATTGTAAACCCTTTATTATTAAGTAATAATGAACTATTAGACATAGATTCAAGTATTAAAAATAAGATTAGTGTAGCCACAATATTAAGTAATTCTAAAGTTAAGGTAGTGCAGAATAATGAAACAATATTCTTTATAATACAATACCCTGTAATAGAAGAATTTTACCGAAAGTTTATTATTAAACCAGTTATTCATAATAAAAGTGTAATTCATTTTAAATTTGACATAGTTGGAAAGAAAGGAAATCAATTTAAATTATTAAGAAATTGTAATAGTAAAACTGTTGTTGATTTTTGTCAGACAGGAGCAAAAAAAGATTGCTTATTAGATCTACTTAGCCGAAATACCGCTTACTGTAACACAAGCTATGCTAAGAGCTACCGAAAAATAGATAAAATTATAGAAGGTGTAATATTACTGAACAACGATGAATTCGTAGTACAAGATGGAGACAGTGAGAAAGAGGTCGTAAATGGAACGTATCTTATAGTATTTGAGGATAAAGTCGTTGTCAATGGTACACTTTTTGAAAATAAGGAACATCAAGCTTACAATAATATTGAGCATCCCGGATTGCAGAAACTAAATGTGATACAACAACTTGAGGAACTTTCTCTAGAAAATATCGATGAAATTGACATAAAAAACATTAAGAGAATAGCAAACATCAACCAGCAAATTCAATCGAACCATAGCGGTATGAAAATAGCTTTATGGGTTACAATAGGAGTTTTATCAATAATAGTAATCGTCAATCTTTGCAATAATAAAACGATTAAGGTTATAACAAGACGGCAACCCCAGCAAAGCAATGACGTTGTCATGCGAGAAATACTAAGCCGAATTATTTAACCAAGTGAAGCAAATGACTCCGTGTAATCAGGGACGATTACATTTAAGGAAGGGGGGAGTTAACACACCTAACACGTGCAGTCGCTTCTATGACAAAATGCTAACGATTGGTCCGCTCCCACGCTGACGATCAGTTTAGCAAAACGTACGTGATAATTACAATACAACAACAAGAGCACCAGCGACAGCAATAGCAAGAACTACTATAACAGCAAAAATAATTGCAACGGCGGGAACAGTAACTGTGGCAAATACAAAAACAACAACGACATTCAAAAAACGCTGCAACAGCAAAGAATAATTAATTATTAAACCAGTTATTCATAATAAAAGTGTACAATACAACAACAAGAGCACCAGCAACAGCAAAGAATAATTAATTATTAAACCAGTTATTCATAATAAAAGTGTACAATACAACAACAAGAGCAACAGCGACAGCAATAGCAAGAACTACTATAACAGCAAAAAGAATTGCAACGGCGGGAACAGTAACTGTGGCAAATACAAAAACAACAACGACATTCAAAAAACGCTGCAACAGCAAAGAATAATTAGAAGTCTAAGCAAATGTATTTTTTGAAGTTAGTTTTAAGTTAGTTCTGAATTAAGCTCGGTAGTGTTAAGTACATAAAATAAAAATAAAGAAATTAAAATAAATCATCAGAAATTGTATTAATTTATATAAATTAGAGCCATTTAAAGTTTCATCAGTGTTTCATTTTGGACTCAGGGGTAGCTTATCTATGACCAATATTTCACATTAAGAGGAGTACTTTATTGTCACAAAATTTTAAGGTTTTATGCCGCTCCGTGAAAAGTTCCAAAATATGAATGTTGCATACTTTGATATATGTAGTACGCACCGTATAGAAGCTAGAGCCATTTGAAGTATTATGAGTGTTTCATTTCGGACTCAAAGGTAGCATAACTAAGGCCGATTCTTGCCTTGGGTACCACAATCAAGTTCTTCGGGGTTTTTCCATCTTCGCTCTCCCACAGGCGGAATAGGCATCCATCTTGCAGCTTTAAACTATTCCATTGAGCCCAATATGCTTTAGTTATGGGACTTTCAGTCGAGATTTCGTTCCAATCAGGCCGTTTTCCTTCATTCTTACTTGATACGATTTTTGCCAATTCTGGGTCATTTCGTTGTTCTTCTTTTATCTTTTCTGCTGTCCATTCATCGTCTGGTAAAACAGCTATTAAGCGCACATCGTCTACTCCTTCTTTCCCTTCAGCTTTAGAACAGTGCTTACATTCCATACTGCAAGGACGTCGTGATAGTGCAGCAGCATTCCAGTCGCTACCGCCTCTGCAATGTTCTATTGTGAAATCGTAGCTTTGGTGTCTCTCAATCCATCTCGCAGCCTGACCTTCGGGATTTTTGAACTGTAATAGCCAGCGCAGAGCAGACTGATCCTTTCTCAACAAGAAATTTTGTCCATTCAAGTCCTTGTTAAAGTACTTCACGCACTGCATAACCGGCAAAAGTTCTCTCCGTGTTACACAGTAATTTCGCTCCGGCTTTGATAAGATATTGCTGAAGTAGACTATATCACTTTCATGTCCGTCAATATCCCGTATCCACTTGCATCTGTATCCAAAATAAATTTTTCGCCAGGTATTGGATTCGCAAGGATCGGAGCTGCACACAATAGCTCTTTCAATCTGTTGAATGCCTTCTCCTGTTCGCTTTTCTACTCAAAAGGACAATTCTTCCCCGTTAATGCGTGGAGACTACAAGCCACGTCTGCGAAGCTTGGAACACAGCGTCTGTAATAGGTGCAATGACCCAAGAAGCTGTGTAGCTCATGCAAACTAGTTGGTCTTGGCCACTTCCTTACTGAGAATATCTTATCTGGTTCTGTGTGTACTCCTTCAGGTGTGACTTTATGTCCAAGCTACTTGACTTCTTTCTTGAAGAACGAGCATTTCTTTGCGCTCAGCTTCAACCTTGAAGCTCCTAATCGCATCAATACTTCATCCAAATTCTTCAAGTGGTCCTCGCAGTCCTTTCCCATAACGATGATGTCATCTAGGTACACCAGACACGTTTTCCAGTGGAGACCCTTTATCACATGTTCCATTAGGTGTTCAACTGTAGCTGGAGCATTACACAGTCCGAATGGCTTCACCAAAGATTGCCATAGTCCATCGCCGGTACTGAATGCTGTCTTTTCCTTGTCTTGTTCGTCTACTGCCACTTGCCAATAGCCGCTTTGTAAATCTAGCGTTGAGAACCAGAAAGTGTGGCCAACGTATCGTCGATGCGAGGTAATGGATAACTATCTTTCTTCATTACCTCATAAAGTTTTCGATAATCTACACAGAAATGTTTTGAGCCATCCTTCTTCTTGACTAATACCACTGGAGAACTCCAGGGGCTTGCTGATGGCTCAATGACGTTGTTCTGATGCATTTCCTTCAGCAACACATTCACCTCTTCTCTCTTCGTCAGAGATACTCTTCTTGATGCTTGACGAATGGGTTTGGCATCACCAGTGTTGATTGTATGTTTCACCATTTTTGTTCTGCCTTCGTTTTTACCCTTTTCAGCAAACACTGACCAATGTATTGCCAAAAGTTGGCTGGCAGTCTTCCTCTGCTCTGTGGATAAGTGTTTGCTCCATTCTTTCGGTAGATCGTCGAGTACGTTTCTATCAGCTGGAATCTTACTTTTCGTGTCTTGAGGTTGGCTCTCACAGTTTACAATTGCCGAAATTGCCTGGCAATTTCCAATTATCTGTCCTTTCCCTATGGTTCTAGCGGAATTTGCAATATTGACCACTCTTACTGGCACTATTCTGTTCTGCTGTTCTTCTACGAGGGTTTTTCCAATTGTGCAAATTTTTCATCAATCTCCACAACCCACAACTTCTTGTTCTCCAAGTCTCCGTCCATTTTGGCCCATATGACTGCCTCTGACTTTGCTGGGATTTTTGTCCGCCGCGAAACAATGGCTTGTCGGATACCTCCATACTTATCCTCACCAACGGATAACGGTATTTCGGTGTTCCCATATTTCAACATTCGGCTTTTCAAATCTAAGGAGAATCCATTTCGAATCAAAAAATCCACTCCTAAGATTAATTCGTCCACAATATCCGCAACTACAAACTCATGCGTCACTGTTGTGGTGCCGATAGTGATTTTCCGTGTAACTATTCCTAGTACCGGTGCATCATCTCCAGTTGCCGTACGCAATCTAATTCCCTGAAGCGGCTCGATTCCCCGAAAGAGATCCCTTCTAATTATGGAATGTGATGCACCCGTATCCAATGTTACCACGATTTTTCTGCCATTTGCTACGCTGTCGACAGTTAGGCTGTTGATTTTCCGTGCCATCTGAGAAACGAAGATTCTGGGGCTACATGTTGTGGGAGTCAGATCAAGCCCCTCGAGACTGACTCCATCTAGTTTGTCGACGGCTTATCAACATTTTCTGATTCTCTATTTTGAAATCTGACTTGCTTTGGAGGTCTTACCGGTGAGCGTTCGTTGGTTGGTTGGCTTCAGTGGCTGATCCAAGTCGGTCCTCACATGGATCACAATTATCGCCTAAGCGACGTTTTGATACCACAAACTCTCCTAACGCCGGAGAAAACGATGGATTGTTCACTAAATCCACTTTGTGGAGTTTAGGTATCTTAAAAGATCTTTCGGTTTTACACCCGAGAATCGGATAAACTCGCTAGGAAATAGTTTCCTAGTGTTCTATTTCTTGCGGCCGCCAGAGCCGGGCATTCCCAAAGAAAATGAATTAAGGTTTCCTTCTCTTCTGAATTTCCACAACTTCTACAATGGGTATTGACGGTCTCTGCAATTTCTCGGCATAAGCACCCACGAGCCAGTGACCCGTAAAAGCCGCCGTGAGGCGGCTGGTGTCCCTGCGGTCCCTGTTTATGAGATCCCTAGATATCGCTGTGTTAAAGACTGGGCAGGTCGCCCGGGATGTATTACATGTTGTAAGTGTCCTCCATCTATTGCCCGCTAAGGTAAGACAGTGCATGTAGATGCCCCTCTTAATCGCACCCATGGAAAGAGGTACTAGTTCCACATGGGTTAGATCGAGAGAGGCTCCTCTGCGCGCCAATTCATCAGCCTTCTCATTTCCATCTATATTCCTGTGTCCGGGGACCCAGATGATTGTGATGTCAGCATGGTGACCTAGCGCCCTAAGTACCTCCCTGCACTGTCTTACCAGTCTGGAGTTGATGGTGTTTGATTGTAGGGCTTTTATGGCAGCCTGGCTGTCCACAAAAATAGCAACCGTGCTCTTCTGCCCTTCTCTAATGTGGTGGGTGATCTGTCGACATGCCTCTCTGATCGCGAGTACTTCCGCCAGAAAAACTGTGGCTGTATCGGGTAGGCGTGTACAGTAGTTAATGTTAGCGTGCGGAGAAAAGTCCCCTACCCCACGCCCAGGTCCATTTTTGACCCGTCCGTATAAATGGGTATATCGTACTCCATTTAGAGTTTCCTTTTCGACCACAATTTTCTTGAGGGAAATCTAACCTTGAAGTCCTTTTTGAAGTCCAGTTGTGGTACTATGTAATCTGTCGTCATTTGTGTTAATTCCCTCGGCACTGTGTATAGCACCTTACCATGACCGTACGTTCGCTCAGACCAGCAGATTGTCGCTTTTAACCTTAGCGCACTGTTGCAGGCTACGTTTTTAATGTACAGGTCGATAGGGAGAATGTGTAGCAATACGTTGAGTGCCTCCGCTGGACATGTTCTCAGGCTCCCTACAATGCCAGCGGCAGCTGTTCTTTGAACTCTACTAAGTCTCTGAACGTTATAGCCCTTATCTAGAGCTGGCCACCAGACTATTGAACCGTAAGTTAGTATTGGACGCACGATTGCTTCGTACATCCAGTGACTGATATGGGGGCGTAGTCCCCATTTTTTCCCAAACATTTTTTTTCATGCGTAGAGAGCTACGTGGGCTTTTCTGACCCGTAACTCTATATTGGTTCTCCAATTTAGCTTGGGGTCCAGGATAACACCTAAGAATTTCGCTTTCTCCGCTAGCTTTAGCTGTTGTCCGTTAAGTGTCGGATGCTCAAAGATCGGAATCTTGGTCTTGTTAGTGAAAAGTATCAGTTATGTCTTTTCTGGATTCACACCTAGTCCACATCCTGTGGCCCAGGAATTCAGTTTGTCCAGCCCCTTTTGCATAATATCACTTATTATACCGGGGAACATGCCTGATACAGCTATCACTACATCATCTGCGTATGCTACCGTCTTAACCCCCATTGAATCTAGTATGCCGAGGATGTTGTCAATTACCAATAGCCACAATAAGGGTGAAATCACCCCACCTTGTGGTGTTCCTCTACTGACGTGTTTGACGAGAACCGTTTCCCCAGCTCAGACTGAATGACCCTAGTCCTAAGCATTGTAACTATCCACTCCCAAAGAACTTCTTCAATCCCTACCCTGGTGAGAGAGTCCATAATTGCTTTGTTACAAACGTTGTTAAAAGCCCCTTCTATGTCCAGAAAGGCCGCCAATGTGTACTGCTTATGGTGGATTGTCTTTTCTACTGATCGAATTACCTCATGTAAAGCTGTTTCCGTAGATTTCCCCTGAGATATGCGTGTTGCGACTTCGAGAGGGGAACTGATCCACTGTATGCCTATGGTGGATTTCCAGAGCCCTCTCCAATGTTTTAAGAAGAAACGACGCAAGACTAATGGGTCTAAAATCTTTTGCCGACTCATGCCCAATCTTCCCCGCTTTTGGGATGAAAACTACATTTACCTTCCTCCAACTGAGGGGGATGCGGTGAGCGTGATCTAGAACATTTCCGTCTCGACTGACAATTACGAGCCATGTGTCCGACCTCTACGCAGATAAAGCATGTGCCCGCGAAACTTTGTCCAATTTCGACTTGTACCTGACGGGCTCTGTATACTGGCTGGCACACCAATGCTGCTGTCTCTGAAGTTAAAGCGCTAGCTACTGTCTCCACATATCTACATATTTTCGGATTAGTTATTGCAGAACGCTTTATCTCCGCATCGCGAATGCCATATACAAAGGTGTCCATCATACACCTCTCAGTGATCTCTCCTGGGTAGGCAAGATGAGCTAACCGTTCCACTTCCGCCGCAAACTGTTGTAGAGACTCACCACTCTTCTGTACCCGTGTTCGTAGCTCTACTTGGTACATCTGCTTCCGGTGTTCACTACCATACTTGCGCTGAACGGCATTCATCAAGCTTTCATAGTAGTCTCGCTCACTTTCCGAGATAGTTTGCAGCACATCAGCGGCAGCACCTTTCAACGAAACTGTTAATGCAGCCACTTTTTCGCGAGCACTCCAACCATTTGTGCTAACGGTAGTCTCAAACTGCATTCTGAAGACGCTAAATGTCGTGGTTCCATCATAGGTAGGAGGCTTCAGTTTTATTGAAGTAAAAGCTGGCATAGGCAATGCACCTTCCTGTAGTATGTGAATTCTTTGCTCTATTTGCTGCTTAAATTCGTTCTGCTTTTGCTCGTTCGCAATGAATTTTTCTTGTACAGATTTTTCGAACGATTCCTGCCGTGTTTCAATTTCGCAAACCTTCCTGTCAACCACCTCAGACATTTCTTTCATCTGCTGTGAGTTTTGTTCCGCTAATAGAGCAAGTCGTGTTTCACTCTGCTCTAACCGCTGCTGCAACTTGTCATGGCTTTTCTGTAGCTGCTGTTCCACCTGTTCTTTGACATCGTCTTTAACAACTTGAGCAGTTTGTTGTAACTGCTGCTGCATCTTTTCATCTCGCAACTGCATTTTCGCATCTAATGCTTGAGAATTTTGTTTTAACTGCTGCAGTATTACCCCGATAAGTGCACTCATGTCAAAGTTACCCGTGTTAGTTTCTGGGGGTGTTGCTTCGTGTCGAGATGTCGATGGCTCTTCACATTGGAATTCATGCTCATCGACATCTATACCCTGCTCCTCTAAAGCGCTTCTTGGTCTCACCTGCAGCTCTGCTTTAAGCCCTTATGTTTGCAAATTTAAGCGCTCAAGCTCCTTCTTGAGCTGCTCCAATCTCAGTTTTTCAAATTTACCCATTGTTTATCACAGATACACAATCCCACTTCTGACACCAATTGTTACGAAATTGCCCTCTTGACAATTTACTCTGTTAAAAAATTGCCCTCCTGAGAATTCCTCTAACTCTCTGTACTCGGACTCGTACCACTGGATTGTGTAGTAATCAAACAATCGTTGGTTAAATTTAAATAATAAGCTTTATTTAATTATTGCTATTTACACATTAATATTAGGCTTAAAGTTTACTTAGTTATTATTTGCACTTTATTTCTAACCATTAGTCACTTTATTTAATAAGTAATTTCATCACTTTACACAATTACAAATACTGCTAATACTGCTGCTCCGATTAAAATGCTAGATGTACACACCGTTACGGTCTCTGATCTACTGTATTCGACTTTGAACAGTCTTGTCGCTTTTATAGTTTTCGAAGGTTGGTGTAATTATATTTGTAATTATTCTAAAACTTTTGTAATTATATTTGTAATTATTTGTTAACAAGATTAAAAATTATTAATTCAAATTTCAATTATATTTGTGGTGTGGTTGGTTTAAATTTCAGTGCCAGCTTCTTGGTTGTTTAGAATTTGCTGCTTTCTTCCCGGCTGCTCTTTTGCTACTCACTCGTTCGTTAAAAATTACCGGGCGAGTTTGTACTTCGGCGAGACATCTTCCGGCGAAGACAGTAGCTTTTACTGCGACATCCCACCTCCCGGTGGATTCATACTGGGATCCACGAAACTTAAAGCGGCTAGCTTAGATGCAGGTCGACGGATAATACCGCGGCACACCGGACTTGGTCGTCCTTGGCAGTGAAGACTTCAATTATTCGCCCTTTGACCCATTGGCTTCTTGGTAAGACAGGATCGCATACAACAACCAGTTGGTCTACTCTTAGTGGCGAGGCTGTACTCCTCCATTTTTGTCGGTGCAAAAGTTGTGGCAAGTACTCCACAATCCACCTTTTCCACAGACGATCCTGCAGGTTCTGCGCAATTCTCCATTGTTTGCGCAGACAGATTTTCTCATCTTCCGGTGCAGGTGTTTACGTAGAATTGAGGCAGCCACTCAAGAAGTGGTTCGGAGTAAGTGGTTCCTCTTCTTCATGGGTTATAGGAAGTTCTGTAAGTGGACGGTTGTTTATTATATTTTCCGCCTCAATCAGTGCGCTGCTGAAGGTCTCCAAGCGTGGTGCCTCATCCTTCAGGGTTCTCTGTAGCAGGCGTTTCATGCATTGGACAAGCCGCTCCCAACAACCTCCAGCGCTAGGATTGGCTGGGCAATTATAAATCCACTCTATGTTTTCCTTTGACATTGCCCGTCGAAGCCGATCTTTGCAGGTGCACATCTCGTTTTGGCAGCAATGAATGCGACTTCTACCTCGTTTGCTTTGCAAACACGCAAAAAGGCGACTGCTGTAAATGCACTTTCACTAGCATCAACGAATATGTGCAGCTGTATATCATCGGCATTCGGCAACAAATACGACAAGCAACGCGGGACTGAAAAGTTCTTCACGCCCTGAAAAACGTTCCACCATGCAAACCACTGTTTCTCCAAATCTGATGGCAGCTGCTCATCCCACTGGATTTTCCGCTTCCACAGCGACTACAGAAGCAGCTTGGCGAAAATAGTGATGTTGGCTAGGAAGCCAAAGGAGGGTCGTAAATAGCCATAACGATTCCCAGCAACTCTCTCTTAGTCGGTGTTCTCCTGTAATCCAGCACCTGGCGAGGAATTCTATGGAACTTAAAGTGGAATTCAAACCTGTCGACTCCAGAGTTCCAAAACATATCCAGCACTTTCTCTGTTGTTGGCTGCAGTTCAGTGTTGACAACTTCTTGTTGCTTGACTTGGCTACCATTCAGTTTGACCTACAGCTTCTTGCAGTTTGATACGAAATTTCTGAGCGTGAATCCTGCGGCAGCGTTTATCTTCCGGGCCTCAAACATTTCCTTCTCGGCCTCCTGTATGTCATCAAAACTTATGACCAGGTCATCCACATAGGTGTTGTCAATGATAGCTTTTGCGCCACCTGGCATGTGAGGCAAAAACTGTGCTGCGTTCACGTTTTTTATGTATTCTGCACAACACGGCGAACAAATCGCTCCGCAGATCATCGACATCATTGAGTAGACATGGATTGGCTCGGCTGAATTTCCGTCTCTCCAAAGAAAGCGCTGTGAGTCCTGGTCTTCAGCTCGTATGCGGACTTGTGAGAACATTTCTTGAATATCTCCTGCAACAGCGATACCTCCTTGTCGAAATTTGTGCATGATGGCCAAAAGTGGCTGCGCATGCTCAGGACCCTTTAATAATACTGAGTTGAGCGATACGTTAGAAATAGCAGCTGCAGCATCAAAGACGATACGAAGCTTAACCGGCTTATGCGGGTTTGCTACACCAAAGTGAGGAAGGTACCAGGTTGTAGGACTATGTCTCTCAGTAGCCTCTGGTGACAACAATTTGGCGTACCCCTTGTCAATGTATTTGGCGACTTCCGTTGTATATCTGGCTGCAAATGCGGCATCCCGGGACATCTTCCCCTCAATATTTAACAGGCGCTGCTTGGACATAACATAGTTCTGCGGCAGCTTAGTGGCATCGTTGCGCCATAATAGACCAACTTCATAGCGTTGGCCGATGTTTTGTGTGGTCTCAATCAATATTTTTCTTGCTCTGGGTTCTCATCTGACTCCAAGACTGTGCTGGTGCTGCGGACTCCAAAACTTTCTACAGAAAAGTACTCTTCGACCAATCTGTTCAGTTGTGTTAAAGTAGATGCTTCTTTGACGTGCAACACCCTTGACATTGAGGTGGTGCTTGAGTGAAGTGGCCCATATGCCACCCAACCCAACATAGTTGCCGCAACGATAGGGTGATCTGGAACGGCGGCGACAGTTTTCTCTGACATGCCTAAAAAACTATTATCCAATCCCAGCAGCAGGACCGGCTTGGCGGCTTGGTAGCTGGCGATTGGCACATCTGTGAAGTGCCCATGCTGTTGCTTGATGAATGTCTGCATTGGTAAATTAAGCTGCTTCACGGTGCGTACGTTTCTGAGTGGGTACTCCTGGCCACCACACTCTGCACGTACGTTCAAGCTTACTTTTTTCGATGGCTCCGTGGTTTGCTTCTCTCCATACCACTGAAGCGTCAGCTGTGCAGTAGGGCCTTTGAGACCAAGTTGATTTGCGATGGTCTCTTCAAGAAGTGAGACTGAAGAACCTTCATCAAACATCGCAAATACAGGTATGCTACCACGTGGACCAAACAGCACCACGGGTAGTATCTTAAATAAGCTTGACTGCTGGTGTTGACGGCAGTTAAGCACATGCTCGACATCATCTGGTTTCAGCTCTGCTAGCGGCTTAGTTGTATGGTGCAGTAAGTTGTGATGCATACGGGTGCATCAATTTATACTACATGCATGCCTTGCCTGGCCACTCAGCAAGTTATGCCCTCTTTGCATGCAGGCAAAACTAAGGCGGTGACGCGTTTCCAAAGTGCATTAGTCATTTGTATTAAGCGCCTTAAATTGACGACATGAGCTCAGTTTGTGGCTCAAATTGCATTGCACACAACTGAGTTGTTGCTGTTCTACTTGAGGTTCGGTGCTATGCAAAACGCGACGTGGAATAGCACCTCGTGATATGATCTGCCGGTTCTGAAGGTTACCTTGTTGCACCCCTTCGTGCGGCTGCGGGGGTTGATATTGGCGCATAGCTGCACTAGCTACAGCTGGCATCAAGCACACTACATTTTCGAGTTCACTAACCCAGTCGGCAAAGGCTTCAACGGTGGCATAAGGCGTTATATTGGAGGCGTGTCGACTCCATTCATATTGCTTGGTGGGTGGAAGCTTTCCAATAAGCTGCTCAAGAAGAGTAGGGTTGGCCAAATGGTGATCGCATTTTGCTGACTTAAAAAAGGCGACAATATTTCGGACGCGGTTTGAGAATTCCAACACTTGCTCAAGTCGATTCTCATAAATCGGTGGGAACTGCTGCACCTTTTGCAGCTGCGAGCGGATCAATAAGTCAGAGCGTCCAAAATTGAACTCTAACTCCTGCATGACTTTGGTCACGTCGTCAGGATATATGAGTAGTGACGTCACAGCGCGCTTCGCATTCCCTTGAAGTGCCTTATGCAAACGCATAAGGTTCTGGCGATTATTATAACCAAATTCATTGGTCGTGTCTCTGAAGTTGGCTAAAAACAGGGGCCAATCTTCAGGGTTTCCATCGAAAGATTGCAGTGGATATAACTTACCACCGGGGCTATCGATAAAGGTCATAACTCCATTATACCGCGTCGATGTATTTGGTGGCTGCGATTGCGGCATCTGCTGTGGTTGCTGCGTCGACGTTTGTGGCAGCGGTGATTGTACACTTTCATGAAAAGAGGATTCATTACACCCAGCACCGGTTGCACCCCTATCCAGTCGAGTGCGAAGTTTTTGAATCTCTATTTGGCCACGATGCGTCTCTTTACGTAGTTCGTCAACAGATTCGCGCAGTGTATTTATACTGCTGAGAAGCTGCGCCAGTTGTTCACTAGTTACAACTGCTTGCGGCTGCGCTTGGCCCTATGTTCCCTCATTGGCCATTTCTATTACTGTGCTGTCCAATGAATCCGAACTTTCCTCTATGTCGTCTACTTTTGCTGAATCTAATTTTTATGATTTCGTTCGAGTCAACATTTATTTTTCTTTTATATAAGGTCTGTTCAATTTCAACAGCTGCTTGGTTCGGCACTGCAATACCGATCGAAAATTATTTGCAGCAGTTTGTTCTGATAGAATCGATTAATTTTGAAATTAACAGATGTCGGTAATGTTGTTCGTATTTTTTGAAGAAATGGCTGTTGCAAATTATCAAACCTTTTTTATGACGTTACAAAAATGCTCTCGGAAGCACTAGCGCTCCGAAGGTGAAGTACGGCAGTATTTGTTATGCGATGGCTTTGACGATGCAAACAAATCTTGAAACAGCTCGGCGGTGGCTATTCAAGTCTAGCGATCCTGTAAGTATAATTACCTGAAGCAGTACGGCGGTGACTGCACGGATTTTATTAATTCCTAATAATTATCACAATGGCGGTGAAAATGCTGTGGTGGCAGCGGAAGAAAGCAAATTCTAAAACTTTTGTAATTATATTTGTAATTATTCTAAAACTTTTGTAATTATATTTGTAATTATTTGTTAACAAGATTAAAAATTATTAATTCAAATTTCAATTATATTTGTATTATTTGTACTTTCTAGAAGCTTCTATCCACTTCGACGGAAGTCGAGAATATTCTTTTTGATATTACCGACAGATGGTTCTTGAATAAACTTTTATTCGAATAGTTTTGCATCTTGACTCACAGGGGCACTCATTCTCCAACTCAGATGGGATCCTGAAAGTATGCAATCACATTCACTGTGCTATCACGTTTCAATATAAAAAACCACGTGCGAGGGGATATTTCTGAAGTGAAAAAAACTATGTGCAAAATATATAAAATCTGAGTGACAAAACCTGTATGCGAAGAGAATGCTAAAGAAAGAAAAATCTGTGTGCGAAGGGAATACTAATGCGATAAAAAAACTGCGTGCGAGGGAAAATTTCTGAAGGGAAGCAAGCTGTGTGCGGAAGATAATCTGTGTGAAAAACTAACTGTGTGAAAAAATAAATCTGAGTGCAAAAAATAAAATATGTTGGTAATCCTAAGTGGATAGAAACGAAGAAATTTTAGTGACAAAGATAGAATAATATTGAGTACAAACACAGTAGGAGCAAGCGAGAAAGAAGATAAAAGCGATCGTAGAAACCTGTGTGGCTGAGAACATCTACAAGCAACAATCCAAAGAAAATTGCCGTGGCAAAATTAAGATGTGTCGTTAATTTTAAAAAGTATACAGCGTTTTTAAACTATGAATGTTTTAGTGTGAGGTTTAAAATTTTGTAACAGTTTGACAATTTGAATTTATATTGGGATTGCTCATCAATGCAGTCGTTCTCAAACTTTTAAAAATAAAGTGAATCCTATTAGATTTTTGTAAACAAATACAAAATTAAAAATCATTGTGAAATTTTAAAAAAAGCCTCTTTTGTAAATTAACGTAATATGTCATCTTATTTGTTTATTGTAATTGGAGTTTTTTTTCTTAAAGAAAAAAGAAAAGAAGTAAAAATTAAATTGTAATTTTTAAAGAAAACTGTTGAGAGGAAGACAGTAGTATTTTGTAAAATTGAAGTAAAATTTTGAATCAAGTTAAATAGTTACAGTTAAGAACAAAAATAGATTGAAGTTGAAGAGAAAATTTTTGTAGAACAACAGTTATTATTATAAACGGAAAATATTTAAATTTATTTTATATACCAAATATTTTTATTAAACTTATAAACATTAATTTTTAAGTTTGTAATAAAAATCGAAGGGCATAATGGTAGAGGCACAATTTTTAGCATTGACAGTTGAGGGGTTAAAAGAACAATTACGGACCCTAAATTTATCAACTGACGAGTTAAAGGCGGAGTTACAAAATAGACTGTTAGTGTTCTATAATATAAAACAAGATGGGTCGGATCCCGAGTATGGCGAAGCGATTGCCCGAGTTGTCCCATGTAGTTCATTTACCCTCCGAGACATTGAAGACTCTGTGACATCTTTTAATGGCACTGATCATGTTGAGATTAACCAATGGCTCGATGAGTTTGAGGACAATGCTGACGCTGTTAACTGGGATGACCTTCAAAAATTTATATATGCCAAACAACTTTTGAAAGGTGCAGCCAAGATTTTCGTTCGCAGTCAAAGTGGTATCAAGAATTGGAGTTTGTTAAAGGACGCCTTAACTGACGAATTTGGAATTCAGTTGTCACCCATTGAAGTACATAAGATGCTGCGGAACAGAACCAAGAAGCAAAATGAAACTTTTAGAGAATACCTTTACGCTCTGATGGAATTGGGAAAAACTATAAAATTAGATAGCGAAAGTTTGATACAGTATTTCGTAGAAAGTATTCCTGACTGTAAAATAAATAAAAGTAATTTATATCAGGGTATCAATGTTGCTGATCTTAAAGAAAAGATAAAAGTGTATGAAAAAATGAAGGGTTCTCTAGAGGCACCAACTTCGAGACCTCCTCAACGTTTCGTAAAAACCGATAGAGACAATAAACCAGAATTTCCTAGAATTAGAAAATGCCACAAGTGTGGGAAGACGGGGCATATGGTGAAGGAGTGCCCTGAGAAAGATTTTAAATGTTTCAAGTGTCATGAAACTGGTCACAAAGCAAATGAATGGAAAAAAGTTGTAAAAGGTAGTCAAGCGAATATGGTACAAAAGGGATCAACTCTACTTTTTAAAGACATTGTCATTCAAGGCAAATCGTTATCGGCGTTAATCGATACGGATTGCGACATATGCATCATGCGAGTCGATACATTGTTCCTGCTGTGTGAAATAAAATTAGAACCAGAAAAGATACCTCTTCGTGGTATTGGGGACTCTGAAATTATGACTTTGGGAAAATTTAAAGTTATGATCCAAGTCGATCAGATGAATTTCGATGTAACTTTCTATGTTGTTAGCGAAAGAGACATTAAACACTCCGTAATGGTGGGTAATTCTCTTTTGTCGCAAGCTGAAGTGGTCATAAAAAATGGAGAGATGACTCTCAAGAAGCTTATAAAGAGAGATCCGATTTTTTAAGAATTTGGGAGCATTTGTATGAATATCGTTGATGATTCAGGCAAAGATGAAGTCAATTTAGATCACGTAGATGTTGCGGTCAAAAATAGAGCAACGAAAATTATAACTCAATACAAGCCAGAGAAAAACGTGAAATGTCCTGTTGAAATGAAGATCGTATTGAAAGATGATATTCCTGTTTATCAACGGCCCAGAAGGTTGCCTTTTGCTGATCAAGCGCTTGTCGATAAACAAGTTTCTGAATGGTTAAAGGATAAAATCGTACGACCTAGTTCCTCATAATATGCGTCGCCGGTAGTTTTAGTTCCGAAGAAAGATTCCACTAAGCGATTGTGTTGCGATTTCCGGAAGTTGAATCAAAAGATTGTACGGGATCATTTTCCTATGCCGCTGATGGATGAGGTATTGGATAAGTTGCAGAACGCTAGAATTTATACGACACTGGATCTCATGAACGGATTTTTTCATGTACCATTGGAAGAAGGGTCTATAAAATATACTTCCTTTGTGACTGCAAGCGGGCAATATGAATTTTTGTATGTGCCTTTCGGCATCAGTAACTCACCAGCAGTTTTTACAAGATTAATAGCAGCAGTCTTCAGGGATCTGATACAAGATGGTACGTTAGTTGTGTATATGGACGACATTATTATTCCATCCGTGAATATTGAAGAGGGTCGCGGTAAATTTGAAATAGTATTGGAAAATGTAGCTTGTTTTGGATTACAAATTAGGTGGAAGAAATGTCAGATATTGCAGGAAAAAGTAGACTTTCTTGGATATGTTGTACAAAATGGAACAATCAGACCTTCTAGTGAAAAGACTTTCCTATCCCCACCGATAGAAAAGCGGTTCAAAGATTTTTGGGTTTGACGTCATATTTCCGACGGTTTATTCAGGATCATGCAGTTATCGCGAAACCTTTAAGTGATCTACTCCGGAAGAATGTTCCATTTGTCATAACAGAAGAGGCAATATTAACATGTCATCAGCTGAAGGAGGCATTGATTAGTTCACCAGTTTTGAAGTTGTATAACGTTAATGCAAAGACGGAGGTACATGCTGCTGCAAGTAATTTCGGCTATGGGGCGGTACTTTTGCAAAAGGATAGCAAAGATCAAGAATTACATCCAGTCCAATTTATG
This sequence comes from Clusia tigrina, assembly GCA_920105625.2. Classification (NCBI taxonomy): domain Eukaryota; kingdom Metazoa; phylum Arthropoda; class Insecta; order Diptera; family Clusiidae; genus Clusia; species Clusia tigrina. The sequence continues at coordinate 295,437,927 of OV050030.1, read as the reverse complement.
AGTCGGAAAACGACGCCATGCGAAGAAAAGTATCACTCATACGAATTAGAGTTTCTTGCCATCATTGAAGCTCTAAAGAAATGGGGTGTATATTTACTGGGTATACCATTTAAAATAGTCACTGACTGTAGTGCATTTAAGATGACTATGAGCAAAGAAGACGTGCCACCACGAATTTCCAGATGGGCCATGTTTTTGCAAGATTTCTAATATGAAATCGAGCATAGACCTGGTACCAAAATGATACACGTGGATGCCCTAAGTCGAATGTCGTGTTTAATGGTTGAGAGTAGTCTAACCCACCGATTAAGAGATGCACAATTGAATGATGATTGGACTAGTGCAGTAAGAGCAGCCTTGTTGGCTGGGAGCTACAAAGACTTTTTCATTAAAAATGTTGTTTTATATAAAAATCCAGATAAAGACTTAATTTTGGTACCTAATCAAATGGAAGATGAGATTGTAAGACTTGCTCATAACCAGGGTCATTTTGGAACTTCGAAGACGCTGGATTTAGTCGAGATGCAATATTATATTCCTAGTCTGCCAGCCAAAGTTCAGAAAATAGTACGAAGTTGCCTGCAGTGCATCATCGCTGATGCAAAAAGCGGTAGAAAGGAAGGTTTCTTAAATCCCATAAATAAAGATGATAAACCCCTAATGACTTATCATATTGACCACGTTGGTCCGATGGAGATGAGAAGCAAATCTTATAACCATATTTTAGTTGTTGTAGATGCCTTTACGAAATACGTGTGGCTTTACCCAACGAAATCTACAGATTCAAAAGCAGTAGTGGATTGTCTTCAAAAGGAAAACTGTAAGATATTTAATTCAACCCGGAAGCCAGAAGTTAATTACAGTGAAGGAGAGTTGGTGGCCATTAAGCGTACTCAATTCGGCTCAGGATTGAAATTGAAAGGTAAATACCTAGGACCATATAAGGTCACCAGAGTTAAGAGACATGGTCGCTATGAGGTGGAAAAAGTGGGAGACCATAAAGGTCCAAATCACACCTCATCCGTGGCGGAGAATATGAAGCCGTGGGCAATTCGGGACGTATTGCAGGCAGGAGGGCCGATTGTGGGATCTCGTTTGGTACGGTCTTAATTAACTTCCCATATTGACGACCTTATTTAAATACCCACATTATGCTTTTCGGTACATTTTGACATCGCTGGATGACAAAATGATGCTTGTTTTGGAATGCAACTCTGTTAGAAAATAAGTAGAAAGTAGGATAAGAAAGAGAACCAAAAAAGAGAGTTCTGTGCGTGTTCCCGCCAAGTAAGCAGTCGATATAAGTTCCCGTGCTTAAGAATATTTATTTAAAAAAAAAACAGGAGAATTAATTAAATTAAATTTAAAAGAAACTGAAAATTAAATAAACCACTTAAATTACTTTTATTTCACTAAATATTAAAATAAGTGTGTTTTATTTAACCCAGGATAACTTTTTATCTTACATATATATATTTAGAGAGAGAGAGAGCACCAACCGGAGTATGCAGGCATTAAACCGAACAGTCATCTGATGCACCAAATAAGATAGCCGCCAGCTGATCGTAACACAGACAGTTGATATGAATTTATTTGTGCGAGTTCTACTAGTGAAAGAATGTTTTAAAATGTGTGTATGAAGTAGTAAAAATACAGTGAATCCCATTTAATTCTAATCGTAATTCCTCAATTCATTTAACTTCTCAAAATAGTTCGAAACATACAATTTTTTCATAATTTCTCATTGTCAATGAACCCCCAACAAGTCGAAATATTGCAGTTGCTTTTAAGTAAGAATATTATCCGACTAAACATTAATTCGTCATTATTAAAGAAAGAAATACTACCTCTGTTTAACTGAAAGCATAAAGCCGTTAACTTAATTCGTTTAGCTGCATTTTTGACCTATTTTGAAGATTTTTCTGAGATTATTGAAACTGTTCTTATTTTGGAGAATACTGAGAGGTTTAATTTCCTTATGACCGGCAATTTCTTAATTTTCGTTTCTCTATGCTCCTAATTCTTCGAAGTTTAATGTCCCCATCAAGGTGAATTTACTTACATGGTGGCTGCAAGAAAAAAATTTTTAGGACCAATTTTCCCTCAGTAGCTGTCAAAATTGAAATTATAGAAAAATGCGATCAAAACAAATATGGAAACAATTGCAAATAGAGTTTTGATTTGAGTAAATAAGAATTTTTTAATTGTTATTTTTGTAAAGTTTCAACACTATGAAGAAATTATGAGTCTATTTAACTATTAAATATATTTTGTATAAATTGTGCACCACTTTAAGCAGCTATTATGCATTTCTCCATTCTTCTCAATTTCGTTAATTTGGAACAGAATTTAATCGCACATTGCTTATGTTTGGCAATTCCGGAGGTACGAAATTCATCTTGCAGCCACCATGTAAGTAAATTCACCTTGGTCCCCATGCTTTTTCATTCGATTATGGCCATAGTTAAATATGCACGCAGAAGGATTTTACTTGGGCAGTCGGACCCCATTTTAATATTTATTTTAATTAAAATTTTTTTATTTTTTATTAACGAATCTTGTACCATATACAGAAACATTTTATAATTGCACCTAGTAAACAACAAGTACAAGTAATACTAACTAGCATTTTTGTTCGAATAAATAAAACAAATTAAAAGAAAAGCGTTAAGTATTTTATGTACATGCTAACATATAACATATCAATAAAATATCGAATACTCGAGTTCCATTAGGTCTGACACTGTTTTCCGTTTTAGTCGCCTACGCTGCGAAGTCATCACAAGTAAACTGGATGCTGCAACGTTCACATGAAATTTTAGTCGCTGTTTCTGAGAAATTGCAATTTTTTTTTGTCACATCAGTGACAGTTGGCGTGCCAAGATCACGATGGAGATCGCTATTTCTAACATAGTATGGTGCATTAACAATACATTGCAGCACTTTATTTTGAAAACGTTGGATAGTGCAATGTATATTTCACTAGCACATCCTCAAAATTGGATGCCATAGGTCCAGGTCGGCTTCAGTATTTGTATATACACCATTAGTTTGTTGTGAATTGACAGAGCAGAGTGTCTGCCAATAAGATGGTACTATTTATTGAATTTCAGGTCAAGCTCCTCTCGTTTTTTCTTTTAGTGAGCTTTCCAGCGCAATTTGGCGTCGAGTGTAATATCCAGGTATTTGTGCTTCGTTGACATGTGGTTTGTAAAGTGTATTTTTCAGTGAAAAAACTATATGCGCTGATTTGGTTGTGTTTAACTTAATGCGCCGCTTATTAGCCCATGAAACAATACAATTAACAGCCTCTTGTAGCTTAGCCGTCGCGTCTTCGATAGTGTTACCTGTAGCCAGAACACCAGTAGCGTTCGCAAATGTTGCGGTTACTTGCTGATTTGCTGTTGGTAGGTCGTATGTATACAGGAGGTACAGCAGAGGTCCCAGGATGCTGCCTTGCGGTACACCAGCAATAATTTTTTTCAAAGAAAAATGGACGTTTTCGTACTTAACACTAAAGTATCTGTCATCAAAGTATGATGAAAGCACCTCGCAATATTGCATTGGCAGCAATGTCCGCAGCTTTTGTAATAGACCTGCATGCCACACCTTATCGGAAACTTGTGAAACGTCTAGGAAGACGGCGGAACACACTTTTTTCCCTTCCAACGCAGTTTCGACCATATTCACAACTCTGATTTGATCAGTTGTCGAATGATTTTTCCTAAAACCAAACTGGTGAGCGGGAATCAAGTTTTTATTCTCAATTATTGGCATTAGGCGCGTTAAAAGCAATTTTTCAAATAGTTTTGACAATGCTGGCATAAAGGATATTGGCCTATACGATGATACGTCGTTGAGTGATTTCCCAGGTTTGGGTACCATGATTACCTCTGCGAATTTCCAATATATAGGAACATGCCTCAACCTGAAGCACATATTAATTAAATCAGACAGATAAGAGACGCAGTTATTGGGCAGTTTACGAAGAACTTCCGTCGTTATTAAGACAAATCCTGGCGCATTTTTTAGTTTCATTTTATAAATTTGCTTACCAACTTCTTCGGGAGTTACTTGATTGCTGGAGATCTGGTTTGTTGCCAACATTTCCGTAGCTTCCGTTTCTTTGCAATTAGGCTCTTAATAAAAGGTGGATATTTTTTCCCGTGCAGAACAAGTCTTAGTGTGTGCGTACTATTCCACGCTGCCATCTGTATTTGCTGTGTAAAGTGGAGTACAGCATCATCAAGTTGCTCACTGGTAACAATAGAATCAAACTTGGCTAATTGTTCTAGTTGCACTTGAAAGTAATTCCAGTCAGTACAAGCATTTACTAACGTTGATGCGCTTTGATTAAGTGCCACTGGCACCGGCGAATGGTCAGAACTCAGATCAAATCCTGGTGTTGGTCTGGTCTGGTACTTTGCTAGTATAATATGTTGGTTTACCAGTTGAAATTGACAACATGTTCGCTGCATGGCTTTGAATAATTCTCTTCCTTTTGTCGTGGTGAGCCTTGAGCCCCAAAACGTATGTTTTGCATTTAAATATAAATTTATTTTTATTAATTATTTTAGTTATTAGTAATATAATAGTATGCAAAAAAACCAAACAATTATGATTCTACAACTTATGCTTACCATTGTGCATTTAAAAGGAACAAAAGTGAAAACGGAAATCAATTGGATAGTATATTAAAGGAACTTGTTAAAATTTGAATTTTCAACCCCAAATTAAAAATTATAATTTTTTTGGAGTAATTATCACCTTATTTTTGGAAGTTACGCAGTTCGTTTTAAAATACAAATGAAGTGACCCCCTAAAAGTTTAATTTAAAAGTAGCCCTGATTTCTTCTGATTTTCTCGAATATTCACCTGTTTGGGGAAATTGTCCAAATAAAAAACGAAGAGATTGTTTATATTTAAACCGTTTACTATTCACTTAATATTTTAACAACTTTCAACTAATAATACCGCGTGTACTCTAAATTCCACCAAAACCGGAAACTCAAAAAAAAGAGAAACATGTATATAATATAACACAAAAACGAAACTTAGAATAAAAAAGGATAATATAAAACAGGGCTGCATTTATATAGTTTTTAGACAATCTAACATAATCCGCCCACCTCGTCCAGTCTCTGCGACGACCCCTTAGTCCGAGGACCTCCCACTGTATGCGGATGAGGTATCTTGTTGAGGCTCGATCGGAAGCAACGAAACCTTGGAAATTGGGCGCTTGAGAACCGTGTCCTTGGTCCTGATAGTGACAACCCGGATATGCCCGTCTTCTCCTGGAAATGTCTCGACGATTCGACACAAGGCCCATTGAGTTGGGGGCAAACGTTTATCGCGGAGTAGGACCAGTCGACCAATGGCAATGTTCTTTTATTGTTGTTGCCATTTAGGTCGGGTGTGCAGCTGGTGTAAATAATCGAGCGACCATCGGCGCCAAAAATCTTGATGCATTTGGCTGAGCTGCTTCCATCGACTCAGCAGTTGAGGTTTCAAATCTAGGCTGCAAGGCTCTGGTGCAATGTAAGAGCTCGACCCGCGAGGAAGTGGCCGGGGGCCAAAGCCGTGAGGTCAGTGGGATCATCAGTTAAAGCTGATAACGGCCGTGAGTTAAGGCATGTCTCTATTTTCTTCAGCACCGTGTAAAACTCTTCAAACGTCAGCGTGGTTGCACCAGCTACCCGTTTCAGGTGATACTTCATGCTCTTCACCCCAGCCTCCCAGAGCCCCCCAAAGTTAGGGGCAACTGGGGGAATGAAGTTCCAGTTCACGCCAAGCTTAGAAACATGTAGTGCAGCTGCGCTCTGTTGGGCGTGAAAAGCGTGTAGTTCTTCTATTAGAAAGGTGTTCGCGCCAATAAAATTCGTTCCGCGATCACTGTAGATATCGGAGCAGAAATGAATCTGCTCAATGCGGCGATGAAGGCTTCTGCTGTCAAGTCGCTTACCAGCTCCAAGTGGATCGCTTTGGTTGGCAGGCAAACAAAGAGTGCGACGTAACCTTTGTAACTTCGGCATCCACGACCCTTGGAAGTGCGAACGCTAAAGGGCCCGGCATAGTCTACACCGCTGTGTATGAAGGGCAAGGATGGATTGCAGCGTTCAGTTGGCAAGTTTCCCATGATTTGTCTGAGCGGCGCACATGATTGGCGAAAGCATGGGATGCAGCTTCGAATTATTCCTTTGACCACCGTGCGGCCGTTGATAATCCACCATCGTCTGCGAAGGAACTGCAACGTTGCTTGTGTGCCTCCATGTAGCGTTCGTTGATGTGCGTCTTTGATGAGTAGTGCAGTCAAAAGGTTGATCGTTGGTAGTAATATAGGATAACATTCGCTGAAAGGAATGTGCGCATTGTTCAACCTCCCACTGAGGCGCAAGCTTCCCTCAGCATCTAAGGTCGGATTCAGTTTGATAAACTGGCTGCTTACAGAAAGCGGTTGGTTGCGTTGCAGACAATGAATTTCTTGTCGAAAAACAGCGTTTTGAACTCGCTTGACCCAAAAAAACAATGCTGCGTTGCGCTCAGACCATAAGCAGAAAGACTCAGTCGCATGTGGTTTTTTGCAGACGGCATTGACAAACAGTTGACACCAAGCTGTCGTGGCGAGAAGTTTCTCAAGTGTGGAGTAGTTCTCCAATAGAGGTACAAGTTTGCCTAGCTCGGCTTGAGCTAGGCAAACTTGTACCTGTTTCAGTTCGGGCAGCTCGTCAGGAATTGGTGGCTTTTGTTGTGGCCGGTTTGCTTGGGCTAGCTTCAACCACGAAGGACCGGACCACCAAAGCGGGTGGTCAATAAGTTCGCTTGCTGTTCTGCCACGGCTGGCACAATTCGCCGGGTTGACCTTTGTCGGGACGTAGTTCCAAACCCATGCGGATGAAATATCCTGGATTTGTATAACTCGGTTAGCTACAAACTCTTTAAGCTTACCAGGACTTGTTCGAATCCAATAAAGTGTTGTTATGGAGTCCGACCAGAGGTAAGTTTTGGTCTGATGCACATCGAAATGAAAAGCGCTAGCTTGGCTGCGAGAAGAGCTGCACACAGCTCTAGCCGCGGTATGGTGACACGCTTCAAGGGAGCAACATACGTTTTTGCCGTGCAAGTGCACGGTTTGGTTGTTCGATTAAATGACTTTTAGATATTCAACTGTTGCATACGCCTGGGTAGATGCATCTGCAAAGGCATGAAGTTCATACGATGAACTGTGTGACGACATATGTATCCAGCGCGGGATTTTGACCTTAGCAAGGTTCTTCAAGTCGTTGCGGAACTCGATCCAGTTTGTTTGAAGTTCGCTTGTGAGCTCGTCATCCCAGTTTAATCCGGTAAGCCACAGGCGTTGAAAGAAGATTTTGCCTCGAATAACCACTGGAGCGAGGAATCCAAGGGGGTCGAACAGTTTAGACACATCCGAGAGCAGCTGTCGTTTTGTAAAAGTCTCGATTGTATAGTCAAGGCTAACTCTGTAGCTGAACTCGTCCGTCAGAGTGTACCAGATCATGCCAAGAGCAGTGGTTGCTTCATCGAATGATACCTCTAGCTCATCCGCAGGTTTGTCCTCATTCGGTGCGATGGTCTCCAAAAACGACGAAGAGTTTGAATTCCACTTCCTTAACGTGAATCCACCTGTTTGCATTAGTGCCTGGAGCTGCTGGGCTTCCTTGACTGCAGCAGCTGGGTCATCAGCGCAAGACAGCACATTATCGACGTAAAAATTATTTAACAGTGTTTTTGATGCGTCTGGATAGCGCAGTTTTTCATCGCAAGCGAGCGTGCGAAGAACGTTAATCGCAAGGTATGGCGCGCAGTTCGTTCCATAGGTGACGGTTAAGAGCCGAAAAGGTGTCGGTACATCACGTGTACTGGTTCGCCATAAAATTCGTTGGAGATCAGCGTCTCTCCTGTCGATCCAGATCTGGCGATACATCTTTTCGATATCACCAGTGAAGGCTATCTGATATCGACGCCAGTTAAGAACAATTGTTGTAAGGTCGTTTTGCATTTTGGGGCCAACATGCAAACAATCATTAAGCGACACACCCAATTCGCTCTTTTGCGAGGCGTTAAAAACCACTTTCAGTTTAGTGGTTGAGCTTGATTCTTTTATTACGCCATGATGTGGCAAATAGCAGACATCGTTCGTAGTTGAATGATCCGTATTTTGTTCCATGTGGCCAAGCATCAGATACTCGTTCAAGAATTTGTCGTAGCTTTGCTGCATGACTGCATCGCGAAGAAGTCGGCGCTCCATCCACTTCAAGAGATTCATGGATGCATGATATGTTGATCCAAGCTGTGTTATGTCAGCGCCTTCCTTCACTGGCAATCTGACAACGTAGCGGCCGCTATCTAGACGCCTGGTAGTTTTGTCGAAGAATTCTTGACAAGCGCGTTCATCCTTTGTGAGTGCAGGACTCAAATTTTCCTCTTCCAATTCCCCAATTCTACGGAGAGATTCATCCAGGTCGATAATAGTGAAGTTGCAATTGTATGCTTGTTCGTTTGCTGCAATCTTGTGCTTCGAGGTGAGACCACCAAACACAACCCATCCCAGATGAGTGTTTTGAGCAACGGTGTTGTTGACTTTACTCCGTTTAACATCATTCTTAAGCATAACGGCATAGTCTGCAGCACTCAGAATAAGGTCAATGCCTCCTGGAACATTAAGCCTGGGATCTGCCAAATCAAGTTCTTGAAAATCGATAGGTTGACTAGGTGGAATTCTGAATGTTGGAACAAGATTCCTAACACGAGGGAGAACTAATGCCACGCATTTAGCCTCAAATGATGATGTTTTAAGAGATTTGATCGTGAATTCCACGATACCTCGCGCGAGTGCGATTTTACTGCCACTGGCTCCATTCACTGGAATATGAGTGGCCACTCGTATAAATTGTAATTGTTTCGTAGCAAATTCGCTTATAAATGACGCCTCAGCTCCGCTATCGAGTAATGCCCTGAACGTGAGTTTGTGTCCACTGTTGGAGACTATTGAAACTAAAGCTGTTCCTAGTAGCACCGGTGAAAGCTCAGGAATGGATTTTGGTAATGAATCGTTGAAAATCGTAGCGTTATTTGCATTAACGTTTGTCGGTTTAGGAACTGTATCCGTTGATGGGCTCGTGATGACATTAGGGCTGAAATATTCATGCAGCATAGAGTGATGCATTTTGTTGCAATGCTGACAGCGTCAATTTAATGAACATGCTGACTGTTGATGCCAATATCTAAAACAGTAGAGACACATGTTGCACTTTTCAATAAACTTGTAGCGCTCCTGAGGAGAGTTCCTTCTAAAGTCTTCGCAAAACATGATGATGTGTTTGCCGGCACACCCAGGACAGCGTCCAGGGGCGGCATGATGATTTTTAACTCCATGGTGGGGTTTATTTTTAGATAGAACTGTATCTTTGAAGGCAGGCTTCGGATCCAGAGAGCTCTGGAGAGATCGAGTACGATTCTCTAAAAACTCTTTAAGTTGATCGAAGTAGGCATTTCGTCACCAGAAGGGATGGAAAGCTCCCAGGCTTTTCTGGTAACTGCGTCCAGTTTGTGGACGATCATGAAAACTAGCCAATCATCCCAGTGGTCAACAGGGCGATTCAGTTGTTCTAGCGCGCGAACCGCTGAGATGACGCCATCGAGCAACTTTCGTAAATTAGATGTACTTTCCGTTTGAGCGGCTGGTAGGTGAGTAACTTCAGCTAAGTGCGCGTTAATGATTACGCGCTTATTCTCGTACTTGTTTCTGAGCAACTCCCAAGCAATAGAAAAGTTTCCATCAGTCATTGTTATATTCTCGAGTGCGTACGCTGCTGCACCGGTAAGGCTATATTTCAGATACTGCAACCGCTGAATGTTTGCAAGTGATGGGTTGTCTATGACCACAGACGTGAAGAGATCCTTGAATGGATACCATTTTAAAAAGGATCCGTCGAATGGAGGAATCTTCAGTCGAGGTAGACTCTGAGCTGGGCTATGGTGAGCGACAAATGATGATTGTTGTTGCGTAGCATCCACGGAGCTCGCTGGTGGTGTGATCAACTCTAGTAACTCATGTAACTCACCCATAGCCTCAGCGTTAGTGCATTCAACGTTATCACACTGGACTAAATGCACTTCAGTAGATTTATCTTTGAAATCAGTTTCTAAGCTCACTTCGTTGTAGAGCGCCACATATTTTGCCCAATATTGTTCCAGAAGTTGTCTGCGTGCAGTGAAAAACCCTTTGGTTTGTTTTACTTTAGCAATTTTTCGCGTATTTGCGGCAAATTTGGTGATAATTGCTTCACTTGTTTTCAGCTGCTTTAACTTGTCCATTCTTTCCGATTTTAATGCCGGTTATGGACTTCAAAATATGCTTTAAAAAAATGTTTTAAAATTTCACAGTTCGAAACAGAATCAAAAGAGTCGTCGAAATTTATTATTTGCTCCTTTTCGAGCAAACATAAAAAATGCCGAAAAGAAAGCAAAATATGAGAGTAACACAGAAAATATGGAATGGAAAAAACGAAAATGTTAACTGCGCGCACGTCTCACACTTTGCTATGTTTTGTTTTTTCTTCCCTGTTGTTCTAGCTGAACTTGTTGGTTTTTTATGTTCGAAAGAGATGGATATTGCCGACGTCGCTGCGACGCGCTAAACGGAGACTGCTCTGCCCTTAGACATTTTTACGAAAATGTGATTGCACAGGTTTGAGGTTAGGGCTTTCGCGATATGAGGAAAACTTGTCCCACTCTGCCCGTGCAAATGTTCAACTTTGGAGAACAACGTGGAGCACACGCACTGCGGTCACTTTGTCAAATAGTTTGAACCCGCACAGATAAGATTATTTGGAGCCCGTTGTGGAAATAGATTCCCTTGTTTTGAACATTTTTATCACAGCCGTTGGAGGTAGACTCTCTTCGTCACGCCGCGCACGGAATAGGGTTTAGGTTGTAGTCACTCGCGTAAGGAAACAGGTTCACTTGAATCGATAGGTTGGAAGTAGATTCCTTTTTTTCTTTTTAGTTTGGAAGTAGATTCCTTTTTTCACTTTTGCTTAAAGGGAGCAGGTCCCCGCAAAGGATGCCAATGTTTGGGGAAATTGTCCAAATAAAAAACGAAGAGATTGTTTATATTTAAACCGTTTACTATTCACTTAATATTTTAACAACTTTCAACTAATAATACCGCATGTACTCTAAATTTCACATCCCAGCAGTGAAACCAACTAGTTAAAATACTAGTAAAACTCATATACGAGGGCAGATTGATATTGAAGCTACCTAAGTAGGAAAAAAACATTTTTTTTTTCAAAAACCATTTACTTCTCAACATAGTCTCCTTTTACTTCGACACACTTAGTAGACGATATTCCAACTTTTTTATACCATCTGAATAATACGATTTCGGGAACCCCTCAAAATACGCGTTAGTTTCGGTAATCACTTCTTCGTTTGAGATGAATCTTTTTCCTTTTTTTTTTTTTTTTTTTTTTTAATATCCAAATATTTTATTGCAATCTGTTACATTCAATCACATTCAGCAATATTTAATAACTTAAGACTAATTTTTGTATTTACTGTCTTTTATGGACTACACCCAGTGGTGCAGCCATTGCCTTTTAGCACAGGAGATCTGTTGTGGATTTTCTCTTCAGTCGGATGAAAGTGAAGGGGTTGGAAGTGAGTTCCGATATCAGTGGATTTGGGTGGACTAGGAGTCTCAGATTGTGCGAAGTAGAGAGCTTTTTTATTTCTTGAGCGACTGTAGGAACTTTGAGGTCACGATGGATTTGGTTGTTTGTGACATAATAGGGCGCGTTTACAATCATTCTTAGGGTCTTTGATTGGAATCTTTGAAGTATTTCAACATTGGAAGTTGCCGCAGTGCCCCACAGCTGAATACCGTATGTCCAAACTGGTTTTAAAATTGCTGAGTATAAGAGCAATTTGCTATCGATTGAGGCTTTGGAGTTTCGATTCAAGAGCCAGTGTAGATTTCTGAGCTTTATACCGAGTGATTTTCGTTTTGTAAATATATGTGTTTTCCAAGTTAATCGTCTGTCGAGGTGCATCCCAAGGTATCTAGCCTCATTACATTGGGGTATATTTATGCCGTTGAGTTTAACGGGTGGGCAGGTGTTTCGTTTGAGAGTGAATGTAACCTGGACTGATTTTGTTTCGTTCAACTTGATTTTCCATTTTTTTAGCCAGTCAGTAATTTTGTTTAGCCCACTCTGGATTTTAGAGGAAGCTAAGTGTGGGAGAGTGTCAACAGCTAAGACAACAGTGTCATCTGCAAAGGTACCTATGGTGACTCCTTCAGCTGATGGTAAGTCGTACGTGTGAAGTAGATAAAGTATTGGGCCCATGACACTTCCTTGGGGTACGCCTGCTGAGCTTTCATGGAGCTCAGATTGTTCCTCACCTTGCTTTACGAAAAAATATCTATTTGTAAGATAAGACTTGATTAACACATAGTAGTTAATGGGGAGTGTAGTTTTTATTTTGTAAAGCAAGCCATCGTGCCAAACGCGATCAAATGCTTGCGAGATGTCAAGAAACGCTGCTGTACAGTATTTTTTCTGTTCGAATGCAGTGTGTATATACTCAACAATCCTATGAACCTGTTCGATTGTGCTGTGTTTTTTCCTGAAACCAAATTGATGATTTGGAATTAGCTTTCGCTCTTCTATAATTGGGAGTAGTCTTTTCAGGAAAAGGGTTTCCATGAGTTTAGAAGCAGTCGGTAACAAGCTAATTGGGCGATACGATTCAACTTTATCAGCGCTTTTTCCGGGTTTGAAAATCATTTTTAATTGTGACACTTTCCATTGGGGAGGTATAAAGCCAGATGTTAGTACCGCGTTAAATAAGTAGGTAAGATATGTCACTCCTTCTTCTGGAAGTTGTTTTACTATTTTCCCAGTGATAAGGTCGTACCCAGGGGCTTTTTTAATATTTAGCTTATCAATAGCTGCTTTCACTTCAGATTTGGAAAATTTACGTATGGGTAGGTCCATCTGATGGGTATTACTCAGAACACTTTTCACTTCTTCTGTTACACATGCTGGGGGCTCGATTTCATGTGGGGTAAATACTTTTTTTAAGTGTCGGGCAAATGTGACTGCTCTTTCAAGGTCACTTTTAGCCCATTCGTTATTTTCCATTCGTAAAGCGGATTGGAACATTGTGGGTCTCTTTAGATTCCTAGTTGCTTTCCAGAGAGAGTATTCTGTAGCAGCTGTTGCATCGAGATTACTGAGGTAATGATGGAGTTGGGTGTTTCGTTCGTTATTAAGGATCTCTTTAAGTTCTTTTGTAAGCGCATTTAACTTTTTCTTGTCCTCAGGATGTCTAGTTTGTTGCCACTTTTTTCTTGCATATCGATTTTCTCTCAGCTTTTCTTTTATAGGTTTGGAGATGTTCGTTGATTTTCGTTCATTTAGTGGGGCGTGGAGTCCCACGCAGCTTGTTGCAGGCAGTTGTTGAAGTGTTCAACAGCCGCAATGATATCTTCTTCAGATTTCAGTGATAGTTTTAAATCAATTGTGGAAGATACCATATATCGGAAGCGATTCCAATCAGTTTTGTGATTATGTAAGCTACATTGACTGGGAAGAAGGGCAAGATTGTTGTTAAGCTCGACGAGAACTGGAGAGTGGTCAGAAGATAGCTCAAAACATGGGCTACATTTAAGATCACTAAGCATGATACCTTTCGTCACACAGAAGTCAATCAAGTCGGGAATTTTTCTTACATCTGTTGGCCAGTATGTTGGTGTACCTGAAGAGACAGGGAGTAAATTTATTTTTCCAATGGCCGCATAAAGCTGTCGACCTTTTGGTGTAGTGAGACGGGAACCCCAGTATGTGTGCTTTGCGTTATAGTCTCCTCCAGCTAGGAATCTATTGCCAAGGGTCTTAAAGAATTTCTCATACTCCTCCATTTTTATTGTGTGTTTAGGTGGGCTGTAGACAGCGGAAATTGTAATTGGCCCTTTCCAGTCATCAACAATTATATTCGTGGCTTGTATAGCTTCTGTGCGATAAGATGTGCTCTCACAGTGTTTTATGTTATTGCGTATTAATATTGCTGAACCTGCATGAGCCTTATTATCTGGGTGCAGGGTGTGATAAAACTTAAAGTTCGGAATCTGAAAATGGCTTTTGTTGGTGAAATGGGTTTCAGATATTAGGAGTATATCTATTTCGTATGTTTTAAGGAATTTTTTAATTTCTAATAAATGTTTTGACAGCCCATTAGCGTTCCATAGAATGATTTTTATGGGATTGAGGATGAGCAATTCTTAGTCGTGAGGGTCACTAATAAGTTCATCATTGTTGTGATTTGTTGCATGACTTGCCGGAGTAGCATTATCATTTCTCGCATTTCGTTCGGAGCTTGGGTTTCTGCAGGAACAGTATTAATTGGTAGGGCCGTTGTGTTTTCATTAGTTGCTTGTGTTGAGTGTTTCAGTGCCTGAGCGTATGAAAGTACATTTTGAGTTTGTTTTGGTGTACTGGGATTTACCAGAACTTCCTGTTGTTGAGTAGGATTCATGGGTAAATTGTCGTTTTTCCTTAATTGTGGGTATTTCATTTTCTGAAGATTTTTGTAGACTACACAACCTTTGTAATTTGCTGGGTGATTACCTTCACACAAGGCGCATTTGACTTCATCTGATCTGCTTTTACGTACACAATCTGAAGACGTGTGGCTTCCGGCGCATTTAATGCACATTGGTTTCCTGCGACAGACCGTTTTTGTATGCCCATACTGCTGACAGTTAGCGCATTGGGGAATATCGCGAGTCGGTCGGGGGGGCTCAAAAACAATTTTTGTATGAAGCAGGTATTTGACTTCATAAATTTCTTTATTGTTTGAGTTTGTTTGAAGTTCAATGATAAACATTGGCAGAGGCTTTTTTGTGTTTCTTCGTTTAATTTCCAAATATTCGTGACAGAGTGACCGAGGTTTTGCAGGGCTTGGGTTATTTCATCTGTGCCTATAGATGGGTGCATATTTTTCAGTACTACTTTGAAGCCTCTTCTTGTTTTGGCGTTGTGTTTTCATTAGTTGCTTGTGTTGAGTGTTTCAGTGCCTGAGCGTATGAAAGTACATTTTGAGTTTGTTTTGGTGTACTGGGATTTACCAGAACTTCCTGTTGTTGAGTAGGATTCATGGGTAAATTGTCGTTTTTCCTTAATTGTGGGTATTTCATTTTCTGAAGATTTTTGTAGACTACACAACCTTTGTAATTTGCTGGGTGATTACCTTCACACAAGGCGCATTTGACTTCATCTGATCTGCTTTTACGTACACAATCTGAAGACGTGTGGCTTCCGGCGCATTTAATGCACATTGGTTTCCTGCGACAGACCGTTTTTGTATGCCCATACTGCTGACAGTTAGCGCATTGGGGAATATCGCGAGTCGGTCGGGGGGGCTCAAAAACAATTTTTGTATGAAGCAGGTATTTGACTTCATAAATTTCTTTATTGTTTGAGTTTGTTTGAAGTTCAATGATAAACATTAGCAGAGGCTTTTTTGTGTTTCTTATTATTATTATTATTATTATTGACAGGCTAAAAGAACACCGCGACCTAAAAGATCTATTGTGCAGCCTCGTACCCAACTAAAACAGTCCTAGACTGTTTATAAATCTCGTAACTGCTGTGGGCTTAATTTTAACTAGGTGATTTGGAGATATGAACCCACTGCCTAGGTACTTATGTCTGCGTCTTGCCACCGCTGGGCAAGTGCATAGAATGTGTTCTGCCGTTTCCTGCTCCTCTTGACAGAGTCGACAAGAATCGTCTTCTACCACGCCTATTTTCTTCAGGTGGTAATTTAGTTGACAGTGTCCTGTTAAAAGTTCAGTGTATAGTTTGATGTCATTTCTGCTGAGGTTTAAAGAAGCATCTACCCTGATGTGTTCAGGATCAATGAGTAGTCTCGACTGCCGCATGCCTTTTTGGGCTCTCCAGTAGTTTAGCAGACTTCGTTTTTCCTGTTCGCACAAGAAGTTATTTGTGAAGCTACTGTTTACCCCACAGAAGGGTTCTGGGCCTATAAAGGCAGTGTCTGCACCCTTTTTTGCTAAAGAATCTGCCATTTCGTTGCCCTCATGTCCCTCGTGTCCCGGTACCCACATTAGCGTAACAGAGTTTCTCGCTGCTAGGGTATTGAGAAGTTTACAGCATTCCCAGACCAGCTTTGATTGGAATGAGAAGTTTATTAATGATTTTAGAGCTGCCTGGCTATCTGAGAGTATGCATATTTTGGTGTTGCGTGTACCCCTGCGTAGACATTCTCTAGCACATAACTCTAAAGCGTGGACCTCCGCCTGAAAAATGGAAGCTGTTTTTCCCATTGCAATTGCTTTTTGGAAATTTGGCCCTACAATTCCAGCTCCTGCACTGCCATCTTCCATTTTGGACCCATCTGTATACCACAACTGAGAGTCCTGTTTTATTGTTATTTCCTTGTTTCTCCAAGCTGAACGGTCACTGATGACCACTTTGAATTGCTTTGAGAAGTCTAATTTTCTGTCCATTTTGTCGAAGACCATGAGGCACGGAGAATTCCAGACAGTGTCCAGAATCTTTGCGTGCCCCGAAAGGTTGCCTTCTTTAAGATGGGCTAGATTAGGTAGCCTTAGGGCCGCGCTGGCCGCCATCCTTTTAACTACAAGGTGTAGAGGAGTCAGTCCAGTGATCACTCCCAAAGCTAGTGTGGGGCACGTTCTCATTGCTCCCGTCACACTCAAACAGGCTATACGGTGAATCTTGTTAAGAGTCCTCTGAGCTCCTGTTTGGTTGACTTTTGGCCACCATACCAACGACGCATAAGTAATCATTGGTACTATTATTGTTTTATATGACCACGCCATCATTTTTGGCCGTAGTCCCCATGTTTTACCGTACAACCTCTGGCAAGCATAGGTTGCTCTTAAGGCTTTACTAGTTATGTATGATAAGTGGTTTTTCCAAGTTAGAGTTTTGTCCAGGATTACTCCCAGATATTTCATTTCATTGGACATTGTTAAGTTTGTGGTCCCTAAACCTAAGGTCCCCAGATTCAGTTTCCTTCTTTTGGTGAAGGGTACCACGTTTGTTTTATTCGGATTTATCGATAGGCCTTTCTCCTGACACCAGTTTTGAGTGATGTCAAGAGCTAGTTGCATGCGATCTGTTATGGTAGAGTCAAACTTGCCTCTGACCATAATTACCAAATCATCCGCAAAGCCCTGAACTTCGTATCCGAGGTCATTGAGAGTTTGTAAGACCTCGTCGATAACCAATAACCATAGGAGTGGCGATAGGACGCCCCCCTGGGGACATCCTTTGGTTGACCTGACAATTTGCTTTGCTGTCCCTGTTTCAAAGATTGTCGTTCTGTTTTTCAGCATATTGAGAACCCATGTTATGATCAGTCTTTGTATACCTTTCCTGTTCATCCCCTCCTCAATTGATCTGAAAGTAGCATTGTCAAAAGCCCCCGTAATGTCAACCGATGTACAGAGAGCTATTTCTTTACCCTCAAACGCCTTTTCAATTTTGCTTGTTAAGCTATGTATGGCTGTCTCAGTCGATTTGCCTGATTGGTAAGCGTATTGTTCAATATGAAGAGGAGAATCTTTAAGATAAGTTTCCCTGATATATTGGTCCAGAATTTTTTCCATAACTTTTAGCAGGAATGACGTCAGGCTAATGGGCCGATAGGCTTTTGGCGTGTGGTCCGCCTTTTTGCCTGCTTTCGGTATGAAAGCCACCCTAGCCTTCGTCCAAGGTTTAGGCACTATGCCTAGCTCCAGGCTTATCCTGAAAATGTTTGTTAGCACAGGTGCTAATACATCAACACCTTGCCGAAGTAGGCACGGTTGTATATTATCGACACCTGGCGATTTGAATGGTCTAAAAGTGGAGATAGCCCATTTGGTTTTATTGACAGTGAAAATTCTGCGAGCCAGTGAGAGTTCCCTCCGTGTAGGCATCAAGAAACGAGTATTCTCGAAGATTTCACTATCCTCTCCGCTAGTGGCACAGCCTGGAAAGTGAGTGTCCAACAAAAGCTGTCCCGTCTTTTCCAGGCTCTCCGTAAAATTGAGTGATTTCTGGAGTCTGGTAGCTGCTGGGAGGGTTTCAATCTCCTCACAGTACTTTTTCCAAGAGTCTCTCTTAGATCTTCTCAACTCATTATTATAGGCCGTTAAGGCACTTCTATAAGATGCCCAGTCACCATTAGACTTGGCCCTATTAAAGAGTTGACGGGCTTTTTTGCGCAAAACATTTAGCTCCCCGCTCCACCAGGGTACGTTCCTAGAACGTTTCTTCACAACTAAATTGCAGCTACTTTCAAAAGCCTCGATTATTATATTATTTAATTTGTTAACTTCAAGATCTAGTTCCTGAGAGTTACTTATTTTTTCACTAAGGCACGCAATATTTTGCTCTAAGTAAAAGTTATATATCGACCAGTTGGTCTTCCTAACATTTCTCATTTCGAAGGTGCCTCCAATCTCCCCCCCCCCAGATCAAAGCAAATGTACCTATGGTCCGACAAGGAGACCTCATTAAGCACCCTCCAATTAGAAATGTTATTTGATATGAATGCGCTAGTTAGGGTGAGATCTAACACCTCCCCCCTTATCGCATTCATAAAGGTAGGCTCGTCACCCCTATTTACCACCACCAGATTGTTTGTCGTAATAAAATCAAGAAGTGACTCACCTCGCCCGTTCGTGTCCGTGCTTCCCCATACCGTGTGGTGCGCGTTTGCGTCGCAGCACACCACCCACTGTAGACTGCGAGTGCGACAGTACTCCGTAAGCTGCTGGAGCTCGCGCGATACCGCGTCCTCTGGGTCGCCAGGTAAGTACATGGAGGCCAGGACTACCGTTCTCCTCCCTTTGGCACTAGGCACTTCTGCCTGTACTGCCACCAGATCGCGTTGTAGAAGCTCTGAAATTGGGAGGAATTTAATATTTTTGTTGATCATGATCGCTGCCCTCGGTCGGTCAACATTATTATCATAGATCAACTTACATGTTTTTGTCTGCAGACCATTTATGCGCCCATTTGTGGCCCATGGTTCTTGAATGGCTACGAAGTCCAGACTCTGGTGTTCCACCAAGGCACTGAGCCTGTAAGAGGCTGCTATAGCCCTGTGGAGATTTATTTGGAGACAGTGAAGCTGCTTCCAAGAGTTTTGCGTTCGTGATGGGGCCTGGGACATTATTTCCCAGACCGATCCTTGCGGATCTTACCACCCTTTGTGCTCCGCAAAGTTTCCGCAGCCTCCGGGTCTTTTCTCTCCCATTTCCTGAGCCTACCAGAGAGAGCAGATGGTCCTGGACGTTGGACACGTGTGTTGCCTCTCTCCGCTCTCGGTACTGGCTTTGTGAAAATGGGCCCCGTTTTCGGCTTCTGGCTACTCTGCTTTGCCCGCGCTGCAACAGATGTTGTTGGTTGCTCTTCAACACCAACAGCAGATTTTGCCCTGTTCCCCTTCAGTCTAGGTCGGAGCTGGGCACTGCCAAAGCCATAGTAGACTTTGTTACCCAGTGTGTCAACCCTTTCAGACGAGATGGGGTCCAGAGCAATTGCCAGCTCGACCTGGTCACCTTTTTGTAGGCGATGGAGCACCCGCCACTCGCTGACACTAATGCCCGAATTCTGCGACTCCACTTGCCCCAAAATTCGGTCATTTTGCCAAGATACCGAGCCGGGAAAGTAGCCAACGAAGATCTTGGCCTTTGGCACTTTTGCCTCGTCCACCACCTTCAACTCAGCCCCCTCCCATGGCTTCATGGCTGGTATCCATTCTTCAGCCCAGGCTACGGTTTCGTCGTCCAGACAGTTGATCGTCAACCATCCAGGCTTGAAACTACAGCCTGCAAAGTGTGGCTTCACTGGGCCCCCACGAGTCTCGAACATCTTGTCGAGAATGCACCGTTGTACCTTCCCAATTTCTTCAGTGGACCATATGCCCTCCGGGAAATTGCTAGGTATAACCCCTATCTTTTTGGAGCAGACTGTCTCCGCTAGAGTAGGCTTTGAGCAGGGGACCCCCAAGGAGGCGCCCTGCACGCCATGTCTTTCAGAGACACTCGCCACCCTCTTACTGGGACCAGGTTCGCCCCCAAGTAAGGTCTCCGCCTCCTTCATCTCACCACACACCGGCGGGTCCGCTGGGGGCACTATTGACATTTTATCAATGTTTTTGTTGCCCTCTTGTGCAAACCGCTTTGTCGGCCTGGAGTTCGATGTCGGCGTGGAGCCATCTGAACGGGATCTTTTAGGAGTCCATCGCGCAGACACGTTGGCTGGATTTGCCGCCAAGGACCGAGCTGTTTCCAGCGATATGCCCCTGGCAAGCAAAGCCTTAAAACGTTTACGTCCAGCTCCGGACAGCTTCACCCTAAGTTTTGGAATCTTCTCTGGAGCAGGTTCAAGAAGATATCTCTCCTGTTCCGAGGAGATAGACACCCCAGCCGATTCCTGGCTAAGTGGGATGTCCATCTCCTCCGGCCTGTCGGTTAAGGGACCGGGTGCCCCCCCCCAACAGGTCGTGCTCCATGCTTTCATTGTCGATGGGACCAGATGCCCCCTCGGCCAATGATGGCTGTTGGCTCATTGTAGCCACAATATGCACATTTGAAGGTGTGCAGTCCATTTTTTTTTCATATAGGCTTAAGTTTTCCATATATTTTTCTTTAGTTTTCTTTTGCGTTTTGGTCACCCACGGGCGCCCCCGTGGTAAGGCTAATTAAAACCGTAGGTTCGCCGGACCTCGTACGGAGTTCGCTATTAAGCTTGACTCTACCCCGTCAGGCAAGTTCACTGGCATAGCTGTTCCACCGTGAATTTAGGGTGTTTTTTTTTATGGGCCAATATGTCTGGTGAACCCTGCCCCAGGGAGTTTTCTCTCTCCCCCGCCCGGCAATCGGCGACCCAAGTCCAGCAGAGACATGACCGTACTGAAAGTGGGCCATTGGTCTGTAAAGTAATTGCCGCACTTCCCCGAAGGGCTGACCAATTGTTAGTGTCTAGGCGATCCGGCGGTCTCAGTGAGACGTTCGATATTGGCCAGTACGACTACTAACTAGCCTTAACGACTGAGCAGGAATCGTAGAAAACTACTTTCAACCTGTGCGTTGAAGGTAGTTCTTAGTTTGCGTAACTGGACCATGTCACCGTCTTTCATGTGCCATGTTCCAGCACACAGTAAGCCCCTACACCGCAACAAGGTGACTACCCAGCGTAGGGGTGTGTTTCTTCGCTTTATGTTCCAAATATTCGTGACAGAGTGACCGAGGTTTTGCAGGGCTTGGGTTATTTCATCTGTGCCTATAGATGGGTGCATATTTTTCAGTACTACTTTGAAGCCTCTTCTTGTTTTGGCTTATAGGTGAAAAATTCGGTGTTTTTTATCTCAAGCTGGTTGACTATTGTCTTGTAGGCTTCTGGAGAAAATGCCTGGATTTTAACTTGCTCATTGTTTATTTCTTTTTTTTTTTTTTTTTGTATCTCCATTTATTTAACTACAATCTGTCCAGCTGGACATTCAGTACTACTTATATTATATTTGGTTATAAACATGTGTATGAATTTTCAGTAACATTCAATACATTAGGTACATTAATTTAACAAAGTTAGATTCTATATATATTAATTTCATTCATTCCTTATTATTATTATTTTTTAATTTTTTTTTTTTTATTTCTAATTTGATCTTAGGTGGTAAATCTGAATGATAAGTCCGATGGTACATATTTTTTTAGTCTTCGCGCGCTGGTATCGCTGGTTATCAATTCTACCGCTAGGTTGTTAGGATGGACTCTAAGACGTTTGCGATATGAGTGGCTATATTTCATGATTTCATCATTTACTTTTGGGATGATTAGATCGCAATGAATGATGTCGTTGCTGACATACCAAGGTGCATTAGCACACAGTCGTATGACTTTTGATTGGAAACGTTGTAGGATGTCCAGGTTTGACTTGGATGCTGATCCCCAAATTTGAATACCATAAGTCCATATGGGCTTCAGTATTACCTTATATATCAGGACTTTATTTCCAAGTGTTAGGGCTGACCTTCGTCCAAGTAGCCAGAACAAAGACCTAAGCGTTATTCCAAGTTGTTTCCGTTTGGAGAAGATGTGATAGCGCCACGTAAGCCGCCGATCCAGGTGCACCCGAAGGTATTTTGCATGGTCTGCTTGTGGCAATTGGGAGTTACTTAGTGTCACTGGAGGGCAAGAACCTGCACGTAGGGTAAAAGTCGTTTGCACTGATTTTATTGCATTTGCTTTTATTCGCCACTTGTCTAGCCATAAGTCAATTTGGTTCAGGTTCTCCTGCAAATGCTTCGAGGCTAACACGGGGTTTTTGTTGCAGGCCATTACAACAGTATCATCTGCAAAAGTTGCGGTATATGTGGTAACAGTCAGCGGCAGGTCAGCCGTGAATAGTGTGTAGAGCACAGGTCCCAAAACGCTCCCTTGTGGAACACCAGCTTTGATTGGATGGAGGGAAGTTACGTCGCTGTTAACTTTGACCATGAAGAATCTGCTTTCTAAGTAGGACTTTAATATGGCAAAGTAGTGATAGGGTAAATGCATTTTCAATTTGTACAGTAACCCTTGGTGCCACACCTTGTCGAATGCTTGGGTGATATCCAGGAATGCAGGTGAACAGTATTCTCTATTTTCTAGTGCATTCTGTGCAAATGCATATACTCGATTTATTTGTTCTATCGTAGCATGATGCTTTCGGAATCCAAATTGATGGGAATTTATAAGTTGTTTTGACTCGATGATTGGGAGGAGTCGCTTCAAAAGAAGTTTCTCAAACATTTTGGAAAGTATCGGAAGCAAGCTAATTAGTCTATATGAGGTGACCACTTCTGCCGGTTTCCCAGGTTTGGGAACAAGGATAATTTGAGCCACTTTCCATTGACTTGGGAAGTGGTCACATCGGATAATCGCATTGAATAGTTGTGCAATGAATTTATAGCCGCAATCTGGTAGCTCCTTTAGGATTCTGCTCGTAATAAGGTCATATCCCGGCGATTTTTTCTCTTTTAGCGTATTCTTGATAATTCCTCTAATTTCTTTTAGTTTAAAATGCTGGATCGGAATATCCATTTGGTATGGGGCATCAAGTAATTCAGCTATTTTTATGTCTTCTTGTGGATAGTTGCTTGGAAACGGCTCAAATACTTCTAATAAATGAAGAGCAAATGACTGTGCTTTTTCCTTGTCAGATCTGGCCCATCCGCCATCTTTCGTTTTAATAGGTGGCACATGTGATGTTGGTTGATTTAGTTTTTTTGTAGCTTTCCATAGAGAATAACCTGAAGCCTGTGAAGGTGACAAGCTGCTGAGATAGCTTTGTATTTCTGAATTTTTTGTTGACCGTAGGGCGTTTTTGAGTTGCTTTGTAGCGCAATTGAACCGGTTTTTGTCATAGGGGCTTCTGGTCATTTGCCAAATTCGACGCAGTCTCCGCTTTTCTTTTAGTTGCTCCTTTACAACCTGGCTTACGTCACGATAATTACTTATACAGCTGGGCTCCAATGTGGAAGTCCATGCAGCATGCTGAATGGCTGAGTTCAAAAGTTCTACTGCATCGTCTATATTTGTTTTGTTTTTTAAAGGAATATTGGTGACTAGAGTCTCGATAAAGCTTTGTCTAAACAGCTCCCAATTTGTGCTTTTGTTGTGCAGACAGATTGTTCTTGCTCTGATCTGAGCCTCACAGCTAATTGTTAGAACTATCGGTGAGTGATCTGATGACAGGTCCAGGCACGATTCCATGGAAGTGTTTGTTTTTGGTACACCTTTGGATACAAAAAAGTCGATAACGTCTGGAAGCTTGTTTCTGTCCGTTGGCCAGTAGGTTGGCTCACCCGTTGATAGGTGGGACAGGCTGTTTTGTTGCATAGCTTTATATAGGTTACGGCCTCTAGGAGTTGTTATTCTAGACCCCCATTGTGGATGCTTAGCTCATTGTTTATGAGCTTTAATTCGTATGAATTTGGAGCAGCTTCAGACAATAGTTTCATTAGAGGAGCTATATAGGTAACTCTGTCAACAAATATTGGTGGGGGCTTAGACACTTTTTCTTTATGTTCTGTGCTTTTTTGGTCACATTCTTCAACTTCTTCTAGGGACGAAAATCGATTTTCGGTTCCTTTCGGATCTCCTAGCCAGTATTTTTCAAGTTTAGCTTGTTTTTGAGTGGTCTTTGTCTTACCTGGACTCTCTCTCTGCTTTTTCTTGTTTAGAACCGTTTTCCAGTCCTCGTCGTGGGAGGGTACACTTACTGTGACTTGGGGAGAGGCAACTGGTTGCTGTTGTTTGTGTAGCAGCTGAAGCTGGCGTTGAAGCTGATCAATTTGTTGTTGGACAGTTTGTTGAGAGCTGTTTTTATTTGGAAAAGACGAGCTTGATTGTGGCGAGGGGCATTTAGGACTCCAGGAATTTTGGAGCGGATTCTGAAGAAGGGGTTTCTTTTGTGTTTGCAGTTGTTGATGCTGCTGTTGTTGTTCCTGATGTTGTTTTTCTCGGTGTTGCTGTTGTTGTTGTTGTTGTGGTTGTTGTTGTTGTTGTTGTTGTTGCTCTTCTTGTTGTTGACCTTCCCCTCTAGGTGGGGTACGGTCTACACCCATTTTTTTTTCTTTATTATTTATTTTTGTTTAAAATGAACTTTGGCAACTCTACACTAGATACTTGCTAAGCCGCTTTTAATTTAACGTATTTGTGTACATACATAACCGTATAATAGCAGTGCTATTTTGCGGTTGTCTCACTTTGTGATTATTTGTTGTTTCTCACTTTATAATTTTGTTGTTTTTATTTTTGTATATTTTGTTTTTGTTTTTACACTTTATTTAAAAATTAAAGAATTTTAAGTTAGTTGTTTTCAGAATCACTGCACTCGGCACTCTTCCGACGCAGAAAATTTTGCACTTTCACGCTTGTGCGAAATTGTTATTATTTTCTCATTAAATACCTCGATTTTTGTTAAATTTTATAATCACTATCGGATTAGTTTTTCACTTTGTAAGAGTTGCCAAATGATATACCTTTTTCCTGCGAGCCATTTTTTCAAGTTTGCAAACAGGAAAAGTCACTAGGAGCTAAATCTGGACTATAAGGTGCATGATTAACCAATTCGAAGTGTATTTCACGTAATTTTAGCATCGTATCTAATGCTGTGTGAACCGGTGCGTTGTCTTGAAGAAAGAAGATTTTTTTTTCTTTAAATGTGGTTGTTTTTCCTTGATTGCATCAATCAATTGATCCATTAATGCACGATAATACTTTCCTCTGATTGTGGATCCTTTTTCAAGATAATCGATGAGCAACATTCCGTGTGCATCCCAAAATACAGTGGCCATAACCTTCCCAGCCGATTTCACTGCCTTCGCCTTCTTCGGAGCACTTCCACCAGCTTCCACCCATTGTTTTGGTTTCAGGTGTCTAGTAGTGGACCCACGTTTCATCAACAGTTATTAATCGACGCCAAAAATCAACAGGATTACGCATTATCATGTCCAAACACCGCTGTGAAGTGGTCTGTCGAACTCGTTTTTGTTCGACACTGATCAAACGCGGCACCCATCTTGCCGATAACTTTTTCATATGCAAATGTTCATGCAAAATGTTGTACACACGTTCATATGAATCTCACGCAACTTGACTCGGCGATCATTCATAACGATATCGAGGATTTTCTTGATATTTTCTTCAGTAACCACCTCTTTTGGCCTTCCTGTTGATGGTATTGTTGCAGTGCTTGTTCGGCCGCGGTTAAATTCAGCAATCCAATATTTTACCATGTAATCTGACGGAGCAGACTCACCGTAATGTTTCTCGAGCTTTTCTTTCGTCTCTTTCGCCGTTTTACCTTTCAAATAATAGGATTTAATCACTGCACGAAATTCGCTTTTTTCCATTTTTCAAGAAACACAAAAGTTGCTTTCTTCAAACGACTACAACAAAAAACTAATCTATGAATTTGGGTGAAATTTTAACAGCTGACGTTTGACAGATCGCAATTTCTAAAAAAAAAAAGTTTTTGTGTTTGTGCTGCCATCTAACGCTAGGTAGCTTCAATATCAATCCGCCCTCGTATATGTAAAACTCATATATATGTATGTACATAATATAATAATAAGTACTTGACATGTATAATTTTTCTGCATAAATGAGGAATATTTTAATTTAGCTGGTTAATTCATGGTGCCTCATTTCCAGTTTTCTTTTATTTTATTGTTATTTTCGGATATTTTATTATTATTATTATTACACTTTATTTTAATAAATTAATTATTATAATAAATACAATTAATGAGTACTGGCTGCCAGGGCCTTCGACTCGATCTTAATCTATTATTATTTTAAATTTTATTTTTGAAATTTATACAAGTTAAAAAGGTTTCTATTAATTTTATACTACCTAGAGTCACATTTTTTAAAAGATTACTATGGACCCTCTAATGGCTCTGAAAGCTCTGAATTCGTTCAGTAAATGAGTTATTGAAGCTCTCTGTCCGGTGCAATATTGACCATTTGGGGCTGGTTCTCGACGCGTAAGTGTTCGTGTGAAAATGAGGCGTGTCCCAACCGAAGTCGAACAAAAATTTTTATTTGCTTTAAGTTGCATAATCCTGGATAGGTGGATTTGATTCATTCTCGATTTATAATTATGAGTATAGTTGTCCCACTCTTCCATTGTTTGTATATATAAAGATTTCCCAATTAATTTACGCATATCTGTATTTTCTCATGTAGGGAAGTACAATAGGGGATGCTTTACTGCTCTGCCAGCGGTTGAATCAGCGAATTCGTTGTCGTCGATCCCAACATGTCTGGGTACCCACAAGATTTTTAATTTATTAGCGCATTTTATGCATGCGCATGCTGAATCAAGGATGCCCTCATTGCTTATATTTCGAATAGCCTCTATGGAAGATTTGCTATCAGAGCATACAGTTTGTCAAGAAAGTGTTTTAACAAGGAAAAAAATTTGTGAATTTGATTTCTCCCCTTCATAATATAGTATTTCTTTATTGCTTTGATTAATTTTTTTTTATTAATTTCATTTAATTAAGGTATTTACTAATGAACAGTAACAAAGAATAGTCAAAAATTTTGCTGTCAAGAAAGTGTTTTTACAATTCTGTTTGGAACTAAGTGCATATACCGTTATGATATTGATGCGTCACTATGCTTTGTGCGCATTTTAGATACAAATTAATCAAAAATAGTTGTTCTTTGCTCATCGAATGCAGCATTTTTAGCAAAGTTATTGTGAATTTAAGATGCCTGGTAAAATAACGTCATTTGATATGACTCAATTGCTTTACTATAGCCACCACATCCGAAAAAGTGTCCAAGAATTGTCCGAGATGATTTCTTTGACCAGACAAACTATTTATAATATTTAAAATCGAGTAAAAAAAAATAGTAGGTTGCCAAAACCTTCGCATTTCCGTTCGTACAAAATATCAGATAGAACAGAACGCATTTTGGTAAGGAAAGTTGGCGAAAATCAGCAGGTTTTTACTAGAAGCCTTTTAAGTCAACTCAAAGAACAATGTGATCTTGCCTATACCTTCGAAACAGCAGGGCAGCTCCTGATAAGGTACCAGTATATGTCAAGAGTTGCTCGAAAAAAACCAATGCTTTCAACACAATACATTTAAAAGCGATTGTCTTTCGCTAAGATTTACTGTCCCAAACCGAATGACTATTGGGATGACGCTATATTTTGCGATGAGACCAAAATCATGCTTTACTATAATGGTGGCCCTAACAGCGTGTGGCGACAACCGTTAAACGCATAGGAGAATCGAAATATATTATGTTCCAAAATTTAAATTCGGCAAACTTTCTGTCATGGTATCGGGGTTCATATCCAGTACAGGAGTAGGAGAACTGAATTTTAGAGAGAATCAAATGGATGCACAACAATATTTGGATATATTCCAACGTTATTTGGTAAAAAGCGCAGATCATTGTGGGTTGAATATTGATTGCAATCCGTAATTCAAATATTACCAAGATAATGACTCAAAACATATGGAGCATATGGTAAGGATCTGGGTTCTTTATAATTACAAAAAAGCGTTAGATACGGCAGCCCAGAAACCACACTTGAACCCCATTGAAAAATTGTGGGAACATTTAAGAAAAGAGGGGGCGAGATTTTTTTTTCTCATTTATTATTTATTGTATCTTCAATATAAATTGGACTAACAATAAGTAATCAAATCTTAACTCTAAAACTGTTTATTATTAAGTTCAGCAAGTGCTAGACGAAAAAATATAGTTTCTACGATTGCTTCTGTGAATGTCTTTCACGTCTCACCTAATCGGCTGATAGCAAGAGTGTCTCTCCTTCTCAGCCGAGTGTGTCCACTATACTTTAGAATATTGCGGGCCAGTGGATTTAGGTGGAACTCAAGCTTCTTAATATACTTTGTCACATGTTTTGAAAACACATTTTTTAGCATCGGGACATTTAGATCTTTGTGAATGCACAATTTTTTGACATACCACGGAGCGGCTGTAATCATTCGGAGGAATTTATTTTGTCGCCTTTGAATTTTCTCTATATTTGACGCTGAGGCAGTACCCCATAGCTGAATCCCGTAGCACCATATTGGTTTTAGAATCGAGTCGTATAGTAGAAGTTTACAGTCTAGGCTTAGTGTAGAATTTCTACCAATAAGCCAGTTAGTTTGAATTGTTTTTAGTTTCTTTTGGATCAACTTTCCTTCTATGTGGGTTTTCCATGTTAATCGACGATCAAGATGAATACCGAGGTATTTAACCTCGCTGTGTTGCGGTATAGTCTGGGTGTTGATATGGATAGGCGGGCATGTTTCCCTGCGCAATGTAAATGTAATATGTACACATTTTTGTTCGTTCACCTTTATCCTCCATTGTTGTAGCCATTTTTCCAACTGAGATATATATTCCTATAATTTGCGGGATGCATCTTGAGGGCTTTCGTGGACGCTTAGGAAAACTCTATCCTCAGCGAATGTTGATTCGTGGATATTATTGCTTATTGGCATATCAGAGGCGTATATAATATAAGATAGGACCCAAGATGCTGCCTTGGGGACCTCCGGCTGGAATCGGTTGAGGTGTGCTCAGAAAATTACCTTCTTTGATGATAAATTTTCGTCCAGTTAAATAGTTTTTAAATAGCTTATGAATGTTTGCGGGTAAGTTTTGCCTTAATTTCAAAATTAAACCTTCATGCCATACTTTATCAAAAGCCTGGGTAATGTCAATGAAGAGGGCAGAACAATATTTCATTTCTTCGAACGTTTTTCTAACTATGTTTACAATCTATGTGTTTGTTCAATAGTGCTATGTTTTCTTCTGAATCCAAATTGATTATCTGGAATGCATCCATTCTCATTTAGTATGGGGGTCAGCTTGCTCATAAGTAGTTTTTCAAATAGTTTTGACATGTTAGATAATAGGCTAATTGGTATATAAGATTCTGCTTTTGTATGGTCTTTTCCGGGCTTAGGTATCATGGTAATCAACGAAACCTTCCATTCAGTAGGATACTGTTGGAGGCGTAAAATAGCATTAAAAATGAAAAGAATTATTTTTCTTACTATACGGGGCAGTTCTAAAAGCATCTTATTACTGATTTTGTCATTACCTGGGGCTTTCCTCGGGTTTAAGCCAGCAATAGCGGTTTCAATATCCCGAATAAATCTCAGAGGAATCGCTGCTTTCGCGACCACTGTTGGCAGCTCAAGTATAGCAGATATGTTTGGAGTGAAAACGGTTTTCAAATGGTTTACAAAAAGATTCCCTTTTTCAGTATCAGTTCTTGCCCAAGCTCCGCCCAAAGTTCGCAGGGGAGGCTTACATTTCTCAGGTTTTTTAAGTCCTCTGGTTGCTCGCCATAGCGAATAATCTGTTTGTGGCGTTGCATCGAGATCATGGAGACATCTCGGCAGATATGCTGATTTTTGATATTCTAATAATTTTCTAAGCTATTTGGTACATTCTTTGAGCCTAATTTTTAACTGCGGGATCTGTATCGTTGCCATTCTCTTTGAACTCTTCTCTTTTTTTACAATAGGCATTCTACATTTACAGAGTGGATTCTATGGTATCTGACCTGTCGATTGGTAGAAGTAGCATCTTCAACAGGTTGCTTGAGGATTGCATCTAGCTTTCTAACAGAGCCATCTATGTCTGCAAGCGTTCTTAACAGTATGCTATCCGTGCAATGGGCACAGAGGTATTTCTTGTATTTCAACCAGTTAACACGTGTAACTATCGTCGCCAACTCACCAGTTTCGCGGGGGTTCCGTATGGTAACAATAATGGGAGAATGATCTGAAGACAATTCTAGTGAGGCCTCAACTAGAAACATTTATCTGGGAACGCCCTTTACCACACCAAAATCAATAATATCTGGAGTCTTTTTTCGATCTGAGAGTAGGTTGGTTGTCCGCATGAAATTACTTTTAAACCTATTTTAGTAATTGTATCAAACAGAACACGTCCCTTCGGGGTGATTAGCCACTTAGCGTTGTAATCACCAGCTGCCAGAAAACGTGGTCCTAGTGATTTCTAAAATTTACTATATTGACTTTCTGGGATTGAAAATCTGGGAGGAGAATAAATCGATGAAATCAACAAGGCCTGGTGTAAATTTTCGACGCAAAAATTTGTTGCCTGTAAGTAATCCTCACGAGTGTCTCCCAGAAAATAGTGTTTGAGACGCGACTTTATAAGTATTGCCGAGCCACCACAAGCTCTTCCTCGGGGGTCCTTGGTGTCGTATAAAGTGTATGCATTTATTTTGAAAAAGCTTCTAGACGTCAAATGTGTCTCAGAGATCAGCATTACGTCAATTTGTTTAGCCAATAGTAAATATTCCAGTTCGTTTTTATGATGGCGGATGCCCTTTTGCGTTCCAGAAACAGATGTTTAGATTCATGGTTTGTTTAATACCGGCTGCAGCAGTGTAGATTGCATTTTCAACATTTCCTGCATCATGCAGGTCATGTTGGTTGTAAAACTATTTACTGACTGAATTAAAGTCTCTATTAAAGCTTGAAGACTACTAAAATTAAAGCTGTGGATTTCCTTTGCTGGTAGCTCTTTTTGCACTATAGTCTGGCTAGACTTTAAAACATTTGCGTGAGAAAATTGACTGGTAGATAGTTGGGCTGACTCTGGGAAATTTGAGTTAAGCAGATTCATGGGCTGAGTGTATGTAGGATAAGATTTTTTGGTCAAAGATCGACTTACGTGCACGTAAGCAGGGCAGCCGCTATAGTTGGCAGTGTGGTTTCCACCGCAATTGCTAATTTGTTTTTATTTTTGAGTCATCTTTTGGTTTGGCACATTTGGCGGTACCATGTAGGTCCCCACACACTACGCAAATGGAGGGTAACTTGCAGTAAGTCTTAGTATGGCCACATTCTTGGCAGTTCAGACATTGAACGTTTATGCGGTTCTTCTACAGTAACTCTACGGTGCAACAAATATTTTAGGTTATAAATGGGGTGAGGTTCGTTCTTCTTCAGTTTCATATCACCTGGTTCTAGTTCCACCCGAAATAGTGGTTGTGGGACTATGTCTCTGTTTCTGATATTGGTAACACTTTTAACTTTGAAGCCATTGATTTGCAAGCCCGCCTTTACCTCCTCTGGAGCCACACAGTGGTCAATGCCTTTTACAACAATCTGTAGACCCTTAGCGCATTTTAGCTGGTAAGTGAAGAAATTTTTGTTTTATTCTTCAAAATCTGAAACAATTGCCGTTTCTAAAATATTACCACGTTTCATTGGAGTTACATAGAACGCTTTTTCACCAATGAATGATATTAAGCTCTTTATTAGCTCATTAGAGTTACGCTCCCTCAAATAAATCGGGGGTGGTTTACTCGACCTTTTCAGAGTGTTAGAATCATTCGTATTATCTTCTAGAATTGCGAAACGATTTTGGGAACTTGGGATGTCTGCATTTCCATCTTTGGGTACTGTTTTAGCACGGTTGTATATCTGTCCAATCCCACTTGAATTTTAGATTTTTTCCGGACAATTCACTGGGGGTTTAATTTTAAGCGATACTCCCGTTGTGGGGTTAATTACATTAATTTTTGTTGTTTTTTCGTTTGCTTGTGCGGCTGGCATGACTAACTTACTTGCTGGCACAATTGTAGGTTTAGATTCGCTGTTTAACATTAATGCCGGAGAACATGAACGAGGCCGATTTATTGGCTTGGTTGTTAGGTACAAGTTATCCTTAGATATTTCTTTTTTGTTTTTGCAGCAATCTTCAGCATCCACCGTCACATTAAGCATTTCTGATGTTTGTAAGTTTGTTGATGTTCGGGAAACTCATTAAGAGTTCAGAAAAAAAAGAATTAATAAATGGCTCAACTGCAGCTCTGAGGAATTTTAAATTTAAATAAATTAAAATTAAGTGGCATCACCTGATGATGTTGTTGTTTTTAAAATGTTTTGTGAATTTTACACTTCACTTTTAATCTGTTCTTGCAGAATAAAATATTATTAAATTATACAAATAAATTGCACTTTTGTATTAGCGTCTATATCGCGAAGTTTAAAGAATGAATTCAGTTTAAACACAGTGAAAAACCGTCCCAATCACGGAGTACGTATGAAATCGCGTCCGCACAGTTCAAACAGACTTAGAACGAATATGATATGTGTATATATGTTTATATACGAGTATACTCGTATGTATGTATAAGTATATGCAAGTGGGCTGGCATACCAATTCCGCATTTTTCGGAATTTGCGCATCAGCAAACTACTGCGGTCTAACAATGATGACGAAGAGAGCGATGATGAAGATAACGACATTGAGGAGAGCAAAGAGAGCGAGCACAACGCTAACGAAGTGGACGGACGTTCGCTTATAAGAAGCGAGGGAAATGATGCAAAGAGCGTAGCGACGTTCAAAACCTCACTAAACGAACCACTTACAGATACGAAGCAAATCGACAAAAAACGAGATAACGATGAGCAGCAAAGACCGCGCTTCGCTATGAGTTTTCGCGATATTGAGGAATCTATTAGGAGTTTTGATGGCAGTAACATAATTGATGTAGAAGTATGGGTAGCAGAGTTTGAAGAGCAAGCTACGCTCATGCAGTGGTGTGACCTGCAAAAACTTATGTTTGTGTTGAGTGAAAAACATTAAAATTCCTGGAGTGCGCTGAAGAATGCACTAGTGAGTGGGTTCAAATCTCTAGTGAATAGCAAGCAAATACACACGCAGTTAAGTGAGAGCAAGCGCCGTAGTGATGAAAGCGTGCAAGAATATTTCTATCGCATACGAGAAATGGCATCACGTGGCAATATTGAAGATGACGCAATCATTCAATATGTGATCGACGGTATTTACGAACTTACAATAAATAAATCAATCTTGTGTGGCGCTCGAAATGTGAGTAATTTTAAAAATTAGTTGAAAGACTACCAAATCATGAATGGCAAAATGAAAATATATGAAAGAGCAAAAAGACAAAAAAGATGCAAGTGGCTCAAAACAGTGCTAGTGGAAAAAAGAAATCAGTTGTTTTATTTGTGGTGTCAAGAGACATGTGGCAAACAAGTGTACTAACAAAGAGAAAGGCAGAAAATGCTTTAAATGCAACCAATATGGCCACATATCTAAGAACTGTAAATAAACTGGTGAAAATAATGAAAAAACAAACGTGCGTGTTGTAAAAAACCAAAAAGACATTACATCTGAAGAAGTTGTGTTCAATAAAAAGAAGTGCTTGGCGTTATTTGCCACAGGTAGCAAATTTAATATAATTCATGACGACTTATACAACGAACCGTGCATGCCAAAATTGAAAGACTGCAACGTGTGTTTGTATCGGATTTGGCAACGATTGTAATGCCAGTAAAATAAAGCCGATTGGACAGTTCGAGCAAAATGTGTGTATTGATGAGAACGAGTATGCTCTGAATTTTATCGTGGTGCCGCAAACTGTATGGACATTAAGCTACTAATCGGTGAAGAGCTATGTTTGTACGCGGAAATATCGTTCAATCGCAATAAGTAAGCGAGTCTGCCAAAAACGAAGTTCGTGAGTTAATCGCAAATTATAGGCTGGAAAAATCTAAATCTACTAATATCGAGATGAAAATTATATTAAAAAATGAAGCACAATATTTCTCACGGCCTCGGCGATGTGCATTTACAGATTCATGCATTATAGAAGAACAAGTGGACGAGTGGTTAAAGAACGGCGTAATTGAAGAGTCGGAGTCAGAGTTTTCGAGTCCTGTGGTACTTGTGAAGAAAAAGATGGCACTCCACGGCTCTGCATTGACTACAGACGCGTCAATAAGGTAATCATAAAAGACCATTTTCCGCTACCACTTATCGATGACCAGCTCGATCGCTTGCAAGAAGCTCTGATGTTCAGCACTATAGATGTGAAAAACGGGTTTTTTCATGTACCAGTAGTAGATGCCAGTAAGAAGTTTACATCGTTTGTAACGCTGAATGGCCAATACCAATTTCGTAGGGTTCCTTTCGGTATGGCCAATTCGCCAGTAGTATTCCAAAGACACATCAATACAATCTTTCGACCGTTGACAGGAAAATGCATTGCATTGCCGTATGTAGACGACGTAATCATCCCAGCTGAAAATGAACAAGAAGCACTGGCTAATCTTAAGGAAGTGTTTATCACCTGCAAAGAGTTTTAAAAACACGTATTCAGTTTCTGGGTCACATCATTGAAAATAAAAAGCTGTATCCAACACCAGATAAGATAGAAGCCGTTTCAAAATTTAAGACACCGCAGACACTCAAACAACTGGAAAGTTTTCTGGGTCTTACAGGGTATTTTAGGAAATTTATATGCAATTACACTGTTATCTCAAAGCCCTTGACTGACCTAACAAAAATCAGCACAAAGTTCATAATAGGTCCAAACGAACAGAGCGCTATAGATACCCTAAAAAATATTTAATTTCAAACCCAGTATTGGCTATATACAACGTGAAATATGTTACCGAAGTACACACTGATGCATCCATAGACGGATTTGGAGCCGTTCTAATGCAAAAATCGACGGATGACGGTCAATGGCATCCCGTATATTTTATGAGCAAGAAGACAACAGATGCCCAGCGCAAATATACGAGCTATGAATTAGAGATACTTGCAGTCATCGAAGCGATTACCAAATTCAGAGTTTACCTATTAGGTATACCATTCAAAATAATCACGGACAGCAATGCCTTCACCAAAACTTTAGAAAACCAGAATCTATACACGCGAGTGGCACGATGGGTATTATTATTGCAGGAGTACAGTTATGAAGTCGAGCAACGCTCCGGCTCACGGATGTGCCATGTAGACGGATTGTCGCGATACCCCATCTTGAAAATAAGCTGCGAGAGCATCTCAACCGGCATAGAGCAAGCGCAGAAGTAAGACGAGCATCTAAATACGATCATAAAGGTTGTCAACGGCGACAAGCAACATTATGAATATTACTTTGTTAAATCAGGCATCCTATACAAGTTGGTTCAAGACGCAGAACTGATCGTGATTCCCAAAAACATGCAGAAACAAGTCATTAGCAATGCTCACGACAGAGGCCATTTCGCCGAAAGAAAGCAAAGGTGCTTATCTGCAAGAAATATTTCATTCCAAATAAAGATGAAAAAATCAAGAGTTAAATCGGCTGCTGCATACCCTGCATACTTGCAAACCGAAAAAGGAGTAAATAGGAAGGTCGGTTGCATCCGCTGCAAAAAGAAGACGTGCCGTTGCATATTGACTTTTTGGGGCCGTTAGAATCAACCAGTAAGAATTATAAACACATAGATGCT
The DNA here is from genome assembly GCA_920105625.2 of Clusia tigrina. Classification (NCBI taxonomy): domain Eukaryota; kingdom Metazoa; phylum Arthropoda; class Insecta; order Diptera; family Clusiidae; genus Clusia; species Clusia tigrina. The sequence continues at coordinate 295,402,026 of OV050030.1, read as the reverse complement.
TTCACAAAGTTTTGCTAGTTATACCCGACAAAGTCTACCACAGCCAATGAAGTCATCACGAAGTTACGCAGCCAGAGCGTAATATTTGGTAATCCCCTTTGTATCAATTCAGATAGAGGCTCAGGTTTCACTGCTCAAGGTTTTGTACAGTATTGCGAAGACGAAAACATCAAGCTAATCAAGACGACAACTGGGCTTCCCCGTGTAAACGGGCAGGTGAAGAAGCTCAACGCAGTAATCATCTCTGTAATGTCTAGATTCTGCATTGACGACCCCACGAAGTGGTATAAGCATATAGAACGAGTTCAGCGCACAATAAATTCGACATATACCAGAAGTATCGCTACCACGCCGTTCGAACTTTTTTGTGGAGTCAAGATACGCACCAAAGGCGACCAACAGCTACAGAATCTAATCAAAGAAGGGTCTATCGTTACATTTACTGACGGCCGTAACGAACTACGATCTAAAGCAAAAACTCAAATCCTGAATCTACAAGCCGAGAACAAAAATACCTATAACCTAAGACGCAAAGCAGCCAGGCAGTACAACGTTGACGACTTGGTTGCCTTAAAGTGGACGCAATTTGGTAGCGGTCTCAAATTAAAACCAAAGTTTTTGGGCCCATACCAGATTGTCAAGCATAATAACGCATATGTCGTCAAAAAAGTTGGCAGTTCTGATGGCCCAAAGAACTCTTCCACATGTGTAGAGTATCTGAAGCCATGGTCCATCCGAAACGACGACGACGACGATGCATTCGAGGCGAATGCATAAGCAGGATGGCCGAATGTGGGTTGGCAGATGTCGAACCATTCCAATTCCACAGCACTGTTTAATCATTTAATAACAACGACAGCAAAAACAACGATAACAACAACAACAATTACAGTAGCAACGACGACAGCGATCGCAACGAGAGCAGTTGTAGTTCGGCCTTTGCGAAGGAAAGGTTGCGAGAGCTCCAGCCAAACGACGATATATAATTCAATAAACAAATTCCACTTTATATATTTTAATAAATCCTACTTTATATATTTTAAATAAATTCTACTTTATATTTACTTATAAAGAAATCCCACATATATATACGAGGGCGGATTGATATTGAAGCTAAGTAGGAAAAAAACATTTTTTTTTCAAAAACCATTTATTTCTCAACATAGTCTCCTTTTATTTCGCCACATTTAGTAAGACGATATTCCAACTTTTTTATACCATCTGCATAATACGATTTCGGGAACCCCTCAAAATATGCGTTAGTTTCGGTAATCACTTCTTCGTTTGAGATCAATCTTTTTCCTGCGAGCCATTTTTTCAAGTTTGGAAACAGGAAAAAGTCACTAGGAGCTAAATCTGGACTATAAGGTGGATGATTAACCAATTCGAAGTGTACTTCACGTAATTTTAGCATCGAATCTAATGCTGTGTGAACCGGTGCGTTGTCTTGAGGAAAGAGCATTTTTTTCTTTTTTAAATGTGGTCGTTTTTCCTTGATTGCATCAATCAATTGATCCAATAATGCACGATAATACTTTCCTGTGATTGTGGATCCTTTTTCAAGATAAGCGATGAGCAATATTCCGTATGCATCCCAAAATACAGTGGCCATAACCTTGCCAGCCGATTTCACTGCCTTCGCCTTCTTCGGAGCAATTCCACCAGCTTCCACCCATTGTTTCGATTGCGGCAGTCTTGACTCTGGACCGGTTTATCCGTTGTGCTGAGCGCGAACTCAAAAGTGGTTTATCCTAAATAAAAATAGAGAGCGTAGGAGGTTATATATTCTATTCGCTCAGCTGAGTGGAGAGAGAGGACTCTCAATAAAATTTAAAAAAAACAGTGTTGCCAATACGACTGGACATCAGATAAGTATTGTTTTTAGTGTACTTTTTATTTCCCCCTTTTGGTTTTATTTTTCCCCCTTTGGATTCTTTTTCCCCCTTTGGTTTATTTTTTCCCCAAAGGGATTAATTAATTAATATACAATAAAAATAAATAAAAAAATAAAAAAAGGGAAAAGTGGATAGGGATAAAGTGTAAATTTACCGAAACTATGAGCGTCCAGCGATCGCCCCCCGGGGTGCGCAAAGCGGCTGCGTGCATTAGTGCACCGCTCGTAGTGCGGGGATTAGAATATGATGAGAATTGTGACACCGATAGCGAGGTAGTTTCGACTCCAACATCGATCGACACACAATTTTTGGTAACACAAGCCATTGCCAATGAGCCTAGCTGCTCGGGCCCGGCTCTCACCCCTTTGCCGGGCAGTGACAACGAACTGTCTCCGAACTGGTCGGAGAATTCTTCGACCACATGGACACGGATGTGGCTGGACATCTCTCCAATGTCCTAAGAGGAAGAGTTGAATTCCACCATAATCAATCTTCCAGACAATTCTGAAGGCACTACAGATTAACCTTCAACATTCGAAAACTGCCTCGGCAGCCCTGCTTCTCCGCCTCTCGGATATAGGGGAGGAGCTCATTCTCGTCCAAGAACTTTGGGTCGTAAATTACTGGGTTTTCTGGACTCAATGCATACAGTTATCGTATGGTATATATCGAGGATCAAGGTAAACCAAGATCCTGCATTGTGGTAAAAAACAACGTGAATGCTCTTTTACTCCCTAGATTCAGTGACACAGACACAGAAATGGGTCCACGGACCTTCTGGATCTCCTCTAACTACATGGCTCATGACTATGGCGACTCTCCGCCACCAGACATACTAAAGCAAATGGTTACTGTAGCCCACCAGAAACAGATTCCGGCAATCATCGGCGCCGATGCCAATTCCCATCAAGAAATATGGGGCAGCTCCTGCGCAAATGATCGAGGTGAGTGTCTTTTCGACTGTATCATTTCAAATAACTTAGGCATTCCTAACCGGGGAAATGAGCCGACCTTCCTTACATCCGTCAGGAAGAAAGTGCTTGATATCACCCTCGTCAGCGATAACTACTCCAACATGATAAGTAGTTGGTTTGTCTCACAGGAATGCTCCTTTTCGGACCACTGCTATATCACCTTTGACATAGACTCGAGTGAGACTACAGGCAATACAGAATCTCTTAAACCAGTCAATAGAAAAAACCCGAACTGGCCTCTTTTCCGGCTCAAACTGGGGTCATGCTTAGCAACGACACCCCCCTTTATCCACAACTGTCCCGACATTGATCGGGCGGTCGACGATCTGACCACAGCTATTAAAAAAGCCACCATATTTCTTGCATCACTCCCGAACCACGGGGCAAACCTAAACCTCCGTGGTGGAACTCGGAAATTGCAAGTCTTCGCAAAACTTGTAGAATGATTTTCAACAAAGCTTAAGTTTACAGCGTCATGGAGGGAATTTTGCGAAAGCGTTGAATCGACGTCTGAGGCTAGCCGTCTTCCAAAAATTCTGCACTCCTCTAACAAAGACCTTGACTATTTAAAAAAAACTGATGGCAGCTGAACTAACTCAAGCGCCGAAACCCTTGATACCCTACTAGACACCCACTTCCCAGGAGTTTAGCCTCAGCGGATCAAGCACTCTACCAGGTGGATCAGGTTTCCCATGATAGCCTCCCCATATTCCAAGTGACAAAAAGTCACCTTGAGTGGTCCATTCATACCTTTAAGTCATACAAGTGCCCCGGGTCGGACGGTATCATTCCTAACGATATCCAAAATGGGGAAGAGATTATCCTTCCATGGCTGCTACAAATATATAATGCAAGCCTCAGATTGCAATATGTTCCCTTACGCTGGGGCACGGCTCGGGTCGTCTTCATACCAAAAGTTGGGAAGGCCTCACACACCAAAAATAAGGATTACAGACCCATAAGTCTTACATCCTTTCTTCTTAAGGTTCTAGAAAGAGCTCTTGACCTACATATCAGGACATCGATCAACCCTTCTCTTCTCTCTGTATCTCAACACGCTTACTCTAGAGGCAAATCGGTTGAAACAGCACTTCATTCTCTCATTTCACAAGTTGACAAATCCTTGGCGTACAAGGAATTCACACTTGCCATATTTTTGGACATTGAGGGAGCATTCAACAATGTATGCCCCAACGCTGTCATTTCCGCACTCTATAACCTTAACCTGAATTCAGGTCTTCTAAAATTTATAGAGCTTCTACTAAAATCTAGGATCATCACTTCCACGATCGGCAGTGCCCAATCCAGGAGGGTGGTTAACAAGGGCACGCCACAAGGGGCTATTTTATCACCCCTCCTCTGGAACCTGGCAGTTAACACACTACTGGTGAGATTGGAATCTACTGGATGTAAAGTGATAGCCTATGCGGACGACATAGCAATCGCGGCATCCGGCAAATTCCCCCAAACACTTTCCGAAAAAACTTAACTATTCACTCTCTATTGTGTCGAACTGGTGTCGCGAATTCGAACTTGAGGTTAACCCATCCAAAACCGAGACTATGCTTTTCACTAGGAAGTACAAAATTGCAAAGTTTACAATGCCTAGCCTAAACGGCACTCCGCTCTCACACTTAACGTGTGTGCTCAGAGAGATAGAGCGCCTCATTCTCGACCCAAAGCTTAATTGGAAAGCCAATCTAGCTGAGAGGGCAAGTAAGGCAACATGCGCTATTTACTGCTGTAAAAGAGCAGTTGGTGCACGATGGGGACTTCGTCCTCTAGCCGTGCTCTGGCTCTACACGGCCATCGTTGAACCAAACCTGTTATACGGGTCGGTCTTCTGGTGGCAAGCTCTCGAAAAAGCCCGTAATATCAAACCTCTTGATAAAATCAGAAGATCCATTGCTCTACTGATCACTGGTGCTCTTCGTAGCACACCTACGAAAGCCCTTTTTGCCATGCTGCACTGGCTCCCCTCGGGGATCCTGGTTAAGCAACAAGCCAAGCTGACAGCGATTAGAATTGACGCTCTTTCGCACTGGCGCATAACCCTGACAGGCCATGCTTCAATTCTGAATCAGGATCCACCTGTCCCCAACTTTATCGATTATATGTCGGTATATCCCGATTTGAACAGGGAATTCGACCTCACTATTCCAAGTCGAAGCGACTGGACCTCAGAAAACCTAATCGTCGGTGAAACAGTCGAAATCTACACCGACGGTCCCAAGCTTGGAGGTAGAGTCGGCAGCGGTATTTATTCTGACAAGCTGGACTTCTCCCTACGTCTCACTGTGTCACGAGGCTGGCCAAAAATGGTTAAAGTAAATGCTAGAATTTGAACGTTTTTTTAATATTTTTTTTTTAACACTCTGGTTAGATGATATCTAAACTATCTTCTTAAAATGTTTAGAAATTTTAAAGCTATAGTGGTTCAAAGTCAAGGTTTGTGTTCAGCATACGAAATTTATGGGAAAATCCCAAATTTCATGTTCATTTATAATACTAAGAATTTAAGTATTTGAATGTAACGGCTACCAAAATTTGTAACAGGGCTGTAAGTGATACTTCTAGTTATAATTTCAACACTGATCATTTGTTAGATACCGTTCGAAAAAAGATAGTAGTGAGGCATTGTCAAGACTTTTCAGCAACCGTGAACTTTCGTAGAGAATTTAAAAGAAAGTAGAAATAACACTTTTCCTGTTTTTTTGTATTTTGTAGCTACAAGTATGTATTTTAATATATTAAAGTTCAGCTGCCGGATATTGCCCGAATTCTTTTTGTGATTGTTTTTTAGTGTCGACCTCATTGCGGATTCGTAGTATTTTTCAACTGTGGCTAGAGATAAAGGAAAACAGACCCTGCGATGTTATGCGTCATGTTAAAGATTTTTTAGAAAATCCTTTTGAACGAGTATTATTAGAGAGGGAACAACAGAAAATAAGGCTTACTCTTTTAAAAATTTCTAACAATTGTTCTAAAATATCATCGCATGAGAGATAGATTTGAAACTGAGTTGACTGACTGGCTAGATAGCGATTTATTTGGTGAATTCATTTGTAATGTAAGTTTCCGTATAAAGTTCTGGTTTTGCAGTAAAATTAAATTGTGTTATACTTTATTAGGAAGCAAATACAAGTGGTATATGCTGACCCAATTTTTCTTATGAGGAGGGTTCAATGAGAACAAAAAGCAGGCGAGTGGAAGAACTTGTCGCTTCTGCTTCATCTGAAGTTCTTAAAAAAGCCGCAGAAAGGGTAACAGGTTTAAATCATCATCATCATCATAATTGGCGTACGTCCATTTCTGATCATTGCCGCGTTATCAGCCTTCGCCAGTCGTCTCTGCTTCGCGCACGCTGGCGCCAATTGGAAACACCAAGTGCAGCCAGGTCCTCTTGAACTTGGTCCTTCCAACGTAGTGGTGGTCTCCCCCTCCTGCGTCCGCCACCCGACGGCATCGATTCTAATATTTTTTTCGCCGGAGCACTTTCATCCATTCGCACAACATGTCCCAGCCAGCGCTGTGTTTTAATGCGCTGAACTATATCAATGTCGGCGTACAGCTCATACAGCTCGTTGTTCCATCTGATTCGATACTCTCCGTAGACGCATATAGGACCATAGATCCTTCGAAGAATTTTTCTCTCGAACGCCCCCAAAGCTCGCTCATCGTTGTTTGTCATCGTCCAGGTTGCGGCACCATAAAGCAGGACGGGAAGGATGAGGGCTTTGTAGAGCGTAATTTTTGTTCGTCGAGAGAGGGCTCTGCTTCTCAATTGCCTACTGAGCCCAAAGTATCAGCTGTTGTCAAGAGTGATTCTTCGCTTGATCTCCTTGCTGACATCGTTCGTGGTGTTGATGCTGTTTCCCAGATAGACGAAATCCTTCACAACTTCAAAGTTGTAGTCGCCAACAGTGACGTGGTGTCCAAGACGCTGAGACTCTTTGTGTGTTGACACCAAGTACTTCGTTTTGTCCTCGTTCACCGCTAAACCCACTCGCCTCGCTTCTCTCTCCAAGCCGGAAAATGCAGCACTCACGGCGCGGCTGTTATGGCCAATGATGTCAATATCATCAGCATACGCCAGTAACATGACACTCTTGTGGAAGATAGTGCCTGTGCGATTAAGACCTGCTGCATGTACGATTTTTTCCAACATTAGATTGAAGAAAACACACGATAAGGAGTCACCTTGTCTGAATCCTCGCTCAGTAACAAACGGCTCGGACAAGTCATTACCGATTTTAACTGAGCCAGTGGTGGTGGTTAGCGTCATTTTGCACAGCCGAATTAGCTTAGCAGGGACGCCAAATTCAGACATAGCGGCGTATAGTTGACTCCTTACGGTGCTGTCGAATGCGGCTTTGAAATCGACGAAAAGGTGGTGTATGTCAATCTGATTCTCTAGGGTTTTCTCCAGGATTTGGCGTAGTGTGAACATTTGGTCAATGGTGCCTTTACCAGGTCTGAAGCCACACTGATAAGACCCAATCATTGGCGATGGGTTTCAGCCTTTCACAGAGTACGCTCGACAGGACCTTATATGCGATGTTCAGAAGGCTGATCCCGCGGTAGCTGGCACAGATTGCCGGATCACCCTTCTTGTGGATTGGGCAGAGCACACTTAAGTTCCAGTGCAGGGCAGAGCACACTTAAGGCATGCAGGTTTAAATACTGATAAGAAAATTTGTGTTGAAAGTGCTCTAGCATTATACATTGATATGGATTTGTCTATGAGGGAGTACAATATGATGAGAAAATTATTAAATTCTGTTCACGAAAATTGCTTTCCGTCATACTATATGATTGCAGATGCTAAAAAAAAGATTTTGCCTGATGACATACAAGTAACAGAAACTTCTGCAGAGGTCCCCTTACAAAAGAATTTAGACAAAACTGTAAGAAGCATTTTAGATGTTCATGATATTGATACCGAAAATGATATAGTTCTGGAATCCAAGTGGGGATTTGACGGCAGTAGTGGTCATAGTGTATACAAACAAAATTTGAAAATGAGGAAGGTAGTGATGAATTTATGTTTGTAACTTCTTTCGTTCCTTTACGCTTGTTGGATTGGGCAGATGATCAAGTAGTTTGGGAAAATGATAAACATTCGTCTTGGAGGTTATGTAGACCACTTAAAATTATTTTTACAAAGGAGAATCCAAATGTAATACAATCAGTAAGGGATAGCATAAATACATATAATTACATTTCAAAAAACAAAAATCTTAATGTTCATTATAAAATGCAATTGACGATGGTAGATGGTGCAGTTTTAAATGTATTAAATGGAAACAGTAGTAGTTCAACTTGTGCTAAGCCATCTGAAATGAACAGCTTATCGATTTTCGAAAGGCCTGTGAATGAGCAGTGCTATCAGTATGGATTGTCGACATTACATGCATGGATCAAATGTTTTGAATGCATTTTGCATATTTCTTACAAACAGCATATAAAGAAATGGAAAGTGGTAGGAAAAGAAAATAAAGATCAGGTTGCTGAGCAAAAGAGAAATATTCAAGCTGAAAATGGGTATTAGAGTTGATAAGGTTAAGACGGGGTATGGCACAACAAATGATGGCAATACTGCAAGCCGCTTCTTTTCTAATGTGGAACTTTCAGCTCAGATTACTAATGTTGATGTAAGGTTAATAAAAAATGTTTCCATTATTTTAAGAACACTTTCAAGTGGTCATTATATTAATATATCAAGTTTTGAAAAGCTTTTAAAAGATACTGCACTTTTATAGATATTTCGAATTATATTCTTGGTACTATATGCCTTCAACTGTGCACAAAATTTTAGTTCATGGTGTAGATTTTATTAAATATTCTACAATTCCCATTGGAATGTTATCAGAAGAAGCAATAGAATCAAGTCATAAAATTATAAGAAATGCAAGATTAAGACAAAAAAATAAGTAGGATTGCCTCCATGAGAGACCTCATAAATTATCTTATTCTGCAGTCAGAGCCATCAATTTCGATGCGTAGTCAGAAAATACTTTTAAGAAAAAGTGATTTAAATGATCTGAAAGAGTATTTAGTTGAAAAAAAAAAGATTTTACGACATAAAAACAGCTAATGAATCATTGGTAGAATCTGTAAGTGATTACAGTGATAATTGTTAATATACTTTGATTGCCTGTAATACTTATATATATGTTATGTTAAATAAATAAAATTTATGTTTCTAAATTTATTTTTTACTGAGCGGCAAGGACTTACGCACTAAATTAATTTTTTCTAAATTATGACAATTTTTAAATTTAGGTTGTATGGGAGGTGGGCGTGGCGCTTGTGCGATTTTCTTGAAAATTGGAAATATGTTACAATATTACTAAATATATTCACATGCAAAATTTCAATCTTATCGGATTGCTAATTTCCAAATTATTACAATTTTTAAATTTAGGTTGTATGGGAGGTGGGCGTGTCCTTCGAGATAATTTCATAAAATTTAACAAAGTTATCAGGAATATATCAGAGACCAATCGAGCTAAGTTTGGTTCAATTCTAGAAACAACTTTGGAAAATATAAGGTTTTTTCATTTCAGGATATATGGGAGGTGGGCGTGTCCTTGGGCCGATTTTCTCTAAACTTCGTTTTTTTTCTTTCCAACTTATAAATACAATGTGTACTAATTTTCATTCTTTTATGAAAACTCTTTCTATTTTTGGCCGTCGTTTATATGAAAACACGACACTGTGCGTCTCCCAGACCATTGCAGCGTTTTTCAAGCTTTGGCCAGAGCCATTTACCACGCAGCCAAATGGATGCTGAGTAGTGATATCGGCGCAGTTGACGTATCTATTTTCTCAGACAGCCAGGCCGCCATTAAATCTCTTTTTGGCTCCACGGCCACATCAAGACTAGTTCATGAATGTCGAACATCTTTAAATGAGCTCGCAAGTTACTCTCGGGTGCACCTAGTCTGGGTTCCCGGACATAGCGAAATCCCGGGAAACTGCGAGGCGGCCGACATTCACCCCTCCGTAAACATCGGCATTCCATTGGCAATAGCAAAGCTCGAAATCAAACGGAAATATCTGGCTGACGCCTACAAATCCTGGGCACACGGCTAGACTAACTTGGGCAAGAATGGACAAAAACAGAACCAATCAACTTCTTCGACTTGATCGCGTATCACTGTCGACAACTGTGTCGGTTTTGACCGGCGACTGCATAATGGGACAGCACGCAGAAAGACTGGGCCTACCCTACTTTTGCCGAGGCTGTGGCTTCGAGGAGGAGGACGAGACGGTTTTCCACCTCTTATGCCACTGCCCATCCTTGAGCAGAAGAAGAATTCGCACCTTTGGTGCCCCATTTCTTACAAGCCAGTGACAGAGCTGTCAACCATTAATATAAGGGACATAGCCAGGTTCATCAGGATGGTTTGCTGAAACATGGCGGGGGAGTCGTGCCTTTCCAGGCGCTGTCTTTGCGCTGACTATCACCATCCCAAGTATGGGAACTTTTTAGTCAGCGCTTGAACGGCGCCACACCGTGGTATCACAATGGGCCATTATGTGTGCTCAAGTGTGCTTTTGGCAAACTGGGCGGCCACTCCTACCTAACTGCCTACCTTGTGGCGCCTGAAAACTGCATGGGACAACTTTGAAGGAAGAGATAGCAAGCTGAGGACATTAACTGATCAGCCCTTGAATCATGAATACTTCGCATCGGCCTATTACGAACAAATCAACAAAATAGTCACTGCCCATGTGCAGCTCTTCAATGACAAAATACAAAAACTCGAAGCACTGACTACAACACCATACGTAGGTCATGCTAAGACACCAGCGGACTCAGCACAGCAACCTGGGATCAGCAACACTAAACAACACGAGGCACTTGGATCAGGACCAGTCAAATACCAATCAAGGAAGTCTTCAGGCGGTTCATCCAAGACAGAAGGCACCATTGCAAACACTTTGCGTAAACAGCATGTATTAATGATGTCACTACAACGACTTCTTTCTGGAATCTCATCAATCGCTGAGGACCAATCACGCCAATTCTTTGAAGAAAACATTACGCGACTTAAAAGATTGTGTAACGAAATTGAAACCACAAACTTCAAAGTATGGGAAGAGTCCCCAGCACCGGAAGAGGAGGGCTACGATTTCAATGCCTATCTCGAGATGGAACACCAGGTGCATTGCCGGCTAATAGAGCTTTCCACAAAATCAGGAAAAGGGGAACTTCCAGAAATAGTTGAGCAACAAGCCTTCCGGTTACCACAAATCACCATACCCAAATTTGATGGTGATTACTTAAAATGGAACCAATTCTACGACATATTTACAGAAATGGTTCATAAATCGCCAATTTCACCAGTTCAAAAAATGTGGTACCTGAAGGCCAATTTGGCGGGAGAAGCTGAGCGGGAAATCAGGCATCTCACATTGACTCAGTACAACTATGAAACAGCATGGAAATTGTTCCAGGAGAGGTACAACAAAAAGAGAGTGCTAACTTCCACCTTGATTCAGCGAATACTAGGACATCCAAGTCTCTCATCTGACACAGCATCGTCGACAACTACAAAAAATCTACACGATGCTGTACGCGAAAGTCTGCTATCGCTCGAAAAACCTAGCCGTATCTACGTCATCTTGGGATCCATTGATCCTACATCTTCTCCCCCATGTACTATTGCAAGGGATTCCTGCAATTATCTGTTGTAAATCGATTGAACTGGGGTAAAAAACAAAGGCTCTGTTTCCATTGCCTTAAAAATGATCACACCTTACGAGACTGCAAATCTCTTGCACCAAGTGTAACAAAAAACACAATTCATTGTTACACTTCGAATCGAAGGATCCAGCGCCAACAAATAGCCAATAAATAGCCAGTTCAAATCAACAATCCAGTACAAAAAATAAGTTGACTTCAACCAATTCTTCGGTAACATTAGCTGCAGCTAAAAGTTTGCCGGCCTGCCAGGGCCATGTCTGAGGGCAACAGCTAAAGTCAAAACCACAGCAAATAACGGACAATCCGGTGTTTCCAGTGTAATCTTGGATTCCGGGTCTCAGATCAACCTTGTAACTAAGCGACTCATTAAGAAGTTGACTATTGCTCCAACCAAGGCTGTGTTTAGCATTGAAGGCATTGGTCAAAGAGTGAAGAGTGCAACTCAACGGGTCAACGTGCAACTGCAATCAAGAACGGGCCACTTCGAAACAAGACTAGAGGCCTTTGTACTGCAAACTATCATTCCAGCTCAGCCAGCTCAACAAATAGACGTCTCATCATGGTCGATTCCTGAAAACATACAATTAGCTGACCCAGAATTTAACCAACCAGAAAAATCGATGTTCTCCTGGTTCAGCTTCATGGCAACGGTCCAAATCCAACTATCCACTGATCTACCAGTGCCACAAAATACATCACTGGGCTGGATCGTAGGTGGAAAGAGCAAAGGTGAATCGACAAGCACGGCAACTTGCGCGGTTTACAGTGAGGACGAAGTATCAACCAACGAATTGATAATGCAATTTTGGAAGCTTGATGACGCCAAGGAAACTGATGATAATCTGAAAATCGCAGAAAGGCAATGCTAAACTCAGTTCATACAAACCGTAGGTAAAAACACAGAAGGCCGATACATAGTAAGGCTACCATTTTCCGAAGATCCAAGCACCTTGGGAGAGTAAAAATATCTTGCATATAAAAGATTCCTGGCAAGAGAACGGCATATGGAAAGGAACCCTACATTAAAGGCAAAATACGCCGAATTCATGAGGCAATATGAAAAGTTAGGACACATGAGCGAAATCAACCCCGAAAACATTTGACACCCGCATTATTTCATTCCTCATCACAGCGTGCTTAAGCCACAAAGCACTACGACAAAGCTGAGGGTTGTGTTTGATGCATCAGCCAAAACTGCGTCTGGAGTAGCTCTAAATTACATAATGCACACTGGTCCGATGGTTCAAAGTGACTCGCTCGAAATTCTCAATACTGTTGCGCTTCCGACTACCAAAATTTGTCTTCACCACAGACATCGAAAAGATGTACCGACAAATCCAAGTCGTCCCAGCCGATAGAATGCTACAGTTGATCATGTGGAAAGAAAATGAGAACAAGCCCATAAGGTACTATCAGCTTAATACAATAACGATCGTAGATGCCTCCGAGAAGGCATATGGCGCCGCAGTTTATCTACGATCGAGGCTTCAAGATAACAGAATATTTGTTAGACTTTTGTGTGCCAAATCACGTGTCGCACCTCTCAAGGAACAAACGCTGCCTCGCTTGGAATTATGTGTATTATCTTGGATAAATTCGTCATCATCATCCTTGCGAACATTTGTAGCTAACAGAGTAAACATAATCCAGAAACTCTCTAGCGCTCACCAGTGGCGCCATGTATGCTCCAAGGACAATCCTGCAGACTTCATCTCTCAAGGGCTTCAGCCAAATAAATTCATGACTTGCAATATATGGTTCTATGGGCCCATCTTTCTACATGGAATGGAATCACACTGGCCGAAACCATTTTTAAGGGAACACCACATTCCAACGGACTTAGAACAAAAATACAAGGCTCCGATTGTGGCAACTACAACCACCTGCATAGGACTACAAGACATCATTTACAACGTGAAGCATGGTAACTCATTTAAAGTTCTACAAAGAACCATTGGATATGTTCTAAGATTCATTAAAAATCTAAAACTGTCACGAGATAAACGTTCATCAGAGAAATCATAAACTTCTGAGGAGTTGGACGCATCATTAACGATCATCGTAAGAACCATACAAGCCTCTGAGTTCGAGCATGAAATCAAACAATTAAGAGAACACAATGGAAACGACAGAGACAGCCAACTCAGCAACTTATCCCCTTTCATAGACGACAATGGCGTTCTACGAGTTGGCGGGCGATTAGCTGCATCAACTTTATCATATGATGCTAAACACCCAATGCTGCTTCCATACAATGACCCAATTTCAAAAATTATACTTGCCATGATACAAGAGAGTAATTTGCATTGTGGTCCACAGACCCTGTTAGCAGCATCTAGGCAGCGATTTTGGGTCATAAAAGGAAAGACAATGGCACGAAATATTGTGAAAAAATGCATTCGCTGCACCAGAGCCAGGCCGAAGCTTTATAAGCAAGTGATGGGAAACCTGCCTTCAACCAGAGTCACTCAAGAACGACCATTCGTCAACGCCGGTGTCGATTATTGTGGACCCTTCTAGGTACACTACAAAATCCGTGGGAAAAAAACCACATAAGGCTTACATAGCCGTCTTCTGCTGCTTCGCCACAAAGGCAGTTCATTTAGAGGTAGTCAACGATTTAACTACCAAAGCCTTCATTGGATCACTAAAACGTTTTACGTCTCGTCGCGGTCGATGTGATACCATATACTCGGACAATGCAACCAATTTTGTCGGAGCTAAAAACAAACTAGAAGAGCTAAACGACTCAATTTTCGCCAACGACTCTCGGGAGAAAATCATTAAAACTTGCAGTGATCGTGGAATAAATTTCACATTCATACCCCCTAGCACTTTGGGGGCTTATGGGAGGCTGCGGTCAAATCAGCGAAACATCTATTGCTTCGGAGCGTTTCAAAAGCCTCGCTCACATATGAAGAGCTTGAAACCATTGTCATCGAAATAGAAGGAATCCTTAACTCTCGACAGTTAACTCCAATATCAACAGATCCAAACGATTTAACAGCATTAACACCTGGACATTTTCTTATTGGAGCACCATTGACTGCACAAATTGACAGAAGCATGCCAAATTTCAAGACTTCCATGCCAACAAGATGGAAATTGGTGACGCAACTCAAGCATGAATTCTGGGATCGTTGGTCCCGTGAATACCTCAATCAGCTACAGCAAAAACATAAGTGGAAGGACCAATCACAAAATATCCGCAAAGGACAAATGGTTATTATCAAGGAAGACAACGTGCCCACCTTACAATGGCCACTTGGAAGAATACAACGAGTCTAAAAGGGAAACGACGGAATGGTGCGAGTGGTAGACATAAAAACATCAACAGGGTTGTGGAAACGTCCGAATCACAGACTTGCACCACTGTTTAGTGAGAAAGTTTCTGAATGCCCCGACATAAATCGAGATTCATCACAAGATGCGCAGATTGAGCAACAACAGTTATTTTCAAACATGGATAGTTTAAATGACATACCCAGAAAGCGACGGAGACCAACTAACAATACCATTCTCGTAGCATTCCTTCTATCCCTACTGTTACTTCCTGCAGTACTGGGCAATACTCTTCAGGTTCAAAATTTTGGTCCAAATCCTGGAATATACTTTGCAGGAATTGGCATAACAAGGATTGTCACAGCAGAATGGAAATTGGCTGTCAACTACGATTTGAATCCATTCTGGGAAGAAATGAAAATATTCTCCTCTAGGGTAGCGACCCTTCAACGTCTGTGCTCAAGACTACAACAAGATACTGCCTGCAACGTCCTGATTAAGAATTTTGACGACACAACAAAGGAGCTTACTCAGGACAGGGCTCTACTCTCGACTAGTCGTCAAAGGAGAGCAGCCCTCAATATCGTTGGAAATGTCGCTCGTACCTTGTTCTGTGTTCTGGACTCTGACTATGCGGAACAGATGTCGGAAATAATCAACAACGTTAAGACAGACGAAGCTCACACTGTAAGGCTTCTTAAAAACCAAACCTCTATCATTGATTCCACCATAAATGTCATTAAATACAATGCGCTCACAACAAAATCAAATATCGTAGATCTGCAACAGAAGATGAACTCAATGATGAAACAAATGGAAATTGAAGGAGAACAAATTAAATTCTCCCAACTCTTTGAACCACTTTCAAACCAATTAACACTGATGGCAATCAATTTACAGCGGGTACAGGCAGAAATAATAAGTGTGCTCACTGACACCCACCATGGAAAAATATTGAGCAGAGAAAAAATAGCCAGCGAAGTGGAACTGTATGCGGGAAAAAATAAAAGACGTGTTACCTTCTAGAATGTACAAACGGAAGAGAGAAGTGTTTATTGACAGTTCAGTTGATAATCCTTATAACATACATAGTTGCATTACTCTGCATATATGTAAATGCAGTGCTGTATAAAATATTACATTCTTTTAACACCCTTCCGGAATATATATTTTATACAAAGGCAAATATATACTTAGAGCATTTGGTCAGGAAAAAACAAGCTATAAAATTCAATGTAATTCAAAAGATTAACTTTGACCAAATGCTTTTCTTTGTTGCAAAAATATTTGAAAAACTTAACTAATTTAAACCAATTTCGCTCGTGAAAAGCTGCATTTTGTTTGCATCTACAGCTTTGGTTAAGTTGTCAGCTAACATGTTCTCAGACTTGATATATTGTAGCGCAACTTCTCCATTGGCAATTTTCTCCTGAACAAATTTGGCCTTTATGTCGACATGCTTAGTGCGAGCCGAAAACGACTTGTTTGATGCTATAAATATAGCGCTTTTGTTGTCGCAGAATAATACTATCTTCTTCGGTGCACTCCCCATTAGTTCATGTTGTAGTCGTTTCAGCCATACGGATTTTTTGATGGCGCACACAACTTACATTAGCTCGGCTTCAGTCGAAGAAAGTGCGACTGTGGGCTGCCGCTTGGTTGCCCGCCATCTTGATACATAAAAACGTACCCAGTAGTGGAGCGCCTGCTGTCAATATCACCAGCACAGTCGGCATCACAATAGCCAGTTATATCCTCAGGACTTTTTCTGTAAAATAGACATTTATTTATGGTACCTTGCAAATACCTCATAATTCGTTTCAGCGCAATCCAGTGCGCCTTGCCAGGATTTGTTGAAAAACGGCTCTATTTGTTAATTGCGTAACAGATGTCTGGTCTAGTAATTTGTGCAGCGTACAACAGACATCCTATTGATTCCATATACGGCACTTTAGCCATTTCCGCTCGTTCATCTTCGGTCTTCGGACACATTTAAGATGTCAGCTTTTGCTTTACATCGATTGTTGTTGATATGGGATGACAAGTTTCCATCCCAAAGCGTTTTAATACATTAGCGATATATCTTGACTGATCGATTTTAATGCCGCAATCTTTACATGTAACTCGCATGCCCAAAACTGTTGTTGTTTCTCCCATATCTTTCATCTTGACAGATTTCATTAGGCTAGCTTTAAGCTTCCCGATTTTTTTGACGTCTTTGCTGAACATGAGCACATCATCAACATATATGGCAACACACAACATACCATCTTCCGCACTCGTGTGGTAAATGCATTGATCAACTTCGCTTCTCTGGAGAGCAAATTCCAATAGCAAGGAGTTGAGTTTTTCGTTCCAGACTCTGCTTGCTTGTTTTAAGCCTTGACTTGTTGAGCTTGCAGACCCTTCCGGAATTGTCATCGAATTTTGCAGGTTGTACCATATTAGAATATCTTCTTCGAGCTCGCCGTTTAAAAATGCAGTCACAGCGTCCATTTGATGTATGGCCAAATCGTGTTGTACAGATAAAGCCAAAAGGAATCGAAGTGAAGTATATCTGACGACTAGCGCAAACGTTTCTTGATAATCCACTCCTCTTTTTTGGCTACATCCCTTTATGACTAGTCTAGCCTTATGTCGCACCGTCTCACCATCAGCGCCTATTTTATTTTTAAAAACCCACTTGCTCTGTATGGCTTTCTTGCCGGTTGGCAACTTCGTAAGCTCCCATGTACAATTGGCTTTATGTGACTCCATTTCTTTTTTCATGGCAGACATCCAGTCATCAGCATTTTCACACGACAATGCATCTTCAACTCTTCTAGGATAAAGCTCATTGCACAGAAATTATGCGAAGTACGCAACTGATTTAGGCGTTCAGATTTACGTACCTGTGTATTTTCAATGGTCACACTTTCATCCGGCATATACGTTTCATCGTTATCGTCATCGGTTGGTATATACGATTCTTCAGTCACCTCACCTCTGCTGTTTTCAAAACTGCTGCTTTCAATTACAGTATCGCCACTGGTTGCACTGGAGTTGTCGTCAGCTGTTGAAGTGTCTTCTTGTGATGGCGATTCTATGTTACCACCTCGCCCTGCTGAATTGACATCACAAGATTGTTGCCAAAAGTCATTGATAAAATTGTTTTGGGGTGAAACAATTGTAATTGGTTTCCCATCTTCAAGAAAAACCACATCACGACTAATAACAATGGATTTTGTAGTAGGTTCGAACAAGCGGTATGCCTTTGCGGTTTCGCTGTACCCAACGAATATATATTCTGTAGACTTTGCTGCAAATTTACTTGTTCGTTTCTGTTTCGGAATGTGGGCTAGGACTCTGCTGCTTCAAATTAACCTTTTTGCCCGTCCACAGCTCTTCAGGAGACACTGAATCCGACTTACGTACCGTGCGATTTAGAACATACGCTGCCGTGTTCGCCGCTTCTGCCCAAAAAACTTCTTCAAGGTTATAGTCTATAAGCATGCATCGAACCCTCTCCATAAGCGTTCTGTTGAGGCGTATATGGGGTGGTGGTTTGACGTAAAATACCAATTTTTTCTAGGTATTTTTTAAAGTTTGCGTTGACATATTCCGTCCCATTGTCCGATCGAAAGATTTTTATGCGCCTCGAGCTCTGATTTTCAACAAAATTCTTGAGTTTAACGAACTCTTCAAACACGTCGCTTTTCGCTTTAATTGGTCTCACAAAAACTTTACGTGTATAGTCATCCACAAATGTGAGAAATTATCGTGCACCGGCGTGCGACGCAGTATGAAATGGTCCCATTAAATCGCTGTGTAGTATGTAGAAGACATCATTTGCAGAATTCTCACTTTCACAAAATGGTAATCTAGTGTGTTTACCTTTCACACATACTATGCACTTTGTTTTGGCTTTTGAACTAATTTTCAATTCATTTGACGTCGCTGTCGCACTCACCAAATCACAACTTATGTGGCCAAGCCTTCTGTGCAATAAATCATAGTTGATCATAGTAAACACTTTTCATGTGTCCGCACTGTTTTTTTGTTTATTTTCGTTTTGTGCACAATTTAGTTTATAAAGGCCGTCTATTAAATTCGCCGACGCAACCACTTTATTGTTGTTTTTGTTAATTATTTTACAATAATCTTCTTCAAAAACTATTTGCTTGCCTTTTTGGCCATTTGGCTTACCGACAGTAAATTTGCAGCTAAATTTGGAACGGCTTGTACGTCTTTGACAGTGATATTTTCATCTTTGTTATTATTGTAAACACGCAGTTCAATGTCGCCAACACATTCGACGTTGAGCTTATTGTTGTCAGCCGCCGCTACATACATATTTTCCACTGGCTTTGTGTTTTTTAATAAGGCTTTGTTGAATATCAGGTGGTTTGTTGAACCACTGTCTATGTAGTAGTCAGCCGAAGACGTTTTTGCATTTATACATAGCGACGCTAGCAGAACTTGATTTTTATTTCTCTTTTCTTCATGTAGTCCTTAGCAAAATGCCCACGTTCTTTGCATGTATGGCAACGAAAATTCCTTTTGCTTTTTGTATTCTTGTAGTTGTTGATATTTTTGCCATTCACTGAGTAAAAGGCATTTTCGTTACTGCTTCTCGCGTCGAATTTGACGTCTTGCAATAAAAGCGACTTCACGGAGTCGCTGGATAGAACTTTTTTTGAGTTTTCTACTGCTAATACCAGCGGCATATACTCATTAGGCAAACCAGCCAACAACAACGATGCGATAAGCTCTTCTTCTAGTTTCAGTCCAGCGGATTTGACTTTGACTGAGGTTAGTACCATGGCATTAATGTACTGTTGCATCGATGGGAAATCCGCCAACTTTAGTTGCACAAGCTGCTTCAGCAATCCAACCTTTCTTGTTAGGCCCTTGTCCTCGTATGCCTCCATTAAGCTATCCCATGCTTCTTTTGCTGTAGTCTTTTCGGGGAGTATACCAAAGTTGTTGGGATCTACCATCAAATATATTTCAGCTGACGCGCGACTGTCTGCATCTTTATCAGCTTGCGTAGCATTTTCACGTAGACCCTCTTCAATTGTTTTCCACAATCCCTTGATCACCATGTAAGATTTTGCATGTTGCTTCCATGTGTCGAAATTGTCTCTGCCTCGTAGTTTTTCGAATGGAAAGCACAAAGCGCTCGAAGACATTTTGCAGCAAATTCTTCTTCTAGAATTATCAGCAGCACGTAAATGAAAAAAAAAATTTATTTTTCACAAAACAAACTATATCTTTGCGTGATTAGCGGCCCATAACCTATTGAGCAGAGAAAAAATAGCCAGCGAAGTGGAACTGTATGCGGGAAAAAATAAAAGACGTGTTACCTTCTAGAATGTACAAACGGAAGAGAGAAGTGTTTATTTACAGTTCAGTTGATAATCCTTATAACATACATAGTTGCATTAAACTGTATATATGTAAGTGCAGTGCTGTATAAAATATTACATTCTTTTAACAAAAAATCAGTCCGTTACTAATCTCGCCTCAACAACTGAAGAATTAAATCAACATCTTGCCCATCTTCCTCCATCACGACTTCTACCCATAGAACAAGATAATATGGTGAAGTTCTACAAAAACATGAAGGCGGAGGGAGCAATGACCAAGAATTAAGCTGCCATTAATCAATCAACAACCCTTTGATCTTTTTAATCTCATCCCAATTCCTATGGTCAAAAACAAAACTATGATCACTATTGCAATAAAATGCACAATTCTTAGCAGTAAATGCGCATCGAGATGAGTACATTCCACTGAGTGCAACCAATCTGAGAACATGTTTTAAATCTAAGGAAGACACCTACATCTGCGATAACAAGAAACCCATATTTAGAAAGCACCATACATACATCATACGCCAGATTCACGGTCATCCAAAACATCAATACATCTGAGGAAATAAAACGGATTTTCTATACAACATACACCAAATTTGACACCAAATTGGAACAACTCACCATATTCCAAAACCAACTGGCAAGTGAAGACTTCACCAATCTACCAAATTTAATACAGTCCAACAGCCACCATCATCCTGCGGCAAGCTACTCCGCAATCATCATCTCCACGTTTATTCTCATCATAATACTGAAATTAAAATGTAAACGCAGTGCTCCGACTATCCCGACACCTCAGCCACGTCAGCGACAGCAAACCAATGAATCATCGTTCACAGTTCACATATAATCCAAAATTGAGCAAATACTCAACGCCCGGCAGAATGTTCAGTCACACTCAACAATTGCACTTTATGTTTATTTTTTATCAGTACAGCGAAAATGCACCATTGACAAAAACCAGCACACGCAAAACCAAAATATCATAGTATCAAGGCCAACACTTGCTTGTTGAACTCATTTCCCTTCAAAGTAGCTGCCCAGTCCATTGACTTGGGCGATCATATTTCACTTGGTTGCAATGTGCGCTAAATTATGTATGGGAATTGGCTTGTGTTTGATTATTGACAACGGTTCAGTTTTGTCCGTCACTTTATTATTATTTATATTTTATCCAATCTGCATAAAATTGATTTAAACAATTGTACAATTCCAATAAAGAATCAGAATCACCTTAACTGCCTAAGTGTTCTCTATTAAAGTTATACGGTTTCAAGTGACCTATAACATTTCAACAAGTTATTGGTTTATGTACCAAGGAGCTAACTTCAACAACGAGGTGTGACCAAAAGATAACCGTATTTTTATATTTTCGCGAGTTACGTATGTTCGATGTTCGCATTTTTTTTTGTTTATGTTGGTACACATGTCTGTTATATATGTTGACAAGAAGCTAACTTCAACATATATATACGAGGTGTGATTAAAAGATAACCGTATTTTCATCTTTTCGTGAGTTACGTATGTTCGATGTTTGCATTTTTTTTTATGTTGGTACACATGTCTGTTATATAAAGGGTGTCCCAACAAGAGCGCAATTTTTAAATTGACTGATGCAGCAATTGAATTGTTTCTTTTATCTCCTCAATCGTAGCAAAACGCTTTCCTTTCATCGGTGTCTTCAGTTTTGGAAAGAGGAAAAAGTCAGCGGGGGCCAAGTCCGGTGAATATGGTGGTTGAGGCATGATAACGGTTTTGTTTTTGGGCAAAAACAGCTCCTGAGCGATGTCCATGCGACGTTGTTTTTGCTCAAAATTTAGCAATTTTGGAACAATCTTCGCTGCCGCACGTTTCATGCCTAAAATATCCGTAAAAATTGCTTGGCATGAGCCGAACGATATGCCAACATCATCAGCAACCTCTCTGATAGTGATTCGACGATTATCCCAAATCATTTTCTTCACTGCGTCAATGTTTTCATCGGTTGTTGACATGCTCGGGTGACCAGGACGAGCATCGTCATTGACATCTTCTCGGCCTTCCTTAAACCGGTTAAACCACAATTGAACTTGTGTTCTGCTCATAGTAGACTCGCCAAAGGCCACTGTCGACATTTCAAATGTCCTTGCGCATTTAATTTCATTTTTTTAACAAAACTGAATACAGTTTCTTTGATCCATTTTTTCGAATAGTACAAAATCGAAGAGCACGCCAAAACACGACAAACCTTTTTATCTGTCAAAAACAAACTGACAATCCAAAATGGTTGGTATTGCCAACATATATAACAGACATGTGTACCAACATAACAGAAAAAAAAATGCGAACATCGAACATACGTAACTCACGAAAAGATGAAAATAACGGTTATTTTTTGATCACACCTCGTATATTTATATATATATAGATATATTTTTTAATTTTTGTTTGTTTTCCTCCGTTGGGAGACAAAAAATTCTCATGTAAACCAGCAGGCTCCTGCCGCGCTGAAACTGTGCGACTCCTCCGAAGAAGCCTACGCCACTAAAACCATCTCCTTTCCACCCACATTCCCTCGGAAAACGCTCTCTAGAGCAAGCGCCGAGATCTGGGCCGCCATGCTGCGATAAGCTGCCTCTACTATTCTGCCGCATCCATGCGACTTTCTCTAGCTTTAATTGCGTCGATTCTTTCTAGTCGACGTAGCTCTTTTAGTACTTCTTCTGCATATCTTTGGAATGCCTTCCACTTGCTAGCTGATGACGTAACTGCTTCGATAAGTATAGTGGCTGTGAGATGGGTCCCGGTCACTGCCTCCAATATCCACCGATTCGCATCGAACCTTGGACAGGCGTAGATGATGTGTTCTGCATCTTCAATCACTCGGCACGTCGGACACAGCGGGTTCTCTACAATATTCAGTCTATTCAAGTAGTGGCGAAAGCACCCATGGGCTGAAATGAGTTGCGTGGCTTAGAAGTCTGTGCGCGCAAAATCATTATTGTACCACAATTTGATATCTGGGATCAGTTTATGGGTCCATCTACCCTTGTGCGTCTCATCCCCTTGTCTTTGCCACCTTGCATCATCTGCTCTGAGGACCCTTTCTATTTTCGCCGTCTTGGTCTTTCACAGTTTGTTTTATATAGTTGACCCAATCTCTCCGCCCTCTCATTGCAACCGGCGTTTTTTTCGCTATTACCGCAGCGGCCTCATCCGACACAGTTCTATATGCACTCACAACCCAAAACGCGTTAATCCGCATTGCCTTCTTGAGAGACTTAAGAGTCATTGAACTTGAATCACACTAGAATGGTGCCGCATATAGTGGAATCGAGTCAGCCTCCATAGAAAATATTCGCCTTTTGCGATCCCGTGCTCCACCGATATTTGGTAATATGTTCGATGGGGCTGTAACCACCCTACTCACCTTGTCCGCAGCTCTCTTTTTGTGTTCCTTATAGTTCAGTCTTTGGTCAAATAGGACTCCAAGATATTTTACAAGCTGTGTGACTTAATGGCAATTCCCGCTACATTAATTGTTATGCAATCGGCGGTTCTCCTTGGTGTTAGAGCACTGCCTCTGTTTTGCAGCATTGCAGGTAAGCTCAAGTGCTGAAACTCTTTTCGATGTGACGACTAGCGCAATATCGTCAGCATATCCTACTAAAATCGTCTGTTGTGGCATTTCGATATGAAGTACCCCATTATACATTATATTCCATAGTGTTGGGCCCAGTACTGAACCTTGCGGCACGCCACCCATCACATTGTGATTCTTTGGGCTTTTTTCTGTCTCGTACTGCAGTACTCTGTCCCTGAAATATTCGCGTATAATTTTGACTAAGTATGCAGGAGTCTGAAAGGATTTCAGCGCTTGTATGATGAGGTTCCACCTTGTGCTAGTGAAAGTATTTGGGATGTCCAACGTGATGACCGCGCAGTATCTCCGAGTATTTATACTGCCCTCCGTGGCGTGTGGTGCGATCGTTGTGACTCGTTTTATGGCGTCTATCGTTGATCTGCCCCGTCGGATACCAAATTGATCCTTTGATAGCTATGGATCGACTATGTTTTGTAAGCTGGCGCATACTTTGCCTGCAGTGTCCAGCGTTCGTATGCGTTCGAATACTCTGCCTGCAGTGTCCAGCATACACAAGGGTCTGTACGCTGATGGCTCATCTGGCTTCTTCCTGGGCTTGATCAAGAGAACCAGTCGTTGCTTTTTCCAGTCCCTTCTCTTATGCAAAGATTTGCAAACTTGAGAGAAATGTTCGGAATACCGTCGGGTCCTGGCGCCTTCTTGTCTCCCATTCTAGCTGCCGCAACTAGTACTTCCTGTGAACTCACCTCCGGGAAATCATTGACCAGTACATCATACTCTGGAGTTTCTTCCTGCATTGGGAATAAAGTCGCCACTATATCCCTTAACAGTACTGGGTATGTTGGTTGTGGCGCCCTCGGACCGTGGACCTGCCGCATAATCACATTATATGTCTTACCCTATGGATCGTCATTTGCAGAGTCGATGAGCTCACGGTACGCACGCTTTTTACTAGCTGCAATTTCCATTCGGAGCATTTTCCGTAGCTTGGCGAACTCGTCATGAAGTTGTTGGAAGCCGGGTTTGCGCCATGCTCTTTAGCTTTTCCTCGTAGCCTTGATGCATTTTGCTCTGATGTGTGCGATCTCGTCACTCCACCAGTAGACAGGCTTTCTGGGCAATGTGCCCTTGTCCCCCATTTTCCGACATTGCTGCGTCACACGATTTCCTAACTGCTGCCATTGTGCTTGTTTCCGCTGTTTCATTACTTATGGTCTGCGTAAAATTGTTCCAGATATATACGAAAAGGTATTTGTCAAGCTTTATCGACACCCACCCCTTAGGTGTCGTGGCTTTGGGTTCCGTTCGTGTATTTCCATTACTAGCGCCCGGTGATCGCTCTCTGTGTGCATGTTGCTTTTCCTCCAGCGCATTTTCTTTGCCAAGTTACTGCTGGCGAAGACCAGGTCAATGATCGACGAGCTTCTGCCATTCTCAAATGTAGTCACGCCTTAATGTATATGTATATGTATATGTATATGTGTATGTATATGTGTAAGAATAAGTGTATATATATATATATATATATATATATATATATATATATATATATATATATATATATATATATATATATATATATATACGAGTATATATATATATATATATATATATATATATATATATATATATATATATATATATATATATATATATATATATATATATATACATATATATATATACATATTATATATATATATATATATATATATATATATATATATATATATATACGAGGTGTGATAAAAAAATAACCGTATTTTCATCTTTTCGTGAGTTACGTATGTTCGATGTTCGCATTTTTTTTCTGTTATGTTGGTACACATGTCTGTTGTATATGTTGGCAATACCAACCATTTTGGATTGTCAGTTTGTTTTTGACAGATAAAAAGGTTAGTCGTGTTTTGGTGTGCTCTTCGATTTTGTACTATTCGAAAAAATGGATCAAAGAAACTGTATTCACTTTTGTGTAAAAAATGAAATTAAATGCGCAAGGGCATTTGAAATGTTGACTGTGGCCTTTGGCGAGTCTACTATGAGCAGAACACAAGTTCAATTGTGGTATAACCGGTTTAGGGAAGGCCGAGAAGATGTCAATGACGATGCTCGTCCTGCTCGCCCGAGCACGTCAAGAACCGATGAAAACATTGACGCAGTGAAGAAAATGATTTTGGATAATCGTCGAAACACTATCAGAGAGGTTGCTGATGATGTTGGCATATCGTTCGGCTCATGCCAAGCAATTTTTACGGATATTTTAGGCATGAAACGTGTGGCAGCGAAAATTGTTCCAAAATTGCTAAATTTTGAGCAAAAACAACGTCGCATGGACAGCGCTCAGGAGCTGCTTTTGGCCAAAAACAAAACCGTTATCATGCCTCAACCACCATATTCACCGGACTTGGCCCCGTTCCGCCACTTGAACACTAAACTGAGTTTAATTTATTTTTTTCAAATATTTTTTGCGCTCTAATATCTTATTATGAAGGCTCCTTTTAGCGTTACAATTTCATTCTTAATTGTCGCTGATCCGTTAAATTGGTTCAAGAATAGGAGTCCTGCAGTTATTTCTTCAATCTCAGGAATGTGCTGATTATTACCACAGTGCAGCTTGGCATGCGATTTTTTATCATATAAGGAATACATGACGTGTTACTTATATCTATGTATTATGTTGTCGTTGGGACAAATTGATAATTTATTATAGATTATACATTCTAATTTTATTCCAAATATTCTGTTTGATTTTTTTAATCTTATTTTTATTTTTTACTGGTTTTATAATAATTTTTTACAAAGTTCTGTGTTTGTCTAGGGCAGGCTGACAATGTAAATAATAGTTTCATCGCTTGTTCCAATTTTTATTTCAGAGTATTCGAGTGCTTCAAAAACATCTTTTACTAAATCTATCTCATAATTTGACAGCAAGTATGAATTAATAATATTGGCTTTGGCCCAATGAATCGAATATTCGATACTTAGTATTTCTTCGTTTAACAATTCTAGCTTACTTTTTAGAATAATAATTAAATCATTTTCAATTTTCCTTTCTGATTTAACGAGTTTTAGGACTTCATTAGTTCCATTATTTAGTTCGTTAATTTTATTTATTGTCATTTTATTTATTAGAACTTGATGGTCATTATTTTTAAGTAAATAATTCTGCTAATATATTTAGATCGGAATGGTCTGGACTTTCGGCCATCCACTTCAAAGCACTACCTAAAAAATCTATTGAACTTTTTTGTGTATTCGGAGAGTTCAGTATTTTTAAATGATTCTTAATTTGGGATATTTCGTGGGAAAGGATTGTATAGAGGGTGTAAGTGAAAGTTCGTAGCAGATAAACTCGAAATTTTATACTTTAATAATTTAATTGATTTAGGTGGATTTATTATACATTTTTATGCTTGCTTATGTTTGTGGTGTGGTTGTTTAAAATTTGCTGCTTTCTTCCCGGCTGCTCTTCTGCTACTCACTCGTTCGTTCAAAATTACCGGGCGAGTTTATATTTCGGCGAGACATTTTACGGCGAAGACAGTAGCTTTTACCGCGACATCCCACCTCCCGGTGGATTCATACTGGGATCCACGAAACTTAAAGCGGCTAGCTTAGATGCAGGTTGACGGATAATACCGCGGCTGGTGCGTACCGCGGCACTCCGGACTTGGCCGTCCTTGGCAGTGAAGACTTCAATTATTCGCCCTTTGTCCCATTGGCTTCTTGGTAAGACAGGATCGCATACAATAACCAGTTGGTCTACTCTTAGTGGTGAGGCTTTACTCCTCCATTTTTGTCGGTGCAAAATTTGTGGCAAGTACTCCACAATCCATCTTTTCCACAGACGATCCTTCAGGCTCTGCGCAATTCTCCATTGTTTCCGCACACAAATTTTCTCATCTTCCGTTCCAGGTGCTTAAGTGGAATTGATGCAGCCACTCAAGAAGTGGTTGGAGTAAATGGTTCCTCTACTTCATGGGTTATAGGAAGTTCTGTAAGTGGACGGCTGTTTATTATATTTTCCGCCTCAATCAGTGCGCTGCGGAAAGTCTCGAAGCGTGGTACCTCATACTTCAGGGTTCTCTGTAGCAGGCGTTTCACGCATTGGACAAGCCGCTCCCAAAAACCTCCAGCGCTAGGATTGGCTTGGCAATTAAAAATCCACTCTATGTTATCCTTTGACATTGCCCGTTGAACCCGATCTACGTAAAATAAGCGGTTCTCCTGGCGGAACTCCTTTTGCGCACCTATAAAGTTGGAGCCATTGTCGCTACGAATTTTAATCGGCACACCGCGACGGTTCACAAAATTCTTGAAACAAATTAAAAATGCATCGGTGGACAGATCTTCTGCCACCTCCAAATGTAGGACTCGAGTGGTGAGGCAAGTGAATAATGCCACCCAACGTTTCTCTCGTCTGCGGCCGATAGCAAGGCAGAATGGTCCACAGTAGTCCACCCCTGAGTAGGTAAAGGGTCTGATTAAGGATGTTACACGGTCTTTGGGTAACTGTCCCATAAGTGGCATAGATGGCTTGGCTCGAGCGGTAATACAAATGACACAATCCCTCTTGATCCTTTTTAATACTCTGCGAGCATGAGGCACCCAGAAATTTTGCCGCATTTCATTTATTGTCAGGCAGTCGTTCTGGTGATGTCTCTTTTGGTGGTAATGCTTCATTATCAGCAGCGACACGCGATGTTTCTGGGGTAATATTAACGGGCGTCGGGCTGATTCAGGGATGTAGTAAGCGGCGTCGATTCTTCCGTTGACTCTTAGTAGACCATCAGGATACAGCGTCGGCGTGAGCTTAAATATGGCACTGGTCTTTGGAATTCTTTTACTTGCGCGTATTGCTGACATTTCATCTGCAAATGACTCCTCTTGTGCGCGACAGCATACAAATTTTTCAGCATCAGAAACTTCAGCTGCTGTGAGCTCTCCAAAGTCACGGGATCTAGATTTGGCGGTGCGAATGAACCGAAATATCCATGCTGTCACCCTCAACGTCTTCATGTAGGATGAAAACTTGATCAAACTATCAAGAATATTGCCTGTGTTTTTATACCTGACGAACAGCTTCTTCAGATACACAGTTCTCTGAGTGAAGTATCCCTGCTTCTTGAGGCCAGTGTATTTCTTGGGTCGAGATTTCTTCTTGGCACAAGAAATCTGGGTCCAATATCCAACGGCTGTCTCGCTCTACTTACTGTGGCAACTTGGCTCTAGTTGCATCGTCGGCGACGTTCATCTATGTTGGCATCCAGCGCTATTGCATCGGCGTGGAAGTGGCAAGTATCTCAGCAATACGGTAGGCAACGAATTGTTTATACTTAGGGGTTGTGGAACGGAGAAGCAGAATTGTCTTGGAATCGCTCCAAAATGTCGTAGCGTTGATCTTGAAAATATGACAGTCTTCAATCGAAGTCTTCAGTCGGCTTCCTAGTACGGCCGCTTGCAATTCCAGGCGCGGTACTGTCCTACCCTTTGCAGGTGCTCATCTCATTTTGGCAGCAACGAACGTGACTTCTACTTCGTTTGGTTATGTGGATATGTGCAGCTGTATATCATCGGCATTCGGCAACAAATACGACAAGCAACGCGGGACTGAAAAGTTCTTCACGCCCTGAAAAACGTTCCACCATGCAAACCACTGTTTCTCCAAATCTGATGGCAGCTGCTCATCCCACTGGATTTTCCGCTTCCACAGCGACTGCAGAAGAAGCTTGACAAAAATAGTGATGTTGGCTATGAGGCCAAAGGGGTCTTAAATAGCCATAACCAGCCACTTTCTCTTATTCGGTGTTCTCCTGTACTCCAGCACCTGGCATGGAATTCTATTGAACTTAAAGAGGAATTCAAACCCTCCAGAGTTCCAAATCATACCCAGCACCTTCTCTGTTGTTGGCTGCAGTTCTATGTTCACAACGTCTTGTTGCTTGACTTGGCTACCATTCAGTTTGACTTGCAGCTTCTTGTTGTTTGATACGAAATTTCTGAGAGTGAATCCTGCGGCAGCGTTTATCTTCCGGGCCTCAAACATTACCTTCTCGGCCTCCTGTATGTCATCAAAACTTATGACCAGGTCATCCACATAGGTATTGTCAATGATAGCTTTTGCGCCACCTGGCATGTGAGGCAAAAACTGTGCTGCGTTCACGTTTTTTATGTATTCTGCACAACACGGCGAACAAATCGCTCCAAAGATCATCGACATCATTGAGTAGACATGGATTGGCTCGGCTGAATTTCCGTCTCTCCAAAGAAAGCGCTGTGAGTCCTGGTCTTCAGCTCGTATGCGGACTTGTGAGAACATTTCTTGAATATCTCCTGCAACAGCGATACCTCCTTGTCGAAATTTGTGCATGATGGCCAAAAGTGGCTGCGCATGCTCAGGACCCTTTAATAATACTGAGCTGAGCGATACGTTAGAAATAGCAGCTGCAGCATCAAAGACGATACGAAGCTTATCCGGCTTATGCGGGTTCACTACACCAAAGTGAGGAAGGTACCAGGTTGTAGGACTATGTCTCTCAGCAGCCTCTGGTGACAACAATTTGGCGTACCCCTTGTTAATGTATTTGGCGACCGTTTTATATCTGGCTGCAAATGCGGCACATCTTCCCCTCAATATTTAAAAGGCGCTGCTTGGCCATAACATAGCTCTGCGGCAGCTTAGTGGCATCGTTGCGCCATAATAGACCAACTTCATAGCGTTGGCCGATGTTTTGTGTGGTCTCAATCAATATTTTTCTTGCTCTGGCGATCTCATCTGACTCCAAGACTGTGCTGGTGCTGCGGACTCCAAAACTTTCTACAGAAAAGTACTCTTCGACCAATCTGTTCAGTTGTGTTAAAGTAGATGCTTCTTTGACGTGCAACACCCTTGACATTGAGGTGGTGCTTGAGCTAAGTGGCCCATATGCCACCCAACCCAACATAGTTGCCGCAACGATAGGGTGATCTGGAACGGCGGCGACAGTTTTCTCTGACATGCCTAAAAAACTATTATCCAATCCCAGCAGTAGGACCGGCTTAGCGGCTTGGTAGCTGGCGATTGGCACATCTGTGAAGTGCCCATGCTGTTGCTTGATGAATGTCTGCATTGGTAAATTAAGCTGCTTCGCGGTGCGTACGTTTCTGAGTGGGTACTCCTGGCCACCACACTCTGCACGTACGTTCAAGCTTACTTTTTTCGATGGCTCCGTGGTTTGCTTCTCTCCATACCACTGAAGCGTCAGCTGTGCAGTAGAGCCTTTCAGACCAAGTTGATTTGCGATGGTCTCTTCAAGAAGTGAGACCGAAGAACCTTCATCAAACATCGCAAATACAGGTATGCTACCGCGTGGACCAAACAGCACCACGGGTAGTATCTTAAATAAGCTTGACTGCTGGTGTTGACGGCAGTTAAGCACATGCTCGACATCATCTGGTTTCAGCTCTGCTAGCGGCTTAGTTGTATGGTGCAGTAAGTTGTGATGCATACGGGTGCATACATTTATACCACATGCATGCCTTGCCTGGCAACTCAGCAAGTTATGCCCTCTTGGCAAGCAGGCAAAACTAAGGCGGTGACGCTTTACCAAAGTCCATTAGTCATTTGTATTAAGCGCCTTAAATTGACGACATGAGCTCAGTTTGTGGCTCAAATTGCATTGCACACAACTAAGTTGTTGCTGTTCTACTTGAGGTTCGGTGCTATGCAAAACGCGACGTGGAATAGCACCTCGTGATATGATCTGGCGGTTCTGAAGGTTACCTTGTTGCACCCCTTGGTGCGGCTGCGGGGGTTGATGTTGGCGCATAGCTGTACTAGCTACAGCTGGCATCAAGCACACTACATTTGCGAGTTCACTAACCCAGTCGGCAAAGGCTTCAACGGTGGCATAAGGCGTTATATTGGAGGCGTGTCGACTCCATTCATATTGCTTGGTGGGCGGAAGCTTTCCAATAAGCTGCTCAAGAAGAGTATGATTGGCCAAATGGTGATCGCATTTTGGTGACTTAAAAAAGCGACAATATTTCGGACGAGGTTTGAGAATTCCGGTGGGAACTGCTGCACCTCTTGTACTTGCAAGCGGATCCACAAGTCAGGGTGTCCAAAATTGAACTCTAACTCCTGCATGACTTTGGTCACGTCGTCAGGATATAACTTACCGCCGGGGCTATCGATAAAAGTCATAAAATCATTATATGGCGTCGATGTATTTGGTGGCTGCGATTACGGCAGCTGCTGTGGTTGCTGCGACGACATTTGTGGCAGCGGTGATTGTACACTTTCATGAAAAGAGGATTCATTACACCCAGCACCGGTTGCACCCCTATCCAGTCGAGTGCGAAGTTTTTGAATCTCTATTTGGCCACGATGCGTCTCTTTACGTAGTTCGTCAACAGATTCGCGCAGTGTATTTATACTGCTGAGAAGCTGCGCCAGTTGTTCACTAGTTACAACTGCTTGCGGCTGCGCTTGGCCCTATGTTCCCTCATTGGCCATTTATATTACTGTGCTGTCCAATGAATCCGAACTTTCCTCTATGTCGTCTACTTTTGCTGAATCTAATTTTTATGATTTCGTTCGAGTCAACATTTATTTTTCTTTTATAGAAGGTCTGTTCAATTTCAACAGCTGCTTGGTTCCGCACTGCAAAACCGATCGAAAATTATTTGCAGCAGTTTGTTCTGGTAGTATCGATTTATTTTGAAATTAACAGATGTCGGTAATGTTGTTCGTATTCTTTGAAGAAATGGCTGTTGCAAACTATCAACCGTAGTTGGAGACGTCACAAAAATATTCTCGGAAGCACTAGCGCTCCGAAGGCGAAGTACGGCAGTATCTGTTATGCGATGGCTTGATGATGCTACAAATCTTTAAACAGCTCGGCGGTGGCTATTCAAGTCTAGCGATCGTGTAATGATAATTACCTGAAGCAGTACGGCGGTGACTGCACGGTTAATTAATTGCTAATAATTCACAAAAATGGCGGAGAAATGGCTATTGCAAACTATCAACCGTTGTTGATGACGTCACGAAGATACTCTCGAAAGCAGTAGCGCTCCGAAGGCGAAGTATATGATAATTCACAAAAATGGCGGAGAGATGCTGTGGTGGCAGCGGACGAAATTTTAAAACTTTTGTAAATGAAAGTTCGTAGCGGCTAAACTCGAAATTTTATACTTTAATAATTTAATTGATTTAGTTGGCTTTATTATACATTTTTATGCTTGGTTATGTTTGTGGTGTGGTTGTTTAAAATTTGCTGCTTTCTTCCCGGCTGCTCTTCTGCTACTCACTCGTTCGTTCAAAATTACCGGGCGAGTTAAATCGCGACAGAGGAGATGAGCTTGCCGAATTTTTGTCTTGATTGTCGATTCCATGTGGTTAGTCAAATCCTCGCATTGTTTTAAGTCGATAATATGAATTTAATTGCAGTTTTGCTTTGGCTGTGGTTATGGCAACCAGCTGTGAGTTGTATATCTGCTATACATGATGAGAATAAGACGAGTAACTTATAAAAGAAAAATATTCAATTCCTGATTAAGCTTTTATGAATTTAATTTTTCTTTTTTCTTTCTGTTAGCACCGTACTCTTTCTATTTTCTTTGACTATTTCTCTAGTGTATGGTTTGGATAATTTAGTCCTTAATCTTTTATTTCGTTTCACAAAAATTACCTGCCCTGGGAGATACGTTTTTGGTTCTTGTTTATTTTTATTGGGATGTTCAATGTCCTTTCTCTCTTTTTGTGCTAGTTTGGTTATATTGTCCAGTCTTGTATTTTGTATATTGAAATATAAATCAACTGGTCGTTTTCTAGTTACTGAATGAATGGTGTGGTTTTATTCCGATACCGAAAGTTCTAAGAGTTCTTCAAAATTTCGATGGCCTCAATTTTCTTTAACGTAGCGCATTATTTCCACAAGTGTTGAATGAAACCGTTCTACTTGTCCATTCGCCTGGCTCCTGTACGGTGGAGTAGTATAAACTTCTATCTCTAGCTCGTCCTGCATCATAAATTTGATCGTGGCCTAATTAAGTGAAGGTTCGTTATCTGTAACTATCGGTTTGGGTACGCCAAAGTAAAATATGATATCTCTTAAAGTTCTCCTAACATCTTATATTGATCTGCTGGCTAATATTTTCGTTTGCGCGTATTTGCCGAATTTTTCTAATGCAGTCATAACTACTTTTTTTTCGGTATGAAATATATCGATATGAACTGTGTGTCCGGGAAAGGTTGGCAGCGGTGTTTCATTTATTTTTTTTTGGTTTGAATGTCTATCATATTTACTTTCCT
The DNA here is from genome assembly GCA_920105625.2 of Clusia tigrina. Taxonomy (NCBI): domain Eukaryota; kingdom Metazoa; phylum Arthropoda; class Insecta; order Diptera; family Clusiidae; genus Clusia; species Clusia tigrina. Next base: position 295,367,922 of record OV050030.1, on the reverse strand, counting down.
TGCATGTGGTACAATTGGATATTATTCTTTTGATTTTGCTAAGCATCCCTAGAAAGTAATACTTTTCTAATATTTGGTTTTAGTTTCCTATAGGATTTCTATGTGCGCGGTTGTGTGTCTCAATTATGATATTTTCTTTTTCCTGTTCGTTAATTACGTCTTCTATTAGTTTTTGTGTATATCTGGTGTTAGCGAAATTAAAAGAACACGTCCGTACAATTCAATAGCTTTAATGCAAGTAATAGAAAAGAAGAGTACATTCTGTTGCTTAGTCTAAATATAAGCATAATATCGTAATATACCTTATATTAATGCAAAGTAGGTAGGGTTGCATTTGTTAGTATTCTGACAAACTCCACCTCAACACGACTACTTTCATTTAGAATAAATTACATATGATTAAATCAAATGTTAAGTCAAATGTTAGGTTTTTACAATAAATTTAAATTTCATATCATTACATAGTTTTTCATGACGTTCCCTAGGTAAACTTTTAATTAAAATATCAGCCACATTGTCTCGCAGGTAGTGGTACCAAATGTCTATATGTTTACTTCGCTTGGTTACCATTGGATTTTTAACAGCAAATTGAGCGCTCTGATTATCACAAAAAACTATTGTAGCTTCGCTCACCAGGTCTCGAAATCCTATCTCCAGCAGTAAACTTCGGTGGAATGTCACCTCTCTAACTCCGGAGCATATAGCGACATATTCGGCCTCCATCGTACTGAGAGCCACGACACTTTGTTTTTTGGACTCCCATGCTACTAAATTTTCACCCATCGATACAGTGAACCAACTATATGATCTACGGTCAGTGTTGTCGAAAGCCCAATCCGCATCTTTGGGTCTCGCTCGAAGATATCTGAGCACTCGTTTCGCTGCCATAAAATGTTCTCTATGCGCATGTGAGTTAAATTGCGCTAATTTTGCTACAACATGTGCTATGTCTGGTCTCGACACTATCGCTAAATAGGAAAGGCTTCCGATGAGCGACTGATATTGTAAAATGTCACATTCGGAATATTTCGAAGGGTCAGTGCATTTCTCTAATACTGTGCCACTGGCGAAAGGGATAGACGCGCCTTTACAATCTTGCATATTCCATTTTGTCAAAAGTTGTGTTGTGTACCGGTGTTGATGAATTATCATTTTACCTCTTCGTCCTTGCCTCTCAATCTCCATGCCTACATAATAGTTAATAGGACCTTTATTCACCACTTTGATTTTTTCTTCCAGCTTTGTGATAATTTTTTGTATCATTTCATCTGTTGTGCAAGCTAATATAATATCATCGACATACACACACATTTTTTTTTTATTTCATATATTTATTTATTGTATCTTCTAATCTTAGACTAACAATAAGCAAGCATATCTTACAAACTAAATAATTAATATTAATACACCTTGCCAATGCTTAGTGCTTTTTAGTAATCACAATGTTATATGTTAGTTACTGTAATAAATGTTATATTAGTGTTTGTACATGATTAAGGTGTCGATGTTAGTTGTGCTGGTGATTTCGTACGTTTTAGGCGACTTGGAACCCTATTACATGCTAGTATCCTAGCTAGATGATTTGGGTGCTCTTTGATTTTTTGCGCATATTTTAAGCTGGCGTCAAAGATTTCCTTTTTTACGAGCGGAATGTTCAGATCTTTGTGAATGTTTGTATTCTTTATAAACCAAGGAGCCCCAGTAATGGTTCTTAGAATTTTGGACTGCGCTATTTGAATCAGTTCTATGTTAGAGTTGCTTGCGCCGCCCCACAACTGGCTACCGTAAGTCCAAATTGGTTTTATGATGGCTTCGTACAGCAGTGTTTTATATTCTAGGCTCAACCTGCAATTTTTGTGCATGACCCAGTGTAGGCTATTTGCTTTCAAAGTCATTTGTTTTTTTTTGGCTTCGACGTGGCGATTCCATGTCAAACGTGAGTCAAGATGAATTCCTAGGTACTTCACCTCCTTTGCTTGAGGAATAGGAACGTTGTTGAGTTTTATCGCTGGACATGTACCTTTTTTATAGTAAAGGTAATATGCGTACTTTTCGATTCATTAACGTTTATTCGCCAGTCAGCCAACCAATTTGTTACTAGGACCAGATGATCTTCTAAGTCACGGGATGAGATTTTGGGATTCGGATGAATGCTAAGGATAGCTGTATCGTCTGCGAAAGTTGCTGTTGTTAAATATTTGTTGGTAGGCAGATCTGCGGTAAATAGTAGATACAACACCGGACCTAGCACGCTTCCTTGTGGTACTCCAGCTTTGATGTCAAAGCATTTAGAGTAAGCATTATTGTAGCTTACCTTCAACGTTCTGCCCCTCAGATACGATTCCAATATTTTGTGTACTTTTGTGGGCAACAGCTTTTTTATTTTGTAAATGAGCCCCTCGTGCCAGACCTTGTCAAATGCCTGCGCCACGTCTAAAAAGATGGCTGAACAATATTGCTTTTTGTCGAATGCGTTTTTTATCTCGTTCACTATTCGATAAACCTGCTCTATTGTACTATGGTGTTCGCGGAAGCCAAATTGGTGAGTGGGAATAGGGCGTTTTTCGTTTATATGCGGCATTAGTTTTGCAAGAAAAAGCCTTTCTAGGAGTTTTGATAAGATAGGCAGGAGGCTAATCGGTCTATATGATGACGATTGGGAGGGGTATTTTCCTGGTTTTGGGATCATTGTGATTACTGAGACTTTCCAGGCATTAGGAAAGTATCCTAAGCGCAACAAGCCATTAATTGTGAAGTAAGTAAGATGATGGCCATTTGGGGTAACTCCTTTATCATTTTTGCAGTAATGAGGTCGTGTCCTGGAGCTTTGTTAAGAGCAAGGTTACTAATCGCATTACTTACTTCTTTTGTTTTTAATTTAATAGGCGAGCTTGTTGTATCTGGCGAGGGGGTTAATATTAGATTATTCGTATTGCGAGGTGGGTTGGGGGTACAAACATCTCTTAAGTGTTCGGCGAAAACAGCAGACTTTTCGTCATCGCTTCTTGCCCAGTTTCCGTTTTTTGTACGAATCGGTGGAATTCCGCGTGTAGGTACTTTCATTTCTCTGACAGCTTTCCACGGAGAGTAATTGGTGAAGTCAGTCGGAGAAAGGTTTTGGATATATTGGTCCAGGCAACGATCTGATTCTAGACGCAAGGCTTTTCTCAAATTTTCACTGGCAATAGATAACTTCCGTTTTATGAAAGGGGACCTGGATTTTTGCCATTCACGACGCGTCTTCCTTTTTTCAGTAAGGAGAATATCGATTTGGGTTGAGGTTTGTGGGCGCCGGATGCTGTTGCAGTTGTTGTCACGCTTGTCCGCAAAGTGGCGCACAGCTAATCTTAGGGTCGAGGTAAATTGTTCCAGAAATGTTTCAATATCCTCATTAGTTTTGAGACGTGGGTTTGTGCTGAGATGACTACTGATGTATTTTCTATATTTCAGCCAGTTAGTTTTAATGGGTGTGAAATCGTAGGTAGGGCGTATCTTTTTGTTCAGATGTATTATAATAGTAAAGTAATCTGAGGAGAGGTCGTTAAGGTGTTCTACTTTGAGTTGCTCTCGTTTTAGGTTTCTAGCAACTCCAAAATCAATAAGGTCAGGTATCTTACGTGGGTCTGTCGGCCAGTACGATGGTTGTCCTGCAGAGATAATATCAATCTTGGTGTCAGAAAGCATGAAGTTATATAATTGTTTTTCTTTTGGAGTTGTTAGCCGTGAGCCCCAGTAAGTGTGTTTGGCATTGTAGTCGCCAGCAGCTAGAAAACTTGTTCCAAGTGTGGAGAAGAAGTCTGAGAACTGGTTACTTGTTATTTTAAATCTAGGTGGGCAGTACACAGCGGATATTGTTAAGTTATCCTCCCATCCGTCCAGACAAACTGATGTTGCATGTAGGTACTCCTTGGTGTATTCTTCCATAACGAAATGTTTTATTCTTTGTTTGATTAGGATTCCAGTGCCACCATGGGCCTTACCAGCGAGATGCTTTGTATCATAGGATTTATATCCCGGTATGTAAAAATTGTGTTTATCGGTTAGATGGGTTTCAGATATAAGAAGTATGTCGATTTCATTAGTGAGTAAAAATTTGTTGATTTCTAACTTGTGCTGGCTTACACCGTTTGCATTCCATTGACAGATCTTAAGTACGTTCATTTCGGAGATAGCAGAAACTGCATGACCTGGTTTTGGTTTCTCATCATTTCTTGAATCATTGTTTGTATGGAGGTAATGAACTGCGTCATACATTGTGTGAGCGTTGCTATCATTCCTTCAAAATTATGCAGATTTGAACCAGTCCCGGACTGCTGATCCATCCCTAACTTAAGTACCCCTGCATACGTCGTCCCTGTGTCGGGGTATGGAATTGACTTCTGTGGTTGTGCAATGGGCGGTATATTTGGACTAGGTTGAGTGCGCTTATTATTTAACTGAGGGTCATTGTTCTTAATTTCCTGGTATACAGGACAACCTCTGTAATTGGCTGTAATTGGTTACCACCACAATTACTGCACTTTCTAGCAGCTCTATCAGTTTTAGTCTTCGTACATTCTGATGTGGGGTGTAAATCACCACAGGCAACACATACACTACGAAGAGTGCAATAGGACCTTGTGTGCCCAAATTCTTGGCAATTAGAATATTGAACTGGGTCGTTTCGTTTGAGAGGCTCCTCCACAGTAATTCTGCGATGCATAGGATAGCGGAGATTATAAATACCATGCACTTCTCCTTTTTAAAGCTTTCGGGTTTCAGGCTCCAATTCTACGCGAAACAATGGCTGAGGGATTCTGTTGCGATTTATTATATTTATAATAGAGCGGGCAGCGAACCCTGCTTTATGTAGTGCTTCTTTGACTTCAGCAGGGGGAATATCTGATTCAAGTCCCTTTATGACAATGGTAAGGCCTTTGCTACTTTTAGCGGATAGGTGTAGTAGCTTTTTTTATCATTGTCGAAGTTTTTTATAACCAATCTGTAGTTGCTCTCACTATGTATTTGGATTTTTGTTTCTTGGATATTTCCTTTAACAAGAGGGGTGACATAGAAATTTTTAGGACCAATGAGCTCGGTAAGCTTTGCAACTAATTTACTGGAGTTACGTTCTCGTAGGTAAATGGGAGGTGGTTTGAATATAATATTAGGTGCGTCTGCCTCCTCAGCACTTTGAAGTAGGGCGAAGCGATTATTACTTGAGAGTAGGCTCTCGCTAGTTTTGCTGATTTTTGCGATGTTAGTTTTGATTGCACTCGATTTTGGGCTTCGCTTGCGCTTGTTTATAAGGATATACCTATCTAAACCAGTTTGTGTTGTTCCACTTTTCCCTGCTGGGTTGCTTGCAAAATTTTTGGTTGAGTGGTTTGCATTGATGGTTGGTGTGAGTGCATTTTCAGTGCGCTCAGCCACTGTTGGCGAATTTGTTCTAGCACGATCGGACGAGTGAGAGAGAGACGTGGGTGGAACATGTTTGCACTGTTTAGTTATACACGCCGTTGGGCTGGGTTTTGAACATTGAGCGCTCCAAGAGGGCGCATGCGCAGAGAGTGCCAGAGACACTTTTTCACATTGGTTCTGGTTTGAGTGCGAACTGTATGTACTTGCACTTGCATTGTTAAGTGCAGTCGCAATTGAACGCTGTGGAGTTGCAGTCGCATGAGGGCCGCTGTACGGCCGCTCGCCGTTGTGGGACATGCTACCTCCGCTCGCTTGTCTCTGTTTTGCAGGCAAATGTGTTGAGCGAACCACATTCATCATCAAACCGCTATCGACAGTCATGCCGAGAACATCCGACCTTGCATTGGGGAGAGAAGGTAACATACTGTACTCACTCAGTTGCGCGATTACCGGACGCTGCTGGGAAAGCGACTGAGGATTCACTCAAATGCTTATAACTTTGTCATTTTTTGGTCGATTTTCTTCTAGGTGGTCTTAGCTCTTACGTTAAAATATCATCTTTACGTACATGAAGAGAAACCATAGGTTTTTTGAACGATTTGTACTTTTCCGCCGGCACAGAATCGCTATAAAATATTATTTTTTTGAAAATGTGCCCTATTTTCATCGATATATTTTGAACCGCTTTACCAATCAAAGATCCGATTATACCTGTTTGTTCGTCATCTCAATACTTTGTAGCTCGAGATATGATTTGTCACGTGAAAAAAGGTCCAAAAAATCCAAAAATTACAATATCTGAAAAACTGTTCCATGAAAAAAAATTTAACCTTGATTTTCGAATTCAACAGATAAAAATACATAAGAAAAGTCACCTCTCATCAAATGTACATGAAAAAAATTTTATTTTGTAAACTAGTGCTATTGAAAAAAATACAAAAATACAAGAATTAAATAAAAACGAAATTTCTGTATGGAGATTTATTAACCTTGGAATAGTGACAACAAAAAGAAACCAAATTAGATTAAAAAAAAGTTTTATTTAACTTTAACTATATTACGAATATTAAAAAAAAAAACAACAACAACAACTAAAAGCCCCAAAATTGCATAGAAACGAAATATTTGTGGTTTAATTTTGCTAATCCATATTTGATAGTTTTCAACCGCTTAACAATTTTCGAAATCCCAAACATAAAGGTAGATCATTAATTGTGGGAAAGTGGAAATACCAAAAGTCATGGCGATGGAAATATCGAATTCATTGTTTAGTGTCGTTATGACATTTATTAGGGATATTGCAAAGTTTCGATGGATCAGATCTGAATAGATTGGCAGATTTTATCCAAGAGATTGAGAATATTTGTGCAACAATGCTTACACAGTTTGACGCAAATAGTATAGCTGTTATATTCAAATTCGTGAAAAACAATTACGTTGGTGAGGCCAGAGATACTATTAATAGATACGGCCCTGTTACAAATTGGCCAGATTTAAAGACAAGATTAATAACACATTTCGGCCAGAAAAAAACGAGCAGTGAACTAATGGATAAGCTAAAAACCTGTCGGCTAGATGGCACAATTGAGAACTATTTTTATAAGCTAACGAAATTGGCCGTACGCATCTTGAATCTTATTAGGACACACAGTGAGGAAACTTATTCTTCAGTAGAGGTTAATAGAATTGCACTTAACGTTTTTAAGGAGCATTTGCCAGAACCAACAAAAACCATGACTTTCGCTAGAAACCCCTCAAGTATAGATGAAGCTTATAGAGTCATACTTGAAGCTCGACATCAGACGTATACTCGTTTCGGAAAAAATTTTAGTAGGAGGAACAACGGCAACCGAAATTATAATTTTAGCGATACTTATAACAATAGACGTGAGAATAGGAATATTTTCGGGTCAGGAGTTTTGTACAATGATCTAGGGACGAATGTAGCTCACCCACCTAGCGCCCAAAGTCCGCGTTCTTGTAACAGGAATAGTCGCGTACAGAGCAATGATAATTTCAATCAAAATTGCACACGTTCTCTGGAAAATATTCACGGTATTTTAATCAGGCAGTAAATCATCGAAGTTTTGGACAGAATTTTGGGCCAAACACTGGTAATGTGCCAATTGCGGATAATGCAGAACGAGGCAGAAATAATCGTCAGTACAGAGACCGGAATGACAATCGGAGCTCGACGGTAAGCCGTATGCAAACAGACAGAACAAGACTAACACAACCCCACAGTAGCCAAAATAGAAACGACACGCAGATGGAGATTGGAAATAATTCGGTAAATTTTCGGGACCGAGCCCACCAAAATTACCCTATATAACAATAGAAACCTCCGTCAGAACTTTATACTTTATAATAGATACCGGCGCCGAATTCAGTTTAGTCAACCCGAATGTGTGTAACCCTCTATGGAAACATAAAGTTAGAAGAAAAATAAAGGCTTTAGGAAAGGAAAGAGTGTTGACATACTTATGTCGTTTCCCATTGTTTAAATAATTTAGATTGGATAACGAATCGTGCGAATTTTTGGAAATGGATTTTAATGAGAAGTTTGATGGCCTAATTGGGAATAGTATTTTGAATAAATTAGATACAGTTATAGACTTTCCTAACAGACGATTAATTACTAGAAATACAGTGTTGTCATTATTTTTCTCAAAAGAAGAGGAAGCCTACTATCGTGATTCATACAAAGGAAATGTCATTGAAGTTTTTAGTAGTGAGGCAATGCCACATGATTTAACAAAATTATTTGACCTCCGACATTTAACAGACTGGGAACGAGATAAGGAAAATAAGTTAGTTAGAAGCAATAGAAAAGCATTCTATAAGGAAAATGAGCCGCTATCATTTACTCATGAAATTAAACACAGGGTTGACACGACAACAGATTCGCCAATTTATTCAAAGTTATACAGATACCCAGAGATTCACAGAGCAGAAGTAGATAGGCAGATAGAGGAAATGTTGCAACAACGAATAATTAGAGAGTCGAATAGTCCATATAACAGTCCAATCTGGATAGTGCCGAAAAAGTCAGGTAGTTCAAATGAGAAGAAATGGAGAATAGTAATAGATTACAGGAAGCTCAATAACGTCACGACTGAAGTTCGATACCCAATGCCTAATATGGAGGACATATTTGATAAAATTGGTAGATGTCAGTATTTCTCCACGTTCGATCTCGCTAAAGGCTACCACCAAATTGAAATGCATCCGGATGATATAACTAAAACCGCGTTTTCAACTGCAACAGGCCACTACGAATTCTTACGTATGCCGTTTGGTTTACGGAATTCAGCGGCAACGTTCCAGCAGATGATTAATAATGTACTTAGAGAATTCATAGGAAAAATTTGTGTGGTATACCTGGATGATATTCTAGTTTTCGCAACTAGTATTGAGGAACATATAGAGTCACTAAGCAGAAATTTTCAAAGACTTATAAAGGCAAATTTAAAATTACAGATAGGGAAATGTTCATTGTTGAGAAGAGAGACAGATTTTTTGGGTCACATTATAACCGCGTAGGGAATCAGAACAAACCCGTAAACAGTTCAAGCCATAGACAGGATCGCGTAACCCAGAACGCAAAAAGAAATTAAAACGTTTTTAGGGGTCACAGGTTTTTACAGGAGATTTATCAAGGACTACTCGAAAGTAGCGTACAACCTGCCGAAATACCTAAAAATGAATGTTAGAGTAAATGTCAAAGACGCCGAGTATGTTGAAGCTTTTCACAAGTTAAGAAGGATTTTAAAGACCGACCCTATTCTAGTTCGCCCCGATTTTTCGAAAAGATTCACCCTTATGACCGACGCCAGCAACTATTCCCTAGGGTCAGCTTTGATGCAGGACGACAAAGTGGTAGCCTATGCAAGCAGAACACTCAACCGTCACGAGCTGAATTATGGAACGATTGAGAAGGAACTGATCGTGGTCATATGGGCTGTAAAACATTTCAAGCATTATTTATAAGGACGAAAATTCACGATAAAAACTGACCATAAGCCTCTTGTTTGGTTGAGTAACATAAAGGAGCCAAACATGAAGATTCAGAGATGGAAGGTCATGCTAGGTGAGTTCGACTTTGATATCGAATACGTAAAAGGGAAGGAAAACGTTATTGCGGACGCTTTGAGTAGACTCACAGTTGGTCAGCGCAGGGACGAGAACGAGGGTATTTTGAATGAGGATTTTGTGGTTAATCTAAATGAACTTTTTGATGATGATATTGAAACTGTCCACAGTGCAGAAACTGACAGTTCGGATTTCATAAGGTTTACGGAAAAGCCTATGAATCTTTTTACGTTGCTAATTGTTTTAGAACAGGCAAATAGGGAGGAACTAAACTCAAAAATATTATTTAGAAAAATGGTCGGACACACGCTGAGAGTTACGAGCAACAGTGATTTGTTGAAAATAATGAGGGAAAACGTCCCGCAGAAAGGATTAGTAGTTGTGTTTAGTGAGAGCGCCGCGTTATTTCAAAAATTCGAGGACCATTACCGGGATTATTTTGTGCGAAACAAAAACCTGAGAGTTATAAGATCCAAGACAAGGTTGCAAGATATCACAGATAAAGTCAGGCTTTTAGAAATTATTGAGAGAGAACACTTGAGAAACAATCACTGCGGAATGAACGAAGTATTTTCGGAAATTAGGCTGAACTATTACTATCCGGGATTACAGAAGCAGATTCACCAATATATTCACAATTGCGATGTTTGCAATCTGGCAAAGTTTGACAGAAGACCCATCAAACATTCGCTTAACGTCACGCGGACCCCTGAAAGACAGAATGACATCGTACATGTGGATATTTGGTTTCCCAAACGAAACGTGATGTATCTGACATCTGTTGACAGACTAACGAAATACGCAACGGTGTCTGAACTCAAAGACAGAACATGGGTATCAATAACAGAGGTACTAAGGGAAAGATTTCAATATTTAGGAAAACCCAGACTGATCGTTACAGACAATGAATGAAAAAGCACGACTATTACGCAGTTTTTCAGTGACAGCAACGTAGAAGTACATTTTACCACAACTTACACCAAAACAGGAAATGCAGATGTGGAAAGACTTCACCGTACAATGAACGAACTTTTAAGACTTTTCCATGCTGATCCCAACAATTCTAACGAACTGGGAGATAATGTCCATAGGGCAATAATGGCTTACAATAGAACCATACATTCTAGCACGAAAAAAACGACCCATAGATTTCCTAAATAACTTCATTTCAACAGAAGAAATAAAAGAATTTGCTCAGGACTTGCATAGATCAAAGGTAAATAGGATCGATATAGTTAACGAAAGAACAAATAGGCGTTTGGTCGATAATTTTGAGAATTGTTACGTTAAAAATAACAGAGTGGGAAAATCAGATCCTAAATATAAGAAAATATCAAATTTCGAACAGAAAGATAATCATCTTTTTTCCAAAGATGGTAAATTTCCAAAAATTTACAAAACTCAAGTAAAAAGAAAAAACAAATTTCTACAATAATCCAGAATACATTATTGAATTGAAAGTAACAAAATAACAATTTATGAAACAATCATGTCAAAAATTCTGTAATTGAAACATTAAGTTTGAATTTTTTTTTATTATTTTTTTTTTTATTCGGCGTAATAAATAGTTATATTGTTATATAGAGAAGCATAAAAATAACATAAAGAATCAATCATTTTGTAAATTAAAAAAAAAAAGAAGAAAAATAAAATTCGAAGAAATGTTCCTATATAAAATGTAATACACAAAACTTTTCAAAAAACATAGAAAGAAAAAATTGTTAAAAACGTTAAATACATACATACATAATGATACATGAAAAGACATTTAAATTAGTGTGAATAAAACAAAACTATTACATTCATACATTAGCTAACATTAATCAAGTTAAAGAAGAAAAGGAAAATGTTTAGAAAAAAAAAAAAAATCAAAGAGTAATACGAAATAAAAAAAAGAAAAACTCATAAATGAAAGTTTGAACTAAACGAAACTTGTAGATTGTTACAATTACAATAATAAGAACCGAAAATATGAATTCAAATGAAAATTTATAAATATCTGAATATTTGTATTTTTTTTTCTTCAAAACAAATGAAAAATAATTATTTTTACTTATAATTAAAATGTTAAATCAACCGGGACTGCTGATTCTTAGGTCGGGGAAGAGTCACATATGTAACCATATCCTAACTTATTACTCCTACATAACTAATCAACCCTGATAATAACCTTATGATCTCTTCTCGATTACTGATTACTATTGCCATGTTATGTATCTATGTATTATTGTAAAAATAAGAAGAAGCTTTCGTTAAGAATAAAGTTCAGTTTTTAGTTAACATCCAATATGAAAAGATGCGTTGTTTTATTTTTTCGGTCCACCTTGCAAACGTAACTGGCGACGAGGAAAAACAATAAAAAAATCATTATTGGCATTTTTCTCTGCAATAGCAACCTTTCGATTTTTCTATATTTTTATAGTTCAAATGGTGTTTATAAATAGATTAAATGAAACAGGAATTAAAAATAAAGCTAAATTTAGCCCCGAAAGAGCTAATGTGGCCACACTGTCGAAAACATTAAAAAACAAAAATCAAAAAGAATTTAACGAAAACTCAACGTGAAAACATTGAAAGCATAAAATAAATAAATAAATTTAATTAAATATAAACTGACACATAAAGACATTAAAAAGAAGAGAAAATATAACAAAAACTGACATGTGCAGACCACTAGAAATCAAAAGCACAGTCAGGCAACAGGTGAAATACCATCACAAAAACAACAAAAAAAATGACTTAAAGGCGTAATGTTAGTGTTTTTGGTGGAGTGCGTTGTAAATAAGGAAAAAGCTATTGTAAAATAATAAATATAGAAATAAAAAAAAACTAAAAAGTTTTGCCATTTGTTTGCATTTTCGTTGAAACGCGAAAAGATTTTATACCAACAACATACATACATATGTATGTACATATAATTTGTTGAAAGTGCCGAGTGGAAAAATTACAAAATTACATGACATACAGCAAATGAAAGAAATGTCCAGGTATTAAAAAAAAAATATATATATAAAGTTCTTTTGTAATAAAAAATGTGAAGCTATTCGAAAAAGCATACATAAGTGCATACAATGTGGCGGAATGTACATATGTAAACCTAAAAAAAAGGGAAATCTTTTTTATTGACCTTTATTAACTAACTATTGAAAACAAATACAAAAATACCAGAATTAAATACAAAAGAAAACTCTATATGGAGATCTATTAACCTTGGAATACTGACAACAAAAAGAAACCAAATTAGATAAAAACAAAGTTTTATTTAACTTTAGCTATATCACGAATATTAAAAAAAAAAACAAAAAAAAACAAAAGCGCCAAAACTGCATAGAAACGAAATATTTGTGGTTTTATTTTGCTATTCCATATTTTATAGTTTTCAACCGCTTAACAATTCGAAAACCCAAACATAAAGGTAGATCATTAATTTGGGGAAAGTGGAAATACCAAAAGTCATGGCGATGGAAATATCGAATTCATTGTTTAGTGTCGTTATGACATGTATTAGGGATATTGCAAAGTTTCGATGGATCTGATCTGAATAGATTGGCAGATTTTATCCAAGAGATTGAGAACATTTATGCAACAATGATTACACAGTTTGACGCAAATAGTATAGCTGTTATATTCAATTTCGTGAAAAACAATTGCGTTGGCGAGGCCAGGGATACTATTAATAGATACGGCCCTGTTACAAATTGGCCAGATTTAAAGACAAGATTAATAACACATTTCGGCCAGAAAAAAACGAGCAGTGAACTAATGGATAAGCTAAAAACCTGTCGGCTAGATGGCACAATTGAGAACTATTTTTATAAGCTAACGAAATTGACCGTACGCATCTTGAATCGTATTAGGACACACAGTGAGGAAACTTATTCTTCAGTAGAGGTTAATAGAATTGCACTTAACGTTTTTAAGGAGCATTTGCCAGAACCAACAAAAACCATGACTTTCGCTAGAAACCCCTCAAGTACAGATGAAGCTTATAGAGTCATACTTGAAGCTCGACATCAGACGTATACTCCTTTCGGACAAAATTTTAGTAGGAGGAACAACGGCAACCGAAATTATAATTTTAGCGATACTTATAACAATACACGTGAGAATAGGAATATTTTCGGGTCAGGAGTTTTGTACAATGATCTAGGGACGAATGTAGCTCACCCACCTAGCGCCCAAAGTCCGCGTTCTAGTAACAGGAATAGTCGCATACAGAGCAATGATAATTTCAATCAAAATTGCACACGTTCTCTGGAAAATCTAAATTATCGGAATCGATATAGTAATTTTCTTAATAATTCACGGTATTTTAATCAGGCAGTAAATCATCGATGTTTTGGATAGAATTTTGGGCCGAACACTGGTAATGCGCCAATTGCGGATAATGCAGAACGAGGCAGAAATAATCGTCAGTACAGAGACCGGAATGATAATCGGAGCTCGACGGTAAGCCGTATGCAAACAGACAGAACAAGACTAACACAACCCCACAGTAGCCAAAATAGAAACGACACGCAGAAGGAGATTGGAAATAATTCGGTAAATTTTCGGGACCGAGCCCACCAAAATTACCCTATATAACAATAGAAACCTCTGTCAGAACTTTATACTTTATAATAGATACCCGCGCCGAATTCAGTTTAGTCAACCCGAATGTGAGTAACCCTCTATGGAAACATAATGTTAGAATAAAAATAAAGGCTTTAGGAAAGGAAAGAGTGTTGACAAAATTATATCGTTTCCCATTGTTTAAATAATTTAAATTGGATAACGAATCGTGCGAATTTTTAGAAATGGATTTTAATGAGAAGTTTGATGGCCTAATTGGGAATAGTATTTTGAATAAATTAGATACAGTTATAGACTTTCCTAACAGACGATTAATTACTAGAAATACAGTGTTGTCATTATTTTTCTCAAAAGAAGAGGAAGCCTACTATCGTGATTCATACAAAGGAAATGTCATTGAAGTTTTTAGTAGTGAGGCAATGCCACATGATTTAACAAAATTATTTGACCTCCGACATTTAACAGACTGGGAACGAGATAAGGTAAATAAGTTAGTTAGAAGCAATAGAAAAGCATTCTATAAGGAAAATGAGCCGCTATCATTTACTCATGAAATTAAACACAGGGTTGACACGACAACAGATTTGCCAATTTATTCAAAGTTATACAGATACCCAGAGATTCACAGACCAGAAAGGGATAGGCAGATAGAGGAAATGTTGCAACAACGAATAATTAGAGAGTCGAATAGTCCATATAACAGTCCAATCTGGATAGTGCCGAAAAAGTCAGGTAGTTCAAATGAGAAGAAATGGAGAATAGTAATAGATTACAGGAAGCTCAATAACGTCACGACTGAAGTTCGATACCCAATGCCTAATATGGAGGACATATTTGTTAAAATTGGTAGATGTCAGTATTTCTCCACGTTCGATCTCGCTAAAGGCTACCACCAAATTGAGATGCATCCGGATGATATAACTAAAACCGAGTTTTCAACTGCAACAGGCCACTACGAATTCTTACGTATGCCGTTTGGTTTACGGAATTCAGCGGCAACGTTCCAGCAGATGATTAATAATGTACTTAGAGAATTCATAGGAAAAATTTGTGTGGTATACCTGGATGATATTCTAGTTTTCGCAACTAGTATTGAGGAACATATAGAGTCACTAAGCAGAAATTTTCAAAGACTTATAAAGGCAAATTTAAAATTACAGATAGGGAAATGTTCATTGTTGAGAAGAGAGACAGATTTTTTGGGTCACATTATAACCGCGTAGGGAATCAGAACAAACCCGTAAACAGTTCAAGCCATAGACAGGATCGCGTAACCCAGAACGCAAAAAGAAATTAAAACGTTTTTAGGGGTCACAGGTTTTTACAGGAGATTTATCAAGGACTACTCGAAAGTAGCGTACAACCTGCCGAAATACCTAAAAAAGAATGTTGGAGTAAATGTCAAAGACGCCGAGTATGTTGAAGCTTTTCACAAGTTAAGAAGGATTTTAAAGACCGACCCTATTCTAGTTCGCCCCGATTTTTCGAAAAGATTCACCCTTATGACCGACGCCAGCAACTATTCCCTAGGGTTAGCTTAGATGCAGGACGGCAAAGTGGTAGCCTATGCAAGCAGAGCACTCAACCGACACAAGCAGAATTATGGAACGATTGAGAAGGAACTGCTCGTGGTCATATGGGCTGTAAAACATTTCAAGCATTATTTATAAGGACGAAAATTCACGATAAAAACTGACCATAAGCCTCTTGTTTGGTTGAGTAACATAAAGGAGCCAAACATGAAGATTCAGAGATGGAAGGTCATGCTAGGTGAGTTCGACTTTGATATCGAATACGTAAAAGGGAAGGAAAACGTTATTGCGGACGCTTTGAGTAGACTCACAGTTGGTCAGCGCAGGGACGAGAACGAGGGTATTTTGAATGAGGATTTTGTGGTTAATCTAAATGAACTTTTTGATGATGATATTGAAACTGTCCACAGTGCAGAAACTGACAGTTCGGATTTTATAAGGTTTACGGAAAAGCCTATGAATCTTTTTACGTTGCAAATTGTTTTAGAACAGGCAAATAGGGAGGAACTAAACTCAAAAATATTATTTAGAAAAATGGTCGGACACACGTTGAGAGTTACGAGCAACAGTGATTTGTTGAAAATAATGAGGGAAAACGTCCCGCAGAAAGGATTAGTAGTTGTGTTTAGTGAGAGCGCCGCGTTATTTCAAAAATTCGAGGACCATTACCGGGATTATTTTGTACGAAACATAAACCTGAGAGTTATAAGATCCAAGACAAGGTTGCAAGATATCACAGATAAAGTCAGGCCTTTAGAAATTATTGAGAGAGAACACTTGAGAAACAATCACTGCGGAATGAACGAAGTATTTCCGGAAATTAGGCTGAACTATTACTATCCGGGATTACAGAAGCAGATTCACCAATATATTAACAATTGCGATATTTGCAATCTGGCAAAGTTTGACAGAAGACCCATCAAACATTCGCTTAACGTCACGCGGACCCCTGAAAGACAGAATGACATCGTACATGTGGATATTTGGTTTCCCAAACGAAACGTGATGTATCTGACATCTGTTGACAGACTAACGAAATACGCAACGGTGTCTTTACTCAAAGACAGAACATGGGTATCAATAACAGAGGCACTAAGGGAAAGATTTCAATATTTAGGAAAACCCAGACTGATCGTTACAGACAATGAATGAAAAAGCACGACTATTACGCAGTTTTTCAGTGACAGCAACGTAGAAGTACATTTTACCACAACTTACACCAAAACAGGAAATGCAGATGTGGAAAGACTTCACCGTACAATGAACGAACTTTTAAGACTTTTCCATGCTGATCCCAACAATTCTAACGAACTGGGAGATAATGTCCATAGGGCAATAATGGCTTACAATAGAACCATACATTCTAGCACGAAAAAAACGACCCATAGATTTCCTAAATAACTTCATTTCAACAGAAGAAATAAAAGAATTTGCTCAGGACTTGCATAGATCAAAGGTAAATAGGATCGATATAGTTAACGAAAGAACAAATAGGCGTTTGGTCGATAATTTTGAGAATTGTTACGTTAAAAATAACAGAGTGGGAAAATCAGATCCTAAATATAAGAAAATATCAAATTTCGAACAGAAAGATAATCATCTTTTTTCCAAAGATGGTAAATTTCCAAAAATTTACAAAACTCAAGTAAAAAGAAAAAACAAATTTCTACAATAATCCAGAATACATTATTGAATTGAAAGTAACAAAATAACAATTTATGAAACAATCATGTCAAAAATTCTGTAATTGAAACATTAAGTTTGAATTTTTTTTTATTATTTTTTTTTTTATTCGGCGTAATAAATAGTTATATTGTTATATAGAGAAGCATAAAAATAACATAAAGAATCAATCATTTTGTAAATTAAAAAAAAAAAAGAAGAAAAATAAAATTCGAAGAAATGTTCCTATATAAAATGTAATACACAAAACTTTTCAAAAAACATAGAAAGAAAAAATTGTTAAAAACGTTAAATACATACATACATAATGATACATGAAAAGACATTTAAATTAGTGTGAATAAAACAAAACTATTACATTCATACATTAGCTAACATTAATCAAGTTAAAGAAGAAAAGGAAAATGTTTAGAAAAAAAAAAAAATCAAAGAGTAATACGAAATAAAAAAAAAAAAAACTCATTAATGAAAGTTTGAACTAAACGAAACTTGTAGATTGTTATAATTACAATAATAAGAACCGAAAATATGAATTCAAATGAAAATTTATAAATATCTGAATATTTGTATTTTTTTTTCTTCAAAACAAATGAAAAATAATTATTTTTACTTATAATTAAAATGTTAAATCAACCGGGACTGCTGATTCTTAGGTCGGGGAAGAGTCACATATGTAACCATATCCTAACTTATTACTCCTACATAACTAATCAACCCTGATAATAACCTTATGATCTCTTCTCGATTACTGATTACTATTGCCATGTTATGTATCTATGTATTATTGTAAAAATAAGAAGAGGCTTTCGTTAAGAATAAAGTTCAATTTTTAGTTAACATCCAATATGAAAAGATGCGTTGTTTTATTTTTTCGGTCCACTTTGCAAACGTAACTGGCGACGAGGAAAAACAATAAAAAAATCATTATTGGCATTTTTCTCTGCAATAGCAACTTTTCGTTTTTTCTATATTTTTATAGTTCAAATGGTGTTTATAAATAGATTAAATGAAAGAGAAATTAAAAATAAAGCTAAATTTAGCCCCGAGAGAGCTAATGTGGCCACACTGTCGAGAACATTAAAAAACAAAAATCAAAAAGAATTTAACGAAAACTCAACGTGAAAACATTGAAAGCATAAAATAAATAAATAAATTTTATTAAATATAAACTGACACATAAAGACATTAAAAAGAAGAGAAAATATAACAAAAACTGACATGTGCAGACCACTAGAAATCAAAAGCACAGTCAGGCAACAGGTGAAATACCATCACAAAAACAACAAAAAAAATGACTTAAAGGCGTAATGCTAGTGTTTTTGGTGGAGTGCGTTGTAAATAAGGAAAAAGCTATTGTAAAATAATAAATATAGAAATAAAATAAAACTAAAAAGTTTTGCCTATGACATTTGTTTGCATTTTCGTTGAAACGCGAAAAGATTTTATACCAACAACATACATACATATGTATGTACATATAATTTGTTGAAAGTGCCGAGTGGAAAAATTACAAAATTACATGACATACAGCAAATGAAAGAAATGTCCAGGTATTAAAAAAAAATATATATATATAAAGTTCTTTTGTAATAAAAAATGTGAAGCTATTCGAAAAAGCATACATAAGTGCATACAATGTGGCGGGATGTACATATGTAAACGTAAAAAAAAAGGGAAATCTTTTTTATTGACCTTTATTAACTAACTATTGAAAACAAATACAAAAATACCAGAATTAAATACAAAAGAAAACTCTATATGGAGATCTATTAACCTTGGAATACTGACAACAAAAAGAAACCAAATTAGATAAAAACAAAGTTTTATTTAACTTTAGCTATATCACGAATATTAAAAAAAAAAACAAAAAAAAACAAAAGCGCCAAAACTGCATAGAAACGAAATATTTGTGGTTTTATTTTGCTATTCCATATTTTATAGTTTTCAACCGCATAACAATTCGAAAACCCAAACATAAAGGTAGATCATTAATTGGGGGAAAGTGGAAATACCAAAAGTCATGGCGATGGAAATATCGAATTCATTGTTTAGTGTCGTTATGACATGTATTAGGGATATTGCAAAGTTTCGATGGATCTGATCTGAATAGATTGGCAGATTTTATCCAAGAGATTGAGAACATTTATGCAACAATGATTACACAGTTTGACGCAAATAGTATAGCTGTTATATTCAATTTCGTGAAAAACAATTGCGTTGGCGAGGCCAGGGATACTATTAATAGATACGGCCCTGTTACAAATTGGCCAGATTTAAAGACAAGATTAATAACACATTTCGGCCAGAAAAAAACGAGCAGTGAACTAATGGATAAGCTAAAAACCTGTCGGCTAGATGGCACAATTGAGAACTATTTTTATAAGCTAACGAAATTGACCGTACGCATCTTGAATCGTATTAGGACACACAGTGAGGAAACTTATTCTTCAGTAGAGGTTAATAGAATTGCACTTAACGTTTTTAAGGAGCATTTGCCAGAACCAACAAAAACCATGACTTTCGCTAGAAACCCCTCAAGTATAGATGAAGCTTTTAGAGTCATACTTGAAGCTCGACATCAGACGTATACTCCTTTCGGACAAAATTTTAGTAGGAGGAACAACGGCAACCGAAATTATAATTTTAGCGATACTTATAACAATACACGTGAGAATAGGAATATTTTCGGGTCAAGAATTTTGTACAATGATCTAGGGACGAATGTAGCTCACCCACCTAGCGCCCAAAGTCCGCGTTCTAGTAACAGGAATAGTCGCATACAGAGCAATGATAATTTCAATCAAAATTGCACACATTCTCTGGAAAATATTCACGGTATTTTAATCAGGCAGTAAATCATCGAAGTTTTGGACAGAATTTTGGACCAAACACTGGTAATGCGCCAATTGCGGATAATGCAGAACGAGGCAGAAATAATCGTCAGTACAGAGACCGGAATGACAATCGGAGCTCCACGGTAAGCCGTATGCAAACAGACAGAACAAGACTAACACAATCCCACAGTAGCCAAAATAGAAACGACACGCAGATGGAGACTGGAAATAATTCGGTAAATTTTCGGGACCGAGCCCACCAAAATTATCCTATATAACAATAGAAACCTCTGTCAGAACTTTATACTTTATAATAGATACCGGCGCCGAATTCAGTTTAGTCAACCCGAATGTGTGTAACCCTCTATGGAAACATAAGGCTTTAGGAAAGGAAAGAGTGTTGACAAAATTATGTCGTTTCCCATTGTTTAAATAATTTAAATTGGATAACGAATCGTGCGAATTTTTGAAAATGGATTTTAATGAGTAGTTTGATGGCCTAATTGGGAATAATATTTTGAATAAATTAGATACAGTTATAGACTTTCGTAACACACGATTAATTACTAGAAATACAATGTTGTCATTATTTTTCTCAAAAGAAGAGGAAGCCTACTATCGTGATTCATACAAAGGAAATGCCATTGAAGTTTTTAGTAATGAGGCAATGCCACATGATTTAACAAAATTATTTGACCTCCGACATTTAACAGACTGGGAACGAGATAAGGTTAATAACTTAGTTAGAAGCTGATAAAACTAGACCGAAAGGTTTGAGTGTTTGTAGAGAACTAACTTTATTAATAGTATACATATGTTTGTACATGTAGCATGTGTGTACTTAAGTAAAGAAGTATTGGAAGTAAATACATTAGAAGTATTGGAGGTAAACACAGTGGGATATAATGTGATAAATATTCTTAACACTCCCACTTTTATCATACATTTCATTTTAATTTCAAAATTTTAAATCAAAAAAAAATTATTTTCCTTTCCTTTTTAGGATTCATTAAAATCTTAGTTTTTTTATTCAATAAGATTCATGAGATGTCTAAAACGCACAAATTTTTCTAAGGGCTTTGTAAAAATATCTGCCACTTGCTGATTTGATGAAACATAATTAATATTAAACAGATTGTTTTCATATTCTTCTCTAATAAAATTAAATTTTACATCAATATGTTTTGTTCGCTTATGATATTTAATTAATCTAATAGCTCCTTGATTGTCCATATTCAGATTAGTCTTTGGGTATTCGTCAGGAAGTATATCACGTAAAAGTTGTTTTATCCACATATGCTCTTTGACGGCCTGGCAGCTTGCCACAAATTCAGATTCGGTAGTAGACAATGCAACGCAGCGTTGTCTCTGGGATGCCCATGCAATGCACGTTGAACCCATCATAATAACAAGTCCACTGGTTGATTTTCTTGTAGTGACGTCACCAGCATAGTCGGCATCGCTAAAACAATTTAAAACAAAGGAATCTTTTGTTGGAAAAAGTATACCATACCCTTTTGTGCCATTCAAATATTTGAAAATTCGCTTTACGACATTCACATGTGCATTTGTCGGGTTTTCCAGGTAGCTGCTAGCGTACCCAACGGCAAAACTTATGTCTGGTCTCGTTGCTAGCATTAAATACATCAAACTATCCACCGCCTGTCTATACGGATAGCGCGACACTGCTGCACCATCAGCTAATGTTAGCCAAGTTGTCGAAATATCGCAGGGCGTACTAACTGGATCGGCTTGATCCATGTTGAACTTCTTCATTAACTTTTCTACATAACCATGTTGGTTTACATGTAGACTGCCATCTGCCAACTGTCGAATTTCTAGTCCAAGGAAATGTCTAGCCTCGAACACTTTTATGCTGAATGAAATAGCCATTAGCAATCTTTTTGCACCAGCTTTGTTAGTGAAGACGCAATTATCAGCTTTACTTGCCACCAGACTGAATTGTTTAAGCATTGTTGAAAAAGTCTTATTCCAACATCTTGAGGCTTGTTTTAATCCATATAAACTTTTCAGCAATTTACAAACTCGCCCCGTGTTGTCTGAATATCCTTCAGGTTGATGAACGTAAATATCTTCCTGGATGTCACCATACAAAAAAGCTGTTTTGATGTCAAACTGCTTCAATTTCAATTGTTCCGTTGCCGCTATACAAAGAATAGCCCTTATCGACGTAAACTTGACCACAGGGCTAAAAGTCTCCAAATAAGCAATCCCGTATTCCTGAGTAAATCCACGAGCTACTAATCTTGCTTTGTATCGTTTTTCTTCATTTTCAGTAGTATCTTTGATCATGTATACCCATCTTGTGCTGATGACTTTAGCTTCTTTTGGTAGTTCAGTCAAAAACCACGTTTTGTTGCCATTGAGTGAATTGATTTCTTCATCCATTGCCTGTTTCTATTCTTTGGCTTCTTTGCAGCTTCTTGCTTGCTGATAATTCGTTGGGGTTTGGCTGCTCGCCACAAAAAGGTGTCCCTCAACTACAAATGCGTTAGGCGATTTAGATTGGCTATGCTGGTTACCGTTTTTTACGTCGAGATTCGTCGATTTACTACGTAGTCTGTCACTTATAAAACTTTGCTCAGGTTCAGGTCTTCGTTCAGCACCTGGCACGTCGATATCTGAGAATGGAAGACTTTCACAGAATACCTCATCATCACTGTTCTCCAAAGATTCTGATTGTTGATGCTGTATACCATTCGCCATTTCTTCATTTTGTTCTGCATCCTCAGTAGATAAATCCATCACAGCTTCTGATGATTTTCCAAATTCATTTTTGAATGCGACGTCTCGAGAAATTTCCACCTTGTTTGTTCTTGAATTGTATAATCTCAATCCCTTAATATCGTCTTCATCGGAATAAGGCATGCCAATTTTTTTAAGAAATCGGGTACAGTGATGTAAGTTTTGATGCGCCAATTTGTTGTGCCATTCACTTATAGGACGTACGTTACTTTTCGTATAGTATACAAAATTATCAACTTGTTTTGATGGTAAATCAATTTTAATAATCAGTTTGTAAAATTTATCAACGCGAACTCCTACTAGCACTGCAGTTCCATTCTTTAAGAAAACACATCGTTGATTCGATGTCATTTGAAGCCCTGTATCCATCGCGCTAATTGTCGAAAATAAATTCACACGAAGCTCTGCTACATACAACACATTAGCTAAATGATTGCATATCCATTTGTTGTTGTTGTACGATTTTATGTTGATCGCACCCCTGCCATAAGCTTTAATAGTGTTGTTCTTGCCCAAACGAATATCCATAGCCACATCAAATGGCTGGTAAGTGACAAACCAGTTTTTGTTTTGCGTCATGTGGTCGCTTGCGCCCGAATCCACATACCATTCGTCTTTTTCGTCTATGCTTTTTGCCGCCTCCGCTTCACACACAAATGCACTGCCTTTCATTTGATCTTCACCAGTTTGCTTCTTTCTTGCTTTACAGTTACGTTTCCAGTGCCCTGGCTTTTTGCAATAAAAACATCTTCCAGACTTACCATCTGCATTGTTATTGTTGTTTTCAAATTTTTGTGAGTGTGCCTTTTGCTTTGCAAAAAGAACATTGCCGCTATCCATGCCCTTGCCTAAGGTCTTCATACGAACTTCTTCTAGCACAAGTCTTGCTGTTAAATTTTCTAACGTCTGTTGCTCAGGGCTCGCCGACTCCCATGCACTGTAAAAATTAGAGAAACTCGAAGAAGAGTCATCAATATTTTTGTTATTACCATTGATGATGAAACAGCTTCACCAACATCCTTCAGCTGCGACACAAGCGATTCCAGATTTGAAATATGTAAAGCAACATCATCCTCAGGGTCTTTTTCAAAACTGTAGAATTTTTGTTGTAGCCTGTGTACAGTCGACGCGGATTTACATTCGTACACGTTTTCGAGTTTTTGCCACATTTCTTTTGCTGTCTTGCAATTCATTATATGCTGAAGTGGTTGCTGTCCAACTGACAATACGATAATTTATTGCGCCCTGCTATCACTCCTCAACCACTTTGCATCCCGTACCACGCCCCTGGGTTCACCTACAGTTTTATTATCAGCTCCTGTACCGGCATTTGTACCCGCAGCTACCGTGATTGGTTCATCAGATATACACTGCCACAAGTCACCTGCGTTCAGAATTACCTTAATCTGAAAACGCCATATATTCCATTGGTCAGCTCTTTCAAATTTTTCAATTCTTGCCAAATTGCTTTCCATGTTGTTTTTTTTAATTTAAATTTTTTAAATAACAATTATCAAAAACTTTACGTTCTGTCCAGATAATTTCCAAAAAAGAACTTTACTTTAACTTTACTTTCGTGTCTGGGCCCATAACCTGATAAAACTAGATCGAAAGGTTTGAGTGTTTGTAGAGAACTAACTTTATTAATAGTATATATATGTTTGTACATGTAGCATGTGTGTACTTAAGTAAAGAAGTATTGGAAGTAAATACAGTAGAAGTATTGGAGGTAAACACAGTGGGATATAATGTGATAAATATTCTTAACAGAAGCAATAGAAAAGCATTCTATAAGGAAAATGAGCCGCTATCATTCACGCATGAATTTAAACACAGGATTGACACGACAACAGATTCGCCAATTTATTCAAAGTTATACAGATACCCAGAGATTCACAGAGCAGAAGTAGATAGGCAGATAGAGGAAATGTTGCAACAACGAATAATTAGAGAGTCGAATAGTCCATATAACAGTCCAATGTGGATAGTGCCGAAAAAGTCAGGTAGTTCAAATGAGAAGAAATGGAGAATAGTAATAGATTACAGGAAGCTCAATAACGTCACGACTGAAGTTCGATACCCAATGCCTAATATGGAGGACATATTTGATAAAATTGGTAGATGTCAGTATTTCTCCACGTTAGATCTCGCTAAAGGCTACCACCAAATTGAGATGCATCCGGATGATATAACTAAAACCGAGTTTTCAACTGCAACAGGCCACTACGAATTCTTACGTATGCCGTTTGGTTTACGGAATTCAGCGGCAACGTTCCAGCAGATGATTAATAATGTACTTAGAGAATTCATAGGAAAAATTTGTGTGGTATACCTGGATGATATTCTAGTTTTCGCAACTAGTATTGAGGAACATATAGAGTCACTAAGCAGAAATTTTCAAAGACTTATAAAGGCAAATTTAAAATTACAGATAGGGAAATGTTCATTGTTGAGAAGAGAGACAGATTTTTTGGGTCACATTATAACCGCGTAGGGAATCAGAACAAACCCGTAAACAGTTCAAGCCATAGACAGGATCGCGTAACCCAGAACGCAAAAAGAAATTAAAACGTTTTTAGGGGTCACAGGTTTTTACAGGAGATTTATCAAGGACTACTCGAAAGTAGCGTACAACCTGCCGAAATACCTAAAAATGAATGTTAGAGTAAATGTCAAAGACGCCGAGTATGTTGAAGCTTTTCACAAGTTAAGAAGGATTTTAAAGACCGACCCTATTCTAGTTCGCCCCGATTTTTCGAAAAGATTCACCCTTATGACCGACGCCAGCAACTATTCCCTAGGGTCAGCTTTGATGCAGGACTGCAAAGCCTATGCAAGCAGAACACTCAACCGACACGAGCAGAATTATGGAACGATTGAGAAGGAACTGCTCGCGGTCATATGGGCTGTAAAACATTTCAAGCATTAATTATACGGGCGAAAATTCACGATAAAAACTGACCATAAGCCTCTCGTTTGGTTGAGTAACATAAAGGAGCCAAACATGAAGATTCAGAGATGGAAGGTCACGCTAGGTGAGTTCGACTTTGATATCGAACACGTTAAAGGGAAGGAAAACGTTATTGCGGACGTTTTGAGTAGACTCACAGTTGGTCAGCGCAGGGACGAAAACGAGGATATTTTGAATGAGGATTTTGTGGTTAATCTAAATGAATTTTTTGATTATGATATTGAAACTGTCCACAGTGCAGAAACTGACAGTTCGGATTTCATAAGGTTTACGGAAAAGCTTATGAATCTTTTTAAGTTGCAAATTGTTTTAGAACAGGCAAATAGGGAGGAAATAAATTCAAAAATATTATTTAGAAAAATGGTCAGACACACGTTTAGAGTTACGAGCAACAGTGATTTGTTGAGGGAAAACGTCCCGCAGAAAGGATTAGTAGTTGTGTTTAGTGAGAGCGCCGCGTTATTTCAAAAATTCGAGGACCATTACCGGGATTATTTTGTGCGAAACAGAAACCTGAGAGTTATAAGATCCAAGACAAGGTTGCAAGATATCACAGATAAAGTCAGGCTTTTAGAAATTATTGAGAGAGAACACTTGAGAAACAATCACCGCGGAATGAACGAAGTATTTTCGGAAATTAGGCTGAACTATTATTATCCGGGATTACAGAAGCAGATTCACCAATATATTAACAATTGCGATATTTGCAATCTGGCAAAGTTTGACAGAAGACCCATCAAACATTCGCTTAACGTCAAGTGGACCCCTGAAAGACAGAATGACATCGTACATGTCGATATTTGGTTTCCCAAACGAAACGTGATGTATATGACATCTGTTGACAGACTAACGAAATACGCAACGGTGTCTGAACTCAAAGACAGAACATGGGTATCAATAACAGAGGCACTAAGGGAAAGATTTCAATATTTAGGAAAACCCAGACTGATCGTTACAGACAATGAATTAAAAACCACGGCTATTACGCAGTTTTTCAGTGACAGCAACGTAGAAGTACATTGATATAATTACAATAATAAGAACCGAAAATATGAATTCAAATGAAAATTTATAAATATCTGTATATTTTCATTTTTTTTTTCTTCAAAACAAATGAAAAATAATTATTTTTACTTATAATTAAAATATTAAATCAACCGGGACTGATGATTCTTATATCGGGGAGGAGTCACATATGTAACCTTATCCTAACTTATTACTCCTACATAACTAATCAACCCTGATAATAACCTTATGATCTCTTCTCGATTACCGATTACTTTTGCCATGTTATGTATCTATGTATTATTGTAAAAATTGTGAAGACCTAAATTTTGTAACTATTTAAGGTCACACAAAGTACCGCCCTCACCATATACCAACACCATGCGAGCACATGTAGCCAAACCACGCCACACGTGGTTTTGCTCGAACATGACACAACGCCGAAATACGGGAATTCCGTATGCGCGAACACGACACAGTGCCGAAATACGGGACTTGTCGATGCTCGCATAAAAAAATGTATAAAAGGCCGGTGCGCAGAGGAACCGGTCTCTTGTGATTTCAACAGCGGCGGCGACAAC
Organism: Clusia tigrina; assembly: GCA_920105625.2. Lineage (NCBI taxonomy): Eukaryota > Metazoa > Arthropoda > Insecta > Diptera > Clusiidae > Clusia > Clusia tigrina. The sequence continues at coordinate 295,340,486 of OV050030.1, read as the reverse complement.
AGAGGACGAGCACGAGCTCTGGTGATTTCAACAGCGGCGGCGACAACAGCGGACGAGCACGCACTCTTGTGATTTGAACAGCGGCGGCGACAACAGCGGACGAGCACGAGCTCTTGCGATTTCAACAGCGGACGAGCAGGCGCTCTCTTGCGATAACCAACAGCGGCGGCGACAACAGTGGACGAGCAGGCGAGTAAGTGGGTATAGTATTCGCGGACAGTGGCGACCACGGCAGACAGTTCCTGACTTTTGAGACTTCTTACGTGATTGGTGGTGTGAGGTTTTAACCGACATCACTACCACGTAAGAGAGTGCTCCCCCTAGACGAAGTAAACGCGAGGTTTTAACCGGCGTTGAATTTCAAAGCAGCTATTGCTTCTACGACTGCCACTACCCCACTTCACTGCAATTAGACGAAGTAGAGAGAATACAGGATTTAGTTATAATTAGTCTAAGATGAAGTTGTAATTTACTGAATAATAAAATTAAGTAAACAAACTCCATCAGACGTTGTGTTAAGGTCAATAAAATAAATATTGTACAGGACTCTGTGAAGACTGAGCGTACCCCAGCTAGAGATTCCTTACAAAATAAAAAGAAGCTTTCGTTAAGAATAAAGTTCAGTTTTTAGTTGGCATCCAATATGAAAAGATGCGTTGTTTTATTTTTTCGGTCCACCTTGCAAACGTAACTATATACACTTCTTTAAGATTTACATTTAAATATGCTGAAATCACGTCGATTTGATACACCAAAAGCTCATACTTCACCGCTATTGACAATATCATCCTAATCGACGTATGTCTTACGACAGGCGCATACGTATCTACGTAGTCCACGCCTGCCCGCTGTGTACACTCTTGCGCCACCAATCTGGCCTTGTATTTTGCTACCGTTCCATCTGGATTATATTTCGTATTGAACACCCATCTCGATCCAACAATGTTTTAATTTTTTGGAGGTTCAACACCCAGGTTCCACTTTCTATTAATGCGTCATATTCTGTTTCCATTGCGTTTTTCCACTCCGCTGCTTTGTTAGAACAAAGTGCTGCTGTCATCGTACCAGGGTTTTCCAAAAACGAATTTAACACTTCATTATTTCCGTTCGGTTTATTCTCTCTCTTCCAGACACCTGCTGTCCGCGTGAGTCTAGCTCTACCTGTGTTGTATCCACTTTTCGCTTTCTAACCTTCTGGTTCGCTGTCCTCACTTGCGCTTTCGAATACTTCGATCTCATTTTCCGAATTTACAGTGGTCTTCTCTTCCCTATTATCTTCCGGCCTTTCTTCTATTTTGTTCTCTATTGAGCCCGTGTCTATAATAGAAAATTGCCCTTCAGGCTCTGTTTTTTCGATTTCACCTTTTCCTTTATAGAATTCATTTTCTAGGAATACCACATCCCGAGCTACAGTGATTTTTCTATTTTCACTGTTGTAAAATCTATATGCTTTAGATGCATTAGAGTAACCCACAAAGTATAGCACAACTCCTCTGGGTTCAAACTTTGACTTTCGTAATCGCTTATCAAGCACAACTGCCTTGCAACCAAAAGTTTTAAAATGTTTGATCCATGGTTTCCTATCAAACCAGTACTCGAACGGAGTTCTTTCTTTAATTACGCTGGTGATGGACCGGTTTCTTATATAAACTGCTGTATTCACACTTTGAGGGAGATTAGTTGAATTCATTTAACACCGTGCCCTTTCTGCGACCCCGTTTTGTTGAGGTGTGTAAGTTACAGTAGTTTCATGTATTATGCCACGAGACTAAAAAAAACCTCAAAATCTTTATTCACGTATTCCAACCCGTTGACTGACGGAAACCGCTTGATTTTCTTTCCCGTTTGATTTTCGACCTGATTAATGAACTTTTTGTATGAATTAAATGCATCCGATTTCTTGCCAATAAAGTTTATATGCATGTATCGAGATGACTATCTATAAATGTTATAAAATATTTCGCACCACCTTGTGACGCTATACGCATTGGGCCACATACGACGCTGTGTATTAAATTTAAAATGCCCGCACTCTGTACTTCTGAATAGCTTTTAAACAGCTTTCGATGTATTTTCTCGATTGCACACGTTTCACATTTAAAACCGTCTGGCATACTTTTGACATTAACCGCCAAGCCAAGTACCATATTTTTACGAGACATTTGTATTATAGAATTATAATTGAGATGACCGTATCTTTGATGCCAACGCTCTATTTCACTAGACTTAGCTGTCATTGCATACTCGCATTTTGTAAAGTTTACGTTAAACACGTCGTTTTCCAAACTCGCGACACACACTAGTCGGTTATCTTTAGTTTTCACTTCTGCCCTGTCTTTGAAAAAATTTACCTTATTTTCATTTTCAATTATTTTACTAACCGAGAAGATGTTTGTAGACAAACTTGGTAAATATAACACGTTACTTAACACAATTTTCATATTTTTATTTTTAACGTTAATCGTGCCAATACCTTCTGCCTTTACCGTTTCACTTGATGCTAAAACAATATTTCTTTTCATATGGCTTAAGCGCAGAAAAGCTATTTTTTTTAATACACATGTGTGATGAAGCGCCACTGTCTAATATCCAGCCGGTTTCAATCGGATTAATCACGCAGCTGAGGGCCATCGTTGTTTCCTTTCTATGCGTTCCGCACTGAGATCTTATGTGTCCCCTTCTTCCACACTCGTAACACTTTATGTTGCTATTTTGTTTTCCGCTACTCTTCGCACTTCGATTGCGGTACTGTTGTTGTTGTTGTGAATAATTTGTTGTTATTCGTTTTTTTTCGTTATTTCGGTGATTAAATGCAAAAACCTTTTCGCAACTGATGTCGACCTTGTGACCTCTACGATGTTCTTCTTCCAATAAGTTTGCCTTTAAAGATTCAAGTGACGGCAAATTGTCTCTACTTTCAATTGCAACTACAAAGTTTTCCATAGCTGGCGGCAAACTGCATAATAGTAATATTGTTATTAAATCATTTTCCATTTTTACACCAATTTCAGCCAGACTTTCGACCAACGAACAAAACTCATTAATTTGCGGTGCAAATTTTTCGCTGCTTGAAAACTCGAATTTGAACAACCTTTTAAAGAGGTTTACCTTTCTTGCGGGTCCCCTTGCATTATATAGGCTTTCAAGTGTATCCCACGCTGCCCTTGCCATTAAGCATCCTTTAATGTTTAGCAATTCAGATGTTTTTACACAGAGAGTCATGGTTGCCAGCGCTTTCTAGTCGCAAATTTTCCAAGCCTCCACTTCATTCGGAACTTCTTTCGCAATTACTTTCTATAAGTCTATCGTTATTAGTAAACTCTTCATCTGGAGTGACCATGATGAATAATTATCACCACTTAATTTGTCGATTGAAGCTAAATTCATATTATTTTTTTTTCAATCCGCACAAATAAAAACAAACTACTAGTTAAACCGTTCGACCTTTGCGTATACCCTTCGACCAACAAGGTAGTATATTATTTCTAATTATTGGCGGTCTGGGCCCATAACTTTTGTTAGCGAAATTAAAAGAACACGTCCGTTCAATTCAATAGCTTTAATGCAAGTAATAGAAAAGAAGAGTACATTATGTTCATCATCATCATCATAATTGGCGTACAACCATTTCTGATCATTGCCGCGTTATTAGCCTTCGCCAGTTTTCTCTGCTTCGCGCACGCTGGCGCCAATTGGAAACACCAAGTGCAGCCAGGTCCTCTTGAACTTGGTCCTTCCAACGTAGTGGTGGTCTCCCCTCCTGCGTCCGCCACCCGACGGCATCGATTCAAATACTTTTTTCGCCGGAGCACTTTCATCCATTCGCACAACATGTCCCAGCCAGCGCTGTGTTTTAATGCGCTGAACTATATCAATGTCGGCGTACAGCTCATACAGCTCGTTGTTCCATCTGATTCGATACTCTCCGTAGACGCATATAGGACCATAGATCCTTCGAAGAATCTTTCTCTCGAACGCCCCCACAGCTCGCTCATCGTTGTTTGTCATCGTCCAGGTTTCGGCACCATAAAGCAGGACGGGAAGGATGAGGGCTTTGTAGAGCGTAATTTTTGTTCGTCGAGAGAGGGCTCTGCTTCTCAATTGCCCAAAGTAACACCTGTTGGCAAGAGTGATTCTTCGCTTGATCTCCTTGCTGACATCGTTCGTGGTGTTGATGCTGTTTCCCAGATAAACGAAATCCTTCACAACTTCAAAGTTGCACTCGCCAACAGTGACGTGGTGTCCAAGACGCTGAGACTCTTTGTGTGTTGACACCAAGTACTTCGTTTTGTCCTCGTCCACCGCTAAACCTACTCGCCTCGCTTCTCTCTCCAAGCCGGAAAATGCAGCACTCATGGCGCGGCTGTTATGGCAAATGATGTCAATATCATCAGCATACGCCAGTAACATGACACTCTTGTGGAAGATAGTGCCTGTGCGATTTAGACCTGCTGCACGTACGATTTTTTCCAACATTAGATTGAAGAAAACACACGATAAGGAGTCACCTTGTCTGAATCCTTGCTCAGTAACAAACGGCTCGGACAAGTCATTACCGATTTTAACTGAGCCAGTGGTGGTGGTTAGCGTCATTTTGCACAGCCGAATTAGCTTAGCAGGGACGCCAAATTCAGACATAGCGGCGTATAGTTGACTCCTTACGGTGCTGTCGAATGCGGCTTTGAAATCGATGAAAAGGTGGTGTATGTCAATCTGCTTCTCTAGGGTTTTCTCCAGGATTTGGCGTAGTGTGAACATTTGGTCAATGGTGCCTTTACCAGGTCTGAAGCCACACTGATAAGGCCCAATCAGTTCATTGGCGATGGGCTTCAGCCTTTCACAGAGTACGCTCGACAGGACCTTATATGCGATGTTCAGAAGGCTGATCCCGCTGTAGTTGGCACAGATTGCCGGATCACCCTTCTTGTGGATTGGGCAGAGCACACTTAAGTTCCAGTTGCTAGGCATGCATTCCTCCGACCATATTTTGCAGATGAGCTGCTGCATGCATTTCGTGAGCTCATCGCCGCCAGCCTTGAATAGCTCCGCTGGAATACCATCAGCTCCGGCGGCTTTGTTCTTTTTGAGCCGCCTAATAACTAGCAAGACCTCGTCATAGTCGGGGGGCGCTACTTCATGTTCGTCGTCAGCAACTGTGGGGTCGGGTTCATCGGGTATGGGCGCTGCCGTTAGTACATATAGTACTCCCCCGCCACTACATGCGAGACCCCACCTGGCCTCGCACACTTTGATGAATCCTTAAACCGAATATGTCAGAGTGGCCTCACCAAAGCTCCCTCTTTCGTTGGCCCTGACCAAGGATCCCACATGGGTTGGTGACCACATCTTCACCTAGGTTGCTCAGGTTACCAGGGTGCACCACGTGGAGGTGAGAGTAGGAAGATTTAAGAGACATGAGTTAGTAGCAGGAAACCCTAGCGTGAACCTGTCCCCCTTGGCAACCCCGAGTACATTATGTTGCTTAGTCTAAATATACGCATAATATCATCATATACCTTATATTAATGCAAAGTGGGTAGGGTTGCATTTGTTAGTATTCTGACATCTGGCTTTATAATTTCTAAACTGCAGTGGATAAATACTTTGTATTTGACCCATCAGAGATTCTTCGGTATGAATGCCGTTTATTAATGACGGATTTAGATATCTCTTTAAAAGTGATACCAAGATTGAGTCTGTAAACTGTGGTTCTGTAATTATATGTCTATGGTAGCTTGGGAAACAAATTTTGAATTGGTAAGTTGAACTTTGGCCATGCCTAAGAAAAATTTGGTTTTTGAAGACCTTTAAAGAGGTTTCTGAGCAAGGAATTAAATCATGCTTTCATCGCTAAGTATAGTTGGTGTTACTTTCGACAGGTATCCTAGAAAGGGTGTCTGCGATAACATTTGCTTTACCGGGTTTGTAAGTGAGCTGATAACTGTACTCTTCGAGGATGGCCTTCCATCTCTTCATCTTACTATTAGTATTTTTTGCAGTTAGAACATAGGTGTGCGGCTGGTGATCTGTAAATATATATATATATATATATATATATATATATATATATATATATATATATATATATATATATATATATATATATATATATATATATATATATATATATATATATATATATATATATATATATATATATATATATATATATATCCTTTTTGAGCCGTATAAATGATTCCTGAGGGAATTTAGGGACCAGATGATGGCAAGCATATCTTTCTCGTTGGTGGCGAAGTGCTCTTCGGTCTTAGTAAGTGATCTAGAGATAAACGTGATTGGCCTATTGTTTTGGGATAAAACTGCACCGTCCTTTGAAATCAAGGAATTTTTTTTATTGCATTTTTGTCTACGCTTATTGATTTGTTTTTTGAAGCAATTTTTGATATGTGTCCTCCTGCTCCTCGTAAAAGATTTGTCAGGAGTTTGGCTATTTTGGCATAATCCAAAATAAATCGCCGATAATATCCGGACATCCAGAGGAATGATCGGAGTTCCTTAAAATTTTTCGGTAAAGGCATTTTTGTTATTGCATCTATTTTCTTTAGGTTTGTTTTTATTCGGTATATTCCTACAGCGTATCCTAGAAATTCTAACTCTTTTTTTAAAAATTCGCACTTGTCCAACTAACGTTGGCTAATAAATACAAGTGTTCTGAATACCATTTGTAAATTTTCTCAATGTTTTTTTTAATTTTTGCCATAAATGATGATGCCGTCTATGTAGACGTAACACCTTTTTCCAAATATATTGTCTCAGTATTTCGTCTAAGGTCCTTTGGAATATTGCTGGGGCATTTTTCAGCCCAAAGGGTAATCTGACAAATTTCCGGTTTTTTCTATGTCGGATTCCTTGAATGGTATTTGATGGAAACCGCTTTTTAAATCTATTCTCGTAAAATATTGATTTTTATCTAGGTTAGAGAGAACGTCGTAAATCTCAGGGATTGGGTATCGGTCTGGGATTATTGGGTTATTTAGTTTCCGATAATCTATTACCATACGGTTTTTCCGTTCACAGGATGCGTCCATATTTTTGTGAACGATCCAAACAGGAGAGTTATATGGCTATTTCGATGGTCTTATAATGCCATCTGCAAGAAGTTCTTTTACTTGTCTTTCGTCCTCTTTCTTCAGAGCCATCGGATAGGGATAAGATTTCGAATAAACGGAAGTGGCGTTTGTGGTTCGAATTTCTCCTTGTATGGTTGTAGTGTATGTAAGTTTTTGAAAGATGAGATATCCGCAAATTAATATGATTAACATCTTGAGCAAGTTGTTGCTTGAGTGTAATTTGAATATTCGGGGAAATATTTATAAAATTTTATCTGTGTGTATCGTTGCTTTTAGTTGTCTTAAAGTGCATTATAAGGAACTTTAACTTATTTGTTTGTGGTCCGAAAATGTTTACGAATGTGTGGTGTGTTATTGGAATACTTCCTGCAACAGAATTTACGTGAAATACTTTTTCTTTTAATATGGGGTTTCTAATGCGTGTCAATTGTATATAATTTTTATTTGAGTGTGTCCCTTGCTTTAAATTCGAAGTGAGGAGCTTTTATTAATTGTCTTAATTGGGGACCATTCAGAGCTTTGAGCTTTTCGGAGCTTAGTCCTGGCATTTTTCTGCCTATGTACGCAAAACATGCTCCATCTTTATTTAGTGCCTTCACAAATTGTTTCATCAATCCAAGTTTTATATGCAATGGGGGAAGTATAATTTTATCTCTGGTAACTAAGGGCTAACGAATCGCATTTTTAACACCAACAACCATTGCATCTCTTACAGGCCAATCTTTTTTTTGCCAGGGATCTGGTTTGGCTCTGCTGTCCCAAAAGCATAAGAAGCAAGGACATTTTGTGTAGCCACTTCGCTGGCCGAGGAGAAAATTAACCATTTTTAGGTCCACACAAATTACCCATTGATGTTCATGGTACTTAATTTTATTCCTCACCAAAGCAATAGTATCATAGTATTATATTCTTCTTTTAATTTTGTTGAATGTGGAATTGGTATTGCCGCATATTTGTTGCCATTGTGCAATATAACACATTTTAAACTCCTTTTACAGCTGTCTATAAATAACCGCCAATCGCGTGATTGATATCTATGTATGCCCATTTCTTTTAAAAGTCCAGTAATATCATTACAAAATACAACATTTCTTCTTCAGAGAAAAAACGAAGTAAAATTTTCTCTCCTGTTTGGTAGAAAGTTATTTTTGTTCCGGGGTTCAGCAATTTTTTTCTTTCAATCTCGAAGCAAGTAATTCACCACCTTCCTTTGATAGACCAAGGTCTCGAATCAAGTCTAATAACTCTTCCTGACTGAAGCTTTGCGGAGTTGATTGTATTTCTGTAAAGTCACTGTCTGAATCACGATCGCTATTTAAAGCATCATCTGCAGCAATTGATTCATTTCTGAGAGCTCTAGAAACCCATTAAATGTTGGAATTCGAATTTCATTTGAATGAGGAATAGGACGTCTTGCTGAGGGTATATCAGAATACTTCCACTTGCCACGGCTATTTCTATTTATGCCAGTGATGTTGACTTTGCAAATGGAGCAATCATCATGATTTTTAGGTTCTCGCCAAATCATTGGAATTCCGAATTTCAGACATTTACGAGGGCGGATTGATAATGAAGCTACCTAAGTAGGAAAAAAACATTTTTTTTTTTCAAAAACCATTTATTTCTCAACATAGTCTCCTTTTACTTCGACACACTTAGCAGACGATATTCCAACTTTTTTATACCATCTGAATAATACAATTTCGGGAACCCCTCAAAATACGCGTGAGTTTCGGTAATCACTTTTTCCTTTGAGATGCATCTTTTTCCTGCGCACGAAATTCGCTTTTTTCCATTTTTCAAGAAACACAAAAGTTGCTTACTTCAAACGACTACAACAAATAAACTAATCGATGAATTTGGGTGAAATTTTAACAGCTGACGTTTGACAGATCGCAATTTCTAAAAAAAAAAGTTTTTGTGTTTGTGCTGCCATCTTGCGCTAGGTAGCTTCAATATCAATACGCCCTCGTACGTTTATCATTGGACCACTGACGTAAATGTTTAATGCAAGTCTTGCAGACAATATGCGGAGCCCAATTTTTATCTTGGTCACCAAGCTAATGCCAAAGTACGCCAAATAGGACTTTTTGACAAATTCAGAAATTAAATTTCTGTTTTGTTTTAATGTAAATTCTCCACAAATGTAACAAAACACATCAGCTTTATTCACACATCTTCTCCTATTCATACTCAATATTATACAATATAAACAATATTACAGAGTATAATAAAAAAAAAATCTACACAACAGATTAAATAACGCACGCCTAATCAACACCACTTTGCTTAATGAAACTGCAAATTCAAATGTGATATTTATACGTCCAAGCAAAATATGCGCTACGCCGACAACATTTATAACGGCAAATTGAACACATTGGCATAGCGGGACTTTTTGCTGTGAATAGAAACACAGCTGCAAAAATATTAATATCTAAAACAATATTTTGAAGTAACATTTGTGCTACTTATACATATGTGCTACCATTGCTGTGAGCGTGGTTATGTTAGTGGGGATATGTACGAGTATATGTTCGTAAATGTATGCGCATATCTTTAAAACTAGAGCTGCTAGGGAAGAATGGTTTACAGTTTTGACATCAGCGCACAAAATTTATATAAAAACAGTTGAACAAATCCAGGCACCAAAAAAAAAAATGTTTTTTTGTTGCGCAGTGTTATTGATTGTAAAATGCTGATAATTGGGTTGGAGTCTGTGTGGACTAGAATTTTGAATTTTTGGCTGAAATGGACGATTATTATTATTATAATGATTCCTGAATTGAAGGACATGTGCCAGTTCTGGGAAGAATTTATTTCCAGATACTTGTGGAGACAATTGATTTTGACGCGGTGGTCTAGGTGGTACTTCATTATTTTTCCTGAAATGATTTGAACTATTTTATGCATAATTCTTGCGGTATGTGATATTATCGAGTTTTTGATACAAGTGAAGAGCTTGTGGCACGTTAGTAGGTTCTCGAATACTGAGTAAGCGAGGTAAGTCGCCATTGAGACCGCGGATAAAGGTATCTAGCGCCTTTTCGCGATAATAATTGGTCATTGCACGGAGAGATTCCTCGCTTAACTCTAAGCAAGCTATATTATCTAGAATCAGTGAGAGGTGCTGATAGACGCATTGATAAAAGTTTTCTATAGTGGTATTACGTTGGGTTAATGTTGGTATTCCAACGTCCCTATATCTCTTTTATCTGCATAATAACCTGGTGTTCCCTTTAGTCCTTCGTAAACGGAAAAAATTCTGTCAACAGACTTTTGCCAAGAGTTGAATTCTCCTGGTCGGCCAGGAAATTAGCGTAGACATTTTACAATGTCTGAAATTCTGTCTAGTTCGTTTATATTTGCTGAGCTGACTGTAATATGATATTCGTGGTATTCATTTTCTAAAAATGGATTATTTATACTACCCAATGAAGCTGTAACACGGAGGGTAATTTCTTTTATTCATTTCATTTCATTTACTACTAGTTGATCAGGACCGGCTGGGTTGGTATTAGGTTGAGGTAAGTTGGTATTGGGATTTGTAGTCAAATTAAGTCCTCTTAACCTTTCAATAATTTTGTCTGTATCTTTCATTTTTGCTTAAAAATTTCTTTTAACAAGAAACCAAACAAATTTTTTTCTTTTAGTGTATATACTCGTATACCACGAATCTTATATACACCTTGAACGACTTTCATTTTGCTCCTGACATTTCACGTCATCTGGATGCGGTATACAACATCGTTGATCCGCTTTATTACCTTATAAGGACCTTCCCAGTCTGATTGCAGTTTTGGCGATAATCCCTTTTTCATTTGCGGATTATGAAGCATAACTAGTTGCCCTTCCTGAAATCCCTTGGAGTTTCCTCCTAGATCATACCTGGCTATCATTTCATCAGTCATCAGTTGTATACGATTTCTGCTGCTTCCATGAATTTCATTCAACTGTCTTCATTTTTCAGGTATACAACTGCTGCATGGAAGTATTGTAGATGACTCTTTAGTCCATTCTTGCGCCAGATCGTCGGATACATTTTTATTAGCTTGTATCTTGCTTTTCGTGTCTAGCGGTTGCCTCTCCCAGTTTACAATTGCTGAGATTGCCTGGCAATTTCCAATTACTTTCCCTTTCGCTATGGTTTTAGCGGTATTTGAAATATTCACTACTTTTTCTGGTACGAGTCGGCTCCTGTGCTTCCCAACATCTCCGCCCATTTTGGCCCATATAACTGCCTCTGACTTGGGTGGGTGTTTTGTCCGCCGCGATACATTGGCTTGTTTAAAACATCCATGCTTATCCTCAACAATGAATACCGGAATTTTGGTGTCCGCATATTTAAGCACTCGGCTTTGGAACCTAGAGCGAATCCATTCCGTATCATAAAATCCACACCTAAGATTACTTCATCCACAATATCCGCAACTATAAACTCATGCGTCACTGTTGTGGTGCCAGTAACTTTTCCCAGAACGGGTGCATCATCTACAGTTGCCGTACGCAAACTTAGTCCCTGAAGCGGCTCGATTCCGCGAACGAGATCCCTTCTAATTATGGAATGTGATGCACCCGTATCCAATGTTACCACGATTTTTCTTCCGCTTATTTCACTGTGGACAGTTAGGCTGTTATTTTTCCGCGCCATCTCAGAAACGATGATTCTTGGGCCATCAGCTGTGGGAGTCCATTCATTTCCCGGCTTGACAATCTTTTCCGATTCATACTTCGGACTTTGTCTTGCTTTGGCAATCTTACCGGAGCGTGTGTTGCATAACGTTTCCATCTCAACTGACAATCACGAGCCATGTGCCCCCCGTGAAACTTTGTCCGTTCTCGACTCTTATCTGACGGGCTGTGCATTCAGACCGACACACCAATGCTGCTGTCTCTGATAACAAAGCGCTAGCTACTGTCTCCATATATGCGATATTCACTACCATACTTGCGCTGAACGGCATTCATCAAGCTTTCATAGCAGTCTTGCTCACTTTCTGAGATAGTTTGAAGTACATCAGCAGCAGCACCATTCAATGAAACGGTTAATGCAGCCCCTTTTTCGCGTGCACTCCAACCATTTCTGCTAGCGGTAGTCTCAAACTGCATTCTGAAGACACTAAATGTCGTGGTTCCATCATAGGTAGGAGGCTTCAGTTTTATTGAGGATAAAGATGGCACAGGCAATGGACCTTCCTATAGTAGGTGAATTCTTTGCTCTAATTCGCTTTGCTTTTGCTCGTTCGCAAAGAATTTTTATTCTAAAGATTTTTCGAACGATTCCTGCCGTGTCTCAATTTAACAGACTTTCCTGTCTACCATATCGAACATTTCTTTCATTTGCTGTGACGTCTGTTCCGCTAGTTGAGCAAGTCGTGTTTCACTTTACTGTAATTGCTCTTTAACTTCCTCTTTGACAGCTTGAGCATTTTGTTGTAACTGTTCCTTGACAGCTTGAGCATTTTGTTGTAATTGCTGTTGCTTCTTCTCATCTCTCTGCTGCATTCTGCATATCCTGTTTGAAGGATTGTATTACCACGATGAGTACGCTCAAGTCAAAGTTACCAGTATTAGGGCCTTGCGGTGTTTTTTCGTGTCGAGATATCGTTGGTTCATATTGGAATTCAAGCTCATCGACGTCTATACCCTGCTCCTCTAACGCGCTTCTTAATCGCACCTGCAGCTCCGCTTTAAGCCCTTGTGTTTGCGCTCAAGCTCCTTCTTGAGCTGCTCCAATCACAGCTTTTCAAATTTAACCATTGTTTATTACTGACACACAATCCCACTTCTGACAGCAATTGTTACGAAATTGCGCTCTTGACAATTTATTCTGTTACGAAACTGCCCTCCAGACAATTTACTCTAAATCTCTGTACTCGGATTCGTACCACTGGATCGTGTAGTAATTAAACAATCGCTGGTTAAGTTAGAATAACTATTTTTATTTAATTATTGCAATTTACAAACTTAATATTAGGTTTAAAGTTTACTTTGTTACAATTTGCACTTTATTTCACAATTCATTAAATCACATTATTTAATAATTAATTTCATCACTTTATAAAATCACAATTACAAATACTGCTGCTTAAAATGCCCGATGTTCACACTGTTCCGATCTCTGCTTAACTGTCCTCGATGTTGATAGTGTGGTCGTTTTTATAGCTTTGAATGGTTGCGGTACAAACTTCTACAATAGAATAGAAATTTCTAGATCATTCTTGAATCTTATATACAACACGAATCTTATGTACACCTTGAACGAGAATATTCTATACACCATTATGTTACCACGGTATAGGGTGGTGCGCACAACTTGAAATTCCAGGTGGGATCCTAAAAGTATGCAATCACGTTTCAATATCTATATGTATACTCGTATGCATGTGTACATATACGAGTATATATATATATATATATATATATATATATATATATATATATATATATATATATATATACATATGTGTGTGTGTGTGTGTGTGTACTCGTATATATATATATATATATATATATATATATATATATATATATATATATATATATATATATATATATATATATGCTTTCAAAAAGCTGTTTTGCCTACGTTACGGTTGACTTTCTACTATTCTAGCGCGCTTTTCAGTTGTTTTTGAAATAAAAAATTTGTTAAAATGCGTTGTTCTGTATTCGGTTGTGACATTAATATTAGCAAAAAAGGCGAAAATAAATGGAGATTTTTCCATTTTCCTAAGGACAAAGTCCTTGCAAGAAATTGGATTAACTTTTGTCGACGGAATAAATATAAAAAATGCATGAACTGCACTTTGCGCCAGAAAATTTCGAAAGGAATTTGCAGTTTGAAATGGGTAAGAATAGCAATTATATTGTATTAATGATAATTATTATATAAGAAATGAAATATTATTTTCGGATTATGTTCAAGAAATCCAACAAAGCTGCTCAATGCTACTCTGAATATATCAGTAGCAACTTTAGAGGAAGGAAATGAGAGGCAGAAAAGAATGGAGTATCGCTCAAGGAAGCCACTTGTATCAACCCTCTTAAATGAGCAGGAGTTTTTGTTGACGAAATAGAAACTGAGGGTATCGAAGAAGTACCACAAGCCGCGATAAAATCAGTCGTCGACGAGAAGGAGGAAAAAATACAACGTTTAGAAGTAGAAATGTGAGTGTCATAATTGACGTCCATGGGTAGTTATGTATATAATTTTTCATATATTGCAGAGAAAAACTAAAGAAGATTGTATGCAATTTAAATGAAAATAATGAGAAGCAAATCACAAAGATAAAGCGCCTCAAAATTTGCATAAAGTCTTCAGAATTCCACAGAAACAACTTGGAAGAAAAACTCGGTTGCATATTCACCAAAGGCCAGGTAAGTGTACTACTTATCTACTGATTTTACAAAAAGTACAAAAAAATTTCCTACCTGCAGATTGAAAAATTGAAAAATGGAAACAAACGGCTGAATTGGAAAGAAGAGGATATTGCCAAATCTACTACGCCGTATTCAACAAGTCCAAAAGCATACAAGCTTTTGAGACAACAATTTCCCATTACCAGCTGTTCGAACTCTTCAATGGTGGTCGAGAAAAATAGATATATCTCCAGGTATCTAGAGCCTGTGTTGAAATTATTGACGGCCGCAACAGAGTTAACAAAAACGCAAAAAAATTGCGTACTCAGTTTTGACGAAATGAAAGCACGAAGGGCTTTCTGCTACGATAGGTCATCTGATTCTACATTGCCTCCTGTTAATTACTGCAAGATGGCTAAAAATATACTGTGGCACATTTTATCATTAGTCAAAAAATGTGGATATAATGTTGTTGCCATGGTTAGCGATTTGGGCGGAAGTAACAAAGGGTTATATAATGAGCTTAAAGTTGATATGGAGAAGCCCTGGTACATTTTGTCTTACGAAAATTAGTTTTAAAATTTCTATAATATAATTTATTTGTTTATTCATTTACAGGTTTTCACACGACGGGGACAGGATTGTAGTCTTCGCTGATATTCCTCACTTAATAAAACTCCAGAGGAATCATTTAATGGACCATGGCTTTATAATAAATGGAAAGGTATTTAAAAATGACATTATTTTAAAGCTTCTAGGTGTTACTTCCAGTGAGCTGTCGATAACCCACAAAATTTCAAAGAAGCACATTGATTGTTTGGGGGCGGAAAGGCAAAAGGTTAAACTAGCCACAATTCCCACACAATTGCTCAAGCCATAACACGGGCGGCTTTAAACTTTTCAAAATTGTGAGTAGTACCGTAAATATTTATGAAAATGGTCATTAAAAAAAATTTTACTTTGCAGACGAATGACTGGTTTGACATAATGAATGTCAAAGTGCCCAAAGAAGAAGTAAGGGAATGTCTACATGCCTATGGTTTGGCTTTAGACACCTAAATTATTATCTTGGATCAAATGACGGAAATGGTTTCTACGATAAGAGTTGTTGGCAAAAATACTTTGCTACCATTTTAAAAAGGTATACATATCGTCGTATTGGAATTTATTATTTACTTTAATTTTCATTTTATTTGCAGGAATACTTGAAAACAACAATGCGGTAAAGTTGCTGCTAACTGATTTGCGCGACAAATATAAAATCGATTATATTTTGACTTATCGCTTGAATCAAGATTTCTTAGAAAACTTTTTCGGCATTATAAGGTCGAAAGGAGGCCTTCACGATCACCCCGACCGCCAAGAGTTCAAATATAGGTTGCGATCGTACATACTTGGCCACAAAGAAGGAGTCTTATCTGAAGGAGGGAACGTTGAGATCGACGACACCCAAGACTTGGTAGGAAATTATTTATCTCTAACCGGTAGGATTATAAGTATTACTTTTTATTTATTCATAGATATATGTTTATATTTTTTCAGGTAACATTTTTCAGCGCGTCTCAGTTGAGATGAACTCCTCTGAAATGTCAGAACAAAATGACGATTTGGAGACTCTGAACAACGAGAATGCATCGCGGAGATTCACGTAGAAATGATATTAGAGTAATGCTCAGGAACTCTCACTCAGAGGCAAGTGCTCAGACAAATCTGGACAATAACGACTAAGCGAATCAATCATTCGAACGAACCTGAGCGGGCCAAAACCCCGTGATGTACAAGTTAACTAACGACTAGCGAATCAATCATTCGCGCCGAACGCACCTGAGCGGGCCAACACCCCGCGCCGGACTTTTACTGACGACTTGAGCGAATCAATGATTCGCGCCGGACGCACCTGAGCGGGCTAACATCCCGCGTTGACTGTCACTACTGGACTCGCCACATCGAGCGCGCCTTTAAAAGGAGTACAACTTTCTTGTCTTAAAAGTTTTGTAATAAAGTTTATATATAAATAAAATTAAATAATTTAAACAAAAGAGATATCTTAGTAACGAACCCTGGTAAGCCGCTGAGTATACCTCAGCCTTAGAATCAAAAAGAACCCGTGTCGTTACAAGTGGCGCCCGAGCAGGGACCCGAAAGGGAATTTAAAAAGGTGAACCAACAGGGTCACAAAATGGTACGCACCAAGTGGGTGTACACATTACGGAAGGAAGAGCTAGTGGTAATTGCGGAGGAGTTTAACCTCGATGCTGCTGGTACAGTCGAGGAGTTGCGTCGCCGAGTGGCGTCTTTTATGCAAAAAGCGGAAATGAAGGCGGAAATGCAGCAGAGATTACGAGAGCTAGAGGTCGCATATTCGAGAAGCCCCTCTCCCATAGTTATTCCCGACACCTCTGGATCTGCATTTTTGGATGTCGCAGCACAGCTCCGAAGCCAAGGCACCCTCAGGCGTCTGAGGCGTCCATACCATCGTACGCCACAATTATGTACCAAGTACGAAAATGGTCAGTACGGTATGATGGAGGAAAGGACCCACTGGTATTCATAGAACGTTTGGAGGAATTAGCGGGAGCATATGCTATTCAAAAGAACTCGTTACCAAAAACTATGCCCGAATTGTTGCGAGACAACAGTCTAATGTGGTTTAGAAATAACAACCGGCAATGGCAAACGTGGGAAGCATTCAAAAATGACTTCCTTCTATTTTTCTTACCTCATAGATTTTATGAGCCATTAGACGACGAAATCAAGCAGCGATACCAAAAGCCTAGAGAAACATTCAAGGACTACGTAACCACATTACAGAGTCTGATGAGACACACCAGGTACTCGATGGAGGAGAAGCTAGAACGAATATTTCGCAACAGTGCCCCAGAGTACCAACTATTCATAAAACGAAGAGACTTCCGAGACTTAGATGAGTTGGTAGGCCTGGATGACGACTTTGTGGATATACGGCCAAAGACCACTGAAACTCCATCGGGACCACTACAACGAGGACGGGACGAGCGACACCATATGGTGACTGCACCTATAACTGTGCAAATAGATCCGGCGACAGCCTGTCGGCGCTGTGGGCAGGATGGGCATTACGCCACCAATTGCAGAAATGAAACACTAATGTTCTGCTGGGATTGCGGTCGACGCGGAGTCCTGATGAAGGAGTGCTGCCGGTCGGGAAACGCGCGACAACCCCGCGGGAGCCGAGGGCCGGCGGGGTCAACACAAAACCCTCCCCAAAGACAGTAAATTGCATCCGATGCAAAGAAGGTCGCCTCCTTGCATCTGTTACCATCGATCAGCATTGCATGGAAGCGACAGTAGACACCGGGGCAACTCGTAGTTTCCTGAACAGTAGATCTGCACAACGCTGTAACCTGCGTAAAGTCAACCCAATCTATGTTACCATACGATTAGCGGATGGTACCATGAGAGTAGTAGTGGAGGTTCCGGAAATATCGATCCAGCTCGGAGAAGAACAACACACTATGCCGTTCCTGATACTACCAGAGGCAACTGATGAAGTTTTTCTAGGAATGGATTTCATAGCGAGGTGTAAGGCTTCTCTGACATGTGGATGTATTACCACAGAAATACGTAATAATGCACCAGGATCCACGACGGGAAAAGCCGTTGGCCTCAATTCGGAAAACCCTGACTGCGGATGTACTATGGATAGTCAAACCTTCTTGGCCACAGAGCTGAAACGATTTGAAAAACTGCAAGGTCCTACGTATATCGCAAAACACCGCATAGTGATGCGAGACGAAGCCCCCATTAAACAGCGATACTTCCCAAGGAATCCTGCAATGCTAGCTAACATCAATAAGGAAGTCGACGAATTAATTGAAAAAGGCTGCATTGAACCATCCAAGAGCCCACACGGGGCCCCCATCGTGCTAGTTAAAAAGAAGACAGGGTCGTGGAGATTATGCGTGGACTATAGGCAGCTGAATGCGAAATCGATACCAGACGCCTACCCCCTACCCCGCATCCAGCACATATTGGACCGACTGCGGGAAGCCAAATGTATCAGTAGCCTAGACGTTAAGAACGGCTACTGGCAAATACCCATGGAACCTCAAAGCAAACAGTATAACCCCATTACTGTGCCTGAACGCGGACTGTATCAGTGGAAGGTCATGCCTTTTGGACTCCACTCAGCTCCGGCGACGATCCAGAGAGCACTAGACACAGTAATCGGACCGGATATGGAACCCCACGCGTTCGCTTACCTGGACGATATCATCGTCAGTTCAAGGAACGAGAAGGAGCATAAAATCCATCTTCAGGGGGTATTCCGACGACTTCGAGAAGCAAATCTCAAAGTGAACGTAGAAAAGTGCGAATTCTTTAAGGAACGCCTTAAATATCTCCGTCACGTAGTGAGCAAAGACGGGATACACACTGACCCCAATAAAATAGCCGCGATTCAACAGCTAGTACCGCCAACAAACCTGAAGGAATTACGTCGCTACCTAGGAATCCCTTCGTGGTACCGTCGTTTTGTGCAGGAGTTTGCAGACGTTGCCCAACCACTAACGCTTCTACTTAAGAAGGCCAGACCTTGGAACTGGACCACTGCACAACAGGGTGCCTTTGAGCTACTTAAACAACGTTTGACCGAAGCACCCATACTAGCTTGTCCAGACTTTACGGAAAAATTGACGTTACAAACGGATGCCAGCGACTACGGCCTAGGAGTAGTGTTAACTCAGGAATTGGAAGGGAAGGAACGCATTATTGCTTATACCAGCCGACACTTGAATGGTGCTGAAAGGAATTATTCTCCCACGGAGAAAGAATGTTTAGCAATTGTGTGGGCCATAAGGAAGATGCGAGCGTACCTAGAAGGGTACACTTTTACTGTGATAACCGATCACCTAGCGCTCAAATGGCTCAACTCTATCGAAAGTCCCTCTGGTCGCATTGCGAGGTGGGCTTTAGAATTACTGCAATACTCTTTCGAAATACGGTACCGCAAAGGCAAATTAAATGTACTGGCAGATGCGCTATCACGACAACCGATAGTGAATTCCGCTACTGTGACTACGCTGGAATCCAATCCAACGGCATGTCCATGGATACAGAAGAAGGTGGCCGGAGTCCAAATGGAACCATGCAAATTTCCTGACTTCATCCTCGAGAATGGCCAATTATATAGGCACATACCATCCCAATGCACTGACGAAGATTGCCTCGAATGAAAATTATGTGTACCTTCCAAGCGCCGGACACGTAGGTATCCGGAAGACATAATAGGTATTACTAACCAATTACCTGGTGGTAATTCGTCCGCTCCGGCAATGGAATCTTAACGACTACTCCCAATCTCTTTTCTGACGGAAACGCTCTCACGCTGGCCGCCCTGTGTACGTTGAAGGTCCTGGCTAGGAGCCAGGTTGGTCTCCCCTCCACAGTCAATTTGCACATCATTTCTTCCAGCTGCTCTTCACTAATGATGAATGGATGCAGCACTCCTAGAAGTAGATCGTGTAACATTGCAACCTCCTTCCCTTGCTGTGCCTGGATTTCGAGTAAACTAGTGTTTATTAGAACCTGTAACTCCAATAGTCGCAACATTGTATTTAATACTTCCATTTCTGTCTTAACCGTGGAAGCAAGGGCCGTCTATAGGACCTCCACCTCTTGAAAGATCTCTGTGACCTGATACTTCATTACTTCGTAGGTCTGGGTCTCTCTCCGGTCTATGGCGTCGAAGTGACTCTGCACTTCCGATGCATCTCGGTGGTCCATCACCCCGAATGCCCAATGGAACATTTCTCCAATGAAGTTGGCCGCTCTCTTGGCCCTCCTGCTCCTGAACATTGTCCACAGTAATTGCTCATTATTTTCAAGCGTCGCTATAGCAGCTTCAGTTTCAACCAGTGGCATACTA
The DNA here is from genome assembly GCA_920105625.2 of Clusia tigrina. Lineage (NCBI taxonomy): Eukaryota > Metazoa > Arthropoda > Insecta > Diptera > Clusiidae > Clusia > Clusia tigrina. The sequence goes on along the minus strand of OV050030.1, from coordinate 295,320,128 downwards.
CACGAAGCAACCATTGCCGATGAAAATTTTCGCCTCGCAACTTCACACACCGAGCTTGCCTTGCGCAGGAACTCCCTTGCGCTCTTCAGGAAATCGCGCGAAAGTTTTTTCCGCAATTATCATCTTTAGTTAATTTCCTAAGATCCTTATAATCCATATGCCTATCATATGCCTACTTGCCTATCATATGCCTACATATGCCTATCATATGCCTACTTACTTATCTTATCTTCTAACCTAGTATCCCATGCAATTATGCTCAACTATATTTTCTACTAGATTATACGAAAATATATATCTATCCACTTAAATATATACTCTGCATATCTAAATGTGCTACGCTGAACATACTTACATTTCCGTACGTATGTACGCTGCACTGGCACACACTGAAGAAATAACCAAAAACAAAAAGAAAAATCGCAGTGGTGTCAAATTACCAGTGCTCGCAAGCCATAAGCACGGTCGATCAGTGCACAGTCGTAGAAAACATATATATACAACATTATTACGATTGTTCACCTTGTAATTTCATTAAAAGAAATTGGCGAGAACCAGCAATAAAATAAAACAAAATATGTCTATAAGGTATAATTTTTTTCTTATAAAAAATTACCTTATCGCGACCGTTTTCACGCGACGTTGCCCTTGAATTTGCTTTATTCAACAATATTATTTAATATTAAGTTTTGACCTAATTCCACAGCCGCTGTTTTGATGTTCTTGATTTGGGGTAGGTCTATAAGTGAACACATGTATGATAGCTTTGCATTGCGATGCAACTATCTACCTGGGGGTTCTTGAGTGGAAAAGCTTTTAAAGATTGTTGTGCAGCTTCTTAGGTTTATCTTTTATCGTTACCATAGTTGTAACCGGGCTGCAGACCTCTTCCACCGCATATGGACCAATCCAAACGGGTGAGAATTTATTTTTAATGGTCTGGTTCTTCAAAAATACCCTGTCTCCTATGTTAAAAAAGGTTGGATTTAGAGTCTTGTTGTAGGCTTTTCTGGCCGCTTTCTTTGCCTTCTCCTGATTCTCCCTAACTAGTTCATGTGCTCTCTGGAGCTGATACTTACGTACTTTATTCGGATCTTCAAATAACCTGGCCAACGGACTTCCGGTGGTATAGATAGCACTGTCTGCGTCTATGTTTCCGTCGTCGCTACCGACCGAGCCCTAACTTGAAATGGCTTCCTATCTGACTTTCCCTGTCTGATCCCGGAAATCTCCTTCTCCAAAGATGAAGCTTCTTCCTCCGTTTCTTCGAGCCTCCTCGAAAGCTCCCAATTCCTCTTTCGCAACAGATCCCCTTCAGCTTTTAAGTCCTCCCTGTCTCTACGTACGGCTTGAAATTCCTCCTCAGTCCTGTTCAAAACCGCCGTTAGCGTCAAGTGAGCTGCTTCCAGGGGCGATAAGTCACCTTCTGCGTTCGTTTGTCCCCAAAAGACTTGGGATTCCTCCTTGCCAGCTGCCGCCTCAAACTGCTCGAATACTCTTTCCGCAAATAACCCAACCTCAGTCTGCAACGATCTGAGCTGGTCCCGACAGTCACCCTTACTTGACTGTGCGACCTCGTCCGTTGACAACTCGACGCTTCCTAGGTCTGATCTGAATTTTGCCAGCCACTCCGCAGTCAAATTCTTGATGCCAGTCGCGTAACCTTCTGCAAAATAACTAACACCACTACACAACTCCTTCTGTGTCTGTAACCTTCTATCGTTGTTGTCAAACGTCTTCTGGAGATTTTCTAACTCTAAGATCCTCTTCCGATAATATCTGCTATCCTTTAAAACCTTACGATCCTTCTTGAAGTTAGTCACTAACCTCCGGATCTCCTTACTCAAAATCACTTGAACCTCCAACAACTCCCTAACGCCAACTGGTAATCCCATATGCCGTACAACTACCGTCCACTATATATCCCAAAATAACTAAGACACCGCCACTCAACACGCTTCACATCCCCTTAGAATACTTAAATACTAATATTATTATAACATGAGCGTACTCACCACTTGTTGTTCATATTTTCTGTCCTAATTCTTCCCGCGTTGTGGTTCCTTGAACCGGCTGCGCCAAAATGTTGTACCTCCTCGGCGAGAACGGTGCGACACGCACGGCAGTTGTCCAGTGGATCCTGAACTTGAAAATTTAGCACTGACTCTATTATTAAGACTGTGCCGAATTGCGGCTCAAAATACAAGTCACTACCGTTTCGTTTTCAAAAATACAACTCATTTATTAAATTATAAACACTTATATTTATAAACTTACATTTACGCTATGCAGTGAGACCTACTTTCACCTATTCTGCTGTCGCGGCAGCTAGGTCATGCACTGCTTACCTTACCAGTTCATTAACTGGCCAGACTTCATTTGCGTGCTGATCATGCTCTTTGATCCGCAGCTGCATGTACCGAGTCACCTGAAAGCTTACATTGGTTAACACTGTATGGGAAGTCATGTCGTGAGTCGACTACTCCTAGGTAGCCGTATCTTGACTCACAACACACCAACATATTGCGTGTCAAATTGTAGCAATGGTTGTATTCGATTCCATCTCTTTGTGTTATTGTTTTCTATACTATTTACTATGTGATAGTTTTTTACGGGATGGCATTCTATTTTTAGTTTGTTTAACTCTATTGTGTCTTGTATTGTGTTCAAAATGCGTATGTGTTTCATGCCTTTAGCAGGAATTATAGTATTGCTTAGGTATTTGTTATTTGTATTGTATTGTATTGGTTATTTATTTGGTGTATAACTTCGCATCTTGGTGGTATGGTGATGCAAAATATTTTGCTTTCTAAATCAAGTATTAGTAACGTATTATTTTGTGTGAATGTTAGTGTGAGTGTTTCGTAATCTATCTTTCCGCCGTATTTTAGAAGGAAATCATCTCCTAAAATTCCATCGGCTTTCACTGGAAAACTGTCTTCTACAATTTGAAAGGTGTGTTTTATATTTTCTAGTTGAACTTTTAGTGAGATTTCTGATGTGCTTAAAGTATGATCTTTTGAGATGCCTATTAATGGACAAGAATATTGGCTGATAATATCTTTACTGAATATTCTACCAATTTTTAACAGTGAGATTTCTGCACCAGTGTGTACTAAAAAGTTTATGTATGTGTTCTTGTATTTAAATTTTACAAAGCGTCCTATATGTCTGTCTGTATTTATTGTGTATGCTACTTAGGGGTAATTGTTTGCTACTCATCCCCCGCACTACTCATATTGTTTTGTACCTCTAACAGGCGGGGAGGTAGTCGTTTCCCTGTTGATTTAAGCAATTGGTTGTGTTTTGTGTAGGGGCTTCTACATACATTACTCTGTTTCATCCGGAGTTTCTTCTGTAATTGTTGTTGTTTCTGTGTGTTTGCTGGTCGGTGCGTTGGTTGTTGTAGTTGGTATTTCTGTATGGGTGTTGATTAGTACGTTGATTGTTGTAGTGCTTTGTGTTGTTGTGGCTCTCCAATTACGTTGGAAAGCAGTGTTATTAGATTTTGTTGCCTGTTGTTATTGTAGTGATTTCTGTCGTTGTTATTAGGGTAATGACTTCGTTGGTTATTGAAACCAAAATTATTGCTGCGGTATCTACAGGGTGGCCTAAATGAGACCTAGTGATGTTAAACACGTGTAAATCTTGTAATAACGGGTTTTTTTAAATGATTTATTTTAATATGTTAAATACATTTTATGGAAATTTAACGTGACTATGTGTGAAATATGACATCAGACAAATGAACACCATTTTGCTCGATACCGGCATTGGCTCTTTTTAGCGCATTTTGCATTACACGGCGTAATGTTTCTGGTTGCAGGCGCCGTATTTCGTCTCGAATATTCTGCTTGAGCTGTCCAAGTGTCTGTGGTTTGTTAACATACACTTTGTCTTTTAAATATCCCCATAAAAAAAAATCGGGCGCAGTTAAATCTGGTGAACGAGGAGGCCAAGGGAAATCTGAATTTCTTGATATTATGCGTTCACCAACAATTTCACGCAGCATGTCAATAGTTTGCCTACCAGTATGCGCAGTGGCTCCATCTTGTTGAAACCACAAATCAGGATGTTGCTCCACCATTGGCCGCAAAAAGTTGTCGATCATTGTTCTGTAAGAAGTCCCGGAGACCGTTTCTGGCGTTTCATCCTCATTCTCAAAGAAATATGGGCCGATGATTTTTGTGGCCACAATACCGCACCAAACAGTGCATCTGATTGGGTGTGACTGATGCTGATGTATTGCCCTTGGATTTTCGGAGACCCACAACCTACAGTTTTGTTTATTCACATAACCACATAAATGGAAATGCGCTTCATGCGTCACGTTAAAAAAACGGCGATAATTTCGCTGCGTCAGAACAATTGATCGTTGAGAAGAATAATAAAATTCGATAATTTTAATGCGTTGTTGTGGACTGTACGTATTCATTTTAAATTTCCAAGAATTCAGTTATAATCTGCAAAAAGAAAAAATTAATTATGTTAAAAAATAAAAAAGTTATTTGTGTTTCACATCAGCTGGTCTTATTTGGGCCACCCTGTATTTTGCTGAGGCATATTGTTGTACCGTTTTCGATCGTGATAATTGTTACTTCTATACGACAAAATGCAAGTCTCGTTCGGTTGTTCAATCTCGTCAGCTATTTGTACCGCTTCTTTAAATTGTTTACTGCGGCTTGCTGTTATTGTTTGGACGGTTGATATATTGGTGAGACCGTTTTTTAACGAATTGAATGCTATTGTGTCGCTGTTAGTTATTATTGCTTTCTTGACTTCTGCAGAGGTGTCTGTAGTTTGTACTTTGTTTAGAGTACAAATGAGTTCCTCTATCTGTTCGGCATAATGAGAAATTGTCCTACTTCCCTGTCTCAGAGCTCGTCTAATATCGAATTTGTCGTTTATGTCTGCAATTAGTGTTGTCGCATTATCTGTTCCCGCTAGTTCTAATTTGTTTTTTTTTATTTTATCAGGCAGTTTGGTGTTAAACACTGGTGTGAAAAGTATGTTCTCACTGGTTACCGGTACAGTGGTCTTCATAATCTCCACTAGGCTTATGAATTTAGAAAAGTCTTCGGGCTTGCCTGAGAATTCAGGTATAGCCTTCAACTAGAACTCTGACGACTGTTCCGTTGTTATCTCTATTGTTCCTACCTTTTCTTCTTTTTGAAAATGCTGTCTGCTAATTCTTTTCTTGATGTAGTCGCTTAATGTGTTAAACCTAGATATGTATGTGTGCCTTCCCAAACTGGGCGCTTGGTTGAGTTCTAACTCAAAATATGCAGTCTGAGAACTGAATGTTAATTGTAACTCTTTTATGTACTTCTCTGCATAAATTCTATTTGGGTTTTTTTTTTAAATGCCTACAATCTGTTCAATTTTTTCGAGCGAAGGGAGGCCCATAGTTTATTTCCTAGAGGCAATCTCGCTTAAGTCAAATATTGACTTTGCTGCTTTAACAGTTTGTTTCCTATTGTAGTCCCTATACGAGTACATATGTAACAATGTTATTCCTAAATGTACTCCTACTATGATTATAATTATTAATAGCTTCACATCATGATCTTCGAAGGTATCTGAGTTTTGGCTTTGAGTGTTTAGATTGATTACTTGTGGATCTCCACTATGAATTTCTATTTTCGATTTAGTACTACCCATTTTCATATAAATTTGTCTTTTTCTTTTATTTAAATTTAACGTTTTATATTTTACGCTTTAGAAAATTATACTACATAGTTAAAGAAAATCTAAATTGTTTACTTATGATATAATTATGCCTTAGAAGTTGTTTGTAGTTTTACTTAGTTATATTTCCACTTAACATTGTATTGTGTTTATGTCTAGTGTTTCCTATTTATACTTCTTATTTATATTTTTCTTATATGTATTTCCTAATGTGTTTTTAGTTTTTCTTATACATATTTCTTATTTAAATTTCTTAAGATTGTTATTATGTACTAAGACGTATTTTCCATTCTTATCTATTAGAGAATTTACACCTAGTCTATTATTAATTTTAAATGGGCCTATGTATGGGCTGTCGAACTGTTTCCTGCGCATATTTCTTAGCATTACTAAGTCTCCTATATTAAATTGTGGACTATTAGTTCCTATGTCGTAGTTCATTTTTCTTTTCTCCTTTGTTTTTTGGAGTGTCTGGCAGTGTCTTTTGTATTTTCTAGTCTTTGTTTTAATTCATTTAGGTATTTTTTAGGGTTGATCGGACTAACTGTTTTGATCAGTTGTTTACCTGTTAAAATGTTTGGTAATTTTCCAAATATGAGTTCGAAAGGTGAGTAACCTGTGTCGACGTATGGTATTGTACGAGAAAACGTAATAAGGTAAACGATTTTCCCATTCCTGTTCTTCTGTCGAGATGCGTATGTATTCATTGAGAACCCTATGTTGGTGGATGTTTTATGTTGAAAATTTAACGTTTTGTTCATATGGTCAAATACCTAGTTCACGAACTTTCTACCCATTTCTGTATTTAAGGTGATAAAACCTCCATACTTTAGCATGAATTTTTCTAGTAAAGTATTGGCAATTTCCAAAGATTCTTTTGTGTACATTGGATACGCCTCGATGTATTTAGTTAGTTGGCACTGAAGCGATAAAACGTATTTATATCCGTTTAAAATACGAAGTGGTCCTACTGTGTCCATTTCTACTATTTAGAAACTTGTCCATATTTTCTCTAATTTATTTTGTTGTTTTGTTTTTTGCACATATCTCGCAGTTTATATATGCCTTTACCATTTTAGTCATACTTTTCCATATGTACTTTAGTTTTAACTTTAACAAAGTTCTTCTTACGCCAGGGTGTCCGGATGTTTGCATGCAATGATTATCGTATATGAGTTTCTTTTGCTCATTTATATAATGTATATTACGTGGGGGTGCAAATAAAATTATAGCAGGAGTTTGCCGTCCTTTAGCTAAATTCTCAATAAATTTATTTTTCTATAAGGCCTTTAAATTATCTTCATTAATTAGATCGAACAAAGTATTGTCTTTCGACAGAGCGATCTTGTCGATTCCATGACTGATCAAAAATTTAGTAAACTTCCTCATGACCGTACCGAGGACTAAGTCAGAATTATCGCTTAACTCTATCAGTATATTTTTATAGTCTACTGTAATATTTGGCAAACTTTTCTTGTTTTTACGCGTATTTCGCTCGAGCTCATCCCCTTTTAAAATTTTGCACTTTAACTGCTTTAGATTTCGAATATCCGATAATGATGTACTGTTCCATATAGAGAGGCGCGTGCTCCTCTTGTCTGGTTGTTCAGTAATTTCATCTGTTTGTTTTTTCTTCATGCTTCTTGTGATTGCCATAACTGTGGGTATCATTGCTTTTAATGTGTCAGAATTTATTTCTATTCTTGACAAAGCATCTGCGTTAGTGTTAATTTTTCCTTCTTTGTATATAATTTAAAATTCCATCAAGTCTAGTCGGATACGAGTCATTCTAGATGAGGGGTTGTTGTGTGTGAACAGTGATACTAGTGGTCTCTGATCTGTTGCTACTGTGAATTTCGTTCCGAACAGGTAGGGCCGAAAATGATTAATAGCCCAATGAATGGCTAATAATTCTTTCTCAATATCAGGTTTGTTAATCTCGTGTTTATTGAGAGACCTGCTAGCATAAGCTCTTGGTCGATCTTCTCCTATGGTTCCCTGTGATAAAATAGCACCTAATGCATAATTGGATGCATCAGTAGTTAATACAAATTCTTCTTCAAAGTAAGGGTATCGAAGTACAGGTGCGTGAGTTATGCTTTATTTTAGTTTATTGAATACCGAATAGATTCACCCGTCCATATGTATTCGGTATTTTTCTTCTGTAAGTGATTTAGTGGTTTTGCTATTTCCGCAAAATTCTTTATAAAGCGTCTGGAATAGTTACAGAAAGCTACGAATCATTTGTTTTCATCCTTGTTTTTAGGAGTTGGATATATGTTTACAACTTTGCATTTTTCTGGGTCAGCTGTTACTTCAGTAGAGGTAATTAGGTGACCCTGAAAAATTACTTCTGGTTTCAAAAAATTAGACTTCTTCGAATTTAATTTCAGATTATATTTTTTTATTCGTTTAAAGGTTTTTATTACATTATCATTATGATGTTTTATTGATTTACCGAAATCAGTTATGTCGTCTACGTAAATGCATTACTCTCTAATCCTGCTAGTGCGATAGTTAGCAAACGCTGAAAGCTGTTCGAAAAGATTTTCAGACCAAAGGGAAGTCTTTTGAAATTATAATGACCATCAGCAGTTGAAAATGATGCTAAATGTCTTGACTTGTGATCTAAACTGATTTGATAAAGGGAGCTAGTCATGTCTAGCGTTGAGAAGTACTTGGATCTTCCTATCTTGTCAAGTACGTCTTCTAGTCTTGTAATCGGAAATTTGTCGTCGATTAGTTTTTTATTTAATTGTTGGTAGTCTACTACTAGTCTCCACTGTTTTAAACTGTCTGAGCACTTTTTTGGTACAACAAGTAGTGGTGAGTTGTAAGCACTAGTTGAGTGCTCAATGACTTGTTGCCGTAATAGATTCTTTACTTGCTCATTGATATTCTCCATTTGTGTATGTGGTAGACGGTAGTTCTTGATACACTGGTTTTTTATCCGTTACTTCCAAATGCTGTTCATAGAAATTGTTGACCGTACGGACATCATCATCTAAGTGAAAAATATCTGCGTATTCTTCGCACAATTTCAGTCTTTCTAAGATCGTGCATTTGTTTAGACGTGTCTCGCTATGTTGTGCTCGAAGTGTAAAAATTGCTTACAAAGTGCGCCGTTTGTCACTTGCAATTTGTGTTCGAAATTATTTCATAGTCATTGCTTTAATCTGACTGATGGTCAGTATGATTTGTTGTCAAGTCATCCGAATATCGTCTTCAGATGTGATGTTTGTGTGGGAGCACCTGTAAATCTGGCTGCTTCTATTAACGATTTATCGAGCGAAGTTCAGATTTGTAAATCGCTGTTGTTGCAAATTTCTCATAAGGGGGTAATTGACCCGCCGTCTACTTTGATTGCTGAGTCTGCTACTATAACTGTTGGCTCTCAGTCAGGCTTGAAATCGCAAGCATGTAGTGAGCCTACTCCTGCCTCTTTGCGTGTTCCGAAGCTGCGCTCTGCTAATACTAAGCCGAGTGTGCGTAATAATGATGTGCACCACTCACTCACACAACCTACTGCTGATCCAGTTCCCTTGGGTAAGCCTGCTTCACCACTGCCTAGTTCTCGCGAAGCTGTGCTCTCTCGCTTACGTACGCGAAAACCGGTTGTTGCTGCTAATTCTGCTGTGCCTTGCTCTTCTGTTTGTGCGGATGTTGATACCATGCCGTGCTTGCCTGTTGTTGTTGCTGCTGATGCTGTGCCTTGCTCGCCTGTTTTTGTTGCTGCTGAACCACTTATGTATGCTGAGATGTTAAAGTCTTCTGCAATTATGCCAGAAAATGCCTCAATTACTCATGTTGCCACTCAAGTAGCACAAAGCTCTGAGGCTGGTTGTGCTGCAAACTCCGTATTAGAAGCTCAAATAAATAAGAGGAATATGTCTAAATTGAGTCGAAATGGTTTTGTTGGCCGCAATGAGAGTCATGAGCTTGATATTGTTGTTGAAAAGAAATTTGTTCATGTCTCTTCTTTTAAATCTTCTGTATCTGAAGAACATATAATTGAGTATATAATAAAACACTCTTCTATTGATAGAAGGGATTTATCATGTTACAAACTTGTCAAGAGAGACGCGGTGCTTGAGAATCTTGAGCGTATCTCATTCAAATTAGGAGTGTCTGGAAATTTGTTTGATGACATTCTAAAGCCGTCTCTTTGGCCTGTGAATGTGAGAGTTCGCCCCTTCAAAAATTTTCAAAGAGAGGGCATGAGAAACCAGAAAGATTAACAGAAATTCACGCTAAAAGTAAAGGTGAACGTAAGCTGCAACTTTATTTCCAAAATATGTCTGGCACTAGAGGAAAAGCACAAACCATTTTCATCTGGTCATCTCATCAGGACTATGATATCATTGTTTTTGTAGAGACGTGGCTTAATTCGGATTTTTATGATGGTGAATTTTTTGACAGCAAGTTATACCAAGTTTATCGGAAAGATAGAGATGCTGTAATGACTGGTCTTTGTCGTGGGGGTGGCATACTTATTGCTGTCAAGAGTAATCTATGTTCGACTCTTTGTTTACTGTCAGAACCGGATACTTTATTAGACCAATTATGCGTTTCTATTGCTGGACCAAATGGATCACTCTATCTTTGCACCTCATATATACCACCTAATAGTGCGGATAGTATTTATGCTGCCCATGTGGACAATATTATTTCTTTGCACTCTGCGTTGGATAATAGCAGTCATATATGTGTTTTGGGAGATTTTAATTTAAATAGAATTGTCTGGATGCACTTAGCGGGTGATTTAATTCCCTCTAATGTTAACCAGTCCCATGAAATTAATTTAATTGACAGTTTTTTAAGTATTAATTTATCTCAAATTAATTATTTAGAGAATAGGTTACATAAAATTCTTGATTTAATTTTTGTTTCTTCTGATATTAAATATAATTTATTTGAATGTCCGTATCCAATTTCGCCTCCTGGCTTACATCATTTAGCTTTGATTTTAGAAATTGAATTTTATGAATTTATTCAATGCCAACAAGCTTACAATAAATTTAATTTCAATTCATGCGATTACAATAGATTAAATAATATTTTTAATGAAGTCAATTGGAATGATTTATTTATGGATAAAAGTACAGCGACTTGCTACGATATTTTTAAATCTCAAGTTTTGGGAATTTGTGAAAGCCATATTCCATGTGTTCCGCAAAATAAACATAAACTGCCCTGGTACACTACTGGCTTGAAGAAAATAAAAAATTTGCGCAATAAATTTTTCAAATTATTTCAAGGCAGTAATGATATCAATGATAAACTGAAATATGAGCATTATTCGAGGGAATTTAATTTTTTGAATAAGTTTTTGTATAAACAATATGTTCTTAAGTATAAATCTACTATAATTTCTAATCCGAAATCGTTTTGGAGTTATATCCAATCTAAAAAGGATGGATCTAATATTCCTACGTCAATGTTTTTAAATGATAGGAAATCTTTTCGTCTGTCTGACACCGTTGATCTCTTTGCTGATTATTTTAAATCGAATTACACAAATGATGATTCTTGGTACAATTCATGTATTCTTAATAATATAGATGAGTTTTTAGACATTGGTGAAGTTTCAATATCTGTTGAGGAGGTTTTAAATGCATTGGTAGATTTGAAAATCTCCGTAAAAGCTGATATTGATGGCTTATCATCTATATTGCTGGTTAAATGTGCTAATGCCTTAGCTTTGCCTTTGTGTCAAGTTTTTAATAAATCATTAATGTCTGGAACTTTTATTGATTGCTGGAAAATTGCTTCTATTACTCCTACCTTTAAAAGTGGTGTAAAAAATAATGTGTCCAATTATCGTCCAATCTCTAAGTTATCTAATGTTTCAAAGTTATTCGAGTCTATCATTAAGTTCAAACTATATTTCTTAGTTAAGCGTCATATTTGTATTGAACAACATGGGTTTGTCTCTGGGAGGTCAACAGTGACTAATCTTGCACTTTTTGCAAACTATTGTGTCTCATCTTTTGTACTTGGACATCAGGTGGATGTCATATATACTGATTTTTCAAAGGCTTTTGATGTAGTTTCGCACTCTGTCTTGATTAGTAAACTTGGTAAAATGGGCTGCCATTCGGCTTTTTTGAAGTGGATTAAATCGTATCTAAGTTATAGACGTTGTTATGTTTCCATTAATAACACGAATTCCTATATCTTTATGGCTACTTCTGGAGTTCCGCAAGGTAGTATTCTTGGGCCTTTGCTCTTTGTACTATATATTAATGATATTCGTAAATGTTTTTCTTATGCTAAATTTCTGTTGTATGCGGATGATTTAAAGTTATTTGTTCGAGTTCAGAGTATTGCTGATTTTGTCTTTTTACAATCTGACCTTAATAAAGTTGTTGAATGGAGTATGTGTAATGGTTTCTGCTTAAATATTGGGAAATGTTCTAGTGCAACGTTTAGTAAATGTAACAATGTAATTGCAACTACTTATAGCATGTCTGGTTGTCCACTTCAAAAACATGACATTATCCGTGACTTAGGGGTAATATTTGACTCTAAGTTTACTTTTGTCGAACACTTGAACTTCATTTTGCCCAAAGTTTATTCGCTTCTTGCTTTCGTTCGGAGGAATAGTGTTGAATTCAGTGATCCGCATACAAGAAAATCGCTCTATATATCCTTGGTTAGATCAAGATTAGAATATGCTTCTCTGATTTGGAATCCATCATATGCGATTCATTCATCTAGATTGGAAAGAGTACAAAAAATTGCTACCAAATATATGTTACAATCCACTAGTTTTAATGTTATGATGCCGTCGTATAATGCCCGTTGTTTGTTAATGGGATTGAAATCTCTTGAATCGAGAAGAAAGATTAATTCAATAATGTTTATTTTCGACATAATCGCTGGGAATATTGATGATCCCACCTTACTTAATCTTGTAAATTTTAATATACCTATGAGGCAGTTGCGGTTCCCTAAATTATTCTTTATTAAATGTCATCGTACTAACTATGCTCTAAGTGAACCTTTAAGTAGAGCATTGTCTTTATGTAACTCATTGTCAATTAATAATTGTATTGATTTCTCATTGTCTAAATTTACTTTTAAAAATTTCATTGTTAATTTATCCTAATGTTGGTTTTCAATGTTATCTGTCACTTTAAATTTATATATTATGTTAAATCTTATTAATGTGTATTTTTACTCACTTCATATTAACTCTAGTCTGTAAGGATTTCTGTTCTCCATAGACTCAATAAAGATCAAACAAAACAATTTCTCAATACTAACTTTTGCAACTGTTGTACCTCCTCGGCGAGAACGGTGCGACACGCACGGCAGTTGTCCGGTGGTTCCAGGACCTGAAAATTTAGCACTGACTCTATTATTAAGACTTGCCGAATTGCGGCGCAAAATACAAGTCACTACCGTTTCGCTTTCAAAAATACAACTCATTTATTAAATTATAAACACTTATATTTATAAACTTACATTTACGCTATGCAGTGAGACCTACTTTCACCTATTCTGCTGTCGCGGCAGCTAGGTCATGCACTGCTTACCTTACCAGTTCATTAACTGGCCTGACTTCATTTGCGTGCTGATCATGCTCTTTGATCCGCAGCTGCATGTACCGAGTCACCTGAAAGCTTACATTAGTTAACACTGTATGGGAAGTCATGTCGTGAGTCGACTACTCGTAGGTAGCCGTATCTTGACTCACAACATCCCTCCCCTCCTGCTGGAGAAGGTGGTGCAATCACTTTCTGATCTTATATACTATTTCTTAATCTACTGCTACGGATAGTTGCTTTGAACTCTGCGCTTGCCGTCAATTGCCGTTTATTTCTTTTTTTTGTTTATTTTCATTATTGTTTTTCTTCTATTGCATTTTTCTTGTCGTTGGTCCTTTCTTTATTTATTTTATTTATTTATTTATTTTTTTTTTTTTTAAATATATAGTTATTTTCCTTTCAAGTTTTCTATTTTATTAATTCTCTCTTAAGTGGACTCTTTTTATATCGACGATTACATAGTATTCTATAACGGACAACTTGCAGTTTACAATTTATGTTAGGTGTATTATACTATATATTAAATTTACCTTCCTAAGCTTCTGCCGTTGCTGTTGGCCCTGGTGATGCCCGTCCCACGGCGTTCCATGTTCTATGCTCGTTGGTTCCCGTCACCGGCCTATGCACGTCCACGCCGACAGTGACGGTGTTGTGCGGCGGTAGTACTGGTTAGGTGGTATTGATCGAACTGAAGGTTTGCCAAACTTATCCCAGACAAAGGATAAATTCAAACCGCGAACTTGGCGGATTCTCGAATGGCACCACAACTTCATCGTGTCTCAGGCTGCAATGGTTTTTTAGGGACAACAATCCAAACCCCACTAGCGTCACGGGGTCCGAAACGTCTTCGTATGCTAAATCATACTGCGTTGTTTTGTGGAATCGGAATAGACACCTATTGGCCCTTTCTGTCTTCATCAACAGCTCTGTTGTAGCTGGTACCGCCGATTGAGTGCATCCACGAGTGACCGCAGGCTGCCTTTGTAACAGCTGAACCTCACAATTTCCGCTTCGGTTGGTCATCACCTGTGCTGGTTGCTTACACAGTACAGCGCCCTCGTCCTTCGCATTGCCTAGACCTCCAAGCTGCAAACACTTGTCCTTGTCGATCGCAGCTAGACCCAGATACTTGAGCCTATCCTTGGATTCTCCTATGTACGCAAACTCGAGCTCCGACAACACATCCCATTCCCCTTTCACTGTGTTGGGGATCGGGTAAGCTTTGATCTCGGAGTAATTCGTCCGCTCCGGCAATGGAATCTTAACGACTACTCCCAATCTCTTTTCTGACGGAAACGCTCTCACGCTGGCCGCCCTGTGTACGTTGAAGGTCCTGGCTAGGAACCAGGTTAGTCTCCCCTCCACAGTCAATTTGCCCATCATTTCTTCCAGCTGCTCTTCACTAATGATGAATGGATGCAGCACTCCCAGAAGTAGATCGTTTAACATCGAAACCTTCTTCCCTTGCTGTGCCTGGATTTCGAGTAAACTAGTGTTTATTAGAACCTGTAACTCCAATAGTCGCAACATTGTATTTAATACTTCCATTTCTGTCTTAACCGTGGAAGCAACTGCCGTCTATAGGGCCTCCACTTCTTGAAAGATCTCTGTGACCTGATACTTCATTACTTCGTAGGTCTGGGTCTCTCTCCGGTCTATGGCGTCGAAGTGACTCTGCACTTCCGATGCATCTCGGTGGTCCATCACCCCGAATGCCCAATGGAACATTTCTCCAATGAAGTTGGCCGCCCTCTTGGCCCTCCTGCTCCTGAACATTGTCCACAGTAATTGCTCATTATTTTCAAGCGTCGCTATAGCAGCTTCAGTTTCAACCAGTGGCATACTACACGAAGCAACCATTGCCGATGAAAATTTTCGCCTCGCAACTTCACACACCGAGCTTGCCTTGCGCAGGAACTCCCTTGCGCTCTTCAGGAAATCGCGCGAAAGTTATTTCCGCAATTATCATCTTTAGTTACTTTCCTAAGATCCTTATAATCCATATGCCTATCATTTGCCTACTTGCCTATCATATGCCTACATATGCCTATCATATGCCTACTTACTTATCTTATCTTCTAACCTAGTATCCCATGCAATTATGCTCAACTATATTTTCTACTAGATTATACGAAAATATGTATCTATCCACTTAAATATATACTCTGCATATCTAAATGTGCTACGCTGAACATACTTACATTTCCGTACGTATGTACGCTGCACTGGCACACACTGAAGAAATAACCAAAAACAAAAAGAAAAATCGCAGTGGTGTCAAATTACCAGTGCTCGCAAGCCATAAGCACGGTCGATCAGTGCACAGTCGTAGAAAACATATATATACAACATTATTACGATTGTTCACCTTGTAATTTCATTAAAAGAAATTGGCGAGAACCAGCAATAAAATAAAACAAAACATGTCTATAAAGTATAATTTTTTGCTTATAAAAAATTACCTTATCGCGACCGTTTTCTCGCGACGTTGCCCTTGAATTTGCTTTATTCAACAATATTATTTAATATTAAGTTTTGACCTAATTCCACAGCCGCTGTTTTGATGTTCTTGATTTGGGGTAGGTCTATATGTGAACACATGTATGATAGTTTTGTGTTGCGAAGCAACTATCTACCTGGGGGTTCTTGAGTGGAAAAGCTTTAAAAGATTGTTGTGCAGCTTCTTAAGTTTGCCTTTTATCGTTACCATAGTTGTAACCGGGCTGCGGACCTCTTCCACCACATATGGATCAATCCAAACGGGTGAGAATTTATTTTTAATGGTCTGGTTCTTCAAAAATACTCTGTCTTCTATGTTAAAAAAGGTTGGATTTAGAGTCTTGTTGTAGGCTTTTCTGGCCGCTTACTTTGTCTTCCCTGATTCTCCCTAACTAGTTCATGTGCTCTCTGGAGCTGATACTTACGTACTTTATTCGGATCTTCAGCGTTGTAAACCGGTGCGCACTTTTGCTTCAGGTTGCTGGGCATGTCAAAGTCAAATCCGTAAAGCGTCTTAAACGGTGTTTGCTTCGTTGAGACGAGGACTGAGTTGTTATGCACGTGCATAGCCGTAGTCAGCCATTGGTCCCAATTTGATCCATCCTCCTTAGCGAAGCTACGCAAATACTCGGCCAGAAGCCGGTGACGTCGTTCCAATGACCCATTGGCTTGCGGGTGGTATGGAATAATATGCAATTATCTAATTCCTAATAGTTTGCATGTCTCCGAAAACAATTTAGACACGAAGTTTGATCCGTTATCGGTTATCAGAACCTTCGGTATGTTATCGGTTATCAGAACCTTCGGTATGTTGTACCGCGCTACGATTTCGTCGAAAAATGCTTTGGCCACAGTGCCCGCTTCAGCGTCGGATATGGCCACGCATGCCAAGTCCTTAGAAAAATCATCCTGGTACGTAAGGATGTATACCGTCTCTGGTAATATGCCTACGATCTCCATATACTCGTATTCCTAGTCGAATGGTCGAGCTGGTGTGTCAGTCAACACCATTGGCATTTTCGTCAATTTAGAACTTTTATTTACCTGACATTTAGGGCAGCTTCTTACATATATTTTAATGTCTCCAAACATCCCCTTCCAAGCGTAATCGCGTTTTACTCGCTTGTACGTCTTCCATGACCCTTGGTGCCCGCCCAGAATTGAATCATGGTAACCTTCAGTATATCTTTTTGGCTTGCTAGCCATTCTACTACCCTAGCTGGTCGTTCCACCATTTCCCTTTGGTTTGTGTCATTCTCCTCGGGTTCTTCGTCTATACTTTGACCAAGATTTACTTCTTCCTCTATCCTGGCCTTCGTTTTGGCTCTCGTTTGAACCATTGCCAATTTTTTCAGCTCCTGTGGTACCCTGCTGAGTGCATCTGCATTAAGATTCTTTTTTCCCGGCTTGTATATGATTTCAAAATCATATTCAGACAACTTATGCATGAACCGGGCCGACCGAGAAGTTTGATCCTTCAAGTTTGCGATTCCACGCAATGGTTGGTGATCAGTGTAGATCTTAAATGGCCTACCCAGCAGGTATGCCCGGAAGTTTTTCGTTGCCCAAACTATGGCCAAGAACTCCTTCTGTATTGTCGAATACCGCTTCTCGGTATCGCTAAGCGCTCTACTTGCAAACGCAATCGGTCGGTCGCTTCCGACTTCTCGTTGTGACAACACCGCTCCTAACGCTTCATTACTTGCATCGGTGGTCAGCAAAAAGGTTTGCGTAAAATCCGGATACGCTAGAACCGGTGGTGAGCTAATTATTTCTTTCAGTTTTTCAAACGCCCTCTGGCAACTGTTAGTCCTTGCAAACTTTGCTTCTTTTCGCAAAAGTTTGGGTATCGGCAGCACTATTCCAGCGAGACCCTCCACGAACTTCCTATAGTAGTTCACTAGCCCTAGGAACGCTTGCATTTCATTTATGTTCTTCGGAATGGCTAAATTCCTTACACATTCCACTTTTAGCGGGTCCGGCAGTGCTTCTGCCTCTGAACAACGGTGTCCCAAGTAGACCACCTCCCTCCGCCAAAATTGACACTTCTCCGTATTCAGTTTCAAATTGTGCTCTCTTAACTTTTGGAGAACTTTGCACAAACGTTGCGAATGTTGCTGCAAATTATTTCCATAATGTATGTCGTCGAGATATGGTTCATCAGCCGTCATTAGGTAGCTGGTGCTCCTGTTAATCCAAACGGCATCCTGTTGAACTCATAGTGCCCTAGACCGGTACTAAACGCGGTCTTCTGCCTATCCTGGGTATCCACCAACATTTGGTGATAGCCACTCGCTAAATCAAGCGTCGAAAAATATCTACTGTGTCCCAACTAGTCCAGGATTTCTTCTATCCATGGAATTGGGACACCTGCTTGACAGTGGCGTCGTTCAATTTTCTAAAATCAACGACCAATCTCCACTTATTCTTGTCCGGAGTAGCCCCCTTGTTCGGAACCAAGATGATCGGTTCCAAGGCGAGGTACTCGGCGATATTATATCGTCCTGTAGCGTTCCCTGTACCTGCTTGTTCACCTCATCCTTGTGAGCTTGAGGCAGTCGGTACTGTTTCCGGTTTATCGGCGGCTGATTGGCCACCGTGGGAATTTTGTGCGTAATATCCGGTGTATTCGTCAGCCGGTCTCCTTCCAGCAAAAATATGTCGTGAAAGGAAGCGCAGGCTGACTCTATTGAGGCTTTCTCCTCCAAGTTAGCGCTGGGATCCAACTTGAGTGACGCCAGCTCCTTCTCCATCCTCTCTTTCACGGTCGATTGTCTTATCTGGGTAACTGAACCCGATTTCGGTACCCTGAAGCTGTCAAAACTTGTGAGCTTGGGCCTGAACTTTTGATCTATGACATTATCCTGGTCAATGGCATTCAACACACAAGCGTATACCCTGCGCTTGTTGACATGTGTCACATTTTCTCCCAAGTAAACTCCGTCTGCCAGCTGTTGCATTAAGCACTAACTCTTTTCTCATTGTGTCAAGGATGGTGCGATTCCAGAGGTTATCTCTACCAATGATCCCGTCGGCCGGAACCCCTTCCTTGTCCAGCTCTACTACGTGCATTCTAAATCTTACACCATCGACCTTGCTGTGGTTCACCACACCGATCCCATAGTCCTGATGCTTCCTTCGAATGCACCGTTCAAATTTTTCACGTCCACCTGGCTGATGACCAGTCCTCTACGTAAAACACGAGATTTCACCAAACCAGTGTCCGCACCTGAATCTACCAGTAGCACTAGCTTTCCCTAGCTGCCTCCCTGCTGGGTATCTCAACGCATCGCCCATGCTGCTAGTAGCGTAACAATTCCCTGTTTCACCAAACACGGAAGCATATCTATTTTCCAAATTGCTGACGTTATTCCTCACCTCGTTCGGTAAACCCGCTGACCCAAACTCTTCTTTTGCTGTTTCCACGGAACTTTTTTGTGTAGCCTCCTGCTCCTCTCGGGTAGCCCCATGCGTCTCCCGTTCTGCTTCTCCCAAGGAACAGTCTCGAGGAGCCTCTTGCTCCGCATCCCTCCTTGCCACGGTCCTCTTATCACTGGGCACAAGAGAAACTCTCCTTGCTGTTTTTGGATTAAATTTCGCATTCTCTGCTTCGGCTCTCCGGTCTACTGGCCTTGACCGGTCCGCTGGAAGTTTCCCTGACCCGGCTGACCCCGTCTGCTCCGGCAAGTTCCTAGGCTGACAACAATCACTCACTGTTATCCCCGGAACCGTAGGTCGTTGCACTCCCTCGGGTGTCAAATAACCTGGCCAACGGACTTCCGGTGGTATCGATAGCACTGACTGCGTCTATGTTTCCGTCGTCGCTACCGACCGAGCCCTAACTTGAAATGGCTTCCTATCTGACTTTCCCTGTCTGATCCCGGAAATCTCCTTCTCCAAAAATGAAGCTTCTTCCTCCGTTTCTTCGAGCCTCCTCGAAAGCTCCCAATTCCTCTTTCACAACAGATCCCCTTCAGCTTTTAAGTCCTCCCTGTCTCTACGTACGGCTTGAAATTCCTAATCAGTCCTGTTCAAAACCGCCGTTAGCGTCAAGTGAGCTGCTCCAGGGGCGATAAGTCACCTTCTGCGTTCGTTTGTCCCCAAAAGACTTGGGATTCCTCCTTGCCAGCTGCCGCCTCAAACTGCTCGAATACTCTTTCCGCAAATAACTCAACCTCAGTCTGCAACGATCTGAGCTGGTCCCGACAGTCACCCTTACTTGACTGTGCGACCTCGTCCGTTGACAACTCGACGCTTCCTAGGTCTGATCTGAATTTTGCCAGCCACTCCGCAGTCAAATTCTTGATGCCAGTCGCGTAACCTTCTGCAAAATAACTAACACCACTACACAACTCCTTCTGTGTCTGTAACCTTCTATCGTTGTTGTCAAACGTCTTCTGGAGATTTTCTAACTCTAAGATCCTCTTCCGATAATATCTGCTATCCTTTAAAACCTTACGATCCTTCTTGAAGTTAGTCACTAACCTCCGGATATCCTTACTCAAAATCACTTGAACCTCCAACAACTCCCTAACGCCAACTGGTAATCCCATATGCCGTACAACTACCGTCCACTATATATCCCAAAATAACTAAGACACCGCCACTCAACACGCTTCACATCCCCTTAGAATACTTAAATACTAATATTATTATAACATGAGCGTACTCACCACTTGTTGTTCATATTTTCTGTCCTAATTCTTCCCGCGTTGTGGTTCCTTGAACCGGCTGCGCCAAAATGTTGTACCTCCTCGGCGAGAACGGTGCGACACGCACGGCAGTTGTCCAGTGGATCCTGAACTTGAAAATTTAGCACTGACTCTATTATTAAGACTGTGCCGAATTGCGGCTCAAAATACAAGTCACTACCGTTTCGTTTTCAAAAATACAACTCATTTATTAAATTATAAACACTTATATTTATAAACTTACATTTACGCTATGCAGTGAGACCTACTTTCACCTATTCTGCTGTCGCGGCAGCTAGGTCATGCACTGCTTACCTTACCAGTTCATTAACTGGCCAGACTTCATTTGCGTGCTGATCATGCTCTTTGATCCGCAGCTGCATGTACCGAGTCACCTGAAAGCTTACATTGGTTAACACTGTATGGGAAGTCATGTCGTGAGTCGACTACTCCTAGGTAGCCGTATCTTGACTCACAACACACCAACATATTGCGTGTCAAATTGTAGCAATGGTTGTATTCGATTCCATCTCTTTGTGTTATTGTTTTCTATACTATTTACTATGTGATAGTTTTTTACGGGATGGCATTCTATTTTTAGTTTGTTTAACTCTATTGTGTCTTGTATTGTGTTCAAAATGCGTATGTGTTTCATGCCTTTAGCAGGAATTATAGTATTGCTTAGGTATTTGTTATTTGTATTGTATTGTATTGGTTATTTATTTGGTGTATAACTTCGCATCTTGGTGGTATGGTGATGCAAAATATTTTGCTTTCTAAATCAAGTATTAGTAACGTATTATTTTGTGTGAATGTTAGTGTGAGTGTTTCGTAATCTATCTTTCCGCCGTATTTTAGAAGGAAATCATCTCCTAAAATTCCATCGGCTTTCACTGGAAAACTGTCTTCTACAATTTGAAAGGTGTGTTTTATATTTTCTAGTTGAACTTTTAGTGAGATTTCTGATGTGCTTAAAGTGTGATCTTTTGAGATGCCTATTAATGGACAAGAATATTGGCTGATAATATCTTTACTGAATATTCTACCAATTTTTAACAGTGAGATTTCTGCACCAGTGTGTACTAAAAAGTTTATGTATGTGTTCTTGTATTTAAATTTTACAAAGCGTCCTATATGTCTGTCTGTATTTATTGTGTATGCTACTTAGGGGTAATTGTTTGCTACTCATCCCCCGCACTACTCATATTGTTTTGTACCTCTAACAGGCGGGGAGGTAGTCGTTTCCCTGTTGATTTAAGCAATTGGTTGTGTTTTGTGTAGGGGCTTCTACATACATTACTCTGTTTCATCCGGAGTTTCTTCTGTAATTGTTGTTGTTTCTGTGTGTTTGCTGGTCGGTGCGTTGGTTGTTGTAGTTGGTATTTCTGTATGGGTGTTGATTAGTACGTTGATTGTTGTAGTGCTTTGTGTTGTTGTGGCTCTCCAATTACGTTGGAAAGCAGTGTTATTAGATTTTGTTGCCTGTTGTTATTGTAGTGATTTCTGTCGTTGTTATTAGGGTAATGACTTCGTTGGTTATTGAAACCAAAATTATTGCTGCGGTATCTACAGGGTGGCCTAAATGAGACCTAGTGATGTTAAACACGTGTAAATCTTGTAATAACGGGTTTTTTTAAATGATTTATTTTAATATGTTAAATACATTTTATGGAAATTAAACGTGACTATGTGTGAAATATGACATCAGACAAATGAACACCATTTTGCTCGATACCGGCATTGGCTCTTTTTAGCGCATTTTGCATTACACGGCGTAATGTTTCTGGTTGCAGGCGCCGTATTTCGTCTCGAATATTCTGCTTGAGCTGTCCAAGTGTCTGTGGTTTGTTAACATACACTTTGTCTTTTAAATATCCCCATAAAAAAAAATCGGGCGCAGTTAAATCTGGTGAACGAGGAGGCCAAGGGAAATCTGAATTTCTTGATATTATGCGTTCACCAACAATTTCACGCAGCATGTCAATAGTTTGCCTACCAGTATGCGCAGTGGCTCCATCTTGTTGAAACCACAAATCAGGATGTTGCTCCACCATTGGCCGCAAAAAGTTGTCGATCATTGTTCTGTAAGAAGTCCCGGAGACCGTTTCTGGCGTTTCATCCTCATTCTCAAAGAAATATGGGCCGATAATTTTTGTGGCCACAATACCGCACCAAACAGTGCATCTGATTGGGTGTGACTGATGCTGATGTATTGCCCTTGGATTTTCGGAGACCCACAACCTACAGTTTTGTTTATTCACATAACCACATAAATGGAAATGCGCTTCATGCGTCACGTTAAAAAAACGGCGATAATTTCGCTGCGTCAGAACAATTGATCGTTGAGAAGAATAATAAAATTCGATAATTTTAATGCGTTGTTGTGGACTGTACGTATTCATTTTAAATTTCCAAGAATTCAGTTATAATCTGCAAAAAGAAAAAATTAATTATGTTAAAAAATAAAAAAGTTATTTGTGTTTCACATCAGCTGGTCTTATTTGGGCCACCCTGTATTTTGCTGAGGCATATTGTTGTACCGTTTTCGATCGTGATAATTGTTACTTCTATACGACAAAATGCAAGTCTCGTTCGGTTGTTCAATCTCGTCAGCTATTTGTACCGCTTCTTTAAATTGTTTACTGCGGCTTGCTGTTATTGTTTGGACGGTTGATATATTGGTGAGACCGTTTTTTAACGAATTGAATGCTATTGTGTCGCTGTTAGTTATTATTGCTTTCTTGACTTCTGCAGAGGTGTCTGTAGTTTGTACTTTGTTTAGAGTACAAATGAGTTCCTCTATCTGTTCGGCATAATGAGAAATTGTCCTACTTCCCTGTCTCAGAGCTCGTCTAATATCGAATTTGTCGTTTATGTCGGCTTCAGTAAATTTTTTAATTCTGCAATTAGTGTTGTCGCATTATCTGTTCCCGCTAGTTCTAATTTGTTTTTTTTATTTTATCAGGCAGTTTGGTGTTAAACACTGGTGTGAAAAGTATGTTCTCACTGGTTACCGGTACAGTGGTCTTCATAATCTCCACTAGGCTTATGAATTTAGAAAAGTCTTCGGGCTTGCCTGAGAATTCAGGTATAGCCTTCAACTAGAACTCTGACGACTGTTCCGTTGTTATCTCTATTGTTCCTACCTTTTCTTCTTTTTGAAAATGCTGTCTGCTAATTCTTTTCTTGATGTAGTCGCTTAATGTGTTAAACCTAGATATGTATGTGTGTCTTTCCAAACTGGGCGCTTGGTTGAGTTCTAACTCAAAATATACAGTCTGAGAACTGAATGTTAATTGTAACTCTTTTATGTACTTCTCTGCATAAATTCTATTTGGGTTTTTTTTAAAATGCCTACAATCTGTTCAATTTTTTCGAGCGAAGGGAGGCCCATAGTTTATTTCCTAGAGGCAATCTCGCTTAAGTCAAATATTGACTTTGCTGCTTTAACAGTTTGTTTCCTATTGTAGTCCCTATACGAGTACATATGTAACAATGTTATTCCTAAATGTACTCCTACTATGATTATAATTATTAATAGCTTCACATCATGATCTTCGAAGGTATCTGAGTTTTGGCTTTTGAGTGTTTAGATTGATTACTTGTGGATATCCACTATGAATTTCTATTTTTGATTTATTACTACTCATTTTCATATAAATTTGTCTTTTTCTTTTATTTAAATTTAACGTTTTATATTTTACGGTTTAGAAAATTATACTACATAGCTAAAGAAAATCTAAATTGTTTACTTATGATATAATTATTCCTTAGAAGATTCTTATCAGATAGGACAAAATTTTTCTATCATCATTCGCGTTTCCATGGCCCGGTTGGTGTCATTGTACCTGTCTGCAACCGTTGGGGTTTCTTGTATACAAATTGTCTTCCAGAGCCAAACCATGAATTTTTGTTTCTGCTCTTCAGTCTGTTGCTCCTGTTGGTTTACGCTTTCCATCGAAACGTTGCCTGTTTATGTTAGTTTTTATGCTCTTTTTGTCCGTTGTAGTTTGAGCTAGATTGTATTCGTGGTACAAGGACCTAATCTTATTTTTCAGCTGTACTTTCTTACCCGCTCTCTTCCCACGTGAACGTGGTTGTTTATTGGCGTTTTGTTCAGTTTCCTGGCGGAGTTTTGAATAGTGCTGCTGTCGTCCTTTGTACTCAGAAATTGTAATACATTTAGGGCCTGCCGCGGAGTTCGATGGTATGTAAATTGGTGGGGTAGCACTAGTACCTGGAGTTTGCTCTGGAACGTATTCTTCTTCGCTTCTGGTAGTCTGTCTATAAAAGTAATTTAGTACCTTTGTTGTCGGTACGGAATCTCCAAGAGGATATAATGTTTCACGCTTTGGTTGTCCTTTCTGGTCTATTATGTCTAAATGGTTGACTGCTCTGTGGCACACGTTACTAAATAGCGAATTGAAGTCTGCGTCATTCATTGCTCGTTCCCACTTTCACAGTGGTTTGTTGCAGTAAAGTTGTTTGTCAAATTTTTCAGGATTGTTGTTGGAGAAACGTAAAAAAATCAGGATCAGTGTGTTCAGAACATCAGGATCGGTGTGGCAGGATCGCCATGTAATACACGTATTCTATCTAATGGTTTTCCCTACGTAGATGATGGGCTCATATAAATATTTGTATTGCGCGAGAGCTTGCGCACTTAGTACTCGGCGCCTAAAGAGGCAGCCAGATGTTTTCTATATTAAAGCGATTATGGAAGTCAGCTCTTTCCGAGTTCATAATCATTTGAGTTGTGTTTTAGAACTGAACTTTATTTACAAAATTGGTTTCTTTTATACTTAAAATCTAGTTTCAAATTACATTTTATTTCGATAAATATTTCGATAATTATTTTCCAATATCCCATGTTTCAACAAATTTCACATATGTAAGCAATAAAATGTGAATGTGCAATTTATGCCTACTACAGGCCTTTGAGGTTCGAATTGCATGTTCACTGCATTGCTTGGGATAAAGGAAAGGTTTGAAAGAGTGGTGTGTGTAGGTGTGGTCATACTGCGTGTGCACTACATGGTGGAATTAGTTCTGCTAGTCACTGCAGGCAATGGTACGGTATGTATGATCACCATGACACACTACAATATATATATATATATATATATATATATATATATATATATATATATATATATATATATATATATATATATATGTATATATGTGTATATATATATATATATATATGTGTATATATATATATATATATATATATATATATATATATATATATATATATATATATATATATATATATATATATATATATATATATATATACATGTGGATATACATACACATATACTCGTACACATTCACATACATATACATATACTCAATCTCAACCACTGCGAGGCTGCACAGGATCTCTTGGAGCAGACAGTAAGGGAACAGAAGGCTGATGGCAAGGAGTTTGGACCGAGGACAATACTGGCGGAGCCGCACTGTGGGTGTGTGGAGCCAGGGCCTTACAACTGAGCAACAAACATAGTAGCGACGGCTACGTCAGAGCGACCATTGGAGGGACCACGGTCTACAGTTGCTACCTTCCACCAAGCCTCACTACAAATGAGTTCGAGTCAGTGGTGAAAAGACTTAAACTGGATGCGAGAGGCAGGCACCTCGTAGCGATTGCTGGCGACTTCAACGCAAGGGCAAATGAATGGGGTTGCGCCCGAACAACGCCAAAAGGTCAGTCCCTCATGGACGCGTTAATGGCACTTGACGTAGTTCTCATTAACACGGGAGAGGCGACATTCCCCAGAGGAGGAGCCAGCTCCGTGATCGACCTTACGTTCCTGAGCAGCAGACTGGTGAGAGGAGCTAAGTGTATTGTGAGTCCCATATATACTCACAGCGATGACAATGCCATTACGATCGATTTAAAGTTACCGGGGAGAAGGGCAAAGATACGTCCAAGATTAAGAGGTTGGAGGGCGGATAAACTCGATGAAGGCGCCCTTAAAGTCATGTTGGACGACATGAAGTTGGAAGGTGGTGCGGACAAAAGGGCAAGTCAGCTAGCAAGCCAGCCAGAGAGTGCATGCGATGCGGCGATGCCCAGAAGGGCCTATGGCGGAAGTCATAAATCCGTCTACTGGTGGACAGATGAGATCGCTGGCCTGCGTAAGGAATGTCATGCCGCAAGACGAAGACACCAGCGGGCAATAGGCAAGCCAGAGTGTCTGCAGCTACGCCAGGTATACAAGGAGGCCAAGAGGAGGCTAAAAAAGGCCATAAAGTCAAGTAAGCGCAGGAATTTCATCAAACTATGTGCACAGGTTCAAGAAAACCCATGGGGCACAGCATATAAGCTTGTGATGAATAAGCTCCCTTGACGTATTGTGGGAGAGCGTAGGGACTACGTGCCTGGCCAACTCCCTCTCGAGTTGCACGAAGAATTACCCAGTGTGACCACTGACCGGATGAAATACCCAACCGACCGCGCAAAACGGCAGCTGCGCTACACCCAGAGGCACTAAGGTCTCTTTACGAGGCTTGTTTTAGACAAGGTGTCTTCCCAAAACGGTGGAAAAGGCAGCGGCTGGTCCTGATGCCAAAAGCTGATAAGCCAACGGAAGAGTCATCAGCCTATCGTCCCCTGTGAATGCTAGACACGGCAGGGAAAGTCCTGGAGCGGATTATTTGCAACCGGATTGAAGAGGCTCTAGTGGATGCTGGAGGACTGGCGCGACGCCAATATGGATTCCGGAAAACAAGATCGACAGTGGACTCCATGGACGACGTCATCCAAATGGCGAAGGGGGCGATACAAGGACGAAGATGGAAGGGGGGCTCCAAGAGGAATTGCCTTGATGTCAAGAATGCCTTTAACTCGGCGAGCTAGGCGCGCATAGCGGGTTCGCTGGCAGAGTTTGGAGTGTCCGTCTACCTGAGACGGATGATTGCCAACTACTTTAACGATAGGATGCGAGGTTATGTATGGAAACGCATAAGGTCACCGGAGGGGTTCCCCAATTGTCTGTACTGGGTCCACTACTCTGGAATGTTATGTATGACGGCATTCTCCGCATACAGGTGCCCCATGATGCGTTAGTGATCGCGGCGAAACATCTGGAAGAGGTAGTAGCGGAGGCTAATCGCACAGTGGCCATTGTCGGGAGATGGCTGGCGAATGAAGGCCTTAGACTAGCGGAGCAGAAGACGGAGGCCATCCTAATTTCGAGGCGAAAAGTACAGGAGGGCGTGCAGATAAGAGTTGGAAACTGCACCATTACCACTATCCCACACTTGAAGTACCTAGGCGTCTGGATAGACTCCAGATTGACATTCAAGGAACACTTGAGGCGTGTATTCGAAAAGGCGGCTCGGATCTGCTCTTCGCTTTGCCGGATATCAGGAGTTGTCAAATCCGTAATCCTGTATGGGGCGCCCATATGGGCTGATAAGGCGAATGTCATGGCATACGTTCGCACCATAGAGGCAGCCTATAGGAGAAGTGCACTTCGAACGATCTGTGCCCATCGCACTGTGTCCACAGACGCCGCGCTGGTGATTGCTGGTATGATCCCTGTGCACCTGCTGGCCAAGGAGTCGTGGAGGCTATACTACGGCAGAAGTACGCGCGAGTCCAGTGCGGAAGATCGCGTAGTAGCCACCAGACAGCGCACCATACGGGAGTGGCAAGCCCGACGGGATGCGTCTGAGAAGGGCCGTTGAACGTGGAGACTGATTCCTGACCTCCAACGTTGGATGAACAGGTCGCATGGCGACATGAACTACCACGTCACACAAATGCTGATCGGGCACGGAGGTTTCCGCGCATATTTGCACAGATTCCCCCTGTTGTGGAAACTGTGGAGGCACGGAGTCAGAGCATGTCCTTTTCGCATGCCCGCGGTACAGCGGTGCCAGAGCGGTGCTTCAGAGAGTTTGCGGAGAGCCCGTGACCCCTGACAATATCGTGCACCATATGCTCGAATGCCCCAAGAAATGGGAAGTGGTCTGTGACGCTTCGGCAGAAATAATGCGAGACCTCCGCCACTTGGAGTGGCGACGACGTTCAGGGAATCCATAGGAGGGGTCCTTTGACCATTCCCCTCCCCGAATGAAGTATTGCTTAGCGGTTATGTACCGTCGGGGAGGCGTCCGTGGGGTTGGTTTTAGTGGGTAAGAGCCCCACACTACTGGCGCGTCGTCCAGTGTCTGGTTGCAGATTTCCACCTCCAATACACAAAAATATTAAAAAATAAAATAAAAAATTCATATACATATACTTATACATATACATATACAAATACATATACATATACATATACATATACACATACACATTCATATACATATACATATTTGTCAGAGACAGGTTATCAGCAGGCTGATCCATATTCCAGGCTGAGCACAGCGAGTTTCGTGGTGTCTGACCAAAAATATGACGTGCCTTCCACACGTCTCCGTTGTCTACTGACTTTTTAATTCTCATGCTTTCGACACAACGAACCACAGTCATCCTGTTGTCTCGCTCTAACATATTAACATGACTGCTCCACCATCTGTTATACTACAGACAACACGAAGCAGACGATTAGAAGAGAGTCCAAAGTATGATGAAGTATTACCATACTTGCGAAACAACCAATGCCATGTGTGTGTGTGTGTATTTCTCTACACTCCTGAAACGAGCACGTCCTCGTGTTGCCCACACAAAAGTATTTTCATACAGAACACTTCGTTTTCAGATTATTCCCTTTACAATTTATTATATTTACTTAGTACAATTTGGTTTAATCATTAACATAGTTCTCTTCACATTAAATGCCATTCTCAATTCCTTGGCAAAGATAATTTTCTTTACTTAACAATCCAACTATACAACATTAATTTTTATGACATTTTTCATTCGTATAATTTTATCAAAACAATAATTTTCATTATCAGCTTTTTTCTCTTTTTCCTATCAACATGAAAATCATACATCGCTTTCTCTTACAATGTAATTCTTACACCATCATTTACCCCACACGCCATGACCAAAACTTTTTTTTTGCACTTGTGCTTGAATTATAATAAATGTATACGGTTGCTCTTTTTAGTTTCTATACAACAGTACCGACTCTTTCAACGGTTTCCTCATTTTCAACAAACTCAACAATTTGTTCATTACCGTCTCTTTCACCGATTTCATTATTTTCAATAAGTTCATTACCGTCTCTTTCAACGATTTCATTATTTTCAAAAGGTTCATTTCCGTCTCTTTCAACGATTTCATTGCAACTTTCAACCAAATTTGCATAATTATCACATACTTTTAACTCAGTGGGTACCTGCTAAGTCGGTAATTTCCGTAAATCCTCATGAGCAGACTTGTACTCTCTCTTACTAGTCAACGACTTTAACATACGAGTATATATATATATCTGGTACCATCTAGAACTGCAGGCACCCGGTCCCTTACCCGACAGGCGGATGAGATGGACATCCCAATTAGCCAGGAATCGGCTGGGGTGTCTATCTCCTCGGAACAGGAGAGAAATCTTCTTGAACCTGCTCCAGAGAAGATTCCAAAACTTAGGGTGAAGCTGTCCGGCGCTGGACGTAAACGTTTTAAGACTTTGCTTGCCAGGGGCATATCGCTGGAAAGAGCTCGGTCCTTGGCGGCAAATCCAGCCAAGGTATCTGCGCGATGGACCCCTAAAAGATCCTTTTCAGATGGCTCCACGCCGACATCGAACTCCAGGCCGACAAAGCGGCTCGCACAAGAGGGCAACAAAAACATTGATAAAATGTGAATAGTGCCCCCAGCGGACCCGCCGGTGTGTGGTGAGATGAAGGAGGAGGAGACCTTACTTGGGGGCGAACCTGGTCCCAGAAAGAAGGTGGCGATTGTCTCTGAAAGACATGGCGTGCAGGGCGCCTTCTTGGGGGTTCCCTGCTCGAAGTCTACTCTAGCGGAGAGAGTCTCCTCCAAAAAGATAGGGGTTATACCTAGCAATTTCCCGGAGGGCATATGGTCCACTGAAGAAATTGGGAAGGTACAACGGTGTATTCTTGACAAGATGTTCGAGACTCGTGGGGGCCCAGTGAAGCCACACTTTGCAGGCTGTAGTTTCAAGCCTGGATGGTTGACGATCAACTGTCTGGACGACGAAACCGTAGCATGGGCTGAAGAAAGGATACCAGTCATGAAGCCATGGGAGGGGGCTGAGTTGAAGGTGGTGGACGAGGCAAAAGTGCCAAAGGCCAAAATCTTCGTTGGCTACTTTCCCGGCTCGGTGTCTTGGCAAAATGACCGAATTTTGGGGCATTAGTGTCAGCGAGTGGCGGGTGCTCCATCGCCTACAAAAAGGTGACCAGGTCGAGCTGGCAATTGCTCTGGACCCCATCTCGTCTGAAAGGGTTGAGACACTGGATAACAAGGTCTACTATGGCTTTGGCAGTGCCCAGCTCTGACCTAGACTGAAGGGGAACAGGGCAAAATCTGCTGTTGGTGTTGAAGAGCAACCAACAACATATGTTGCAGCGCGGGCAAAGCAGAGTAGCCAGAAGCCGAAAACGGGGCCCATTTTCACAACGCCAGTACCGAGAGCGGAGAGAGGCAACACTCGTGTCCAACGTCCAAACCATCTGCTCTCTCCGGTAGGCTCAGGAAATGGGAGAGAAAAGACCCGGAGGCTGCGGAAACTTTGCGGAGCACAAAGGGTGGTAAGATCCGCAAGGATCGGTCTGGGAAATAATGTCCCAGGCCCCATCACGAACGCAAAACTCTTGGAAGCAGCTTCACTGTCTCCAAATAATTCTCCACAGGGCTATAGCAGCCTCTTACAGGCTCAGTGCCTTGGTGGAACACCAGTGTCTGGACTTCGTAGCCATTCAAGAACCATGGGCCACAAATGGGCGCATAAATGGTCTGCAGACAAAAACATGTAAGTTGATCTATGATAATAATGTTGACCGACCGAGGGCAGCGATCATGATCAACAAAAATATTAAATTCCTCCCAATTTCAGAGCTTCTACAACGTGATCTGGTGGCATTACAGGCAGAAGTGCCTAGTGCCAAAGGGAGGAGAACGGTAGTCCTGGCCTCCATGTACTTACCTGGCGACACAGAGGACGCGGTATCGCGCGAGCTCCAGCAGCTTACGGAGTACTGTCGCACTCGCAGTCTACAGTGGGTGGTGTGCTGCGACGCAAACGCGCACCACACGGTATGGGGAAGCACGGACACGAACGGGCGAGGTGAGTCACTTCTTGATTTTATTACGACAAACAATCTGGTGGTGGTAAATAGGGGTGACGAGCCTACCTTTATGAATGCGATAAGGGGGGAGGTGTTAGATCTCACCCTAACTAGCGCATTCATATCAAATAACATTTCTAATTGGAGGGTGCTTAATGAGGTCTCCTTGTCGGACCATAGGTACATTTGCTTTGATCTGGGGGGGGGGGGAGATTGGAGGCAGCTTCAAAATGAGAAATGTTAGGAAGACCAACTGGTCGATATATAACTTTTACTTAGAGCAAAATATAGCGTGCCTTAGTGAAAAAATAAGTAACTCTCAGGAACTAGATCTTGAAGTTAACAAATTAAATAATATAATAATCGAGGCTTTTGAAAGTAGTTACAATTTAGTTGTGAAGAAACGTTCTAGGAACGTACCCTGGTGGAGCGGGGAGCTAAATGTTTTGCGCAAAAAACCCCGTCAACTCTTTAATACAGCCAAGTCTAATGGTGACTGGGCATCTTATAGAAGTGCCTTAACGACCTATAATAATGAGTTGAGAAGATCAAAGAGAGACTCATGGAAAAAGTATTGTGAGGAGATTTAAACCCTCCCAGCAGCTACCCGACTCCAGAAATCACTTAATAAAGATCACTCAAATGGCCTTTCTACACTCAAGAAGCCTGACGGAAATTTTACGGAAGGCCTGGAAGAGACGGG
Source organism: Clusia tigrina (assembly GCA_920105625.2). Taxonomy (NCBI): domain Eukaryota; kingdom Metazoa; phylum Arthropoda; class Insecta; order Diptera; family Clusiidae; genus Clusia; species Clusia tigrina. Next base: position 295,287,774 of record OV050030.1, on the reverse strand, counting down.
ACAGCTTTTGTTGGACACTCACTTTCCAGGCTGTGCCACTAGCGAAGAGAAAAAAAAGAAAATAAAAAATCATCGAGAATACTCGTTTCTTGACGCCTACACGGAGGGAACTCTCACTGGCTCGCAGAATCTTCACCGTCAATAAAACCAAATGGACTATCTCCACTTTTAGACCATTCAAATCGCCAGGTGTCGATAATATACAACCGTGCCTACTTCGGCAAGGTGTTGCTGTATTAGCACCTGACAAATATTTTCAGGATAAGCCTGGAACTAGGAATAGTGCCTAAATCTTGGACGAAGGCTAGGGTGGCTTTCATACCGAAAGCAGGCAAAAAGGCGGACCACACGCCAAAAGCCTATCGGCCCATTAGCCTAACGTCATTCCTGCTAAAAGTTATGGAAAAAATTCTGGACCAATATATCAGGGAAACTTATCTTAAAGATTCTCCACTTCATATTGGACAATACGCTTACCAATTAGGCAAATCGACTGAGACAGCCATACATAGCTTAACGAGCAAAATTGAAAGGGCATTTGAGGGTAAAGAAATAGCTCTCTGTACATCGGTTGACAATACGGGGGCGTTTGACAATGCTACTTTCAGATCAATTGAGGAGGGGATGAACAGGAAAGGTATACAAAGACTGATCATAACATGGGTTCTCAATATGCTGAAAAACAGAACAACAATCTCTGAAACAGGGACAGCAAAGCAAATTGTCAGGTCAACCAAAGGATGTCCCCAGGGGGGCGTCCTATAGCCACTCCTATGGTTATTCGTTATCGACGAGCTCTTACAAACTCTCAATGACCTCGGATACGAAGTTCAGGGCTTTGCGGATGATTTGGTAATTATGGTCAGAGGCAAGTTTGACTCCACCATAACAGATCGCATGCAACTAGCTTTTGACATCACTCAAAACTGGTGTCAGGAGAAAGGCCTATCGATAAATCCGAATAAAACAAATGTGGTACCCTTCACCAAAAGAAGGAAACTGCATCTGGGGACCTTAAGTTTAGGGACCACAAACTTAACAATGTCCAATGAAATGAAATATCTGGGAGTAATCGCAGATGGGGATGTTGTTTCCATTCGTATAAACAAAAGACTTGGAAATAAGTTGAACACAAGGTATAGAAAGGAACTAGTAAGTGAAGATAGAAAAGACATTATCATAACTAAATCAGGTAGAACTGTCCACAAAAAACATATTCGCAACTAACTTTTTTTTCCGTCTCTCAGGTTCTTTCTGGCTGATGTCCAAATTCTAGACTACACCAATTCTGAAATCGTTACCTTTAACACCGGCGCTGCAAAAATTCAAACTGGAACTATAAAATTACTTCATCTGATTGACCTGAGTTTCTACAAGCTATACGATATAAATTACACAATCAATAAGAAAATATCGAAAATAAACCCTATCCTTCCTTTCATGCATCACGAAGTTACGGAGATACGACAATTTATCAATCGTTTGAAACCTTTAAAAAATACAAAAGATCCATGGATAGTATCGGTAAGGCTTGGAAGTTTAACGCAGGTAACCCCGATCGCGACGATTTCGAAATCATAGACATTAAGATCAATGTAATTTTGAAAGACACCGATACTCAAATGATTGTTAATAAACGCATCGAAAAAATAAATGAAATATATAACAAAATGAATGAAATAAACGCAGTAAAACGCAGTGTTGTTCAGTTTCAAAGACAAGAGAAAACATCCTTTATTCTTAAAATCATAAGTCTTATATACTATTTGCAAAGAACACTTACAATCTAAGTATTGACCTTTCTCGTGTTCCAGTTATGCATCTGTTGCTTGGTGTCAGTTGGTCAAACCAACTGACCTTCTCAATGTAAAAATGTCAATGTTGCATTCTAAATTCCAATGCCCTTCGTCAACTTGACATCGGAACTGTGCACCCTAAAAGTTTACATAATATTTAATACATAAATAATATTATTTACAATATTTGCACCCTAAAAATATGTGCTTTAATTATTTAATTAGTTTAATTGTATAAATGTTAACTACGCCAAAAGTGTAGTATCTACTAGGAGTTGTTGCTGTGAGTCAACTACGCACAGGTAGCTTGATTCTAACTCACAACAGTGCTGATTTGAACACTAAATAAATGTTTGTGATTTGAACACTAAAAAAATGTTTAACATTACCCATATGTATGAATTTACAAACAATTTTTCTTTTCAAAATCAGTTCTAAATAAAACAAGTGTAAAAATTATAATTGTTAAAAGCAAGATAATGCCAGATATCGTTAACGGAGGCGTGATGTTCGCAGCAGCCACCAAACAACAAATGTGCGTGAATTCAAGCCGCACATCGACAATTGGCATAACTGTATGGAGGTGCTGGATTCCCACTTTGTTGACGTGGCCTGTACTGATGACCTTGTCAACAGGTCTATTTTACTTAACACTATTGGTAGGGTACGGTCTTTGGGCGATCTATGCAATCCAGTCCTACCAGCAAAAAAAAGCATATACAGAGCTCTGCACGTTGTTAGAGCAGCACTATTCCATGTCTATTATCATATATAGGGAGCGCCAACAATTGTTGACAAATCCCGACGGATTTCTGCTCAACAAGTTTGTGACAGGATTAGAAGGAGGGGCTTTCGAAAGGCTATGTGAGGAGGATGAAGGCTTAACGCTGGAAAAAGCGTTGAAGATAGCGATAATGACGGGGGCTAAATTGCATGCAAATATTCAACAAGTTAGTTTTAAGGTTAGTGCAGTAGCAAGGTGCATGAGGCGTTTGAAGGTTACAGAAAGTCAGGCAGACAGGAGCAGTAGTAGCAGCAAAATGGTTCAAAATGGCAGAGGTTATATCAACAACAACATCATCAAAGAACGGAGCCAAAAGTGCAAGCATTTCGGATGGCGCAATCATTTAAGCAGTACCTGCAAATATAAGAATAGCACATGTAACAAGTGTGGTCGTATAGAATATTTAGCAAGTATATGCTTTGAAAAAAAACATGAAAACATAATGAAAAAAGAAGATAAAGAATTATAAACGAATTTTCTATTTTTAGTTTGAAGTCAACATCGCTCCCTGCATTTAATGTTAATGCAGTTAATGCAGAAATTGATGGTGTTCACCTTGAATTTGTTTTGGATTCCGGCGCAGCCTGTTCTTTAATTTCGAGGAGTGATTACAAAGTTTACAAACAACTAAATTGGGGCAGATTGGGGCACCCCGTTGGTGGCGGTTTTGAAGTAAAACGGCGACTTGCGTATATACGGCACTTACAAGTTGACTATTAATAAATATCTTTCGGATATGAAATACCTACTACCGAGAATAGAGAAGTTATTAGCTTCACTCAAAGGCCCTTACTTTAGTAATTTGGACTTGTCCAATGCGTACAACCAGTTGGAGTTACACGAAAGTTCCCAACTATTATGTGCGTGGAGTACACACATAGTAATTTTTAAAGTTCAAAGATAACCTTTTGGCATTAAGCCAGCCTCGGCAATTTTTCAGAAGAAGATTGAAAATGTTTACGCGGGATTCCTAACATGGTATGTTATTTAGACGATATAGTATTGAGCAGAGAAAACATAGCCAGCGAAGTGAAACTGTATGCGGGAAAAAATAAAAGACGTGTTACCTTCTGCAATGTACAAACGGAAGAGAGAAGTATTTATTGACAGTTCAGTCAATAATCCTTACAACATACATAGTTGCATTAAACTGTATATATGTAAGTGCCGTGCTGTATTAAATATTACATTTTTTTAACACCCTTCCGGAATATTTATTTTATACAAAGGCAAATATATACTTAGCATCATATCATTTGGTCAGCAAAAAACAAGCTATAAAATTCAATGTAATTCAAAAGATTAACTTTGACCAAATGCTTTTCTTTGTTGCAAAAATATTTGAAAAACTTAACTAATTTAAGCCAACTTCACTCGTAAAAAACTGCATTTTTTTGCATCTACAGCTTTGGTAAAGTTGTCAGCTAACATGTTCACAGACTTGATATATTGTAGCGCAACTTCTCCATTGGCAATTTTCTCCTGAACAAATTTGGCCTTTATGTCGACATGCTTAGTGCGAGCCGAAAACGACTTGTTTGATGCTATAAACATAGCGCTTTTGTTGTCGCAGAATAATACTATCTTCTTCGGTGCACTCGCCATTAGTTCATGTTGTAGTCGTTTAAGCCATACGGATTCTTTGATGGCGCACACAACTGACATTAGCTCGGCTTCAATCGAAGAAAGTGCCACTGTGGGCTGCCGCTTGGTTGCCCAGGATATTGCGCCATCTTGATACATAAAAACGTACCCAGTAGTGGAGCGCCTGCTGTCAATATCACCAGCCCAGTCAGCATCACAGGACTTTTTCTGTAAAATAGACATTTATTTACGTACCTTGCAAATACCTCATAATTCGTTTCAGCGCAATCCAGTGCGCCTTGCCAGGATTTGTTGAAAAACGGTTCAATTTGTTAACTGCGTAACAGATGTCTCGTCTAGTAATTTGTACAGCGTACAACAGACATCCTATTGATTCCATATACGGCACTTTAGCCATTTCCGCTCGTTCATCTTAGGTCTTCGGGAACATTTCCGATGTCAGCTTTTGGTTTACATCGATTGGTGTTGATATGGGATGACAAGTTTCCATCCCAAAGCGTTTTAATACATTAGCGATATATCTTGACTGATCGATTTTAATGCCGCAATCTTTACGTGTAACTCGCATGCCCAAAACTGTTGTTGCTTCTCCCATATCTTTCATCTTGACAGATTTCATTAGGCTAGCTTTAAGCTTCCCGATTTTTTTGACGACTTGGCTGAACATGAGCACATCATCAACATATATGGCAACAAACAACATACCATCTTCCGCACTCGTGTGGTAAATGCATTGATCAACTTCGCTTCTCTGGAGAGCAAATTCCAATAGCAAGGAGTTGAGTTTTTCGTTCCAGACTCTGCTTGCTTGTTTTAAGCCATATAGTGACTTGTTGAGCTTGCAGACCCTTCCGGAATTGTCATCGAATTTTGCAGGTTGTACCATATAAAAATATCTTCTTCGAGCTCGCCGTTTAAAAATGCAGTCACAGCGTCGTTGATGTATGGCCAAATCGTGTTGTACAGATAAAGCCAAAAGGAATCGAAGTGAAGTATATCTGACGACTGGCGCAAACGTTTCTTGATAATCCACTCCTCTTTTTTGGCTACATCCCTTTATGACTAGTCTAGCCTTATGTCGCACGGTATCACCATCAGCGCCTATTTTATTTTTAAAAACCCACTTGCTCTGTATGGCTTTCTTGCCGGTTGGCAACTTCGTAAGCTCCCATGTACAATTGGCTTTATGCGACTCCATTTCTTCTTTCATGGCAGACATCCAGTGTGGCCAAGACTTCTGTGCGATAAACCATAGTAAACACATTACCAACAACACTGTTTTTTTGTTTATTTTCGTTTTGTGCACAATTTAGTTTATAAAGGCCGTTTATTAAATTCGCCGACGCAACCACTTTATTGTTGTTTTTGGTTATTATTTTACAATAATCTTCTTCAAAAACGTTGCTTGCCATTTTTGGCCATTTGGCTTATCGACAGTAAATTTGCAGCTAAATTTGGTACGGCCTGTACGTCTTTAACAGTGATCTTTTCATCTTTGTTATTATTGCAAACACACAGTTCAACGTCGCCAACACATTCAACGTTGAGCTTATTGTTGTTAGCCGCCGTGTTTTTTAATAAGGCTTTGTTGAATATCAGGTGGTTTGGTGAACCACTTTCTATGTAGTAGTCAGACCACGACGTTTTTGCATTTATACATAGCGACGCTAGCCGAACTTGATTTTTTGTTTCTCTTTTCTTCATGCAGTCCTTAGCAAAATGCCCACGTTCTTTGCATGTATGGCAACGAAAATTCTTTTTGCTTTTTGTATTCTTGTAGTTGTTGTTATTTTTGCCATTCACTGAGTATAAGGCATTTTCGTTATTGCTTCTCGCGTCGAATTTGACGTCTTGCAATAAAAGCGATTTCACGTAGTCGATGGTAAGAAATTTTTTTGAGTTTTCTACTGCTAATACCAGCTGCATATACTCATTAGGCAAATCGCAACAACGATGCGATAAGCTCTTCTTCTAGTTTCAGTCCAGCGGATTTGACTTTGACTGAGGTTAGTACCATGGCATTAATGTACTGTTGCATCGATGGGAAATCCGCCAACTTTAGTTGCACAAGCTGCTTCGGCAATCCAACCTTTCTCGTTACGCCCTTGTCCTCGTATGCCTTCATTAAGCTATCCCATGCTTCTTTTGCTGTAGTCTTTTCGGCGAGTATACCAAAAGTTGTTGGGATCTACCATCAAATATATTTCAGCTGACGCGCCACTGTCTGCATCTTTATCAGCTTGCGTAGCATTTTCACGTAGACCCTCTTCAATTGTTTTCCACAATCCCTTGATCACCATGTAAGATTTTGCTTGTTGCTTCCATGTGTCGAAATTGTCTCTGCCTCGTAGTTTTTCGAATGGAAGCACAAAGCGCTCGAAGAAATTTTGCAGCAAATTCTTCTTCTTCTAGAATTATCAGCAGAACGTAAATGAAAAAAAAAAATTTTTTTCACAAAACAAACTATATCTTTGCGTGATTAGCGGCCCATAACCTATTGAGCGGGAAAAAATAATATACGTATTACCTTCTAGAATGTACAAACGGAAGAGAGAAGTATTTATTGACAGTTCCGTTGATAATCCTTATAACATACATAGTTGCAGTTAACTGTATATATGTAAGTGCAGTGCTGTATAAAATATTACATTCTTTTAACATATAGTGATTTCTGGAGATTGTTTAGAAAACTACATTAAGACGTCGGGTTATTATTGAATTCTCAGAAAATTTCTTTCTTTCAAAGAAAAATTTCGTACTTGGGATTTGACATTGATCAAAACGGTTTGTCCAAAAATAAAGACAGGGTTTCTGCGCTTGTTGGCGTACCTCTTCCCAAGAATATTTCTGAACTACGTGCGTTTATCGGACTAGTAAATAATTATTCAAAATTTATTCCAAACTTTGCAAATACCATGGAACCTTTATATGCTTTATTGCTCAAATACACTAAGTTCAGGTGAACGGAATAATGTCAACGCGCTTATAGTAGTCTAAAGGAAGAAATCACTTCAGATCGCCTCTAAGATTCATTCAATCCTAGTTGTCCAATAGTGCTAGAAACAGACGCATCTAATGTGGCAATAGCTGGAACTTTGTCTCATGATCATCCTCACGGAACTCGGAAACCTGGTGCAAATATATATATATATATATATATATATATATATATATATATATATATATATATATATATATATATATATATATATATATATATATATATATATATATATATATATATATATATATATATATATATATATATATATATATATATATATATATATATATATATATATATATATATATATATATATATATATATATATATATATATATATATATATATATATATATATATATATATATATATATATATATATATATATATATATATATATATATATATATATATATATATATATATATATATATATATATATATATATATTATCGGAAGTGCTGCTCATCTATCTATTCCTCAAACAAAGCACAATTATAAGAAACCATCGGTCCCATGATGGAGCCCAGAACTCGCAGCACTACGAACCGAAAAACAAAATTCATGGGCAATTCTCAAACGTTCTTGGTCCAGAGAAAATCTGTTAAACTACAAAAAACTGGCAGCACGGTTCAGATACAATGCAAAAAAACAAAAAGGAGGTGCTTGGAAACTTTAACCAACGTAACAATCCCTTGCCGAAACCTAAAAAAATTTGGTTTGATATTAAAAGCTAACTGGGACTATTAAACAAAATTCAATTAAAGTGATCAACACCAATTCTGGTCCCATATCTATGCCAATCGATATTTCCAGTTACTTCGCGCGTAAATGGTCAAACTATTTTCTAGACTGCAATTTCTCTACGGCTTTTGGCACAGAAAAATATAAATTTGTATGGGAGTCTAATAGTTCACAACTTCATATATGCTCCTTCGCTAAATATATTGAAACTGATATTTCCCAAACTGAATTTGCTCTTGCTCTGAATAATACAAAAGGAAAAACACCTGGACTTGACAGAATATCGTCCAAACTTACCTCAAGAGATGACAACTAGATTAATTGATCTTTTCAACAATATTTTGCATTATGGCATTTCCCCTCAAAGCTGGAAAATAGCGAATATTATCCCAATACCGAAACCGAAACAACATAAAATAGAACTATCGGGATACCGCCCTACTTCATTACTCACCTGTATGGGTAAACTCATGAAAAAAATAATTGCCACAAGGCTTATGTGGTTCATCGAAAGGGGTAAATTTGTAAACTCACATCAAGTTGGATTCAAAAAGGGACAAGGACTCTCTACTCTATTTTGACCATTACGTAACGAGAGCACTTTCATGCAGGAACCATATCACAGTCCTAAGTATAGACTTTGAAAAGGCTTTCGACCGAATAGGCCCACATATGGTACTTAAACAATTGCTCAAATGGAAGATCGGACCAAAAATATTTAATTTCGTCAAAAGTTTTTTGTTAAACCGTAACATCAGAGTTACGATCGGTTCAGCTCTGTCGGTAGTTGAGCCTCTCGCCAACGGAATCCCCCAAAGATCACCGCTGTCTGTTGTTATGTTCATTATAGCGTTCGACGAAGTCAGCAAAATTATTTCAAAGAAAAAACATGTAGAACACTGCCTATATGCCGATGATGTCTTTATCTTCTCAAATTGCCAAGACAACAATCTCATACGCAGTACTTTCACCACTATTCTTGAAGACTTATCTAAATGGTCAACCATCTCTGGAGCGAATGTAGCGTTTAACAAATGCAGCACCCTACATATTTGCCAGAAGAAATCATGTGCCGTTTTGATATAAGCTTTCGAAATGTAATCATTCAAAACGCAAATACGTTGAAAATCTTAGGCATAATCATAGAGAGTAAATATACTTTTAAGGAACACTGTTGTTATATTAGGAAAAGCCTTAACATAAGACTGAATATTATCAAATTCCTTTCTTATAAATTATGTCGAACCCATTCTAAAACCTTACTCAACATAACAAGGTCACTTATCTTGTCAAAAATTGACTACGGACTCCCTATATACGGAAATTGTGCAGCTACCAATATTCGACGTCTAGCCGCACCATACTGGTATAAGAAGAAGCCTACGTGCATTCCCAACAACACCTACGAAAAATATTCTAGCTGAGGCAGGAATGCCGTCAATAGAAGAAAGAATTCAATATGCCACCCTACTTTTAATACCAACATTATGGTCCGGATTTAGCCCTATCACAAAGTGATCACAAAATGTTTAAATCACGAACTACTGATAAAAATTCTTAGTACCATCGATAAATGTATCCGATTTGTAAAATAAGAACAATTAATTATTAACCCTATCAAAAGATCTCATAATCTATATCCAGTGAGTGTAGTGTAGATCACCTCCTCGTGGTGCACTCTGGATAGCGCTAAATGGTCTATATCCCCCCCTGGCATCCGGTGCAGCCTCCCTGTGGAGAGCATCTGATGTCAGACGGCACGACCCTATTCGTCCACGGACTACCCCCAACAATATTTTTATTTGATTGCTCCTGGGCTGGCGGGTGTGGCTTCTGGACAAATTACCACTGCGGTGAAACCCAGTGCGAACGGCTCCAGTTTAAGGTCACATCCGTCTCCGTCCCGTTAAAACCTTGGCAGGCCTCAAAGTACGTTCGATGTACGTCGTCATTTGGTTGACGATGTAGGTTTGGATGAGACTAGCTCCCAATTAGCACTGGTCTGGCTCTGAGCATTCGCACCCATAAGGACTTGTGCCAACCCTCGCATGGCCTCCCTGCATTTGCATAGATAACCATGGGACCAATAAGGTGACTACATATTCGTACTGAGATAGCGGCTTTGAGTGGGGACCCTTTTTGCATGGACACTTATTTAAAATCCAACTAAAAACCAGCGGCCAGTCCACAAGGGGAGCCAAAACCAACAACGAGCTTAGTTAGGCAAAAAACAGCCTTAAGCGCAACAACAACTTCGTCTTGGACATTTTTCGCCAGACCAAGGATGTCGTCGGGTGGTACGGCCAAAAGGCCAGCCCGCTCCCAGCCACAAGCGCATCCTCACAGGGTCATAAAAACCCTGCTTCGGACCACCCCAGCACCAGGGCAGCTAGGCCGGGTGCTAGGGTCGCCCCTCCGTCCGTTCCTCGGGCTGGTACAGGGAGAGCTTCGGCAAATAAGCCGACCTCCTCCAGCACGAGCCCCAGCACCAATCTCCCTTCAGGTGCTCGCACGCATGTGAAGGCGTCTACACGGGCGTACAGAACCCGGAGGTCCGCCTTCAGGATTCTGCAAAGGTTGGAATCTGCCAACCCCGCTTCACTGTCTGATAAAGACAAGGGAGCGCTTGCATGGGCCCACCAAAATGTTGGTGCTCGTCCGCAGCCACCCCCTGAGGGTGCTCAGAAACGACAACGGTCGACTGAGCATCCCTCCCAATCACTCGTGCGGGAAACTAAGCGCCCACGAGTGGCTTCCAAGCCGAGACTGACTCGGCCATTTAATGAGGTAGCCAAAGAGTGCCTCATCTGGGCAATCGTTGACACTGGAAACAGTGACGGTACCATTTCCCCAGCGAACTGGAAAATGGTGGAGAAGGCCCTTTTCAGAATCTACAGGGACATCCTGAGGGTCAATCCTGGGCCATCACCTGTATGCCGGGACGCGGGATGGTATCAGGGGCACGTGAAGCTCATCGCGTCCTCAGATGAGCGCTCGGCTGAGCTTTATAAGATGGCCATCTCAATGGTTGGCGAAATCTGGCCGGGGGCCAAGCTTTTAGCTGTTCCCAGAGACCAGATCCCGAACCGCCCGCGTTCTAGGGCCTGGGTTCCGGCAGAGCACTCCTCGCCGGAAGAAATTCTAGAGTTGCTTAGGCTCAGCAACTATGACCTCCCCACGGATGACTGGAAGGTCGCAAAAGTAAGCGAGCCCAATGGCAACTCTCGAGAGATCATCATTATTCTTAATGAGGACTCTCTAGCCCCTATTAACGCCAAAAAGGGAGAGATCAACTATGGCTTTAGTTCGATCTCACTCAAGGTCTATAGGAACGACAACCAGGGAGCATACAAGCCCCCCATTCAGGCCGAACCTCTGTCAGAAGAGGAGGCAGCCAGCGTGACGATGATGGCCACATCCGTGAATGGTGAGGGTATTACGGATTAACCTTCAACATTCCATGGCTGCCTCGGCACCCCTGATCCTCCACCTGACTCAAAAAGGAGAGGAACTCATACTGGTCCAAGAACCTTGGGTCGTAAATGATCAGGTTGGCGGACTCACTACAAGCGGATACCGCACAGTATTCGTGCAGGATCGAGGTAAACCCAGAGCCTGTATTCTTGTTAAGAACAATATTAACGCTCTTCTTCTTCACAGGTTCAGCGACAAGGATAATGTAGCCATGGTTCTTTCCACCAACACCATGGCTATATGGATCGTCAGCAGCTACATGGCGCACGACCAGGGGCTGACGCCGCCTCCGGATGCTTTAAGGCTGCTGGTAGCGGAGGCAAATAGAAAGCGCATCCCGGTATTCATCGGGGACGATGCCAATGCCCATCACGAGGTGTGGGGCAGCACGGATACCAACGAGCGGGGTGAGTCACTCTTTGATTTCATCCTTACTAAAGACCTAGTCATTGCTAACAGGGGGAGAGAGCCAACCTTCATTATCTCAAATAGAAGGGAGGTTCTCGATCTCACCCTTGACAATTATCACTCGTCTCACCTTATTTCGAGCTGGCGCGTTTTGCAGGAATGCTCCTTCTCGGACCATTGTTACATCTGTTTTAAAATTTGCGATCTCTGATACGTTAGATACGGCAGAGCGCAAAATGCACACTAACAGGAAAAGAAGTGACTGGACAAAATTCCAGACCATTATGGAGTCGGGCCTGCCGTCGACTCCTCCCATTATCAACAATCACCTCGATATAGATCGAACGGTTGAAACCATTACAGCACTATTTAACTCTGCAGCCAAATCAGCCTGCAACTTCCCGAAGCCAAGAGGAAAACCAAAACCCCCTTGGTGGAATTCGGAAATTGCTGAGCTACGAAAAGAATGCCGCAAGCTCTTCAACAGAGCCAAAGCTACAAATGACTGGCTTCCTTTCAAAGACAAACAAAGGGAACTCAAGTATATGGTTAGGAGATCCAAACGAGCGTCTTGGCGAGACTTCTGTGGCAACATAGAAAGCTCGTCCGAGACAAGTAGACTCCGGAGGATTCTCAATACCACCCCTCGGGCTCTGGAATGTATTCAGAGATCGGACGGTACCTGGACTGACTCTGAAACCGACACTCTAGACGCCCTAATAGAAACACACTTCCCGGGGAATGAAATATTTGTGGATTGCAGGTTTTTTAACACCAACCACTCTTTAAGTCACTCAACCCAATTCCAAATGACCAACACGCATATTCAGTAGGCCATCAAAAGCCTTAAGCCTTTTAAATCTCCTGGGCCTGATGGTATCATTCCCGCGGACATTCAGCACACTGTAAGTGCGGTTGCGCCTTGGCTACTGCATATTTATAATGCATGCCTAAGATGGTCGTACATTCCCAAAAGCTGGAGAGAAGCTCGAGTAGTTTTCATCCCTAAAGCGGGAAAGTCGACCCACACCAAGCCTAAGGACTATAGACCAATTAGTTTGTCCTCCTTTCTTTTGAAAACACTGGAAAGTGTCCTTGATATACAAATCAGGAGCTCTATTAATTCCACGTGCCTTTCCAAATCACAACATGCCTATACTAAAGGCAAGTCTGTGGAAACAGCGCTTCACGTGCTCATTGAGCAAGTAGAGAAATCTCTTGCCCACAAAGAATATACTCTTGCAGTATTTCTCGATATAGAAGGAGCTTTCAACAATGTTTGTTCCTCCGCCATTACTAAATCCTTAGTAAACCTGAACCTGGACCCCCGCCTGGTTAGGTTCATCGACCAGCTACTGAAAACATGCGTAATTAGCTCCTCAATAGGAAACGTACATGCTAAAAGGACTGTCAAGAGAGGTACTCCACAAGGCGGTGTGCTCTCACCCCTCATATGGAATCTGGCGGTGAACACACTACTTGGGAGATTAGATCAGACCGGCTGCAACACTATAGCTTATGCGGACGACATTGCTATCTCTCTTTCCGGTAAATATCTGTCAACACTATCAGAAAAGCTAAGCTACACTCTTAGCATTTTGTCCCAATGGTGTCTTGAAGTTGGCCTAGATGTCAACCCTTCCAAAACTGAGGTTATGCTCTTCACCAGGAAGTACAAAATGCCAAGTTTTGACTTACCCAAACTTAATGGGAATACGCTTAGCCTAAGCAATAGCGTCAAGTATCTAGGTCTGATCCTGGACGTTAAGCTTCATTGGAAAGCAAATTTGGCGGAGAGGGTACGGAAAGTCACGTGTGCTCTGTACTGTTGCAAGAGATCCATGGGAACAACATGGGGCGTCCAACCTCGAACCATGTCCTGGCTCTATGCGGCGGTGGTTGAGCCGTACTTTCTCTACGGCGCTGTCTTCTGGTGGCCCGCAACTGACAAGGCGGTGAACCTAAAACCTCTTGACAAGGTTGGAAGAACAGCAGTGGTTCTGATAGCAGGGGCTCTGCGTACCACCTCTACCAAAGCTCTATTTGCATTCCTACATTGGTTGCCCACTAGGCTTCTGGTCAGGCAACAAGCAAAATGCTTGGCAACCAGACTCAATGCTATATCGCGCTGGACTAGGCTGAACCTGGGCCACGCCAATATTCTGATGCAGGACACGCCCGTACAGACGGACGTTGACTATGCGTGCTCTACACCTAATCTAAACCACGGGTTCGACACTTACATTCCTAGTAGAGAGGAATGGTCCAACAATTTAGTGGTCACTGGCAGTTACATTGACATATATACGGATGGCTCCAAACTGGAGAATAAGGCCGGTTGCGGCATCTTCTCCAGAAAACTTGGGATCAAGCTCTCCTATCATCTCCCTGACCATTACAGCGTCTTTCAGGCGGAAGTAATGGCAATATTCCAAGCGTCCAAGTGGCTGATTCGCAATGAAGTATGCGATGTGATGATACGCATATTCACGGACAGTCAGGCGGCAATCAAGTCACTGGCTGGTGTATTCACTACCTCTAAGCTTGTACTCGATTGCCGCTCCTCCCTGAACGTCGTCTCAGGTAACTCACAAGTTCACATATGCTGGGTGCCTGGACATAGCGACATTCTAGGAAATTGCGAGGCCGATGAATTGGCCAAAATAGGTACGCTGCTCCCTGACATCTCCCCCTCCCTTGATGTAGGTGTCCCACTCGCCACGGTCAAATGGGCCATAAAACATGACTACCTTGAGGCAGCTAAAAAAGCCTGGGTAATTGAACATACCTGCAGTGTTCCCAGACAAACCTGGAGCACTATCGACATTAGGCGTACTAGTCAGCTACTCAATATTAGCAGGAACTCCATCGGCACTATAATAAATGTGCTCACGGGACACTGTCTGATCGGGAAACATGCTGAAAGACTAGCACTGCCCCATAATGACTTCTGATCACTGTGGTTCCCAAAATTCTACACGGGGGAGTCGCGTCGTCTTAGTGTGGTACCACAACGAGCCATTCTATGTGCTTAAGTGTGGTTTTTGCGACAAGGCTGCCACTCCTACCTACCTAGCTACCATATCCTTCTTGGATGCTTAGTGACTCATCCTTTATACTCGACATGTTAAAATACTCAAAAAAGGACACTGACAGCGCTACCTATAAGAAAATTTTCCTGGAACATAAATCAAGATTGGAAAAATCGTGGCAATATATATATACCGACGGTTCAAAGAGTACTGATGGAACGTCTTTCGCTGTAGTAAACAATAATGGCGATACCTCAAGCATTGGTCTACTCTGCAACCATTGCTCTGCATTCACTGCAGAGCTTACAGCAATCAACAACGCAATTACCCAATCTGCCAAAGCTAGGGGTAAATATATAATTTGCTCAGACAATCAAGCAAGTATCAATTATATTCGCAATTTATCAAAAGGAAGTGATACAGTCTCTAAAATCCGAGATAAACTTACAAAATTCAACAAAAAAATCAAAATAATGTGGATTCCCAGCCATTCTGGTATTTGCGGAAACGAATATGCTGACGTAATGGCCAATAATGCCGGAAGGACTCCAGCTTACACTTTAAGCACCATCGAAAAAAAAGATATACACCGGTATACGAGTATATATGAATATATGCTCAAAGTACAAAATAGAGCTTGGGCTGACTACGTACACCATTATGTTTCAATCAACCCATTGAGACTTTGCCCTAACTACCCAACATATCTCAATTGGTCCGAAATACGTCCGTTCATTCGCCTCAGACTAGGGCACATCAAAATTAGCCACGAACACCTCCTAAATGGATCAGGCACACCAAATTGCCATTTCAGCAATACAACAATCAGTCTCAATAATCCGCTTATTGGACGAATGCCAGCACTTCAATATGCGAGGAGCAATCTTCTTTCGAACAAAATCCCCAGCGAGCTGCTAAATAACCCTTCAACCCATAATATAAAAAAATTATATAGATTTATAAAAGATACTAATTTAACAAATTTCATTTAAAAATACTAACAAAGTATACAACATGTATTAAATGTAAAAAGACTAGTATACCATATTTATTACACGAGAGCTGAAAGCCGCAGTTGCTAGTGCTTCTCTTACAAATTGTACACTAATTCATTTTTGTACAGATTGTAATAATAATAATAATAATATATCCATGTTCATATACATACACATATGCATATACATATACAAATACATATACATATACATATACACATACACATTCATATACATATACATATTTGTCAGAGACAGGTTATCAGCAGGCTGATCCATATTCCAGGCTGAGCGCAGCGAGTTTCGTGGTGTCTGACAAAAAATATGACGTGCCTTCCACACGTCTCCGTTGTCTACTGACTTTTTAATTCTCATGCTTTCGACACAACGAACCACAGTCATCCTGTTGTCTCGCTCTAACATATTAACATGACTGCTCCACCATCTGTTATACTACAGACAACACGAAGCAGACGATTAGAAGAGATTCCAAAGTATGATGAAGTATTACCATAACTTGCGAAACAACCAATGCCATGTGTGTGTGTGTGTGTGTATTTCTCTACACTCCTGAAACGAGCACGTCCTCGTGTTGCCCACACAAAAGTATTTTCATACAGAATACTTCGTTTTCAGATTATTCCCTTTACAATTTATTATATTTACTTTGTTACAATTTGGTTTAATCATTAACATAATTCTCTTCAAATTAAATGCCATTCTCAATTCCTTGGCAAAGATAATTTTCTTTACTTAACAATCCAACCATACAACATTACTTTTTATGACATATTTCATTCGTATAATTTTATCAAAACAATAATTTTCATTATCAGCTTTTTTCTCTTTTTCCTATCAACATGAAAATCATACATCGCTTTCTCTTACAATGTAATTCTTACACCATCATTTACCCCACACGCCATGACCAAAACTTTTTTTTAGCACTTGTGCTTGAATTATAATAAATGTATACGGTTGCTCTTTTTAGTTTCTATACAACAGTACCGACTCTTTCAACGGTTTCCTCATTTTCAACAAACTCAACAATTTGTTCATTACCGTCTCTTTCACCGATTTCATTATTTTCAATAAGTTCATTACCGTCTCTTTCAACGATTTCATTATTTTCAAAAGGTTCATTTCCGTCTCTTTCAACGATTTCATTGCAACTTTCAACCAAATTTGCATAATTATCACATACTTTTAACTCAGTGGGTACCTGCCAAGTCGGAAATTTCCGTAAATCCTCATGAGCAGACTTGTACACTCTCTTACTAGTCAACGACTTTAACATACGAGTATATATATATATATATATATATATATATATATATATATATATATATATATATATATATATATATATATATATATATATATCTGGTACCATCTAGAACTGCAGTTATTATAAAAGCCCTCTGAATTTCGGATCTAACTTAGTCTGAAGCCTTTCTTCGATTTTAATCAATAGGAAACCCCCCACTTTGTGCTCAAGCACCTTAGCTTTGTACGCATCGAATCGGGACTATTCGTATTTAGCTGCAGCTAACATATATTTTGTAGCTTGAGTTTTTATATTTATGAAGTGAACCTGGTTTTCTACATTTTCAGGTGGAAGTAACCCTATACATATACATATACATATACTTATACATATACATATCCATATACATATACATATACATATACATTTACATATTCATACAGGCGTCTGAGGAGGTGGTTTTAGTGGGTAAGAGCCTCACACTACTGGTGCGAGAGCGCCCAGTGTCTCTTTGCAGATTTCCACCTGCGAACCAATAAAAAAATAAAAAAAAATACATACAAATATAAAAATACATACACATATCCATATACAAATACATATACATATAATTAAAAATATGCATATGCTTATACATATACATACACGAGTACATATTGTGAAGTCGTAAAATACTACAAGTATTTTCCGCACACACAACTCATATACAACATGCAACATCCCACAGCCTAAAAAAAAGGTAACCACCTCCCACGCTAAAAGCAGCAACAAACACAGCACATGAGTATAACAAAACATTTACGCACACACGGTCGGACCAATAAGCGTAAAGGTTTTAATGATCTCAGAAACGTAAAGTGTTATATTGAACACTACAGCGACCAAAGGCGGAACACAGAGAAAAACGAGAGAGAAGTACACAAAAAGCATTCAGCAGGCGGAGTACAAATAAATATTTATAACAACAACAACACTACAGCGACCGAAGGTGGAACACGGAGAACCAGAAACACGCCAACCGATCGCAAGCGCAAAACAGAAACCAGGCGGAGTACAAACAATTATTTATAACAACAACAACACCACAACGACCGAAGGCGGAACACGGAGAAACAGAAAAACGCTAACCTATCGCAAGCGCAAAGCAGTAAGCAGGCGGAGTACAAATAAATATTTACAACAACAGCGACCGAAGGCAGAACACGGAGAAACACGAGAGAGCACCATACACACGCCAATCGATAGCAATCGCAAGCAGGAGAAGAAAAAGAAATATCTACACCAACAACAAAACGACAACTACCACACTACAACCAACAGCAGCGGTGAGGCCGCACTGACTGCATTCAACAATACAGCTTGACAAATAGAGTTAATATAACGAGGTGGTTGACCAGCAGAATTTTAAGGTGGCTCAAGAACAATAGGACCACAATAACAACAAGCACAGACAAAGCGGGCCAACGGAGATGTGACCATACAACGGTGCACCCACAGCAACACGATGCACTGATCCCGGTGGCACCTTTCGCTTTACAAGCGGAGTGGCCCGGGCAGTGAAGTCTCTTTGATCCAGCATCGCCCGATGAGTATACAACGCACCAAATTTCTAGAAACACCAGTAGTGACTACGAGTAGTACTAACGATAAACAAACATAGACAGAGCCAGAAGTTTATGGTTTTAACCGACACTCCCTGGAACACATACGCAATAGAGAGAGAGACAGGAGTTTATGGTTTTAGCCGATTCTCCCTGGGACACATAAACAAACAAGACAGAGCACAAAACCATGGACACTACCACGAACGCACAATCAGAGTAGGGTAGTAGTAAAATATATTTATATATGTATGGGTACTACCTAATAATAAACCTACAGAATTCAATTTGAAATTTAATCAAGCCATTAAATAAAACTAATACAAAAAGCTTCTAAATTTCTGGAAGCGACCCTGGAACCAGCTGAATGTTTACCCAGCGAAATTGAGTCGTTAAAATATACATAAATATATACATATACATATACATAAACATATGCATATACATATTCATATACACATACATGTATATATTCTTATAAATATATTTATACGAGTACATATATATATACATGTACATATACATACACATATATATATACATATATATATATATATATATATATATATATATATATATATATATATATATATATATATATATATATATATATATATATATACATGTACATATACATATACATATATATATATACATATATATATATATATATATATATATATATATATATATATATATATATATATATATATATATATATATATATATATATATATATATATATATATATGTGTGTGTGTATATATATATATATATATATATATATATATATATATATATACATATACATATATATATATATATATATATATATATATATATATATATATATATATATATATATATATATATATATATATATATATATATACGAGTACAAATACGTACACATAGAAGCAATAATAACAACAGTAACTATACAACTAACTACCCAACCAATGTTCACTCACCCCGAGTATTAAGAACGCAATCGGACACTACACCCAGAAACTATACTCGAAATGATGATTAAGAACCGATGGATATTTCCAACTCAGGAATAAATTTTCCACCAAACGGGAGAAACAATTACCCTATATAGTAATCGAAACTATTCGAAACTATCGAAATTACTCTTTATAGTCGATACTGGAGCAGCATTTTTTTTAATTTATGGAAACATCGGTAACCCAAAATGGAAAGTTTATGCAAATTTGGAAATCACGGCATTAGGCATGGCATTTCGAGTCGATAAACTCTGTAGAATCCCGAGATTTAAAGAGTTTAATGAGGAAAATTTTATTAGCGAGTTCCTTGAATTTAATTTTAATAAACACTTTCATGGTTTATTAGGAAACAATATTTTGGCAAAATTAAACTGTGTGATTATCCAATTAGAATGATAACCACAAATAAAACTACACTATTATTTTATATGAATGAGAAAGAAGAAAAGTATAGGGAAGAATGTTACGAAAATGTGAAATGAAATATTTAGCAAAGAAATGAAAAATAAGAAAGAATAGAATCAATATAGATTATTTAAACCAAGTGGACAAAAACAACCTCCTAAAAGTGCTAAGAAAATATTAAACAATTTTTTATAATGAAAATCTAACTTTTTTTTTTTTTGTCGGAACAATCTAGTAAACGCAGCACTCAGACAGAGTATATATCCATTGTACTGTACTTAAGGTTATCTTTTACTCGGTTTTAAATCTACCCGACCTCCGAAGAAGTAGACGTAGATCCTGTAGTGCCAAGGAGCCAAGTTGGTTACTCCTCAGCACATCAGTGCCAAAAATCTCAAACCTGATTCGAGCAAAGGCAGGGCAGACGCAAAGAAAATGGTCCGCCGTCTCGTCTTCCTCTCCACAGGCTGGGCACAGCGCACTGTCTGATATGCCAATCCTTTCCATGTGCCTAGTCCATAGAAAGTGCCCTGTCATCACGCCAACCAACAGCCTGCAGTCGCTCCTACCTAAAGATAGAAGGAACCATGACCATCGGTCAGAGATAGCAGGTAACATAATTTTCGTCCATCCGCAGCCTCTCTCGCTTCTGGGTCGAAACAACCCACTTGTTTGCAGTGGCTTTGATGGCAGCAGAAGGGAGTGGCAGAACAGGCTCAGGGCCAATAAAAACAGCCACGGAGCCCATCCTGGCCAAAGAGTCAGAGGTCTCGTTACCCGCAATGCCAGCGTGTCCCGGGACCCAAGTCAGCGGCAGACTATTATGTTTTCCAACACAATTTAGCCTGGATTTGCAGGACCTGACTATCGTGGAAGTGGCGGTCGGACTATCCAAGGCCATGAGCGCAGCTTGGCTGTCACTGCAGACACAAATAGATTTGCCTTTCCACCTGTTTTCCACAACAAAGTCCATCGCCTCAAGTATCCCATACACCTCCGCCTGAAACACAGACGCATGCAGACCAAGGGCAAAGAACCGACGGGTCCCACAAGATTCCACGAAGACACCAGAACCTGAACCTTCTTCAGTCCTGGAGCCATCAGTGAAAATACGGCAGCAGTGTTTGCCGGGCTCGTTCTCGGGATCTAACCATGAACGAGCCTCTGGCAGCAACACATTGTACCGCTTTTCTAGTATAACGCTTGACGACATGGAGTCCGGGGGCATAGAGAGGATTGCAGAATCGATGTCAGTGCCTGCGCCGTCGTCAAATATCGAGTACACCCCATACCAGTGGTCATTATGTTTCACTCTGCAGATGGCCTTAACGGCCTCTCCGCGGATGAAGACATCTAGTGGCGGGAGATTCACCAAAGCATCAAGTGCCGGGCCTGGAGTAGTCGGAAATGCTCCGGTACAACATATGGCCACAGCACGTTATAGTTTTGATAGAGCTTTTTTGGCCCATACAAGAGAGAGTCTGCTCATCCAAACCATCGATGCATAGGTGATAATAGGTCTTACCATAGCTGTATAGATCCATAGGACCTTACTAGGGGAAAGACCCCATGTCTTACCAAAAACACCCTTACACTGCCAGAAAACTTACAGTGCTTTGGATGTCTTCAGTTCGACATGTGTTTTCCAAAGAAGTTTGTTATCAAGGATGACTCCAAGATATTTGATTTCCTTGGATAGCTGGATAGTGACTCCTTTTAGTGTAGGCAGAAAAATTCCATCAAGCTTTCTCCTTCTGGTAAAGAGGATAATACCAGTCTTGACAGGATTAGCCGATAGCCCATTCGCGCTGCACCAAGTATCAATCATATTCAGAGTTCTCTGCACCCTTCTGCAGACAATCATAAGGGATGGACCTGTCACAAGACAGCCAACATCATCCGCATATGCCTGAGCGTATACACACGAGCCATTAATCGCGTTAAGCAGGGGATCGATTACCATGCACCAGAGCAATGGAGACAGTACGCCACCTTGGGGACAGCCTCTATTAACCCCAGACGACACCAGCAAATCTTCCTCCGCCCGCACCGTTATGATTCTCTGGGCCAGCATTGAACGTATCCAATTTACTAGGACCCGGTCTACGGCATGCCGCCTAGCAGAGCCGCACATACTGTCGAAAGTAGCATTGTCAAACGCACCCTCTATAACCACAGAGATGCCTATTGCGTATTCTTTCCGGTCGATGGCTCGCTCTATCCTTCCAACAAGGTTTTGCAGAGCCGTCTCGCAGGATTTTCCGCTTTGATAGGCATGCTGAAATGGAGAGAGTGGATGCGTCTTCAGAGACTCCCTACGCATGCGAAGCTCCACCAGCCGTTCTAAACTCTTTAGCATGAACGAGGTCATACTAAAAGGTCTGAAGCTCTTGGGATTGGTGTAGTCGTCTCTTCCAACCTTAGGAATGAAATCAACCTCAACTCTTCATCCTCCAAGAGCGTGGTACATAGGCCAGTGCGAGACATGCAGTGAAGATCTTCTTCAGTGCTGCCAACACTAACTCAATGCCTTCCTTCAACACAATCGGATATATGCCATCCAGTCCGGGCGACTTGAAGCTGTCAAAGGATTTGATAGCAAATCTAATAGCACCCTCATTCGCCACAGTTCTGGCGATATACCAATCATTTCGAGAGGGTGTAGCTGCCCTGACAACAGTTCCGGCCAAAGGTGGTTGTTGACGGGCTATGCTTACCTGATTTCCTGGAAAGTGTGACTCCAACAGCAAGCTGAGTGTCTCACTTTGCCTCTCCGTATAGGAGCCATCAGGTTTCCTGAGCGACCCCAGCCTAGCGGTTTGGTCCTTTTTCAGTTTTGCCGTGTCACTCAGGGATTCGATATCACTGCAGAAATCTCTAAAAGAAGTCCTTTTCGAGTCCCGAATGAGCTTCTTGTAGTCCCCCTGAACACGTCGATATCGTTCCCAGTCCTCCTCAAGATTCGTCTTGAGGGCCCGGTTGAGGAGTTTTCTAGACTCTCGCCTCAGCACCTGAAGCTCTCGATTCCACCATGGAACAGGAGTCCGGCTAAGAGGAGGTCTAGTTGGACAGGCTAGCTGGAAGCTGTTTGTTAGAGCGGTGTTGAGATGTTCAACAGCCGCTTCAATGTTCTGCTCCTTGCGAAGTTTCAGTGGCGTCACGTGATTGCTACGCAGTGCCTCCCTGAACTTTGGGCAGTCTGTTTTTCTTGGGTTTCTGGTGGGTAATGGCATCTGCGCCCTCACTGCAATTCAATGTATCTGTGGTCCGAGCACGAGTCTTCGGCAAGGACCCTCCAGTTGCTGATCGACCACCCCAGTCTTAGATTTGACAGGGTGACGTCAATTACCTCCTGCCTTCTCGTAGTCACAAAAGTAGGCTGCCTGCCTACATTGTGGATGTTCAGGCTGGAGGAGGCAATATACTCGAAAAGTCGAGAGCCCCGCTCATTGCACTTGCTGCTGCCCCAGATCGGATGCTGGGCATTAGCATCGCAACAAAGAACCAGACCAAGACTGCGCCGCTCACAGAACCCTACGAGAGTAGCGACCTTCCCAGGTGGTGGCGCCTCCAAAGCATCGTAAGGAAAGTAAGCAGATGCAATCACAAACCTCGACCATCCGTGCATACTCTTAAAACTAATCTCTGCCGCAACCAGATCCTGACAACAGAATGCGTCAAGGTAGGTCGCTGCGAGATGGGATGATACTATAAGACCGGCTCTAGGTCTAATCGAGTTTCTGTCATATAATATCGTGGCCCCTTTCAACAAGCCAAGGCCACAGAGGCGACCCCTAAAGACCCAGGGCTCTTGTACTGTTGTTATGTGGGGTGATGTGTGCAGCTGGGTGAGTCGTCTACTTAGAAGTACAGTAGCGGCTTTAGAATGCTGCAAGTTGATCTGCGTTACGGTCAAAGGACGATAGCTACGAGAATCGTCCGAGCCACTCATCTGGGAAAGACATGAAAGGTTACAATCCCAAAGAAGAGACTCAGACGGCTCCAGTACCGAGAAACCATGACATCAACAGTGGCCTCATACACTCGCACCACAAGACTAGCACCTTCTTTACCATCCCGGTTGCTACCCCTGGTGTGCGAAAGAACTCTCCAAAGCCTCGTGTTAATGCCAGGTTTCTGAGCACGCAGACAAGAAAGGACATCTGTGGTCGTCAGATCGGGATCCGGAATCCAGCAGATGGCCTTCCTGAGGGACACGCCTGCTTCGCTATAGACCGCGAAGCGAGTGGTCCCCATGGGGGGCACGTCATTGACTGCACCCCTGAGCCAATCAAAGTTGGCCTGAGACGCGCACGACACCTGTAGAGTGCCGTCCTTTGTCTCATAGCCTTTCGCATTAGCTTCAGGACCGGAGGCAATGACGCGACGCATCAGATGACCTTTGCAGTGTTTTATTTCTGCATCAGTTAGCTGATGGTGAGGCCCCAGCTTCCCAATCACCGCCATTGGTTGCGGGCCGTTAGCCTTCTCGCTGTACGATGGCTTGGCTGCAACTTTGGAAGTGCTTGGGCGAAAGTCCAGCTCACCACCCGCCACTGGCAGAGATTTCGTCGGACAGATGGTTTTGCTGGATACGAGGGGCTGGCCAAGCTGCAGCTTATTGGCAACATTCTTCCCCGCCACATTACCCGCCACCGAGGTTTCGCTCGTACCCTTTGGGGTCGTGGCGCCACCAGCAGTAACAGCTGCAGGGCAGGTGGGAATGTTGTTTTCAGCAACAATCTTCCGCCGCTTACCTCGCGAGCGAGCTTTCGGAGCGGTCAATCCCTCCGCAGTCTCGGTGGCTTCCGTGGGTGTCACTTCCGCCGACCTGGGCCTTTTGGAGGGAGTCGACACAGAAGGGCCGGCAGAGCCACGAGAGGATTTCTCCTGCACGAGCCTATCAAGCCGCTTCTTTCTCTGTCTCCTCGCTTGAGTTCGCGTTGCCCTAGAACCACTGGTCTTTCGTTCCGCCACTGTGGTGACTTCCCGAGGCAGGCCTTCTGGATCCAGGGTACGTTCCTCCGTCTCTGAAGAAGAAGATATTGCGGTAACAATCCCCGTCTCCTCCAGGATGCACTCTCGCTGATAAAGGCGAGAGACTTTAGCGATGGTTGGGGCCTCCAGAATCCGTTCCCTGCCGCCAAAGCGGGTGGATTTCCACATGCGTGGGTTCCACCTGGAGTAATAAACCTAATGTTGTCCATCGCCAGACAGTGGTTTTTGTTCGGGACTCCTCCCTAGCCAGTTTGGTCCGCGGATGGTACCCATTCTCTATACCATCATTGTGATAGACAGACAGCCATAACTCCCGCCCCTCCTAAGACGTTCAGAAGTAATGTCATTTGCCTACCAAGGGTCCCCCTATCCGCCACCTGGGGACGCGTCCGATGGGATGTCAGGCAAATCCAGCACGGAGAAAAATCTTACGTTTACTAGCCAAATAAAACATAAAATAATAACACAGAACGATGTACCGGTGTTTTCTAAGATTTATAGATATACTCGTATACTCGTAGTCACAAGGAAGAGATCAATAGACAAATAAACCACATGTTAGAACAAAACATAATACGGAAATCCTGTAGTCCCTACTACAGCCCTATTTGGATAGTACCAAAGAAGCAGGACGCGTCTAAGAAACAAAAATGGCGCCTTGTATTCGACTACAGGAATCTAAATAGCATCACTATTCCCAATTCCAAATATTGACGACATATTTAACAAATTGGGAAGATGCCAATACTGCTCGGCTAAGGGCTTCCATCAAATCGAGATGGACAATGACATTCATAAAACAGCCTTTTCAACAGCAAACGGTCATTACGAGTTTATTCGTATGCCTCTCGGGTTGCGCAATGCCCCCGCGACCTTTCAAAGGCTTATGAACGAAGTACTAAAAGATCACATTAGGAAAATTTGTCTTGTTTATTAGCATCAAAGAACATTTAGAATCACTAAATAAAGTCTTAGTGCCTTAATGAAGCTAATCTAAAAATCCAATTACATAAATGTACATTCTTAGCTAAAGAAACCGAATTCCTTGGCCATTTGGTTACCAAGGAAGGAATAAAACCAAATAAAAAAAATCGATGCGATAGATAAGATTCCACTCCCTAAATCCCAAAAAGAAATAAAGTCTTTTTCGGAATCACTGGTTACTAGATTTATTAAAGATTACTCCCACCATTTAATAAAGTTTTTAAAGAAAAATGGAAAAGTCAACTAAAACGATAAAAACTACATTGAAGCATTCAAAAAATTAAAAAAAATTATCAAATCCGATTCAATTTTAGTGCATCCAGACTTTAAAAATTTATTCACACTCATTACCGACGCCAGCAAATTTGCATTGGGAGCGGTCTTGATGCAAGACAATAAGGTCATATGCTACGCAAGTAGGTAATTAAATGGGCATGAAAAGAACTATAACAATATAGAAAAAGAGCTTCTGTCCATTGTCCATTGTCAACCAAGTATTTTCGGCCATACCTGTTCGGTAGGAAATTTCTTATTAAAACCGATCATCGCCCTATTATCTGGCTGAACAATTTGAAAGAGCCAAATGCAAAACTCCAAAGATGGAAGATAAAATTAAACGAATTCGACTTCGACATTGAATATATTAAAGGGAAAGAGAACGTCATTGCTGACGCATTAAATAGAATCATTGTAGATACTGAAAGAAATTTAAATGAACTATTTATTGAAGCCGATAATACTGTTCATAGTGCAGAAACTAGCAGTATGCCTTCTACAAGGAAAACGGAATTAGCGATTAACCTTTTTAAAACTCAACTAATTTTCAAGAATGCAGAGACAATCTTTTTCAAAAAAAATCCTCTATCAAAAGAAATAAGAAATATCATAAATGTAATACAACAAAGAAATATCTCCCATAGAAAGGATTAGTAGTAATATATTGTCCCGACGATACCCTGTTTCTAAAAATCCAAGACTTACGAGTATACTCGACATATTTCTCAAATAATAAAAACTTAAAAGTAATAAGATCTCATTCCTTATTGGAAGACATAACATATAGAGGAGAATTGTTAAACTTAATAGAGAAGAATCATATCGAAAATAACCATAGAGGGATAAGTGAAGTATTTGAAGAAATAAAAAACGCATTACTATCCAGACTTACAAAAAGAAATACATAAGTACATTAACCACTGCGACATCTTCAATAGGGCCAAATTCGATAGACACCCAATCAGACATGCCCTCAATATTACCATAACATATTATTAAAACACAACGAAATTGTGCATTTTGATATTTGGTATCCACAAAGAAATATAATGTATTTAACGAGCATTGATAGACTAACTAAGTAGGCAACAGCACATGAATTGAAAGACAGAACTTGGGTATCTCTTATTAACGCCATTAAAGAA
The DNA here is from genome assembly GCA_920105625.2 of Clusia tigrina. Classification (NCBI taxonomy): domain Eukaryota; kingdom Metazoa; phylum Arthropoda; class Insecta; order Diptera; family Clusiidae; genus Clusia; species Clusia tigrina. The sequence continues at coordinate 295,260,249 of OV050030.1, read as the reverse complement.
AGGATTCGTTATTTAAGTAAACCAGAAACAATTATCACTGATAATGAATTAGACACAGTGGCAAATCAAATAATTTTTAATAGACGAAGGAATAACTTTACACCTAACCACTGTTTATAACAAGCCAGGTAATTCAGACGTGGAAAGATTACATTCTACACTAAACGAGTACATTAGATTATTTAATGCAGATCAAAATAATAAAAATTTACAAGAAAATAGATTCGTATAACAATACTATTCATTCAACGACAAAAATGAAACCCATCGATTTCATAAATAATATTATACCTGAAGAAGATTTTAAAAAATTATCAGCAAAACCACACGCAGAAAAGGCTAGGAAAATCACAATGCAAAATAAGGGGAATATATCGAGTTCGACAGATGATTTTAGTAATACTTAGGTTAAGAGTTATAGAGTTAGCAAAGCCCAACCTAAATATAAGAAAATTTCAAACTTCAAAAGAAATCGAAATTATTTAGTTTCAAGAGATAATAAATTTCAGAAAACTTATAAGACCCAAGTTAAAAGAAATTCTAAATTTCAGGGAGACCAAAACAACCAGGATGAAAAATGCAGTCTTTTTAACAATCTTGACAATAATATCAGTCCGGGGACTTCTACAAATTAACAAAATTAATGGAAACTCTGGCTATTCTGTAATACAACTAAGTGAAAGAGAAATAATAATTTAACGAATACTATTTTACACATTATAAAACCAATTGACATTTCAAAGTTAATTACTCAAATTGAAAACAATATAATGGAATTAGACATAGACAGCAAAGAGATATTAATATCAGAAATTGAAACAATTAAATCTAAAATCAAAACTATCATGCCTAACAACATAGGAGATAGAAAAAAAAAGCACTAATCAATGTCGCAGGTAATGCTTATAAATGGTTGTTCGAGGGTATAGAAAAAGCTTTTAAAGAAATTAAAACTAGAAAAAGCGCTTAAAATCCCCGCAAATTATATTTCAACAGACCTAAAAATCTTATGTCCGACGCCTAACGACAAATCTCTTGAAATTAATGAAAATAGTGAACTTATAATTACAATAGACAACATGTGTGGTATTAAACAAGACTATAGTTTTGGGGTTCCGAACTTTTTTATATTTTTATTTTTCTTATTGGTTTAGTTTTTTGAGCACACACAATATAACTATATATAATAAGATATTTTCAACGCCAACTAAAAACTAACGTGTAGTCGCCACACAAAGTGTATGGCGTGATAATATTGTCAGTGTTATTTTATCAGGCTCCGCGCACAGTGGAAATTGCACATGCCGCCCGCAAATCCTGAGTCCAGTATGACAAACCAGGTGCGTCGCGATAGCAGCAGTACTGTTGTAGCTAAAGCTAGAGGAGAAAAGGGTTAAGTGTGTGCAAGGAGCTTAATTTGCTTGAGCGTGTTGATTGTTGTCACTGGAGATTGGAATTGGTAACCGACAGATTTTGGAGATTGATCGCTTGTAAAGGCCGTGTTGAGTGCGAACTGTGATCACACGCACTAGTTGGTCTGAACCGGGGTGAAGCGCCATCACTCGTCCCATCATCCACTGGTTTGGTGGGAGACGATCATCTTTCACCAGCACTAGCTCGTTGATATATAAGTTTGGCTCTTCTTGTCTCCATTTAGATCGCGCTTGTAAGTGTGAAACCAATCCGTGGACCATTTTGACCAAAATTGTCGAAGCAGTCTTTGGAGCTCAAAATACTGCACGGAGAGAGACTTGCTGTCCGGAGTAGCTGCAGGCGGTGATAATAGAATATCTCAAATTAAAAAATGTCCCAGAGTAAGCACAAGGAGGTCATCGGGGTCGGACGTTAGTGGACACAAAGGCCGTGAATTCAAGCCCGTTTCGATTTGGACTAAGACAGTAGACAGTTGCTCGTACGTCAGGCTGGTACCGTTAACCGTGCGCTTTAAATGGTACTTTGTGGACTTGACATTCGCTTCCCAAATACCTCCAAAATTGGGTGAATGTGGAGGGTTGAAGTGCCATTGAATGTTGATTTCAGCCAATTTGGGTACGATATCACGTTCCACCTCTTCGATGAACCTTTTGTGATTTGCTTTCAGGACAGCGTCTGCGCCGATGAAGTTGGTGCCACAGTCACTGTATATGTCGTGACAGATTCCGCAGCGTCCAATGAATCTCTGTAGAGCCCACAGGAACTGCTCCGTGGTCATACCTGTAACCGCCTCTAAATGTATGGCCTTTGTGGCGAGGCATATAAATATCGCTATATAGCCCTTATATACCGTATGGCCGCGATATCTGGAAGATTTGAGCTCTATGGCTCCGGTGTAATCTACACCGGTAGCGAGAAAAGGGCGTCGTGGTGGGTTTACTCGCTGCATAGGCAGTACTCCCATCAGCTGCGTGGCAATTTTCGGATTGTTTCGGAAACACCGGATGCAATGTCGAAGATGGTTGCGCACTGTCTTGCGTGCATGGATTATCCAATATGTTTGACGAATGTTGCATAATGTCAACTGTATGCCACCGTGTAGTGCGATGGCATGCGCGTGGTCGATGATTAATCGTGTAAAATGATGATTGGTGGGTAAAATTATTGGATGTCGTTGGCGAAAAGGCAGTGTTGAGTGCGTCAAACGACCTCGTACACGTATGATTTGCTGATCGTCTAAAAAGGGGGTTAAACTAATGAGTTTGCTGCTGCTTGGTAAACTCTTCATATTTTTCATCAGATGGAGTTCTGCTGAAAACTCCTCCAGCTGCACCACTCGCACAAGGACCATTAGGCTTTCTTTTAGCTCGTTGGCAGTAAGTGGTCCATGCTTGCGCTGTTCCTTGAATCGGAGATTGTGAGAAGAACGGAAAAGCCACGCGGTGATACGTAAGAGCCTTGAAAACGATGAATAGCGAAGTAAAAGTGACGGCGTCGTCATGGTAGAGTGGACGTGAACCTGAATTGGTTTCTCCTCTGACGCTGTGTTGTCGATTTCTACTTTGTGAATAGCACAGCTTGGCCAGGCTGACTTAGGTTGTCGCAACCATGTAGGGCGATTCCACCACAACTCGAAGGTTCGAAGTTGTGATGGTGCCAATCCTCGCGTAGCACAATCAGCGGGATTTTCGGTGGTGCTAACATGACTCCATTGGTGTGGAGCACTGGACGATATAATTTTACTTACATGGTTTGCAATAGATAGTTTCCATCGGTTGAGATCTCCATGAATCCAATACAGCACTATCATGGCGTCGGTCCAAAAATAAAATGGAGTGTTTTCATCGAAACTATTGAGGTTTCTTCGCAATCAATTGGTGAGCGTCGTAGCCAGTAAAGCGCTGCAGAGTTCCACACTGGGAATCGTCATAGCGCACGTTGGTGTTACCTTACTCTTTGCTGCGAGAAGATAAGTGTGAATTTCTCCATGCCGATATTGAATGCGAAGATACTCTGCAGCTGCGTATGCCGATGAAGAGCCATCGCAAAAGGTGTGTACTTCCATTGAATGGATGTGGTGCAGAGAATAGTGAAGCCATCGTTGAATGCAGATGGTTTTCACCTCTGGCAACTCTGCTACAAATTGTTGCCAGGGAATGCCAAGCGATTTCGGTAACTCTTCATCACAATCTAAAGGAGTTTGTTGGTCATCGTGTCGTTTGACCTTTATGGTCCAAATTTCCTTCAATATAATTTTTGCTGCTATGACAGGAGCCAAAAATCCGAGCGGATCAAATAACCGTGCAATTGTGGATAAAACGGATCTCTTCGTTGCCACAGCTGATAGAGCAAAATTAATGGAAAATGTAAAGGAGTCACAGTTGGGTTGCCACTGTAAGCCGAGCGTTTTGACAGTGGCATTCTCGTTGAGCGCGGGAGTTGGGCCATATGCGTGGTGGTCTACTGGAATGGATTGGAGCAACGCTGGAGCATTACTAGACCATTTCCGGAGTTCCATCCCAGCTGACATCAAGGAAGGAAATTAATTGGTCGCGTATTAAAATTGTGCCGGTGATGGAATCACTTCCACTGAGGACATCATCAACATAAATATCATGCAGCAAGCGATCTTTCTCTTTCTCATCGTGTGCGAGTTGGTGAAGTACACGTATGGCGGTGTGCGGCGCGGATGCTGTTCCAATCCTCACCGTTGTAAGGCAGTACACTTGGATCTGCCCTTCGTCACTGCGTCACAGTATCCTTTGATATTGTGCATCATCTCTGTGCATGTCAATGCAGCGGTACATATTGTGTGCGTCAGCGAGGAAAACGAGTTTTCGCATCCTCCAATTTAGAATGACAGCAGGGAGGTCATTTTGTAATGGCGGACTTGTGCACAGCAGCTCATTCAGCGATCGGCCGTTTGAGGTTTTGGCGGAAGCGTCGTAGACTATCCGCACTTTGGTCGTAAGGCTGTCTTCTTTTACGACAGCATGATGGGGTAAGATACAGCAACTTACGGTGGGCTTATTGAAAGCCGTGACGGTGCAGTGATGTTCTTCAGTGGTGGTTGCAGGCGTACTTTGTTGAAGGCGGAAATAGTATTCTATTCCGTCTGTGTATCGGGTTCGTAATTCGCCATCTCGCTGCAAACGCCGTTCGAACTGATGAAACCTATTTAGAGCGATTTGTTTGGATTTTCGTAACGTCTGGTTAGGATCGTACAAATTTTTTAGGGGTAATCGTACTAAATATTTACCGTTATCCTGTCGAATGTGAGTGCTTTGGAAGAACTCCTCACACCATTGGTCACACAACCCTAAACGCGTTAATCCGCATTGCCTTCTTGAGAGACTTAAGAGCCATGGAACTTGCATCACACTAGATTGGTGCCGCATATAGTGGAATCGAGTCAGCCTCCGTAGAAAATATTCGCCTTTTGCGATCCCGTGCTCCACCGATATTTGGTAATATGTTCGATAGGGTTGTAACCACCCTACTCACCTTGTCCGCAGCTCTCTTTTTGTGTTCCTTATAATTCAGTCTTTGGTCAAATAGGACTCCAAGATAGTTTACCGAGCTGTGCGGCCTAATGGCAATTCCCGCTACATTAATTGTGATGTATTCGGCGGTTCTCCTTGGTGTTAGAGCACTGCCTCCGTTTTCTCTGCCGCGAGTTGCAGGCTGTGTTCGAGCAGCCATAGTCGGATGCGTGCGATTGCAGCATTGCAGGTAAGCTCAAGTGCTGAAACTCTTTTCGACGTGACGACTAGCGCAATATCGTCAGCATATCCTACTATGGTCGCATGTTGTGACATTTCGGTATGAAGTACCCCATCATACATTATATTCCATAATGTTGGGCACAGTACTGAACTTTGCGGCACGCCACCCATCTCCATGTGATACTCTCGGCTTTTTTCTGTCTCGTACTGCAGTACTCTGTCCCTGAAATATTCGCGTATGATTTTGACTAAGTATGCAGGAGTCTGAAATGATTTCAGCGCTTGTATTATGAGGTTCCACCTTGCGCTATTGAAAGCATTTGGGATGTCCAACATGATGACCGCGCAGTATCTCCGAGTATTTATACTGCCCTCCGTGTCATGTGATGCGATCGTTGTGACTCGTTTTATGGCGTCTATCGTTGATCTGCCGCGTCGGATACCAAATAGATCCTTTGATAGCTTTGGATCGACTATGTTTTGTAAGCGGGCGCAGATTATGCGTTCGAATACTCTGCCTGCAGTGTCCAGCATACATAAGGGTCTGTACGCTGATGGCTCATCTGGCTTCTTCCTGGGCTTGATCAAAAGAACCAGTCGTTGCTTTTTCCAGTCCCTTCTCTTAAGCACTCGGTGTACATGCTTGCAAAGACTTTCAAGCTTGAGAGCAATGTTCGGAATACCGTCGGGTCCTGGCGCCTTCTTGTCTCCCATTCTAGCTGCCGCATCTAGTACTTCCTGTGAACTAACCTCCGGGAAATCATTGATCAGTACATCATACTCTGTAGTTTCTTCCTGCATTGGGAACAATGTCGCCACTATATCCCTTAACAGTACTGGGCATGTTGGTTGTGGCGCCCTCGGACCGTGGACCTGCCGCATAATCACCTTATATGCCTTACCCTATGGATCGTCATTTGCAGAGTCGATGAGCTCACAGTATGCACGCTTTTTACTAGCTGCAATTACCAATCGGAGCTTTTTCCGTAGCTTGGCGAACTCGTCATGAAGTTGTTGAAAGCCGGGTTCTGTAGCTTTTCCTCGTAGCCTTGATGCATTTTTCTCTGATGTGTGCGATCTCGTCATTCCACGAGTAGACAGGCTTTCTTGTGCCCTTTCTGGCCGACATTGCTGCGTCACACAATTTCCTAACTGCTGCCATTGTGCTTGTTACTGCTGATGTGGCTATTTCATTACTTATGGTCTGCGTAAAATTGTTCCAGATATATACGAAAAGGTCTTTATCAAGCTTTATCGACACCCATCCCTTAGGTGTCGTGGCATTGGGTTCCGTTCGAATACTGCGACTTGGCTGTATTTCCATATCTAGCGCCCGGTGATCGCTCTCTGTGTGCATGTTGCTTTTCCTCCAGAGTATTTTCTTTGTCAAGTAACTGCTGGCGAAGGCCAGGTCAATGGTCGACAAGCTTCTGCCATTCTCAAATGTAGTCACGCCCTAATATATATGTATATGTATATGTGTATGGATATGTATATGCATATGTATATATATAAATATATATATATATATATATATATATATATATGTGTGTGTGTGTATGTGTGTGTGTGCATATGTATATGTTTTTTTTTTTTTATTGGTTCGGAGGTGGAAATCTGCAAACAGACACTGGGCGCTCTCGCACCAGTAGTGTGGGGCTCTTACCCACTAAAACCACCTCCTCAGACGCTTCCCAGACGGTACATAGCCATTAAGCAATACTTCGTCTGGGAGTAGGTTGGTCAACGGACCCCTCCTATTGATTCCCTGCACGTCGCCGCCACTCCAAGTGGCGGAGGTCTCGCATAATTGCGGCCGAGGTGTCACACACCACGTCCCATTTCTCCGGGCACTCGAGCATATAGTGCACGAGGTTGTCCGGTGTCACAGGTTCTCCGCAGACTCTTTGCAGTACCGCTCTGGCACCGCTGTATCGTGGACATGAAAAAAGAACATGTTCCACGTCCTCGGGCTCCGTGCCTCAATTGTCGCAGCAGGGGGATTCCTCCAGCCGGAATCTGTGTAGGTACGCCCGGAAACCTCCGTGGCCGGTCAGCAGCTGTGTGACGTGATAGTTCACCTCGCCATGCGACCTATCCATCCAGCGTTGGAGATCAGGGATCAACCTCCTCGTCCAACGGCCCTTTTCGGATGCATCCCATCGGGCCTGCCACTCCTGTATGGTGCTTTGGCTAATGCCTGCTACGCGATCTTCCGCACTCAGCTCGTGCGTACTTTCGCCGTAGTATAGGCTCCACGCCTCCTTGGCCAGCAGGTCCAGCGGGATCATATCGGCTATCACCAGCGTGGCGTCTGCAGACACAGTACGGTGTGCTGAGATCGTGCGGAGCGCACATCTCCTATACGCCGCCTCTATGGTGTGAACGTACGCCTTTACGCTCGACTTCTCAGCCCATATGGGCGCTCCATACATGATTATGGATTTGACGACCCCTGAGATGAGGCGTCTTTTCCAGTGCCGTGGCCCTCCGAGGTTTGGCATTATCCGGCAGAGCTGGGAACAGGTCCGCGCTGCCTTCTCACCTAATCGCCGAAAGTGCTCCTTGAACGTCAGTCTTGCGTCAATCCAGACGCCTAGGTATTTGAGATGTAGAGTCGTGGTAATGGTGCAGTCACCAACCCTTATCTCCACCACCTCTTGTACCTTTCGACCTGACACAAGGATAGCCTCCGTTTTGTGTTCTGCCAGCTTCAGTCCAACATCCGCCAGCCATCTTCCAACAGTGGCCACTGTGTGATTGGCCTCTGCTATTACCTCCTCCAGGTGTTTCGCCGTGATCACTAGCGCTATGTCGTCCGCATATCCGATTATTTTAACGTAATCGGGCACCCGTATGCGGAGAATGCCATCGTACATAACGTTCCAGAGAAGTGGTCCCAGTACAGACCCCTGGGGAACTCCTCCGGTGATCTTGTACGTTTCTACACCTCTATCGGACTCATATAATAGCATCCTGTCGCTAAAATAACTAGTGATGATTCGCCTTAGATAGATGGGAACTTTGAACTCTGCCAGCGCTTCTGCTATGCGCGCCCAGCTGGCCGAGTTAAAAGCGTTCCACGCATTTTGTTTTCACACCACATGAACACGCTATATAATTTGCCTCTTCTCATCAAAGAAAAATCAAACGACATTAAATTGATGCTGAATGTGGCGAATGTTTGTATCAATGAATTCAACCGTTTGAAGCTTCCAATTGAAAATTGTGACCATTCGGTTGCGCATTACTTGGCTACTAAGTTGCCCACCGAGACTCACTCAGCCTGGGAGCGTCATTTAGGTGTTAAGACATACCAACTTCTTCGAATTTGCAAGAGTTCTTAACAACTCGCCCCTTTACAATCGACGCAATCGAGAATCGTAACGTCGCTTTTAATGCAATTCCTGCGCAAAACTTTGGCAAATCTGCCAACAATCTACATTCGCATCCTTCGAAATCTTCGCCACGCTCGACACACCATGTCAAAACTTTCCATGTTGCCACAAACATCGCCGCAGCCCATCAAGATGGCTGTACTCTATGTGGCCAAGCACACATCATACGCCGATGCCCAACTTTCCTTGCAAAAGATTGCTATCAGAGAAAGACCATAGTTGACAAGGCAAGACTGTGCCTAAATTGTTTGAGCAAGTGCACAAGCAGTAAAAACTGCCTTCAATTCGGACAACGCCATCATACGTTGTTGCACTTCCCTATCATCACAACGACTTTTCAAACAAAGCTAGCTGCACCGCCATCAATTCAACGCCTTTCATCAAACGTCGCTAACACTCCGGCTTCGTCCGATCGACAACCGGCCAACTTCTATGCAGCATCCACCTCAGCAACTGCCTTTGAACCAAGGCGTGTCACTAACGCACACGCTATCGTGGCTGCAAATTCAGCTCAACTCAACACGAATTTGGCAGTTGCAGCTCCATCGCAGAAAATTCTACTAGCTACAGCTTTAGTATCATTATACAATGAAGCTTCCAATCAATCTTCACTCGTTTACGCTCTAATCGACCAAGGCTCAGAAGGCACCCTCATTTCCGAAACTGCTGTCCAACGACTTGGACTTCAACGCTCTCCGACATCAGCAGATATCTGCGGTGTGAGTTCAACCTCTCTCAGCCAATCACGCTCAACGGTCAGTTGCACACTTATTTCCTGCCACGATGTAAATTTCGCGGCCCACATTGAAACGGCGTATGTGCTGAAACAACTTAGCGTTCAGATGAGAAAGATCGTTTCCCGCTAGCTGAAAGGGTTTTGCTGCATGAGATGTATGTAGATGATGTCCTCAGTGGTAGTGATTCAATCAGTAGCACAATTTTAATACGCGACCAATTAGTTTCCGCCTTGAGGTCAGCTGGGATGGAGCTCCGAAAATGGTCTGGTAATGCTCCAGCGCTGCTCGAATCCATTCCAGTAGAGCATCATGCATGCGGACCAACTCTCGCGCTCTACGATAATGCCACTGTAAAAACGCTCGGCTTACAGTGGCAACCCAACCGTGACTCCTTTACATTTTCCATTAATTTTGCTCTATCAGCTGTGGCAACCAAGAGGTGCGTCTTATCCACAATCGCGCGGTTATTCGCTCCGCTTAGATTTTTGGTTCCTGTCATAGTAGCGGCAAAAATTATATTCAATTCAAGGAAATTTGGACCATAAACGTCAAACGAAACGACGACCAAGAAACTCCCTGGCAACAAATTGTAGCAGAGTTGCCACAAGTGAAAACCATCTGTATTCCACGACGACTTCACTATTCTCTGCACCATATCCATTCAAGTTCACGCCTTTTCCGATGGCTCTTCATCGGCATACGCAGCTGCAGTGTATCTTCGCATTCAATATCGGCATGGAGAAATTCACACTTATCTTCTCGCAGCAAAGAGTAAGGTAACACCAACGTGCGCTATGATGATTCCCAGTGTGGAACTCTGCAGCGCTTTACTGGCTACGACGCTCACCAATTGATTGCGAAGAAACCTCAATAGTTTCGATGAAAACACTCCATTTTATTTTTGGACCGACGCCATGATAGTGCTGTATTGGATTCATGGAGATCTCAACCGATGGAAACTATCTATTGCAAACCGTGTAAGTAAAATTATATCGTCCAGTGCTCCACACCAATGGAGTCATGTTAGCACCACCGAAAATCCTGCTGATTGTGCTACGCGAGGATTGGCACCATCACAACTTCGAACCTTCGAGTTATGGTGGAATGGCCCTACATGGTTGCGACAACCTAAGTCAGCCTGGCCAAGCTGTGCTATTCATAAAGTAGAAATCGACAACACAGCGTCAGAGGAGAAACCAATTCAGGTTCACGGCCACTCTACCATGACGACGCCGTCACTTTTACTTCGCTATTCAGCGTTTTCAAGGCTCTTACATATCACCGCGTGGCTTTTCCGTTCTTCTCACAATCTCCGATTCAAGGAACAGCGCAAGCATGGACCACTTACTGCCAACGAGCTAAAAGAAAGCCTAATGGTCCTTGTGCGATTGGTGCAGCTGGAGGAGTTTTCAGCAGAACTCCATCTGATGAAAAATATGAAGAGTTTACCAAGCAGCAGCAAACTCATTAGTTTAACCCCCTTTTTAGACGATCAGCAAATCATACGTGTACGAGGTCGTTTGACGCACTCAACACTGCCTTTTCGCCAACGACATCCAATAATTTTACCCACCAATCATCATTTTACACGATTAATCATCGACCACGCGCATGCCATCGCACTACACGGTGGCATACAGTTGACATTATGCAACATTCGTCAAACATATTGGATAATCCATGCACGCAAGACAGTGCGCAACCATCTTCGGCATTGTATCCGGTGTTTCAGATTGCCGATGCAGCGAGTAAACCCACCACGACGCCCTTTTCTCGCTACCGGTGTAGATTGCACCGGAGCCATAGAGCTCAAATCTTCCAGATATCGCGGCCATACGGTATATAAGGGCTATATAGCGATATTTATATGCCTCGCCACGAAGGCCATACATTTAGAGGCGGTTACAGGTATGTCCACGGAGCAGTTCCTGTGGGCTCTACAGAGATTCATTGGACGCCGCGGAATCTGTCACGACATATACAGTGACTGTGGCACCAACTTCATCGGCGCAGACGCTGTCCTGAAAGCAAATCACAAAAGGTTCATCGAAGAGGTGGAACGTGATATCGTACCCAAATTGGCTGAAATCAACATTCAATGGCACTTCAACCCTCCACATTCACCCAATTTTGGAGGTATTTGGGAATCGAACGTGAAGTCCATAAAGTACCATTTAAAGCGCACAGTTAATGGTACCAGGCTGACGGACGAGCAACTGTCTACTGTCTTAGTCCAAATCGAAACGGGCTTGAATTCACGGCCTTTGTGTCTACTAACGTCCGACCCCGATGACCTCCTTGTGCTTACGCTGGGACATTTTTTAATTTGAGATATTCTATTATCACCGCCTGCAGCTACTCCGGACAGCAAGTCTCTCTCCGTGCAGTATTTTGAGCTCCAAAGACTGCTTCGACAATTTTGGTCAAAATGGTCCACGGATTGGTTTCACACTTACAAGCGCGACCTAAATGGAGACCAGAAAAGCAACTTATATATCAACGAGCTAGTGCTGGTGAAAGATGATCATCTCCCACCAAACCAGTAGTTGTTGAGACGAGTGATGGCGCTTCACCCCGGGTCAGACCAACTAGTGCGTGTGAGCATTGTTCGCACGCAGCACGGCCTTTACAAGCGATCAATCTCAAAAATCTCTCGCTTACCAATTCCAACCTATAGTGACAACAATCAACACGCTCAAGCAAATTACGCACCTTGCACACACTTAACGCTTTTCTCTTTTAGTTATAGCTGCAGCAGTACTGCTGCTATCGCGACGCACCTGGTTTGTCATACTGGGCTCAGCATTGCGGGCGGCATGTACAATTTCCATAGATCAATTTCACCAATCCTTCCCCACTGTGCGCGGAGCCTGATCAGAGAGCTGCTAACGGTGTCAGTATTAACAAGACATATACTCTCTTTGACGCGTACACGCCAGTTAGTATACGTTGCGTAGTGAACACGGATGGATCGGGAAGCTAATATATTTAGATAAAAATTCCCAATAACATTGAAACAAATATACAAATAAAAATTAAATAAATTTGGAACCCCCTAAAACAATAGTTTCATACTACACACTTGATGAATGCAGTTGAGCGAAAATATGGTAGTGAACTTCGTAAGCAGATGTACCAAGTAGAGTACGTACGCGGTTGCAGAAGAGTGCTAAGTCTATTCAAGAGTTTGCGGCGGAAGTGGGACAGTTGGCCATCTTACCTATCCGGCAGAGATTACAGAGAGGTGTATGACGGACACCTTCGAATATGGTATCCGCGATGCAGAGATAACGCGTACAGCGATAAGAAATCAGAAAGCTACGTATGTGGATTCAGTATCCAGCGCTTCGACATCAAAACAGCAGCATTTGTGTGCCAGCCAGAATGCAGAAGCCGTATACTACCAGTAAGAGTGGTCAATAATTCAAATACCGGGTAACGACTCAATTTCACTGGGGTAAATACTCAGCGGGTTCCAGGGTCGCTTTCGAAATTTATATAATTGTGCGTAGTACGTTTTATGTATACGAGGTGTGCTCAAAAGATAACCGTTATTTTCATCTTTTAGTGAGTTACGTAAATGAAATTAAATGCACAAGGACATTTGAAATGTTGACTGTGGCCTTTGGCGAGTCTACAATGAGCAGAACACAAGTTCAATTGTGGTATAACCGGTTTAAGGAAGGTCGAGAAGATGTCAATGAAGATGCTCGCCCTGGTCGTCCGAGCACGTCAACAACCGATGAACATATTGACGCAGTGAAGAAAATGATTTTGGATAATTGTCGAATCACTATCAGAGAGGTTTTTGATGATGTTGGCATATCGTTCGGCTCGTGCCAAGCAATTTTTACGGATGTTTTAGGCATGAAACGTGCGGCAGCGAAGATTGTTCAAAAATTGCTAAATTTTGAGCAAAAACAACTTCGCATGGACATCGCTCAGGAGCTGTTTTTGGCCAAAAACAAAACCGTTATCATGCCTCAACCACCGTATTCACCGGACTTGGCCCCCGCTGACTTTTTCCTCTTTCCAAAACTGAAGACACCGATGAAAGGAAAGCGTTTTGCTACGATTGAGGAGATAAAAGAAAAATCGAAACAGGAGCTGTAGGCGATACCAAAAAAAGCGTTTCAGAAGTGTTTCGAGGATTGAAAAAAATGCTGGCATAAGTGTATTATTATATCTGAGGGGAATTACTTTAAAGGGGACAAGATAGTTGTTGATGAATAAATAAATACTTTTTGAAAAAATTGAAAATAACGGTTATTTTTTGATCAAACCTCGTATATATCCTTCTTTATTTATATTTATTTCATATATTATATTATTTTGTATCAAGTATTCTTATTAGCTATTCCATATATTATTCTCTATAGCGTTCTGGTTATGCGTCGGCTGTGTTGGTCTCCACGAGAATCGGCAAAGACCATAGACTCGTGGCGCTGGCTTGTGAATATGTTAGTCCCTGGGCGAATCGGTAAAGACAATAATCGCCTGGCTCTGTCGTGTGCAGCTTAGTTCCAGAGCGAGCTAGTAAAGACCATAAGGAAGTTTTTAGTTCTAGGCGCAGTCAGTATATAAGTTGCTGATGATGTTCGCTCCTGGCCAGAGGAAGCTTGGTACGATGTAGTCTCGTCGAGTAGTACAGGATCAAAAATAACGCACTGCCGGGGCCACTCCGCCTATAAAGCGAAAGCTGCCACTGTGATCAGCATCGTGTTGTTGTATAGTCACATCTGCATTGGCCCGCTTTGTCTGTGCTTGTTGGTGTTGTGGTCCAATTGTCCTTAGGCCACCTTCCCTTCTGTTGGTCAACCACCTCATTGTAATAACTCTTTTTGTCCAGCAGTGTTGTTGCCCGCAGTCAGTGCGGCCTGACCGCTGCCGTTGGCGGTAATGTATTGCTCTCTCGTGTTTCTCCGTGCTCCGCCTTTGGTCGCTATAGTGTTGTTGTGGTTGTTGTAAATAGTTATTTGTACTCCGCCTGCTTACTGCCTTACACTTGCGATCTGTTTTGTTATACTCGTATGCAGTGTTTCTTGTTGCATTTAGCGTGGGAGGTGGTTACCTTTCTAGGCTGTGGAATATTTGGGATGAGTGCATGTTGTATATGACATGTGTGTGCGGAAAATACTTGTAGTATTTTCCATCTTCACAACCGCTGGAGCCTAAGAGAAAGGAAAGATAACTGGAATCTATGAGAGGCAACCGCGATGCACAAAAGAAATTAATGCTATGATTTACGAGCAAACACTCTGGGTTTTCTGGAAGGTCAACTAGTTATGCTTCATAATTCGCAAAGGAAAAAGGGATTATCGCCCAAACTGCAGACACACTGGGAAGGTCCTTATAAGGTAATAAAACGGATCAACAATGTAGTATATCGCATCCAGTTATGGAGAAATGTCAAAAAAAAAATATTAATATCGTGCATCTAGAGAGGCTACCTCCATATAAAGGTTGCATTTTGGGACGAACAAGATTAGGTGGAAGGCTGTGAAACATAAATGTTTGCATATTTTTGGGGTATACTCTTTTTCAACCCCTAAATACACAAGCGAGGAGGCATACTCTGGCATCTTCTCGAAACGCCGTTAGAAGCTTAGTAAATATTCTGGCACACGCGATGTGCCAGCAGAATTTTAAGTCGAGACAGTCGAACAGTGATATTCGTGTGAGCAACTCTTCCGTGTGATATAATAATCGTTTTGCATTTTTTTCTCATTCTTTGGGGAGTGACCAATGTAATGTTCTTGTGATTGGCTTTCGGCTATGTAGTCATACCTGGTCTTTGGTGATAAACTCCAATAGATGTCCAAACGCTTTGGGATATCGTACACTTTGTACATCGTTAATCATTTCCAGCTAGTTTGTACAACATCTCCGGAGCCTTATTGTACCAAGAGATCCCTCTCTATCATGGCGCTGCCACGGGGTAAGTATTTCAAATTTAGAGACAATGGATGCAACTTGTCATGCAATAGGTGGCTACCTACCGTTATTTTTGTTTTGATGTTTCGCACTTATGCTTTAGCTCAGTACAACTGGCTGCAGATTGTTTTCCAGAAGGTTTATTCCTCTATTCCGCTGCACTACTTTTAAGTCCATTTGATCCACCAAGATATTATAATCTGTCCATAACGCCTTAAAACTTAAAAATATATGTAACCTATGTATATTGGGACTTCTTTCTTGCCAATTTTTCTATTATTAATTATATAAAAAACGAGTACAGAAGTCTGAAGTTTGGTTAGACCGACTTTGAAATACCCTTTACTTTTTCTTGTGCGTGCAAGTTCAACAATGGGGATGTTTTCTTCATAAATAATCATTAGGAGCATATTTACGGTAATTTTTTGTAGGGTACCTTGAAATGATTATATCGACCCCGTTTCTTGTTTATGGCTTTCTAGTGACAATAGAACCACTAATATAAAATTTCGTCCAAAAATATTGTATAGGTCGTAAGTTATAATAATATGTGAATAGTGGGCGTGGCTCTAGAAATAACACGCCCATTTTTTGTCCGGTGTTGAATGTTAGTACCCGCAACCTTCCTGTGAAATTTCGTTAATAAATCTTTAATAGGAACCTAGTAATGATTTTTGGTTAATTGTGGGCGTGGCAGTAGTAATAATCTGCCCATATTTGGAATGCATGCTAGTACAGACCCACTGTATATATCTACCAATTTGTTTTCATATATCATCACTAGAAGCATATATAGGGAAACTGTCTTTAAGTGGGGTCCCCAAAGTTCATTATATGGGAGGCTTATCATTCTTCTGATCGACCCCGAATCTTGTATATGGCTTTGTAGAGTCCATATACATACTAATGTCAAATTTCGTCCAAAAATATTGTATAGGTCGTAAGTTATAATAATATGTGAATAGTGGGCGTGGCTGTAGAAATAACACGCCCATTTTTTGCCTGGTGTTTAATGTTAAAACCCGCAACATTCCTGTGAAATTTCGTTGATAAATCTTTAATAGGAACACAGTGATAATTTTTGGTTAATTGTCGGCGTGGCAGTGTTCCTTCCCGTAAAATTTCGTCCGTAAATCTCTACCAGATCTTAAGTTATGAATATTTGTTAATAGTGTCCGTGGCAGTTAATATATACCCCCCCACTTTTTGCACAGTGTTTAGTAGGACCCACATCTCCATAGCTGCCAAATAATGTCACGATTCCGTCAATTGGACCGAAGTTATAGTCATTTTAAAAAAGGTGAAAAAAGTTCCTTATATGGGGCAATCTGGTTCTGTATTATTATTTTATATTATGTACTGTTATCCAGGCTAAAGTTTTGCAAAATTTCATTAAGATAGTTCTAACGGTGTAGAAAAAAAGTGGCCACAGACGGACAGACGGACAGACGGACGGACAAAATAAAAATTGCTTAGAAAGTGATTCTGATCATATCCGTATATATATGTCCATACCTACCACGCCTCCTTCTTGAAATTGCAACCCCTCTCAAAAGCACAAAATTAGTATACCCTATTTACCTTTTTTAAAGGTAAAGGGTATAGAAATTACTTTATAAACCATGGGTTTTAATCATACTTTTACATAAATTTTAAAATTTTTTTTAATTTTCTGACTTGTAAACATACAATTTTTTTATAATATGTATTTTATTTTTTATTCTAATACATCGAAATTATTTTATTATTATTGTTGAAATATTAGTAGTATTTATATGAGTTGGCAACACGAATATCACGATCTACTCTTTAACATTTCTTAAGCTATTTTTCTTTGTGTTACGTTAGATTAAGTCTTTAATATACTGTCAATGAGTTCAGTACTCTCCGCGTGTTTTTACTTCTTGGGAAATCTGCTACAATTATTTTGTTTTTCTTTACATATTTCTTTTTCTTTTAATCGTGAGCAAATTTTTGCCCATTTGCCATAAACGAGAGTATTCCAAATTATGTGAAAACATTGTCAATTGTATGACTCAATTTTTCATATCACTTAATGTGTTTTAAATTAATTATCGCCTGGTGTGTATATACTAGACACCTGCATCGGTTCGTTCATATTGCGTTTCAAGACATTGTATTAAAACGCAGTGAGATGCTCTGCACAACAGTAACTCTACGTTTGAACGAAATAGATTGTAAACAAAGAGGAAGAGCGAGATACACTAAACTACATTAATCCGTGTTGGATTTACCTGACATCCCATCGGACGCGTCCCCAGGTGGCGGATAGGGGGACGCTTGGTAGGCAAATGACATTACTTCTGAACCTCTTAGGAGGGGCGGGAGTTATGCTGTCTGTCTATCACAATGATGGTACCATCCGTGGACCAAACTGGCTAGGGAGGACAAAACCAATGTCTGGCGATGGACAACTTTGGATTTAATACTCCAAGTGGAACCCACGCATGTGGAAATCCACCCGCTTCGGCGGCAGGGGCACGGATTCTGGAGGCCCCAACCATCGCTAAAGTCTCTCGCCTTTATCAGCGAGAGCGCATCCTGGAGGAGACGGGGATTGTTACCGCAATATCTTCTTCTTCAGAGACGGAGGAACGTACCCTGGATCCAGAAGGCTTGCCTCGGGAAGTCACCACAGTGGCGGAACGAAAGACCAGTGGTTCTAGGGCAACGCGAACTCAAGCGAGGAGACAGAGAAAGAAGCGGCTTGATAGGCTCGTGCAGGAGAAATCCTCTCGTGGCTCTGCCGGCCCTTCTGTGTCGACTCCCTCCAAAAGGCCCAGGTCGGCGGAAGTGACACCCACGGAAGCCACCGAGACTGCGGAGGGATTGACCGCTCCGAAAGCTCGCTCGCGAGGTAAGCGGGGGAAGATTGTTGCTGAAAACAACATTCCCACCTGCCCTGCAGCTGTTACTGCTGGTGGCGCCACGACCCCAAAGGGTCCGAGCGAAACCTCGGTGGCGGGTAATGTGGCGGGGAAGAATGTTGCCAATAAGCTGCAGCTTGGCCAGCCCCTCGTATCCAGCAAAACCATCTGTCCGACGAAATCTCTGCCAGTGGCGGGTGGTGAGCTGGACTTTCGCCCAAGCACTTCCAAAGGTGCAGCCAAGCCATCGTACAGCGAGAAGGCTAACGGCCCGCAACCAATGGCGGTGATTGGGAAGCTGGGGCCTGACCATCAGCTAACTGATGCAGAAATAAAACACTGCAAAGGTCATCTGATGCGTCGCGTCATTGCCTCCGGTCCTGAAGCTAATGCGAAGGGCTATGAGACAAAGGACGGCACTCTACAGGTGTCGTGCGCGTCTCAGGCCAACTTTGATTGGCTCAGGGGTGCAGTCAATGACGTGCCCCCCATGGGGACCACTCGCTACGCGGTCTATAGCGAAGCAGGCGTGTCCCTCAGGAAGGCCATCTGCTGGATTCCGGATCCCGATCTGACGACCACAGATGTCCTTTCTTGTCTGCGTGCTCAGAAACCTGGCATTAACACGAGGCTTTGGAGAGTTCTTTCGCACACCAGGGGTAGCAACCGGGATGGTAAAGAAGGTGCTAGTCTTGTGGTGCGAGTGTATGAGGCCACTGTTGATGTCATGGTTTCTCGGTACTGGAGCCGTCTGAGTCTCTTCTTTGGGACTGTAACCTTTCATGTCTTTCCCAGATGAGTGGCTCGGACGATTCTCGTAGCTATCGTCCTTTGACCGTAACGCAGATCAACTTGCAGCATTCTAAAGCCGCTACTGTACTTCTAAGTAGACGACTCACCCAGCTGCACACATCACCCCACATAACAACAGTACAAGAGCCCTGGGTCTTTAGGGGTCGCCTCTGTGGCCTTGGCTTGTTGAAAGGGGCCACGATATTATATGACAGAAACTCGATTAGACCTAGAGCCGGTCTTATAATATCATCCCATCTCGCAGCGACCTGCCTTGACGCATTCTGTTGTCAGGATCTGGTTGCGGCAGAGATTAGTTTTAAGAGTATGCACGGATGGTCGAGGTTTGTGATTGCATCTGCTTACTTTCCTTACGATGCTTTGGAGGCGCCACCACCTGGGAAGGTCGCCACTCTCGTAGGGTTCTGTGAGCGGCGCAGTCTTGGTCTGGTTCTTTGTTGCGATGCTAATGCCCAGCATCCGATCTGGGGCAGCAGCAAGTGCAATGAGCGGGGCTCTCGACTTTTCGAGTATATTGCCTCCTCCAGCCTGAACATCCACAATGTAGGCAGGCAGCCTACTTTTGTGACTACGAGAAGGCAGGAGGTAATTGACGTCACCCTGTCAAATCCAAGACTGGGGTGGTCGATCAGCAACTGGAGGGTCCTTGCCGAAGACTCGTGCTCGGACCACAGATACATTGAATTGCAGTGAGGGCGCAGATGCCATTGCCCACCAGAAACCCAAGAAAAACAGACTGCCCAAAGTTCAGGGAGGCACTGCGTAGCAATCACGTGACGCCACTGAAACTTCGCAAGGAGCAGAACATTGAGGCGGCTGTTGAACATCTCAACACCGCTCTAACAAACAGCTTCCAGCTAGCCTGTCCAACTAGCCCTCCTCTTAGCCGGACTCCTGTTCCATGGTGGAATCGAGAGCTTCAGGTGCTGAGGCGAGAGTCTAGAAAACTCCTCAACCGGGCCCTCAAGACGAATCTTGAGGAGGACTGGGAACGATATCGACGTGTTCAGGGGGACTACAAGAAGCTCATTCGGGACTCGAAAAGGACTTCTTTTAGAGATTTCTGCAGTGATATTGAATCCCTGAGTGACACGGCAAAACTGAAAAAGGACCAAACCGCTAGGCTGGAGTCGCTCAGGAAACCTGATGGCTCCTATACGGAGAGGCAAAGTGAGACACTCAGCTTGCTGTTGGAGTCACACTTTCCAGGAAATCAGGTAAGCATAGCCCGTCAACAACCACCTTTGGTCGGAACTGTTGTCAGGGCAGCTACACCCTCTCGACATGATTGGTATATCGCCAGAACTGTGGCGAATGAGGGTGCTATTAGATTTGCTATCAAATCCTTTGACAGCTTCAAGTCGCCCGGACTGGATGGCATATATACGATTGTGTTGAAGGAAGGCATTGAGTTAGTGTTGGCAGCACTGAAGAAGATCTTCACTGCATGTCTCGCACTGGCCTATGTACCACGCTCTTGGAGGATGAAGAGTTGAGGTTGATTTCATTCCTAAGGTTGGAAGAGACGACTACACCAATCCCAAGAGCTTCAGACCTTTTAGTATGACCTCGTTCATGCTAAAGAGTTTAGAACGGCTGGTGGAGCTTCGCATGCGTAGGGAGTCTCTGAAGACGCATCCACTCTCTCCATTTCAGCATGCCTATCAAAGCGGAAAATCCTGCGAGACGGCTCTGCAAAACCTTGTTGGAAGGATAGAGCGAGCCATCGACCGGAAAGAATACGCAATAGGCATCTCTGTGGTTATAGAGGGTGCGTTTGACAATGCTACTTTCGACAGTATGTGCGGCTCTGCTAGGCGGCATGCCGTAGACCGGGTCCTAGTAAATTGGATACGTTCAATGCTGGCCCAGAGAATCATAACGGTGCGGGCGGAGGAAGATTTGCTGGTGTCGTCTGGGGTTAATAGAGGCTGTCCCCAAGGTGGCGTACTGTCTCCATTGCTCTGGTGCATGGTAATCGATCCCCTGCTTAACGCCATTAATGGCTCGTGTGTATACGCTCAGGCATATGCGGATGATGTTGGCTGTCTTGTGACAGGTCCATCCCTTATGATTGTCTGCAGAAGGGTGCAGAGAACTCTGAATATGATTGATACTTGGTGCAGCGCGAATGGGCTATCGGCTAATCCTGTCAAGACTGGTATTATCCTCTTTACCAGAAGGAGAAAGCTTGATGGAATTTTTCTGCCTACACTAAAAGGAGTCACTATCCAGCTATCCAAGGAAATCAAATATCTTGGAGTCATCCTTGATAACAAACTTCTTTGGAAAACACATGTCGAACTGAAGACATCCAAAGCACTGTAAGTTTTCTGGCAGTGTAAGGGTGTTTTTGGTAAGACATGGGGTCTTTCCCCTAGTAAGGTCCTATGGATCTATACAGCTATGGTAAGACCTATTATCACCTATGCATCGATGGTTTGGATGAGCAGACTCTCTCTTGTATGGGCCAAAAAAGCTCTATCAAAACTATAACGTGCTGTGGCCATATGTTGTACCGGAGCATTTCCGACTACTCCAGGCCCGGCACTTGATGCTTTGGTGAATCTCCCGCCACTAGATGTCTTCATCCGCGGAGAGGCCGTTAAGGCCATCTGCAGAGTGAAACATAATGACCACTGGTATGGGGTGTACTCGATATTTGACGACGGCGCAGGCACTGACATCGATTCTGCAATCCTCTCTATGCCCCCGGACTCCATGTCGTCAAGCGTTATACTAGAAAAGCGGTACAATGTGTTGCTGCCAGAGGCTCGTTCATAGTTAGATCCCGAGAACGAGCCCGGCAAACACTGCTGCCGTATTTTCACTGATGGCTCCAGGACTGAAGAAGGTTCAGGTTCTGGTGTCTTCGTGGAATCTTGTGGGACCCGTCGGTTCTTTGCCCTTGGTCTGCATGCGTCTGTGTTTCAGGCGGAGGTGTATGCGATACTTGAGGCGATGGACTTTGTTGTGGAAAACAGGTGGAAAGGCAAATCTATTTGTGTCTGCAGTGACAGCCAAGCTGCGCTCATGGCCTTGGATAGTCCGACCGCCACTTCCACGATAGTCAGGTCCTGCAAATCCAGGCTAAATTGTGTTGGAAAACATAATAGTCTGCCGCTGACTTGGGTCCCGGGACACGCTGGCATTGCGGGTAACGAGACCTCTGACTCTTTGGCCAGGATGGGCTCCGTGGCTGTTTTTATTGGCCCTGAGCCTGTTCTGCCACTCCCTTCTGCTGCCATCAAAGCCACTGCAAACAAGTGGGTTGTTTCGACCCACAAGCGAGAGAGGCTGCGGATGGACGAAAATTATGTTACCTGCTATCTCTGACCGATGGTCATGGTTCCATCTATCTTTAGGTAGGAGGGACTGCAGGCTGTTGGTTGGCGTGATGACAGGGCACTTTCTATGGACTAGGCACATGGAAAGGATTGGCATATCAGACAGTGCGCTGTGCCCAGCCTGTGGAGAGGAAGTCGAGACGGCGGACCATTTCCTTTACGTCTGCCATGCCTTTGCTCGAATCAGGTTTGGGATTTTTGGCACTGATGTGCTGAGGAGTAACCAACTTGGCTCCTTGGCCCCACAGGATCTACTTCTATTTCTTCGGAGGTCGAAAAGATTTAAAAGGGAATCTTTAGTGCAGTACAATGGATATATACTCTGTCTGAGTGCTGCGCTTACTAGATTGATCCGACAAAAAAAAAAGAACTTCATTAAAGAGAGCGAGGCAAGTTTGCCTTTATTAGTCATTGTATTTTGCACTAAAAAGGCAATTCACGCGAAAGGCAGTTGATTCGAAAGACAATTGCACCGCATTCAGTATTGACTTTGCTCTTCAAGCTTTCAATAGATATAAAACCTAGGTTTATGTAATTAAAACACAGCAGATTGAATTAAAAAATTTCTTTTTCAAATTTGTGTTTTAATTATGTATTTTTACAATAAATGTTACTCTGCTAAATTACTATATATTATATAGTTAAAGAAAATAAATTTGAATTATCGAACTAATTTTAATTTATTCGTTATTATAGATTTCAATTTAAAAAAATAATTATATTTATACAAATATAAAAATATTTATATTTATACTACTTAGAATTTTTGATTTTATTGCCGAAAAATTAAATTCCATACATCTGCTTTGAACATAGCTGAGCTATTTAAAGATAGCTACAATATAACAAATAATATTATATACTTAAAATTTAATAACAATTTACAAATTCTATAAAAAACATAAACTTACGTCTCCCTCCATTGCACTTTTGGTTTGAGTAAAAGAAAGAACAAAAAACAAGTCAAATAAAACGCGAACAATGGATCGAGCGAGACATTCGAATGATATGTGTAATAATTGGCATTTTGTTTTGTTGCAACTGTTGTTTCTCTCTTAATTCGAAAGGCAATGAAAATAAGTACATGCTTAAAAAGACAAGAGTGAACTTCATTGCTTGTCAACTCTCCTGATCAATTGCTGATGAGTGAATGTTGATCGTCTACTAAACCGAATCAAAGCTAACATCGTAAATTGCAATGTGTCACACCGTGTGCAAAGAAAATCGAATGAGCTTGTGCAGGCCTCTAGTATATCCCCATAAGCAAGTGCAACCTCTCACACCCTGTAGGTAGGTAGGTAGGAGTGGCCGCCCAGTTTGCCAAAAGCACACTTGAGCACACATAATGGCCCATTGTGATACCACGGTGTGGCGCCGTTCAAGCACTGACTAAAAAAGTTCCCATACTTGGGATGGTGATAGTCAGCGCAAGGACAGCGCCTGGAAAGGCACGACTCCCCCGTCATGTTTCAGGAAACCATCCTGATACTTTGATGAACCTGGCTATGTCCCTAATATTAATGGATGACAGCTCTGTCAGGCTTGTAAGAAATGGGGCACCAAAGGTGCGAATTTTTCTTCTGCTCAAGGATGGGCAGTGGCATAAGAGGTGGAAAACCGTCTCGTCCTCCTCCTCGAAGCCACAGCCTCGGCAAAAGTCATTTGAGGGTAGGCCCAGTCTTTCTGCGTGCTGTCCCATTATGCAGTGGCCGGTCAAAACCGACACAGTTGTCGACAGTGATACGCGATCAAGTCGAAGAAGTTGATTGGTTCTGTTTTTGTCCATGCTTGCCCAAGTTAGTCTAGCCGTGTGGCAGGATTCCTCGTTAGCCCAGGATTTGTAGGCGTCAGCCAGATATTTCCGTTTGATTTCGAGCTTGGCTGTTGCCAGTGGAATGCCGATGTTTACGGAGGGGTGAATTTCGTGCATTAGCGTACCTGCCTTGGCAAGCTCGTCCGCCTCGCAGTTTCCCGGGATTTCGCTGTGTCCGGGAACCCAGACTAGGTGCTCCCGACAGTAACTTGCGAACTCTTTTAAAGATGTTCGACATTCATGAAGTAGTCTTGATGTGGCCGTGGAGCCAAAAAGAGATTTAATGGCGGCCTGGCTGTCTGAGAAAATAGATACATCAACTGCGCCGATATCACTACTCAGCATCCATTTGGCTGCGTGGTAAATGGCCATGACCTCAGCTTGAAAAACGCTGCAATGGTCTGGGAGACGTAGGGAGATGTTTAAGTCCAGCTTGTCGGAATAAATACCGCTGCCAACTCTACCTCCAAGTTTGGAACCGTCGGTGTAGATTTCGACTGTTTCACCGACGATTCGGTTTTCTGAGGTCCAGTCGCTTCGACTTGGAATAGTGAGGTCGAAATCCCTGTTCAAATCGGGATAGACCGACATATAATCGATAAAGTTGGGGACAGGTGGTTCCTGATTCAGAATTGAAGCATGGCCTGTCAAGGTTATGCGGCAGTGCGAAAGAGCATTAAGTCTAATCGCTGTCAGCTTGGCTTGTTGCTTAACCAGGATCCCCGAGGGCAGCCAGTGCAGCATGGCAAAAAGGGCTTTCGTAGGTGTGCTACGAAGAGCGCCAGTGATCAGTAGAGCAATGGATCTTCTGATTTTATCGAGGGGTTTGGTATTGCAGGTTCTTTCGAGAGCTTGCCACCAGAAGCGGAAACCCGTATAACAGGTTTGGTTCAACGATGGCCGTGTAGATCCAGAGCACGACTCGAGGACGAAGTCCCCATCGTGCACCAACTGCTCTTTTACAGCAGTATATAGCGCATGTTGACTTACGTGCCCTCTCAGCTAGATTGGCTTTCCAATTAAGCTTTGGGTCGAGAATCAGGCCTAAGTACTTAACGTGTGTGCTCAAAGAGAGCTGGGTGCCGTTTAGACTAGGCATTGTATACTTTGGAATTTTGTACTTCCTAGTGAAAAGCATAGTCTCGGTTTTGGATGGGTTAACCCCAAGTTCGAATTCGCGACACCAGTTCGACATAATAGAGAGTGAATAGTTAAGTTTTTCGGAAAGTGTTTGGGGGAATTTGCCGGATGCCGCGATTGCTATGTCGTCCGCATAGGCTATCACTTTGCATCCAGTAGATTCCAATCTCACCAGTAGTGTGTTAAGTGCCAGCTTCCAGAGGAGGGGTCATAAAACACCCCCTTGTGGCGTGCCCCTGTTAACCACCCTCCTGGATTGGGTATGTGATGATCCTAGATTTTAGTAGAAGCTCTGTAAATTTAAGAAGACCTGAATTCAGGTTAAGGTTATAGAGAGCGGAAATGACAGCGTTGGGGCATACATTGTTGAATGCTCCCTCGATATCCAGAAATATGGCAAGTGTGAATTCCTTGTACGCCAAGGATTTGTCAACTTGAGAAATGAGAGAATGAAGTGCTGTTTCAACCGATTTGCCTTTAGAGTAAGCGTGTTGAGATACAGAGAGAAGAGAAGGGTTGATCGATGTCCTGATATGTAGGTCAAGAGCTCTTTCTAGAACCTTAAGAAGAGAGCATGTTAGACTTATGGGTCTGTAATCCTTAGGTTTGGTGTGCGAGGCGTTCCCAACTTTTGGTATGAAGACGACCCGAGCCGTGCGCCAGCGTCAGGAAATATATTGCAATCTGAGGCTTGCATTATATATTTGTAGCAGCCATGGAAGGATAATCTCTTCCCCATTTTGGATATCGGCAGGAATGATGCCGTCCGGTCCGGGGGACTTGTATGGCTTAAAGGTTTGAGTGGACCACTCAAGGTGACTTTTTGTCACTTGGAATGTGGGGAGGCTATCATGGGAAACCTGCTCCACCTGGTAGAGTGCTCGATCCGCTAAGGCTAACCTCCCTGGGAAGTGGGTGTCTATCAGGATATCAAGGGTTTCGGCGCTTGAGTGAGTCCAGCTGCCATCTGGTTTTTGGATACAGTCAAGGGCTTTGTTAGAGGAGTGGAGAATTTTACGAAGACGGCTAGCCTCGGACGTCGATTCAATGCTTTCGCAAAATTCCCTCCATGACGCTCGTTTCCCTCGCCTAATAGCGTATTTCAACTCTTTTTGTTTATTTTTGAAAGGGGCCCAATCAGCTGTAACTTTAGCTTTGTTGAAAAGCAATCTACAAGTTTTGCGAAGACTCGCAATTTCCGAGTTCCACCACGGAGGTTTAGGTTTGCCCCGTGGTTCGGGAGTGATGCAAGAAATATGAGTGGCTTTTTTAAAAGCTGTGGTCAGATCGTCGACCGCCCGATCAATGTCGGGACAGTTGTGGATAATGGAGTCGTTGCTAAGCATGACCCCAGGTTGAGCCGGAAAAGAGGCCAGTTCGTGTTTTTTCTATTGACTTGTTTAAGAGATTCTGTATTGCCTGTAGTCTCCCTGAACTCAATGTCAAAGGTGATATAGCAGTGGTCCGAAAAGGAGCATTCCTGTGAGACGAACCAATTGCTTATCATGTTAGAGTAGTTATCGCTGACGAGGGTGATGTCAAGCACTTCCTTCCTGACGGATGTAAGGAAGGTCGGCTCATTTCCCCGGTTAGCAATGCCTAAGTTATTTGGAGTGATAAAGTCCAAAGGCACTCACCTCGATCATTTGTGCCGGAGCTGCCCCATATTTCTTGATGGGAATTGGCATCGGCGCCGATAATTACCGGAATCTGTTTCTGGTGGGCTACAGCAACCATTTGCTTCAGTGGCGGGGAGTCGCCATAGTCATGAGCCATGTAGTTGGAGGAGATCCAGAAGGTCCGTGGACCCATTTGAATGACCATGGCAACATTGTCTTTGTCACTGAATCTAGGGAGTAAAAGAGCGTTAACGCGGTTTTTTACCAGAATGCAGGATCTTGGTTTACCTTGATCCTCGATATATACCATACGATATCCGTATGCATTGAGTCCAGAAACCCGGTCATTTACGACCCAAGGTTCTTGGACGAGAATGAGCTCCTCCACTATATCCGAGAGGCGGAGAAGCAGGGCTGCCGAGGCAGTTTTCGAATGCTGAAGGTTAATCTGTAGTACCTTCAGCATTGTCTGGAAGAGTGATTATTGTGGAATTCAGCACCTCCTCTTCGGACATTGGAGAGATGTATCCACCAGCCGCATCCGTGTCCATGTGGTCGAAGAATTCTCCGACCAGTTCGGAAGTTGAGAAGCGGCTGCTTCTGGTTGTAACGGAGCACATACTCTCATTGTCACTACCCGACAAAGGGGTGAGAGCCGTGCCCGAGCAGCTAAGCTCTTTGGCAGTGGCTTGTGGGACAGCACCAGCTGGGGGAGGCTGTTGGGAGGCTTGGGCATCGCACTTGTAGATGCGGAGAGTGATGGCTCCAAAGCCATATTTAATCACCCCCTCGCGGGAGTTGATGGGAACAAGGGATTGCTCGTTCAAAATGATGGTGACCTCAAGCAAAGTGCCTTTGGGGTCACCAACTTTCACGACCTTCCAGCCATCGGTGAGAAGATCGGTGTTGCTGAGCTTGAGGATCTTTAAGATTGCCTCGGGCTCAGAGGGCTCGGCAGGAAGCCATGTTTTGGAGCGAGGGCGTTGGGGAACCTGGTCCAAAGGTACAGCTTTGAGCTTTGCACCCGGCCATATCTCACCTACCCAATTGATCGCTACCTTGTATAGATCCGCCGAGCGTAGGTCAGAGCAAGATACGATCTCAATATGTCCTTGATACCACCCTGCGTCACGGCAGCTGGGTGAAGGACCAGGGCTGAGGGACATAACCTCAACGAATATTGGTAACAGTGCCATTTCGACCTGTCTCCAATTGGCAGGAGTAATGGTCCCATCGGCATTGGCAGAGTCGACCACAGCCCATGTGATGCTCTTTTCCACAATCTCACTAAGCGGTTTGGAGAGCTTAGGCTTGGGGGTAGCCAGCCTTACGCGCTTAGGGATGCTTTGGGTGGATTGGCCCGGGCGATCGGCTGATCTCTGCCTCTTGGGGTTACCGGCTGCTTGTGCAGTGGAGGAGTGGACACTCACATCAGCGTGTGCTTTTGCCCACTCAAGCTTGCCCTTGTCGTATTCTGACAGTTGAGAAGGTTCTGAAGCGTTGA
Source organism: Clusia tigrina (assembly GCA_920105625.2). Taxonomy (NCBI): domain Eukaryota; kingdom Metazoa; phylum Arthropoda; class Insecta; order Diptera; family Clusiidae; genus Clusia; species Clusia tigrina. The sequence goes on along the minus strand of OV050030.1, from coordinate 295,231,897 downwards.
GCCTCGTCAAAATACGGTAAGCAGCTCTACGCGTCCTGTACGCCCTTGTACTCGGGTTCACGTTGGTAGGTGCACCTGAAGGAGGAGCGGTACGGGGAGCAGTTACCATCGACTTGTGAGGCAATATCGAGGCGTTTGCTGAAGAGGACTTAGGCGGAGCGACTGCTGCTGGTTTGTGAGTCAATACCCTAGCAGCCGCTGAAGAGCCTGGGGACAGTGAAGAGCTCTTGGGTGGCTTATTAGCCGAAGCTGTGGTGCTTGTTGAAGGGGCAGTGCTTATGCTGCTTGTCTTCGAACCAAGGGCGGGGGTGGGCATTTGCCTAGCCAGGGTTTTGCGCGTCCCTGAGGGGATATGCGCGGAAATTTTGTTTGTGTTTGTGTTTGTGTTTTTATTTTTTGTTGTGTCCATGCAATAAGGGTCCCCACTCAAAGCCGCTATCTCAGTCCGAACGTGTGGTCACTAAATATGGTCCCATGGTTATCTGTGCAAGCAGGGAGGCCATGCGAGGTTTGGCACAAGCCCTTATGGGGTCAAGTGCTCAGAGCCAGACCAGTGCTAATCGGGAGTTCCACTCAACCGAACCCACACTACCGACCTAACGGTAACAAACGTCGAACGTACTTTGAGGCCTGCCAAGGTTTTAACGGGACGGGGGCAGCTGCAACCTTAGACTGGAGCCGTTCACACTCAAGTTTCACCTTGGTGCTACCGTGACAAAGGACAGCTAGGTCCAGAAAATTACAGCTACCAGCCCAGGGCAATCAGAACAGTTACATTGGTCCAAAGAGAAGTACGGGGACGAAGGATGGGGGTCGTGCCAATTGGTGCTACTGAACTCCCGTGCAAGAAAACAGCAGCACCTGGGGGAGTGTAGACCATTTAGCGTAACCCTGAGTGCACCGCGTGGAGGCGATCTACATTACACCCCATACACCCTGTAACTTACTCGTTTATCACCACATACATACATTCCAGGCACTTTTTATTCCTTCTAATTTAATTTTGTTTCTCTCGTCTTTCCCTTTCAACGTACAAAAGATTTTAAATATATTATTATGCATTGGGAAAGAGGAGTGAAATTTTAACCGTGTAATACACTTTTTTTGTGCAAGTACGTTCCCGGTATTATAGGTACTATCTGAAACCATTTATTAATTTCTTTTATTTCATTCGCGATTTCCCTTTCATAGAACTGCAGTTAATGTTTCTCTTGGACTTCTTTCTAATCCATTACTTTCTCCACCACTATCCCTCCTCCCACATTTAGTTTATCTTACTTATTTTACATTCTACTTAGCTACTAATCCAATCCATTCCCACAAAATCTACTCTAATTTCATCTTCATATATATTAACATCTCTTTTCTTAATTTTCTTTTTCTCAATTTTTATAGCAAATTGAAATACTTTGCGTTCAGCTGGATGCTTATGTGTGTATGTAAGAGTATGCCCACATTATTTTATTTAAGTTTATACGTGGTTGTGACGTTCATTCATAAATACTTAAAGCTGAGTGGTACAGAATTACTCAAACTCGCTTATACCCCAAAGAAATATTATATGTAATTTTTGTTTTGCATTACTGATTGATTCCTTTTTTCCTAATCCGCTTTATCCAGTTTATTACTTAAAGTTATCTAATCCTACTTCACAATCTTATCACCCCCATTCTTTCTTGTCTCCGAAATTATATTTTCATTTTCATAGGGTGACATGTAGTTTTCAATCTGGCAATACTTTTTTCGGAGTTGGTCTTTTTGACAGCTGTCACTTGATTTATGCTCAGTTTGGTTTGCCATCTCACAGAAATGAAGCCGAACGACCATCAAGCGCGTCGCACGTTCGGTGAATGGGCCCAAAACAATATGGCCACCGATCCCGATTTTCACAAGAAAATTTTGTTCAGCGATGAAGCTCACTTTTGGTTGAATGGGTACGTTAATAAGCAAAATTGTCGGATTTGGAGTGACGATAATCCACAATCCATTATTGAGACGCCGTTACATCCCCAAAAAGTCACTGTTTGGTGTGCTCTATGGGCAGAGGGAATCATTGGTCCATATTCTTCAAAAATGAAGCAGCCATACTGTAACAGTCAATGGGGAACGCTATAGAGCCATGATTAATGATTTTTTCGTGCCTGAATTGGAGGATGTTGATGTGTTCGACCTTTGGTTGCAAAAAGACGGCGCTACATGCCATACAGCCCACGAAACAATCAATTTATTGAAGGAAGTTTTTGGTGAGCGCATTATCTCACATCGCGGGCCTGTGGCGTGGCCTCCAATATCGTGCGATTTAACACCGCTGGACTATTTTTTGTGGGGTTATGTGAAGTCGCTTGTCTACGCCGAAAAGCCCGAGTCGATTGACGCCTTGGAAGAGAATATTTGGCGCGTTATTCCTGACATACGATCCCAATTGCTGTAAAAAGTGGTCGAAAATTGGGCCTCTCAGCTGGAACTTATTCGAGGCAGCCGCTGCGGCCACTTGCCCGAAATCATTTTTAAAACAATGGCGAACCCTTATCTTTATAATCAATCTAAATTCTTGAAAACCACACGCAACTAAAAAAAACACCCTTTATATTTACTATCATACTTACTTATTAGAATGCATGCCCATACATTCATTCCAATATTTCTTATTGAGGCAGATTGTATCCATCTATATATTATGTTCCAAGTTTGTAGGAACGTACATGCAAAGTTTGCACAAGCAAACGTGCACTGCAAATATTGCCGCCCTGCATGCGCTAAACTTCGCGCTCTGCTCAATTGGTTGGTCAATGCAGTTTTGATTGGCCCAAATGCTTTAAATAAATATTTCATTCATATTACATTTTCTTCCGTATAATTTTGATTCTCGTGTCTGTGTTTTTTTCTTTTTTACATTTTTTCATCACCAATACTTAATATTTTTCAACCACTCTCTCTCTTCTTATTCTTGTTCTTACTGCATTTCAGCTGTAATGTTTGCTTGCAAATTCACATTATGTAATTTATTAATAACCTAAGTCAACATGGTTCAATTTCACGCTGGCCTTGACTTTGGAAATAGAACTGGCGCTATTTTATGTTTGTTAATAAAATGCTGATTTCAGTTGCTCATCAAGTGAGGAATATGAGTGCCTACGAGTTTAGTACACTACAAATACATGTTATTAAGTTGTGAGTTCGCAAATGGAATAACTTTTGAAAGTTATTGTGGAGTTTTGTGGGTTTGCCTTTATTCGTGTACCACCGCGGTAGCTAGGCTGCGGATTTCTGCCACCGTGTACGGCCCTAACTACAGAGGAGAAAATTTATTTTTCCTAGTATGGTTCTTCATTTGTACTCGGTCACCCGTTTCAAATTTGCTGATATGTTGAAATCAAACCCGTAGAGTGTTTTTCACGGAGTTTGCTTCGTTGATACATATACAGTATTGTTGTGTACATGCATGGCTGTAGTTAACCACTGATTCCAGTTAGACCCATTCTCTTTGACGAAACTACGCAAATATATATATATATATATATATATATATATATATATATATATATATATATATATATATATATATATATATATATATATATATATATATATATATATATATATATATATATATATATATATATATATATATATATATATATATATATATATATATATATACTGCCAGAGGTCTATGCCTTCGTTCTAGCGATCCGTTCGCTTGCGGGTATTAAGGAGTAATGTGTAATTTCTTAATCCATAGCTTTTTACACGTCTCAGAGAATAATTTTGAGACGAAATTCAAACCGCTATCGGTCACCAACACTTTCGGAATGTTGTAACGCGCTATAATTTCGTCAAAAAACGCTTTGGCTACCGTACTCGCGTCTGCATCAGGTATGGCTACGTCAAGATGTACTTATTTGATTGTGCTTATAAATGTGAAAAATATGTATTCAAAAATACCCCTAAAGACAAACAAATACAAATCCCCTACAAAAAAATCCTCAAAGCTAAGACGACAAACGTCCGATCCTACTGACGGTTTATGTTTTCCAATACAAAGCTGCGTGCTGCAGCGCAAGCGCGCCAGTATTTTGCAACTTCTTTGAGCAGCGCTACGGTGCCTTCAGGGTCGCAGAAGAATCTACTTATACTACGCTAAAATAAATAAGTACTTACAATTGTTCCTTTGCTCCTTACATTGTTCCTCTGTCCGATGCTCGCGCCTAGTAGATTATGTTGCTGGTTTCGTTGCTAGTTCATTTATCCTCCTTCAGGATATCTTTTCTATTAATCCTGGGTTTCCTCCTCGATGATTCCTATATGCTCCTGGGACAGTAGGTTTTTATAACGGCTGTGCCATTTATGTTGGGGGCGGTGTGTGTCTATGCTCTTCTAGTTTTTACACACTGAGGGACTTTTACTGGGCGCATGTTAGAAGCCTGTGGTTCTAACCGCCCGAGTTTAAACGCGCTTAAGTTTATTTATTACAAAACCATATTTATTGGTAAAACACCTGTTTATATACTATTTAAATTTATTACTTTTTCTAATGTTCTAATTTATTATTTGTAATTGCCCTACTCTTTGGTTTGCACATTCTGCAATTGTTTGCCAATGCAATTATCGAATGGCACATATTTGGAAAAGTGCTGACCAGCCAATAGTGAAAGTTCATTGCAGTTAAATTGTCAAATGCGAGTACCTAAAAGCATGAAATGGACTTTTACTTAGTGGTAACATATTCATAAAACTATACGTGCGCCTTAAGGCTATGCACGTTTATTATTTTATTAATAATAAAATCTAATATACACTTGGGTTTTAGCAGACATTGTGAGCCTGATTTTCCGCAACTTTTGCCCGAAGCGCTCTTAGAGCAGTGCTCCAAAAAGATGCACGCAATCGATTCAAGCTTGCTCCATTCTCTATTTGAAGTGTAGATGTGCAGCAATAGCAAACGCTTAAACAATATAGATCTACTCGGTGTTTCGCGGGCCCCTTCATCCGGGCACCTCACGTGGTCGGCTCCGAAAAGTCGGTCGCTTCTATCCAGACACAAGTTCAACTAAAATCGTCGTGGAGTGCGCAATGCCGTACTCCCCATGCAAAATACTATTCAAACTATGAACAAGCAATTCTTAATCTTTAACACCAGCAAAAACAAAAAACAATAACCTCTCTCAAAATGTATCGAAATCTCTTCCTCCCAGAGTCAGTACAAGCAAAAATTGTTTACTCAAAACTTATCAGACACTGATGAAGCTGCAGTAAAAATATGATCGCCGGCAATGCAGACAGGACTTGACCGCTACATTCATGTGCAATCAAAGATAACACTAAGTCCCCAAAATTAAAAAATTGCCAATCCGCAAAAATTGTAAACACAGAACAAGAAAATCCTCTGGTTAAAAATATACCTGTTCTTTTTGCGACAAATAGTGGTTCTGGCACTACCACAGCCAAGCAACCACCACTGCACAAACAAGATAGTCGCTGAATTAGTACTTGGGAGGTGTGTAACATTCAAACTTTTAATGCATAACATCTTCTTTTGCATACGTTAAGCTGGCAAACCTTGCCAGCTTAACGATGAAATTTAAAATGATTCTTGTCACTCACATCGTATCGGCAAATTCAAAAACGTTTCTAGCCCTCTTCCTTGCTTCCCTTCGGTTAAAACTAGCACTGGAGGGATTTTCTTCCACGTTTAACCCTCCGGCGGGTGAGAAGGTCCCTGGGGACCTTTTTCATTTTCAAACTGAAATTACTCCTTGATGGTCCATGGGAAGTATACCCGCCCCCACATGTATTCCAAAGAAATTTTATCTAGAATCGTTTAAAAAAAATTTCAAAGCGATCCGACGAATAGTTTGGTCTTCAACGAAGGCGATATAGCACTATGTTCATATGTGCCCAAGAAGAACAAAGCGGTAATTTTGCTGTCGACACAACATTATACTTACGGTGTTGACATGCAAACTGAAAAGAAGAAGCCGTTTACTATTTTGGATTACAACGCCAACAAATCGGGCGTTGATACAATGATACAATGGATAAATCAAAACAAAAAAAATGTAAAAAAAATATGCGTTTTAATATAAAATTCCATACAAATAGAAATAGGTCCCTGTGGAACTTGTATTTCGTATAAGGGCAAAGGATGACTCAACCGTCGGAGGGTTAAATAAAAGCCTATTGAATAGTTAATTTTTTTTTAATTATTTATTTTTGTACTTTGTTTTAGTTTCACAATTTTTCACGTTTCACAACATTTGTGTATATTCGCTATTTGTTTGTCATTCGCTATAATTTTTCAATTTGACAGTTTATTGCTCGTCGATAATGCAGCTCATCTGCGGGAAATCTTAATGCCTTTTTCGTAACTAAGTGAGTCGAATACGGATCGAGTCCACTCGTTCCGAAGTAAATCCGACGTTATACATAAGCGACACGATATATTCACTTCCAGATTATAGTTTCCCACTTATCCTCCTTATAATACTACCTATTATGTGTGTCTTGCTATTCATTAGTGCTATCATTTGGAGTAAATATTTATCAGATATACAGGAGACGTTTGAGTGAATTTTTCTTAATCATTTCAGAAAACGGTTCCTCGCTTAAATCTGTTTATTTTTAAATCTTGTCTTACAGTTATAAATGTTGTAAAGTTTACTGTTTTGTACAATTTGAAAATAACTCTGTCGTTTTGAGTATTGCATTGGGAAATATTTTTCCACAGAGTAAGTAACTTATTTCAGGATTGTTCAAAATTAGAATTTATACATTGATATGTTTTCTCTTTTAATATGTGTGTTTGCAATTTACATAAAAAAAATATGTTTGTTAATTAATTGCATTTTAGATTTCTATTTAACTGTATCAATATTGCTTAATTCTTGTTAAATTGTTTTTCCGTTTGAATTTCATACCATACATACAGAGGCGGACAAAATTATTCACACAAGCACTAGTTTCGTTACTAGACCTCGACTGCATTCGCGCTGGACCATGTTTCCCGCGGAATGGTGCTCGAGCAGCCAGGAAAGTGGGTCTCTGGACGACAATCTAGAGTCTAATTACTATTTGAGGTCCAAGATCCATCACCCCTTCTCAGGTAACCAGGTGCCATTAGAGCAGTTGATAGGATCTTCCTAAGTCTAGACGTCTCAGAGATGGCTTCTACGTCACCGCAAACGTTTTTCTACAACTCTCTTTGTGCCTTCCTACGCTTACCCTTGAAGATTATAAGTGCTGTATAATCTGTAGACTTTTTAACATTGTTAATAGTAATGGGGGTTATTGTTTCCCCCTAGGTCTACTGAGGGGACAGGAGACTGATAGAGCTTTATTGAGAGCATCCGTAAGAACCTCCACAGCCCTACTAATTTCCTTACACGTACTTGTGCTTATGGGGCTCTGAGGTAGTAGTCTAGTTATGGTTTCCCTGTAGAGGTACCATTTTACTTTCTTAATATTTCTTATAGCCGGAGGGCTTGGTAGACTATCTTGAAGAACTGGATTAGCCGATGGTCTGAAAAAGAGAGTCCTCTCCATCTCCGGAATATGCGATAACCATCTTACCGTCAGGAGAGCAGACCTTCTTTCCTCGTAAACTCTATTGGGCATCGGGTTGGCGACTTTCCCACAGCATGTGGCATTGCTTGTGCCAGGCGCGTTTCTTAGCTGCAGCTACCGCCGCCCGCGCGGGGGTTTTTTGATGTCCATCCGAATTAGATTTTAAAGAACAGGCTGTTAGCTGCCGTGATTGGCTCTTGCTCAGTAAAAAGTTCTGACGAGTCATTCCATGCGTGTTTGATTCTCTCCGTCGAACTTCGTGCATAGGAAAGAGCGTGTTTACGATGTGTTCCATCTTTTCTTCTGGCAAATTAGCAGTGGGGGCTTTCCACCGAGTTTATATGGATCGAGTTTGCAACGCTGCGAGGCTCCTCTCATTTTCTTTTCTTGCTCAAAATTATCTCTAGCTTGAGATTTCTCTTGGGTTGTTTGTATTCTTCGGCCTGATCGATGAAGTTTCCGTGTCGTCTGGCTCGTGTATTTTCTTCAGCTGCGGATGCATATTGCCCTTAGAGTGCTTCAGCTGTCCACCAGTCTCGCACGCTTGCGTAATACACCGCATTGTGCCCTCAACTATCTCGCACCGCTCGTCGGGCTGAATGTACGGGATAATGAGTCAATAGCAGCTAAAAAATGGTTCTGCCTGAGTTTTGATAGATTCCACTTGCGTGTTCCTCTTTGCCTGTTGTCGGTATCGGCATCTATGCTTCATGAACATTGTAAGTCAAATATTGGTGGTCGCTTCCTGTGTAACCCTCATGACTTTCCATGTTTCATCTTGTTGTTTATTTGCTTAGATATAAGTGTGATATTGGGATTTGTACCCTCACATCCTGCTTTTCTGTAAGTTGTAGCCGTTGCCGTGTTTGCGACGGTTATCCCTAGCCTGGTGCCATGTCTAGAATTCTTCTTCCTCTGGAAATTGTAGTAGACATTCCCCATTATACAGCCTGAGCGTTGAAGTCACCAGCGATGATGAAATTTCCACTAATGCGTCGTGCTGCGTCTTCAATGTTATCGGGTATTGTTTGGTATTCTGCGATGTTGATATTTGGAGTGAGGAAACAGTTCATGATGGTATATTCGCTGCTTCTAATCCACTCAAAACAATCTCCCATTCCGCTGCTTCTAATTTGACACTTGGCAGCGTTCATCACCCATTTAGCTGCTGTTTTGGTTGTGTCCTCAAGCCAAATACCCTTTTTCGCCTTATTGTGCTGTTCGCTAATGACGGCCAGATTCGCTTCATGTTCTCGCATAACTTGTGTCATCAGTGTATTCGCTGTCTTATTTCTGTGCATATTAGCTTCGTGTTCAGGCTGGTTTCTTATTAGTTAAGCATCATCTGGTACCAGGAAAGTGATCTGTGGGTTCAGAGCCTTCATCTACGCAAATACAGCATCTAGGGGTTTTAGTGTATTATTTTAGCTTGTGTTCTTCGGTGTCGCAACGGATGCATAAACCCTGTCCTCTTCTGTCGGGTCCTTTACAGTTAAACTGTGTGTGGCCCGGACCAAAACATCTGAAAAATCGTGTTATGTTGCCCACTCGTTTTACTCTGCAGTACATCCAATGAACCTTTATGCGTTGCTGTGCAATGATGGTGTTTGCAGCTTCTGCAGCCAACGTAACAAAAGCTCGACATTGCTCACACAGTTCCTCGGCTTCATCTTGGATTTCGTGGTTAATATCTCTCGATCGTTTAATCACTTGTTTAATTTTTCGGAGTACAGTTTTACATTTTTCCAGCGTGTCTTCTTCTAGCGCTCGCATCTTATAAATTGGCTCTATCCGAGGAGAGCAAATTACATTTGCCTGACAATTGCTTTCAGCAGTAGTGGGGGTCGCCGCTAAAATGCTGTGTTCCTTTATTCTAACTTTATGTTTTCCCGTGATTAATGTTCTGTTGAGTGAGCGGATTTATTACTCCTCTCAAACACAGCACTGTCAAAAACAGCACTCTTCTCTCCTTCTTTTCCTTTTAATGTGTTGGGTGGTGGTATTGTCATCATATTTGTTGGGTCGCCGCTATGGGCCGCTATCTGCAATCGTATGGTCAGTTATCCATTTAAGTCCCCGTGGTTGTCTATGCCAAGCAGGGAGGTCACGCTAGGGTTGCGCCTTATGGACGTATGCGTACAGTGACAGGACGAATGTTAACCGGAAGTTATCTCAACCGGACCTGAACGGCCAAATAAATGGCGACGAGTGTAGAACGTACCCATAGACCAGCCAAGGTTTTAACAGGATGGTGGCAACTGCAGCATTTACCTGAAAGCCGTTTCTATAGGATGTCACTCTTGTGTATTAAGGTAACAGAATACTGCAATCGTCATCCCAAAAGCAATCAGTTGAAACCATTAAAAGCGAAATGAGAAGAACGGTGTGTATTCGATGAGTGTTTGACAGTAACTGATATTGTTTTATTTGGTAATCTCTTTTTTGCTTTGCTTTACTTACATATGTATTTGTAACAATAATTAAATGACTTCAATTCTCCCTCGTTTTTGTTACAAATAAAAAATTATTTAAATAGATTTAATTCAATTTACAAATAGATTATTTGAATAAAATACAATTCAAATCTTTACATGTAGATTATTTAAATAAATTGTGATTTAATTTACAAATGGATTATTTGAATAAAATACAATTCAAATTTTAGAAGTCTACAAACATCAAGGTAAAAAGTTAAGTTTCTTTTTTAATTACAATCAATTTAAAACGAAGGTTTTCAAATTTAACTTTAGGTAATGCTTTAGTAAATATATCGACTAACTGATTTTCGCTTGAAATTCCTTTAACGTCAAAGGCTTTTTCTTCATATTTCTCTCACAAAAAATGGTATCTGACCTCTATATGCTTAGTCCTTTTGTGTAGCACCGGATTCTTGATTAATTTTACGGCACTCGCGTTGTCCACAAATAAGGTAGGTTTCTCAGATGCCAACTGGACGTCAAGCTCAGCAAGTAATCGTTGTAGCCATACCAATTCTCTTGATGCTTGTGATGCCGCGATATATTCTGATTCTGCTGTTGAATGTGACAGAAGATTGGCGTACAGAACACCAACTGACGATACCTGTCCCAATCATAAGACAAAAACCAGTAGTTGACCTCCTTGTTTTAATACAGCCAGCATAATCGGAATCACTGTAAGTGTAGAATTTTAAATTGTTAGGTTTGTTTGTAAAAAGTATACCATATCGGATGTTCCCTTCAGGTATCTCAAAATCCGCTTAATTGCTGTAACGTGAGTTTTTGAGGGATGCTCCATAAATCGGCTTACATAGCCAACAGCAAAACTTATGTCCGGCCTAGTTCCAATGGCCAGATATAACAGGCTGCCAACCGCTTGTCGATATGGGAAATTAACTTTGGCTTCTTCTTCCCCTTCGACTTCTAAAATTTGTTGATAATCTGCAGGTGTTGAGACTGGATGCGAATCAGCAAAACCAAAAACGTTTAATATTTTTTCGGTGTACGATGCCTGATTTAAAAGTAGAGTGCCATTCAGACAGTCGATTTATCTCGAGACCAAGAAAATATTTAGCTTCAAAGGCCTTCATGCAGAAATGTTTTCCAAGATAATCAATAACAGATGTAATATAGCTTTCATCAGTTGAAATTAGTAGACCATCATCCACAAAAATTGCCAAGTATGTAGTTTCAATGGCATTTTTGCGAATAAAAACGCATGAATCTGCCTCACTCTTCTTGAAGTTGAAATCGACGATGAACTTTTTGAATTTTGTGTTCCAGCAGCGTGGAGCTTGTTTAAGACCGTACAAACTTTTCACCAGCTTACATATACGACCTGTGCCATCACTGAAACCAATGGGCTGCTTCATATATACTGTTTCTTCCAAGTCGCCATACAAAAATGCAGTTTCGACATCAAACTGCTTTAAAAACATTTTTCGCTTAGCTGCTACCGCCAAGAGCGCTCGAACTGACGCAAATTTTACAACAGGACTGAAGGTTTCTGTATAATCGATGCCATAACTTTGCGAAAAACCTCGTGCAACTAACCTGGCTTTATACCTGTCCACTGTGTTGTCAGGTTTTCGTTTTATGCGATACACCCAACGGTTATCCACAATCTTTTTTGTCCTTGAAGTTGTTTTTGTAAGTTAACGGAACATTGTTCTTTTTCGTTTTTGTTTAACACCGTTTTAACAAAGGTCAAGTCACGGACAACGCTGATTGATTTGCTTTGCAAATTATACACTCTATAGCACTTTGTGTTTTCACTATAGCCCACAAAGAGACACTTTTCGGCTTTACGATCGAGTTTTTGCCTCTTTTGTTTTGGTATATGTGCATAAACCACTGTACCGAATTCTTTGAAGTAGTTAAACTTAAGCTGCTTTTTACACCACAACTCACACGGTGATTTATGTATAATTGAACTTGTACCTGTGCGATTTAGTACATAAACACTTGTGTTTACACCTTCCGCCCACAGTTTCAGATCCAAATTGTTTGCATGTAGCATCGTACGCGTTGCCTCCATAATGGTTCGATTTTCACGTTCCACAGAACCATTTTGCTCAGGGGTGTAACTTACGTTCAGCTCATGTTTTATCCCCTTTTTCAGAAAATATGTTTGCAACTCTCTATTAACGAATTCAGTACCGTTGTCTGAACGTATAGCCATTAGTTTATGCTCCGTTTGATTTGAAACAAGTTCCACAAAATGCTTAATTTTTGTTGCCACCTCAGATTTCGCCTTAAGGAAATACACAAACCGCATATGCGAATAATCATCTTTTATAAGCAGGAAATAGCGTGAACCGCCAATTGAGTTGACCTGCATTGAACCGCATACATCTGCATGAAGTAACTCACCACATTTTGTTGTTGTTTGATTGTGGCCTTTGAATGGTAACCGGTGTTGCTTGCCTATTACGCACGCTTCGCACTGAAAAACAGCATCGTCCAGGAAATCCACGTCGTTTCTACGTAGAAAACGCTTTACATGCGTTATGTTTTGATGTACAAGTCGTTTATGCCATTCTTGTAAAGTTTCTCCTCTCACCGCAGCTGCCGCAGAACTTTGTGGCCTTTTGACTTTAATTAGCATTTTATATAGAGATGTTTGTCGAACGCCCATTGCTACAATATGCTTATCATCACGAAACTCACACGTTGACGAATTTGATACCAGCATATAGCCCTTGTCCAAACAGCGACCTTGTGAAAACAAATTCATTTGTAATGCTGGAACATACATAACATTCAATAGATGTTTATCGACCCATTTTGCTCCATCATAAACCGCAACATTTATTTTTCCAGCGCCAATTCCATGTAGAATTTCACCATTGCCGATTTTGACTGGATGCGAAACTGTAAATTCTTCATATTCGCTGAAAAAATCACGACGATTTGACATATGCTCAGTCGCGCCTGAGTCCAAGAACCAAGAGTCTGAGTCGGTAACCCCAATCAACGCATCGCAACACAATGCTTCTGAATTTTCGTTGAACTTCTTTTTGTTAGGGCAGTCCTTTTTTAAATGACTGCTACTGCCACATTTATCGCACTTCCACACTTTTGCCTTGCCTTTATGCTTCGACTTGCTCGAATTTTTAGCAAGAAATGCACCTGCTTCACCTTGTGACATTGTAGTTATCCGCTTCTCTTCAATCATGAGACGATTACGCAATTCAGTCAGGTTTTTCCTTTCGTCACCAGTTGACTCCCACGCACTGTGGAAATGGCCATACTCTGGAGGTAAAGCCATTAAAATTTTTGTTATAACCATAGATTCTGGTATTTTCTCGCCCAGATCTGCTAGCTGCTGCACAATTTCTTCTAGTTTGGAAATAAAATTCGCCATGTCGTCTTCAGGCACCTTCTCAAAACTAAAAAATTTCTGTTGAAGGAAATGCATGCCTGTTCCAGACTTTTGTTCAAATACACTATGCAGCTTTAACCACATTTCATTTGCCGTAGTACAGCTAACCACATGAAGCGACACTTGTGTACCAACGCTGGTAAGGATCAAGCTTTGCGCCTTCACATCTTTCTTTTCCCACGCTTCAAATAGTTTATTAAAGGCACTTATCTCTTCCTGGCCGGCACCTATTTTCAATATGGGACATTTTTCACTCCCATCCACCACCTTGAACACTTCCAGGGATCTAAGCACAACTCTTGCCTGCAATTTCCACAGGGTCCAGTCCTTAGCCTCCTGCAACTTATTTATTTTAAATTCCGTGCTCATTTTGGTTTTTGTTAAAAAAAAAACGACCGCGAGAAAAAACAGTTCTTTTGTTTTTCAAAAAAACTTTTAACCTTTAAAACACCTTGATATGTTCTACGTGACTTCGCGTTGCACTTGCTTCGCGTCTCTTTCCTTCTCTTTCTAACACACTGGGCCCATAACCAGTTGAAACCAATAAAAGCGAAATGAGAAGAACGGTGTGTATTCGATGAGTGTTTGACAGTAACTGATATTGTTTTATTTGGTAATCTCTTTTTTGCTTTGCTTTGCTTACATATGTATTTGTAACAATAATTAAATGACTTCAATTCAATCTCATCCAAAACTGTGTTCAAAACCGTATTCCATGTCCATAATATAGGGTCGTTTCTGTTTGAAATCGGAGGCCTTCGTAATGGCTTATATCGGTGTTGGCTTGCTTCATCTTAAGGTTATTTGTCCTTCGCCTTCCGCATCTTCCCCATATACCTCCAAAGTGAGGATAGCGACCTGCTTGGTGGAACAAGGAACGCATAGACGAAAGGTACGGAAATTCTTTCAGTTGGCCAAAGTAACTGGCAGCGAATTCTGTTGGGGCGAGAATAAAGAGCTGTTAAACCGATAAAGAAAAGAAGTACGCAGGACCAAGAAGGAGTCGTGAAAAGATTTTTTTGGCAATATGGAAAAAACAAACGAGGTGGATATTCTCAGGAGACTGTTATCTAAGCTTCCGACTAAGCGAAGGTTAATATGTAAAAATAATGGAGATTGTATTGACAGCTGCGAGAGATCGTTAGACCTTGTCAGTACACATTTTCCTGGCTATAAGGACATTGTAGATCTCGAACTTACAAGAAATAGTGTAGGAACTATAACTCTTCGAAATCTACTGCAACCGACAAAGTACAATAGGCAATAAATTCCTTTGACCCATTTAAGTCTTCAGGAATATATGGAATATTTCCAGCCATGGTCCAAAAGGTTACTGATGGCTAAAACCTATATATATATATATATATATATATATATATATATATATATATATATATATATATATATATATATATATATATATATATATATATATATATATATATATATATATATATATATATATATATATATATATATATATATATATATATATATATATATATATATATATATATATATATATATATATATATATATATATATATATATATATATATATATATATATATATATATATATATATATATATATATATATATATATATATATATATATATATATATATATATATATATATATATATATATATATATATATATATATATATATATATATATATATATATATATATATATATATATATATATATATATATATATATATATATATATATATATATATATATATATATATATATATATATATATATATATATATATATATATATATATATATATATATATATATATATATATATATATATATATATATATATATATATATATATATATATATATATATATATATATATATATATATATATATATATATATATATATATATATATATATATATATATATATATATATATATATATATATATATATATATATATATATATATATATATATATATATATATATATATATATATATATATATATATATATATATATATATATATATATATATATATATATATATATATATATATATATATATATATATATATATATATATATATATATATATATATATATATATATATATATATATATATATATATATATATAAACGGGGTCGCAGAAAGGGCAAATCGTACGTTAGTTGAAATGGCACGGTGTTTAATGAATTCAACTAATCTCCCTCAAAGTGTGTGGGCTGAAGCCCTGAATACATCAGTTTATATAAGAAATCGGTCCATCACCAGCGTAATTAAAGAAAGAACTCCGTTCGAGTACTGGTTTGATAGGAAACCATGGATCAAACATTTTAAAACTTTTGGTTGCAAGGCAGTTGTGCTTGATAAGCAATTACGAATTCAAAGTTTGAGCCCAGAGGAGTTGTGCTATACTTTGTGGGTTACTCTAATACATCTAAAGCATATAGATTTTACAACAGTGAAAATAGAAAAATCACTCTAGCTCGGGATGTGGTATTCCTAGAAAATCAATTCTATAAAGGAAAAGGTAAAAACGAAAAAGCAGAGCCTGAAGGCCAATTTTCTATTATAGACACGGGTTCAAAAGAGAACAAAATAGAAGAGCCGGAAGATAATAGAGAAGAGAAGACCACTGTAAATTCGGAAAATGAGAACGAAGTATTCGAAAGCGCAAGTGAGGACAACGAACCAGAAGTTCAGAAAGTGGAAAGTGGATACAACACAGGTGGAGCTAGACTCACGCGGACAGCAGGTGTCTGGAAGAGAGCGAATAAACCGAACGGAAATAATGAAGTGTTAAATGTGTTTTTGGAATCCCCTGGTACGGTGACAGCAGCACTTTGTTCTAACAACGCAGCGGAGTGGAAAAACGCTATGGAAACAGAATATGACGCATTAATAGAAAGTGGAACCTGGGTGTTAGTTGAACCTCCAAAAAATTAAAACATTGTTGGATCGAGATGGGTGTTCAATACGAAATATAATCCAGATGGAACGGTAGCAAAATACAAGGCCAGATTGGTGGCGCAAGGGTGTACACAGCGGGCAGGCGTGGACTACGTAGATACTTATGCGCCTGTCGTAAGACATACGTCGATTAGGATGATATTGTCACTAGCGGTGAAGTATGAGTTTTTGGTGTATCACATCGATGTGATTTCAGCATATTTAAATGGAGATCTTAAAGAAGAAGTGTATATGCACCAACCGGAGGGATTCGTGGACAAAGATAAACAAAATCACGTATGCATAATAAACAAAGCCTTGTATGGATTAAAACAAGCCGGCAGAAATTGAATGATAAATTAAATGAAATACTTTGCAACATTGGTTTCTATCGAAGCAAGTCAGACAACTGTATTTACATTTTGAAGACCGATGAACAGATTAACATCATGTGTGTGTATGTCGATGATATTATATTAGCTTGCACAACAGATGAAATGATACAAAAAATAATCATAAAGCTGGAAGAAAAAATCAAAGTGGTGAATAAAGGTCCTATTAACTATTATTTAGTCATGGAGATTGAGAGTCAAGGACGAAGAGGTGAAATGATAATTCATTAACACCGGTACACAACACAACTTTTGACAAAATGGAATATGCAAGATTGTAAAGGCGCGTCTACCCCTTTTGCCAGTGGCACAGTATTAGAGAAATGCACTGACCCTACGAAATGTTCTGGATGTGACATTTTACAATATCAGTCGCTCATCGGAAGCCTTACCTATTTAGCGATAGTGTCGAGACCAGACATAGCACATGTTGTAGCAAAATTAGCGCAATTTAACTCACATCCGCATAGAGAACATTTTATGGCAGCGAAACGAGTGCTCAGTTATCTTCGAGCGAGACCCAAAGGTGTGTTAACTTATAATGCTAACTGCAATAGTTTAATTTGTTTTACAGATTCGGATTGGGCTTACGACAACACTGCCCGTAGATCATATAGTGGGTACACTGTATCGATGGGTGAAAATTTAGAAGCATGGGAATCCAAAAAGCAAAGTATCGTGGCTCTCAGTACGATGGAGGCCGAATATGTCGCTATGTGCTCGGGAGTTAGAGAGGTGACATTCCACCGAAGTTTACTGCTGGAGACAGGATTTCGAGACCTGGTGAGCGAAGCTACAATAGTTTCTTGTGGCAATCAGAGCGCTCAATTTGCAGTTAAAAATCCAATGGTAACCAAGCGAAGTAAACATATAGACATTCGGTACCACTACCTGCGAGATAAATATATGAACAACGAGATTGATATCCACTACGTCCCATCTCCAGATAATGTGGCTGATATTTTAACTAAAAGTTTACCTAAGGAACGTCATGAAAAACTATGTAATGATATGAAATTTAAATTTATTGTAAAAACCTAACATTTGACTTAACATTTGATTTAATCTTTCCTCAACCTCATATGCAATTTATTCTAAATGAAAGTAGTCCTGTTGAGGTGGAGTTTGTCAGAATACTAACAAATGCAACCCTACCTACTTTGCATTAATATAAGTATGTATATTACGATATTATGATTATATTTAGGCTAACCAACAGAATATATATGTATGTACTCTTCTTTTCTATTACTTGCATTAAAGCTATTGAATTGAACGGACGTGTTCTTTTAATTTCGCTAACAAACGAGTAAAGAAGTCTGAAGTCGGGTTAGACCGACTTCGAAATACCCTTTACCTTTCCTAGTGCGAGCGAGTTAAACATACAGGAGGTTTTCTTCATAAATCATTATTAGGAGATTTTAATTTTCGGTCGGGTGCCTTGAATTGATTATATTAGTGGGAGGCGTGGCCTTTATCTGATCGACCCCATTTCTTGTATATGTCTCTGTAGAATCAATATATGTACAAATATAAAATATCGTCCAAAAATTTTGTATTGGTCGTAAGTTATAATAATATGTCAATAGTGGGCCTGGCTCTCAACATAACACGTCAATTTTTGTTTGTGGTGTTTAATGTTAGTACCCGCAACCTTGCTGTGAAATTTCGTTGATAAATTTTTAATAGCAACCTAGTATTGATATTTTGTTACTTGAGGGCGTGGCAGTAGCCTGATCTCCATATTCTGCACATACACTATTATGGATTATGTATATTTCAGCCAATTTTTATTCCGATGGCATCATTACGAACATTGGTAGGCTAAAATTAAATTTAGACCCGAAAGTTCCTTATATTAAAAGTGTGCGTGTCTTTTCCTTGATCAACCCCATTTGTTGCAAATAGCTTTATAATATCCATATGTTCCTTCCCGTAAAATTTTGTCCGTAAATCTCTACCAGATCTTAAGTTATTAATATTTCTTTATAGTGGGCGTGGTAGTTAATATATACCGCCCACTTTTTGCATAGTGTTTAGTTGGACCCACATTTCCATAACTGCCAATCAATTGGACCGCAGTTAAAGTCATTTTAAGTTTTGCTATGAACTCTCTTAAACCTATGTCCCTGTGATTTGTAAGGGCTTGTCTATAACGTTGATCAGCTAGCTTTTGCTTCAACAAGGGTGATGGAGATCTCTGCCACTTTTTATAATATGGCTCTTCTCTCTTGCAAGCACATCAGTATATCCGGAAGTGACAGTTCTTTTATAATGTGAAAATTAAGTACTTGCAGTAGTTGCATATGTCGCTGTCGAAACCAGAAGTGCAGTAAGTTCGTCAACAAGGAAGTCTATATCCTTTGCATTTTTTAACAGTGGATCAGTTTTTAGGTGGCTGCTAATGTATTGACGATATTTTGGCCAACAGTTTTGCAGTTTGTTATTTTGACTTTGCATTACGCATGGGATTTTTCTGCAAGTTAATTATAACAGGGGAACGATCTGATGATGAATCGAAGCATTCTTCCTCTGAGCTGTTATCAGTGACGCCAAAATCGATTAGGTGCGGAATTTTGCTACATTCTGATGGTCAGGTGGTGGGTTTACCAGTAGAGATAATATACAGTTTATTTGCCACATTAATTACTGCGAGTACAGCTGCCTTCCTTTCGGATTTATCAGTCGAGAACCAAAAAACCTATGCTGGGCATTAAAGTCTTCTGCTACCATAAATTTTGAGCTGAGAGAATTGAAGAAATCAAGAAATTTACCTTCAGTTTTCTTGTATCTTGGAGGGCAATACACTGAGCTTATTATAATTGCTTCACCCCAACACTGTGGCGAGGCGGATGTCGCTTGTATGTACTATTTTGTGTATTCTTCAATTGGGTGGTATTTAATATGGCTTTTAACTAAAATTCCTGTTCCACCACTTGCTTTACCTTCTGGTCGATTTGTATTGTAAAATTTTTATATATTTAAAATAGTTGTGTGAGATTAAATTTCATTCATATGTCAATTTCATTAAAAAGTTTGAACTTCGTGTTTGGCATTTCAATAACATATTTTTAAAATATTCATTTTTTGATAGAAGTAATTGCATCAACTGATTTTGCTATTTGCGAAATTCTTGAACCCTATTTTGCATGGTGTTCATGAATTCAGTTCCGCACATTAAATTGTTATTGTGAGCTTCTAACGACTGTAAGGCACCATCTAAATACAACTCTCTGGTCGAAGAAAGAGAGCGAGAAGCAACGTTGACAAGTTCGAATCTGTACACGAGCGGGCAGTTAAGAAAAAGTAAGACACGAGGTTACATTGTTTTTTACTTTTTTTGCAATTATTTTACTTAATTCAATCAATAAATCATCTTAACATATACGGGTTTAATTATTCCAAATTAGTGGGTTTTAGTTCAGAAGTGGTATATAAGTATCCAAAAGCGAAATGAATAAACTGTCGCTTTACGAAAAATAATTTTTATTCAAAAACTTAAGGCTACCACTAACAAAAAACGATACAACATAAGCGGTAAATGGGAGAAGGTTTGAAAAAAATACAAAAAAATCTCATATGAATAAATATAAATTATAATACGTATAAACAAGCAATAAACGGTGGAAAATGTTGAGTTTCATGTGATTGTGAAATTCAAAACCAACGGGACTAACGTCCTGTAACGTAAAATGGGAAAGACAACGATAAACGAAACCAGGAACGAAGGAGAAAGCGAGTTGGACCACCAACAAAAGCAAAGAGTTGCCAACTATTCTAAAAAAAAAAAATATCTTAAACGTTGTGAAAATAAATATCAAAATGCCGAAAATCACAGATTTAAAAATCGATCAACTGAAGAATTAGCAACAACGGGCGGAATTAGTGCAACGGTTAGAAGATGCAATCGGTGGCGACGATGTGGAGTTACCCACCACCATGAATGCAAAGTGGCAATAACAAATAAACGAATTGCGCGGAATGCTAGTTATTGAAATCCGAACAAGTCGTAGCTCAGATATTTTTTTTTATTAAAACTTTTATTTATGTACATGGACGGGTATTTGTACGAGTATATTTTAATAAAATAATACTTTTTCGTATTCCTTTGTAGTTTGTGAATTAGTTCGTGGTTTTTGCTTTTCGTTTTAAATTTGATTTGAAGAAGTGAATCAAGAGTTGAGACCGTCGTCAGGTCGATGCACGAAAGTTGGGTCGCCGATATGCACTTCTTGACACTCCTAAACTGACTGGCATTTAATACGGCGCAAAGAGAGCAGCTGTCCCTGCTTCGTAGCGGAAAGCGGATTTCCGTCGTTACGCCGCGCTAAAAATGACCTGCACTTAAAGATGGTTTCCACACTAATACGGTATACACCTGTTTCGACTGTTCTCTCGCTCTCCACCGCACATCACGGGCTTTCGCACAACCCCGAACGATGGGGAACGTAGAGATAGGCGGACAACATGGCACCCCAAGTCTCAGGCGGAAGTCATCTGAACATTGGGATTCGCAGTTAACCGTTGTTAATACCACAATATCCCCATCATGTTCAAAACCTTAATACTAACTATTCTCAGCGAGTAGTAAGCCATGTCGAAAGAGGATTGTCATCAAGTTTAGCAAATGTAATGGATAACAATGGTCCTTCGGTAAAAGAGATTGCGAAAACAATCCCGGAATTCGATCCAACAAATGAACAACCAATGGTGGGTAGGTAGGTAGGAGTGGCAGCCTTTGTCGCAAAAGCACACTTAAGCACATAGAATGGCTCGTTGTGGTACCACACTAAGACGACGCGACTCCCCCGTCTAGAATTTTGGGAACCACAGTGATTCCGAAATGAACCTGGCTATGTCCTTAATGTTGATGGAAGATAGTTCGGTTAAGGAAGTGAAGAAAAGTGAGCCCAGGAATTTTAATCTTCGCCTGGCCAGAGCTGGGCACTGACACATGAGATGAAGTAATGTTTCTTCCTCCTCCTCAGAGCCACAGCTGCGACAGAAGTCATTATGGGGCAGTGGTAGTCTTTCAGCATGTTTCCCGATCAGACAGTGTCCCGTGAGCACATTTATTATAGTGCCGATGGAGTTGCTGCTAATATTGAGTAGCTGACTAGTACGCCTAATGTCGATAGTGCTCCTGGTTGTCTGGTAACACAACAGGTATGTTCATTTACCCAAGCTTTTTTAGCTGCCTCAAGGTAGTCATGTTTTATGGCCCATTTGACCGTGGCCAGTGGGACACCTACATCAAAGGAGGGGGAGATGTCAGGGAGCAGCGTACCTATTTTGGCCAATTCATCGGCCTCGCAGTTTCCTAGAATGTCGCTATGTCCAGGCACCCAGCATATGTGAACTTGTGAGTTACCTGAGACGACGTTCAGGGAGGAGCGGCAATCGAGTACAAGCTTAGAGGTAGTGAATACACCAGCCAGTGACTTGACTGCCGCCTGACTGTCCGTGAATATGCGTATCAACACATCGCATACTTCATTTCGAATAAGCCACTTGGACGCTTGGAATATTGCCATTACTTCCGCCTGAAAGACGCTGCAATGGTCAGGGAGACGATAGGAGAGCTTGATGCCAAGTTTTCTGGAGAAGATTCCGCAACCGACCTTATTCTCCAGTTTGGAGCCATCCGTATATATGTCAATGGAACTGCCAGTGACCACTAAATTGTTAGACCATTCCTCTCTACTAGGAATGTAAGTGTCGAACCCGTGGTTTAGATTAAGTGTAGAGCACGTATAGTCAACGTCCGCCTGTACGGGCGTGTCTTGCATCAGAATATTGGCGTAGCCCAGATTCAGTCTAGTCCAACGCGATATAGAATTGAGTCTGGTTGCCGAGCATTTTGCTTGTTGCCTAACCAGAAGCCTAGTGGGCAACCAATGTAGGAATGCAAATAGAGCTTTGGTGGAGGTGGTACGCAGAGCCCCTGTTATCATAACCGCTGCTGTTCTTCTAACCTTGTCAAGAGGTTTTAGGTTCGCCGCCTTGTCGGTTGCGGGCCACCAGAAGACAGCGCCGTAGAGAAAGTACGGCTCAACCACCGCCGCATAGAGCCAGGACATGGTTCGAGGTTGGACGCCCCATGTTGTACCCACGGCCCTCTTGCAGCAGTACAGAGCACACGTGGCTTTACGTACCCTCTCCGCCAAATTTGCTTTCCAATAGAGCTTAGGGTCCAGGATCAAACCTAGATACTTGACGCTATTGCTTAGGCTAAGCGTGTTCCCATTAAGTTTGGGTAGGTTAAAACTTGGTATTTTGTGCTTCCTGGTGAAGAGCATGACCTCAGTTTTGGAAGGGTTGACATCTAGGCCAACTTCGAGACACCATTGGGACAGAATGCTAAGAGTGTAGTTTAGCTTTTCTGATAGTGTTGACAGATATTTACCGGAAACAGAGATAGCAATGTCGTCCGCATAAGCTATAGTGTTGCAGCCGGTCTGATCTAATCTCCTAAGTAGTGTGTTCACCGTCAAGTTCCATATGAGGGGTGAGAGCACACCGCCTTGTGGAGTACCTCTCTTGACAGTCCTTTTAGCATGTACGTTTCCTATTGAGGAGCTAATGACGCGTGTTTTCAGTAGCTGTTCGATGAACCTAACCAAGCTGGGGTCCAGGTTCAGGTTTACCAAGGATTTCGTGATGGCGGAGGGACAAATATTGTTGAATGCCCCTTCTATATCGAGAAATACTGCAAGGGTATATTCTTTGTTGGCAAGAGATTTCTCTACTTGCTCAATGAGCACGTGAAGCGCTGTTTCTACAGACTTGCCTTTAGTGTAGGCATGTTGTGATTTGGAAAGGCACGTGGAATTGATAGAGCTCCTGATATGTATATCAAGGACTCTTTCCAGTGTTTTCAAAAGAAAGGAGGACAGGCTAATTGGCCTATAGTCCTTAGGCTTGGTGTGGGTCGACTTTCCCGCTTTAGGGATGAAAACTACTCGAGCTTCTCTCCAGCTTATGGGAATGTACGACCATCTTAGGCATGCATTGTAAATATGCAGTAGCCAGGGCGCAACCGCACTTGCAGTGTGCTGAATGTCCGCGGGAATGATACCATCAGGCCCGGGAGATTTAAAAGGCTTAAAGCTGTTGATGGCCCACTGGATATGCGTGTTGGTCAATTGAAATTGGGTTGAGTGACTTAAAGAGTGGTTGGTGTTAAAAGACCTGCAATCCACAAAGATTTCATTCCCCGGGAAGTGTGTTTCTATTAGGGCGTCCAAAGTGTCGGTTTCAGAGTCGGTCCAGGTACCGTCCGATCTCTGAATGCATTCCAGAGCCCGAGGGGTGGTATTGAGAATCCTCCGGAGTCTACTTGTCTCGGACGAGCTTTCTATGTTGCCACAGAAGTCACGCCAAGACGCTCGTTTGGATCTCCTAACCATATACTTGAGTTCCCTTTGTTTGTCTTTGAAAGGGAGCCAGTCATTAGTGGCTTTGGCTCTGTTGAAGAGCTTGCGACATACTTTTCGTAGCTCGGCAATTTCCGAATTCCACCAAGGGGGTTTTGTTTTTCCTCTTGGTTTCGGGAAGTTGCAGGCTGATTTGGCAGCAGAGTTAAATAGTGCTGTAATGGTTTCAACCGCTCGATCTATATCGAGGTGATTGTTGATCGTGGGAGGAGTCGACTGCAGGCCCGACTCCATAATGGTCTGGAATCGTGTCCAGTCAGTTCTTTTCCTGTTAGTGTGTCTTTTGCGCTCAGCCGTATCTAACGTATCTGAGATCGCAATTCTAAAACAGATGTAACAGTGGTCCGAGAAGGAGCATTCCTGCAGAACGCGCCAGCTCGAAATAAGGTGAGACGAGTGATTGTTACCAAGAGTTAGATCGAGAACCTCCCTTCTATTTGATGCAATGAAGGTTGGCTCTCTCCCCCTGTTAGTAATTACTAAGTCGTTAGTAATAATAAAATCAAAGAGTGACTCACCCCGCTCGTTGGTATCCGTGCTGCCCCACACCTCGTGATGGGCATTGGCATCGGCCCCGATGACTACCGGGATGTGCTTTCTATTAGCCTCCTCTACCAGTAGCCTTACAGCATCCGGAGGCGGCGTCAGCCCGTGGTCATGCGCCATGTAGCTGCTGACGATCCATATAGCCATGGTGTTGGTGGAAATAACCATGGCTACATTATCCTTGTCGCTAAACCTGTGAAGAAGAAGAGCGTTAATATTGTTCTTAACGAGAATACAGGCTCTGGGTTTACCTCGATCCTGCACGAATACTGTGCGGTATCCGCTTGTAGTGAGTCCGCGAACCTGATCATTTACGACCCAAGGTTCTTGGACCAGTATGAGTTCCTCTCCTTTTTGAGTCAGGTGGAGGATCAGGGCTGCTGAGGCAGCCATGGAATGGTGAAGGTTAATCTGTAATACCCTCACCATTCCCGGAGGTGGCCATCATCGTCACGTTGGCTGCCTCCTCTTCTGACAGAGGAGAATCACCAACGTCGTCGATATTGGTTATCGGACGTCCGCAGAAACTGCCTACCGATTCTGAGGCCGAAGCGTAACTCTCTCCATCATCGAAGGTGAGATCCGGTTCGGCCTGAATGATATATATATATATATATGAATATGTATATATATATATATATATATATATATATATATATATATATATATATATATATATATATATATATATATATATATATATATATATATATATATATATATATATATATATATATATATATATATATATATATATATATATATATATATATATATATATATATATATATATATATATATATATATATATATATATATATATATATATATATATATATATATATATATATATATATATATATATATATATATATATATATATATATATATATATATATATATATATATATATATATATATATATATATATATATATATATATATATATATATATATATATATATATATATATATATATATATATATATATATATATATATATATATATATATATATATATATATATATATATATATATATATATATATATATATATATATATATATATATATATATATATATATATATATATATATATATATATATATATATATATATATATATATATATATATATATATATATATATATATATATATATATATATATATATATATATATATATATATATATATATATATATATATATATATATATATATATATATATATATGTATATATGTATATATATATATATATATATATATATATATATATATATATATATATATATATATATATATATATATATATATATATATATATATATATATATATATATATATATATATATATATATATATATATATATATATATATATATATATATATATATATATATATTGTTACGAAATTGCCCTCTTGACAATTTACTCTGTTACAAAATTGCCCTCCTGACAATTCCTCTAACTCTCTGTACTCGGACTCGTACCGCTGGATTGTGTAGTAATCAAACAATCGCTGGTTAAATTAAAATAATTAGCTTTATTTAATTATTGCTATTTACACATTCAATATTAGGCTTAAAGTTTACTTAGTTATTATTTGTACTTTATTTAACAAACCATTAGTCACTTTATTTAATAACTAATTTCATCACTTTATTTAATAATGAATTTCATCACTTTGCACAATTACAAATACTGCTGCTTAAAATGCCTGCTGTACACACTTTTACGATCTCTGATCTACTGTATTCCACTTTGAACAGTCTTGTCGCTTTTATAGTTTTCGAATGGTTGGTGTAGAAACTTCCACGCTATTCTCGTATAGTCTAGAAGCTTCTATCCTCTTCGACAGAAGTCGAGAATATTCTTTTTGATATTACCGACAGATGGTTCTTGAATAAGCTTTTATTCGAATAGTTCGCATCTTGACTCACAGGGGGCACTCATTCTCCAGATGGGATCCTAAAAATATGCTATCCCGTTTCACTGATATGCAATCACGTTTCACTGCCCTCCGCTTAATCTTGTTCGTCCCGAACAAGGATAGTACTGCAACCTTTATAAGGAGATAACCTCTCTAAATGAACGACTTTCATTTTGCTCCTGGCATTTCTCGCCAACTGGATGCGGTATACTACATCGTTGAGCCGCTTTATCACCTTATAAGGGCCTTCCCAGTGTGTTTGCAGTTTTGGCGATAATCCCTTTTTCCTTTGCGGATTATGAAGCATAACTAGCTGCCCTTCCTGAAATCCTTTGGAGTTTGCTCGTAGATCATATCTGGCTTTCATTTTATCACTCATCAGTTGTGTGCGCTTTCTGATGGTTCCATGAATTTCATTCAGCTGTCTTCGTTTGTCAGCTACATAACTGCTACATGAAACTTCCGTAGATGAGTAGGCACCGAATTTCAGATCTGCAGGCAATCTTATGTCACAACCGAAAATAGCCTTAGCTGGTGTTGTAGATGTTGTATCGTGAGTTGCCGATCGGTATGCCATTAAGAAGAGGGGTATGTGTTGGTCCCAATCTTTCTGGTTTCTGTCCACGACTTTCCTTAGGTGTTCCTCAAGCGTACGATTAAATCTTTCAACCATTCCATCGGATTGTGGGTGCAAAGGGGTTGTACGAGTTTTGCGTATGCCCATCAATTCACTCATTTCCCTGAATATTGTTGACTCGAAATTTCTGCCTTGATCCGAGTGCAACTCGAGGGGAGCTCCGAATCTGCAGACCCAATTATTGATAAATGCATCTGCAACGGTCTTAGCTTCTTGATCGGGAATGGGGTATACTTCTGGCCATTTACTAAAATAGTCGATTACGACGAGAACATATTTGTTGCCGGAATCACTAATTGGAAACGGACCTGCTATGTCCATTGCAATACGCTCAAATGGCGCTCCCACGTTGTATAAATGCATCTTCCCCTGGCTGCGACGGCTCAGTCCCTTGGCAGCTGTACACTTTTCACAAGCACTAATCCAGTCAACTACCGATTGCTGGCAACCAACCCAATAAAATCGTGTTTTAATTTTCTCGACTGTTTTTGTTATTCCCAAATGCCCTCCGCTTGGCCCACTATGGTATTCCTTGAGAATTTCGCTTATTCTTGCCTTGGGTACCACAATCAAGTTCTTCGTGGTTTTTCCATCTTCGCTCTCCCACAGGCGGAATAGGCATCCATCTTGCAGCTTTAAGCTATTCCATTGAGCCCAATATGCTTTAGTTATGGGGCTTTCTGTCGAGATTTCGTTCCAATCAGGCCGTTTTCCTTCACTCTTACTTGATACGATTTTTGCCAAATCTGGGTCATTTCGTTGTTCTTCTTTTATCTTTTCCGCTGTCCATTCATCGTCTGGTAAAACAGCCATTAAGCGCACATCGACTACTCCTTCTTTCCCTTCAGTTTTAGAACAGTGCTTACATTCCATACTGCAAGGACGTCGTGATAGTGCATCAGCATTCCCGTGGTTTCCGCCTCTGCGATGTTCTATTGTGAAATCGTAGCTTTGGAGTCTCTCAATCCATCTCGCAACCTGACCTTCGGGATTTTTGAACTGTAATAGCCAGCGCAGAGCAGCGTGATCCGTTCTCAACAAGAACTTTTGTCCATACAAGTACTTGTTAAAGTGCTTCACGCACTGCATAACCGCCAAAAGTTCTCTCCGTGTTACACAGTAATTTCGCTCTGCCTTTGATAAGATCTTGCTGAAGTAGGCTATTACTCTTTCATGTCCGTCAATAACTTGCGACAGGACACCTCCAATCCCGAATCCACTTGCATCTGTATCCAAAATAAATTTTTCGCCCGGTATTGGATACGCAAGGATCGGAGCTGTACACAATAGCTCTTTCAATCTGTTGAATGCTTTCTCCTGTTCGCTTTTCCACTCAAAAGGACAATTTTTCCTCGTTAATGCATGCAGACTACCAGCCACGTCTGCAAAGCCTGGAACAAAGCGTCTGTAATAGGTGCAAAGACCCAAGAAGCTGCGTAGCTCATGCAAACTAGTTGGTCTTGGCCACTCCCTTACTGAGTCTATCTTATCTGGATCTGTGTGTACTCCTTCAGGTGTGACTTTATGTCCAAGGTACTTGACTTCTTTCTTGAAGAACGAGCATTTCTTTGCGCTCAGCTTCAACCCTGAAGCTCCTAATCGCATCAATACTTCTTCCAAATTCTTCAAGTGGTCCTCGAAGTCCTTTCCCATAACGATGATATCATCTAGGTACACCAGACACGTTTTCCAGTGGAGGCCCTTTAGCACATGTTCCATTAGGCGTTCAAATGTAGCTGGAGCATTACACAGTCCGAATGGCATTACCAAAAATTGCCATAGTCCATCACCGGCGCTGAATGCTGTCTTTTCCTTGTCTTGGTCGTCTACTGCCACTTGCCAATATCCGCTTTGTAAATCCAGCGTTGAGAACCAATTTGAACCAGAAAGTGTGTCCAACGTATCGTCGATTCGAGGTAATGGATAACTATCTTTCTTCGTTACCTCATTTAGTTTACGATAATCTACACAGAAACGTGTGGAGCCATCCTTCTTCTTGACTAATACCACTGGAGAACTCCAGGGGCTCGCTGATGGCTCTATGACGTTGTTCTGATGCATTTCCTTCAGCAATACATTCACCTCTTCTCTCTTTGCCAGAGGTACTCTTCTTGACGCTTGACGAATGGGTTTGGCATCACCAGTGTTGATTGTGTGTTTCACCATTTTTGTTCTGCCTTCGTTTTTACCCTTTTCAGCAAATACTGACCAATGTCTTGCCAAAAGTTGGCTGGCAGTCTTCCTCTGCTCTGTGGATA
The DNA here is from genome assembly GCA_920105625.2 of Clusia tigrina. Taxonomy (NCBI): domain Eukaryota; kingdom Metazoa; phylum Arthropoda; class Insecta; order Diptera; family Clusiidae; genus Clusia; species Clusia tigrina. The sequence continues at coordinate 295,202,323 of OV050030.1, read as the reverse complement.
AGTCTTTGCTCCATTCTTTCGTGAGATCGTCGAGTACCTTTTTATCAGCTGGTATCTTCATTTTTGTGTCTCGCGTCTGGCTTTCACAGTTTACAATTGCCGAAATTGCCCGGCAATTTCCAATTATCTGTCCTTTCTCTATGGTTTTAGTGGAATTTTCAAGATTGACCACTCTTACTGGCACTATTCTGTTCTGCTGTTCTTCTACGAGGGTTTTTCCAATTATGATGTCATCCAGTGCGAATTTTTCATCAGTCTCCACAACCCACAACTTGTTCTTCTCCACATCTCCGTCCATTTTGGCCCATATGACTGCCTCTGACTTTGCTGGGATTTTTGTCCGCCGCGATACAATGGCTTGTCGGATACCTCCATACTTATCCTCACCAACGGATAACGGTATTTCGGTGTTCGCATACTTCAACATTCGGCATTTCAAATCTAGGGTGAATCCATTCCGAATCATAAAATCCACACCTAAGATTAATTCGTCCACAATATCCGCAACTACAAACTCGTGCGTCACTGTTGTGGTGCCGATAGTTATTTTCCGTGTAACTTTTCCCAGTACCGGTGCATCATCTCCAGTTGCCGTACGCAATCTTATTCCCTGAAGCGGTTCGATTTCCCGAACGAGATCCCTTCTAATTATGGAATGTGATGCACCCGTATCCAATGTTACCACGATTTTTCTTCCATTTACTACGGTGTCAACAGTTAGGCTGTTGATTTTCCGTGCCATCTGAGAAACGAAGATTCTGGGGCTACATGTTGTGGGAGTCAGATCAAGCCCCTCGAGACTGACTCCATCTAGTTTGTCGACGGCTTTTCAACGTTTTCTGATTCCCTACTTTGGAATCTGACTTGCTTTGGAGGTCTTACCGGTGAGCGTGATCTAGAACGTTTCCGTCTCGATTGGCAATTACGGGCCATGTGTCCGACCTCTCCGCAGGTGAAGCATTTGCCCGTGAAACTTTGGCCGCTTTCAACTTGTACCTGACGGGCTCTGTATACTGGCTGGCATACCAAGGCTGCTGTCTCTGAAGTTAAAGCGCTAGCAACTGTCTCCATATATGTAGCTTTCGGATTAGTTATTGCAGAACGCTTTATCTCCGCATCGCGAATGCCATATACAAAGGTGTCCATCATACACCTCTCAGTGATCTCTCCTGGGTAGGCAAGATGAGCCAACCGTTCCACTTCCGCTGCATACTGTTGTAGAGACTCACCACTCTTCTGTACCCGTGTTCGTAGCTCTACTTGGTACATCTGCTTCCGGTGTTCACTACCATACTTGCGCTGAACGGCATTCATCAAGCTTTCATAGCAGTCTCGCTCACTTTCTGAGATAGTTTGAAGCACATCAGCGGCAGCACCTTTCAATGAAACTGTTAATGCAGCCACTTTTTCGCGAGCACTCCAACCATTTGTGCTAGCGGTAGTCTCAAACTGCATTCTGAAGACGCTAAATGTCGTGGTTCCATCATAGGTAGGAGGCTTCAGTTTTATTGAGGATAAAGCTGGCACAGGCAATGCAACTTCCTGTAGTAGGTGAATTCTTTGCTCTATTTGTTGCTTAAATTCGTTTTGCTTTTGCTCGTTCGCAATGAATTTTTGTTCTACACATTTTTCGAACGATTCCTGCCGTGTCTGAATATCACAAACCTTCCTGTCTACCATTTCGGACATTTCTTTCATCTGCTGTGAGTTTTGTTCCGCTAATAGAGCGAGTCGTGTTTCACTCTGCTGCAACTGTTCTTTAACACTCTTTTCAACGAATGCAACACTCTTTTCGACGGATGCAACACTCTTTTCGACGGATTGAGCATTTTGCTGTAATTGCTGCTGCATCCTCTCTTCGGCTGCTTGAGAACTTTGATGTAACTGCTGCATATCCTGTTTAAAGGATTGCATTATCCCGATAAGTGCGCTCATGTCAAAGTTACCAGTGTTAGGTTCTTGTGGTGTTTCTTCGTGGCGAGATGTCGTTGGCTCTTCACACTGGAATTCATGCTCATCGACGTCTATACCCTGCTCCTCTAAAGCGCTTCTTAATCGCACCTGCAGCTCCGCTTTAAGCCCTTGTGTTTGCAAATTTAAGCGCTCAAGCTCCTTCTTGTGCTGCTCCAATCTCAGTTTTTCGAATTTAACCATTGTTTATTACAGATACACAATCCCACTTCTGACACCAATTGTTACGAAATTGCCCTCTTGACAATTTACTCTGTTACAAAATTGCCCTCCTGACAATTCCTCTAACTCTCTGTACTCGGACTCGTACCGCTGGATTGTGTAGTAATCAAACAATCGCTGGTTAAATTAAAATAATTAGCTTTATTTAATTATTGCTATTTACACATTCAATATTAGGCTTAAAGTTTACTTAGTTATTATTTGTACTTTATTTAACAAACCATTAGTCACTTTATTTAATAACTAATTTCATCACTTTATTTAATAATGAATTTCATCACTTTGCACAATTACAAATACTGCTGCTTAAAATGCCTGCTGTACACACTTTTACGATCTCTGATCTACTGTATTCCACTTTGAACAGTCTTGTCGCTTTTATAGTTTTCGAATGGTTGGTGTAGAAACTTCCACGCTATTCTCGTATATTCTAGAAGCTTCTATCCTCTTCGACAGAAGTCGAGAATATTCTTTTTGATATTACCGACAGATGGTTCTTGAATAAGCTTTTATTCGAATAGTTCGCATCTTGACTCACAGGGGGCACTCATTCTCCAGATGGGATCCTAAAAATATGCTATCCCGTTTCACTGATATGCAATCACGTTTCAATATATATATATATATATATATATATATATATATATATATATATATATGTATATATATGTATATATATATATATATATATATATATATATATATATATATATATATATATATATATATATATGTATATATATATATATATATATATATATGTATATATATATGTATATATATATATATATATATATATATATATATATATATATATATATAACTTCTAATTTAAGCATTTGGAAATATATACGATGTATTCATTATAAAATGAAGTTATAAAAATAATTCTTACATTTTGTTTCCTCGTGCCGGCAATTTGGCGCACAAAAAATTCAAAGATTCAATTGTCATAATTAGGAAAGTTCAGATTTGAATAAGTATTAAAATATAGGAACAATATAAGAATCGCAGTGTTGCTTCTGAAGTTAATTAACATTTTGGCGGGTGTGTTCGTAACATCCCACCCCCAAGTGATGGGATGCTTCATGCTAATGGGAATCCAAAATGATTTTCGAATTTCGGTCCCGACAAGCTCGTTGCTTTGATGATAAAATCTTTTGTGGTACCATTTGACGACAAATTCGTGACGATATGGCAATATAATAGGTCTTTTCATACCCTTGTCCTATGCAGCTGCATAATTGAGTCGCCCTTGAATGCATAAAACATCATCTTCATTGAGCAACGATGTGAGTTTGAATATGTCGCTGCTTTTTGACAGAATACCTCTAATCTTCAGTTCGCGTATAGGATAGGTTGTTCGGATTGCTATGTCTGCCAGGATAGGTCTTTAGTATCAGCGGAAACCTGTATCGATCTGTCCGCTGATCACTCGCCTATAATAATAAACCTTTATGAACAGCCAGAATATATAATTATGAAGTCCACTGTTTCGCCCAGTGACAAACCAAACCGATTGGTTAAAATACAAAAAGTATATTAGTAGTCATATCTCTACAAGAGTTGAGGTAAAACATGCAGATGATATAGATAACAATATTGATATTTTCAACTCCATGCTAGCGACTGCAGCCGTAGTGGCAACGCCAATAAATTCTTCTAGAATGTGCAAGTACAAATGCAAATTGAAAAACTTGTAGTACAGAAACGACGGCTGCGCCGAGAAGGGCACACCCATCGCTCAACCATCTCTAAATACAATCTTAAAGCAGTCGAAAGGGGTCTTAAAGATCTCTTACAAAGGAGGAGGATAAAAACCTAAAAGAGTACCTGAAGAAGTCTACCGAAAGGTATTCCCTTTGGAAGGCATCGAAAAACTTTAAGCCTCCAATGGAAGGTGTAAAACCTCTAAGACACCCGAACGGCGCGCGGGCTCAAAGCGATAAAGAAAAGCACTCTGCTTTGCACGACATCTATGCAACGTGTTCCAGCCGAATATGGCTACAAACTCCTTTGCATTCCTGCCTTACCTTGCAGTACTGAGATTGCTCAGCCTATTAAAATTTCCCTTCCAGAAATAACCAAACAAATTAAACAACTGAATCCAAAAAAATCACCTGGATTCGATAATATTACCCCGAAAATGCTAAAACAGTTACCAGATTCTGCATCAGCATTTCTCTGTAAGCTTTTTAACGCAATTTTGGGCATCGGTTACTATCCGAATGCTTGGAAGAAGTCTCAGATATGTATGATAGCTAAACCTGGAAAAGAAGCAACGCTACCGTCATCATATAGACCTCTCAGCCTGTTGCCTTGCCTTTCCAAATTATTTGAGAAACTACTATTAAATAAACTATCTGCTTTTCTTCATGAACATAGCGTAATACCGCAACACCAATTCGGTTTTCGCGAAAAGCACGGCACTATTGAGCAAGTCAATCGAATTTCAAATGAAATAAAAAAAGCATTTGAACTCGGGGAGCTTTGCTCTGCAATATTCCTTGACGTGGCTCAAGCATTTGATAAGGTATGGCATCAAGGACTGATGTTCAAAATCAAAAAGTTTCTCCCAAAAAGCTATCATAAAATACTTGAGTCTTACTTATCCAATAGACGTTTCAGGGTAAAAGTAAACGAATTCATTTCCGAAGATATTCCAATTTTAGCCGGTGTGCCCCAAGGTAGCGTTCTAGGCCCTACATTATATGTAATATTCACATCTGATACTCCTATAAGTGAAAGCACGCTAATTTCAACATTTGTGTTGATACCGCCATACTCAGTTGCAATAAATGTTCGATAAAGGCGTCGATAAAGGTCAATGAGCAAAAAAGCAAACACGTAACATTCTCTTTGAGGCCTGGTACGTGTCCAGCCATTCGGCTCAATAATATTCAGATTCCACAAGCTAATGAAGTCACCTATCTCGGCATTCATTTATACAGGCGCTTAACTTGGCGTACGCACATTTCAGCTAAAATTTTAAATATGAAGTTGAAGGTCGCCAAGCTGCATTGGCTAATAAACCACAACTCTGCCTTAAGTCTAGAATACAAAATCCTCCTATACAATGCAGTTATTAAGCCGATATGGTTTTACGGGATTCAACTGTGGGGTAATGCATCCGCTTCTAACATTGCCATAATTCAAAGGTTTCAGTCGAAGATACTTATGTTAATAACAGGTGCGCTATGGTACATGCGTAACGATAATATTCACAAAGCCCTGAAAATACCAACAGTTATCACAGAAATAAATGCTAGAAAGCAGATATACATAGCAAAACTGGAAAATCACCCGAATCCACTAGCTAAATCCCTCGCAAAACCGATAAGCCGATTCCGCCTGCAGAGAAGGGACTCTTCGGCCTTTCGAAGAGCGAAGCAGAACCGAAATTTTGATGGCCAAATACAATTTGGGTTAAAATTATTTTTTAGTGACTGGTTTTAAGATTTGATATACTTATTGTTAGGCTTAATTTAAGCAGATTCCATAAATAATAAATTCTTGTAATAAAAAAAATAAATAAAAAAAATTTCTTGTAGTCAGAAACTAGTTTATAATTTTGCTTTCCTGAAGTATTTAGTTTTTTTTACAATTATTACGGGTGCATTATACGGTCAACGCGAAGGTCTTATAGTTTCATTATTCAACATATTGTTGATTTCTTCTTCAACCACTGGCTTTAGCGCCATGGGATACGGATAGGGACTTGCGTAAATTGGGTTATCGCTAGTGGTATTAATCTCTGTTTTTACGTTGGTAACAAATGTAAGTTTTTCACCTGGCTCTGTGAAAAGCGATGAATAGGTATTTATTAAATGTTTATTAACGTCTTGAGAGTACTGTCGTTTAAGTTTAAAGTTTAAGTTTGATTTTAAGGTCATGTGATCTTTTGCCAGGTGTAACACTGAGTCAAATTTTGTGACTTCGGCGTTACCTACTATTGCATGAAAGGGGTACAGGCTATCTACTATGTACAATTTTTGTTTCGGGAAATGAGCGCCGAAAACATTAAAATAACTATGATGCGTTACTCTGATTTTTCCTGCGACAGAGTTCGCTAAAAATGGGTTTCCGTTTTTGAGTGGATTCCTTATAAGTTCTTTACAAACATAGTTTTTATTAGACCCGGTGTCTATTAAAATTTTAAGTTTTTTCCTCCTCTAGTCATTATTTCGTAAGAAGGCAAAGAGTACGTCTTCAATCTAAAAAATTAAGGCTTCGAAGGTCATCTGTCACTTCTAATTGTTCGTCTTTAGTTTGCTCCTGCAATTGGTCAAAGTAGTTTGCTAGTTCGTAGTCGTCTTGTGTTGTAAATTATTGAGTCTGATATTGTTGTTCTGAAGGGTTATTGTCAGTAGGTTGTTGGATTGTAGAGTCATTTGTCATAGGTTGAGTGTAAAATGTCCTTTGCAACTTGTTTGGAATCTGGTGCTGCTGTGATCCATGCTCTCTTATGGCGACTTACATCGTTTGCTAAGCATTAGGGAGCCAAGCGAACTGCCACAAGCGCCCCACCTTTGTCTTAAGTTGAATAATGTCAACTTCAGAACTCGATTTGCCAAAACCGCAACCTAAACCGATTCCAATGGATGTTGACCGCTCCATCCATTCAAGAGCTCCACAGCAAATATCGATTTGCTGTGGAGCTTGGGCGAAACTATTTATGCCGGGATTGTTTTTGTAATTAACCACTCTTGAACCACTCTTTCTTTTTCTTCGATTCGGACTTTGAGACTCTTCAGTCTTCTCCTCTTAATAGACTTGTTAATGGTTTGGCTATGGAAGCATAGTCACGAATACACCTTCTATAATAGCCGGAAAGGCCGAGGAAGGATCTAAGCTCTCTTAGATTCGTGGGTGTTGGGTACTCTGCTATTGCTTTAACTTTGGCTGGATTTGTTTTCAGGCCATCCTTGGACACTATAAATCCTAAAAATTTTAGTTCTTCCTTTAAAAATTCACGCTTATCAACATGTATTTTAAGGTTGGCTTCATTTAGTGTGTGAAATACTAATTCCAAATTTCGAAAATGCTCATCCTTTGTTTTCCCAAATATGACTATGTCATCGATATAGACATAGCAACAAACGCCAATAAGTTTCCTAAATATGTCGTCTAAGGCTCGTTGAAAAATCGCCGGAGCGTTTTTGAGGTCAAAGGGTAGTCTATTCAACTCGTATTTGCCGTTATTAATAGCAAATGCAGTTTTCTCTTTATCTTTCTCCCTAATTGGGATTTGGTGAAATCCACTTTTTAAGTCAATTGTAGAAAAATAACTATTGTTTAATAAATTTGCAAGCAGTTCATTTATGTCTGGTATGGGGTATCTGTCCGCATTAGTAATGCCATTTAATTTCTTGTATATCTCGAGAGTCTATACTGTTTGGACGTCTTTTTGTGCGCTCAGTATCTGATTGGATTTACATATTTCTCAAATATTATTTTGTTGTATTAATATTATCAATTAAATCAAAATAATCTCGAGAAATTTATAACAGCTCGTTTAATAAATTAAATACATATATGAAATATAATTCAAAAAGTAAACACTAAAAATATAAACATAAACATACACACAAAGCTGTGAGTGTCGCGCAGTCACCTCATAGAGAGCGTCGCCAAAAGGGCAAACACAACAAACTCAGGTGCTCCTCTGGAGAATAATAGATTTGCACTTCTTAGTGTAGAGAATTCTACTAATAAATCCAAAGGTGAACCTGTAGTCAGTAACGCCAGACCGCCACCAATTTACTTGCGCGAGCGTAGTTCCAATCAATTAGTATTGAACATCGCAAATATTATAGGCACAAATAATTTTTACATTGTGCCTCTTAGAAAAGGTAGTATTGAGGAGACAAAGATACAGGCATATAGTGAAAAGAACTATCGTGATATTCTAAATTTTTTAACGGGGAACAAGAAAAATTATTGATCCTATCAGCTAAAGAGCTCAAAAGGCCTTTGTTATTGTTTTAAAAGGAACCGAAGTAGATTCTGGCGATCTAAAAGAGGCTCTTGAAGAGCAAGGGTTCCCCGTTAAGGTTGTGATAAATATTGTGAATAGAAATAAAGTTCCACAACCTATATTTAAAGTTGAACTGCTCCCCAACTCAACCCAGCTTAAAAAGAACGAGATGCACCCAATATATAACCTAAGATATATTTTACACCGCAGAATTACGGTTGAAGAACCGCACAAACGTAACGGCCCAATACAATGTATGAATTGTCAAGAATTCGGCCACTCTAAATCGTACTGCACTCTGCGCAGTGTTTGTGTAGTTTGCGGTGATCTCCACCCTACAAGTACTTGCACCCCTAAAGCTGACACATCCGCAAAGAAATGTAGTAACTGTGGTGGTAGCCACACGGCAAATTACAGAGGTTGCCCTGTATATAAAGATTTAAAATCAAAACTGTCGCAGAGTATACAATTAAAACGTAACTTATCCCCAAATCCTATTTATACCCAGCCTGCCACCACAAATCCTCAGATAGGTGACCCTATTATGCAAAAACCTAATTCTAGTCAAGCAACCTACGCAAGTGTACTGCAGGGTAACGTACGACAAGTTAACAATAACAATGCATCTAATAATGGAGTAGAAGGCATGATCCTAAATCTTACGCAGTGTATGACTCAATTCATGTCTACAGTGCAAAATATGCTACAAGATTTAATTAAAGCTCAAAATCAGATGATCCAAACTCTTGTAAATAAAAAATGAGTTTGTTAAAAATATGTTTATGGAACGCAAACGGTGTTAACCAGCATAAACTAGCCCTTAATAAGTTTCTACATGACCACGAAATTGATGTTATGCTTTTGTCTGAAAAACATCTCAAAAACAAATACAACTTTCATCTCCCGGGCTTCAAATTTTATAACACAAATCATCCTGATGGTAAGGCACATGGTGGTACGGCTATACTAATCAGAGATCGGCTTAAGCATCATCTTATGCAATTGCATTCGATGCAATGGATGCATGCTAATTCCTGATCTTATTGATTTTGCTATTTCTAAAAATATAGATAGGTCTTTAGTATTAGCGGAAACCTGTGTCGATCTGTCCTCTGATCACTCGCCTGTAATAATCAACCTTTATGAACAACCAGAATATACAAGCCCAAAGGGACCAACCAAACCGATTGGTTAAAATACAAAAAGTATATTAGTAGTCATATCTCTACAGAGGTTGAGGTAAAACATGCAGATGATATAGATAATATTGATATTTTCAACTCCATGCTAGCGACTGCAGCCGTAGTGGCAACGCCAAAAAATACTTCTAGAAAGTGCAAGTATGCCTGTACAAATAGCCAAATTGAAAAACTTGTCGTACACAAACGACGGCTGCGCCGAGAATGGCAGACCCATCGCTCACCCATCTCTAAATACAATCTTAAAGCAGCCGAAAGGGCGCTTAAAGATGCTCTTACAAAGGAGGAGTATAAAAACCTAAAAGAGTACCTGAAGAAGGTAACCCCAAATTCTACCGAAAGGCATTCCCTTTGGAAGGCATCGAAAAACTTTAAGCCTCCAAACTTTAAGCCCGTACGACGCGTGGGCTCAAAGCGATAAAGAAAAAGCACTCTGCTTTGCACAACATCTATGCAACGTGTTCCAGCATAATATGGCTACAAACTCCTTTGCATTGCCTGCCTTACCTTGCAGTACTGAGATTGCTAAGCCTGTTAAAATTTCCCTTCCTGAAATAGCCAAACATATTAAACAACTGAATCCAAAAAAAACACCTAGATTCGATAATATTACCCCGAAAATGCTTAAACAGTTACCAGATTGTGCATCAGCATTTCTCTGTAAGCTTTTTAACGCAATTTTGGGCATCGGTTACTATCCGAATGCATTCACAAAGACCTGAAAATACCAGCAATTATCACAGAAATAAAGTCTAGAAAGCAGAAATACATAGCAAAACTGGAAAAACATCCGAATCCACTAGCTAAATCCCTCGCAAAACCGATAAGCCGATCCCACCTGCAGAGAAGGGACTTTCCGGCCCTTTGAAGAGCGAAGCAGAGCCGGAATTTTGATAGCCAAATTCAATTTGGTTTAATATTATTTTTTAGTTACTAGTTTTAAGATTTGATGTACCTATTCTTAGGCTTAATATTTAAGCAGATTCAATAAATAATAAATTCTTGTAATAAAAAAAAAAGTCTGCCACATTCATCTTCGATGGTAACCAGCGCCAAGCATCTTCGCTTGTTTCACTCAATATCTCGCTTATTCGATCTGATTCGTTTGGTGTGACTTAAACCACATTAAAACGGTTTTGGAATCACTCCAAAAAATGGATAGGCTTCACAGAATGGTTTTCAAGAATCGTGTGCCTAAAACGGCGGCTTGTAATTCTTAGCGGGGTACCGAAAGTAGTTCGAGTGGTGCGCACCTGGTTTTTCCCCAATACAAAGCTAATCTTGACGCCTCTGGGCATCATAATCCTCCAGTAGGCAACTGCGGCACAGACCATCTCAGTAGCATCGACGAAAACGTGCAGATCGACTGTGGCATTTGGCAACAAAAATGTTGGGAGACAACATCTACTCATTTCGGAATTTTACAAACCAATGAGAAAATTTTTTGAAGATATCTCCAGGATTTTTTTCATCGCTTGCAACACGTTTTCGCTAAAGCGACTGCAACAATATTTTGTCATATATCATTAAATTGGCGAGTATACCAAACGGTAAATTGACATCACCAAACTTAGGAACTGACGGTTTGTTGGACATTTGTTCCCTGTTAGTATAAGTGGATCGACGCGATACAACTTTAGTTTGAATGCAAATGTATCGGTTTGGCTGTCCCAATACATTTCCAATACGTTATCCACATGATCACCTGCGTTCATGTTGACCGCTTACACGTGTTGAACGCTTTTATTCAATTGATTTTGTACGGTTTTGGAGTTAGAGATGAAATTTCTTAGAAGGAAGGTGGCTCTCAAGTGGGTTTCCATTGCGGCTCGACCTATAGCTAGAGCTTCATGCTTGTTTCTGAAACTACAAACAAAATCAAATACATAATGATTATCAGTAATGGCTTTTCGAACTTCAGAGCGATCGCTGGCAACTTCTTCGGCATTTTTCGTCTTAACATATTGGGCTATATATGGAGAACATGTCGTTCCAAAAATGATTGAGGTAATCACATAAGTTTCAATACGGATTTAATATCGTATCGCCATATAAAACTCTGCGTTCTAGTATTTTTGTCTAATACCAACTTGCAGCATTTCTTTTATATCTGTACATATACCAATAACACCCTAAAGGAGAACTGAATTCAAGGTTTACTTTATTGAACGTTGCTGCTGCATCAACAACACTAAAATTTTTGGTGGTGAAATAATTGGTTATCAGTTCATGTATATCGCCAGTCTCCTTCACAGTTGTGTGCAAAATTATCGATAGCGTCGTTTCTTTATACATAGCTTTGTTTGCTATAAATAACCATCCCAATCGTGTTTTGATTGCTAGAACCCATTTTTCACATTTTCACAATTATCCAATCCAATCAAAACGCTAGGTTCCGCATTGGCGTAAGTCGCTATTGGAAGATGCTTAAGTTGGTGATATTTCGAGTGTAGTTCAGAGAATTCTAACGTTTGCATAGGTAAGTCATGATTAGGAACAGTTTGCGCCTCGGATTATACGATTTGGCATTGTAGCTAGCGCCTTTGATTTTAACCTCCGATTTCATCGACCGAAGTTTAGTATACCTCCCACCAAACTACTGCAGTGGATATGGTTGGCCAGAAAATCCAAACTGATCGGCGACACTCTCGTTGATAATCGTGCATGATGAACTTTCGTCTATCAAGGCGAATGTATTAACGGTACGATTGTTTTCACCTCGCAATTTAATTGGCAGTATCTTATACAAAATCTATGTCGACTTATTAAACATGTGTGTTTATACTGTATTTATTTGCTGTGGACCGTTTTTAGCAGGTTTGCACGATGTCTCATGTGCGGCGGCTACATGCGTGGCGACTTCATGTAAAGTAGACTGATACAGTTTCTTAAGCCATGCACCATGCAGACATGCTTCTTGCCTTGATACACGCCGTGACCTTTTATTAAACAGGAGAAACGCAATTTGTGCCACTTCACCGTATCCCATCTCTGTCTGATACTTTTACTGAAATATGAGCTGCACTTAAATAAATGATGTATGCCAGAGCATTCACTGCATGCTCTTGTGGTTTGCTCACCACCACTACGAGTTTCGTTTACGGCAAGTATTTGTTTCGGCTGTAACCGAGGCACTGTGGAGAGCAGTGAGACCGCTATGTTTTTCTTAATAACTCAAGCAAATTGATTCACCCATTGTTCGAAATGCTCTAAGGTAGGATATGACTGAATCTGCATCGTGTACGATGTCTACTCGATACTCTTGGACATTGGCAACTTTGATAACACATCTTCTAAAAGGATTGTTTAGATGCTGTTCAGCATTGACGGTCTTAAGAAAAACATCCGACGCGAACGGTATCAATCTCACCATTCGATTTTCGGGTATCGGCGCAATCTTCCTCAATTTTGTAAGCTGGCTTCTAACCAAACAGGTTAGCCAAATCAAAACCTTAATTGTCCGATCAGTAACAGTCGCGTCAGTAACATTTCGCGGATCAATCCACCTCCTCACGTGCTGCACCCTTAAGACACTTTTGTAGGCGAAGTATTTTTTCCAACATAGAATAACTATATGCCATTGTGGATTCGTTAAGGACATACAAAATGTAGCCCATGACGAAAAATGTATACTGTTGACGTTGTCGATGCTCGATCTTGCTTTATGAGCGGTGTTAGTGAGGTTGGCGGACATGGGTATGGGTGGTGAAGCAGCAATAAAGGCATAACATTTTGAATACATACCGGTATGGCTGGTGACGTTGCTATATGCTGGGTATGTCGACGTATATAGCAACTACCATGCAGTGGATGGAGTATAATTTTGATTCATTAGATATCCCGTTCCTGCTATTGGTAGTTCAAATCCTGCAGTTGCACCCCATGGCAAAGAATTATACAAAACAGTCTTGTACTTCTTGACAATTGAGTTATATGTGAAGGCACAAAATGACATATAGAATTTCTTGTGGAAATCGGCGATGCAGTTGCTGACATGGTGTATCCTGCGGTTGATTCACGATTCGTTGTTGACATTGCTTCTAGAATTGTAAGGCGTGCTTTCAAGTCCTCTATTTTTTCCTTAAATTTGTCTCCACTCCATATTGTACAAATATATTAAATTTCTATTTCAAAATTTACGAGTTATTAAATCCGGTGGTGTAGAGCGTTTGAGTCGTCTCAGTTGCTCACTCTCCTTCATTGATAGATAATTTATCTCCAGATTTGAGTGCATTGATAGTCAGTGTGTATGTTTTATGTTACATCGGCGGGCAATTTCTTTTACAGTGTCAATGTTGAAATCACGGTGAACTGGGTATATGCCATACAGCATTGAAAGTATATCGCCTTCAACAAAAAACTTACGCATATTGAAAATCCTGAAAATAGAAAAATAATTGGCAATGCAGCAAGCTGTACCCTAGTAGGTTAACTTTAAATATGAACTCTGGCTATTAAAAAGGATAATATTATTTTCCAGTCGGTCCCCAACTTGGATACTCACCACCAGGTGAGAATCGAGTAAATTTTGCATGGATCCGTGTCCAATCCTTTGTTCATAGCAAGGATGCGGCGATGATTTTGTTTGCTTTCTGGGAAGGTCCCGGTGCTCACGCACTAGCACGTTCCAAACTGCTACTATATTTGTCCACCAGACCATTGGACAATGGTAATGCTGCTCTCCACACGCATCTACTCGAGCTTTGTTTTATCTGTCGACTCACCGATGATCTTCCAAAAGTTGCTGTTGACATAATCTAGCTACCCCTTTTGACAGCAGACCATCCTTCCGGGTCTTTCCATGAACTCCTACATGTAGAGGCTGACGTGCAGGCATCTGGGTTGAGCATGCAGACCATTTAGATTCCGGTCTTAAGAAATTCCTCCTGTTAGTTAGCCTTGTGTAGTGTACCAGCTATTCATATAGCTTTAAGCACCTAATTCTGTTTTTACACGGTAATTGGTTCCAGGAAAACCCGTGTAAAAAAAACCGTGTAAAAAAATACATTGATCGTATGCTAAATAGGTGATTGGTTCCTTATCTCTAAAACCTATTGAAATGAGTGAAAAACAAGGATTTTTTAAGAACAACTATTCAGGTTTAGATTATTAAATCACACATATAATGTGTTTTTATTAAAGAAAAAAAAGATATGCACTCTAAGCTTAAAAGTAATGTAAAAAAAATGTATGACACGTTCAGGAACTAAAAACAATTATGTAAAACAGCTATGTTGTTAACAAAAAGAATAGGTTATTCAATTTTTAAGGTAAAAAAAATTTAAAAAAAAAATTAAAATGATAGTCATAAATACAGGAACATAAATTTAATTGCTGTCATCCTCAGTTACTCGCATTCGCCTGCATCGAATGCGTATAAAATCACTATCATCGCTGGAATAATTTTGAACTAGACTCTCTCTTGTTCAGCATCAGCATTCTGTGTAATAGCAAAATGTAATATTTTGTCTTCGCTAAGAACTTTATCAACCAGCAGTTCATCAGTGTCATCGAATACCAAGTCATCAAAACCCTCCCCACCAACGGTATGTGCCAAAGAAATTATATTACGATATTCGTTGGTATTTGGATCCACATGATTTTTACTTTTAACACATTCTGGCCAAATTAATCTCCAACATGCGTTTAAGATTGATGGTCGTAAATCTGATAATGCTAAAGCAGCATGTGTGACGCAATCTTTAATATTAAACTTTTTCCAGGCATCAATCACTGTAAGAGCTTTATCCATATCCAAAGTGTCCAAAATGTACTGGAATGTTCGTTTGATGTAGTAAGTTTTAAATGTCGCGATAATTCCTTGGTCCAGTGGTTGGATTAGGGATGTGGTATTCGGTGGCAGGAACGAAGCTTGTACATTTTCCTGTTCCAACTGAGGATACCCGGGTGCATTGTCTACCAACAGAAGAACTTTAAATTCTAAGCCTTTTTCATTCATATATTTTCTAGTTTCTGGCACAAAATATTTAATGAACCATTCTGTGAAAACTGTAGTTGTCACCCATGCTTTTTTATTGGCCATCCTATTGACCGGCAATGTATCAAAATTGACTCCTTTCATTGCTCGAGGCTTAAGTGCCCGATTGATAAGCAGGGGCTTTAACATTCGATCTCCAGAAGCGTTACTGCAAAATAAAAATGTGACTCGATCTTTTTCAGCTTTAAAACCACCAGCACTCGTTTGCGATTTGGCCACGTATGTTCTTCTCGGCATTTTTTTCCAAAAAAGACCAGTTTCGTCGGCATTAAAAACCTGATCTGGACTGTATGCACCTTCGGCAATTTTTTTATGAAGTGCATGCCTTTGGAGAAATACTGTCAACCATCCTCTGCTTGCAGAAAATAAGTAGCTCTTCTCAGGATTTGATTGTGTAGAGGTAGACGGTTGTTCCTCTTTTATCATTTTATAAAACCTTAATGCTTGCTGTTTGATATTGTTTCCGTCTACGGGAATCCGTTTTTGTGCATTGTCCTCAAGTCATATTATGAGTGCTTTTTCCATTTTTTCTTTAGTAGTATCTCTAGTGTATGATGAAGATTTAACAGATAGTTTCGTTCTAGAAATCACCGATTGCCTAATTGAAATTTAATTTTTTTTATAGTTCTTACTGTGGCTTCGTTTAAACCGAACATTTTGCCAAGAAATGTTGAGCCTTCTCCATTTCGAAGGCGATCTAAAAATTCAATTTTGGTTTCCAAAGTAATGGCTTTACGTTTTAGTTTGTTTTTGTAGTCTTCGACATTTTCTTTTAGGGATACATAAAATATTTAACAAAAGTAAGAAAATATAAATAACTAAATGAATATAAAATATTTTTTGGCTCACCTTTTATCTTAATGCGTTAAAATTAAATTTAATGTAACGTTGGAAAATCAAATTTGCCTATAAAAAATTCCTTGAGCAAACACGTCTGATTGCATGGATAGTTCAGAAAATATTAACACATTCTGATTGCTGTCACAAATAAATTTGATTGTATGCACTAAAAGGGAATTCCCCTAAATTTGTGCTATTTAGAATTGCTCTGACCAGTAAATTTGCTTGTATCCACAAAAAGGGAATTCCCCTAAATTTGTGATATGAACATATTTCGCAAAAATTAAATTTAACCAAAAAAAATTTAAGCCTAAAAGATTTTGAATCGTGCTAAATGGAATAAAATCGTGTAAAAAAATTTAAAAGTTGTTTATTTTCAAACCGTGTTAAATCAAAACCTTGTAAAAAAAGACCGTGTAAAACAGATTTACGTGTACATAGTTATAAGTAAAAATTGTAAACAAACAAAAACTCACGAAAACTCTGCAAACAAATATAGACGCGGGCGCTGCTCGTCGAAATTGCAACGCATGCGAAAGTGCAGCGCTCTAATCAGGAATGCATACCCAATAAGTTTCAAATTACTTTTAGAACGCTGACCGTACTTAGTTGCCGACCAATATACAATGTATTGGTTTTGAAATGAATTTGCGTAGATCAGCAGAATTCTATAAGTTTGTATTTGGAAAAACTGATCCATTGGAAATATCGGACTAGAAATCCAATGGAATCAAATTGTATAAATGCTTCACATTTGTCAATAAATAAACAGAATTAAACTGGCCAGACACTTGTGCTAATCAATTCTCAATAACGAAACTCGCTGGCAAAAGATTCGGCCATTCGCCTGACTATAAACGATGCCGACTTCGCTGTAATGATAATACAGTCTGCAAACCAAATTCATTTTGTCGTTCTCATTCGAGCAGATAGAACAGCAAACACTTCACTTGGTTTTCGTTTAATACGAGAGCAAGGACTCCTGTTTGTCACTGGATGATTGTGTTATAACTGAGATACATATATATAATTGGGTTAGGTCGGAGAACTGCCGTAGAAGGAAGTCTACCCGGACTCAGTTAAGTGATGCCGCTTGTACTATAGGCTTGATGGAACGTCTTTACTTCTTAATGTTAGAAGAAAATCTGCAACTATCTGGTTTGGCCTCTCTAGAAAGCACTTCGTTGTTTTGCCGGCAACCAAACTACACCATCGTTCCTTGTGAATATTGTTCATGTGGCCCTTGATCCAATCCATAATCCCTGCAAAACTCATAATGGTAATTGGCTCTGGTCCTATTGGAGTACCCGCAGATCCGCAGTTTGCCAATTCATTAGCTATTTTGTTCACCTATAGCAGTGTCCCGGAACCCAAATAATTTCAAGTAAATTATAACTTGCGACGGAATTAAGTCTCTCCATTGTTCTCTTGTCGGAAAGCTGACGTTATGCTTTCTTCCGAAAGAAACTAGGTATAAGTTTATCCATTCGTGCCAGAAGCAACGCGTTCGACAGCCTCTTGAAAATCTCCATATGTACAGAGTTCTAATCTTCGCGCAAATATCCCTATAAATATAGCCGACATATTGTCTTCATCGCCTCCTATTGAATCCTTCGAATTAGTGGTGGCACGTTCAATAGAGCTTTTAGACCGGTGCTAGTAATGATCAAGCATACACTTCTCTGCAGTATATTTAACCTCAAACATATGGACTTATCCGCAGCTCTGTGCTACCAGACTACAACAGCACACATGATAATTGCCGTCATCAGTGCTGTGTAGCCAAAGCACCACAGCTGGTTTCAGACCCTAAGTTTTTATAAATGTTCTTCGGCACTGCTCAAATACATTTTATGCTCATCTATACTTCTTTCTGTCTGTCCGGCAGAGAACTTTTTACCTGTTTTAGAAACAACTGACTACGCAGCACTTCCTAGCAAATTCATAGGCTTGTTGAGATATTCCACAAAAGCTATATAAATAAAGAATATTGTACGGGAGTTTTTCTTGATATATATAAAGCATTTGAATGAGTTTGGCTGGGTTCTTCTTAGTTGGCCATTACAACCCGTGGTCGGGTTACGGCCGATTTGAGCACCTCTCGCCACGTCCACCAATGTTAGCTGACCCATTAACATATTTATATCATATTTCAAACAGCGCAACAATGTTACTCCATAGCAACTGCCAATGAATTTTCCTAATGTAAACATTGAAACAAAGTGCTAATAACTGCAAGCAGTGTTGGGGTTCTGCGTGTTCTCGTCGCTGCTTGTAGCGGGCGCTGTTTTGCTGTCGGTAATGGGCGCTGGCGTGGGCGAAGAGCAGGTGGTTACTAAAAGGCGTTTATAGCTGCCAAAGTAAAACACTGTGTATCTTCTGGCTGTAAAATACAAGAGAGCGAGCTTTATTGGTTAAAATCATAAGTCTTATATACTATTTTACAATGAATACTAACAGTCTAGGTAAGCATCTTTCTGGTGTTCCAGTTACGCAATTGTTTATTGATTCTGACTCACAACATTCCTCCCTTCTTTCTAAAAGAAGACAGTGCAATATTAACAATCTTCTAGTAAATATTAACAATCTTCTTCTTGCACCGTAAACAATTTTGTGCATTTTATTAATCCTATAATACCATTATATATAAATTTTTTAAAATTGGCCTTATTTCTAATAATCTCTGAGTTATATTAATCTCTTTTTTATTTTTTATTTTGTTTCCTTTTGTATATTTTCTTTTTTATATTTGTTATTTCCCCTTTATAATATTATATCTTTTGGTCCTTCATTGACTCTTTTCTCACTGGCGTATATACAATCAAACTTACAAACTAATTACAAATTTAGCTTATGCTATGCTCTATTATAAACTGCGTCCTCTGAAATTGTTGGTTCTGGTAACGCCGATCATAGGTAGTTTGAACTTTGCATACCTCACCCTTCTTTCTGGAACGGTACGTATAAAGATGATGCACGCTTATGCGAGTAGTTGCACTTCTGATGAAGTCAAAATAAATATTCCAGATTTTTTAATTGGAGAAAACGTTACGAAGTTACCCGATAAAGCTTGGGTAAGTAGTGATGGATCTTTTCGTGGTCAGAATGACTTTTGCGCCAAAAGATTATTCGGTCTGCGAATCTAAATGAACGATGGAAGTCGCGGCGGTTGTAGCCGTTTCTCACTATAATAACGGAGTTACCTCGGATTTTGGCTATAATTATCTCTTCCTCTTCTGGCATAATTAATTACGGCAGATACGTTGGTTTTTCTATACTGAAAACGTTTGTTTTGTCATGTTCCATTTCTTTTTCTGTTACACTTGTCGTTTCTTCGTGGGGACCGCATCTGGTATGTCAGCTTATGTCTTTGCACCAGTCTTTACCACTGATATCTTCTGTGCCTGCGGTACTTTGCTGAGCGCATCCGCATTTAGATCCTTTTTCCAAAGTTTGTATATGATTTCAAAATCATACTCAGACAACTTGTGTCTGAACCTGGCTAGCCTAGACATTTGGTCTTTCAAATTGGCTATGCCTCTCAACGGCTGGTGATCAGTGTATATCTTAAATGGGCGACCTAGCAGATATGCCCTGAAATTCTTCGTACCCCAAACAATGCCTAGAAACTCCTTCTCTATTGTGGAGCATCTCTTTTCCGTATCGCAAAGCGCCCTGCTTGCGATTGCTCGGTCATTTCTGAAGTCCCCTTGTGACGAAACCGCCCCCAATGCTATTATTGCTAGCATCAGTGGTCAACAAAAAAGTCAGCTCAAAATCGGCGGTGAGCTAATAATTTCTTTACCTTTTCGAATGCCCTTTGACAGCTTTCTGTCCATTCGAACTTTACTTCCTTACATAGCAATTTATTAATTGGCAACGCAATTTTGGCTAGTCGTTCTACTTTCTATCATAGTTCACTAGTCTTAGGAATGCTTGCACTTCCTTTCTATTTCTCAGAATTGCTAAATTTTTTACGCATTCCACCTTCTGCGGGTCAGGCAGAGCTCCTGTCTCTGAGCAACGATGGCCTACATAGACCACATACTTTCGCAAAAATTTACACTTCTCCGTGTTCAATTTCAAATTATGTTCTCGTCATTTTTGGTTCACCTTGTACAACCGTTCGAATGCTGCTGTACGTTCTTCCCATAAATTAGAAAATCATCGAGATACACAAAACAATCTAACCCTTGTAAACCTGTCAGTACATGGTTCATTAGCCTTTGGAAAGTAGCCGGTTAAACTCATAATGTCCTAAACTGGTGCTAAACGCTGTGTTTTGCTTATCTTGGATATCCACCAGAACTTGGTGGTAGCCACTTGCTAAATCAAGCGTAGAAAAATATCTACTATGTCCCAACTGATCCAAGAGTTCTTCTATCCTTGGTTTCGGAAACACCTGCTTGACAGTGGCGTCGTTCAATTTCCTAAAATCGACGACCACTATCCACTTCTTCTGACCCTGGGCACCCCCCCTTCTTTGGTACCAAAATTATTGGTGAGTTCCAAGGCGAGGTTCTAGGTTCAATTATGTTACCATTTAAGATTCCTTCAAGTTGTCTGTTTACCTCATCTTTGTAAGCTTCTGGCAATCTGTATTGCTTTTAGTTAATTGGCGGCTGCTCCGCCCTAATTGGTATTTCATGCTCTACTTCCGGTATATATGTTAACTGATCTCCGTCCAGCAAAAATATGTCATGGAATGACTTAAATATGGAGGCCCACTCCTCTGAGTTTACGCTTTGGTCTAACTTCAGTGATTCTAGTATTCTTTCCATCCTTTTTCTTATATACGTGCTTAATCTGATTAACCGATCCATAACTCGGTTGCATCAAATTATCGTAACTAGTAAACTGATGCCTAAAATCCTTATCTATAAGGTAGTCTTTTTCTGATGCATTTAGTACGCAAGCGTACACCTTACGATTGTCATCGTGTGTTACGGTTTCTCCCATATATACACTCTCCGCTAGCAGCTGCTTGTGCAAAACAACAGTCCTAAGTTTAGTGTTTATATTTTTAGTAACTACTCTGGTTGACCTTGCGTTTACTACCTCCGTACTGCTATTCGTAACCCTATTCGCGGTACTTCCTGCCATGAATTCAATGGAAGAATAAAGATTATATTCTTATTCCTACTATAAAACGATAACTAACTCTCCAGCGCATTCAATATGGCGCGGCCCCAAAGATCGCACCCAATTATCCCATCCGCCGGGATACCACCTTCCCTATTCAATTCCACTGCGATCACTCTAAAACTCATGCCCTTTACTTCACTGTACCCTATTCTGAGTGACCCCATTGTCCTGATGCAACCTCCAAACGCTCCGTACAGCTCTCTTACATCCTTTGGATCAACATCCAGTCCTATCCGTACAACACTAGATTTTACGAGGCTGGTGTCCGCCCCTGAATCAACCAAAAGCACTAGCTTCCCACTAGTTGCTTCCTTGCAGGGTATCTCGGTGAAGGCATCACATATCCTGCTCACAACGAAACAACGTCCTTTTGTTTCCAAAATGGACGCATATCTACTTCCTGACTCTTCAAGCTTTTTCCTCCATGCACCGCAGTTATCTTTTACGATCTTATACTCCCTAAAAATTATCATGACTATCTTAACTAAAAACTCCTGTACCGCGTTCGCTGCGATTGGTCTATACTTCCTAACCTTATTAAAACTTTACCTAAGTACTAGAATCATAGCAGATACCCAAATCAAAAATTTCTTCCATGAGAGACTCTAGCTCCTCCGTATCATAATCCATAGTCTTTACATTACTAGGTACGTGGTATTGGAGAGCGTCTTGCTTCTCCTTCTCTTGGAATGTAGTTCTTACAATACTGGTCAGTTGTAGTTTTGGCCTAATTCCTTTGCTTCGTTTCTTTTGAATTTCCAGTCTACTGGCCTTGACTGGGCCGCTGGAAGTTTTCTGGTTTCTTTGTTGGAACTGTTTCTGCCTGCATTCCGCTGCCCTATGTCCCATTCGACCAGATGAAAACCATCTCAACCCTTGTGTGGTATTGCTTCTCCTCGCTTCATTTCCGTAACTCCAATTCGGCCGCTGCTGATTACCCCCATTGTTGAAGGGATTTGTTCCTTGGTTAATTCCTTCTGTTGAATTAACTCGGGGACTACTGAAGTTACCCCCGCTGTCCCTCCTGGGTGGATCCGGTCGCCTCGTAGCTGGCTGCCTCCTTCTCTGATCCCATGTTGTATCACCTTGGCACTTTCTACTCCCTTAATGACCATATGTTTGGCATTCCGAACAGTAGGGCATGTTTTTGCGTGTGATACACTCATCCCTTGTATGCTCTGGGTTATGGCAGAATGAGCAAATAGGTCTTTGTTGAAATCTCTTGTCCGAATGTATTGGGTTTATTTCTCTGTTGGGTAGTTAATGCTAACTTCTCTATCCACGATAGCAGAAGTGAACATGTCTTTCCTGTTTCCCACTGCATGTACTTCGCCAAGCCAGACGTACTCCGCTCCACCAGGAATTGTGCCCTAATAGCCTCTTCTGCTAATTCCTCTAGAGTTCCCGTTCTGCTATTCAGCATATGAATATGAGAGAGGGGTCGCGGACATCCACTACGAAAGTTGTTAACACCGACTTGTCAACTTCGTATAATAGCGCTGTATCTGTATCAACGCCATTATACTTATTCCTTATTATTTCCGTGGGCATCATTTGAAGTGACCCTAAACGCCTAGCAAAGGCCCGTATGTCTTCGCTTGCCACTTGCTTCCCAATTCTGATTTCTTGATTTGCGTCTTCCAGAGATCTCTCCTTTAAATGAGTTCTCCTTGGGAGCCCGTAAAGGTCGCTGCTACCGGCGAATTGTTTTGGCAGCACAAGGTTGTATGCATCTCCAAATAACCTTTGCTTTACACAATCAAATAAATCCTGCAATTCATCAGGCCTTATGCTCCTTTTTGCAAGTTCACAACCTTGAATGAACGTGTTGAGTTCAGCACCAATAAACACGGGTACTAACCTGGCCACTGACTTCGAGATTTCCTCTATACCTATTTTGCTTATTCTTGTTTTACATATTCCTGGTTTCCAGATTCACTTCTCCCGGGTCTGAGAGGTGCATGACCAGTGACGGACGCAGACTAATTAGTCTTGGACCGTTTGCTCGCGCAGGCGAATTACTGTCTACAGTATTGGGGTTTTGCTGCTTGTTATTGGATCTGGCTCTTTACTGGATATACCAAGCTTTTATTGTGTACCGGACTTCCAGGCGAAAAAGACTCGACACCAATTTCAGATGCGCCAAACAGAAATTCTGTCTGCCTATCTTCACTAAATACTACTCTTTGCTTTACCACCCGACTTATCCCTTCAGGTGTTAAATATTCCGGCCAGAGACTTCCGGAGGCAATGTCAACACTCTCTGTGTATATCCAGCCGATGCTGATTTTGATGTTTCTCTACCTGTCGAGGTATTACTGGTCGGCTTGGCTCTTTTAAATTCGGCACACTCTTTCTCTAGCAATGATGCTGCTTCCTATGTTTCTATTACCCGTTAAGAAAGTTCCTTCACCTTATTCCCAAGGTACTCTTTCTGTACACTCAAATCTTCCGTTTCTTTATGAAATTTGAACAATTTCTACTCTATTCTGTTCTGAATTCCTATCTAGGCTAGATCTGTTACCTCCAATAGCGACACAGCCTCTTCGGCGTTTTCCTGCTTCCACAATTCCTGAGCTTCTTCCCAACTCAACTAGTGAACAGTGAACAGTTCTACCTTTGACTGTACCGATTGTAATTTGTTTCTTATTTCCTCGTCCGGCGAAACTGAATTTAACAAAAATTTATTTTACTGAAAGTATTAAGCTATACTTTCAAAATCTAAAATTACATGATTCATTCCCGGTAATTTGAATCCATCCACCCGAAACGTATGCGCAACGTAATAAGAGTATTTTCATTGTGTATAATTAAAGTAGAAAGGCAACTATAATGTAATGCCGAAGAGAAAAAAAAATAATTTCAATTGCCCAAGTATAAAAATGATACTGTAACGACTCTTTGCCGGGGTAAAACTCAGCGGAGTCCAGGGGTCGTATACAGAATTATTTATTCTTTCTGACTACAGTAGATTCCTAGCGAGTCCTGGAACACGCGTGACTTGAGATGAGATGATCCGGAACGCGTGACTAGCAAAGGATCTGGGCGAGTACCGGAACACGCGTGACTTGAGATGAGATGATCCGGAACGCGTGACTAGCAAAGGATCTGGGCGAGTACCGGAACACGCGTGACTAGCAAAGGATCTGGGCGAGTCCTGAAACTCGCGTGACTTGAGATGATCCAGAACACGTGACTAGCAAATAGTTGTCAGTTCAGTTTGAAGTACGAATGAAAAATGAATGAATTGATTCCCCGCATTTTTCCGATTTTATACATTTTTTTCCGCCTACTATTGTTTTCTAGTTTTGTGTGAGTGAAATTTGTCAGTGGGCAAATTTCATTCTCACACTCCTCCCTTACTTCGCGGTGGAAAAGACATGGCGTTTCCTCTTGGCTTGGCTTTCCTTCAGAGTGGCTATTGTATCTGCCTCTAGTGTCGCTGGTAAGCCATCCGTCTTGGGTCCCCTGAGTTCGGTTACGCTGTGGAAGTGGAGGTCTTCCCTGGGTGTTGGATTCAGTGTTGGCGGTGTCCTCGTGTGGTTACGTTTAGACGTCCCTCGTTTTAATGTATCTCCCTTGTCGTCGCTTTTGCTGTTACTGGTGCACTTGATTGCACCCTGGTGGCCCCTTGACCTGCCCTGCCGTTGTGTCTACGTGGTATGTCTCGGCTGCTTCTTACTGGTGCTGACCTTGCGGAATGGGTAGTAGGTATGCTGATTGCTCTGATGGTGGGTCGCCTTCGCTGAGCAAACTTCTTGCTCTGGGGTGCGCTCGCGTCCTTTTTCCGAGGTCCATGTATTGATCCTTGGGAGGTCCTTCTCTCTGTGCCTTTGTGGGTGTCCACTTTCGCTCGGCATAGTCCGTGGAAGGCGAATTTGTTCGTGCTAGTTGTGTTTTTTCCTGGTGGTGCGGTCTCGCGAATGAGTTCATTTTTTTTATGTCCGCTGTTGTGTCCCTGTGGTTTAGGCTTTCTATCGTTGGTGTGTCTCTTGGAAGGCGTTGTATTGAAATTAGGGAGATTCTCAACACGAATTGTCGTGCACGTTGCAATTTCTCGGGGTTGCACGCAACCGGTATGAGGTCCCAATGTGATCTCCTGATTACCGCATTTCAATGTTGTACCCAGGCTTGTCATGAAGTCTAGTCCCAGGAGTAGATCATCACTGGAGTCCGGCATGACTAGTAGCTCTAAATTGCATGCCTTCCCTCCAAGCCTTACAGTCGTCACCAATGTATCTCTGAGCCTCCTAACACTGCCGTCTGCCATACGTGCTCTGGTATGGGGTTTTCCCAATTTGCCGGTGGAAGCGCGTAATTTTCGTGCTAGCTTCGTGCTCACGAAACTGTGAGTTGCTCCTGTGTCCAGTGTCGCGATTATAACCGCTGCACCAATAGAAACGGTAGCAGAGATTCGTTGACCATCACAGTGCAACAAGCTTTTCGATGCTGAGGTCTGGGGTTTCTGCTTTGTACTACGCTTCGTTTCTGTTGACGGTAGTTCTCGATTGGTTGGTGGTCTTGGTTTGCAGCACTCAATCGTCTTCACATCCCTACGACCACACTCCCAACAGAACAGGATCTGTGCGTCGCGACATATGCGAGCTATGTGTCCATTTTGGCCACAACGCCGGCAGGCTGTTCTTGGTTCTATGGGTGTCTCTCTGGTCTCTACCGTCACCTGGCAGTTCCTCACATCTCGTGGTGGCCCTTGCTCTGTTCGCCATTGTATTGGTGGGGCTGCTAGTGGTTTGCCTTCTCCGCGTATGCTCTCCAAGTCTCCAGCTATCAGCTCATTCACTGTGCCTGTAGCTTCCAAACCGAATTCCTTCGCAAATATCACCAACTCTTCTTTCCGTAGTACACCCAGCTTGTTTTCCCCATCGTGTGACTTTCCTGGTTAATGGTGAAGACTATGGGTGGGCGTCAGATGCGTTGATTTCCTTGTTTTTATAGTCCCTGCTCGGGCGCCACTGTAACGACTCTTCTTTTTGCCGGGGTAAAACTCAGCAGAGTCCAGGGGTCGTATACAGAATTATTTATTCTTTCTGACTACAGTAGATTCCTAGCGAGTCCTGGAACTCGCGAGACTTGAGATGATCCGGAACGCGTTACTAGCGAAGGACCTGGGTGAGTACCGGAACACGCGTGACTTGAGATGAGATGATTCGGAACGCGTGACTAGCAAAGGATCTGGGCGAGTACCGGAACACGCGTGACTTGAGATGAGATGATCCGGAACGCGTGACTAGCAAAGGATCTGGGCAGGTACCGGAACACGCGTGACTTGAGATGATCCAGAACGCGTGACTAGCAAAGGATCTGGGCGAGTCCTGAAACTCGCGTGACTTGAGATGATCCAGAACACGTGACTAGCAAATAGTTGTCAGTTCAGTTTGAATGAATGTTAATGATGTGCTGCTTCCAAGTCAATTTTTCGTCTATGGTTATTCCAAGATATTTTGCAGCAGAGTGAGTTTTTATGTTTTTGCCTTTTATAGCAAGGCTGTATTTTATCGATTTTCTGTTTGTATATACAACTTGTACAGTTTTGACTTTATTTATCTCTATTCCCCATAAGTCACACCATGCTATTTATTACATTGTCCAATATATGTTGGATTGTACATGTTGCCTTTTTTCGTCATTGTGTGATGCCACTAAAACTGTGTCGTCTGCGAATGTTGCTATCATCGCATTGCTTTTCGTTGGAATTGGTATATCTGCTGTGAATATTAAGTATAGTAGAGGTCCTAATACACTGCCTTGTGGTACTCCAGCTGTCATTGGTAGGATGTCTGAGCAATCCTCGTCATATTTTATGTAGAATTGTCGTTCGCTTATATAGCTCTTTAAAATTTCATAATAATTTTGCGGAAATATTCGCTTAAGTTTATATAGAAGTCCTTTGTACCACACCTTGTCGAATGCTTTTGCAATGTCCAAGTATACAGCTACGCAGTACTTTTTGTTGTCTATACTTTCAAGGATTTTGTTTACAACCCTGTGGACCTGTTGCACAGTTGAGTGTTGTCTTCTAAATCCAAACTGATGGCTGGGTATTAAATTTTTTGTTGTTAAGATTGGCTCTAATCTGTCCTGTAGTATCCTTTCAAATACTTTCAATAGTATTGGCAATAGACTGATAGGTCGGTAAGAAGTTGTTTTGGTGGCATCTCTTCCTGGCTTCCTGATGGCTGTTATCTGCGCAACTTTCCATAAGCGAGAGAAATACTTAGTTTCTAGCATGCAGTTAAATATATTTCGGATATATATTATCAGGCATTTCTTTTAGCATTTTCCCGCTTATCAGATCATACCCTGGCGCCTTTTTGTCTTTTAATTTTTTAATTTTGTTTTTGATATCTGCCACTGACGCCTTTTTTGTTTTGGATTGCGGGATATTTATTACATTGTCAAGATGAGTGGTTTCATTGTCCATTTCGCTTGTAAATATTTAAAGGAAATGTTTGGCAAGTGTGTTGGCTTTGTCTTTACTAGTTTTCGCCCATGTACCGGTTTATGTTTTGATAGGAGGTTTGTGTATTATTGCACCAGTGAGTTTTTTCGTAGCCTTCCAAAGAGAGTAATTTGTTGATGTGGTCGTTCCCAAGTTCAGCATATGTTTTTCTAGTTCCTTTTCTCTGTTTTTCTGAAGTAAAATTTTTAATTCATTTGTTGCCTTGTTTAGGTTGCGTTTATCTTCCGGATTCCTAGTGATTTGCCATGTTTTCCGGAGCTTCCTTTTCCATTTCATTTTTCCCTTGATGAACGCTGGTGTAGTGTCCGTATTTGCTAACGTTAGCTTTGGTGTTGAAGCTGTGATTGCTTCGATGACGCTATCATTGAAGTATGCGATTGCGGAATCGATTTCATTTTTTGTTTTTAATCGTATATCTATTTTTAGTTGCTTTTCCAGTACTAGACGAAAATTATTCCAGTCAGTTTTATTGTTATGCCTGAGAAAAGTCTTGTCTCTATTAATCCTAGTAATGTCATAAGGATTGGGGAGTGGTCTGAGGATAATTCTAAACATGATTTAATAGTCAGGTGTTTATGAAGAATATTTTTTGTGATGCGGAAGTCTATTAAATCTGGTTATTTTTTTGTATCTGTTGGCCAATATGTTGGATCACCAGTGCTAATGAATCGACCATTACTATATCGTATAGCTTTAAGTAACTCGCGTCCTTTTCCGTTTGTCAACCTTGATCCCCATAAAACATTTTTAGCGTTATAGTCACCTCCGGCTAAATAGCGATTGCTCAGTTTTTATAAATAGTCTAGATGTTGTTCTTTTGTGTTGTTATATTTTGGTGGACAATAGACAGCAGATACTACGATTTGTCCTTTCGAGTCTTTTAGTGCTATTGTGGTTGCTTGAAGGTTTTCTTTTTTATATGCGTCAAGTTCAATGTAATTCATATTTTTTTTATAATGATCGCCGTTCCACCGTGAGATTTGTTGTTAGGGAATTTAACATTTGTTTTGTCTATAGCATGTGTTTCTGAGATTAACAACACATCTATTGAATTATTTATTAGGAAAGTCTTTAGTTCTAGTTCATGGCGCGACAGTCCATTTGCATTCCATATTGCCAAACTTATTTTATTTACTGCGTTCATCTATTTTGCATACTAGCATAGTTACTATGTTCATCATACTGGTCATTTGATTTATTAGTTGTTTCATCATTGTTTTTAATTCGGATAGATCGTCATTGTTTGATATTATTTCATATGTGCTGTTGCTTTTTATTTGATTTGGCTCCTGTGATATTGTTTCCATTTGTGCAGCTTGAGCGTATGAAATACCAGAGATGATTTTCTGGCCATTTATTTTTGTATTGTGATTGTTTTGGTTTGTTTCAATATTGATTTGTCCATTTGTTTCTTTCTTGTGAAGTGTAGGGTATCTCTGGACTTGTAGAGCTTTATATATCGCACATCCTCTGTAGTTTGCCGTGTGGTTTTCACCGCAATGTACGCATTTAATATCAGCGTCGATTTTAATTGTGCACATGTTTGTCTTGTGTTTTCCAGCACATTTGACACACACCGGGTCTATCTGGCAGTAGTTTTTTGTGTGGCTGTACTTTTGGCAATTTGTGCATTGGGGAATTGTTCTCTTTTGTCGGGGTGGCTCAAAGCTAATTTTGCAGTGTAGGTGGTGAGTAATGTCGTATATGCTTTTATTGTTATCTTTTATTTTCAATTCAATTGAAAATATTGAAAGTGGTTGTTTTATTTTGGCACCATTAGCTATTTGGATGTGATGGATATTTGTCACTTCATGGCCTAGTTCGGTTAATTCGTTTTTAATGTCTTCTGTGTCGGTTGAATGGTGCATATTTCGTAATACCACTCTAAAGCCTCGCTCATCTTTTGGTCGAAATGTGTAATACTTTGTCCCTTTTTGCTTTAATAATTCAATTACTTTTGTGTAGTGTGTGGATTCTTTTAGTTGAATTTTTATTTCGTTCTTGCTTAGAATTTTCATTTCGTACAATATATTTGGCATGGAATTTAGTGCTTCAGATAAGGCTTTTATATTTTCATCATTCTGAACATATATAGGAGGCGGTTTTTGTAAACATTGCGCAATTGGTTTTTGTATATTAATGTTCGCATTTGTCCCACTGTTGTTTTGTTCTTCACTGTTGTCTTGAGAGTCCGTTTTGTCATTTACTGCTAACAGTTCGAATCTGTTTGTTGTGTTTGGAGTGATAGGCTTGCTCAGCCAATATTTTTGGAGTGATGTTTGTGTTGTGTTGAACATTTTCTTTTTCGGTCTTTTGTTACTAGTATTTTGTTCCTTTAACTTGTTTGGCGATTGTTTTTCGCGGTTTCGTTTTGTTTTTATTTTCGGTAATTTTATTAGTGGTTTTAATATTTATGTTTTGTACTTGCGTGATTGTTGTTGCTGGTGTAATTGGTGTTGTTCTGATTGCCATTATTGGTGAGTTGCAGCTAAAAATCGTTCCCGTCTCAGTCGCCGGTGTTACAGTTGTGGTAGAGGAGCTTTGAGTTGCTATTGTTGTTGCTGAAGTAGTAACAGGTGGATGAAACACCATAGTGGGAGTCGCGCAGAGGACACTCCAGGATGGGGAATTGCTGGCACCTAGTAGAGCGGGAGAGCAAGATCGTGCTCTGCTCTCTGTCACTTCGACCGGCAATTTGGAGTCGCCGTTGTTTTCGTTTGAGACGAAAGAAAAATATGCGTTTCTTTTGTTGCTGTTTTTTGTTTAAGTGTGTCAGCCACACTCATTATAAATTTGTGATTTGTTCTTATTCTATTCTATTTTAAAAGATGTGTCCCAGTAAGTGACCGGTAGATTCGTTCTAGTCGATCACTGCACTATTGCACTTTTTCTTTGCAACTTAAGTTACTTTAATTTAATAAATTTGTATTGGAGAATTAATTTTTGCTGAGCGAGCTTAAACACGTCTGCACTGTTCAAAATTTAAAATTTCAACCCTAATCTTAAATGTGTGTTTAAATGTGTAACAAAGCAAAATGTGTATCTAAAATGTCCCAAACGACAAACAAACAAAAACCCCTACAAAAAAAAAATCCACAAAACTATGCTGACAAACATATACCGTCCAATCATACTGACGGTTCTACGTTTGCCTTGATATAGTCGCATGCAACAACAAAATAGCGCCTAGTGTTGCAACTTTTTGACCTGCGCTACGGCGCACAGTGTCGCGTACCCATATATCGCGTGGCCAAAAATAGTAAACTTTGTTAAATTTTAACAAAACTTGTTATACGGCCATTTTTTTCCCTAATCAAGAAAAATTTTGAAAAATTTTGAAAATTGGTCAACTGCCACGCCTACCTCCAATATAAAGTAAAAAGTTGTATTACTATAAATTCGTAATTTTGAACACTAGAAATATACAATTTTGTGTTTTTGAGCATGGTAATGCCTCTATTCATTATCCCAAAAGTGGGCGGCATGTCACGCCTACTTTAAAAGTATTGGCCCACTGCCACGCCCACTTTAAGAGTTTTATATAACTCGCGAAGTAATAATAAAAAACTAAAAAAAGTTTATTTACTAAACACAATTCATAATATTTTTATTTACATATAATGTATATAATCTATTGAAACATATAAAAACTAAATCAACAGATTACGCGTTATCACATTCTGTCATATAATCTGATGATGAATCAGATGAAATAAAGTCAGTAAAATTTATTTGTGATATATTGTTTTCCAAACTTTCACCTTCAAGTTCAGTTTTTGTTTGTAATTCAATAAAAGGAAAAATATCTTCATCTCGTTGTTGCTTTCTACTATACATTTTACGCTCGGCTGAAATAAGCGGCTCAGAAGAAAGTAATAAAGGGGACAAAAGGTCGCTATTACTTGATTCTCTGGAGGGTTTTCTTGTGATCGTCGTTGACGATGTTCAACAGCTCCTGAGCGATGTCCATGCGACGTTGTTTTTGCTCAAAATTTAGCAATTTTGGAACAATCTTCGCTGCCGCACGTTTCATGCCTGAAACATCCGTAAAAATTGCTTGGCATGAGCCGAACGATATGCCAACATCATCAGCAACCTCTCTGAGAGTGAGTCGACGATTATCCAAAATCATTTTCTTCACTGCGTCAATGTTTTCATAGGTTGTTGACGTGCTCGGGCGACCAGGACGAGCATCGTCATTGACATCTTCTCGGCCTTCCTTAAATCGGTTATACCACAATTGAACTTGTGTTCTGCTCATAGTAGACTCGCCAAAGACCACAGTCAAAATTTCAAATGTCCTTGCGCATTTAATTTCATTTTTTACACAAAACTGATTACAGTTTCTTTGACTTTTTTTTTCGAATAGTACAAAATCGAAGAGCACACCAAAACACGACTAACCTTTTTATCTGTCAAAAACAAACTGACAATCCAAAATGGTTGGTATTGCCAACATATATAACAGACATGTGTACCAACATAACAGAAAAAAAAATGCAAACATCGAACATACGTAACTCACGAAAAGATGAAAATAACGGTTATATTTTGATCACACCTCGTATAATGTATAATGCTTATGTCCAGCAATGTGAACATAAATAATGTCAACATACATATATAATCTATAAGTGACTATGCTCTCGAATACCTGTGGTACTGCTCATACTTGCTCTTGTGTATAGGCTCTGTATAGGCTCCTGCTCTAAGACCCCCTGCTCTGCACCGCTCTCCTGGCTCAGCTCCCTGCACATAGATTGCACTTATATATTTGTGCACTGCACATCACCACCGCACTGCTCCTTGTGCTCTCTCGCACTGCTCCATTGGCACAACCGCACAGCTCCATCGTCAGAAACGAACTAAACTTTAAATTACTCGCTGAACCTATTTTCGCCATGTGCGAAAACTCAAACGCATGGTTGCATTTGATACAGTCCCAGCGAGCAAGAGAAGGACCTCCTGTCTTTGCTTTCATAAAGCCGCCCTCTATTCGCTCGGTGCAATTGGAAGCACACATATCTTCTGAACAGGCCTTGTCAGACGGTTTGTGGCCGTCTGCACAATGACTGAACGTATTAGAACATCTCGGCTCCTTATTAGCTCACTAATTCTGCCCAAAGCCCATTGCGCTGGTGGAAAAAGTTCACTCTTCAGCAGCACTAATTGATCCAGGCTCATTGGCTCTCGTTCTCTGCGCACTTTTTAACGCTCTTGCAGCGCCGACAAATATTCCTCTCTCCATCTCTTCCAGAAATGCTCAATCATTTCCTGACGTGCTCTCCATAAACTTGCTCCTTTCATGTTTGACTGCTGCTCGCTCACGAATGGTAAGGGAATGATCAATGGCTCCCCTATCAAAAAATGCCCTGGCGTCAAGGCCTGAATATCTTCCGCATCATCACTCAAAGGTGTCGAAGACCTTGAGTTCAAAATTGTTTCTATCTCTACTAGGAGGGTAGATAGCTGCTCTTGTGTTAAAATCTTTTCCTCAGCAATGCGCGTGAGGTGGTACATCATTGACTTCACAGCAGCTTCATATATTCCGCCATGATGCGGTGCTGCTGGCGTCATGAATATCCATTCTGTCCCCCTGTTGCTGAAATGCTCAAAAACATCTCTTACTTGCCAGCTCTCTCTTGCTTTTCTCAGCTCTCTTGACGCTCCTACAAATTATGTACCATTGTCACTGTATATTCGCTCACATCTCCCTCTTCTGCACTTAAAGCGCTCATAACAAGCAATAAAGTCTATAGAGGTTAAATCAATTACAATGTCAATATGAATGGCTTTTGTTTTTAGGCAAACAAATATAGCCACCCAGCACTTACGCTCCCTC
The DNA here is from genome assembly GCA_920105625.2 of Clusia tigrina. Lineage (NCBI taxonomy): Eukaryota > Metazoa > Arthropoda > Insecta > Diptera > Clusiidae > Clusia > Clusia tigrina. The sequence goes on along the minus strand of OV050030.1, from coordinate 295,168,648 downwards.
ATTCGCTCTCCTGCTCTTTTCAGTCCCTTTGCTCTAAAAGGATCTGCGTAATCAATACCTGTATGTAGAAAAGGCTTACCAACTTACACCCTATCGCCTGGCAATTCAGACATCAGCTGTTGCTCAAATCTGTGATTATAGCGCGCGCACACAACGCACTTGTGGAGAAAAGCTCTTAATTGGCTCCGTAGTTTTGGAATCCAAAACTTTTGTCTGATGAATTGCATCATCACTTGCACAGCACCATGCCTAGTCATACGATGAACGTGGTCCATTATCAGCCATGATGTTCGAGAACCATCCTTCACTACCACCGGATGCATCATCTCATAGGCTTCTTCTGATCTCGCCAATCGTCCGCCCACTCTCAATAGGCCCTTGCTGTCCATTATTGGATTCAATGCACTAATTTTGCTCCCTTCTTGCACCTGCCCAATCTCTCTTAGTTTGTCTATCTCTTGTCTGAAATTTCTCTCCTGCGTCTGCTTCAGCAGGAATTGCTTCATATTTCTCTTCCACTGTTGGCGCTTGCATTATTCGGTTGTTCTGCCGAGTTCTGCGCCTCCTCTTTCTCTGCCTTGCTCCACGCACAAACCTGACGATGTAGCTCAATATGTTGATGCTCTTCTCTAGACTTCGCGCATAGTCAATCAGCGCCATGCTCTTGCCCCTGCTCGATATAAATATTTGCAAAAACTCGCGTGAATATGTCACGTGATACGCTCCCAGCTTGTTAAGCCCTTCAGTTGGTTTTTCCGGCTCAAAAATGTTGGCTGGCCAACTGATTTCTGATTTACGTAACCACTCCGGTCCATATAACCAGAGCTTATTACCAACTAGCTCTCCCGCTGTTAAGCCTCTAGTTAACAAATCTGCTGGATTTTGTTTTGTGTTTACATAGCGCCAACGCCCAAGCTCTGTGTGAGTCTGTATCTCTGAAACTCTGTTTACTTCATACATCTTCAGCTCACATGGTAGTTTTCTGATCCAGTGCAGAACAACCTGTGAATCTGTCCCCAAGCTGTACTCACATCTTGCCCACTCCATATCTTTGCTCACGCTGCATAGCAGCTGTGCCAGTAATTTGGCTGCTGACAGTTCAAGCTTTGGTATTGTAATCGTCTTCAAAGGAGCTATGCGCGCCTTAGACGTCAGTAATTTTGGCTCCACTTGCTGGTTGCCATAACCAATTCGCACATAAATTACTGCACCATACGCGCTAATCGATGCATCCGCAAATCCATGAATCTGGACCTTAGCATCTGTTGTTGTACCAATCCACCTGCTAATTTTAAATTGTTCTAAATGCCCTATCTCTCATACTCTCTCATGAATTCTACGTATTGCTCTCTCAGCTCTGAGTCTTTCTCTAATTTCCGCTCCAAGTACATAAACCTGCGCAATGCTATTGCTCTTGAAGTGCCTAAACCTTCCACCGTCTCTTTCACTGGAATTGTCACAATAAAACGCCCTGTTTCATCTCTTGTATAAGTCTCCATAAAATTTTGCTCCACTTCCTGCTCCTCATCTCTCTCACAGGGTTGTGCCCCGAAAATGACTTGCCCAAACATGCTCTCATATATGGCAATGCCTTGCACCTCATTTGGCATTATCGCCCTAATGGCTCTGGCCACCATATTTGCTCCTAACAGTAGCTCGACGGGTCTCGCCTTCCAAAACTCAGGATCCGCCCATAAACCCTCATTCTTAAAATGCATTGGTATCTCCACTAAATCTCTTGCTGGCAAAACTGGGCACTAGTTACATTTTCTTGGTAGCACCCAAAACTCTGTCTCTAAATAATCGTTTTCGCTCTTCATAGCGTAACAACAAAACACCTTGGCACTCAAACAGTGCTTTATGTCAAATGATTTACCTTATATTCCTATCATTTTGCTGCTCTGTGATCGTACTGGCAACTGGTGCTTTCGCCGGAATTCGGCGCTCATTAAATTTGGTGGAGCTCCAGTGTCCATAAGTGCTCGCACTAGCCCATATAGCATTTCTGCAATCTCGACACGCACCATAACTTTTGGTAACAAGGCCTCTTGCATCTCTAAATTACAATGAAAAGACTTATAGTAAGTTGCACAATTAGGAATTTCTCGCTCTTTTTTTATTTTTAATGCTCTATGTTTTTTGAAATTTTAAGTTTAAAAAGCTCTTCAAACTAGCACTTCGCCCAGGCTCTGCTACCCTTGCGCGCTTTGCAATGTTGCTGTACCGTCAGTCGCTCTTAACCTTCGGCATTATTGTCGCGGCGACTCTCCGCTTTGGCTGCTGTGCCACCAACACCTGCAGCTGTGGCTCCCTTTTTGCACTTAGCACGCTATTGTGCTTCTGCGCCCCTGGGCACCGCAAAAATTGCCCCGAAAAGCACTCCGACGCGTTATGCCCCTTCTTCAGGCAGTTGTGGCACAGGTTGCGTTTGCCAACTAGCTCTTGCCTAGCTCTCAAATTGAGTGGCACGAAGTCTGGACACTGCGTGATCTGCGCTGCATATCTCGCACAGCTTGTCTTGGCTTGATCGTATCAGTGCTGCTCCTGTTGCACTCACACCGTGGCCCATTCTCTCCCTGCTCTTGGGTACTGCGCCCGTTGCTCGATCGCGCCCGTGCTCCAATTGATGCGCTCGCCTGGCTTCCCGGGCTGGTAGAGCAGAGGCCTGCTTCTCCAGGAAAGCATACCGGGTACATGCGGTCATATATTGGTTGAGCCACTCCCACGCTTCATTGTACCCGTTGTCAGTCAGCTCCCAATAACCCAACGTGCGCGATGCCTTATGGGTGAGTGACTTCTTCAAATATGAGAAATTGTAAGAGGCCGCTATTTGCTCATTGCTATGCACCGCAGCGACGTACCAATCGCGAAAACCGTGCCACTTGGTCACGGTGCCGTCAAACCCCCCCCCCCCCCCCCCCCAAATGTTCTGGAGGTCATGCTGCTGGAACGGCATGGTGAGCTGCACTGAGATCGGCTCCTTTGCACTCTGCTCTGCGGTCCTTGCTGGGCTCAACTTTACCATTCAGAGCACCGCTCGCTCCGAAGTACCGCCTCTCTGCTCGCTCCATCAATCTGTCTAGATCGGCGCTCTCGTCGCGCTTCGCTCGGGATGCTGACCGCTAATGGAGCTCATTAAAACGCTCCCACTGTTGCTCCAAACGATTCAAGCGCACCTTGGCTTCATCAAGCCCTAGTCGCCCAAACTCGTCAGCTTTGACGTGCTCTGCTGCTCTTCGGATGGCTTTGTAGGCCGACTGGTGTTGCCCGTAGATCATCTTGTCGGTGCTCTGTTATTGTTGCTCTGTTATTTTTGCTCTGCTATTTTTCTCTGTTATTGTTGCTCTGTTGTTGTTGAAACGAAGAAAAATTAAATAATTTTGAAAGAAGAAATAACTGTTTCCTCCTTGTTGCTTCTGCAGACGCGCCAACACTGTCTATTTGTGCTTTAAAATTGTTTGAGTCAAATAACCACACTGGTTTATTCACCCACTTAGCTCACAATCTCAGCACTAAAGCACGATCTTATTTAATTTCCTGAGCCGAATAACCACATTGGTTTATTCGCTCACTAGCACGAAGTTATTTGCACCAATGCTCGCTCTTATTTAATTTTTGAGCCGAATAACCACATTGGTTAATTCGCTCACTGCACCAATGCTCGCTCAATTCTTAAATTTTGAGTCGAATAACCGCATTGGTTTATTCGCTCATTTGCACAAAATTTTCGCTCGCTCATATTTAAATTTTGAGTCGAATAACCGCACTGGTTTATTCGCTCATTTGCACAGAATTTTCGCTCGCTCATACTTGAATTTTGAGACGTATAACCGCACTGGTTTATTCGCTCATTTGCACATAATTTTCGCTTGCTCATATTTAAATTTGGAGAAGAAATACCGCACTGGTCTATTCGCTCATTTGCACATAATTTTCGTTCGCTCATAATTAAATTTTGAGACGAATAACCGCACTGGTCTATTCGCTCATTTGCACATAATTTTCGCTCGTTTATATTTAAATTTTGAGTCGAATAACCGCACTGGTCTATTCGCTCATTTGCACATAATTTTCGCTCGCTCATAATTAAATTTTGAGACGAATAACCGCACTGGTTTTTTTCGCTCATTTGCACATAATTTTCGTTTGCTTATATTTAAATTTTGAGACGAATAACCGCATTGGTTTATTCGCTCATTTGCACATAATTTTCGGTCGGTCATATTTAAATTTTGAGACGAATAACCGCATTGGTTTATGCGCTCATTTGCACATAATTTTCGCTCGCTCATATTTAAGTTTTGAGTCGAATAACCTCACTGGTTTTTCACTCATTTGCACAAAACTTTCAGCACCAAGCACGCGCACGCGCAGACACACCGCCTTACTGTCGGCCGCCAGTAAGGCGGCAGCCATTGCGCAGCATATTTCGCATCTCTATGGCTGCGTCGCATAGTGCTTGCCTGCGCATATTCTCTGCACAAAACTCGCACTGTGTCTGCTGCGCACATTACACTCACCCCTAAATTATTTTAGCTTTCATGATTTTATTTAATTTAATTTTTTTTTTTTTTGGCATTGCAGTGTTGGCTCTGCTCCTATAGCTCCGTGGACTGTATTTTACCTTATTATTATATTGTTCTATAATTTATTTTTTATGTGAGTAAGTCGATAGTCGTCAATTCTGTGTATATGAAGATTATTTTTGTAACGAATTTATTGACAAGACAAGTTACAACAGTAGTTGCAATTGCGTATGTGGTTATGCCACCGTAATAATTTTTCAGAAGAAGAATTAGAATTATCGACGACTATCGACTTACTCACATTTACAGAATGAATACGGTAAAAAGGTGACAACTATGTCTACTGACGAATCTTCACAAGAAATTGTAAACGTTATAGAATGGATCCTTAGAAGGTTAGTGTGATCAGGCTTAATTAGCCTGCCACTAACAAAAGCAATGTACTATGACACCACTGAAATGTAATTAAAAAAACAGAGAGAGAGAGACCTAACGGAACAAAAGAGGGGTGATAATGAGACAGAGTTGATTAGAGTGTGTGGTGGAATGAGACAGTAGGTAGGTAGGTAGGTAGGAGTGGCCGCCCAGTTTGCCAAAAGCACATTTGAGCACACATAATGGCCCATTGTGATACCACGGTGTGGCGCCGTTCAAGCACTGACTAAAAAAGTTCCCATACTTGGGATGGTGATAGTCAGCGCAAGGACAGCGCCTGGAAAGGCACGACTCCCCCGTCATGTTTCAGGAAACCATCCTGATACTTTGATGAACCTGACTATGTCCCTAATATTAATGGATGACAGCTCTGTCAGGCTTGTAAGAAATGTGGCACCAAAGGTGCGAATTCTTCTTCTGCTCAAGGATGGGCAGTGGCATAAGAGGTGGAAAACCGTCTCGTCCTCCTCCTCGAAGCCACAGCCTCGGCAAAAGTCATTTGAGGGCAGGCCCAGTCTTTCTGCGTGCTGTCCCATTATGCAGTGGCCGGTCAAAACCGACACAGTTGTCGACAGTGATACGCGATCAAGTCGAAGAAGTTGATTGGTTCTGTTTTTTGTCCATGCTTGCCCAAGTTAGTCTAGCCGTGTGGCAGGATTCCTCGTTAGCCCAGGATTTGTAGGCGTCAGCCAGATATTTCCGTTTGATTTCGAGCTTGGCTGTTGCCAGTGGAATGCCGATGTTTACAGAGGGGTGAATGTCGTGCATTAGCGTGTCTGCCTTGGCAAGCTCGTCCGCCTCGCAGTTTCCCGGGATTTCGCTGTGGCCGGGAACCCAGACTAGGTGCACCCGAGAGTAACTTGCGAGCTCATTTAAAGATGTTCGACATTCATGAAGTAGTCTTGATGTGGCCGTGGAGCCAAAAAGAGATTTAATGGCGGCCTGGCTGTCTCAGGAGATAGATACGCCAACTGCGCCGATATCACTACTCAGCATCCATTTGGCTGCGTGGTAAATGGCCATGACCTCAGCTTGAAAAACGCTGCAATGGTCTGGGAGACGTAGGGAGATGTTTAAGTCCAGCTTGTCGGAATAAATACCGCTGCCGACTCTACCTCCAAGTTTGGAACCGTCGGTGTAGATTTCGACTCTTTCACCGACGATTCGGTTTTCTGAGGTCCAGTCGCTTCGACTTGGAATAGTGAGGTCGAATTCCCTGTTCAAATCGGGATAGACCGACATATAATCGATAAAGTTGGGGACAGGTGGATCCTGATTCAGAATTGAAGCATGGCCTGTCAGGGTTATGCGCCAGTGCGAAAGAGCATTAAGTCTAATCGCTGTCAGCTTGGCTTGTTGCTTAACCAGGATCCCGAGGGGAGCCACTGCAGCATAGCAAAAAGGGCTTTCGTAGGTGTGCTACGAAGAGCGCCAGTGATCAGTAGAGCAATGTATCTTCTGATTTTATCGAGGGGTTTGGTATTGCAGGTTCTTTCGAGAGCTTGCCACCAGAAGCGGAAACCCGTATAACAGGTTTGGTTCAACGATGGCCGTGTAGATCCAGAGCACGACTCGAGGACGAAGTCCCCATCGTGCACCAACTGCTCTTTTACAGCAGTATATAGCGCATGTTGCCTTACGTGCCCTCTCAGCTAGATTGGCTTTCCAATTAAGCTTTGGGTCGAGAATCAGGCCTAAGTACTGAACGTGTGTGCTCAAAGAGAGCGGAGTCATTGTAAACTTTGGAATTTTGTACTTCCTAGTGAAAAGCATAGTCTCAGTTTTGGATGGGTTAACCCCAAGTTCGAATTCGCGACACCAGTTCGACACAATAGAGAGTGAATAGTTAAGTTTTTCGGAAAGTGTTTGGGGGAATTTTCCGGATGCCGCGATTGCTATGTCGTCCGCATAGGCTATCACTTTGCATCCAGTAGATTCCAATCTCACCAGTAGTGTGTTAAATGCCAGGTTCCAGAGAAGGGGTGATAAAACACCCCCTTGTGGCGTGCCCCTGTTAACCACCCTCCTGGATTGGGCACTGCCGATCGTGGAAGTGATGATCCTAGATTTTAGTAGAAGCTAATTTAAGAAGACTTGAATTCAGGTTAAGGTTATAGAGTGCGGAAATGACAGCGTTGGGGCATACATTGTTGAATGCTTCCTCGATGCACAGAAATATGGCAAGTGTCAATTCCTTGTACGCCAGGGATTTGTTAACTTGAGAAATGAGAGAATGAAGTGCTGTTTCAACCGATTTGCCTTTAGAGTAAGCGTGTTGAGATACAGAGAGAAGAGAAGGGTTGATCGATGTCCTGATATGTAGGTCAAGAGCTCTTTCTAGAACCTTAAGAAGAAGGAATGAGACAGTACATGAACAGAATTTGATCAGTTAGTTCACCACCTGCAGTTAGCGTAGTTGTCTGGATGGATAGATTACAACAGCTGTAGACCCAGGTGCGATTCCTGGAAGGGTTCATAATTGGTGTGCTGTTGATTTCTGAGACATAATAAAAAATGCTTGGGGAAAAATTGCCTTTCATTGAAAGATCTCTGATGAGGACAAGTGGCGTGTCCGAAATAGCTATAAGATTTGCCAAAATATGTTTCAATAATTCTTCTTCTTCTTCTGAAAAATTATTACGGTGGCATAACCACATACGCAATTGCAACTACTGTTGTAACTTGTCTTGTCAATAAATTCGTTACAACAATAATCTTCATTTATTTTTTATCTTATAATTAATTTCTTTCTTGAAATTTTGTCTATTTCTTTCTGTACGTGCCTGTGCTCTCTTCGCTCTGTTCACATACCATATTATATGTACCGAATGCGTATTGCGCATTCAGCAATTGATGCTGCTCTAGCGCGTTGCACTTGCTCTCTTTTTCCTTGCCGCAGGCACAACGGAACAAAGGAATTCAAAGGAAAGAAATATCTATTACCTACCCTGCCAGTACACAATCGCACATACATACATTATACATGCATATACGATCTGCGTTTACATAGAGTCTGGCTTGATTTCATAGGAACGCTTAAAATAAAGGCGCAATTAAGTTTTGCACTTAATATATGTATATACTACAAACATACGCATGTATATGCGATCTGCTTTTACATAGCTCTGACGTCATCTCAAATGAATGCCTCAATTAAAGGCGCAATTTCATTTTGCAGATAATTACTTAAAGCGCTACTTAATACTGTAAGTCCATGTGCATATTTACATGCATCGCACCATACTTGCTGTATTGCATAGATCACTGGTACGATCCGGCTCGACATGGACCAATGTATCGGATCGACAATGAAACTATGGCAATACTTACCGCAATTCAATGGAAATAAAACCCAATCTGTTAAGTGGAAAAAACTTATGAAAAAACCACCTCTTATTTTTACTTAACTGAGCTCAACAGATTACTGGGAATTATGCGAAACATAATTGGACGCACAATGCAATACATTACTAGCACATACAGATATACATGTATATAAATATATATTGAAACACATATATTAAGCGAATATATGTCTACATAAATTTGCTCTAAGAATACCTGTGGCACCGCTCATACTTGCTCTAGTGTATAGGCTCTGTATAGGATCCTTCTCTAAGATCCCCTGCTCTGTACCGCTCGCCTGGCTCAACTCCCAGCACATAGATTGCACTTGTATATTTGTGCACTGCACTTCACCACTGCACTCTCGCACTGCTCCCTTGGCACATAGATTGCACTTGTATATTTGTGCACTGCACATCACTACTGCACTGCTTGGCACAACCGCACAGCTCCATCGTCAGAAACGAACTAACTCCTGAAAGCACTCGCTGAACCTATTTTTGCTATGCGAAACTCAAACGCATGGTTGCATTTGATACAAGGTCCAAGCAAAGAATATCAACGTAATAAGAAGTCCTATAAAGAAGAAGAGCAAAATATTTGATTTTCTCTTCACGTTACGAGTTAAGTGGGCGACAAATCTTGATAACTACAGAATCATGAAAACTACAGAATTTTTAATTTTGTTGTGAATAATTGTACACACCCGGGCTTACATACATATGTATGTATATTTGCAATGCAAATAATAAAAGAGGAAAGATGCACGTTTGTATGTACATACATTTATACATACATATATAATTCTGCAGGTATAGACTTCTGAAGGGTGCTAAACGTGAAATAAGAGCAAAGAAGACTTTTTTCAAATTTACATATCAATTTTAAATTAATCACTAATTTCAATTTTCAGTTGATAATGAAGTGTGATGCTGTTTGAGATTTCTGTTCGCCTGAAGATTTGCCATGATTTCCTCAAATCGAAGCCGGGGCATGATATCTGCGATTTGGGCTTGGTGAAACGTCGGATCTGTAGACCAATATAGACGAATTGTGGGTAGTTTCACTAGGCTCATGCGTATGATTATACCCATAAAAGCCTGAAACTCAGTAAAAACTATCGAAAAACGCAGCAAAGTAGTACACAGCTGTGCTCCTGCTGTCACCTCTATATATATATATACATCTTGATACATATAACACGATAAAAACCACAACCTGCTAAGATTTTCTTTGTGTGCGTTTTATTCCGTTTCAACCCATAGGCAAACATACTTGCCAAGCAATTGTGGGGCTCCTAGGGGCAAGCTGAAATTCACACAAACTCTACCCCTACATCTTTCGAAAGGTAAGGGATGAACACAAAACATACCTAAGTCTTAGCCAGGTACTGCCCTTCCTTTCCCCGTAGCCACTTCGTAAATAAAGACCATTTTTCGACCAACTTTGAGAATTCCTAGCGGGCAGGGGGGGATATATAGGGACTTACCCCCAAATATATTTTTGTTGCCCCAACCCCCCTCTACAAACTACCTCTAGCCACATTTACTCTATATCTTACCTAAAGTCTTATAAGTGGCAAAAACCCCTGGGCAAGCATACTTGCCTATGGTCGTCAAAGGGTTAAAACAATTTTGCGCAAAAATAGACATCATAGACGAAAGCATTATATTAAATGGCATCATATATAACTTTCTTAAAAGAAAATGTTTAGAAATCAATACTTTAAAAAAGGAATCTAGTATAGGAAATGAAATAAAAGAAACCGAATTTAGACTTGACCACTTAAACCAAGAAGAATCATATAAAATAAAAAAACTTTTAGCCAAGTATAAAAATGTATTTTATAAAGAAGGAGATACATTAACATTTACAAACAAGATTAAACACCAAATAAAAACTACTCATGAGGATCCGATCTGAAATCTGAAGAAGATATCATTGCGGCTGTTGAACACTTCAACAACTGCCTGCAACAAGCTGCGTGGGACTCCACCCCCACACTAAATGAGCGAAAGTCAACGAACATCTCCAAACCTATAAAAGAAAAACTGAGAGAAAAGCGATATGCAAGAAAAAAGTGGCAACAAACTAGACATCCTGAGGACAAGAAAAAATTAAATGCGCTTACAAAAGAACTTAAAGAGATCCTTAATAACGAACGAAACACCCAACTCCATCATTACCTCAGTAATCTCGATGCAACAGCTGCTACAGAATACTCTCTCTGGAAAGCAACTAGGAATCTAAAGAGACCCACAATGTTCCAATCCGCTTTACGAATGGAAAATAACGAATGGGCTAAAAGTGACCTTGAAAGAGCAGTCACATTTGCCCGACACTTAAAAAAAGTATTTACTCCACAGGAAATCGAGCCCCCAGCATGTGTAACAGAAGAAGTGAAAAGTGTTCTGAGTAATACCCATCAGATGGACCTACCCATACGTAAATTTTCCAAATCTGAAGTGAAAGCAGCTATTGATAAGCTAAATATTAAGAAAGCCCCTGGGTACGACCTTATCACTGGAAAAATAGTAAAACAACTTCCAGAAGAAGGAGTGACATATCTTACCTACTTATTTAACGCGGTACTAACATCTGGCTTTATACCTCCCCAATGGAAAGTGTCACAATTAAAAATGATTCTCAAACCCGGAAAAAGCGCTGATAAAGTTGAATCGTATCGCCCAATTAGCTTGTTACCGATTGCTTCTAAACTCATGGAAACCCTTTTCCTGAAAAGACTACTCCCAATTATAGAAGAGCGAAAGCTAATTCCAAATCATCAATTTGGTTTCAGGAAAAAACACAGCACAATCGAACAGGTTCATAGGATTGTTGAGTATATACACACTGCATTCGAACATAAACAATATTGTACAGCAGCGTTTCTTGACATCTCGCAAGCATTTGATCGCGTTTGGCACGATGGCTTGCTTTACAAAATAAAAACTACACTCCCCATTAACTACTATGTGTTAATCAAGTCTTATCTTACAAATAGATATTTTTTCGTAAAGCAAGGTGAGGAACAATCTGAGCTCCTTGAAAGCTCAGCAGGCGTACCCCAAGGAAGTGTCATGGGCCCAATACTTTATCTACTTCACACGTACGACTTACCATCAGCTGAAGGAGTCACCATAGGTACCTTTGCAGATGACACTGCTGTCTTAGCTGTTGACACTCTCCCACACTTAGCTTCCTCTAAAATCCAGAGTGGGCTAAACAAAATTACTGACTGGCTAAAAAAATGGAAAATCAAGTTGAACGAAACAAAATCAGTCCAGGTTACATTCACTCTCAAACGAAACACCTGCCCACCCGTTAAACTCAACGGCATAAATATACCCCAATGTAATGAGGCTAGATACCTTGGGATGCACCTCGACAGAAGATTAACTTGGAAAACACATATATTTACAAAACGGAAATCACTCGGTATAAAGCTCAGAAATCTACACTGGCTCTTGAATCGAAACTCCAAAGTCTCAATCGATAGCAAATTGCTCTTGTACTCAGCAATTTTAAAACCAGTTTGGACATACGGTATTCAGCTGTGGGGCACTGCGGCAACTTCCAATGTTGAAATACTTCAAAGATTCCAATCAAAGACCCTAAGAATGATTGTAAACGCGCCCTATTATGTCACAAACAACCAAATCCATCGTGACCTCAAAGTTCCTACAGTCGCTCAAGAAATAAAAAAGCTCTCTACTTCGCACAATCTGAGACTCCTAGTCCACCCAAATCCACTGATATCGGAACTCACTTCCAACCCCTTCACTTTCATCCGACTGAAGAGAAAATCCACAACAGATCTCCTGTGCTAATAGGCAATGGCTGCACCACTGGGTGTAGTCCATAAAAGACAGTAAATACAAAAATTAGTCTTAAGTTATTAAATATTGCTGAATGTGATTGAATGTAACAGATTGCAATAAAATATTTGGATATTAAAAAAAAAAAAAAAAAATAAAAATAAAAAAAAATTAAGATCCGATATACACAAAATCTTACAGATACCCTGAAATACACAGTGCGTCATTGCAAGAGCATATTGCTTCCCTTGAAAAAATGTTGGTAAACTTAGTGTAGCTAACCTTAAGATTCAGTTGAACAAAAGTGAGTTTTTGAAAAAAGAAGCTGAATTTTTAGGCCACATAGTTAGTCCCGAAGGCATAAAACCTAACCCTAATAAAGTCGATGAAATTTTTAAGTACCCCATTCCAAAAACTGAAAAAGAAATAAAGCAGTTTTTGGGATAGCTGGTTTCTATCGGAAATTTATTAAGAATTTTTCGAAAATAACCAAACCATTAACACACTGTTTAAAAAAAGGCAATAAGATCGATTCGTCCAATAAAGAATTTATAAATGCTGTCGACACTATAAAACTTCTTATAACTAAATATCCGATATTAGCATACCCAGATTATGAGAAACAGTTTACATTAACAACCGATGCGTCTAGTGTCGCCCTTGGAGCCGTTTTAAGCCAAAAAAGTCATCCTTTCTGTTTTGCCAGCCGTATGCTCAACGAGCACGAATTGAATTATTCGGTAACAGAAAAAGAATTGCTCGCCATAGTTTGGGCGACAAAATATTTTAGGTCTTATCTTTATGGCAGGAAATTCATTGTAAATAGCGACCATCGGCCACTTCAGTGGCTTCACAATTTGAAAGAGCCAAATACTAAATTACAGAGATGGAAAATTAAACTAAACGAGTTCGACTTTGATGTGAAACACATCCCTGGAAAAGAGAATTATGTGGCTGACACCCTATCAAAAATAGAAGTATTGGAATGTAATTTTGGAGAAGATTTATCTGACATAGCTACGGCACATTCAAATTGTATTCCTATATCCGAACGACCTCTCAACGTTTTCAAAAGACAGCTTAAATTAATTAAAAGCAATGAGGATAGCGTGCATACCGAAAATAATTTTAAAAACAGCATAACTATTATATATTACACGGAACTAACAATAGAAAAAATAAAAGAATTCATAAAATCATATCTGCTTAAAAGTAATGTTACCATTTATATGCCAAACAATTCCGATTTTATAAAACTTCAAAATGTATATCAAACTTTGATAATCAATAATCGAAATAAAATACTAAGAACAACACGCGAACTTGAAAATATTGTTAATTATGCTGGTTTTAAAACAAAAATCTTAGAGATTCACTTAGAAGGGCTTCACCAAGGGATCGAAAAAGTGGCCGGTCATTTCAAAAATTGATATTATTACCCTAACTACTTAAAAGAAATAACGAAAATTATCAATGAGTGTGAACTATGTAACCATTGCAAGCACGATCATATCGAGCACAAGCTACCCTTTAAAATTACACCTCCTGCTTATGAAACAAGAGAGAAATTTGTAATCGACTTTTGGGAATGGGACAAAAACTACTTCCTAACATGTATTGACGTGTATTCCAAATTTGCTACCGCAGAAGCAGTTAAGAACTTAAACTGGTTAGAAACTAAAAAAGGACTACTTAAGAATTTTTATACAATGGGGCCACCGAAAAATCTCAAAATAGATCAAGATCAGGGCATTAATAACATTAATATAGTACAGTGGTGTCAACAATTAAACATAAAAGTAGAAGTCTCAACAGGCAAAACCGGAATTTCCGGTATTGAGCGTTTACACAAAACACTTAACGAAAAATTACGAATAATAAATACATCAGACGACAAAGAGCTAAAATATTTCCAATTAGAACATACCCTTTTTACCTACAACCATACCATAGTACACTCTACTACAGGCGAGACTCCTTACAATATGTTTTACAATCGGCTAGCTTCTAAAATTAATCCTCAGTTAGTTAAAGAAAACAGAATAAATAACTTAAATAAAACACGATACGAAAATCTGATTGATACAAATTATGTCAGTGCAGAAAACGCAAGGAAACGTCTTAATAAAATTGAAAATCCTTTTAAACGTGTAAGATTGATTGAGGCAGAGGATGATAGATAACGAGCATTTCGTAGTCAAATTTAAGAATCGGAATGTCCGCAAACATAAAAATCATTTTAAAAGAAACAAAAAAACCGAATTTTACCTAATTTTGTATTCCATAAAAAAAAAAAATATAAAATGTTTTTGTTTCTATCACATATTGTAAAATTAAACTTTATATTTGAAAAAAAAAATTATTATTATTCTCTATATATATTGTAAACTTACACTTAATACTATTTAAAAAAACAGAAATGTAAGAGATAAATTTAATTTTTAATATATTATAAAATTAAAGTCTACACTGTACCTGTTAAAACTGAATACTTTGTATAGCAAATAATATGTATTTAGGAAAAATTATATTATTGCAACGAGGACATCGCATTTTCTTGGGATGGGAGGAGTAGCATTATATAGCGCTCTAACATATTCCTCTCTAGTCTCACTAATCATATATGTAATACAACTACTATTACTCTCTATGAATTCCTATCTTATTCTTTATGAAGACTGTACTTACCAAGTTTTGCTTAGTTTGTTTCGAGTCATCTATCAAACCACGCACACGTCGTTCATTATTATTAAACTAAATATAAGTTTTGTTAAATAAATAAATATTAATAATAAACTTAACTAGTGTTGTTTATATACATATACGAGGTGTGATCAAAAGATAACCGTTATTTTAATCTTTTCGTGAGTTACGTATGTTCGATGTTCGCATTTTTTTTTTATATTGGTACACATGTCTGTTATATATGTTGGCAATACCAACCATTTTGGATTGTCAGTTTGTTTTTGACAGATAAAAAGGTTAGTCGTGTTTTGGTGTGCTCTTCGATTTTTGTACTATTCGAAAAAATGGATTAAAGAAACTGTATTCAGTTTTGTGTAAAAAATGAAATTAAATGCGCAAGGACATTTGAAATGTTGACTGTGGCCTTTGGCGAGTCTACTATGAGCAGAACACAAGTTCAATTGTGGTATAACCGGTTTAAGGAAGACCGAGAAGATGTCGCCCGAGCACGTCAACAACCGATGAAAACATTGACGCAGTGAAGAAAATGATTTTGGATAATCGGCGAATCACTATCAGAGAGGTTGCTGATGACGTTGGCATATCGTTCGTCCAATGCCAAGCAATTTTTACGGATGTTTTAGGCATGAAACGTGCGGCAGCGAAGATTGTTCCAAAATTGCTAAATTTTGAGCAAAAACAACGTCGCATGGACATCGCTCAGAAGCTGTTGAACATCGTCAACGACGATCCAGATTTCCTCAAAAAGATCATAACTGGTGACGAATCGTGGGTGTATGGCTA
The DNA here is from genome assembly GCA_920105625.2 of Clusia tigrina. Classification (NCBI taxonomy): domain Eukaryota; kingdom Metazoa; phylum Arthropoda; class Insecta; order Diptera; family Clusiidae; genus Clusia; species Clusia tigrina. The sequence goes on along the minus strand of OV050030.1, from coordinate 295,153,035 downwards.
TGACATTGAAACCAATGTCTATGACATTGAGCCAAGACCGAAAAAAGCACGTCAAGTTCGGTCGAACGTAAAGGTTTTGCTGACAGTTTTCTTTGATTGCAATGGCGTGGTGCATCATGAATTCTTGCCACAAGGTCGTACGGTCAACAAGGAATACTACCTTGAAGTTATGCGCCGTTTGCGAGAAGCAATTCGTCAGAAACGCCCAGATTTGTGGAAAAACCAATCATGGATTTTGCACCAAATAACGCACCAGCTCACACATCGATGCTTGTGCGTAATTTTTTGGCCAAAAACAAAACCGTTATCATGCCTCAACCACTGTATTCACCGGACTTGGCCCCGCTGACTTTTTCCTCTTTCCAAAACTGATAACACCGATGAAAGGAAAGCGTTTTGCTACGATTGAGGAGATAAAAGAAAAATCGAAACAGGAGCTGTTGGCGATACCAAAAAAAGCGTTTCAGAAGTGTTTCGAGGATTGGAAAAAAAGCTGGCATACGTGTATTATATCTGAGGGGAATTACTTTAAAGGGGACAAGATAGTTGTTGATGAATAAATAAATACTTTATTTTTTGATCACACAATAACGGTTCTTTTTTGATCACAACTCGTATATAGCCTAGGAAGGGAAGCCACCTCCAAAATTAAACCCAACAAAATTCACAAGCCCATATCTCGGAAACCTATATAGAATTTTAATTACAATACATAATAAATATAATGGCATTGAATGTACATTTCGCTGTAAACTAGTGAAATTAAGAGGTTTACAGTTTGCTCTGTTACAACTAAATGAAAATTTATATTGTATGATGTGGTGTTCGAGATATCGTCATCTTTTTCTTCGGTAGTTATAGTTTGGTCAGTTGAATTCTAGATATTTCTTAAAGCAATAGTTCGATTTGAACAAAAAGTATATTAAATTAAAGTAATTAAGATTCTTGGGCCACTCAACGACATTGAGTTTGAAGAATATTTATCTACAATTCAGTCTACAGAATGGTCTCTTTTCAAATGGGTTTTCAGTTTTTTATACCCTTTACCTTAAAAAATGTAAAATAAAATACTAAGATTTTGCGGTTGAGAGGTTTTTCAAGTACAATAAGGAGGCGGGGCAAATATGGAAATAAGTATACACACTCACTTTCTTTTTTTGATTTTTGTCCGTACGTCTGTGTCTGTGGCCGCTTTTTTCCAGTCCGTTTGAGATATCTTAATGAAACTTTGCAAAAGTATCTTCTGGACCAAGTTACAGAACCAGATTGCTAATGGGTTCATTTGGACAAAGGCCACGACTAACTCTCAAATATACACCTTTTTCACCTTTTTTAAAATGATAACTTCGAGACATGATAACCTCGTATTGATGCTATGGGAATAATTGCATTCATGTACATTAGGTGCATGCTAGTGTGTGTTAAATTTATGTGGATTATACTACTGGTGCCACGCCCGCAATTAATAAAAAATTATTTTTTGTTTCCTATTGAATATTCATTCAGATACAGTATTCCCCGCATAATTGGTTAAAAATATATGTTACCGAAACCAAATTTACCTTTAATTTTACACTGTTAATTGCACAAAAAATTATCATAAAAAAAATAATCTGGCATTACCGCACATACATTTGTGGTAAATGATAAATGATAAACAATGGTTGGCATTTCTGCTAAGCAATTGAAAACATATGTTTATCGGTGACGAAAATCTGCAGGAAAGCGTAAGTGTCAAATATTTAATATACTTTGGAAATAAATTTTATTTTATTGTTCATTTTTGTAGGCTATGAGCGGAAAACGATATGTAACCCTTACAATTAAGCAAAAGCTTAAGCTGTTAGCTTTAAACCGAAGAGTGAATTGTGTTCAAAGTATGGGTGCTCCCTTGTTACATTAAATACAATTCTGCGAAATGAATATAATATAAAATCAAAATCCTCTAAGTGCAAATTGTCTTGCAAGCGTGAATGGCATGGAGCTCATATTAAAATAGATGGTGCAGTGATTTCATCAAATATATTGAAGGAAAAAGCACAGCAGTTGGCAGTGCAATTGTAATCGGAGTTTACTCCATCTACAGGTTGGATGTGGCGCCGGCAAAACCGGCAAGGGATAAAACTAAGAAAAATACATGGAGGAGCAAAAATCTGCAAATGGGAATGAGACAGAATCTTTCGTGAATGCAGTTCTTCCAAGTCTAATATAAGATTACGAGAGCCCGACATTTTCAATACAGATGAGAGCGCTTTATTTTTCTAAATACTTACAAAAACTTCAAACATATTTTTGTTCTGAAGACAAGTTTTTATGTGAGTTAGGGAATATGGTATCGTGTGTTATCTCACGTAAATTAAATAATACCCAAAAAAATTACAGACTTCTTCAATTAACATTTTAAAAATGTAAGCAATATGTTTACTTTACTTTTTATAACAATGGTCTCTAAATATGGGAATGCAACATATGTACATTAATATGAATTGTTTTTGTTCCTTAAGTTTATTTTATGTTTTTTATAACAATGATCTCTAAATATGTGAATGCAAGTATACATATGTACAATAATAAATATACACCTAATTCTGTTTTTACGCGGTAATTGGTTCCAGGAAAACCCGTGTAAAAAAAAAACCGTGTAAAAAAAGACATTGATCGTATGCAAAATAGGAGATTGGTTCCGTATCTCTAAAACCTATTGAAATTAGTGAAAAACAAGGATGTTTTAAGCACAACTATTCAGGTTTATTTTATTAAATCACATATATATTGCGTTTTTACATCTGATTGCATGGATAGTTCAGAAAATATTAACACATTCTAGTTGCTGTCACAAATAAATTTGATTGTATGCACTAAAAGAGAATTCCCCTAAATTTGTGCTATTTACAATTGCTCTGAACAGTAAATTTGCTTGTATCCACAGAAAGGGAAATCCCCTAAATTTGTGATATGAACATATTTCGCAAAAATTAAATTTAACCAAAAAAAATTTAAGCCCAAAAGATTTTGAATCGTGCTAAATGGAATAAAATTGTGTAAAAAAAATTAAAATTTGTTTATTTTCAAACCGTGCTAAATCAAAACCGTGTATAAAAAGACCGTGTAAAAAAAGACCGTGTAAAAACAGAATTAGGTGTAAATAGTTTTTGTTCCTTATATTTTTTCCGTTTAAAGTTAAAAATATTATATTACTATCATTAAAAAAATTAGATAAATACTTAAAGTGCACATATGCATTTTCTTTTAATTGATTAGGTTGTCAAATTAAGCGGTTTTCCTGTTCAATTAAACGAGTATCGGTTAATTGATTCCCCGGTTAATTGAACCACAAATTGTGCAAAATTAAGCGGGGAATACTGTACTACCATTAAATACCACCAAAAAATAGGTGGGTTATTTTCACATCCACGCCCACTATTGACATATATTTATAAATTACAAACTATACAAAATTTTTAGATGAAATGTTATGTGAATACGTGTATTCACGGTTCAAAGCCATACACATAAAGTGGAGACGATCAGTAAAAGACACGCCTGCCTCCCACTTAAAATTACCCTACATTACCAGTATACCAGTATACATTATGTCCGTACTAACGTCCATGCAAAATTTTGGCAGATTATTACTGCCCAACAATTATCCAATATGAATTTCTGGGGCCCTATGCAAGATTCATCACCAAGCAACTTCTTACGATGGTTCAGAGTGCTAATACAAACCACAAAATAAGAAATTGGCGGTACATTTTGAGAGCCACGCCGTCTATTGATACATGTTTATAACTTAGGGCCTATTCAGAATTCTTGGACCAAATTTTATTTGAATTAGAATATTGAAAGCCATTTACAACAAATGGGGACGATCAGATAAAAGCTACGCCGCCCTCCATTAAAATCAGCTCAGGGGACCCTACCGAAAATTATCCAATATCATAGATAATAGATAGCTGTATATATATAGCGTAAACGATGCCCACTAAGCTTCTAAACTGTATGGAATTCTGTTTAGTTGTAGTGGACAATTCGAAAAGCATTTCTTCCGTATCGAAGCACTTACAATACAAGCAATTGAGTATATGGTAATATTATTGTATGCTTCACAGCACATACTGACGCTCGATGGTTTCGTTTAAGTGTGAGGGGAAATTTTGGTACTCACTGTACTTTCTGTTAATATAATAATTTTTGTTTTAGTAGTTTGCCCCATGGCCGACACGGCGACCTAAAGTTCTTTTGTGTCATACTACATTTGTCATTACTGATCCATGCGATCACAACTCCCCGATATACTAAACCCTATTCGTATAGCACCGGTATTTCTTCCAGCATTTCGTCCGTTTGGTGTTGTCAAAGCATCACAATTAAAGTCATCAGGTCCTTTTCTACCTAGAAGATGTTCCTTTTCTAAAGAAAGGAAGTAGTTGAAAATCATATTATTTCATTATCTTTTCCGCTTTATGGATGAATTTGAGAATTTCCATAGCAGGGGCATTCTTTATTTCTTCCAGAGCCAGCTGGTCGCGGTAGAATATGTTCATTCTAGTTCTTGCCAACGCAATGCAGTTGCATAGTATGTGCTCTGTGGTTTCTTTTTCTTCTAGACAGAGCCGACACTCCTTAGCGTCAAGAATGTGAATTTTAGTCAGCTGATATTTGAGGTAGTGACCTGATAGAAAACCTACTATTTTCCCTATGTCTGCTGTGTACATATTGTGATGTTCTTTATTGTAGGTCTTTTGGCGAAGTCCCTTCATCCCTTCCTAGTGTGACATTCTGAAACTATGTTCCCAGTTATCTACCGTAGATTTAGCCTCCACCAATTGATTCCACAGTATGGCTCTTGGACCTAAGAGGCTTGCTGTGGAACCGGCCCCAGCGCGTTCATCAGCAATTTAATTGCCTTCGATCCCTGAGTGACTCAGCAAATTGCAACCTTATTTGTTGCACATAAAGACAGTAGGTTATTGAAGCATTCTTCCACCAGTTTCAATTCTAATGAATATGAAGCTAATGCCTGTAACGAAGCTTGACTATCTGGATAAATAGCTATATAGGTGCCCTTGATACTCATTTTCATATTTATACACCGCTTTGGGGACAGCCTTTCATTGCCTTGTCTGATACGGAGTCGACACCCAGAGAAAAGCTAACTTCTCTGATTTTTAAGATAATTTTACCCCCACCCAATAGTTTATCGATATTTTTGCAGAGCATGGGCCCCCCCTTTATATTGACAAAGGCACCCTCGACATCTAAGAAATCACATAAAACAATTTCCTTATTTTATGCAAATAGAAATTCATGCAGAGGTATTGTTCTGTCCAACGTTTCTCTAATATGTAGATCCACCAATCTTTCCATAGTTCTTAGAAGAAACGATGTGATTTTCACATGGTGTCTTAAATGGTTTAAAGAACCCAATAGCCCATTTAACTTTGTCTGATATGAATATTATTCCAGACAAACTCCAGGATATTTTGTCTAATACTGCCCATCTGTCACATGACGGCTGATCCAATGTCATTGACACTCTAATTGACCCCGGGAAGTGGACCTGAAGCAGGTATTCTAGAGTATTCTTTCGATTCATTGTATAAGATCCATCTGGTCTTCTTAAAGCTGCAACACCATTTGAGTGTTCCTTGCCTAAAGCTTTATGGAGTTTAGCGCTCTCTGGTGTTTCGACTATGCTTTCGCAAAATTTCCTCCAAGGCTCACGCTTGGTTCTTCTTAGTTCTCTGTTATGATTTGTCAGAGCGACCCTACAGTCGTCCCACACCTTTGTCCGTTTATAACGATTGAACAGTTTTCTCAACTTTTTGCGCATATCTGCAAGCTTACTATTCCACCATGGGACCTTCTGAGTCACATTGTGAGTTTTGACCGCATTGCTTTCATGATTGCTGAAATTATTGTATCATTAGTTGATACACCCCTTGTTCAAGTTCACCTACAGAACTTATACTTGTAAGAAGCGAATCGGTTTTTGATTCTAATAATTCCCTATATATTCTCCAATTATTCTTTTTTGGATCGAAGACTTCATTTTTTAATTCAGATTTGCCTGGTAAAACGATTCTTATATGCAAATGATTTGACAAAGAGCTCTCGTCAGATACATGCCAGTTTCTAAAACAATTGGCGATGTGAGGACTGGTTAGAGATATGTCTAATACCTCTTCTCTAACCGCTTTAATAAAGGTGGGCTTTGTACCTTTATTACAGATATTTACGTTTTTTCTTTAGAGAAAGCTTAAGAGAGACTCAACTCTATTGTTAATGTCCGAACTTCCGCAGACATAATGGTGTGCGTTTGCATCACAAGCAAACAAATGCTGAAGATTGTTTTTATGGCAGTGCTCAATTAGCACCTGCACCTCCACAGGAGGTATAACGGTGGAGTGACCTGGAAAGTAGGCGGACGTACAAACAAATTCCTGTGTTCCCTTCCCTGTTGAGACTTCCACAAGGATATCTACTAGATCCTCACTAGTAAACTCTGCAATGAGAAAATAGTTAATTTTAAAATCAATCGTCATCGCCGTTCTGGGCCGCGAACAGTGATGATAATCCAACTTGCATCCTTTATATGTGAGACCGTTGATTTGACCCCCAATTATCCATGGCTCTTGTATTAAGGCCACGGATAGGTCTTCATCAGACTTTGTTTGATTCAACGTGATAATCTTTGGTGAATGTAAGTTCTTATGATAAAATGCAATTAGATGAAATAAATAAAAAATAAGTATTTCAAAACACCTTTCGTAGACATAAGCTTTTCTATTAAAGGGACATTAAAAATTAACGGTACTGTATGTCTACCTTAGTGTTGTTTGTTCTGCTAATTATTGCTGTCAGTTTGCACATAACCGGAATTCGTGAAATACTCGTGCACGTTGCATCGTACGGAGTTAAAAATGGGAATGACAGCGATGATTCTGTTTTAGATCCGAATATTAATTTTAATGAATTACATGGAAGCAGTCAAGATTCTGCAGATGAAAATTTTGATGTAAGTAATAAATGAAAATGCGAAAAGTGATAATACAACACAAAAATTTTAAATATAGGAAAGTAATTTGGAAGCAGAAGGAAATATTAATCCTCCATAAATTCTAAAAAGTTCAGAAGAAACTACAAATCCTAAATTTCAAGTAGTGGCAAAATTGTGCCTGCAGCACGATTCGATATTTGTAGCCATGCCGAAATAAATGCAAAGATAAAATTACACCAGAACAGCGACAATAAGTTCTTAAACAATACTGGCAGCTGGGATCGTACAAATTTCGACAAGCGTTTGCCACAGGATTAATTGAAATACACACACCTAAAATATGCGCAGAGATGAAAGTTAAATTAATTCAAGGAACCGAATGAATGCATATAAATACTATTTGGAAATAAGCGGTCAACTATTTTTGGTGTGTCAGAAATGTTATAAACTGACTATGCGAAAGTGATCAGTTTATTAAACCTAGTACAAAAAAAATAGGAGGAAATCGCGTGGAAACACTACAACCGAAAAATTGGCACTTGCGAAGGAAAGAGGAGTGATTGACTTTATAAATTATTTCCCTTCGTATGAATCTCAATATACGCAACGTGACACACACAAGAGATATTTGCCTGTTGCTCAGCTTTGCAGACTTTGTTGCGAAAATTATGATTACTCTAATATATCACTTTCGACATTTTCTCAGAATTTTCAACTTTAAATTTAGAATTTAAAAAACCCAAAATAGACACTTGTTCAAGGCCAAAATAGCAGTTACGCAAGCAGAATCGCTTGATGCCTTATTGTCCGAACATGCAAATCACCATCACCATGCAGAACAAACTTATGAATCGGAACGAAATGATAATCAAAAGGCAACTGTTTATGTAAATTTAAAAGTATTTTATTTTGATTTGCAACAATGTCTTCCCACTCCATTTTTACCCGCGTCAGTACCGTTTTATAAAAGGCCATTGACGGTCTTCAATCTAACTGTGCATGACTGCTCAACATATCAACTATATTGCTATACGAGGGCGGATTGATATTGAAGCTACCTAGCGCTAGATGGCAGCACAAACACAAAAACTTTTGTTTTTTTAGAAATTGCGATCTGTCAAACGTCAGCTGTTAAAATTTCACCCAAATTCATCGATTAGTTTATTTGTTGTAGTCGTTTGAAGTAAGCAACTTTTGTGTTTCTTGAAAAATGGAAAAAAGCGAATTTCGTGCAGTGATTAAACACTATTATTTGAAAGGGAAAACGGCGAAAGAGACAAAAGAAAAGCTTGATAAACATTACGGTGAGTCTGCTCCGTCAGATTACATGGTAAAATATTGGATTGCTGAATTTAACCGCGGCCGAACAAGCACTGCAACAATACCATCAACAGGAAGGCCAAAAGAGGTGGTTACTGAAGAAAATATCAAGAAAATCCTCGATATCGTTATGAATGATCGCCGAGTCAAGTTGCGTGAGATTGTTGAAATGGTAAACATATCATATGAACGAGTGTTCAACATTTTGCATGAACATTTGCATATGAAAAAGCTATCGGCAAGATGGGTGCCGCGTTTGCTCAGTGTCGAACAAAAACGAGTTCGACAGACCACTTCACAGCGGTGTTTGGACATGATAAAGCGTAATCCTGTTTTTGGAGTCGATTAATAACTGTTGATGAAACGTGGGTCCACCACTACACACCTGAAACCAAAACTCAATCGAAACAATGGGTGGAAGCTGGTGGAAGTGCTCCGAAGAAGGCTAAGGCAGTGAAATCGGCTGGCAAGGTTATGGCCACTGTATTTTGGGATGGACACGGAATATTGCTCATCGATTATCTTGAAAAAGGATCCACAATCACAGGAAAGTATTATCGTGCATTATTGGATCAATTGATTGATGCAATCAAGGAAAAACTACCACATTTAAAGAAGAAAAAAATGCTCTTTCTTCAAGACAACGCACCGGTTCACACAGCATTAGATACGATGCTAAAATTACGTGAAATACACTTCGAATTGGTTAATCATCCACCTTATAGTCCAGATTTAGCACTTAGTGACTTTTCCTGTTTCCAAACTTGAAAAAATGGCTCGCAGGAAAAAGATTCATCTCAATCGAAGAAGTGATTACCGAAACTAACGCGTATTTTGAGGGGTTCAGATGGTATAAAAAAGTTGGAATATCGTCTTACTAAGTTTGTCGAAAAGATAGAATGCGAGGAAATCGGGATGTTTGGCAGAAGGAATATGGCTCGAAAATTCTACGAACGTGTGAGGCGCCAAACGGAAGGTTTTAAGACCGGAGCCAATTCCAATTACTGCAAAGACGAAAACGGGAATTTAGTGACGGATGTCCAGAGCGTACTCACGTTATGGAGGGAACACTTCTCGAAGCTGCTGAATGGCGACAGCGCTAATGATAGCAATGAAGATGAACCCGACCCCACAGTTGGTGACGACGAACATGAAGTAGCGCCCCCCGACTATGACGAGGTCTTGCTGGTTATTAGGCGGCTCAAAAACAATAAAGCCGCCGGAGCTGATGGTATACCAGCGGAGCTATTCAAGGCTGGCGGCGATGAGCTCACGAAACGCATGCACCAGCTCATCTGCAAAATATGGTCGGAGGAATGCATGCCTAGCAACTGGAACTTAAGTGTGCTCTGCCCAATCCACAAGAAGGGTGATCCGGCAATCTGTGCCAACTACCGCGGGATCAGCCTTCTGAACATCGCATATAAGGTCCTGTCGAGCGTACTCTGTGAAAGGCTGAAGCCCATCGCCAATGAACTGATTGGGCCTTATCAGTGTGGCTTCAGACCTGGTAAAGGCACCATTGACCAAATGTTCACACTACGCCAAATCCTGGAGAAAACCCTAGAGAAGCAGATTGACATACACCACCTTTTCGTCGATTTCAAAGCCGCATTCGACAGCACCGTAAGGAGTCAACTATACGCCGCTATGTCTGAATTTGGCGTCCCTGCTAAGCTAATTCGGCTGTGCAAAATGACGCTAAGCACCACCACTGGCTCAGTTAAAATCGGTAATGACTTGTCCGAGCCGTTTGTTACTGAGCGAGGATTCAGACAAGGTGACTCCCTATCGTGTGTTTTCTTCAATCTAACGTTGGAAAAAATCGTACATGCAGCAGGTCTAAATCGCACAGGCGATTCCACAAGAGTGTCATGTTACTGGCGTATGCTGATGATATTGACATCATTTGCCATAACAGCCGCGCCATGAGTGCTGCATTTTCCGGCTTGGAGAGAGAAGCGAGGCGAGTAGGTTTAGCGGTGGACGAGGACAAAACGAAGTACTTGGTGTCAACACACAAAAAGTCTCAGCGTCTTGGACACCACGTCACTGTTGGCGACTGCAACTTTGAAGTTGTGAAGGATTTCGTTTATCTGGGAAACAGCATCAACACCACGAACGATGTCAGCAAGGAGATCAAGCGAAGAATCACTCTTGCCAACAGGTGTTACTTTGGGCAATTGAGAAGCAGAGCCCTCTCTCGACGAACAAAAATTACGCTCTACAAAGCCCTCATCCTTCCCGTCCTGCTTTATGGTGCCGAAACCTGGACGATGACAAACAACGATGAGCGACCTTTGGGGGCGTTCGAGAGAAAAATTCTTCGAAGGATCTATGGTCCTATATGCGTCTGCGGAGAGTATCGAATCAGATGGAACAACGAGCTGTATGAGCTGTACGCCGACATTGATATAGTTCAGCGCATTAAAACACAGCGGCTGCGTTGGCTGGGACATGCTGTGCGAATGGATGAAAGTGCTCCGGCGAAAAAAGTATTTGAATCGATGCCGCCGGGTGGCGGACGCAGGAGGGGGAGACCACCACTACGTTGGAAGAACCAGGTTCAGGAGGACCTGGCTGCACTTGGTGTTTCCAATTGGCGCCAGCGTGCGCGAAGCAGAGACGACTGGCGAAGGCTGATAACGCGGCAATGACCAGAAATGATTGTACGCCAATTATGATGATGATGATGAAGTGTGTCGAATTAAAAGGAGACTATGTTGAGAAATAAATGGTTTTTGAAAAAAAAAATGTGTTTTCCTACTTAGGTAGCCTCAATATCAATCCGCCCTCGTATGTGGCACGAATCTTTGGCTAAACGTGGTGGAAACGAGATAGAGTCATGTTTATTACAACAGTTACTCAGCCTACAACCCTCTGTCAACCATGTCATTTTTTATAGTGATTACTGTCCTGACCGGAATAACAATTCTTTTGTTGCAACAATGTTTGCCATATTCATACAATTCACCGACACAACAGGATCAATAAGTATAATTGATCATAAGTTTATGATTCCTGGCCATACACATGGAATGTGACAGTGATTATACTTTGATCGAAATAAAGAAAAAAGCACATCAATACAAATTCACCATCCTTGGGACTGATATCAATTTATTAGGACAGTTGGAGTGTTAGGAAGGTTAGTGTGAGTGAAATGAATAAAAAGTAATTTATTGATTTTGCAAGTGCAGCCTTCGGACAGGATATCCCTCTCCTCCACTCCAAAGAATCTCCCAAATAAAAGTAACCTGAGCAGTTTGACACCTTTCATAGATGACGAAGGAGTTCTGCGAGTGTGAGGCCGACTCAAACTTGCCTTATCGTTAAAAGCATCCAATTATTTTGCCCAACTCTCACCATTTTATGACATTAATTATTGATGATACGCGGATTACAACACTCATCACAACATCTGAGTGCTTCGGCAGCGTGGGTGGCGTAATCCTGATGTCTTTTATATACGCCCTTAGTCATCTGAACGTAATATATTTGCTGCCCACTGTTTCTTGAACTTTACCATCTATCCATCGAGAGGTGCCAGAGTAATTCCACACCCTGTTAAATCGAGTTACATGTAGGCCTCGCTCAAATCAATTTTGGTAAAATATTCACCACTTTGCAATTTGTGAAAGAGTTCTTCTATTCGCGGGATTAGATACCGCGCAACTTCAATTTGTGAGTCACTTTAAAATCAGCACATATTCACAGTTTTCCATTCGGCTTGCTAAGAACAACAATAGGATCTGCCCACCCACTTCATTTAAACTGCGCTCACTAGACGATCGATTTCAACACGCACTTCAGCATGATGATGGGTGAGCCATTTGGCTTTAGGGTAATGTTTGCTTTCAAAGTTGTGCATGCTCCAAATTCTGGTGAATATATGATGGAATCTCGATTTGTAACTTTCTTCAGTTCTGCAATCAAACTTTCCTGAGAGGCTTGACCTGAATTTCCAAAACAACATTTATTAGCGCAGGAAGTTATGAGTTATGAGAGTTATGTGCAAGATCCATTTTTTAAACCTGTCCATATCAAGAATATCTGTTGCAAGTTATTGCACTCCAGGTTACATTTACATTGATGGATCCTTTTAAAGATAGCAGCTCTCCACCATATGTCTTAGGAATTGTATTGGTTGGTATACAAAAAGATTTCCCAAGCTTCGAGTCAGTCGCAAGGCCAATAAGTGAGCAGGAGGCGCCCGTGTATACTTGGAATTGAAAGGGTTTGTTATTTATATTGATATCAACAAACATTTTGTGAGCAATATTTTCTATTTCAGGTAAACATTTGACTGCTCACGCATTTTCTTTTGATATTAATTCAATAAATTCAATGCATTCAAATGACGTTTCGTCCACTTCATTGACATTATCGTTCGTTTTGTTTTGATTATATTTTCTCTTATTAAATTGTGGCCTCGCTGACCGCAACGTTGACTCCGATTGGCATACTATTGCGAGATGCCCTTCCTTCCCGCAAGAATAACATTTCGATTTGTTTTTATAATGATAGCATTGATTTCTTTCGTAATCAGAACCGCACCCTGCTATGCTGTTTTTTGTATAAAATTTGATTTTCGCTGCGACTATGATTGCTATTATACTCACGTGAATATTGAACAGCGTTGACAGCCGGACCACTCATCTATCCTCGAAATTCCATGCACGTTTTTACTGTTGTTTCATAAACAGATGCTATCTGGAGAACTTCTTCCAATGTTGGATTTGACTTTTGGAGCGCGGTGCCACACTTGTTCCTCGGTTGTGTGTCTCTTATGGTGTTGTCGACAAAATTGACAATTGACAATCTTTGGCCGCTCCCCGGAGCTCAGCAACCCAATCAGCTTGAGATTGAGCAGGCTCCATTCTAATTGAATAAAATCTGAATCGTGCTGCTAACACATGTTGCTTCTCCACTAAATACTCATTGAGTTCCCCTTTTAGTTCTTTGAACATTTTTCCTTCAATTTTGTTGTCGCAGAGCTTTTGAAGCAATTTATAAGTGTTAGTGCCAATGTACGATAAAAAACAAGCTCGCTTCAAATTCTTCTGAGACTCTATTTGCTGTAAAATGATGGTCCATTTGTTGAAATATCGATGACATAGACAGAGCCAAGAAACCACCTTGATGATTGCTACTATGTATGATGTATGAACCGATACAAAAAGCGATCTGGGGTCTACTCAAACGTACAATCCGCTAAGCCACCAACGCTGCATAGTGAAGATTTGCCAATTACTGTGATGATGTTGAAATGTTAGATAGTCTAGATTAAAAGCAATAGTGAAAGTGAATTCGAACCGTGTAGTCCTACATTTCGAAGTTTTTCTCAGTTTTTCTAAACGACTTGTTTCGAGATGTAAATATATCTAAGAAATGAGCTGAGCTTCCTCCGTCAAGACAAAAAGAAAATCATTGCCTTCATCCTGGCGTATGAATAACATTTTAACGAACTAGAGACCGCGACATTCTTCCATATTTTAACGAGACGGATGAGATCGTATATTGTGGTGATATTTCTGGGCTTTCAAATTTAATCGGCCTTCCAGTATACCAACCAAAAGACTGGCGATTTTTCACAGACTGCTCAAAAAAGTTTGAAAGAGATGTTAGTACATAACGGAAATAAATTAGTTTCGATCCCGATATGTCATTCAACTTCTGTTAAGAAAAATATCAAAATAATAAACTTGTTTTAGAGAAATTTCATTTCATCAACAGCAGTGATCAGTGCGTGTAGATCTAATAATTGTAAACATTTTTTATTGGGTTAGCAAAGCGGATACACAGATGTGGGACTGTCGTGCGAAAAATGAACACTGGAGGAGGAAAGACTGGCCATCGAGAATGAACATGACTGTAGGAAAAGATATCATCATTCGTGAACGCTTGATCAGTCGAGAAAAAATTATTCTTCCGCCACTTCATATTAAACTTGAACTTATAAAATAGTTAGTTAAAGCTATAGATAGGAATGGCGGTTGCTTCAAATATATTTGTCAATTATTTCCTGGTTTCAGTATAGAAAAGTTAAAAGCAGGAATATTCGATGAGCCACAAATCCGTAGTCTTATAAAGAACGACGATTTCAAAAACCATATGACTGAATTTGAATTGGAAGCATGTATCAGTTGACAACACTTTTTAGGGAATCACAAAGCTATAGTATATTCCAAAATAGTAGACAAAATACTCCAGAATTTCCTAACACTAGGAGCTAATTAATATGAGTCTCAAATTGCATTATTTGCAGTTATTTAGATAAATTTCCTGACAACGTTGTCGATTATAGCGAAGAACGAGGAGTTCTACTAGGAGATTTAGATAATGGAGGAATGAAGTCAAGGCCATTGGGATCGCTATATGATGACAGACTATTGCTGAAACTTGCAAAGAGACTGTCCGGACCAAACACACCATATAAAATAGCATACAAAATGTTTTTCTTAGCTGTTATTGATATGTTTTTGTTTTTTATAATATATTTTATTATTCTTTGTATAATTTACAGCACTTTGTTTGTTTGAAATCATTTGATAATTTAAAAATAAACGTTTTAAAAATACTATCCCCTTTTTTAAAATTTAATATGCAGTATAAATGGATTGCATTTCTCTCAGGAAGTACAGTGAATTCTAATATTTTTGTATTTAGCTGACCAAAATGACCTAAAATTGACTAATAAATCCCATGCCGCAGAATCAGTGTTCCCCTGTGTTATAGTAGTCCACTAAATATCTAATGTTTCGAAAATAATAAAAAAAATAATATAGATGGAGAAGAAGGAACAGACGGGGGAGGACGGTGCGGAAATATGAAACGAGTGCTTTATTCGAGCGAACAGATTCTATAAAGACTAGGATTATTGCTCGTAGACTTTAAATATGCAAATTAAAATATTTTCCTTTTCTGTTTAATAATTATCTTTGTTTTAGTTTATATTTTTTAATCAAGTTTTGGTTACATCAATAAATTTTTGTTAGTTTATTTTTATAAATTCATAAGCGAGTGAAAGAGCTAGCAACTAATTAGTATTTAAGAAATGAAGCTTTAATGAATGGCCAATGTGACCATCCCTGACCTTCGTTGCACACACCGTTTGTGGCGAAGAGGGCTGCAGTTGGTACTTTGGTTGTTTGTCGCGAGCACTAGTTTTCCTGACCAGCGTTAGAGCATTGAATCCGCTCACTGGCGCCAGATTTAACGCATTTCGAGACTTGATCTTTACTTGCAACAAAGTAATGTAAAACGGACGTGTTCCAAATCGCTCCGCACAGTTTCCAAAAAAGGCAAATAAAAGCCAATTGAAGTGAATGCAACAAACATAAACATTAGAGATATTAATTAATTAATAGCAATTAATTCCAACAAAATTCAAATTTAGTGATTCAAAATAAAAAACATAACAAAACAATACAGCGCGTCATCCGCATGCAGAAATAGACAGTAATCCAACAATTACATTAAATCTAACAAAGATGCTCGCTTATAATATATCAGCACGTGCGCAATTAACACCAATTACTAAGTAAGCGGTAAGCACTGAGTACGCTCAGACTTCTAACTTAATTACGCCCACACCAGTAAAAGCAATAAACGATCAATAGCAAAATAGCTTTTCTCGTTGCACCACAAAAAAATTGAGCACAAATGCCTCTCAATTAGACTCGGATGGACTAATTATGCCTAAAAACTCACAACTCTCTTTGGAGTGTACAATGCGTCTCCAAATTTAATCGCATCGCCTGAAATACAAAATAAGCACAACAAAGGTTCTGCTACGTGGATAAGTTAATTTCCTGCTTGGAGAGAGTGAGTAAGCCTGAGCGCTAAGGTGCGATAGCATTGGTGGGGGAGCACTACCCAGAAACATTGGAGGAGAGGTCACCTAATTTTATTCCGTCATGGATGAATTTGTGTTGAAGCAGAAAGGTTTCATTCCCATTGAATACCCAATCAAAGCTGGTGTACTCCAAGGTAGTGTACTCGGTCCTTGGCTCTACACACTATACAGTGCTGCCAACTAACGACAATACTGTCATCTCAAATTTGCTGATGATACAGCTATACTATGTTCCCACTCATATCCGAAAATGGCACCAAAGCTCCTCCAAGAATATTTAAATACCCTACAAGAATGGCTTGACACCTGGGGAATAAAAGTCAATGAGACTAAATGTGTACACATCACATTCACAGTATCCAGGAGTACTTGTCCCCCTGTGAAGATAAACTCCAAGCCGATTCCACATGCTTCTGAAACAAAGTACATTAGAATGTACCTCGAGTGCAGACTTAAATGGACGAGGCACTTAAGCGCAAAGTCACCCAAATCGGTCTCAAAGAAAATGAACTGGGATGGCTTCTAAGTCGGCTGGGCAATAATTAAACCCATATGGCATCCAACTCTGGGGTACCGGATCACCGTCAAAATGCGATTTAATAATTTAATTCTTACCGTGATTTTTAATTTTGATCAAGGCTTTTCTAATTCTTAAATAACCTCCATGTTTTGCTTTATGATACTCATCTATCAGCATATATTCATTTAATTCGTTTAATACTCTTTGTGGGGCGGCATATGTCATAATTGTTAATTAGATGATTTTTGTTCTTAATATTTATTGGCGCATTCATTTCCTTAAATTCTTCTTTGGCACATATCTTAAATATTTCATCATTGTGTGCTATAGCTTATTCATTATATTTTCTTTTTGGGTTGAATAACGCTTTTCGCCACGGCATTCATGCAATTTCAAAATGAGAGTATAATATTTTAAGAAAAGAAAGGGTAAAGTGGTGAGTGCGGGTATGTTACACAGGCAAAGTTAAGGCCAAAAGAGCAGTGAGGCAAGGGGTATATTTGAGTAAGCTGATTGCTCTTTAATTTCTTTACATCAGGGACTTTCAAAAATGCGACGGCGACTTCGTGCCCCACACGTATAAGTTCGTGTTTCACTTCGTAAATCCAACAACAAAATCAATGCGAAATTGAATGCAAGTGTATAAGTGCTCGGGGGTCTGTTAGCGATCAGCTGTTCCCTAATAGACCCCAGGGGACAAAAACATTTGGACTTTTTATGAAATAGTGTTACTGATGCTAATAATTTTTACTACTTATTTACATAAATGAAAATAAATAAATTAAAATCAGAAGTGGAATAGTGCTTTAATTATTGATATGTTATGAAATTAGATCCAATTTAAGGGGGCAATTTTGCAAATTGTATATAGGAAACTTAAACGTCAAACGACAAAGCAGCGCAATTAAGTAGACGGACGTTGTACACGAATACACTTAAAATCGTGGTTATTCCACTCAGAATCGTGGTGAATCCACTCAAAATCGTGTTGTGTCCGCTACGGACGCTGGCAGCGAAAAAGACTTTCCTTTCTCTGTGTTCTCTGGTGCTGAGTGCCGCTAGCAAAAGCATTCAGTCGACAATCAGACTTCAACAAAGCAGCAATGTATCGCTTGTTTATTATTTATTATATGTACTCGTATGTGTGATCAAAACAACCTGAGCGACGCTGCTTTACATGTTGAAATTTGCTTCAGTCGCTTCAATGCAATCATGCTGATAATATCTATGTTTGTTGCCGCAATATTTCACAATAATAAAATTATAAATTTAACGTTATTTATTTTATTAAAAATTAGTGTTCCAATTATAATTTGTAATTTTAGTTAATATGCGAATACAGACATGAAATTAAACTATTAGTGCTATATGTTGTCAATATGCAATTATAATTGTAGCAAGTAGACATTTTCTTAACATATTGAATATTTTATTATGTATTTATATAGCCAAAGTCTCTGAATAAATAAATTTCAAAATTTATTTTCGTCTTTTATAAATTATTTATCTCATGCATTAGTTATTTTATAAAAAAAAAAGTTATTCAACGTACGACGTTACGATACATCGAAATTGCCTGCTTTTTTTCGTTTTGGATACAAATTTCATCAGAGTCGAGTCTAATCTCGCTGATTTATCATTGATTCCTGCATGTTTTATATATTCTTTATTCCTCCTTTATATCAGTTTCTTCAGTATCTTTGATTTATCACTGTATCTTTTATTCATATTTGATGATACTTTCTTCTGGTTCGAATCTTGATTCGCAGAATTATCACTACATCCCACGTGGATTTCCTTATTCTCAATTTTTCTCGTGCACTTTCTTTTATATATTTTTCCATTTTAAATTCTTTGATTTCCTCTAATATTGTCGTCATTTATAGATGTGCAATCCCAAATTTGAAGTTGATCAGACTTCTGCTGAGATATACAGTTCTCTGTTGCCTCTCTTAACTTTGCCTCATGCCCCTTTTAATTATTAGCGTTTTCATCAATATGGGTATCATATTCTTGAGTATGCTGGAGTTTAATTTTATTATTGATATTGTGTCTGCGGTCGAATTTATTTTACCCTTTTTTATAGTATGTCAAAATCAAAATGGTATTCTTGTCATTGTAAAAAGTGATACTAATGGTTAGTGGCAACTGTAAATTTTTTGACTAATAAATTGCTAAAATTTCTTTTCAATTACTGGTTTAACTACACATATTTTCTTTTCAAAACTTAAATGTAAAATTTTGTTTTTGTGAATTTACTATTAAAATCTAAGCCCAAAATTTATTTCATTTTAATCTGAGATTTTACATAACAAAATTTTGTTGTTGTTTTTGCAACAATTGCAAATAAAATAAATTATTTGTAAGAAGTTTCGCTTACTCTGTTTCTAAAGAAAAAATTATGCGAAGCTAAAATTATAACCATTTCCTTTTTTATTATTTTTTAAATTTATGAACATGTACAAATAAAGTCAAAGATATTTTTTGTATATTAAATACAAAAAATAGTTTAAGAAAATGAGATACAAAAATAGTTTTAATGTTTACAGCGTTTTAGCACGCTCCAAAAGATCACTGCTAAATTCTGATATTTCCGATTGTGGTCGTTTACAGACTGACAAAATAATTTAATGATATGAGATATTCTTATGTCATCTGTGTCAATATCTTAAATTTCGTCGTTGTCTACCTCGATGGCCTCGCCCGGTGGATCAAACAGTTTCTGCTGCAGTTCATCATACACCCACATCTCCATAGCCAGTCCCTTTCGTATTACACTCATCGGATGGAAACCATATTTGGCGATTAGGAACTTCTCCTGTCGCTCCTTCACTTCGGAACTTCTCTCATTAAAATTGACGCGTAAATTTTGTTGGTTCGGTAAACGCTCACAATTATTCACGTTTTGAGACCGCACTGCATTTTCAAAACAACTTTGGTCGATTTTACGTTGTCTTATTACTGTCTTTTTTGAAGTGGGTGTGAGATTGTAGCTTGGAGTCTTCCTTCTGGATGTGGACGCGGAAGAAATTGCATGTGATGTGTTCATTCACTATCGCCAAGGTTTGCGTAATCGTGGACATCAATTAAATTTGGCAGGACACGACATCAGAAGTGCCTCCTGGCAGGATGGCCATGTAAGGATGGGCTCAAAGATTTGTATAGCGGCGCGAGAGCTAGCGCACAATTTGAATCGGCGACTACAAGAGTACAGCCAAATATTTTAATGAGAAGCGATATGTTTGGTTTCCAGATCGAATCTGATTTATTGGTAAACTCTTATCGCTATTTATACTTTAATTTCTTATGTGCTAAGACTTAGTATACAATATGGTTCTTAATACATAATGTTTGCGCATTTCAGTTATTGCCCGAACGGCCGTGTAACGCTTGCAGCAGCGCTAAACAGCGAAGCCAATGACCGTCACACTCACCTTACTGGCTTATATATAAGCAACAACAATTAACCAATGGTGCAAACAAAACTAATAAATCAAATGCCGCAGAATCTATGTTTCCCAGTGTAATTGATTAACTCAAGATTGCCATGAATAAACAAATTTTGAGCCCTTTCGCGCATTACTTTATACCACACGGATTTGTGTTGAAACCCTTTATAGTATTTGATAATTTGACCCGCTCTTCGACGGGTTTACTGATAAATGAATTTCTTCTCGTATGTCCAATAAAACAGGAAGAGCTGTAGTCTAATCTATTGCGTTTCCACTTATAATTCTTCAAATATATTAACTAAACACGTGTCACATATGGAACTTTACCTGCTCCATTCATAGTAATACGGTAAGTGTCTCCTGGTCATTTGATTCATTGGTACTCTTTGTGTCAAATTATAGTTAATGTCAATATTCTACTTCAAGAAAATATTCGTTGCAAGAGCTCAAAATGGATGAATATATCTCAAAAACTCTCCATTAAAAAAAAACCAATTACGAAACGAACTTATTACAGACTATAATGATCCAGAATAACAAACACCGAAATGAAAGTTGTACAACCTCTATACCAAATTATTGTGTGGTAAAATATCTAACGACTAAATTTCGCTGGGGTAAATACTAAATTTATATACTTTACGTAGTAGGTTTTGGGTTCATTATTTAATTTGCTACTTAGTAGCTATCGTGTTCGGTGTTCGCTCTAGTCTCCAGGAAATTCGTTTAAAATCATAAACTACAGGCTCTGTCTATGTTGCGTATGTGTCTCAGGGAGAGTTGGTTAAGAGTACTACTCGTAGTCAGTGCGTGATACTACCTAGTGTTACTGCTGGTGTCGCTATTGCCTTCGTCAAGCGTTGGGGCCGTTATGATCGAGGTACTGGTCAAATCACTAGGAACTTGGTGCGATGTATACTCGTCGAGCGATTGGGGATCAAAGAGATCTTACTGCCCGGGCAACTCTGCTTATAAAGCGAAAGCTGCCACCGGGATCATGCATCGGACCGTTGTGTGGTCCAATCGCCGTTGGGCCTTTTCGCCGGTGTTCATTGTTATTGTGGCCCAATTGTCCTTGGGCCACCTTCAAATTCTGCTGGTCAATCACCTTGCTGTAGTACTTCTAGTTGTCCAGAAGCGTTGTTGCCTGCAGTCAGTGCGGCCTGAAACAGCTGCTGGTGGTTTTAGTGTGTTTGTTGTCGTATTGATGTTTTTTGTTATTATAAATATCTTTATTTACTCTGGCTTCTTTGTACTTTGTACCCATGGCCGCTTGGCCTGTATAATCAGCATTTAATATTTCGTCGTACGTTCATATTGACTTTCATTAACTCCGGTACCGCTTCTTTTTAATAATTTGATTAATTTTACTCGGCAGCACCGCTATTGTTTTATAATGCAATAATTGTGTGCAGAATTTATTAAATTTTTATGGTGTGTAGCAAATTCATGAATCATATCCTATTTTAATCCTCTAAACTGTTCAATTAAAATTTTTCACTTTATAATTTAGTTGTTTGCTTAGATAATTTATTTTAATTCGTAATTCGACAAATTCGTAGTTTTAAGGTTCACGATTATTTGAATGCTGCTATTGTTCCGAGCTAGTACTTCTACAATCTGACACATGGTTAATGTGTAGTATGCTAAAGTATGTTAACGTATGATAAGGTGTAATATACAAGTACTAGTACTAGTACTAGTGATGCTTCCCAAAGTTGGATTTCATATGTCCATATGTATTTAATTATTGCCTTATAGTCCAGTTTGAGGTTGGACTGTCGATTTAGGAGCCATCCCAGGTCATTTTCTTTGAATCCGATTTGGCTGACTGGCGCTTATGTGCCTAGTCCATTTAAGTCTGCAATCGAGGAACATTCCAATGTACTTTGTTTCAGAAGCCTGTGGAATATTCTTGGAGTTGATCTCCACAGGGGGACAAGTACTCCTGGATACTGTGAATGTGATGTGTACACATTTAGTCTCATTGAATTTATACTCTAGGTGTCAAGCCATTCTTGTAGGGTATTGACATATTCTTGGAGGAGTTTTGATGTATCATCAGCAAAAGTTGAGGTGACAGTATTGTCGTTAGTTGTCATGTCAGCAGTGTATAGTGTGTAGAGCCAAGGACCGAATACACTACCTTGGGGTACACCAGCCTTGATTGGGTATTCAGTGGAAATGAAACCTTTTTGCTTCACCATAAATTGGTGGTCTGAGAGATAGCTTTCCAGAAGCGTATAAATATTGAGAGGTAAGAAGGTTTTGAGATTCGACAGAATCCCTGCATGCCACACTTTGTGAAACGCATGCGTGATGTCGAGGAATACTGCCGAACCGTATTGTTTTTTCTCGAATGCTTGCAATCCGCTGAACTTGTTCGACAATACTGTGTTTTTCACGGCACCCAAACTAATGGTCTGGTGCGACATTTTTCTTCTCAATTTCATTTCCGATATGCTTTATTATCAATTTCTCAAAGGGCTTTTAGAAAATAGATAGTAAGCTTATGGGTCTGTAAGAAGAGACATTTGTAGGATATTTACCTCCTCTGCGAGTCATGGTAATTTGAGAAATTTTCCATGGTTGAGAAAAATAGCTAGTGCGAATTATCGCATTAAATACGAGTATATGCAGGAAATGCATTTCAGTTTTTTTTGGGAGTTCTTTTAACATTCCACCTGTAATCATATTACGTCCTGATGATTTTTTGGCTTTGAGATCATTGATAACGTTTGTAATCTCTTTTTTCTTAATTGATATATCTGTAGTGCTCCGGATAGCATTGATTGGTGGTAACGGGCTGTAACCAGCATCATTAGGGATAAGCACTCGCAGTTCTTTTTTCTGCATCGCTTCTTGCCTATTTTCTGTTGGGAAGGCGTATTGGCGACTCCTCTAGTGTTGGCCTTTTTAAGTTTTTTGCTGCACCCCATAGTGAACAACGTGAGGTTTCTGTAGGACAAAGAGACTACCTATTGATTAAACTCAGACGCTTTCTTCTCTTTTTGGTACAATCTGAGAGACTTAAAAATCTTTTTTCGGAGAGAAGTACTTGAACATCTTGGGTGGGGGCCTTAAACTGGGGTGTGGGTTTGCTTTATTCTTTTTAAATAAGAAAAGCTATCCACCACGAGCTTTGCCATCAGGGTGTTTGCTGTTGTAAACTGTATACCCTTTCATTTCAATGCAGTTTTTTTGAGTGAGCTGCGTCTCAGAAATTAGCATCACATCTATTGAGTTGAGAAATAATTTGAGTTCATTTTTGTACTGACTTTTGCCATTTGCATTCCAGTGTCAGATTTTTAAGGAGTTGCTAGGAGGGATTGCAATATCATGTTTTCATCTCTTGCATTATATTTTTCATTGATCACATGAATTGTATTATATTTGACATAAATACTTGTAGAGTTTTTTCAAGTGCAGGGTTCACTGAAGAAGTTCCATTGAGAATATTTGCATACGAAACTGTTTGAGGTTGAACCACGCTGGAAGGCATAGCGTGTAAAAAAGGTGCTGGGATAGTACTTTGTACCAGTTTTGGCTGAGTTTTTGTTTAATGCTGACATATATGAGTAAAACATATATAAACTACTTACTTGTATGCTGGGGCGCTATTCAGAGAGCGTCGCAGATAATGTTGACGACCCTGCCGACTGATCAGTTTCACTTTGCTCTGTGATGGAAAGCGTGCCGGCTAAGTTTATATTTTATACATCAGATTTTACTTTAAAAAATATGAAGAAAATGAGGAGCAAATAAAAATACACCCGCACTCTACATTAGATAAAACTTATAATATGAAAACCAAAAACTTATAATACCCGCACTCTATATAAAACTTATAATATGCTTATATAAACAGAAAATTATATTTTTTCTTTCACAATTTATTTATGAAAAATAAACTTATTCAGTAGGTTTCCAATTATATTTCTTATAGCTAAATTACTACAATAAGTCTAATTGCGTTGAGTGTCATCGAGTATCGGTTAAAACCATAAATTCGCTGAGAAAAGAGTGTTTAATTGGAGCAGGTAGCTCGTAAGGAGAATTGGTTCAGCGGGATCGGTTAAAATCGTAAATAAATTGCAGAGGTGAAGTTATCCTTGGTGGTATAGCAATCCGCTTGTCGCGACTAGACCATGTCTAGTGTCTAGCTTATCATCGTCAGCGATGTGTGTCAATTAGGAGCAAGAGACCGTGTCTGCCGTTTTTATACATTTCCCAGAGTTCTGCTGCTACCGTTTCGTAAGTCCCGTTGCCAGTCTGTTGGGTATTTTTTCGGCGCTTGTTTCTAAGGTCCTTTTTGTTGTCAGTTTCCTGGCCCTGGGCCACCCTGGAAGATAGAACTTCTGAAGGTATTGAATTCGTTGACCAGCAGATCTATGCTGTCCACTTTTTTGCTGCAGTGTCACTTTTGTCACGAGAGCATTGACATGTTGAGTGTAGATACCCACAAACTACACAAACTGGTGTTAAAGTGCAATATGACTTGGTGTGGCCGTATTCCTGTGAATTCAGGCACTGCTCTGGACCTTGCATCTTACGGGGTTCCTCAACTACAATTCTTCGGTGTAGAAGGTACCTAAGATTGTATATTGGAAGCGCATCATTTTTTGGTAGGTTTTTGTTTCTGGCTAAGTTCAATTTTGAACAGCGGTTGGGGGATATTGTTTCTGTTTTTTATATTGAAAACAGATTTGGTTGGAAAGCCTGCACTTTTCACTGCCTCTTTATCTTCCTTACAGTCAACATTGCCGTCTATACTATTGATCACCACACATAAGTCTTTGCCAATTTTCAGTTGGTAAGTATAGAATTTTTTTTTGCTACCTTCAAAATGAGCAATAATGTTGTGTTTAAATAACTTCGTCAGTCAATTGGCCGTGCGTGATGTGTGTGTAGGTAGGTAGGTAGGAGTGGCCGCCCAGTTTGCCAAAAGCACACTTGAGCACACATAATGGCCCATTGTGATACCACGGTGTGGCGCCGTTCAAGCACTGACTAAAAAAGTTCCCATACTTGGGATGGTGATAGTCAGCGCAAGGACAGCGCCTGGAAAGGCACGACTCCCCCGTCATGTTTCAGGAAACCATCCTGATACTTTGATGAACCTGACTATGTCCCTAATATTAATGGATGACAGCTCTGTCAGGCTTGTAAGAAATGAGGCACCAAAGGTGCGAATTCTTCTGCTCAAGGATGGGCAGTGGCATAAGAGGTGGAAAACCGTCTCGTCCGCTTCCTCGAAGCCACAGCCTCGGCAAAAGTCATTTGAGGGTAGGCCCAGTCTTTCTGCGTGCTGTCCAATTATGCAGTTGCCGGTTAAAACCGACACAGTTGTCGACAGTGATACGCGATCAAGTCGAAGAAGTTGATTGGTTCTGTTTTTGTCCATGCTTGCCCAAGTTAGTCTAGCCGTGTGGCAGGATTCCTCGTTAGCCAAGGATTTGTAGGCGTCAGCCAGATATTTCCGTTTGATTTCGAGCTTGGCTGTTGCCAGTGGAATGCCGTTGTTTACAGAGGGGTGAATGTCGTGCATTAGCGTGCCTGCCTTGGCAAGCTCGTCCGCCTCGCAGTTTCCCGGGATTTCGCTGTGGCCGGGAACCCAGACTAGGTGCACCCGAGAGTAACTTGCGAGCTCATTTAAAGATGTTCGACATTCATGAAGTAGTCTTGATGTGGCCGTGGAGCCAAAAAGAGATTTAATGGCGGCCTGGCTGTCTGAGAAAATAGATACGTCAACTGCGCCGATATCACTACTCAGCATCCATTTGGCTGCGTGGTAAATGGATATGACCTCAGCTTGAAAAACGCTGCAATGGTCTGGGAGACGTAGGGAGATGTTTAAGTCCAGCTTGTCGGAATAAATACCGCTGCCGACTCTACCTCCAAGCTTGGAACCGTCGGTGTAGATTTCGACTGTTTCACCGACGACTCGGTTTTCTGAGGTCCAGTCGCTTCGACTTGGAATAGTGAGGTCGAATTCCCTGTTCAAATCGGGATGTGTGTGTACACCTCGTGAATTGGTCGAGCCTTAGTGCGTTATTAATATTATATTTTCTAGTTTTATTATAGTTTTAATAATCTTATTAGTGTTGTCTTTTGTAAATTTAATATTATTTTTAATTAAATGGTTCATTTTGTTTTTTTGAAACTTTTAATATTCTACAGGGACTAAAAATATCAAAATGGAAAATCAAAGCATGGAAACAATTGTGAGCTGCTTATTGGATGTAGACGGTGATTCTTTGGACATTTCAGGTACTATTGGTTATAATTATAAAGAATATACAGATATTTGATGTATTTATCAGAGTTCAGTAAAGCTCGTCCGCCCTTGCACTAGCACTCGAGTATGAGCACTTTTGATTTATTGTCGTAGCACTTGCCCCGAGCTGAGATATGCGAGTCAAATGGTATGGCACGCGTCAAGTGCTATTGTTCTTTAACAAGAGCCCTGCAGTGTGCTGATCTGGTGTTGCGATGCGATAAAATGCGATCAGCTTTTTCCCTCAAACCAGTGGAAACTTCGGCAAAATATGGTTTGTCTATATATTTGAAAATAAGAACAATATTTAGTAGCGTAGAGGCATTGCCTTATAAAAACGTTATTTGTTCAAACGTTCCAAGCATATTTGTCAACTCACATCGGCTCGCGTACAAAAGGACATCGAGCGTCATAATATCAAACACAACTCGGTGGAGGGGCTCTTGTTAAAGAAAAAACAGCACTTGGCGCGCGTGCCATTCAATTTGCCTCGCAACTCGGGTCAAGTGCTAAAATAATCCTAGTGCCTAATCTTGGCTCTCAAAGGAGTATTTGCGTGTTTTTCGGAACTCTGGTATTTATAATACATTCTGTCAAATATTAACCCGAAATTCATTTTTGAAAATGCCGTGGAATTTAATTTTCGATATTTTATATTTGGGTTTAAGTTGCCAGTACTGCAACACATTATCACATTACATTTGAGCGTTGCTAATTTGACTCAAGTACGTTATTCAATTTTTACAATGGGTAATAATGTTGAATAAAGAGATTGCATTGAATTTTGTGCCACAACGAAATTTCTTGTCATAAATTATAAAAAATATCGACAAAGACCTACGGAGTTCTCTTTTATCAAAAACACAATCATATGTGTGGTACAAAGAATTCAAAAGTGGTTGAATAAACGTTTATAATTCGCCTCATCCCCAGTGCTCAAAAAAGAGTTACAACTGCAGAAAACATTGAAAGAATTGATGCTGGAAAACCGTAATTCCTGCGAGAGCTAGCACAGATACTAAACATCTCCCACGAATCACTTCATTCCATATTAGTTTATGTTTTGGGCATGAGACTTGTAGCAGCAAGACTTGTTCAAAAAAAGAGATGAATTTTTTGTAAAAAGACCATCGAAAATCAGTTGCTGAGGATATGCTTTCTGATATACAAATCAGGAGCTCTATTAATTCCACGTGCCTATCCAAATCACAACATGCCTACACTAAAGGTAAGTCTGTGGAAACAGCGCTTCACGCGCTCATTGAGCAAATAGAGAAATCTCTTGCCAATACAGAATATACTCCTGCAGTATTTCTTGATATAGAAGGGGCATTCAATAATATATGCCCCTCCGCCATAATTGAATCCCTAGAAAACCTAACCCTTAATCCTAGTCTGGTTAGGTTCATAGGACAATTACTGAAAACACGCGTCATCAGCTCCTCAATTGAAAATGTGCATGCTAAAAGGACTGTCGAGAGAGGTACGCCACAAGGCGGTGTGCTCTCACCCCTCATCTGGAAACTGACGGTGAACACACTACTAATGAGATTAGATCAGACCGGCTGCAACATTATACCTTATGCGGATGAGATCGCTATCTCTGTGTCCGGCAAGTATTTTTTAACACTTTCAGAAAAGGTAAGCTACTCTCTTAGCATTCTGTTCCAATGGTGTCATGATTGGTCTAGACGTCAACCCTTCCAAAACTGAGGCTATGCTTTTCACCAGGAATATATATGTAACACTTCGAAACACTTCTAAAACGCTTTTTTTAGTATCGCATACAGCTCCTGTATCGATTTTTCTTTTATCTCCTCAATCGTAGCAAAACGCTTTCCTTTCATCGGTGTCTTCAGTTTTGGAAAGAGGAAAAAGTCAGCGGGGGCCAAGTCCGGTGAATACGGTGGTTGAGGCATTATAACGGTTTCTTTTTTGGCCAAAAACAGCTCCTGAACGATGTCCATGCCACGTTGTTTTTGCTCAAAATTTAGCAATTTTGGAACAATCTTCGCTGCCGCACGTTTCATGCCTAAAACATCCGTAAAAATTGCTTGGCATGGGCCGAACGATACGCCAACGTCATCAGCAACCTCTCTGATAGTGATTCGACGATTATCCAAAATCATTTTCTTCACTGCGTCAATGTTTTCATCGGTTGTTGACGTGCTCGGGCGACCAGGACGAGCATCGTCATTGACATCTTCTCGGTCTTCCTTAAACCGGTTATACCACAATTGAACTTGTGTTCTGCTCATAGTAGACTCGCCAAAGGCCACAGTCAACATTTTAAATGTCCTTGCGCATTTAATTTCATTTTTTACACAAAACTGAATACAGTTTCTTACATCCATTTTTTCGAATAGTACAAAAATCGAAGAGCACACCAAAACACGACTAACCTTTTTATCTGTCAAAAAGAAACTGACAATCCAAAATGGTTGGTATTGCCAACATATATAACAGACATGACAATAACAGACACGAAATATAAAACAGTCCACTTGGTAGAACGAAATTTAGTTTAGTTTAGTTCACGATGTGATTACCATATACAAACAAAGTGGATTCATTTCAAATCAACAACGTACTGCCAAACCAAAGATATTATCTACCAGGGATGAGACTTTATTTTAAGAGAAATAAAGCAAAGACCTTTTACTTCTGCACCCAAACTAGCTGCAATGGTCAAAGAATCCTCAGGTACTGAGATTAACCCAGAAACTATAAGAAGATTATTGCGAAAACACTTTCATGGTCGAGTAGCAAGAAAAAAGCCCCTCATTAGCAAAAATAACCAACATGATCGACTTGAATTCGTACGAGAATTTATAGATAGACATTTCTCATATTGGAGTATGGTAAATATTTACAACAACAACACCTTTATGATTCTAGAATAGATTTTTTAGGTATTATTTACAGACGAGAGTAAATTGAATTTATTCGGTTGTGATGGAAGAGGTTAAGTGTGGCGTAGGCCAAATCAAGATCTTGAAGCGAAAAATCTAAGAAAAACAGTTAAGTACGGCGGTGGGTCAGTGATGGTTGGGGGGTGTATGGCAGCTTCAGGAGTTGGAAGGTTACATTTTATAGATGGGATAATGAATAAACTAGTATATTTGGCAATTTTGAAGAAGAATTTGAAAGAAAGTGTGCAAAAATTGGGTATTGAAAATAACTTTAATTTCTACCAAGACAATGATCCAAAACATTCAGCTCTTGATGTTAGCAGTTGGTTGTTATAAAACTGCCCAAAAGTTATCAAAACGCCCGCACAAAGTCCCGACCTCAATATGATTGAGCATTTATGGGACGAATTAGGACGCAGGATGCAGGACAGGATGTGTACATCGAAAGACCAGTTGAAGAATGCATTGCAAGATGAGTGGAACAAGATTAGTCCCAATGGGCGCAAAAATCTTGTTGAATCAACGCCAAGAAGACTGCAATCTGTCGAAAACCAAAAAGGCGGTGCAACAAAATAGTAAAATATATATTTTTTTTGGTAACTTTTGAAATATTTATATTTTTTATGTCTTGCCCGACTTTCAATGTGAGACGAAAAAGTGATCTTATCTCAGATTTTGTTCCATTTGCTTATATTTACTTAATTTTGAACATCTTTTTTTGTTGTTTTTTTATCAATAGGACTTTTTATGAGAATATACAAAAAGTTTCAGTTGATTATCTTTTTTCAAAACAAAAATAGATTAAGTAGAAATTTCGTTTTGAGTTTGCTCGACTTTCAATGTGAGTGACTGTATATATAAATATATATATATATATATATATATATATATATATATATATATATATATATATATACATATATATATATATATATATATATATATATATATATATATATATTTATATATATATATATATATATATATATATATATATATATATATATATATATATATATATATATATATATAAATATATATATAAAATTTACACTTTCACAAGGCCAAAACTACGTGAAGGCGCGTTCCAATGCTTTTGCGATGTACTAGAGAGTTCTTAACTATTGTCTTGTCTAAGAAAATAAGTCAACATTTCAAATACTTTACGAAATATGAGCCCAAGAAAATTTGCAAATTTTCCAAAAAAATAAAGTCTGAGAAAAAACTGCAAGTCAAAATCTGGAAGCTCGATTTTCACCGTAGACGTATGGTCTAGTGGACTTTTTTGCTCAGTACAATCCCAAGAATCAGAAACGCGAAGCGCCCATTAAGATTTTTTTCCTTCCATACTAATCGCCCCACCCTAATGTATATATATTATTGTATGAATTTAGTTTGACAGTGACACTCAAAAATATTTCTCCACTTCGAACAAACCGTGGGCGCAATTAGTAAAACCCCCGACCCCGTGAATCGACCCCGATTCACAATTCAAAGTCCAGGACAGCCAACCTTGATGCAGCTCTCATGATGACTCCCCTGTTAGTGTGCACCTCCACACGGTTCGTAACACCGTCACCTCCATAGTGAATTTTTAGACGCCAGTGACTTCTGGGCAACTTCGGATCGCAAGTAAATATCAAATCGCCTTCCTTCATCGGAATAGGCACACCACTTTACCTGCCGCGTCAGTGTCGGTAGGTACTGTGCCACCCATCGCTTCCTAAACTTGTCCCTTAAATCGCGGGCAATACGCCACTGTTTCCTCAAAACTTATGGTCGTTCACCTGGCGTTTTCGCACTATTTGCTGATCCAAGTAGAAAGTGGTTAGGTGTAAGTGGCTCCTCTTCGTTTGGTGCTATAGGCGGGTGCGTTAGCGGCCTAGAGTTGACGACGTTTTCGGCATCAATTAGGAGGCCGTTATCGCTGCGAGTTCGCATTGGCACTCCGCGGCGATTTATGAAGTTCCGAACGCACACGATACATTGGTCCGTTAACAAGTCGTGACTCACCTCCAAGTGGGTAGCTCCTACTGTAAGGCGGGTAAATAACGCCACCCAACGTTTTTCGGTTCGGCGTCCAACTGCAACAACCACGGGACCGGAATCATCAAGACCCGTAAATGTAAAGGGCCGAATGAAGGGCGTCAGTTTGTCTCTAGGGAGTGGGCCCATCATCGGCTCGTTCGGTATATTTCTCATCAAACGGCATTTCCTGCAATGTGCAATAATGCCTCGCAGAATTCGCCGAATTCCAGTTACCCAGAACTTTCTGCGAATTTCACACAATGTCACCTCGACATTCTGATGCTTCATCCGAACGTGGTACAGTTCGACGATCAACAATGTTAGTGGGTGTCGTGGCGATAGTATAATTGGACGTGGACTATCGTACGGCATCCAACCTGCTGCATCAATGCGCCCATAAAAACGCGCAGGAGTTTACTCTCGTCCATGTATGGAGTCAGGCTGTGCAGCGCACTCTGCACTGGAGCGTTTTCTCCGTTTAGAATCAGTTCTCGTTCCGAGGTATAGGCCTCAGACTGAGCCAGGCGTCACAACGAGAGCTCCGCAGCGTCACCTTCCAAAGTAGTCAGACCTGTTTAAACGCCTACCAACAGGCTCACGGCACTGTGCCACAAATCGGAAAATCCACGCAATGGCGCGACTCAGGCTAGTAAATGAGAATCTATCAAATTCAATAAACCGACGACTTACCGTAGTTAGAGCATATTTTGGTCGCATTTCTTCGTCTGTATCCTCTCTATGGTTTCTCCTGTGAGCTGGCCACGTGTTTTCGCCTCGTCGTGGGAAGCCTTTATCCATCCGCGTAGCATCATCAGCCACGTTATTCTCTGACGGCATCCACCTCCAGTCGGCCACCCTGACTCTGCTAAAATCTCAGCTATCTTATGTGCTACAAATGGCTTATAGCGATGATCCTCCGAGGCTATCCACCTCAGAACAGTCGCAGAATCGCTCCAAAGCGTACGACGAGCAACTGCAATAGTGTCCATCAGCAACCATTCTCATAAGCCGTACACTCAGGACCACATCCTGCAGCTCTAGGCGTGGTATCATCAGACAGTTCAGCGGCGCCGTCTTGGTCTTGGCGTATATAAATTGAATTCCCACATCACCATCGGCGTAAACGAATCTCCAGTAGGCTACGGCGGCGAAAGCCTCCTCACTGGCATCCACAAATATGTGCAATTCTGCGTCGTATCGAATGGGTGAGGTGAGATAACATCGCGGGATGTGCAAATCCTCAACGTGGGTCAATCGTTGGAGCCACGACTTCCACAAGCATTCGATGTCGTCAGACAGCTGTTCATCCCACTCAACTCCCCGACGCCAGACCTCGCGCATTATCATTTGGACAGTGACCGTTAATTGGCTCAAGAATCCCAATGGATCGAAGAGCGACATTATAATACTGTGGCAAGTACCAGGTTTTATCTGTAACGACGGACGCTTCGCGATGATTAAGTTTCCGCGCATAACCCTTGCGGACGTAGCATTGAATTATAGCGCTGTAGGCCACTGCGTAATTCTGATCTTTTTTCATTCTCCGCTCAATTCCGGTTAATCTTTTCAAGGCCATCGGGCGACTTTTTGGCAGTCGCGCATCATCGTGTTTCCACAAGAGACGGTCTGGAATCTAATTTGGAATTTTTCCACCTCAAAATAGCCAGCCACCATTTCGTGCAACACCAGATCGTTTGTAGTATTAACAGTGAAGCACGCTGCTGGATCCATCTGACACATTTGTTTTGTCGGTCCATACACTACCCTAGTTTGGTGTAAGCAGCGTAGGGTCTATTTTGGCTACATATTACTTCTTTAGACAACTCCAGATGGCAGTGTTCCAAACCAATAAGTATCCTTGGCTTCATGTTGGAGATCGACGGAGACCTCAGTTCTGTAATGTGGCCACATCTCCCTGTCAGATCACTCCTGTTCACAGTTTGTACTGGTAAATTTAGATTTGCTACCCCGTATACATTACGCATCGCATATCGCTTCTCCACGCCGGCAACAATAATTTCGATGTTGTTGACCACAGTTGCAACTTCGGAAGAGGTTTTGTTTCCGAACCATGTGACATTCAAATTACGCTTTTCACCACGAAGATCCAATTGGGCAACCAAAACGGCATCAATCATGGAAACCGAAATGGCTTCGTCAAAGAGTGCATAGGTGTTAAAACTACTAGAAGGCGTGTATATCGTCACAGGCAAAATCCGGAAAAGAGTTTTTTTTGCGTTCAGTGTTTAGTAACAATATATATTTATATGATTATTTTTTTTATTTATTTTTACTTTTTATTTCATCAACGTAACTTACACACTATTTAGATACTTTTTTATTATTACAACTAGTACAATCAATACTAACAAAGGTACTAACAAGTAATTTTACATACTATATACGAGGTGTGATCAAAAAATAACCGGTGTTGTGTGATCAAAAAATAAAGTATTTATTTATTCATCAACAACTATCTTGTCCCCTTCAAAGAAATTCCTTGAAGTAGGCATGCTGAGAGACTGACAGCTTCTGTCTGTCTATAGTGAGCCTCAGATGAATGTCTAACAACCTTTCCAGGATTTTTAGATAGAAGGAGAACAGACTAAAGGGTCTTAAGTCCCCTGGAGCTGTGTGCGAGCTATTGCCGGCCTTGGGTATAAAATTACCCTCACATGCTTCCATGAGTCTGGAATATACACTAATTCAAGACAACTATTATAGATCTTTAACAGCCACTCTATTATAAGATTCTCTTCTCACGTAGTATGGAGCATAAACAATCTGTTTTGAAGTATTTGCATAGTGTTAATGTATTTTTCACTGGCACATCCCCAAAATTGTATGCCATGAGTCCAGACCGGCTTCAAGATTTGTCTATATATCAATAGTTTGTTATGGGTTGAAAGCATAGAATGTCTTCCAAAGAAGTAAACGATTTTTTTTTACCTTTAAGTCGAGTTCTTCCCGTTTTTTCTCGAAATGCGCCTACTCCAGCGTAGCTTGGCGTCAAGCGTAATACCAAGGTATTTAGCTTCGTTAACGTAGAGTATTGTTACCGCAGTTACGTAAACTGGTCTGTGAGGTATGTTTCTTAAATAAAATACTATGTGTACAGACTTATCATTAATGCGGCATTTTTTGGTCCATCATACCACAGAATTCACAGCTGATTGCAATTTTATCGGTGCAGCTTCGATTGTTTTGTCTATTGCTAATAGAGCAGTATCGTCTGCAAATTTTGCGGTTACATATTGATTTTGATTAGGTAAATCATGTGTATATAATACATACAAAATGGGACCTAGGATGCTACCTTGAGGTACACCTGCATTTATTCTTTACAAGGCTGAACAACTCGTGTTTTACATGAAAGTATCTATCGGCAAGATGTAGTGAAAGCGTATGTAGAAGCTGCGCGCTCTGTCAAATAATTTAAATTGTGCATTTGTGCAAATAAATAATGTGTATAATTATTATTATTATTATTAATTATTAGTGTTAATTGCATGTTAGATATCCAAAGACTCGAATTAAATTAAATTAAATTTAAAAAGAAATCAATTTACATTATAAATTCAAAAATTCAATCAAATTGAATAGTGATATACACAAACGGTTGCAACGGTAAACGGATGAGCGTGCTGCGCTCTCCTACTCAGCCCACTGTCGCTCTCTCCCAGCGCATGCGTCCTCATAGTGTGTCTGCAGTGCCGTCTCAGCCTGAATTTTTGCTACCTTTGCCCGAAGCGTGAATAAAAAAAAAATTAATATATATATCAGATCGTGTGTTGTAAATTTGCCGTGTTAAAATCGTTGTTTTGTAATAAAAAAAAAAAGGTGCAACTAATGGCGGAACATACAAAAACAAACGCAGTTGTAAAAAATGTAGAATACGTTCCACAGTTGTGTGTTAATTTACTCTCAGTGCGGCAATTAACGAAAAACGGGAATAAAGTAATCTTCAAAGAAGACAACTGCAAAATATTTGACAACAAAAACAATTTAATTGCAACTGCGAATGATCACAATGGACTTTATCGTTTAAATTGTAAGTGTATCGAAAATCCGGTTGTGTTAAATAAGGCTATGGCAGTCACTGAAGACTTTGAACTATGGCATAGAAGGCTAGGTCACATCTGTGACGAAAATTTAAAAAACGCAAGGAAGCATCGACCGGAAAAAGTTTTCGAAAAATCGCGGTGACAAATGCACAATCTGCATCAAAGGTAAACAAACCCGATATCCGTTTAATAATATTGGTTCTCGTGCTGAAAATAAACTTGATATTATACATTCAGATGTTTTGGGACCGCTGAATGTGAAATCGTTTTCGGGCGTAAAATACCTCTTAACGTTTATTGACGATTACACTCGCAAAGTTTTCGTCTATCCAATTAAAAATAAGCATCAAGTGTTTGACGAATTGATGAAATTTAAGACATTCGCGGAAAACCAATCTTCGAGAAAAATTAAAATTTTACGTACAGATAACGGGTCTGAATATACAAATTCAAAATTTAAAAATTTTTCTGGACGCGCCGGAATTTTACATTAGAAAACTTCCTCGTACACTCCTGAGCAGAACGGCGTTGCTGAGCGCTGCAACAGAACAATAATGGAACGCGTTCGTTGCATGTTGTTGGATTCTGGTATAGACGAAAGGTTCTGGGCAGAAGCAGCCGTCAGAGGGAATAACAAAAGCCCAGAGGAGCTATGGTCGAATCGCAAACCTAGTTTGAAACATCTCCGCGTTTTTGGCAGCAAAGCCATGGTTCATGTGCCAAAACAAACACGTCGCAAACTTAGTGCCAAATCCATAGAATGTTTCCTACTTGGATATAGCAGCGAGTCGAAAACTTATCGACTGTTCAACCCTGTAACGAGAAAAATCGTGACGAGCCGTGACGTGGTTTTCATAGAACATCAAACAGGTATTTATGGCGAAACAAAAAGCACTAATCGTCTTGGATCTTCTATAGTTAACCTTGAAGACAGCGTATCAGTCGTCAATTCAGGGGAAGTTGTGCGAAAGATCAAATCGCCAACTGATTGCTTCGAACCCAATAATGACGAAGAAGAGGATAGTTTTGATGTGTTTTTGGGGTTTGATAATGTTTCCAACGATGCTGTTCCCTATGCAGATGACGAGGGTGCTGATGGCGAAAATCTGTACGAAAATGATGCTGTTCGTCGGTCTGAGCGTATCCATAGTATGCCTAAGCTAAGTTATAATTTTTGTGCAACAAGTTTTGTAAGCGAAGACAACAGTCGCAGAAGCTCTGGCATCGAATCATGCAGATAAGTGGAAGCGTGCTATGCACGACGAAATGAAATCATTAGCTGTAAACGAAACATGGTTTTTAATGCCATCGGGAAAGAAGCCAATTAGTTGAAAATGGGTTTTTAAAACTAAGTTCGACGCAAATGGTGATTTTGTCCGCCACAAAGCAAGGCTGGTTGTCAGAGGCTTCAGTCAGCAAGAGGGTGTTGACTATAATGAAGCTTTCGCGCCTGTTGTGCGATGTAGCTCTATTCGTTTTTTACTGGCTCTGGCGACAAAATATAACTTGCAAATTCATCAACTTGATGCTGAAACCGCGTTTTTAAATGGCGAACTCCAAGAAGAAATATTTATGAGCCAACCAGAAGGATTTGACGATGGATCAGGAAGAGTGTGCGCGCTTAAAAAGTCTCTATATGGGCTGAAACAATCAAGTCGCGTGTGGAATGCGAAACTCAACTCAGTTTTGATGAAATATGGATTGAAACGCAGCGAGGCAGACCAATGCGTGTATTATCATGTTAACACAAAGAGTCGTCTTTATGTTTGCAATTTATGTGGACGACGTCCTCATTTTTGGCGATAATACAAACTTGATTGAAGCGCTAAAACTTGAGCTTTCAAGAAACTTTGGAATGAAAGACATGGGAGTAGCTACCTCCATATTGGGTATCCGCATCACCCGAAATTTGAAGGAAGGCATCATTAAAATTGATCAACAACAATACATTGAGGAAATGCTTAAACGATTTGGTATGGATGACAGCAAGCCTGCGACGTTAACCAGAAACTAACTGCAGCCATGTCACCGTCTACAGAGGCAGAGAGAATCGAAATGTCTAAAGTTCCTTACATGCAGGCTGTTGGGTGCCTTTTGTTTGCCGCTCAGATCACACGTCCCGATATAAGTTTTTCCGTAAACATGCTGAGTCGTTATAGTACAAACCCCGGCAAACCACATTGGACAGCTATTAAACGTGTAATGAGGTACTTGAAAGGAACATTAGCTAAAGGTCTTATCTATTCTAAAGCAGCAGCAGATATCACTGGATATTGTGACGCAGATTGGGCAAGCGATGTGGATGAGAGACGATCTACGTCGGGCTACCTGTTCACCTTTCAAGGAGCACCGATCTCGTGGTGTTCAAAACGGCAACGAACGGTCGCTCTATCACCAACAGAGGCCGAATTTATGTCAATCGTGAATGCTGTCCAAGAGCTAATTTGGATCAAGCGCATGGAACGAGAATTGGTTGCGGAGTCATCTCATTCGATGGTACTGTTTTGCGATAATAAAAGCGCAATTCATATTGTTACTAACAATTCGTACTCTCCACGCACAGAACACGTTGATGTGAAAGTCAAATTTATTCGTGAGAAACCTGATGATGGTAC
The DNA here is from genome assembly GCA_920105625.2 of Clusia tigrina. Taxonomy (NCBI): domain Eukaryota; kingdom Metazoa; phylum Arthropoda; class Insecta; order Diptera; family Clusiidae; genus Clusia; species Clusia tigrina. The sequence continues at coordinate 295,114,986 of OV050030.1, read as the reverse complement.
TCTAAAACTTTTATATGTTCCCACTGACCAAATGTTGGCTGACATTCTCACTAAAGGAGTACCTACAAATAAGTTATCGTTTCTTACTAGTAAATTTGGTTTGAAATGATTTATTGTATTATTTATGTTACTTTGTATAAAAGTCAAAATGAATTTTTTAAATGGAATTACTTTTATCATGTAAAAGAAGAATGAATTTTCTATTTAAAAGCTTTGTACTACATATATATAGATTTGAATTGTTCTTTAATTATTTTTTTGTAATGAAATGTAATAATAATTCAGGGAAAGTGTTGAAGTTGAATTATAATGACATTTCGTATATATGGCAACCTCTGGTTTACATACTAAATCAACTACAATAAAACATGAAAGCTGTTCTCTTTCTTATCTTCTTCCGTTGTAAGTCACTGAGTTAAACACACGCGTTTTATTTCACTGCAAGTTAAAACTTCTATTCACAACAGGTTATGGGCCCAGGACCACGTGAATAAAAAAAAAATTTTTATATATATCAGATCGTGTGTTGTAAATTTGCCGTGTTAAAATCGTTGTTTTGTAATAAAAAGAAAAAGGTGCAACTAATGGCGGAACATACAAAAACAAACGCAGTTGTAAAAAATGTAGAATACGTTCCACAGTTGTGTGTTAATTTACTCTCAGTGCGGCAATTAACGAAAAACGGGAATAAAGTAATCTTCAAAGAAGACGACTGCAAAATATTTGACAACAAAAACAATTTAATTGCAACTGCGAATGATCACAATGGACTTTATCGTTTAAATTGTAAGTGTATCGAAAATCCGGTTGTGTTAAATAAGGCTATGGCAGTCACTGAAGACTTTGAACTATGGCATAGAAGGCTAGGTCACATCTGTGACGAAAATTTAAAAAACGCAAGGAAGCATCGACCGGAAAAAGTTTTCGAAAAATCGCGGTGACAAATGCACAATCTGCATCAAAGGTAAACAAACCCGATATCCGTTTAATAATATTGGTTCTCGTGCTGAAAATAAACTTGATATTATACATTCAGATGTTTTGGGACCGCTGAATGTGAAATCGTTTTCGGGCGTAAAATACCTCTTAACGTTTATTGACGATTACACTCGCAAACCTTTCGTCTATCCAATTAAAAATAAGCATCAAGTGTTTGACGAATTGATGAAATTTAAGACATTCGCGGAAAACCAATCGTCGAGAAAAATTAAAATTTTACGTACAGATAACGGGTCTGAATATACAAATTCAAAATTTAAAAATTTTTCTGGACGCGCCGGAATTTTACATCAGAAAACTTCCTCGTACACTCCTGAGCAGAACGGCGTTGCTGAGCGCTGCAACAGAACAATAATGGAACGCGTTCGTTGCATGTTGTTGGATTCTGGTATAGACGAAAGGTTCTGGGCAGAAGCAGCCGTCAGAGGGAATAACAAAAGCCCAGAGGAGCTATGGTCGAATCGCAAACCTAGTTTGAAACATCTCCGCGTTTTTGGCAGCAAAGCCATGGTTCATGTGCCAAAACAAACACGTCGCAAACTTAGTGCCAAATCCATAGAATGTTTCCTACTTGGATATAGCAGCGAGTCGAAAACTTATCGACTGTTCAACCCTGTAACGAGAAAAATCGTGACGAGCCGTGACGTGGTTTTCATAGAACATCAAACAGGTATTTATGGCGAAACAAAAAGCACTAATCGTCTTGGATCTTCTATAGTTAACCTTGAAGACAGCGTATCAGTCGTCAATTCAGGGGAAGTTGTGCGAAAGATCAAATCGCCAACTGATTGCTTCGAACCCAATAATGACGAAGAAGAGGATAGTTTTGATGTGTTTTTGGGGTTTGATAATGTTTCCAACGATGCTGTTCCCTATGCAGATGACGAGGGTGCTGATGGCGAAAATCTGTACGAAAATGATGCTGTTCGTCGGTCTGAGCGTATCCATAGTATGCCTAAGCTAAGTTATAATTTTTGTGCAACAAGTTTTGTAAGCGAAGACAACAGTCGCAGAAGCTCTGGCATCGAATCATGCAGATAAGTGGAAGCGTGCTATGCACGACGAAATGAAATCATTAGCTGTAAACGAAACATGGTTTTTAATGCCATCGGGAAAGAAGCAAATTAGTTGAAAATGGGTTTTTAAAACTAAGTTCGACGCAAATGGTGATTTTGTCCGCCACAAAGCAAGGCTGGTTGTCAGAGGCTTCAGTCAGCAAGAGGGTGTTGACTATAATGAAACTTTCGCGCCTGTTGTGCGATGTAGCTCTATTCGTTTTTTACTGGCTCTGGCGACAAAATATAACTTGCAAATTCATCAACTTGATGCTGAAACCGCGTTTTTAAATGGCGAACTCCAAGAAGAAATATTTATGAGCCAACCAGAAGGATTTGACGATGGATCAGGAAGAGTGTGCGCGCTTAAAAAGTCTCTATATGGGTTGAAACAATCAAGTCGCGTGTGGAATGCGAAACTCAACTCAGTTTTGATGAAATATGGATTGAAACGCAGCGAGGCAGACCAATGCGTGTATTATCATGTTAACACAAAGAGTCGTCTTTATGTTTGCAATTTATGTGGACGACGTCCTCATTTTTGGCGATAATACAAACTTGATTGAAGCGCTAAAACTTGAGCTTTCAAGAAACTTTGGAATGAAAGACATGGGAGTAGCTACCTCCATATTGGGTATCCGCATCACCCGAAATTTGAAGGAAGGCATCATTAAAATTGATCAACAACAATACATTGAGGAAATGCTTAAACGATTTGGTATAGATGACAGCAAGCCTGCGACGTTAACCAGAAACTAACTGCAGCCATGTCACCGTCTACAGAGGCAGAGAGAATCGAAATGTCTAAAGTTCCTTACATGCAGGCTGTTGGGTGCCTTTTGTTTGCCGCTCAGATCACACGTCCCGATATAAGTTTTTCCGTAAACATGCTGAGTCGTTATAGTACAAACCCCGGCAAACCACATTGGACAGCTATTAAACGTGTAATGAGGTACTTGAAAGGAACATTAGCTAAAGGTCTTATCTATTCTAAAGCAGGTAGCAGATATCACTGGATATTGTGACGCAGATTGGGCAAGCGATGTGGATGAGAGACGATCTACGTCGGGCTACCTGTTCACCTTTCAAGGAGCACCGATCTCGTGGTGTTCAAAACGGCAACGAACGGTCGCTCTATCACCAACAGAGGCCGAATTTATGTCAATCGTGAATGCTGCCCAAGAGCTAATTTGGATCAAGCGCATGGAACGAGAATTGGCTGCGGAGTCATCTCATTCGATGGTACTGTTTTGCGATAATAAAAGCGCAATTCATATTGTTACTAACAATTCGTACTCTCCACGCACAGAACACGTTGATGTGAAAGTCAAATTTATTCGTGAGAAACTTGATGATGGTACTCTAAAACTTTTATATGTTCCCACTGACCAAATGTTGGCTGACATTCTCACTAAAGGAGTGAGAATGTCAGCCAACAAATAAGTTATCGTTTCTTACTAGTAAATTTGGTTTGAAATGATTTATTGTATTATTTATGTTACTTTGTATAAAAGTCAAAATGAATTTTTTAAATGGAATTACTTTTATCATGTAAAAGAAGAATGAATTTTCTATTTAAAAGCTTTGTACTACATATATATAGATTTGAATTGTTCTTTAATTAATTTTTTGTAATGAAATGTAATAATAATTCAGGGAAAGTGTTGAAGTTGAATTATAATGACATTTCGTATATATGGCAACCTCTGGTTTACATACTAAATCAACTACAATAAAACATGAAAGCTGTTCTCTTTCTTATCTTCTTCCGTTGTAAGTCACTGAGTTAAACACAAGCGTTTTATTTCACTGCAAGTTAAAACTTCTATTCACAACAGGTTATGGGCCCAGGACCACGTGAATAAAAAAAAAATTTATATATATATCAGATCGTGTGTTGTAAATTTGCCGTGTTAAAATCGTTGTTTTGTAATAAAAAGAAAAAGGTGCAACTAATGGCGGAACATACAAAAACAAACGCAGTTGTAAAAAATGTAGAATACGTTCCACAGTTGTGTGTTAATTTACTCTCAGTGCGGCAATTAACGAAAAACGGGAATAAAGTAATCTTCAAAGAAGACGACTGCAAAATATTTGACAACAAAAACAATTTAATTGCAACTGCGAATGATCACAATGGACTTTATCGTTTAAATTGTAAGTGTATCGAAAATCCGGTTGTGTTAAATAAGGCTATGGCAGTCACTGAAGACTTTGAACTATGGCATAGAAGGCTAGGTCACATCTGTGACGAAAATTTAAAAAACGCAAGGAAGCATCGACCGGAAAAAGTTTTCGAAAAATCGCGGTGACAAATGCACAATCTGCATCAAAGGTAAACAAACCCGATATCCGTTTAATAATATTGGTTCTCGTGCTGAAAATAAACTTGATATTATACATTCAGATGTTTTGGGACCGCTGAATGTGAAATCGTTTTCGGGCGTAAAATACCTCTTAACGTTTATTGACGATTACACTCGCAAAGTTTTCGTCTATCCAATTAAAAATAAGCATCAAGTGTTTGACGAATTGATGAAATTTAAGACATTCGCGGAAAACCAATCGTCGAGAAAAATTAAAATTTTACGTACAGATAACGGGTCTGAATATACAAATTCAAAATTTAAAAATTTTTCTGGACGCGCCGGAATTTTACATCAGAAAACTTCTTCGTACACTCCTGAGCAGAACGGCGTCGCTGAGCGCTGCAACAGAACAATAATGGAACGCGTTCGTTGCATGTTGTTGGATTCTGGTATAGACGAAAGGTTCTGGGCAGAAGCAGCCGTCAGAGGGAATAACAAAAGCCCAGAGGAGCTATGGTCGAATCGCAAACCTAGTTTGAAACTTCTCCGCGTTTTTGGCAGCAAAGCCATGGTTCATGTGCCAAAACAAACACATCGCAAACTTAGTGCCAAATCCATAGAATGTTTCCTACTTGGATATAGCAGCGAGTCGAAAACTTATCGACTGTTCAACCCTGTAACGAGAAAAATCGTGACGAGCCGTGACGTGGTTTTCATAGAACATCAAACAGGTATTTATGGCGAAACAAAAAGCACTAATCGTCTTGGATCTTCTATAGTTAACCTTGAAGACAGCGTATCAGTCGTCAATTCAGGGGAAGTTGTGCGAAAGATCAAATCGCCAACTGATTGCTTCGAACCCAATAATGACGAAGAAGAGGATAGTTTTGATGTGTTTTTGGGGTTTGATAATGTTTCCAACGATGCTGTTCCCTATGCAGATGACGAGGGTGCTGATGGCGAAAATCTGTACGAAAATGATGCTGTTCGTCGGTCTGAGCGTATCCATAGTATGCCTAAGCTAAGTTATAATTTTTGTGCAACAAGTTTTGTAAGCGAAGACAACAGTCGCAGAAGCTCTGGCATCGAATCATGCAGATAAGTGGAAGCGTGCTATGCACGACGAAATGAAATCATTAGCTGTAAACGAAACATGGTTTTTAATGCCATCGGGAAAGAAGCCAATTAGTTGAAAATGGGTTTTTAAAACTAAGTTCGACGCAAATGGTGATTTTGTCCGCCACAAAGCAAGGCTGGTTGTCAGAGGCTTCAGTCAGCAAGAGGGTGTTGACTATAATGAAACTTTCGCGCCTGTTGTGCGATGTAGCTCTATTCGTTTTTTACTGGCTCTGGCGACAAAATATAACTTGCAAATTCATCAACTTGATGCTGAAACCGCGTTTTCAAATGGCGAACTCCAAGAAGAAATATTTATGAGCCAACCAGAAGGATTTGACGATGGATCAGGAAGAGTGTGCGCGCTTAAAAAGTCTCTATATGGGTTGAAACAATCAAGTCGCGTGTGGAATGCGAAACTCAACTCAGTTTTGATGAAATATGGATTGAAACGCAGCGAGGCAGACCAATGCGTGTATTATCATGTTAACACAAAGAGTCGTCTTTATGTTTGCAATTTATGTGGACGACGTCCTCATTTTTGGCGATAATACAAACTTGATTGAAGCGCTAAAACTTGAGCTTTCAAGTAACTTTGGAATGAAAGACATGGGAGTAGCTACCTCCATATTGGGTATCCGCATCACCCGAAATTTGAAGGAAGGCATCATTAAAATTGATCAACAACAATACATTGAGGAAATGCTTAAACGATTTGGTATGGATGACAGCAAGCCTGCGACGTTAACCAGAAACTAACTGCAGCCATGTCACCGTCTACAGAGGCAGAGAGAATCGAAATGTCTAAAGTTCCTTACATGCAGGCTGTTGGGTGCCTTTTGTTTGCCGCTCAGATCACACGTCCCGATATAAGTTTTTCCGTAAACATGCTGAGTCGTTATAGTACAAACCCCGGCAAACCACATTGGACAGCTATTAAACGTGTAATGAGGTACTTGAAAGGAACATTAGCTAAAGGTCTTATCTATTCTAAATCAGCAGCAGATATCACTGGATATTGTGACGCAGATTGGGCAAGCGATGTGGATGAGAGACGATCTACGTCGGGCTACCTGTTCACCTTTCAAGGAGCACCGATCTCGTGGTGTTCAAAACGGCAACGAACGGTCGCTCTATCACCAACAGAGGCCGAATTTATGTCAATCGTGAATGCTGCCCAAGAGCTAATTTGGATCAAGCGCATGGAACGAGAATTGGCTGCGGAGTCATCTCATTCGATGGTACTGTTTTGCGATAATAAAAGCGCAATTCATATTGTTACTAACAATTCGTACTCTCCACGCACAGAACACGTTGATGTGAAAGTCAAATTTATTCGTGAGAAACTTGATGATGGTACTCTAAAACTTTTATATGTTCCCACTGACCAAATGTTGGCTGACATTCTCACTAAAGGAGTACCTACAAATAAGTTATCGTTTCTTACTAGTAAATTTGGTTTGAAATGATTTATTGTATTATTTATGTTACTTTGTATAAAAGTCAAAATGAATTTTTTAAATGGAATTACTTTTATCATGTAAAAGAAGAATGAATTTTCTATTTAAAAGCTTTGTACTACATATATATAGATTTGAATTGTTCTTTAATTAATTTTTTGTAATGAAATGTAATAATAATTCAGGGAAAGTGTTGAAGTTGAATTATAATGACATTTCGTATATATGGCAACCTCTGGTTTACATACTAAATCAACTACAATAAAACATGAAAGCTGTTCTCTTTCTTATCTTCTTCCGTTGTAAGTCACTGAGTTAAACACACGCGTTTTATTTCACTGCAAGTTAAAACTTCTATTCACAACAGGTTATGGGCCCAGGACCACGTGAATAAAAAAAAAATTTATATATATATCAGATCGTGTGTTGTAAATTTGCCGTGTTAAAATCGTTGTTTTGTAATAAAAAAAAAAAAGGTGCAACTAATGGCGGAACATACAAAAACAAACGCAGTTGTAAAAAATGTAGAATACGTTCCACAGTTGTGTGTTAATTTACTCTCAGTGCGGCAATTAACGAAAAACGGGAATAAAGTAATCTTCAAAGAAGACGACTGCAAAATATTTGACAACAAAAACAATTTAATTGCAACTGCGAATGATCACAATGGACTTTATCGTTTAAATTGTAAGTGTATCGAAAATCCGGTTGTGTTAAATAAGGCTATGGCAGTCACTGAAGACTTTGAACTATGGCATAGAAGGCTAGGTCACATCTGTGACGAAAATTTAAAAAACGCAAGGAAGCATCGACCGGAAAAAGTTTTCGAAAAATCGCGGTGACAAATGCACAATCTGCATCAAAGGTAAACAAACCCGATATCCGTTTAATAATATTGGTTCTCGTGCTGAAAATAAACTTGATATTATACATTCAGATGTTTTGGGACCGCTGAATGTGAAATCGTTTTCGGGCGTAAAATACCTCTTAACGTTTATTGATGATTACACTCGCAAAGTTTTCGTCTATCCAATTAAAAATAAGCATCAAGTGTTTGACGAATTGATGAAATTTAAGACATTCGCGGAAAACCAATCGTCGAGAAAAATTAAAATTTTACGTACAGATAACAACGGGTCTGAATATACAAATTCAAAATTTAAAAATTTTTCTGGACGCGCCGGAATTTTACATCAGAAAACTTCCTCGTACACTCCTGAGCAGAACGGCGATGCTGAGCGCTGCAACAGAACAATAATGGAACGCGTTCGTTGCATGTTGTTGGATTCTGGTATAGACGAAAGGTTCTGGGCAGAAGCAGCCGTCAGAGGGAATAACAAAAGCCCAGAGGAGCTATGGTCGAATCGCAAACCTAGTTTGAAACATCTCCGCGTTTTTGGCAGCAAAGCCATGGTTCATGTGCCAAAACAAACACGTCGCAAACTTAGTGCCAAATCCATAGAATGTTTCCTACTTGGATATAGCAGCGAGTCGAAAACTTATCGACTGTTCAACCCTGTAACGAGAAAAATCGTGACGAGCCGTGACGTGGTTTTCATAGAACATCAAACAGGTATTTATGGCGAAACAAAAAGCACTAATCGTCTTGGATCTTCTATAGTTAACCTTGAAGACAGCGTATCAGTCGTCAATTCAGGGGAAGTTGTGCGAAAGATCAAATCGCCAACTGATTGCTTCGAACCCAATAATGACGAAGAAGAGGATAGTTTTGATGTGTTTTTGGGGTTTGATAATGTTTCCAACGATGCTGTTCCCTATGCAGATGACGAGGGTGCTGATGGCGAAAATCTGTACGAAAATGATGCTGTTCGTCGGTCTGAGCGTATCCATAGTATGCCTAAGCTAAGTTATAATTTTTGTGCAACAAGTTTTGTAAGCGAAGACAACAGTCGCAGAAGCTCTGGCATCGAATCATGCAGATAAGTGGAAGCGTGCTATGCACGACGAAATGAAATCATTAGCTGTAAACGAAACATGGTTTTTAATGCCATCGGGAAAGAAGCCAATTAGTTCAAAATGGGTTTTTAAAACTAAGTTCGACGCAAATGGTGATTTTGTCCGCCACAAAGCAAGGCTGGTTGTCAGAGGCTTCAGTCAGCAAGAGGGTGTTGACTATAATGAAACTTTCGCGCCTGTTGTGCGATGTAGCTCTATTCGTTTTTTACTGGCTCTGGCGACAAAATATAACTTGCAAATTCATCAACTTGATGCTGAAACCGCGTTTTTAAATGGCGAACTCCAAGAAGAAATATTTATGAGCCAACCAGAAGGATTTGACGATGGATCAGGAAGAGTGTGCGCGCTTAAAAAGTCTCTATATGGGTTGAAACAATCAAGTCGCGTGTGGAATGCGAAACTCAACTCAGTTTTGATGAAATATGGATTGAAACGCAGCGAGGCAGACCAATGCGTGTATTATCATGTTAACACAAAGAGTCGTCTTTATGTTTGCAATTTATGTGGACGACGTCCTCATTTTTGGCGATAATACAAACTTGATTGAAGCGCTAAAACTTGAGCTTTCAAGTAACTTTGGAATGAAAGACATGGGAGTAGCTACCTCCATATTGGGTATCCGCATCACCCGAAATTTGAAGGAAGGCATCATTAAAATTGATCAACAACAATACATTGAGGAAATGCTTAAACGATTTGGTATGGATGACAGCAAGCCTGCGACGTTAACCAGAAACTAACTGCAGCCATGTCACCGTCTACAGAGGCAGAGAGAATCGAAATGTCTAAAGTTCCTTACATGCAGGCTGTTGGGTGCCTTTTGTTTGCCGCTCAGATCACACGTCCCGATATAAGTTTTTCCGTAAACATGCTGAGTCGTTATAGTACAAACCCCGGCAAACCACATTGGACAGCTATTAAACGTGTAATGAGGTACTTGAAAGGAACATTAGCTAAAGGTCTTATCTATTCTAAATCAGCAGCAGATATCACTGGATATTGTGACGCAGATTGGGCAAGCGATGTGGATGAGAGACGATCTACGTCGGGCTACCTGTTCACCTTTCAAGGAGCACCGATCTCGTGGTGTTCAAAACGGCAACGAACGGTCGCTCTATCACCAACAGAGGCCGAATTTATGTCAATCGTGAATGCTGCCCAAGAGCTAATTTGGATCAAGCGCATGGAACGAGAATTGGCTGCGGAGTCATCTCATTCGATGGTACTGTTTTGCGATAATAAAAGCGCAATTCATATTGTTACTAACAATTCGTACTCTCCACGCACAGAACACGTTGATGTGAAAGTCAAATTTATTCGTGAGAAACTTGATGATGGTACTCTAAAACTTTTATATGTTCCCACTGACCAAATGTTGGCTGACATTCTCACTAAAGGAGTGAGAATGTCAGCCAACAAATAAGTTATCGTTTCTTACTAGTAAATTTGGTTTGAAATGATTTATTGTATTATTTATGTTACTTTGTATAAAAGTCAAAATGAATTTTTTAAATGGAATTACTTTTATCATGTAAAAGAAGAATGAATTTTCTATTTAAAAGCTTTGTACTACATATATATAGATTTGAATTGTTCTTTAATTAATTTTTTGTAATGAAATGTAATAATAATTCAGGGAAAGTGTTGAAATTGAATTATAATGACATTTCGTATATATGGCAACCTCTGGTTTACATACTAAATCAACTACAATAAAACAAGAAAGCTGTTCTCTTTCTTATCTTCTTCCGTTGTAAGTCGCTGAGTTAAACACACGCGTTTTATTTCACTGCAAGTTAAAACTTCTATTCACAACAGGTTATGGGCCCAGGACCACGTGAATAAAAAAAAAATAATATATATATCAGATCGTGTGTTGTAAATTTGCCGTGTTAAAATCGTTGTTTTGTAATAAAAAAAAAAAGGTGCAACTAATGGCGGAACATACAAAAACAAACGCAGTTGTAAAAAATGTAGAATACGTTCCACAGTTGTGTGTTAATTTACTCTCAGTGCGGCAATTAACGAAAAACGGGAATAAAGTAATCTTCAAAGAAGACGACTGCAAAATATTTGACAACAAAAACAATTTAATTGCAACTGCGAATGATCACAATGGACTTTATCGTTTAAATTGTAAGTGTATCGAAAATCCGGTTGTGTTAAATAAGGCTATGGCAGTCACTGAAGACTTTGAACTATGGCATAGAAGGCTAGGTCACATCTGTGACGAAAATTTAAAAAACGCAAGGAAGCATCGACCGGAAAAAGTTTTCGAAAAATCGCGGTGACAAATGCACAATCTGCATCAAAGGTAAACAAACCCGATATCCGTTTAATAATATTGGTTCTCGTGCTGAAAATAAACTTGATATTATACATTCAGATGTTTTGGGACCGCTGAATGTGAAATCGTTTTCGGGCGTAAAATACCTCTTAACGTTTATTGATGATTACACTCGCAAAGTTTTCGTCTATCCAATTAAAAATAAGCATCAAGTGTTTGACGAATTGATGAAATTTAAGACATTCGCGGAAAACCAATCGTCGAGAAAAATTAAAATTTTACGTACAGATAACAACGGGTCTGAATATACAAATTCAAAATTTAAAAATTTTTCTGGACGCGCCGGAATTTTACATCAGAAAACTTCCTCGTACACTCCTGAGCAGAACGGCGATGCTGAGCGCTGCAACAGAACAATAATGGAACGCGTTCGTTGCATGTTGTTGGATTCTGGTATAGACGAAAGGTTCTGGGCAGAAGCAGCCGTCAGAGGGAATAACAAAAGCCCAGAGGAGCTATGGTCGAATCGCAAACCTAGTTTGAAACATCTCCGCGTTTTTGGCAGCAAAGCCATGGTTCATGTGCCAAAACAAACACGTCGCAAACTTAGTGCCAAATCCATAGAATGTTTCCTACTTGGATATAGCAGCGAGTCGAAAACTTATCGACTGTTCAACCCTGTAACGAGAAAAATCGTGACGAGCCGTGACGTGGTTTTCATAGAACATCAAACAGGTATTTATGGCGAAACAAAAAGCACTAATCGTCTTGGATCTTCTATAGTTAACCTTGAAGACAGCGTATCAGTCGTCAATTCAGGGGAAGTTGTGCGAAAGATCAAATCGCCAACTGATTGCTTCGAACCCAATAATGACGAAGAAGAGGATAGTTTTGATGTGTTTTTGGGGTTTGATAATGTTTCCAACGATGCTGTTCCCTATGCAGATGACGAGGGTGCTGATGGCGAAAATCTGTACGAAAATGATGCTGTTCGTCGGTCTGAGCGTATCCATAGTATGCCTAAGCTAAGTTATAATTTTTGTGCAACAAGTTTTGTAAGCGAAGACAACAGTCGCAGAAGCTCTGGCATCGAATCATGCAGATAAGTGGAAGCGTGCTATGCACGACGAAATGAAATCATTAGCTGTAAACGAAACATGGTTTTTAATGCCATCGGGAAAGAAGCAAATTAGTTGAAAATGGGTTTTTAAAACTAAGTTCGACGCAAATGGTGATTTTGTCCGCCACAAAGCAAGGCTGGTTGTCAGAGGCTTCAGTCAGCAAGAGGGTGTTGACTATAATGAAACTTTCGCGCCTGTTGTGCGATGTAGCTCTATTCGTTTTTTACTGGCTCTGGCGACAAAATATAACTTGCAAATTCATCAACTTGATGCTGAAACCGCGTTTTTAAATGGCGAACTCCAAGAAGAAATATTTATGAGCCAACCAGAAGGATTTGACGATGGATCAGGAAGAGTGTGCGCGCTTAAAAAGTCTCTATATGGGTTGAAACAATCAAGTCGCGTGTGGAATGCGAAACTCAACTCAGTTTTGATGAAATATGGATTGAAACGCAGCGAGGCAGACCAATGCGTGTATTATCATGTTAACACAAAGAGTCGTCTTTATGTTTGCAATTTATGTGGACGACGTCCTCATTTTTGGCGATAATACAAACTTGATTGAAGCGCTAAAACTTGAGCTTTCAAGTAACTTTGGAATGAAAGACATGGGAGTAGCTACCTCCATATTGGGTATCCGCATCACCCGAAATTTGAAGGAAGGCATCATTAAAATTGATCAACAACAATACATTGAGGAAATGCTTAAACGATTTGGTATGGATGACAGCAAGCCTGCGACGTTAACCAGAAACTAACTGCAGCCATGTCACCGTCTACAGAGGCAGAGAGAATCGAAATGTCTAAAGTTCCTTACATGCAGGCTGTTGGGTGCCTTTTGTTTGCCGCTCAGATCACACGTCCCGATATAAGTTTTTCCGTAAACATGCTGAGTCGTTATAGTACAAACCCCGGCAAACCACATTGGACAGCTATTAAACGTGTAATGAGGTACTTGAAAGGAACATTAGCTAAAGGTCTTATCTATTCTAAATCAGCAGCAGATATCACTGGATATTGTGACGCAGATTGGGCAAGCGATGTGGATGAGAGACGATCTACGTCGGGCTACCTGTTCACCTTTCAAGGAGCACCGATCTCGTGGTGTTCAAAACGGCAACGAACGGTCGCTCTATCACCAACAGAGGCCGAATTTATGTCAATCGTGAATGCTGCCCAAGAGCTAATTTGGATCAAGCGCATGGAACGAGAATTGGCTGCGGAGTCATCTCATTCGATGGTACTGTTTTGCGATAATAAAAGCGCAATTCATATTGTTACTAACAATTCGTACTCTCCACGCACAGAACACGTTGATGTGAAAGTCAAATTTATTCGTGAGAAACTTGATGATGGTACTCTAAAACTTTTATATGTTCCCACTGACCAAATGTTGGCTGACATTCTCACTAAAGGAGTGAGAATGTCAGCCAACAAATAAGTTATCGTTTCTTACTAGTAAATTTGGTTTGAAATGATTTATTGTATTATTTATGTTACTTTGTATAAAAGTCAAAATGAATTTTTTAAATGGAATTACTTTTATCATGTAAAAGAAGAATGAATTTTCTATTTAAAAGCTTTGTACTACATATATATAGATTTGAATTGTTCTTTAATTAATTTTTTGTAATGAAATGTAATAATAATTCAGGGAAAGTGTTGAAATTGAATTATAATGACATTTCGTATATATGGCAACCTCTGGTTTACATACTAAATCAACTACAATAAAACAAGAAAGCTGTTCTCTTTCTTATCTTCTTCCGTTGTAAGTCGCTGAGTTAAACACACGCGTTTTATTTCACTGCAAGTTAAAACTTCTATTCACAACAGGTTATGGGCCCAGGACCACGTGAATAAAAAAAAAATAATATATATATCAGATCGTGTGTTGTAAATTTGCCGTGTTAAAATCGTTGTTTTGTAATAAAAAAAAAAAGGTGCAACTAATGGCGGAACATACAAAAACAAACGCAGTTGTAAAAAATGTAGAATACGTTCCACAGTTGTGTGTTAATTTACTCTCAGTGCGGCAATTAACGAAAAACGGGAATAAAGTAATCTTCAAAGAAGACGACTGCAAAATATTTGACAACAAAAACAATTTAATTGCAACTGCGAATGATCACAATGGACTTTATCGTTTAAATTGTAAGTGTATCGAAAATCCGGTTGTGTTAAATAAGGCTATGGCAGTCACTGAAGACTTTGAACTATGGCATAGAAGGCTAGGTCACATCTGTGACGAAAATTTAGAAAACGCAAGGAAGCATCGACCGGAAAAAGTTTTCGAAAAATCGCGGTGACAAATGCACAATCTGCATCAAAGGTAAACAAACCCGATATCCGTTTAATAATATTGGTTCTCGTGCTGAAAATAAACTTGATATTATACATTCAGATGTTTTGGGACCGCTGAATGTGAAATCGTTTTCGGGCGTAAAATACCTCTTAACGTTTATTGATGATTACACTCGCAAAGTTTTCGTCTATCCAATTAAAAATAAGCATCAAGTGTTTGACGAATTGATGAAATTTAAGACATTCGCGGAAAACCAATCGTCGAGAAAAATTAAAATTTTACGTACAGATAACAACGGGTCTGAATATACAAATTCAAAATTTAAAAATTTTTCTGGACGCGCCGGAATTTTACATCAGAAAACTTCCTCGTACACTCCTGAGCAGAACGGCGATGCTGAGCGCTGCAACAGAACAATAATGGAACGCGTTCGTTGCATGTTGTTGGATTCTGGTATAGACGAAAGGTTCTGGGCAGAAGCAGCCGTCAGAGGGAATAACAAAAGCCCAGAGGAGCTATGGTCGAATCGCAAACCTAGTTTGAAACATCTCCGCGTTTTTGGCAGCAAAGCCATGGTTCATGTGCCAAAACAAACACGTCGCAAACTTAGTGCCAAATCCATAGAATGTTTCCTACTTGGATATAGCAGCGAGTCGAAAACTTATCGACTGTTCAACCCTGTAACGAGAAAAATCGTGACGAGCCGTGACGTGGTTTTCATAGAACATCAAACAGGTATTTATGGCGAAACAAAAAGCACTAATCGTCTTGGATCTTCTATAGTTAACCTTGAAGACAGCGTATCAGTCGTCAATTCAGGGGAAGTTGTGCGAAAGATCAAATCGCCAACTGATTGCTTCGAACCCAATAATGACGAAGAAGAGGATAGTTTTGATGTGTTTTTGGGGTTTGATAATGTTTCCAACGATGCTGTTCCCTATGCAGATGACGAGGGTGCTGATGGCGAAAATCTGTACGAAAATGATGCTGTTCGTCGGTCTGAGCGTATCCATAGTATGCCTAAGCTAAGTTATAATTTTTGTGCAACAAGTTTTGTAAGCGAAGACAACAGTCGCAGAAGCTCTGGCATCGAATCATGCAGATAAGTGGAAGCGTGCTATGCACGACGAAATGAAATCATTAGCTGTAAACGAAACATGGTTTTTAATGCCATCGGGAAAGAAGCCAATTAGTTCAAAATGGGTTTTTAAAACTAAGTTCGACGCAAATGGTGATTTTGTCCGCCACAAAGCAAGGCTGGTTGTCAGAGGCTTCAGTCAGCAAGAGGGTGTTGACTATAATGAAACTTTCGCGCCTGTTGTGCGATGTAGCTCTATTCGTTTTTTACTGGCTCTGGCGACAAAATATAACTTGCAAATTCATCAACTTGATGCTGAAACCGCGTTTTTAAATGGCGAACTCCAAGAAGAAATATTTATGAGCCAACCAGAAGGATTTGACGATGGATCAGGAAGAGTGTGCGCGCTTAAAAAGTCTCTATATGGGTTGAAACAATCAAGTCGCGTGTGGAATGCGAAACTCAACTCAGTTTTGATGAAATATGGATTGAAACGCAGCGAGGCAGACCAATGCGTGTATTATCATGTTAACACAAAGAGTCGTCTTTATGTTTGCAATTTATGTGGACGACGTCCTCATTTTTGGCGATAATACAAACTTGATTGAAGCGCTAAAACTTGAGCTTTCAAGTAACTTTGGAATGAAAGACATGGGAGTAGCTACCTCCATATTGGGTATCCGCATCACCCGAAATTTGAAGGAAGGCATCATTAAAATTGATCAACAACAATACATTGAGGAAATGCTTAAACGATTTGGTATGGATGACAGCAAGCCTGCGACGTTAACCAGAAACTAACTGCAGCCATGTCACCGTCTACAGAGGCAGAGAGAATCGAAATGTCTAAAGTTCCTTACATGCAGGCTGTTGGGTGCCTTTTGTTTGCCGCTCAGATCACACGTCCCGATATAAGTTTTTCCGTAAACATGCTGAGTCGTTATAGTACAAACCCCGGCAAACCACATTGGACAGCTATTAAACGTGTAATGAGGTACTTGAAAGGAACATTAGCTAAAGGTCTTATCTATTCTAAATCAGCAGCAGATATCACTGGATATTGTGACGCAGATTGGGCAAGCGATGTGGATGAGAGACGATCTACGTCGGGCTACCTGTTCACCTTTCAAGGAGCACCGATCTCGTGGTGTTCAAAACGGCAACGAACGGTCGCTCTATCACCAACAGAGGCCGAATTTATGTCAATCGTGAATGCTGCCCAAGAGCTAATTTGGATCAAGCGCATGGAACGAGAATTGGCTGCGGAGTCATCTCATTCGATGGTACTGTTTTGCGATAATAAAAGCGCAATTCATATTGTTACTAACAATTCGTACTCTCCACGCACAGAACACGTTGATGTGAAAGTCAAATTTATTCGTGAGAAACTTGATGATGGTACTCTAAAACTTTTATATGTTCCCACTGACCAAATGTTGGCTGACATTCTCACTAAAGGAGTGAGAATGTCAGCCAACAAATAAGTTATCGTTTCTTACTAGTAAATTTGGTTTGAAATGATTTATTGTATTATTTATGTTACTTTGTATAAAAGTCAAAATGAATTTTTTAAATGGAATTACTTTTATCATGTAAAAGAAGAATGAATTTTCTATTTAAAAGCTTTGTACTACATATATATAGATTTGAATTGTTCTTTAATTAATTTTTTGTAATGAAATGTAATAATAATTCAGGGAAAGTGTTGAAATTGAATTATAATGACATTTCGTATATATGGCAACCTCTGGTTTACATACTAAATCAACTACAATAAAACAAGAAAGCTGTTCTCTTTCTTATCTTCTTCCGTTGTAAGTCGCTGAGTTAAACACACGCGTTTTATTTCACTGCAAGTTAAAACTTCTATTCACAACAGGTTATGGGCCCAGGACCACGTGAATAAAAAAAAAATAATATATATATCAGATCGTGTGTTGTAAATTTGCCGTGTTAAAATCGTTGTTTTGTAATAAAAAAAAAAAGGTGCAACTAATGGCGGAACATACAAAAACAAACGCAGTTGTAAAAAATGTAGAATACGTTCCACAGTTGTGTGTTAATTTACTCTCAGTGCGGCAATTAACGAAAAACGGGAATAAAGTAATCTTCAAAGAAGACGACTGCAAAATATTTGACAACAAAAACAATTTAATTGCAACTGCGAATGATCACAATGGACTTTATCGTTTAAATTGTAAGTGTATCGAAAATCCGGTTGTGTTAAATAAGGCTATGGCAGTCACTGAAGACTTTGAACTATGGCATAGAAGGCTAGGTCACATCTGTGACGAAAATTTAAAAAACGCAAGGAAGCATCGACCGGAAAAAGTTTTCGAAAAATCGCGGTGACAAATGCACAATCTGCATCAAAGGTAAACAAACCCGATATCCGTTTAATAATATTGGTTCTCGTGCTGAAAATAAACTTGATATTATACATTCAGATGTTTTGGGACCGCTGAATGTGAAATCGTTTTCGGGCGTAAAATACCTCTTAACGTTTATTGATGATTACACTCGCAAAGTTTTCGTCTATCCAATTAAAAATAAGCATCAAGTGTTTGACGAATTGATGAAATTTAAGACATTCGCGGAAAACCAATCGTCGAGAAAAATTAAAATTTTACGTACAGATAACAACGGGTCTGAATATACAAATTCAAAATTTAAAAATTTTTCTGGACGCGCCGGAATTTTACATCAGAAAACTTCCTCGTACACTCCTGAGCAGAACGGCGATGCTGAGCGCTGCAACAGAACAATAATGGAACGCGTTCGTTGCATGTTGTTGGATTCTGGTATAGACGAAAGGTTCTGGGCAGAAGCAGCCGTCAGAGGGAATAACAAAAGCCCAGAGGAGCTATGGTCGAATCGCAAACCTAGTTTGAAACATCTCCGCGTTTTTGGCAGCAAAGCCATGGTTCATGTGCCAAAACAAACACGTCGCAAACTTAGTGCCAAATCCATAGAATGTTTCCTACTTGGATATAGCAGCGAGTCGAAAACTTATCGACTGTTCAACCCTGTAACGAGAAAAATCGTGACGAGCCGTGACGTGGTTTTCATAGAACATCAAACAGGTATTTATGGCGAAACAAAAAGCACTAATCGTCTTGGATCTTCTATAGTTAACCTTGAAGACAGCGTATCAGTCGTCAATTCAGGGGAAGTTGTGCGAAAGATCAAATCGCCAACTGATTGCTTCGAACCCAATAATGACGAAGAAGAGGATAGTTTTGATGTGTTTTTGGGGTTTGATAATGTTTCCAACGATGCTGTTCCCTATGCAGATGACGAGGGTGCTGATGGCGAAAATCTGTACGAAAATGATGCTGTTCGTCGGTCTGAGCGTATCCATAGTATGCCTAAGCTAAGTTATAATTTTTGTGCAACAAGTTTTGTAAGCGAAGACAACAGTCGCAGAAGCTCTGGCATCGAATCATGCAGATAAGTGGAAGCGTGCTATGCACGACGAAATGAAATCATTAGCTGTAAACGAAACATGGTTTTTAATGCCATCGGGAAAGAAGCCAATTAGTTCAAAATGGGTTTTTAAAACTAAGTTCGACGCAAATGGTGATTTTGTCCGCCACAAAGCAAGGCTGGTTGTCAGAGGCTTCAGTCAGCAAGAGGGTGTTGACTATAATGAAACTTTCGCGCCTGTTGTGCGATGTAGCTCTATTCGTTTTTTACTGGCTCTGGCGACAAAATATAACTTGCAAATTCATCAACTTGATGCTGAAACCGCGTTTTTAAATGGCGAACTCCAAGAAGAAATATTTATGAGCCAACCAGAAGGATTTGACGATGGATCAGGAAGAGTGTGCGCGCTTAAAAAGTCTCTATATGGGTTGAAACAATCAAGTCGCGTGTGGAATGCGAAACTCAACTCAGTTTTGATGAAATATGGATTGAAACGCAGCGAGGCAGACCAATGCGTGTATTATCATGTTAACACAAAGAGTCGTCTTTATGTTTGCAATTTATGTGGACGACGTCCTCATTTTTGGCGATAATACAAACTTGATTGAAGCGCTAAAACTTGAGCTTTCAAGTAACTTTGGAATGAAAGACATGGGAGTAGCTACCTCCATATTGGGTATCCGCATCACCCGAAATTTGAAGGAAGGCATCATTAAAATTGATCAACAACAATACATTGAGGAAATGCTTAAACGATTTGGTATGGATGACAGCAAGCCTGCGACGTTAACCAGAAACTAACTGCAGCCATGTCACCGTCTACAGAGGCAGAGAGAATCGAAATGTCTAAAGTTCCTTACATGCAGGCTGTTGGGTGCCTTTTGTTTGCCGCTCAGATCACACGTCCCGATATAAGTTTTTCCGTAAACATGCTGAGTCGTTATAGTACAAACCCCGGCAAACCACATTGGACAGCTATTAAACGTGTAATGAGGTACTTGAAAGGAACATTAGCTAAAGGTCTTATCTATTCTAAAGCAGCAGCAGATATCACTGGATATTGTGACGCAGATTGGGCAAGCGATGTGGATGAGAGACGATCTACGTCGGGCTACCTGTTCACCTTTCAAGGAGCACCGATCTCGTGGTGTTCAAAACGGCAACGAACGGTCGCTCTATCACCAACAGAGGCCGAATTTATGTCAATCGTGAATGCTGCCCAAGAGCTAATTTGGATCAAGCGCATGGAACGAGAATTGGCTGCGGAGTCATCTCATTCGATGGTACTGTTTTGCGATAATAAAAGCGCAATTCATATTGTTACTAACAATTCGTACTCTCCACGCACAGAACACGTTGATGTGAAAGTCAAATTTATTCGTGAGAAACTTGATGATGGTACTCTAAAACTTTTATATGTTCCCACTGACCAAATGTTGGCTGACATTCTCACTAAAGGAGTACCTACAAATAAGTTATCGTTTCTTACTAGTAAATTTGGTTTGAAATGATTTATTGTATTATTTATGTTACTTTGTATAAAAGTCAAAATGAATTTTTTAAATGGAATTACTTTTATCATGTAAAAGAAGAATGAATTTTCTATTTAAAAGCTTTGTACTACATATATATAGATTTGAATTGTTCTTTAATTAATTTTTTGTAATGAAATGTAATAATAATTCAGGGAAAGTGTTGAAGTTGAATTATAATGACATTTCGTATATATGGCAACCTCTGGTTTACATACTAAATCAACTACAATAAAACATGAAAGCTGTTCTCTTTCTTATCTTCTTCCGTTGTAAGTCACTGAGTTAAACACACGCGTTTTATTTCACTGCAAGTTAAAACTTCTATTCACAACAGGTTATGGGCCCAGGACCACGTGAATAAAAAAAAAATTTATATATATATCAGATCGTGTGTTGTAAATTTGCCGTGTTAAAATCGTTGTTTTGTAATAAAAAAAAAAGGTGCAACTAATGGCGGAACATACAAAAACAAACGCAGTTGTAAAAAATGTAGAATACGTTCCACAGTTGTGTGTTAATTTACTCTCAGTGCGGCAATTAACGAAAAACGGGAATAAAGTAATCTTCAAAGAAGACGACTGCAAAATATTTGACAACAAAAACAATTTAATTGCAACTGCGAATGATCACAATGGACTTTATCGTTTAAATTGTAAGTGTATCGAAAATCCGGTTGTGTTAAATAAGGCTATGGCAGTCACTGAAGACTTTGAACTATGGCATAGAAGGCTAGGTCACATCTGTGACGAAAATTTAAAAAACGCAAGGAAGCATCGACCGGAAAAAGTTTTCGAAAAATCGCGGTGACAAATGCACAATCTGCATCAAAGGTAAACAAACCCGATATCCGTTTAATAATATTGGTTCTCGTGCTGAAAATAAACTTGATATTATACATTCAGATGTTTTGGGACCGCTGAATGTGAAATCGTTTTCGGGCGTAAAATACCTCTTAACGTTTATTGATGATTACACTCGCAAAGTTTTCGTCTATCCAATTAAAAATAAGCATCAAGTGTTTGACGAATTGATGAAATTTAAGACATTCGCGGAAAACCAATCGTCGAGAAAAATTAAAATTTTACGTACAGATAACAACGGGTCTGAATATACAAATTCAAAATTTAAAAATTTTTCTGGACGCGCCGGAATTTTACATCAGAAAACTTCCTCGTACACTCCTGAGCAGAACGGCGATGCTGAGCGCTGCAACAGAACAATAATGGAACGCGTTCGTTGCATGTTGTTGGATTCTGGTATAGACGAAAGGTTCTGGGCAGAAGCAGCCGTCAGAGGGAATAACAAAAGCCCAGAGGAGCTATGGTCGAATCGCAAACCTAGTTTGAAACATCTCCGCGTTTTTGGCAGCAAAGCCATGGTTCATGTGCCAAAACAAACACGTCGCAAACTTAGTGCCAAATCCATAGAATGTTTCCTACTTGGATATAGCAGCGAGTCGAAAACTTATCGACTGTTCAACCCTGTAACGAGAAAAATCGTGACGAGCCGTGACGTGGTTTTCATAGAACATCAAACAGGTATTTATGGCGAAACAAAAAGCACTAATCGTCTTGGATCTTCTATAGTTAACCTTGAAGACAGCGTATCAGTCGTCAATTCAGGGGAA
Organism: Clusia tigrina; assembly: GCA_920105625.2. Lineage (NCBI taxonomy): Eukaryota > Metazoa > Arthropoda > Insecta > Diptera > Clusiidae > Clusia > Clusia tigrina. The sequence goes on along the minus strand of OV050030.1, from coordinate 295,092,691 downwards.
GTTGTGCGAAAGATCAAATCGCCAACTGATTGCTTCGAACCCAATAATGACGAAGAAGAGGATAGTTTTGATGTGTTTTTGGGGTTTGATAATGTTTCCAACGATGCTGTTCCCTATGCAGATGACGAGGGTGCTGATGGCGAAAATCTGTACGAAAATGATGCTGTTCGTCGGTCTGAGCGTATCCATAGTATGCCTAAGCTAAGTTATAATTTTTGTGCAACAAGTTTTGTAAGCGAAGACAACAGTCGCAGAAGCTCTGGCATCGAATCATGCAGATAAGTGGAAGCGTGCTATGCACGACGAAATGAAATCATTAGCTGTAAACGAAACATGGTTTTTAATGCCATCGGGAAAGAAGCCAATTAGTTGAAAATGGGTTTTTAAAACTAAGTTCGACGCAAATGGTGATTTTGTCCGCCACAAAGCAAGGCTGGTTGTCAGAGGCTTCAGTCAGCAAGAGGGTGTTGACTATAATGAAACTTTCGCGCCTGTTGTGCGATGTAGCTCTATTCGTTTTTTACTGGCTCTGGCGACAAAATATAACTTGCAAATTCATCAACTTGATGCTGAAACCGCGTTTTTAAATGGCGAACTCCAAGAAGAAATATTTATGAGCCAACCAGAAGGATTTGACGATGGATCAGGAAGAGTGTGCGCGCTTAAAAAGTCTCTATATGGGTTGAAACAATCAAGTCGCGTGTGGAATGCGAAACTCAACTCAGTTTTGATGAAATATGGATTGAAACGCAGCGAGGCAGACCAATGCGTGTATTATCATGTTAACACAAAGAGTCGTCTTTATGTTTGCAATTTATGTGGACGACGTCCTCATTTTTGGCGATAATACAAACTTGATTGAAGCGCTAAAACTTGAGCTTTCAAGAAACTTTGGAATGAAAGACATGGGAGTAGCTACCTCCATATTGGGTATCCGCATCACCCGAAATTTGAAGGAAGGCATCATTAAAATTGATCAACAACAATACATTGAGGAAATGCTTAAACGATTTGGTATGGATGACAGCAAGCCTGCGACGTTAACCAGAAACTAACTGCAGCCATGTCACCGTCTACAGAGGCAGAGAGAATCGAAATGTCTAAAGTTCCTTACATGCAGGCTGTTGGGTGCCTTTTGTTTGCCGCTCAGATCACACGTCCCGATATAAGTTTTTCCGTAAACATGCTGAGTCGTTATAGTACAAACCCCGGCAAACCACATTGGACAGCTATTAAACGTGTAATGAGGTACTTGAAAGGAACATTAGCTAAAGGTCTTATCTATTCTAAAGCAGCAGCAGATATCACTGGATATTGTGACGCAGATTGGGCAAGCGATGTGGATGAGAGACGATCTACGTCGGGTTACCTGTTCACCTTTCAAGGAGCACCGATCTCGTGGTGTTCAAAACGGCAACGAACGGTCGCTCTATCACCAACAGAGGCCGAATTTATGTCAATCGTGAATGCTGTCCAAGAGCTAATTTGGATCAAGCGCATGGAACGAGAATTGGCTGCGGAGTCATCTCATTCGATGGTACTGTTTTGCGATAATAAAAGCGCAATTCATATTGTTACTAACAATTCGTACTCTCCACGCACAGAACACGTTGATGTGAAAGTCAAATTTATTCGTGAGAAACTTGATGATGGTACTCTAAAACTTTTATATGTTCCCACTGACCAAATGTTGGCTGACATTCTCACTAAAGGAGTGAGAATGTCAGCCAACAAATAAGTTATCGTTTCTTACTAGTAAATTTGGTTTGAAATGATTTATTGTATTATTTATGTTACTTTGTATAAAAGTCAAAATGAATTTTTTAAATGGAATTACTTTTATCATGTAAAAGAAGAATGAATTTTCTATTTAAAAGCTTTGTACTACATATATATAGATTTGAATTGTTCTTTAATTAATTTTTTGTAATGAAATGTAATAATAATTCAGGGAAAGTGTTGAAGTTGAATTATAATGACATTTCGTATATATGGCAACCTCTGGTTTACATACTAAATCAACTACAATAAAACATGAAAGCTGTTCTCTTTCTTATCTTCTTCCGTTGTAAGTCACTGAGTTAAACACACGCGTTTTATTTCACTGCAAGTTAAAACTTCTATTCACAACAGGTTATGGGCCCAGGACCACGTGAATAAAAAAAAAATTTATATATATATCAGATCGTGTGTTGTAAATTTGCCGTGTTAAAATCGTTGTTTTGTAATAAAAAAAAAAGGTGCAACTAATGGCGGAACATACAAAAACAAACGCAGTTGTAAAAAATGTAGAATACGTTCCACAGTTGTGTGTTAATTTACTCTCAGTGCGGCAATTAACGAAAAACGGGAATAAAGTAATCTTCAAAGAAGACGACTGCAAAATATTTGACAACAAAAACAATTTAATTGCAACTGCGAATGATCACAATGGACTTTATCGTTTAAATTGTAAGTGTATCGAAAATCCGGTTGTGTTAAATAAGGCTATGGCAGTCACTGAAGACTTTGAACTATGGCATAGAAGGCTAGGTCACATCTGTGACGAAAATTTAAAAAACGCAAGGAAGCATCGACCGGAAAAAGTTTTCGAAAAATCGCGGTGACAAATGCACAATCTGCATCAAAGGTAAACAAACCCGATATCCGTTTAATAATATTGGTTCTCGTGCTGAAAATAAACTTGATATTATACATTCAGATGTTTTGGGACCGCTGAATGTGAAATCGTTTTCGGGCGTAAAATACCTCTTAACGTTTATTGATGATTACACTCGCAAAGTTTTCGTCTATCCAATTAAAAATAAGCATCAAGTGTTTGACGAATTGATGAAATTTAAGACATTCGCGGAAAACCAATCGTCGAGAAAAATTAAAATTTTACGTACAGATAACGGGTCTGAATATACAAATTCAAAATTTAAAAATTTTTCTGGACGCGCCGGAATTTTACATCAGAAAACTTCCTCGTACACTCCTGAGCAGAACGGCGATGCTGAGCGCTGCAACAGAACAATAATGGAACGCGTTCGTTGCATGTTGTTGGATTCTGGTATAGACGAAAGGTTCTGGGCAGAAGCAGCCGTCAGAGGGAATAACAAAAGCCCAGAGGAGCTATGGTCGAATCGCAAACCTAGTTTGAAACATCTCCGCGTTTTTGGCAGCAAAGCCATGGTTCATGTGCCAAAACAAACACGTCGCAAACTTAGTGCCAAATCCATAGAATGTTTCCTACTTGGATATAGCAGCGAGTCGAAAACTTATCGACTGTTCAACCCTGTAACGAGAAAAATCGTGACGAGCCGTGACGTGGTTTTCATAGAACATCAAACAGGTATTTATGGCGAAACAAAAAGCACTAATCGTCTTGGATCTTCTATAGTTAACCTTGAAGACAGCGTATCAGTCGTCAATTCAGGGGAAGTTGTGCGAAAGATCAAATCGCCAACTGATTGCTTCGAACCCAATAATGACGAAGAAGAGGATAGTTTTGATGTGTTTTTGGGGTTTGATAATGTTTCCAACGATGCTGTTCCCTATGCAGATGACGAGGGTGCTGATGGCGAAAATCTGTACGAAAATGATGCTGTTCGTCGGTCTGAGCGTATCCATAGTATGCCTAAGCTAAGTTATAATTTTTGTGCAACAAGTTTTGTAAGCGAAGACAACAGTCGCAGAAGCTCTGGCATCGAATCATGCAGATAAGTGGAAGCGTGCTATGCACGACGAAATGAAATCATTAGCTGTAAACGAAACATGGTTTTTAATGCCATCGGGAAAGAAGCCAATTAGTTGAAAATGGGTTTTTAAAACTAAGTTCGACGCAAATGGTGATTTTGTCCGCCACAAAGCAAGGCTGGTTGTCAGAGGCTTCAGTCAGCAAGAGGGTGTTGACTATAATGAAACTTTCGCGCCTGTTGTGCGATGTAGCTCTATTCGTTTTTTACTGGCTCTGGCGACAAAATATAACTTGCAAATTCATCAACTTGATGCTGAAACCGCGTTTTTAAATGGCGAACTCCAAGAAGAAATATTTATGAGCCAACCAGAAGGATTTGACGATGGATCAGGAAGAGTGTGCGCGCTTAAAAAGTCTCTATATGGGTTGAAACAATCAAGTCGCGTGTGGAATGCGAAACTCAACTCAGTTTTGATGAAATATGGATTGAAACGCAGCGAGGCAGACCAATGCGTGTATTATCATGTTAACACAAAGAGTCGTCTTTATGTTTGCAATTTATGTGGACGACGTCCTCATTTTTGGCGATAATACAAACTTGATTGAAGCGCTAAAACTTGAGCTTTCAAGAAACTTTGGAATGAAAGACATGGGAGTAGCTACCTCCATATTGGGTATCCGCATCACCCGAAATTTGAAGGAAGGCATCATTAAAATTGATCAACAACAATACATTGAGGAAATGCTTAAACGATTTGGTATGGATGACAGCAAGCCTGCGACGTTAACCAGAAACTAACTGCAGCCATGTCACCGTCTACAGAGGCAGAGAGAATCGAAATGTCTAAAGTTCCTTACATGCAGGCTGTTGGGTGCCTTTTGTTTGCCGCTCAGATCACACGTCCCGATATAAGTTTTTCCGTAAACATGCTGAGTCGTTATAGTACAAACCCCGGCAAACCACATTGGACAGCTATTAAACGTGTAATGAGGTACTTGAAAGGAACATTAGCTAAAGGTCTTATCTATTCTAAAGCAGCAGCAGATATCACTGGATATTGTGACGCAGATTGGGCAAGCGATGTGGATGAGAGACGATCTACGTCGGGTTACCTGTTCACCTTTCAAGGAGCACCGATCTCGTGGTGTTCAAAACGGCAACGAACGGTCGCTCTATCACCAACAGAGGCCGAATTTATGTCAATCGTGAATGCTGTCCAAGAGCTAATTTGGATCAAGCGCATGGAACGAGAATTGGCTGCGGAGTCATCTCATTCGATGGTACTGTTTTGCGATAATAAAAGCGCAATTCATATTGTTACTAACAATTCGTACTCTCCACGCACAGAACACGTTGATGTGAAAGTCAAATTTATTCGTGAGAAACTTGATGATGGTACTCTAAAACTTTTATATGTTCCCACTGACCAAATGTTGGCTGACATTCTCACTAAAGGAGTGAGAATGTCAGCCAACAAATAAGTTATCGTTTCTTACTAGTAAATTTGGTTTGAAATGATTTATTGTATTATTTATGTTACTTTGTATAAAAGTCAAAATGAATTTTTTAAATGGAATTACTTTTATCATGTAAAAGAAGAATGAATTTTCTATTTAAAAGCTTTGTACTACATATATATAGATTTGAATTGTTCTTTAATTAATTTTTTGTAATGAAATGTAATAATAATTCAGGGAAAGTGTTGAAGTTGAATTATAATGACATTTCGTATATATGGCAACCTCTGGTTTACATACTAAATCAACTACAATAAAACATGAAAGCTGTTCTCTTTCTTATCTTCTTCCGTTGTAAGTCACTGAGTTAAACACACGCGTTTTATTTCACTGCAAGTTAAAACTTCTATTCACAACAGGTTATGGGCCCAGGACCACGTGAATAAAAAAAAAATTTATATATATATCAGATCGTGTGTTGTAAATTTGCCGTGTTAAAATCGTTGTTTTGTAATAAAAAAAAAAGGTGCAACTAATGGCGGAACATACAAAAACAAACGCAGTTGTAAAAAATGTAGAATACGTTCCACAGTTGTGTGTTAATTTACTCTCAGTGCGGCAATTAACGAAAAACGGGAATAAAGTAATCTTCAAAGAAGACGACTGCAAAATATTTGACAACAAAAACAATTTAATTGCAACTGCGAATGATCACAATGGACTTTATCGTTTAAATTGTAAGTGTATCGAAAATCCGGTTGTGTTAAATAAGGCTATGGCAGTCACTGAAGACTTTGAACTATGGCATAGAAGGCTAGGTCACATCTGTGACGAAAATTTAAAAAACGCAAGGAAGCATCGACCGGAAAAAGTTTTCGAAAAATCGCGGTGACAAATGCACAATCTGCATCAAAGGTAAACAAACCCGATATCCGTTTAATAATATTGGTTCTCGTGCTGAAAATAAACTTGATATTATACATTCAGATGTTTTGGGACCGCTGAATGTGAAATCGTTTTCGGGCGTAAAATACCTCTTAACGTTTATTGATGATTACACTCGCAAAGTTTTCGTCTATCCAATTAAAAATAAGCATCAAGTGTTTGACGAATTGATGAAATTTAAGACATTCGCGGAAAACCAATCGTCGAGAAAAATTAAAATTTTACGTACAGATAACGGGTCTGAATATACAAATTCAAAATTTAAAAATTTTTCTGGACGCGCCGGAATTTTACATCAGAAAACTTCTTCGTACACTCCTGAGCAGAACGGCGTTGCTGAGCGCTGCAACAGAACAATAATGGAACGCGTTCGTTGCATGTTGTTGGATTCTGGTATAGACGAAAGGTTCTGGGCAGAAGCAGCCGTCAGAGGGAATAACAAAAGCCCAGAGGAGCTATGGTCGAATCGCAAACCTAGTTTGAAACTTCTCCGCGTTTTTGGCAGCAAAGCCATGGTTCATGTGCCAAAACAAACACATCGCAAACTTAGTGCCAAATCCATAGAATGTTTCCTACTTGGATATAGCAGCGAGTCGAAAACTTATCGACTGTTCAACCCTGTAACGAGAAAAATCGTGACGAGCCGTGACGTGGTTTTCATAGAACATCAAACAGGTATTTATGGCGAAACAAAAAGCACTAATCGTCTTGGATCTTCTATAGTTAACCTTGAAGACAGCGTATCAGTCGTCAATTCAGGGGAAGTTGTGCGAAAGATCAAATCGCCAACTGATTGCTTCGAACCCAATAATGACGAAGAAGAGGATAGTTTTGATGTGTTTTTGGGGTTTGATAATGTTTCCAACGATGCTGTTCCCTATGCAGATGACGAGGGTGCTGATGGCGAAAATCTGTACGAAAATGATGCTGTTCGTCGGTCTGAGCGTATCCATAGTATGCCTAAGCTAAGTTATAATTTTTGTGCAACAAGTTTTGTAAGCGAAGACAACAGTCGCAGAAGCTCTGGCATCGAATCATGCAGATAAGTGGAAGCGTGCTATGCACGACGAAATGAAATCATTAGCTGTAAACGAAACATGGTTTTTAATGCCATCGGGAAAGAAGCCAATTAGTTGAAAATGGGTTTTTAAAACTAAGTTCGACGCAAATGGTGATTTTGTCCGCCACAAAGCAAGGCTGGTTGTCAGAGGCTTCAGTCAGCAAGAGGGTGTTGACTATAATGAAACTTTCGCGCCTGTTGTGCGATGTAGCTCTATTCGTTTTTTACTGGCTCTGGCGACAAAATATAACTTGCAAATTCATCAACTTGATGCTGAAACCGCGTTTTTAAATGGCGAACTCCAAGAAGAAATATTTATGAGCCAACCAGAAGGATTTGACGATGGATCAGGAAGAGTGTGCGCGCTTAAAAAGTCTCTATATGGGTTGAAACAATCAAGTCGCGTGTGGAATGCGAAACTCAACTCAGTTTTGATGAAATATGGATTGAAACGCAGCGAGGCAGACCAATGCGTGTATTATCATGTTAACACAAAGAGTCGTCTTTATGTTTGCAATTTATGTGGACGACGTCCTCATTTTTGGCGATAATACAAACTTGATTGAAGCGCTAAAACTTGAGCTTTCAAGAAACTTTGGAATGAAAGACATGGGAGTAGCTACCTCCATATTGGGTATCCGCATCACCCGAAATTTGAAGGAAGGCATCATTAAAATTGATCAACAACAATACATTGAGGAAATGCTTAAACGATTTGGTATGGATGACAGCAAGCCTGCGACGTTAACCAGAAACTAACTGCAGCCATGTCACCGTCTACAGAGGCAGAGAGAATCGAAATGTCTAAAGTTCCTTACATGCAGGCTGTTGGGTGCCTTTTGTTTGCCGCTCAGATCACACGTCCCGATATAAGTTTTTCCGTAAACATGCTGAGTCGTTATAGTACAAACCCCGGCAAACCACATTGGACAGCTATTAAACGTGTAATGAGGTACTTGAAAGGAACATTAGCTAAAGGTCTTATCTATTCTAAAGCAGCAGCAGATATCACTGGATATTGTGACGCAGATTGGGCAAGCGATGTGGATGAGAGACGATCTACGTCGGGTTACCTGTTCACCTTTCAAGGAGCACCGATCTCGTGGTGTTCAAAACGGCAACGAACGGTCGCTCTATCACCAACAGAGGCCGAATTTATGTCAATCGTGAATGCTGTCCAAGAGCTAATTTGGATCAAGCGCATGGAACGAGAATTGGCTGCGGAGTCATCTCATTCGATGGTACTGTTTTGCGATAATAAAAGCGCAATTCATATTGTTACTAACAATTCGTACTCTCCACGCACAGAACACGTTGATGTGAAAGTCAAATTTATTCGTGAGAAACTTGATGATGGTACTCTAAAACTTTTATATGTTCCCACTGACCAAATGTTGGCTGACATTCTCACTAAAGGAGTGAGAATGTCAGCCAACAAATAAGTTATCGTTTCTTACTAGTAAATTTGGTTTGAAATGATTTATTGTATTATTTATGTTACTTTGTATAAAAGTCAAAATGAATTTTTTAAATGGAATTACTTTTATCATGTAAAAGAAGAATGAATTTTCTATTTAAAAGCTTTGTACTACATATATATAGATTTGAATTGTTCTTTAATTAATTTTTTGTAATGAAATGTAATAATAATTCAGGGAAAGTGTTGAAATTGAATTATAATGACATTTCGTATATATGGCAACCTCTGGTTTACATACTAAATCAACTACAATAAAACATGAAAGCTGTTCTCTTTCTTATCTTCTTCCGTTGTAAGTCGCTGAGTTAAACACACGCGTTTTATTTCACTGCAAGTTAAAACTTCTATTCACAACAGGTTATGGGCCCAGGACCACGTGAATAAAAAAAAAATAATATATATATCAGATCGTGTGTTGTAAATTTGCCGTGTTAAAATCGTTGTTTTGTAATAAAAAAAAAAAGGTGCAACTAATGGCGGAACATACAAAAACAAACGCAGTTGTAAAAAATGTAGAATACGTTCCACAGTTGTGTGTTAATTTACTCTCAGTGCGGCAATTAACGAAAAACGGGAATAAAGTAATCTTCAAAGAAGACGACTGCAAAATATTTGACAACAAAAACAATTTAATTGCAACTGCGAATGATCACAATGGACTTTATCGTTTAAATTGTAAGTGTATCGAAAATCCTGTTGTGTTAAATAAGGCTATGGCAGTCACTGAAGACTTTGAACTATGGCATAGAAGGCTAGGTCACATCTGTGACGAAAATTAAAAAAACGCAAGGAAGCATCGACCGGAAAAAGTTTTCGAAAAATCGCGGTGACAAATGCACAATCTGCATCAAAGGTAAACAAACCCGATATCCGTTTAAAAATATTGGTTCTCGTGCTGAAAATAAACTTGATATTATACATTCAGATGTTTTGGGACCGCTGAATGTGAAATCGTTTTCGGGCGTAAAATACCTCTTAACGTTTATTGACGATTACACTCGCAAAGTTTTCGTCTATCCAATTAAAAATAAGCATCAAGTGTTTGACGAATTGATGAAATTTAAGACATTCGCGGAAAACCAATCGTCAAGAAAAATTAAAATTTTACGTACAGATAACGGGTCTGAATATACAAATTCAAAATTTAAAAATTTTTCTGGACGCGCCGGAATTTTACATCAGAAAACTTCCTCGTACACTCCTGAGCAGAACGGCGTTGCTGAGCGCTGCAACAGAACAATAATGGAACGCGTTCGTTGCATGTTGTTGGATTCTGGTATAGACGAAAGGTTCTGGGCAGAAGCAGCCGTCAGAGGGAATAACAAAAGCCCAGAGGAGCTATGGTCGAATCGCAAACCTAGTTTGAAACATCTCCGCGTTTTTGGCAGCAAAGCCATGGTTCATGTGCCAAAACAAACACGTCGCAAACTTAGTGCCAAATCCATAGAATGTTTCCTACTTGGATATAGCAGCGAGTCGAAAACTTATCGACTGTTCAACCCTGTAACGAGAAAAATCGTGACGAGCCGTGACGTGGTTTTCATAGAACATCAGACAGGTATTTATGGCGAAACAAAAAGCACTAATCGTCTTGGATCTTCTATAGTTAACCTTAAAGACAGCGTATCAGTCGTCAATTCAGGGGAAGTTGTGCGAAAGATCAAATCGCCAACTGATTGCTTCGAACCCAATAATGACGAAGAAGAGGATAGTTTTGATGTGTTTTTGGGGTTTGATAATGTTTCCAACGATGCTGTTCCCTATGCAGATGACGAGGGTGCTGATGGCGAAAATCTGTACGAAAATGATGCTGTTCGTCGGTCTGAGCGTATCCATAGTATGCCTAAGCTAAGTTATAATTTTTGTGCAACAAGTTTTGTAAGCGAAGACAACAGTCGCAGAAGCTCTGGCATCGAATCATGCAGATAAGTGGAAGCGTGCTATGCACGACGAAATGAAATCATTAGCTGTAAACGAAACATGGTTTTTAATGCCATCGGGAAAGAAGCCAATTAGTTGAAAATGGGTTTTTAAAACTAAGTTCGACGCAAATGGTGATTTTGTCCGCCACAAAGCAAGGCTGGTTGTCAGAGGCTTCAGTCAGCAAGAGGGTGTTGACTATAATGAAACTTTCGCGCCTGTTGTGCGATATAGCTCTATTCGTTTTTTACTGGCTCTGGCGACAAAATATAACTTGCAAATTCATCAACTTGATGCTGAAACCGCGTTTTTAAATGGCGAACTCCAAGAAGAAATATTTATGAGCCAACCAGAAGGATTTGACGATGGATCAGGAAGAGTGTGCGCGCTTAAAAAGTCTCTATATGGGTTGAAACAATCAAGTCGCGTGTGGAATGCGAAACTCAACTCAGTTTTGATGAAATATGGATTGAAACGCAGCGAGGCAGACCAATGCGTGTATTATCATGTTAACACAAAGAGTCGTCTTTATGTTTGCAATTTATGTGGACGACGTCCTCATTTTTGGCGATAATACAAACTTGATTGAAGCGCTAAAACTTGAGCTTTCAAGTAACTTTGGAATGAAAGACATGGGAGTAGCTACCTCCATATTGGGTATCCGCATCACCCGAAATTTGAAGAAGGCATCATTAAAATTGATCAACAACAATACATTGAGGAAATGCTTAAACGATTTGGTATGGATGACAGCAAGCCTGCGACGTTAACCAGAAACTAACTGCAGCCATGTCACCGTCTACAGAGGCAGAGAGAATCGAAATGTCTAAAGTTCCTTACATGCAGGCTGTTGGGTGCCTTTTGTTTGCCGCTCAGATCACACGTCCCGATATAAGTTTTTCCGTAAACATGCTGAGTCGTTATAGTACAAACCCCGGCAAACCACATTGGACAGCTATTAAACGTGTAATGAGGTACTTGAAAGGAACATTAGCTAAAGGTCTTATCTATTCTAAAGCAGCAGCAGATATCACTGGATATTGTGACGCAGATTGGGCAAGCGATGTGGATGAGAGACGATCTACGTCGGGTTACCTGTTCACCTTTCAAGGAGCACCGATCTCGTGGTGTTCAAAACGGCAACGAACGGTCGCTCTATCACCAACAGAGGCCGAATTTATGTCAATCGTGAATGCTGTCCAAGAGCTAATTTGGATCAAGCGCATGGAACGAGAATTGGTTGCGGAGTCATCTCATTCGATGGTACTGTTTTGCGATAATAAAAGCGCAATTCATATTGTTACTAACAATTCGTACTCTCCACGCACAGAACACGTTGATGTGAAAGTCAAATTTATTCGTGAGAAACTTGATGGTACTCTAAAACTTTTATATGTTCCCACTGACCAAATTTTGGCTGACATTCTCACTAAAGGAGTACCTACAAATAAGTTATCGTTTCTTACTAGTAAATTTGGTTTGAAATGATTTATTGTATTATTTATGTTACTTTGTATAAAAGTCAAAATGAATTTTTTAAATGGAATTACTTTTATCATGTAAAAGAAGAATGAATTTTCTATTTAAAAGCTTTGTACTACATATATATAGATTTGAATTGTTCTTTAATTAATTTTTTGTAATGAAATGTAATAATAATTCAGGGAAAGTGTTGATATTGAATTATAATGACATTTCGTATATATGGCAACCTCTGGTTTACATACTAAATCAACTACAATAAAACATGAAAGCTGTTCTCTTTCTTATCTTCTTCCGTTGTAAGTCGCTGAGTTAAACACACGCGTTTTATTTCACTGCAAGTTAAAACTTCTATTCACAACAGGTTATGGGCCCAGGACCACGTGAATAAAAAAAAAATTAATATATATATCAGATCGTGTGTTGTAAATTTGCCGTGTTAAAATCGTTGTTTTGTAATAAAAAAAAAGGTGCAACTAATGGCGGAACATACAAAAACAAACGCAGTTGTAAAAAATGTAGAATACGTTCCACAGTTGTGTGTTAATTTACTCCCAGTGCGGCAATTAACGAAAAACGGGAATAAAGTAATCTTCAAAGAAGACGACTGAAAAATATTTGACAACAAAAACAATTTAATTGCAACTGCGAATGATCACAATGGACTTTATCGTTTAAATTGTAAGTGTATCGAAAATCCGGTTGTGTTAAATAAGGCTATGGCAGTCACTGAAGACTTTGAACTATGGCATAGAAGGCTAGGTCACATCTGTGACGAAAATTTAAAAAACGCAAGGAAGCATCGACCGGAAAAAGTTTTCGAAAAATCGCGGTGACAAATGCACAATCTGCATCAAAGGTAAACAAACCCGATATCCGTTTAATAATATTGGTTCTCGTGCTGAAAATAAACTTGATATTATACATTCAGATGTTTTGGGACCGCTGAATGTGAAATCGTTTTCGGGCGTAAAATACCTCTTAACGTTTATTGACGATTACACTCGCAAAGTTTTCGTCTATCCAATTAAAAATAAGCATCAAGTGTTTGACGAATTGATGAAATTTAAGACATTCGCGGAAAACCAATCGTCGAGAAAAATTAAAATTTTACGTACAGATAACGGGTCTGAATATACAAATTCAAAATTTAAAAATTTTTCTGGACGCGCCGGAATTTTACATCAGAAAACTTCCTCGTACACTCCTGAGCAGAACGGCGTTGCTGAGCGCTGCAACAGAACAATAATGGAACGCGTTCGTTGCATGTTGTTGGATTCTGGTATAGACGAAAGGTTCTGGGCAGAAGCAGCCGTCAGAGGGAATAACAAAAGCCCAGAGGAGCTATGGTCGAATCGCAAACCTAGTTTGAAACTTCTCCGCGTTTTTGGCAGCAAAGCCATGGTTCATGTGCCAAAACAAACACGTCGCAAACTTAGTGCCAAATCCATAGAATGTTTCCTACTTGGATATAGCAGCGAGTCGAAAACTTATCGACTGTTCAACCCTGTAACGAGAAAAATCGTGACGAGCCGTGACGTGGTTTTCATAGAACATCAGAGAGGTATTTATGGCGAAACAAAAAGCACTAATCGTCTTGGATCTTCTATAGTTAACCTTAAAGACAGCGTATCAGTCGTCAATTCAGGGGAAGTTGTGCGAAAGATCAAATCGCCAACTGATTGCTTCGAACCCAATAATGACGAAGAAGAGGATAGTTTTGATGTGTTTTTGGGGTTTGATAATGTTTCCAACGATGCTGTTCCCTATGCAGATGACGAGGGTGCTGATGGCGAAAATCTGTACGAAAATGATGCTGTTCGTCGGTCTGAGCGTATCCATAGTATGCCTAAGCTAAGTTATAATTTTTGTGCAACAAGTTTTGTAAGCGAAGACAACAGTCGCAGAAGCTCTGGCATCGAATCATGCAGATAAGTGGAAGCGTGCTATGCACGACGAAATGAAATCATTAGCTGTAAACGAAACATGGTTTTTAATGCCATCGGGAAAGAAGCCAATTAGTTCAAAATGGGTTTTTAAAACTAAGTTCGACGCAAATGGTGATTTTGTCCGCCACAAAGCAAGGCTGGTTGTCAGAGGCTTCAGTCAGCAAGAGGGTGTTGACTATAATGAAACTTTCGCGCCTGTTGTGCGATATAGCTCTATTCGTTTTTTACTGGCTCTGGCGACAAAATATAACTTGCAAATTCATCAACTTGATGCTGAAACCGCGTTTTTAAATGGCGAACTCCAAGAAGAAATATTTATGAGCCAACCAGAAGGATTTGACGATGGATCAGGAAGAGTGTGCGCGCTTAAAAAGTCTCTATATGGGTTGAAACAATCAAGTCGCGTGTGGAATGCGAAACTCAACTCAGTTTTGATGAAATATGGATTGAAACGCAGCGAGGCAGACCAATGCGTGTATTATCATGTTAACACAAAGAGTCGTCTTTATGTTTGCAATTTATGTGGACGACGTCCTCATTTTTGGCGATAATACAAACTTGATTGAAGCGCTAAAACTTGAGCTTTCAAGTAACTTTGGAATGAAAGACATGGGAGTAGCTACCTCCATATTGGGTATCCGCATCACCCGAAATTTGAAGGAAGGCATCATTAAAATTGATCAACAACAATACATTGAGGAAATGCTTAAACGATTTGGTATGGATGACAGCAAGCCTGCGACGTTAACCAGAAACTAACTGCAGCCATGTCACCGTCTACAGAGGCAGAGAGAATCGAAATGTCTAAAGTTCCTTACATGCAGGCTGTTGGGTGCCTTTTGTTTGCCGCTCAGATCACACGTCCCGATATAAGTTTTTCCGTAAACATGCTGAGTCGTTATGGTACAAACCCCGGCAAACCACATTGGACAGCTATTAAACGTGTAATGAGGTACTTGAAAGGAACATTAGCTAAAGGTCTTATCTATTCTAAAGCAGCAGCAGATATCACTGGATATTGTGACGCAGATTGGGCAAGCGATGTGGATGAGAGACGATCTACGTCGGGCTACCTGTTCACCTTTCAAGGAGCACCGATCTCGTGGTGTTCAAAACGGCAACGAACGGTCGCTCTATCACCAACAGAGGCCGAATTTATGTCAATCGTGAATGCTGTCCAAGAGCTAATTTGGATCAAGCGCATGGAACGAGAATTGGTTGCGGAGTCATCTCATTCGATGGTACTGTTTTGCGATAATAAAAGCGCAATTCATATTGTTACTAACAATTCGTACTCTCCACGCACAGAACACGTTGATGTGAAAGTCAAATTTATTCGTGAGAAACTTGATGATGGTACTCTAAAACTTTTATATGTTCCCACTGACCAAATGTTGGCTGACATTCTCACTAAAGGAGTACCTACAAATAAGTTATCGTTTCTTACTAGTAAATTTGGTTTGAAATGATTTATTGTATTATTTATGTTACTTTGTATAAAAGTCAAAATGAATTTTTTAAATGGAATTACTTTTATCATGTAAAAGAAGAATGAATTTTCTATTTAAAAGCTTTGTACTACATATATATAGATTTGAATTGTTCTTTAATTAATTTTTTGTAATGAAATGTAATAATAATTCAGGGAAAGTGTTGAAATTGAATTATAATGACATTTCGTATATATGGCAACCTCTGGTTTACATACTAAATCAACTACAATAAAACATGAAAGCTGTTCTCTTTCTTATCTTCTTCCGTTGTAAGTCGCTGAGTTAAACACACGCGTTTTATTTCACTGCAAGTTAAAACTTCTATTCACAACAGGTTATGGGCCCAGGACCACGTGAATAAAAAAAAAATAATATATATATCAGATCGTGTGTTGTAAATTTGCCGTGTTAAAATCGTTGTTTTGTAATAAAAAAAAAAAGGTGCAACTAATGGCGGAACATACAAAAACAAACGCAGTTGTAAAAAATGTAGAATACGTTCCACAGTTGTGTGTTAATTTACTCTCAGTGCGGCAATTAACGAAAAACGGGAATAAAGTAATCTTCAAAGAAGACGACTGCAAAATATTTGACAACAAAAACAATTTAATTGCAACTGCGAATGATCACAATGGACTTTATCGTTTAAATTGTAAGTGTATCGAAAATCCGGTTGTGTTAAATAAGGCTATGGCAGTCACTGAAGAC
This sequence comes from Clusia tigrina, assembly GCA_920105625.2. NCBI lineage: Eukaryota > Metazoa > Arthropoda > Insecta > Diptera > Clusiidae > Clusia > Clusia tigrina. The sequence continues at coordinate 295,076,517 of OV050030.1, read as the reverse complement.
TTTGAACTATGGCATAGAAGGCTAGGTCACATCTGTGACGAAAATTTAAAAAACGCAAGGAAGCATCGACCGGAAAAAGTTTTCGAAAAATCGCGGTGACAAATGCACAATCTGCATCAAAGGTAAACAAACCCGATATCCGTTTAATAATATTGGTTCTCGTGCTGAAAATAAACTTGATATTATACATTCAGATGTTTTGGGACCGCTGAATGTGAAATCGTTTTCGGGCGTAAAATACCTCTTAACGTTTATTGACGATTACACTCGCAAAGTTTTCGTCTATCCAATTAAAAATAAGCATCAAGTGTTTGACGAATTGATGAAATTTAAGACATTCGCGGAAAACCAATCGTCGAGAAAAATTAAAATTTTACGTACAGATAACGGGTCTGAATATACAAATTCAAAATTTAAAAATTTTTCTGGACGCGCCGGAATTTTACATCAGAAAACTTCCTCGTACACTCCTGAGCAGAACGGCGTTGCTGAGCGCTGCAATAGAACAATAATGGAACGCGTTCGTTGCATGTTGTTGGATTCTGGTATAGACGAAAGGTTCTGGGCAGAAGCAGCCGTCAGAGGGAATAACAAAAGCCCAGAGGAGCTATGGTCGAATCGCAAACCTAGTTTGCAACATCTCCACGTTTTTGGCAGCAAAGCCATGGTTCATGTGCCAAAACAAACACGTCGCAAACTTAGTGCCAAATCCATAGAATGTTTCCTACTTGGATATAGCAGCGAGTCGAAAACTTATCGACTGTTCAACCCTGTAACGAGAAAAATCGTGACGAGCCGTGACGTGGTTTTCATAGAACATCAAACAGGTATTTATGGCGAAACAAGTAAAGCACTAATCGTCTTGGATCTTCTATAGTTAACCTTAAAGACAGCGTATCAGTCGTCAATTCAGGGGAAGTTGTGCGAAAGATCAAATCGCCAACTGATTGCTTCGAACCCAATAATGACGAAGAAGAGGATAGTTTTGATGTGTTTTTGGGGTTTGATAATGTTTCCAACGATGCTGTTCCCTATGCAGATGACGAGGGTGCTGATGGCGAAAATCTGTACGAAAATGATGCTGTTCGTCGGTCTGAGCGTATCCATAGTATGCCTAAGCTAAGTTATAGTTTTTGTGCAACAAGTTTTGTAAGCGAAGACAACAGTCGCAGAAGCTCTGGCATCGAATCATGCAGATAAGTGGAAGCGTGCTATGCACGACGAAATGAAATCATTAGCTGTAAACGAAACATGGTTTTTAATGCCATCGGGAAAGAAGCCAATTAGTTGAAAATGGGTTTTTAAAACTAAGTTCGACGCAAATGGTGATTTTGTCCGCCACAAAGCAAGGCTGGTTGTCAGAGGCTTCAGTCAGCAAGAGGGTGTTGACTATAATGAAACTTTCGCGCCTGTTGTGCGATATAGCTCTATTCGTTTTTTACTGGCTCTGGCGACAAAATATAACTTGCAAATTCATCAACTTGATGCTGAAACCGCGTTTTTAAATGGCGAACTCCAAGAAGAAATATTTATGAGCCAACCAGAAGGATTTGACGATGGATCAGGAAGAGTGTGCGCGCTTAAAAAGTCTCTATATGGGTTGAAACAATCAAGTCGCGTGTGGAATGCGAAACTCAACTCAGTTTTGATGAAATATGGATTGAAACGCAGCGAGGCAGACCAATGCGTGTATTATCATGTTAACACAAAGAGTCGTCTTTATGTTTGCAATTTATGTGGACGACGTCCTCATTTTTGGCGATAATACAAACTTGATTGAAGCGCTAAAACTTGAGCTTTCAAGTAACTTTGGAATGAAAGACATGGGAGTAGCTACCTCCATATTGGGTATCCGCATCACCCGAAATTTGAAGAAGGCATCATTAAAATTGATCAACAACAATACATTGAGGAAATGCTTAAACGATTTGGTATGGATGACAGCAAGCCTGCGACGTTAACCAGAAACTAACTGCAGCCATGTCACCGTCTACAGAGGCAGAGAGAATCGAAATGTCTAAAGTTCCTTACATGCAGGCTGTTGGGTGCCTTTTGTTTGCCGCTCAGATCACACGTCCCGATATAAGTTTTTCCGTAAACATGCTGAGTCGTTATAGTACAAACCCCGGCAAACCACATTGGACAGCTATTAAACGTGTAATGAGGTACTTGAAAGGAACATTAGCTAAAGGTCTTATCTATTCTAAAGCAGCAGCAGATATCACTGGATATTGTGACGCAGATTGGGCAAGCGATGTGGATGAGAGACGATCTACGTCGGGTTACCTGTTCACCTTTCAAGGAGCACCGATCTCGTGGTGTTCAAAACGGCAACGAACGGTCGCTCTATCACCAACAGAGGCCGAATTTATGTCAATCGTGAATGCTGTCCAAGAGCTAATTTGGATCAAGCGCATGGAACGAGAATTGGTTGCGGAGTCATCTCATTCGATGGTACTGTTTTGCGATAATAAAAGCGCAATTCATATTGTTACTAACAATTCGTACTCTCCACGCACAGAACACGTTGATGTGAAAGTCAAATTTATTCGTGAGAAACTTGATGGTACTCTAAAACTTTTATATGTTCCCACTGACCAAATTTTGGCTGACATTCTCACTAAAGGAGTACCTACAAATAAGTTATCGTTTCTTACTAGTAAATTTGGTTTGAAATGATTTATTGTATTATTTATGTTACTTTGTATAAAAGTCAAAATGAATTTTTTAAATGGAATTACTTTTATCATGTAAAAGAAGAATGAATTTTCTATTTAAAAGCTTTGTACTACATATATATAGATTTGAATTGTTCTTTAATTAATTTTTTGTAATGAAATGTAATAATAATTCAGGGAAAGTGTTGATATTGAATTATAATGACATTTCGTATATATGGCAACCTCTGGTTTACATACTAAATCAACTACAATAAAACATGAAAGCTGTTCTCTTTCTTATCTTCTTCCGTTGTAAGTCGCTGAGTTAAACACACGCGTTTTATTTCACTGCAAGTTAAAACTTCTATTCACAACAGGTTATGGGCCCAGGACCACGTGAATAAAAAAAAAATTAATATATATATCAGATCGTGTGTTGTAAATTTGCCGTGTTAAAATCGTTGTTTTGTAATAAAAAAAAAGGTGCAACTAATGGCGGAACATACAAAAACAAACGCAGTTGTAAAAAATGTAGAATACGTTCCACAGTTGTGTGTTAATTTACTCCCAGTGCGGCAATTAACGAAAAACGGGAATAAAGTAATCTTCAAAGAAGACGACTGAAAAATATTTGACAACAAAAACAATTTAATTGCAACTGCGAATGATCACAATGGACTTTATCGTTTAAATTGTAAGTGTATCGAAAATCCGGTTGTGTTAAATAAGGCTATGGCAGTCACTGAAGACTTTGAACTATGGCATAGAAGGCTAGGTCACATCTGTGACGAAAATTTAAAAAACGCAAGGAAGCATCGACCGGAAAAAGTTTTCGAAAAATCGCGGTGACAAATGCACAATCTGCATCAAAGGTAAACAAACCCGATATCCGTTTAATAATATTGGTTCTCGTGCTGAAAATAAACTTGATATTATACATTCAGATGTTTTGGGACCGCTGAATGTGAAATCGTTTTCGGGCGTAAAATACCTCTTAACGTTTATTGACGATTACACTCGCAAAGTTTTCGTCTATCCAATTAAAAATAAGCATCAAGTGTTTGACGAATTGATGAAATTTAAGACATTCGCGGAAAACCAATCGTCGAGAAAAATTAAAATTTTACGTACAGATAACGGGTCTGAATATACAAATTCAAAATTTAAAAATTTTTCTGGACGCGCCGGAATTTTACATCAGAAAACTTCCTCGTACACTCCTGAGCAGAACGGCGTTGCTGAGCGCTGCAACAGAACAATAATGGAACGCGTTCGTTGCATGTTGTTGGATTCTGGTATAGACGAAAGGTTCTGGGCAGAAGCAGCCGTCAGAGGGAATAACAAAAGCCCAGAGGAGCTATGGTCGAATCGCAAACCTAGTTTGAAACTTCTCCGCGTTTTTGGCAGCAAAGCCATGGTTCATGTGCCAAAACAAACACGTCGCAAACTTAGTGCCAAATCCATAGAATGTTTCCTACTTGGATATAGCAGCGAGTCGAAAACTTATCGACTGTTCAACCCTGTAACGAGAAAAATCGTGACGAGCCGTGACGTGGTTTTCATAGAACATCAGAGAGGTATTTATGGCGAAACAAAAAGCACTAATCGTCTTGGATCTTCTATAGTTAACCTTAAAGACAGCGTATCAGTCGTCAATTCAGGGGAAGTTGTGCGAAAGATCAAATCGCCAACTGATTGCTTCGAACCCAATAATGACGAAGAAGAGGATAGTTTTGATGTGTTTTTGGGGTTTGATAATGTTTCCAACGATGCTGTTCCCTATGCAGATGACGAGGGTGCTGATGGCGAAAATCTGTACGAAAATGATGCTGTTCGTCGGTCTGAGCGTATCCATAGTATGCCTAAGCTAAGTTATAATTTTTGTGCAACAAGTTTTGTAAGCGAAGACAACAGTCGCAGAAGCTCTGGCATCGAATCATGCAGATAAGTGGAAGCGTGCTATGCACGACGAAATGAAATCATTAGCTGTAAACGAAACATGGTTTTTAATGCCATCGGGAAAGAAGCCAATTAGTTCAAAATGGGTTTTTAAAACTAAGTTCGACGCAAATGGTGATTTTGTCCGCCACAAAGCAAGGCTGGTTGTCAGAGGCTTCAGTCAGCAAGAGGGTGTTGACTATAATGAAACTTTCGCGCCTGTTGTGCGATATAGCTCTATTCGTTTTTTACTGGCTCTGGCGACAAAATATAACTTGCAAATTCATCAACTTGATGCTGAAACCGCGTTTTTAAATGGCGAACTCCAAGAAGAAATATTTATGAGCCAACCAGAAGGATTTGACGATGGATCAGGAAGAGTGTGCGCGCTTAAAAAGTCTCTATATGGGTTGAAACAATCAAGTCGCGTGTGGAATGCGAAACTCAACTCAGTTTTGATGAAATATGGATTGAAACGCAGCGAGGCAGACCAATGCGTGTATTATCATGTTAACACAAAGAGTCGTCTTTATGTTTGCAATTTATGTGGACGACGTCCTCATTTTTGGCGATAATACAAACTTGATTGAAGCGCTAAAACTTGAGCTTTCAAGTAACTTTGGAATGAAAGACATGGGAGTAGCTACCTCCATATTGGGTATCCGCATCACCCGAAATTTGAAGGAAGGCATCATTAAAATTGATCAACAACAATACATTGAGGAAATGCTTAAACGATTTGGTATGGATGACAGCAAGCCTGCGACGTTAACCAGAAACTAACTGCAGCCATGTCACCGTCTACAGAGGCAGAGAGAATCGAAATGTCTAAAGTTCCTTACATGCAGGCTGTTGGGTGCCTTTTGTTTGCCGCTCAGATCACACGTCCCGATATAAGTTTTTCCGTAAACATGCTGAGTCGTTATGGTACAAACCCCGGCAAACCACATTGGACAGCTATTAAACGTGTAATGAGGTACTTGAAAGGAACATTAGCTAAAGGTCTTATCTATTCTAAAGCAGCAGCAGATATCACTGGATATTGTGACGCAGATTGGGCAAGCGATGTGGATGAGAGACGATCTACGTCGGGCTACCTGTTCACCTTTCAAGGAGCACCGATCTCGTGGTGTTCAAAACGGCAACGAACGGTCGCTCTATCACCAACAGAGGCCGAATTTATGTCAATCGTGAATGCTGTCCAAGAGCTAATTTGGATCAAGCGCATGGAACGAGAATTGGTTGCGGAGTCATCTCATTCGATGGTACTGTTTTGCGATAATAAAAGCGCAATTCATATTGTTACTAACAATTCGTACTCTCCACGCACAGAACACGTTGATGTGAAAGTCAAATTTATTCGTGAGAAACTTGATGATGGTACTCTAAAACTTTTATATGTTCCCACTGACCAAATGTTGGCTGACATTCTCACTAAAGGAGTACCTACAAATAAGTTATCGTTTCTTACTAGTAAATTTGGTTTGAAATGATTTATTGTATTATTTATGTTACTTTGTATAAAAGTCAAAATGAATTTTTTAAATGGAATTACTTTTATCATGTAAAAGAAGAATGAATTTTCTATTTAAAAGCTTTGTACTACATATATATAGATTTGAATTGTTCTTTAATTAATTTTTTGTAATGAAATGTAATAATAATTCAGGGAAAGTGTTGAAATTGAATTATAATGACATTTCGTATATATGGCAACCTCTGGTTTACATACTAAATCAACTACAATAAAACATGAAAGCTGTTCTCTTTCTTATCTTCTTCCGTTGTAAGTCGCTGAGTTAAACACACGCGTTTTATTTCACTGCAAGTTAAAACTTCTATTCACAACAGGTTATGGGCCCAGGACCACGTGAATAAAAAAAAAATAATATATATATCAGATCGTGTGTTGTAAATTTGCCGTGTTAAAATCGTTGTTTTGTAATAAAAAAAAAAAGGTGCAACTAATGGCGGAACATACAAAAACAAACGCAGTTGTAAAAAATGTAGAATACGTTCCACAGTTGTGTGTTAATTTACTCTCAGTGCGGCAATTAACGAAAAACGGGAATAAAGTAATCTTCAAAGAAGACGACTGCAAAATATTTGACAACAAAAACAATTTAATTGCAACTGCGAATGATCACAATGGACTTTATCGTTTAAATTGTAAGTGTATCGAAAATCCGGTTGTGTTAAATAAGGCTATGGCAGTCACTGAAGACTTTGAACTATGGCATAGAAGGCTAGGTCACATCTGTGACGAAAATTTAAAAAACGCAAGGAAGCATCGACCGGAAAAAGTTTTCGAAAAATCGCGGTGACAAATGCACAATCTGCATCAAAGGTAAACAAACCCGATATCCGTTTAATAATATTGGTTCTCGTGCTGAAAATAAACTTGATATTATACATTCAGATGTTTTGGGACCGCTGAATGTGAAATCGTTTTCGGGCGTAAAATACCTCTTAACGTTTATTGACGATTACACTCGCAAAGTTTTCGTCTATCCAATTAAAAATAAGCATCAAGTGTTTGACGAATTGATGAAATTTAAGACATTCGCGGAAAACCAATCGTCGAGAAAAATTAAAATTTTACGTACAGATAACGGGTCTGAATATACAAATTCAAAATTTAAAAATTTTTCTGGACGCGCCGGAATTTTACATCAGAAAACTTCCTCGTACACTCCTGAGCAGAACGGCGTTGCTGAGCGCTGCAATAGAACAATAATGGAACGCGTTCGTTGCATGTTGTTGGATTCTGGTATAGACGAAAGGTTCTGGGCAGAAGCAGCCGTCAGAGGGAATAACAAAAGCCCAGAGGAGCTATGGTCGAATCGCAAACCTAGTTTGCAACATCTCCACGTTTTTGGCAGCAAAGCCATGGTTCATGTGCCAAAACAAACACGTCGCAAACTTAGTGCCAAATCCATAGAATGTTTCCTACTTGGATATAGCAGCGAGTCGAAAACTTATCGACTGTTCAACCCTGTAACGAGAAAAATCGTGACGAGCCGTGACGTGGTTTTCATAGAACATCAAACAGGTATTTATGGCGAAACAAAAAGCACTAATCGTCTTGGATCTTCTATAGTTAACCTTAAAGACAGCGTATCAGTCGTCAATTCAGGGGAAGTTGTGCGAAAGATCAAATCGCCAACTGATTGCTTCGAACCCAATAATGACGAAGAAGAGGATAGTTTAGATGTGTTTTTGGGGTTTGATAATGTTTCCAACGATGCTGTTCCCTATGCAGATGACGAGGGTGCTGATGGCGAAAATCTGTACGAAAATGATGCTGTTCGTCGGTCTGAGCGTATCCATAGTATGCCTAAGCTAAGTTATAATTTTTGTGCAACAAGTTTTGTAAGCGAAGACAACAGTCGCAGAAGCTCTGGCATCGAATCATGCAGATAAGTGGAAGCGTGCTATGCACGACGAAATGAAATCATTAGCTGTAAACGAAACATGGTTTTTAATGCCATCGGGAAAGAAGCCAATTAGTTCAAAATGGGTTTTTAAAACTAAGTTCGACGCAAATGGTGATTTTGTCCGCCACAAAGCAAGGCTGGTTGTCAGAGGCTTCAGTCAGCAAGAGGGTGTTGACAATAATGAAACTTTCGCGCCTGTTGTGCGATGTAGCTCTATTCGTTTTTTACTGGCTCTGGCGACAAAATATAACTTGCAAATTCATCAACTTGATGCTGAAACCGCGTTTTTAAATGGCGAACTCCAAGAAGAAATATTTATGAGCCAACCAGAAGGATTTGACGATGGATCAGGAAGAGTGTGCGCGCTTAAAAAGTCTCTATATGGGTTGAAACAATCAAGTCGCGTGTGGAATGCGAAACTCAACTCAGTTTTGATGAAATATGGATTGAAACGCAGCGAGGCAGACCAATGCGTGTATTATCATGTTAACACAAAGAGTCGTCTTTATGTTTGCAATTTATGTGGACGACGTCCTCATTTTTGGCGATAATACAAACTTGATTGAAGCGCTAAAACTTGAGCTTTCAAGTAACTTTGGAATGAAAGACATGGGAGTAGCTACCTCCATATTGGGTATCCGCATCACCCGAAATTTGAAGAAGGCATCATTAAAATTGATCAACAACAATACATTGAGGAAATGCTTAAACGATTTGGTATGGATGACAGCAAGCCTGCGACGTTAACCAGAAACTAACTGCAGCCATGTCACCGTCTACAGAGGCAGAGAGAATCGAAATGTCTAAAGTTCCTTACATGCAGGCTGTTGGGTGCCTTTTGTTTGCCGCTCAGATCACACGTCCCGATATAAGTTTTTCCGTAAACATGCTGAGTCGTTATAGTACAAACCCCGGCAAACCACATTGGACAGCTATTAAACGTGTAATGAGGTACTTGAAAGGAACATTAGCTAAAGGTCTTATCTATTCTAAAGCAGCAGCAGATATCACTGGATATTGTGACGCAGATTGGGCAAGCGATGTGGATGAGAGACGGCTACCTGTTCACCTTTCAAGGAGCACCGATCTCGTGGTGTTCAAAACGGCAACGAACGGTCGCTCTATCACCAACAGAGGCCGAATTTATGTCAATCGTGAATGCTGTCCAAGAGCTAATTTGGATCAAGCGCATGGAACGAGAATTGGCTGCGGAGTCATCTCATTCGATGGTACTGTTTTGCGATAATAAAAGCGCAATTCATATTGTTACTAACAATTCGTACTCTCCACGCACAGAACACGTTGATGTGAAAGTCAAATTTATTCGTGAGAAACTTGATGATGGTACTCTAAAACTTTTATATGTTCCCACTGACCAAATGTTGGCTGACATTCTCACTAAAGGAGTACCTACAAATAAGTTATCGTTTCTTACTAGTAAATTTGGTTTGAAATGATTTATTGTATTATTTATGTTACTTTGTATAAAAGTCAAAATGAATTTTTTAAATGGAATTACTTTTATCATGTAAAAGAAGAATGAATTTTCTATTTAAAAGCTTTGTACTACATATATATAGATTTGAATTGTTCTTTAATTAATTTTTTGTAATGAAATGTAATAATAATTCAGGGAAAGTGTTGAAATTGAATTATAATGACATTTCGTATATATGGCAACCTCTGGTTTACATACTAAATCAACTACAATAAAACATGAAAGCTGTTCTCTTTCTTATCTTCTTCCGTTGTAAGTCGCTGAGTTAAACACACGCGTTTTATTTCACTGCAAGTTAAAACTTCTATTTACAACAGGTTATGGGCCCAGGACCACGTGAATAAAAAAAAAATTAATATATATATCAGATCGTGTGTTGTAAATTTGCCGTGTTAAAATCGTTGTTTTGTAATAAAAAAAAAAGGTGCAACTAATGGCGGAACATACAAAAACAAACGCAGTTGTAAAAAATGTAGAATACGTTCCACAGTTGTGTGTTAATTTACTCTCAGTGCGGCAATTAACGAAAAACGGGAATAAAGTAATCTTCAAAGAAGACGACTGCAAAATATTTGACAACAAAAACAATTTAATTGCAACTGCGAATGATCACAATGGACTTTATCGTTTAAATTGTAAGTGTATCGAAAATCCGGTTGTGTTAAATAAGGCTATGGCAGTCACTGAAGACTTTGAACTATGGCATAGAAGGCTAGGTCACATCTGTGACGAAAATTAAAAAAACGCAAGGAAGCATCGACCGGAAAAAGTTTTCGAAAAATCGCGGTGACAAATGCACAATCTGCATCAAAGGTAAACAAACCCGATATCCGTTTAATAATATTGGTTCTCGTGCTGAAAATAAACTTGATATTATACATTCAGATGTTTTGGGACCGCTGAATGTGAAATCGTTTTCGGGCGTAAAATACCTCTTAACGTTTATTGACGATTACACTCGCAAAGTTTTCGTCTATCCAATTAAAAATAAGCATCAAGTGTTTGACGAATTGATGAAATTTAAGACATTCGCGGAAAACCAATCGTCGAGAAAAATTAAAATTTTACGTACAGATAACGGGTCTGAATATACAAATTCAAAATTTAAAAATTTTTCTGGACGCGCCGGAATTTTACATCAGAAAACTTCCTCGTACACTCCTGAGCAGAACGGCGTTGCTGAGCGCTGCAACAGAACAATAATGGAACGCGTTCGTTGCATGTTGTTGGATTCTGGTATAGACGAAAGGTTCTGGGCAGAAGCAGCCGTCAGAGGGAATAACAAAAGCCCAGAGGAGCTATGGTCGAATCGCAAACCTAGTTTGAAACATCTCCGCGTTTTTGGCAGCAAAGCCATGGTTCATGTGCCAAAACAAACACGTCGCAAACTTAGTGCCAAATCCATAGAATGTTTCCTACTTGGATATAGCAGCGAGTCGAAAACTTATCGACTGTTCAACCCTGTAACGAGAAAAATCGTGACGAGCCGTGACGTGGTTTTCATAGAACATCAAACAGGTATTTATGGCGAAACAAAAAGCACTAATCGTCTTGGATCTTCTATAGTTAACCTTAAAGACAGCGTATCAGTCGTCAATTCAGGGGAAGTTGTGCGAAAGATCAAATCGCCAACTGATTGCTTCGAACCCAATAATGACGAAGAAGAGGATAGTTTTGATGTGTTTTTGGGGTTTGATAATGTTTCCAACGATGCTGTTCCCTATGCAGATGACGAGGGTGCTGATGGCGAAAATCTGTACGAAAATGATGCTGTTCGTCGGTCTGAGCGTATCCATAGTATGCCTAAGCTAAGTTATAATTTTTGTGCAACAAGTTTTGTAAGCGAAGACAACAGTCGCAGAAGCTCTGGCATCGAATCATGCAGATAAGTGGAAGCGTGCTATGCACGACGAAATGAAATCATTAGCTGTAAACGAAACATGGTTTTTAATGCCATCGGGAAAGAAGCCAATTAGTTCAAAATGGGTTTTTAAAACTAAGTTCGACGCAAATGGTGATTTTGTCCGCCACAAAGCAAGGCTGGTTGTCAGAGGCTTCAGTCAGCAAGAGGGTGTTGACTATAATGAAACTTTCGCGCCTGTTGTGCGATGTAGCTCTATTCGTTTTTTACTGGCTCTGGCGACAAAATATAACTTGCAAATTCATCAACTTGATGCTGAAACCGCGTTTTTAAATGGCGAACTCCAAGAAGAAATATTTATGAGCCAACCAGAAGGATTTGACGATGGATCAGGAAGAGTGTGCGCGCTTAAAAAGTCTCTATATGGGTTGAAACAATCAAGTCGCGTGTGGAATGCGAAACTCAACTCAGTTTTGATGAAATATGGATTGAAACGCAGCGAGGCAGACCAATGCGTGTATTATCATGTTAACACAAAGAGTCGTCTTTATGTTTGCAATTTATGTGGACGACGTCCTCATTTTTGGCGATAATACAAACTTGATTGAAGCGCTAAAACTTGAGCTTTCAAGTAACTTTGGAATGAAAGACATGGGAGTAGCTACCTCCATATTGGGTATCCGCATCACCCGAAATTTGAAGAAGGCATCATTAAAATTGATCAACAACAATACATTGAGGAAATGCTTAAACGATTTGGTATTGATGACAGCAAGCCTGCGACGTTAACCAGAAACTAACTGCAGCCATGTCACCGTCTACAGAGGCAGAGAGAATCGAAATGTCTAAAGTTCCTTACATGCAGGCTGTTGGGTGCCTTTTGTTTGCCGCTCAGATCACACGTCCCGATATAAGTTTTTCCGTAAACATGCTGAGTCGTTATAGTACAAACCCCGGCAAACCACATTGGACAGCTATTAAACGTGTAATGAGGTACTTGAAAGGAACATTAGCTAAAGGTCTTATCTATTCTAAAGCAGCAGCAGATATCACTGGATATTGTGACGCAGATTGGGCAAGCGATGTGGATGAGAGACGGCTACCTGTTCACCTTTCAAGGAGCACCGATCTCGTGGTGTTCAAAACGGCAACGAACGGTCGCTCTATCACCAACAGAGGCCGAATTTATGTCAATCGTGAATGCTGTCCAAGAGCTAATTTGGATCAAGCGCATGGAACGAGAATTGGCTGCGGAGTCATCTCATTCGATGGTACTGTTTTGCGATAATAAAAGCGCAATTCATATTGTTACTAACAATTCGTACTCTCCACGCACAGAACACGTTGATGTGAAAGTCAAATTTATTCGTGAGAAACCTGATGATGGTACTCTAAAACTTTTATATGTTCCCACTGACCAAATGTTGGCTGACATTCTCACTAAAGGAGTACCTACAAATAAGTTATCGTTTCTTACTAGTAAATTTGGTTTGAAATGATTTATTGTATTATTTATGTTACTTTGTATAAAAGTCAAAATGAATTTTTTAAATGGAATTACTTTTATCATGTAAAAGAAGAATGAATTTTCTATTTAAAAGCTTTGTACTACATATATATAAATTTGAATTGTTCTTTAATTAATTTTTTGTAATGAAATGTAATAATAATTCAGGGAAAGTGTTGAAATTGAATTATAATGACATTTCGTATATATGGCAACCTCTGGTTTACATACTAAATCAACTACAATAAAACATGAAAGCTGTTCTCTTTCTTATCTTCTTCCGTTGTAAGTCGCTGAGTTAAACACACGCGTTTTATTTCACTGCAAGTTAAAACTTCTATTTACAACAGGTTATGGGCCCAGGACCACGTGAATAAAAAAAAAATTAATATATATATCAGATCGTGTGTTGTAAATTTGCCGTGTTAAAATCGTTGTTTTGTAATAAAAAAAAAAGGTGCAACTAATGGCGGAACATACAAAAACAAACGCAGTTGTAAAAAATGTAGAATACGTTCCACAGTTGTGTGTTAATTTACTCTCAGTGCGGCAATTAACGAAAAACGGGAATAAAGTAATCTTCAAAGAAGACGACTGCAAAATATTTGACAACAAAAACAATTTAATTGCAACTGCGAATGATCACAATGGACTTTATCGTTTAAATTGTAAGTGTATCGAAAATCCGGTTGTGTTAAATAAGGCTATGGCAGTCACTGAAGACTTTGAACTATGGCATAGAAGGCTAGGTCACATCTGTGACGAAAATTAAAAAAACGCAAGGAAGCATCGACCGGAAAAAGTTTTCGAAAAATCGCGGTGACAAATGCACAATCTGCATCAAAGGTAAACAAACCCGATATCCGTTTAATAATATTGGTTCTCGTGCTGAAAATAAACTTGATATTATACATTCAGATGTTTTGGGACCGCTGAATGTGAAATCGTTTTCGGGCGTAAAATACCTCTTAACGTTTATTGACGATTACACTCGCAAAGTTTTCGTCTATCCAATTAAAAATAAGCATCAAGTGTTTGACGAATTGATGAAATTTAAGACATTCGCGGAAAACCAATCGTCGAGAAAAATTAAAATTTTACGTACAGATAACGGGTCTGAATATACAAATTCAAAATTTAAAAATTTTTCTGGACGCGCCGGAATTTTACATCAGAAAACTTCCTCGTACACTCCTGAGCAGAACGGCGTTGCTGAGCGCTGCAACAGAACAATAATGGAACGCGTTCGTTGCATGTTGTTGGATTCTGGTATAGACGAAAGGTTCTGGGCAGAAGCAGCCGTCAGAGGGAATAACAAAAGCCCAGAGGAGCTATGGTCGAATCGCAAACCTAGTTTGAAACATCTCCGCGTTTTTGGCAGCAAAGCCATGGTTCATGTGCCAAAACAAACACGTCGCAAACTTAGTGCCAAATCCATAGAATGTTTCCTACTTGGATATAGCAGCGAGTCGAAAACTTATCGACTGTTCAACCCTGTAACGAGAAAAATCGTGACGAGCCGTGACGTGGTTTTCATAGAACATCAAACAGGTATTTATGGCGAAACAAAAAGCACTAATCGTCTTGGATCTTCTATAGTTAACCTTAAAGACAGCGTATCAGTCGTCAATTCAGGGGAAGTTGTGCGAAAGATCAAATCGCCAACTGATTGCTTCGAACCCAATAATGACGAAGAAGAGGATAGTTTTGATGTGTTTTTGGGGTTTGATAATGTTTCCAACGATGCTGTTCCCTATGCAGATGACGAGGGTGCTGATGGCGAAAATCTGTACGAAAATGATGCTGTTCGTCGGTCTGAGCGTATCCATAGTATGCCTAAGCTAAGTTATAATTTTTGTGCAACAAGTTTTGTAAGCGAAGACAACAGTCGCAGAAGCTCTGGCATCGAATCATGCAGATAAGTGGAAGCGTGCTATGCACGACGAAATGAAATCATTAGCTGTAAACGAAACATGGTTTTTAATGCCATCGGGAAAGAAGCCAATTAGTTGAAAATGGGTTTTTAAAACTAAGTTCGACGCAAATGGTGATTTTGTCCGCCACAAAGCAAGGCTGGTTGTCAGAGGCTTCAGTCAGCAAGAGGGTGTTGACTATAATGAAACTTTCGCGCCTGTTGTGCGATGTAGCTCTATTCGTTTTTTACTGGCTCTGGCGACAAAATATAACTTGCAAATTCATCAACTTGATGCTGAAACCGCGTTTTTAAATGGCGAACTCCAAGAAGAAATATTTATGAGCCAACCAGAAGGATTTGACGATGGATCAGGAAGAGTGTGCGCGCTTAAAAAGTCTCTATATGGGTTGAAACAATCAAGTCGCGTGTGGAATGCGAAACTCAACTCAGTTTTGATGAAATATGGATTGAAACGCAGCGAGGCAGACCAATGCGTGTATTATCATGTTAACACAAAGAGTCGTCTTTATGTTTGCAATTTATGTGGACGACGTCCTCATTTTTGGCGATAATACAAACTTGATTGAAGCGCTAAAACTTGAGCTTTCAAGTAACTTTGGAATGAAAGACATGGGAGTAGCTACCTCCATATTGGGTATCCGCATCACCCGAAATTTGAAGAAGGCATCATTAAAATTGATCAACAACAATACATTGAGGAAATGCTTAAACGATTTGGTATGGATGACAGCAAGCCTGCGACGTTAACCAGAAACTAACTGCAGCCATGTCACCGTCTACAGAGGCAGAGAGAATCGAAATGTCTAAAGTTCCTTACATGCAGGCTGTTGGGTGCCTTTTGTTTGCCGCTCAGATCACACGTCCCGATATAAGTTTTTCCGTAAACATGCTGAGTCGTTATAGTACAAACCCCGGCAAACCACATTGGACAGCTATTAAACGTGTAATGAGGTACTTGAAAGGAACATTAGCTAAAGGTCTTATCTATTCTAAAGCAGCAGCAGATATCACTGGATATTGTGACGCAGATTGGGCAAGCGATGTGGATGAGAGACGGCTACCTGTTCACCTTTCAAGGAGCACCGATCTCGTGGTGTTCAAAACGGCAACGAACGGTCGCTCTATCACCAACAGAGGCCGAATTTATGTCAATCGTGAATGCTGTCCAAGAGCTAATTTGGATCAAGCGCATGGAACGAGAATTGGCTGCGGAGTCATCTCATTCGATGGTACTGTTTTGCGATAATAAAAGCGCAATTCATATTGTTACTAACAATTCGTACTCTCCACGCACAGAACACGTTGATGTGAAAGTCAAATTTATTCGTGAGAAACTTGATGATGGTACTCTAAAACTTTTATATGTTCCCACTGACCAAATGTTGGCTGACATTCTCACTAAAGGAGTACCTACAAATAAGTTATCGTTTCTTACTAGTAAATTTGGTTTGAAATGATTTATTGTATTATTTATGTTACTTTGTATAAAAGTCAAAATGAATTTTTTAAATGGAATTACTTTTATCATGTAAAAGAAGAATGAATTTTCTATTTAAAAGCTTTGTACTACATATATATAGATTTGAATTGTTCTTTAATTAATTTTTTGTAATGAAATGTAATAATAATTCAGGGAAAGTGTTGAAATT
This sequence comes from Clusia tigrina, assembly GCA_920105625.2. Lineage (NCBI taxonomy): Eukaryota > Metazoa > Arthropoda > Insecta > Diptera > Clusiidae > Clusia > Clusia tigrina. Next base: position 295,060,031 of record OV050030.1, on the reverse strand, counting down.
GAATTATAATGACATTTCGTATATATGGCAACCTCTGGTTTACATACTAAATCAACTACAATAAAACATGAAAGCTGTTCTCTTTCTTATCTTCTTCCGTTGTAAGTCGCTGAGTTAAACACACGCGTTTTATTTCACTGCAAGTTAAAACTTCTATTTACAACAGGTTATGGGCCCAGGACCACGTGAATAAAAAAAAAATTAATATATATATCAGATCGTGTGTTGTAAATTTGCCGTGTTAAAATCGTTGTTTTGTAATAAAAAAAAAAGGTGCAACTAATGGCGGAACATACAAAAACAAACGCAGTTGTAAAAAATGTAGAATACGTTCCACAGTTGTGTGTTAATTTACTCTCAGTGCGGCAATTAACGAAAAACGGGAATAAAGTAATCTTCAAAGAAGACGACTGCAAAATATTTGACAACAAAAACAATTTAATTGCAACTGCGAATGATCACAATGGACTTTATCGTTTAAATTGTAAGTGTATCGAAAATCCGGTTGTGTTAAATAAGGCTATGGCATTCACTGAAGACTTTGAACTATGGCATAGAAGGCTAGGTCACATCTGTGACGAAAATTAAAAAAACGCAAGGAAGCATCGACCGGAAAAAGTTTTCGAAAAATCGCGGTGACAAATGCACAATCTGCATCAAAGGTAAACAAACCCGATATCCGTTTAATAATATTGGTTCTCGTGCTGAAAATAAACTTGATATTATACATTCAGATGTTTTGGGACCGCTGAATGTGAAATCGTTTTCGGGCGTAAAATACCTCTTAACGTTTATTGACGATTACACTCGCAAAGTTTTCGTCTATCCAATTAAAAATAAGCATCAAGTGTTTGACGAATTGATGAAATTTAAGACATTCGCGGAAAACCAATCGTCGAGAAAAATTAAAATTTTACGTACAGATAACGGGTCTGAATATACAAATTCAAAATTTAAAAATTTTTCTGGACGCGCCGGAATTTTACATCAGAAAACTTCCTCGTACACTCCTGAGCAGAACGGCGTTGCTGAGCGCTGCAACAGAACAATAATGGAACGCGTTCGTTGCATGTTGTTGGATTCTGGTATAGACGAAAGGTTCTGGGCAGAAGCAGCCGTCAGAGGGAATAACAAAAGCCCAGAGGAGCTATGGTCGAATCGCAAACCTAGTTTGAAACATCTCCGCGTTTTTGGCAGCAAAGCCATGGTTCATGTGCCAAAACAAACACGTCGCAAACTTAGTGCCAAATCCATAGAATGTTTCCTACTTGGATATAGCAGCGAGTCGAAAACTTATCGACTGTTCAACCCTGTAACGAGAAAAATCGTGACGAGCCGTGACGTGGTTTTCATAGAACATCAAACAGGTATTTATGGCGAAACAAAAAGCACTAATCGTCTTGGATCTTCTATAGTTAACCTTAAAGACAGCGTATCAGTCGTCAATTCAGGGGAAGTTGTGCGAAAGATCAAATCGCCAACTGATTGCTTCGAACCCAATAATGACGAAGAAGAGGATAGTTTTGATGTGTTTTTGGGGTTTGATAATGTTTCCAACGATGCTGTTCCCTATGCAGATGACGAGGGTGCTGATGGCGAAAATCTGTACGAAAATGATGCTGTTCGTCGGTCTGAGCGTATCCATAGTATGCCTAAGCTAAGTTATAATTTTTGTGCAACAAGCTTTGTAAGCGAAGACAACAGTCGCAGAAGCTCTGGCATCGAATCATGCAGATAAGTGGAAGCGTGCTATGCACGACGAAATGAAATCATTAGCTGTAAACGAAACATGGTTTTTAATGCCATCGGGAAAGAAGCCAATTAGTTCAAAATGGGTTTTTAAAACTAAGTTCGACGCAAATGGTGATTTTGTCCGCCACAAAGCAAGGCTGGTTGTCAGAGGCTTCAGTCAGCAAGAGGGTGTTGACTATAATGAAACTTTCGCGCCTGTTGTGCGATGTAGCTCTATTCGTTTTTTACTGGCTCTGGCGACAAAATATAACTTGCAAATTCATCAACTTGATGCTGAAACCGCGTTTTTAAATGGCGAACTCCAAGAAGAAATATTTATGAGCCAACCAGAAGGATTTGACGATGGATCAGGAAGAGTGTGCGCGCTTAAAAAGTCTCTATATGGGTTGAAACAATCAAGTCGCGTGTGGAATGCGAAACTCAACTCAGTTTTGATGAAATATGGATTGAAACGCAGCGAGGCAGACCAATGCGTGTATTATCATGTTAACACAAAGAGTCGTCTTTATGTTTGCAATTTATGTGGACGACGTCCTCATTTTTGGCGATAATACAAACTTGATTGAAGCGCTAAAACTTGAGCTTTCAAGTAACTTTGGAATGAAAGACATGGGAGTAGCTACCTCCATATTGGGTATCCGCATCACCCGAAATTTGAAGAAGGCATCATTAAAATTGATCAACAACAATACATTGAGGAAATGCTTAAACGATTTGGTATGAATGACAGCAAGCCTGCGACGTTAACCAGAAACTAACTGCAGCCATGTCACCGTCTACAGAGGCAGAGAGAATCGAAATGTCTAAAGTTCCTTACATGCAGGCTGTTGGGTGCCTTTTGTTTGCCGCTCAGATCACACGTCCCGATATAAGTTTTTCCGTAAACATGCTGAGTCGTTATAGTACAAACCCCGGCAAACCACATTGGACAGCTATTAAACGTGTAATGAGGTACTTGAAAGGAACATTAGCTAAAGGTCTTATCTATTCTAAAGCAGCAGCAGATATCACTGGATATTGTGACGCAGATTGGGCAAGCGATGTGGATGAGAGACGGCTACCTGTTCACCTTTCAAGGAGCACCGATCTCGTGGTGTTCAAAACGGCAACGAACGGTCGCTCTATCACCAACAGAGGCCGAATTTATGTCAATCGTGAATGCTGTCCAAGAGCTAATTTGGATCAAGCGCATGGAACGAGAATTGGTTGCGGAGTCATCTCATTCGATGGTACTGTTTTGCGATAATAAAAGCGCAATTCATATTGTTACTAACAATTCGTACTCTCCACGCACAGAACACGTTGATGTGAAAGTCAAATTTATTCGTGAGAAACTTGATGATGGTACTCTAAAACTTTTATATGTTCCCACTGACCAAATGTTGGCTGACATTCTCACTAAAGGAGTACCTACAAATAAGTTATCGTTTCTTACTAGTAAATTTGGTTTGAAATGATTTATTGTATTATTTATGTTACTTTGTATAAAAGTCAAAATGAATTTTTTAAATGGAATTACTTTTATCATGTAAAAGAAGAATGAATTTTCTATTTAAAAGCTTTGTACTACATATATATAAATTTGAATTTGTTCTTTAATTAATTTTTTGTAATGAAATGTAATAATAATTCAGGGAAAGTGTTGAAATTGAATTATAATGACATTTCGTATATATGGCAACCTCTGGTTTACATACTAAATCAACTACAATAAAACATGAAAGCTGTTCTCTTTCTTATCTTCTTCCGTTGTAAGTCGCTGAGTTAAACACACGCGTTTTATTTCACTGCAAGTTAAAACTTCTATTTACAACAGGTTATGGGCCCAGGACCACGTGAATAAAAAAAAAATTAATATATATATCAGATCGTGTGTTGTAAATTTGCCGTGTTAAAATCGTTGTTTTGTAATAAAAAAAAAAGGTGCAACTAATGGCGGAACATACAAAAACAAACGCAGTTGTAAAAAATGTAGAATACGTTCCACAGTTGTGTGTTAATTTACTCTCAGTGCGGCAATTAACGAAAAACGGGAATAAAGTAATCTTCAAAGAAGACGACTGCAAAATATTTGACAACAAAAACAATTTAATTGCAACTGCGAATGATCACAATGGACTTTATCGTTTAAATTGTAAGTGTATCGAAAATCCGGTTGTGTTAAATAAGGCTATGGCAGTCACTGAAGACTTTGAACTATGGCATAGAAGGCTAGGTCACATCTGTGACGAAAATTAAAAAAACGCAAGGAAGCATCGACCGGAAAAAGTTTTCGAAAAATCGCGGTGACAAATGCACAATCTGCATCAAAGGTAAACAAACCCGATATCCGTTTAATAATATTGGTTCTCGTGCTGAAAATAAACTTGATATTATACATTCAGATGTTTTGGGACCGCTGAATGTGAAATCGTTTTCGGGCGTAAAATACCTCTTAACGTTTATTGACGATTACACTCGCAAAGTTTTCGTCTATCCAATTAAAAATAAGCATCAAGTGTTTGACGAATTGATGAAATTTAAGACATTCGCGGAAAACCAATCGTCGAGAAAAATTAAAATTTTACGTACAGATAACGGGTCTGAATATACAAATTCAAAATTTAAAAATTTTTCTGGACGCGCCGGAATTTTACATCAGAAAACTTCCTCGTACACTCCTGAGCAGAACGGCGTTGCTGAGCGCTGCAACAGAACAATAATGGAACGCGTTCGTTGCATGTTGTTGGATTCTGGTATAGACGAAAGGTTCTGGGCAGAAGCAGCCGTCAGAGGGAATAACAAAAGCCCAGAGGAGCTATGGTCGAATCGCAAACCTAGTTTGAAACATCTCCGCGTTTTTGGCAGCAAAGCCATGGTTCATGTGCCAAAACAAACACGTCGCAAACTTAGTGCCAAATCCATAGAATGTTTCCTACTTGGATATAGCAGCGAGTCGAAAACTTATCGACTGTTCAACCCTGTAACGAGAAAAATCGTGACGAGCCGTGACGTGGTTTTCATAGAACATCAAACAGGTATTTATGGCGAAACAAAAAGCACTAATCGTCTTGGATCTTCTATAGTTAACCTTAAAGACAGCGTATCAGTCGTCAATTCAGGGGAAGTTGTGCGAAAGATCAAATCGCCAACTGATTGCTTCGAACCCAATAATGACGAAGAAGAGGATAGTTTTGATGTGTTTTTGGGGTTTGATAATGTTTCCAACGATGCTGTTCCCTATGCAGATGACGAGGGTGCTGATGGCGAAAATCTGTACGAAAATGATGCTGTTCGTCGGTCTGAGCGTATCCATAGTATGCCTAAGCTAAGTTATAATTTTTGTGCAACAAGTTTTGTAAGCGAAGACAACAGTCGCAGAAGCTCTGGCATCGAATCATGCAGATAAGTGGAAGCGTGCTATGCACGACGAAATGAAATCATTAGCTGTAAACGAAACATGGTTTTTAATGCCATCGGGAAAGAAGCCAATTAGTTGAAAATGGGTTTTTAAAACTAAGTTCGACGCAAATGGTGATTTTGTCCGCCACAAAGCAAGGCTGGTTGTCAGAGGCTTCAGTCAGCAAGAGGGTGTTGACTATAATGAAACTTTCGCGCCTGTTGTGCGATGTAGCTCTATTCGTTTTTTACTGGCTCTGGCGACAAAATATAACTTGCAAATTCATCAACTTGATGCTGAAACCGCGTTTTTAAATGGCGAACTCCAAGAAGAAATATTTATGAGCCAACCAGAAGGATTTGACGATGGATCAGGAAGAGTGTGCGCGCTTAAAAAGTCTCTATATGGGTTGAAACAATCAAGTCGCGTGTGGAATGCGAAACTCAACTCAGTTTTGATGAAATATGGATTGAAACGCAGCGAGGCAGACCAATGCGTGTATTATCATGTTAACACAAAGAGTCGTCTTTATGTTTGCAATTTATGTGGACGACGTCCTCATTTTTGGCGATAATACAAACTTGATTGAAGCGCTAAAACTTGAGCTTTCAAGTAACTTTGGAATGAAAGACATGGGAGTAGCTACCTCCATATTGGGTATCCGCATCACCCGAAATTTGAAGAAGGCATCATTAAAATTGATCAACAACAATACATTGAGGAAATGCTTAAACGATTTGGTATGGATGACAGCAAGCCTGCGACGTTAACCAGAAACTAACTGCAGCCATGTCACCGTCTACAGAGGCAGAGAGAATCGAAATGTCTAAAGTTCCTTACATGCAGGCTGTTGGGTGCCTTTTGTTTGCCGCTCAGATCACACGTCCCGATATAAGTTTTTCCGTAAACATGCTGAGTCGTTATAGTACAAACCCCGGCAAACCACATTGGACAGCTATTAAACGTGTAATGAGGTACTTGAAAGGAACATTAGCTAAAGGTCTTATCTATTCTAAAGCAGCAGCAGATATCACTGGATATTGTGACGCAGATTGGGCAAGCGATGTGGATGAGAGACGGCTACCTGTTCACCTTTCAAGGAGCACCGATCTCGTGGTGTTCAAAACGGCAACGAACGGTCGCTCTATCACCAACAGAGGCCGAATTTATGTCAATCGTGAATGCTGTCCAAGAGCTAATTTGGATCAAGCGCATGGAACGAGAATTGGCTGCGGAGTCATCTCATTCGATGGTACTGTTTTGCGATAATAAAAGCGCAATTCATATTGTTACTAACAATTCGTACTCTCCACGCACAGAACACGTTGATGTGAAAGTCAAATTTATTCGTGAGAAACTTGATGATGGTACTCTAAAACTTTTATATGTTCCCACTGACCAAATGTTGGCTGACATTCTCACTAAAGGAGTACCTACAAATAAGTTATCGTTTCTTACTAGTAAATTTGGTTTGAAATGATTTATTGTATTATTTATGTTACTTTGTATAAAAGTCAAAATGAATTTTTTAAATGGAATTACTTTTATCATGTAAAAGAAGAATGAATTTTCTATTTAAAAGCTTTGTACTACATATATATAGATTTGAATTGTTCTTTAATTAATTTTTTGTAATGAAATGTAATAATAATTCAGGGAAAGTGTTGAAATTGAATTATAATGACATTTCGTATATATGGCAACCTCTGGTTTACATACTAAATCAACTACAATAAAACATGAAAGCTGTTCTCTTTCTTATCTTCTTCCGTTGTAAGTCGCTGAGTTAAACACACGCGTTTTATTTCACTGCAAGTTAAAACTTCTATTTACAACAGGTTATGGGCCCAGGACCACGTGAATAAAAAAAAAATTAATATATATATCAGATCGTGTGTTGTAAATTTGCCGTGTTAAAATCGTTGTTTTGTAATAAAAAAAAAAGGTGCAACTAATGGCGGAACATACAAAAACAAACGCAGTTGTAAAAAATGTAGAATACGTTCCACAGTTGTGTGTTAATTTACTCTCAGTGCGGCAATTAACGAAAAACGGGAATAAAGTAATCTTCAAAGAAGACGACTGCAAAATATTTGACAACAAAAACAATTTAATTGCAACTGCGAATGATCACAATGGACTTTATCGTTTAAATTGTAAGTGTATCGAAAATCCGGTTGTGTTAAATAAGGCTATGGCATTCACTGAAGACTTTGAACTATGGCATAGAAGGCTAGGTCACATCTGTGACGAAAATTAAAAAAACGCAAGGAAGCATCGACCGGAAAAAGTTTTCGAAAAATCGCGGTGACAAATGCACAATCTGCATCAAAGGTAAACAAACCCGATATCCGTTTAATAATATTGGTTCTCGTGCTGAAAATAAACTTGATATTATACATTCAGATGTTTTGGGACCGCTGAATGTGAAATCGTTTTCGGGCGTAAAATACCTCTTAACGTTTATTGACGATTACACTCGCAAAGTTTTCGTCTATCCAATTAAAAATAAGCATCAAGTGTTTGACGAATTGATGAAATTTAAGACATTCGCGGAAAACCAATCGTCGAGAAAAATTAAAATTTTACGTACAGATAACGGGTCTGAATATACAAATTCAAAATTTAAAAATTTTTCTGGACGCGCCGGAATTTTACATCAGAAAACTTCCTCGTACACTCCTGAGCAGAACGGCGTTGCTGAGCGCTGCAACAGAACAATAATGGAACGCGTTCGTTGCATGTTGTTGGATTCTGGTATAGACGAAAGGTTCTGGGCAGAAGCAGCCGTCAGAGGGAATAACAAAAGCCCAGAGGAGCTATGGTCGAATCGCAAACCTAGTTTGAAACATCTCCGCGTTTTTGGCAGCAAAGCCATGGTTCATGTGCCAAAACAAACACGTCGCAAACTTAGTGCCAAATCCATAGAATGTTTCCTACTTGGATATAGCAGCGAGTCGAAAACTTATCGACTGTTCAACCCTGTAACGAGAAAAATCGTGACGAGCCGTGACGTGGTTTTCATAGAACATCAAACAGGTATTTATGGCGAAACAAAAAGCACTAATCGTCTTGGATCTTCTATAGTTAACCTTAAAGACAGCGTATCAGTCGTCAATTCAGGGGAAGTTGTGCGAAAGATCAAATCGCCAACTGATTGCTTCGAACCCAATAATGACGAAGAAGAGGATAGTTTTGATGTGTTTTTGGGGTTTGATAATGTTTCCAACGATGCTGTTCCCTATGCAGATGACGAGGGTGCTGATGGCGAAAATCTGTACGAAAATGATGCTGTTCGTCGGTCTGAGCGTATCCATAGTATGCCTAAGCTAAGTTATAATTTTTGTGCAACAAGCTTTGTAAGCGAAGACAACAGTCGCAGAAGCTCTGGCATCGAATCATGCAGATAAGTGGAAGCGTGCTATGCACGACGAAATGAAATCATTAGCTGTAAACGAAACATGGTTTTTAATGCCATCGGGAAAGAAGCCAATTAGTTCAAAATGGGTTTTTAAAACTAAGTTCGACGCAAATGGTGATTTTGTCCGCCACAAAGCAAGGCTGGTTGTCAGAGGCTTCAGTCAGCAAGAGGGTGTTGACTATAATGAAACTTTCGCGCCTGTTGTGCGATGTAGCTCTATTCGTTTTTTACTGGCTCTGGCGACAAAATATAACTTGCAAATTCATCAACTTGATGCTGAAACCGCGTTTTTAAATGGCGAACTCCAAGAAGAAATATTTATGAGCCAACCAGAAGGATTTGACGATGGATCAGGAAGAGTGTGCGCGCTTAAAAAGTCTCTATATGGGTTGAAACAATCAAGTCGCGTGTGGAATGCGAAACTCAACTCAGTTTTGATGAAATATGGATTGAAACGCAGCGAGGCAGACCAATGCGTGTATTATCATGTTAACACAAAGAGTCGTCTTTATGTTTGCAATTTATGTGGACGACGTCCTCATTTTTGGCGATAATACAAACTTGATTGAAGCGCTAAAACTTGAGCTTTCAAGTAACTTTGGAATGAAAGACATGGGAGTAGCTACCTCCATATTGGGTATCCGCATCACCCGAAATTTGAAGAAGGCATCATTAAAATTGATCAACAACAATACATTGAGGAAATGCTTAAACGATTTGGTATGGATGACAGCAAGCCTGCGACGTTAACCAGAAACTAACTGCAGCCATGTCACCGTCTACAGAGGCAGAGAGAATCGAAATGTCTAAAGTTCCTTACATGCAGGCTGTTGGGTGCCTTTTGTTTGCCGCTCAGATCACACGTCCCGATATAAGTTTTTCCGTAAACATGCTGAGTCGTTATAGTACAAACCCCGGCAAACCACATTGGACAGCTATTAAACGTGTAATGAGGTACTTGAAAGGAACATTAGCTAAAGGTCTTATCTATTCTAAAGCAGCAGCAGATATCACTGGATATTGTGACGCAGATTGGGCAAGCGATGTGGATGAGAGACGGCTACCTGTTCACCTTTCAAGGAGCACCGATCTCGTGGTGTTCAAAACGGCAACGAACGGTCGCTCTATCACCAACAGAGGCCGAATTTATGTCAATCGTGAATGCTGTCCAAGAGCTAATTTGGATCAAGCGCATGGAACGAGAATTGGTTGCGGAGTCATCTTATTCGATGGTACTGTTTTGCGATAATAAAAGCGCAATTCATATTGTTACTAACAATTCGTACTCTCCACGCACAGAACACGTTGATGTGAAAGTCAAATTTATTCGTGAGAAACTTGATGATGGTACTCTAAAACTTTTATATGTTCCCACTGACCAAATGTTGGCTGACATTCTCACTAAAGGAGTACCTACAAATAAGTTATCGTTTCTTACTAGTAAATTTGGTTTGAAATGATTTATTGTATTATTTATGTTACTTTGTATAAAAGTCAAAATGAATTTTTTAAATGGAATTACTTTTATCATGTAAAAGAAGAATGAATTTTCTATTTAAAAGCTTTGTACTACATATATATAGATTTGAATTGTTCTTTAATTAATTTTTTGTAATGAAATGTAATAATAATTCAGGGAAAGTGTTGAAATTGAATTATAATGACATTTCGTATATATGGCAACCTCTGGTTTACATACTAAATCAACTACAATAAAACATGAAAGCTGTTCTCTTTCTTATCTTCTTCCGTTGTAAGTCGCTGAGTTAAACACACGCGTTTTATTTCACTGCAAGTTAAAACTTCTATTTACAACAGGTTATGGGCCCAGGACCACGTGAATAAAAAAAAAATTAATATATATATCAGATCGTGTGTTGTAAATTTGCCGTGTTAAAATCGTTGTTTTGTAATAAAAAAAAAAGGTGCAACTAATGGCGGAACATACAAAAACAAACGCAGTTGTAAAAAATGTAGAATACGTTCCACAGTTGTGTGTTAATTTACTCTCAGTGCGGCAATTAACGAAAAACGGGAATAAAGTAATCTTCAAAGAAGACGACTGCAAAATATTTGACAACAAAAACAATTTAATTGCAACTGCGAATGATCACAATGGACTTTATCGTTTAAATTGTAAGTGTATCGAAAATCCGGTTGTGTTAAATAAGGCTATGGCATTCACTGAAGACTTTGAACTATGGCATAGAAGGCTAGGTCACATCTGTGACGAAAATTAAAAAAACGCAAGGAAGCATCGACCGGAAAAAGTTTTCGAAAAATCGCGGTGACAAATGCACAATCTGCATCAAAGGTAAACAAACCCGATATCCGTTTAATAATATTGGTTCTCGTGCTGAAAATAAACTTGATATTATACATTCAGATGTTTTGGGACCGCTGAATGTGAAATCGTTTTCGGGCGTAAAATACCTCTTAACGTTTATTGACGATTACACTCGCAAAGTTTTCGTCTATCCAATTAAAAATAAGCATCAAGTGTTTGACGAATTGATGAAATTTAAGACATTCGCGGAAAACCAATCGTCGAGAAAAATTAAAATTTTACGTACAGATAACGGGTCTGAATATACAAATTCAAAATTTAAAAATTTTTCTGGACGAGCCGGAATTTTACATCAGAAAACTTCCTCGTACACTCCTGAGCAGAACGGCGTTGCTGAGCGCTGCAACAGAACAATAATGGAACGCGTTCGTTGCATGTTGTTGGATTCTGGTATAGACGAAAGGTTCTGGGCAGAAGCAGCCGTCAGAGGGAATAACAAAAGCCCAGAGGAGCTATGGTCGAATCGCAAACCTAGTTTGAAACATCTCCGCGTTTTTGGCAGCAAAGCCATGGTTCATGTGCCAAAACAAACACGTCGCAAACTTAGTGCCAAATCCATAGAATGTTTCCTACTTGGATATAGCAGCGAGTCGAAAACTTATCGACTGTTCAACCCTGTAACGAGAAAAATCGTGACGAGCCGTGACGTGGTTTTCATAGAACATCAAACAGGTATTTATGGCGAAACAAGTAAAGCACTAATCGTCTTGGATCTTCTATAGTTAACCTTAAAGACAGCGTATCAGTCGTCAATTCAGGGGAAGTTGTGCGAAAGATCAAATCGCCAACTGATTGCTTCGAACCCAATAATGACGAAGAAGAGGATAGTTTTGATGTGTTTTTGGGGTTTGATAATGTTTCCAACGATGCTGTTCCCTATGCAGATGACGAGGGTGCTGATGGCGAAAATCTGTACGAAAATGATGCTGTTCGTCGGTCTGAGCGTATCCATAGTATGCCTAAGCTAAGTTATAGTTTTTGTGCAACAAGTTTTGTAAGCGAAGACAACAGTCGCAGAAGCTCTGGCATCGAATCATGCAGATAAGTGGAAGCGTGCTATGCACGACGAAATGAAATAATTAGCTGTAAACGAAACATGGTTTTTAATGCCATCGGGAAAGAAGCCAATTAGTTCAAAATGGGTTTTTAAAACTAAGTTCGACGCAAATGGTGATTTTGTCCGCCACAAAGCAAGGCTGGTTGTCAGAGGCTTCAGTCAGCAAGAGGGTGTTGACTATAATGAAACTTTCGCGCCTGTTGTGCGATGTAGCTCTATTCGTTTTTTACTGGCTCTGGCGACAAAATATAACTTGCAAATTCATCAACTTGATGCTGAAACCGCGTTTTTAAATGGCGAACTCCAAGAAGAAATATTTATGAGCCAACCAGAAGGATTTGACGATGGATCAGGAAGAGTGTGCGCGCTTAAAAAGTCTCTATATGGGTTGAAACAATCAAGTCGCGTGTGGAATGCGAAACTCAACTCAGTTTTGATGAAATATGGATTGAAACGCAGCGAGGCAGACCAATGCGTGTATTATCATGTTAACACAAAGAGTCGTCTTTATGTTTGCAATTTATGTGGACGACGTCCTCATTTTTGGCGATAATACAAACTTGATTGAAGCGCTAAAACTTGAGCTTTCAAGAAACTTTGGAATGAAAGACATGGGAGTAGCTACCTCCATATTGGGTATCCGCATCACCCGAAATTTGAAGGAAGGCATCATTAAAATTGATCAACAACAATACATTGAGGGAATGCTTAAACGATTTGGTATGGATGACAGCAAGCCTGCGACGTTAACCAGAAACTAACTGCAGCCATGTCACCGTCTACAGAGGCAGAGAGAATCGAAATGTCTAAAGTTCCTTACATGCAGGCTGTTGGGTGCCTTTTGTTTGCCGCTCAGATCACACGTCCCGATATAAGTTTTTCCGTAAACATGCTGAGTCGTTATAGTACAAACCCCGGCAAACCACATTGGACAGCTATTAAACGTGTAATGAGGTACTTGAAAGGAACATTAGCTTAAGGTCTTATCTATTCTAAAGCAGCAGCAGATATCACTGGATATTGTGACGCAGATTGGGCAAGCGATGTGGATGAGAGACGATCTACGTCGGGCTACCTGTTCACCTTTCAAGGAGCACCGATCTCGTGGTGTTCAAAACGGCAACGAACGGTCGCTCTATCACCAACAGAGGCCGAATTTATGTCAATCGTGAATGCTGTCCAAGAGCTAATTTGGATCAAGCGCATGGAACGAGAATTGGTTGCGGAGTCATCTCATTCGATGGTACTGTTTTGCGATAATAAAAGCGCAATTCATATTGTTACTAACAATTCGTACTCTCCACGCACAGAACACGTTGATGTGAAAGTCAAATTTATTCGTGAGAAACTTGATGATGGTACTCTAAAACTTTTATATGTTCCCACTGACCAAATGTTGGCTGACATTCTCACTAAAGGAGTACCTACAAATAAGTTATCGTTTCTTACTAGTAAATTTGGTTTGAAATGATTTATTGTATTATTTATGTTACTTTGTATAAAAGTCAAAATGAATTTTTTAAATGGAATTACTTTTATCATGTAAAAGAAGAATGAATTTTCTATTTAAAAGCTTTGTACTACATATATATAGATTTGAATTGTTCTTTAATTAATTTTTTGTAATGAAATGTAATAATAATTCAGGGAAAGTGTTGAAATTGAATTATAATGACATTTCGTATATATGGCAACCTCTGGTTTACATACTAAATCAACTACAATAAAACATGAAAGCTGTTCTCTTTCTTATCTTCTTCCGTTGTAAGTCGCTGAGTTAAACACACGCGTTTTATTTCACTGCAAGTTAAAACTTCTATTCACAACAATCCGCAAAAATTGGTAAAACACAACAAGAAAATCTTCTGGGTGAAAATAGATTTGCTCTTTTTGCGACAAATAGCGGCTCTGACACCACCACACCCAATCCATCTAAACGGCCACCTATATATTTGCGAGAGCAGAGCGCAAAGAAGATAGTCGCTGAACTAGCTAGTAGGTAACGATTTCTACATCGTCTCAATAATTAAAAGTGCTGTAAAGAGACGAAGATCCAAGCAGCCACTGAAAACAGCTTCCGCAAAATTATTGCACATTTTGAAGGTAGAAATAAAAAATTCTATACTTACCAACTGCAAAGTAGTAGAATCTTATGCGTGGTGATCAAGAATATAGACAACAACGTGGATTGCAACGAAGTGAAAGAGGCATTGAAAAGTTCAGGCTTTCCAACCAAATCTGTTTTCAATATAAAAAACAGAAACAATATCCCCCAACCGCTGTTCAAAATTGAACTTAGCCAGAAACAAAAACCTACCAAAAAATGATGCGCTTCCAATATACAATCTTAGGTACCTTCTACACCGAAGAATTGTAGTTGAGGAACCCCGTAAGATGCAAGGTCCAGAGCAGTGCCTGAATTCACAGGAATACGGCCACACCAAGTCATATTGCACTTTAACACCAGTTTGTGTAGTTTGTGAGTATCTACACTCAACATGTCAATGCTCTCGTGACAAAAGTGACACTGCAGCAAAAGAGTGTAGTAATTGCTTTGGTAACCACACGGCCAACTATCGGGGGTGTCCCGTCTTTAAAGAAATGTAGAGTAAATCATCTCAAATACAAAGACCAGAAGAGAAGGACGTGTAGAAGAAAACCCTGTTCAACGCGCTCCAGCTAATATCGTTCCAAACAGCACATTGACTGGAAAGCAATCATATTTTGTAATTGTAAATACGAACAATCCAAAGAGGTGTCTTTCTCTCCGCGTTGGAAGCTCTCATTACCATTGACATACTACTGCTATCTGTGTATTTTTGTTTTATATATATTGATTTTCCCCAACATAATTTGGGTGCCTCCTGTGAGGATTGAACTCACGACCCCTGAGAAGGTAGAAACAACGTGTGGGGTCTGACGCAGGCAGCGACGGTTCGCGGAATTAGTGTACGGTATTGTCTTTGCGATTGCATTTAACTGCGCATATCTTACTTTTTGCTGGCGCATGAACAGCAGATTGTGCACAAGTACAACAACAGTAAGCCAGCACATTGGCTCAAGTGACAATTTGTGAGGTTAGGATTCTCGAAGCTCGGCACATGGGAATCCTTTTATATCGTTCTGTGGGTCGCTATGCCAGCGCTAAAACTGCGTACATCGTCTACAACGTCGATTCGACGCATTTGGGACCGCGTGCGAGGGTTCAAACCTGGAGAGTGAAATGTTTTCCAGTTGGAACAAGAGTTGAAGTTGTTCACAACACACTTTGATAGGTTTGTTGCAAATCATTATCGCCTGGTCTCCGAAGCAGACAATAATGGACTGGGAACGCATGATTCGCTGTTTCAGGAAGTAGAGGACGCTTATAATGATACATGTGTTATGATCCAGAGGTTGATAATGGGTGCCAGATCCAGCTCATTACTCGTGGCATCAACACCAAAGTTCGACCTCAAACTTGACGCCCTGGCTATTCCAACTTTCGATGGCACACTGCATACCTGGCTATCATTTAAGTATGCTTTCGAAACGCTTGTAGATAAAACGGACTTTCCAGAGGCCTACAAGCTAGGCAAGCTTCGTCAGTCGGTCCCGGCAAGCGCTGCGCCACTCATTGGTGGAGTATACTCTGGTGGTTATGAGGAGGTCTGGAAAGCCCTCAAAGATTGCTTTGACAATAAGATTTGTGGTATCGAAGCTTCCAACTACTACTCAACGGGTGTGGTCTCTAAGCACCGCTCCTTGCGAGATTCCGAGCTTGGAAGAGTTGCTTAAATTCATAGAAAGACGTGCACATAGCCTCAATGCAGATTTCAGCTCACGGCCGAGTACATTGGAGTCATCCTCATCAAGGCAGCTGACTCACACTGGAACTAGGCAGATTCCACGTGTTCTGAAATCGAATGTAGCTTCTGTTGACGAAGGTCGGTGTGCACACTGTCAAGGGTTGCATCGCATCACCAGGTGCCCGGTGCTGATCGCACTGAGTGTAGATTAGCGATTTGACGTTTTAAAGAATTTGAAGCTGTGCTACAATTGTTTAAAAAATGGACCCTCGTCGAAACAGTTTACGTCCAGCGTCACCACCGCGCAATACTTCTTTGTACCTCCTCGCCATCGCTTGCCACTTGTTGCTTCACGGGCTATGTCCGTTACGGCCTGAATGGCATCTACCGTCGAACGTCCTTCCCTTCAGAAACCATACTGACGGTCTGAAAGCCCACCATGTTTTTCTACCACCTTCTGGAGTCGTTCGCAGATAATCCGCTCCAAAATTTTGCCTATCGTGTCTAACATGCACAATGGTCGATATGCTGAGGGTTGGTCTGGTTGCTTTCCCGTCTTGAGCAGTAGTACCAGTCGCTGCTGTTTCCATCTATCTGGGAATATCCCTTCCTTTATGCACGTATTGTACATCAAAGCAAAAGCCTCTGGCCTCGCCTCTATTGCCGCTTTTAGTGCCACATTGGGGATGCCATCTAAACCGGGAGCTTTGTTGTCAGCGATTCTCCTCAGGAGCATGATTACATCGCTACTGGTAACAGCTGGGATGTCGGTAATTGGACCCTTGCTATGATTGGGCATTCTATCCGTCTGCTGTGGGAAGAGTGTAGCTACAATAGTTCTCATCAGGGCGGCGTCAGTTGGTTGCGGTGACCTGCCCCCTTTTAGCTTACTTATGACCACGTATGCTTTTCCCCATGGATCCACATCAGCATTCGCACACAGCGACTTAAAGCACTCTTTCTTACTGCAGCGGATGGCCCCTTTCAATGCTTTTCGGCATTTTTTGTATTCCTCTCGTAGTGTATCCCATGACGGGCGTTTTCGAGCCCTCTGAGCCTTTCGGCGGGCTTGAATACACTCCTTCCTGGCGGCTACGATCTCCTCATTCCACCAATACACATGTTTTCTAGCGTGCCGATTTAACACCCTTGGCATCGCCGCGTCGCAGGCTTTGCTGAGTCCGTTGGTGATGCTATCCGTTATGGCCGTGGCAGTACCCATGCTGATTTGTTCTTCTTTCCAAACTAGATCAAAGACCTCCGCATCAAAAGCCCGCACTTTCCAGCCTTTTGTCTGCGCATTGCGCATCTGTTTTGTACGCCTTTGTGCCGCGTTATCCAACTCAATAACTATGGCCACATGGTCGCTCTGCGTATATATGTTACTGATAGAACATCGCGCGATGCGCATAGCAGTGCTGTTCGCAAAGGTCAGGACTATTACCGACGTACCCTGCCTGAGTCAAAAGTGTACTGACCGACCTGATTGAGAATGACGAGGTCCAAGGGCGCCAGGCACGCCAGCAGAATTCTGCCACGCTGACTAGTGCGCGTCCTCCCCCAAGTTGTGGACCAAGCGTTGAAATCTCCCGCAATGACCAGCGGCCATTTCCCTCGTGCCTCCTCCATCATTGATGTGAGCATACGCTCGAAGTCGGCTATACTCATGCTTGGCGGGGCAAAACAGGAAAATAGGTATAGACCATCGAATTTGACCCAGATGTAGCTGTTTTCTGTGGCAGCCATTCTTTGTTGAAAGCACCTACCGTTCAGGACCCAGATGGCTGCTTTACCACTGGCATCCGTCACCCACTCGTGCCCATCTATATTTTTATACTGTTCGCACAGTAGGGCTATATCAAAATTTTCCTCGGTCACCGTTTGGTGCAGTAGGTCTTGGGCTGCCGCGCAGTGGTTTAGATTTAACTGCACTATTTTCATACGCCGCTGTTTATTTTCGCCTGCTGGTGTACTGGGCATTTATAACTGCCTGCCGCATGATCCCCCTTACTTAGTGCACATTTTTGCTTGTTGGTGCACGTCACTGCTTTGTGGCCGCTTCCGCCGCACTTCCTACACAGATCGGTTCTATCTACCTCTTCCTTGCATTGTTGCGCCACGTGTCCGTAGCCCCAACATTTGTAGCAGTGCTTGAGTGTCACCGATTCTCGGACCCTGCAGGAAACCCACCCAATGCGCACCCGCTGGGCCTTCAGGAACTTTTTTGCATCGTCCACTGGCAGGCTGATATAGGCGGTTTGAGTGCCGTTATATCCGTTTCGCAAAGTTCGTACGGCGCAATCGTCTGGTCGCATGATGCCGCATTGCTCGTGAAATGCATCGCAAATCTCCGTTGGGGTGGAAATCTCATCGAGGTCTCTGCACTGGATGGTAAGCATATGGGTCTTCGCTGCCACCGTTGCCGCCTCCTTCAGCACCTCTGTTATCACAGCTTGGTAAGTCGTTGTCTTGCGTTCTTCAGTCCGTTTCAATTCGATGATCAGTTCGCCTTTTGCCGTTCTACGAATGGTTTTGACGTCCTCGCCAAGAGCTTTAAGTGCTGTGCTTGCCTTTACCTTTCGCAAGATTTCTGCATACGATGCCTCTCCGGTTTTTGCAATAATGAGAGCATCGGGCCTCGGGCGGATCTCCTTGACTACTTTTTTTGTAGCTTTTGTGGGCTCCTTGGCTCCGATATCCCGCTTGACTGTTGTCTTCCGTTGCACTAGCTGCCAATCGGTCTTAGTGGCTTGCTCCGACCTGTTTGGTGCTGCTTTATCGTTCTGTTGCTGCAGCTGTTGTCGCTGTGGCTTCGGAGACACAACACGAGTGCGCTTTTTTGTTGGAAGTGGAGATACCTCCACCATGCCGTCCGCTTGCGATGCTGTCCTCGTTCTCTTGGTCTGCACTCTGCTGATCCACGGTGACGTTTGCGTTGCCTTCGCTGTGGCTTCGCCTGCTTTTTTGCGGATCTCCTCTCGTTGCTGATTGGTGCAGCCTACTGATATCCGCGAGAAAGGATCTCATCGCCTTGTTTATATTACGCTGACTATCCATCATGCCGGTCAGCTCTTCGATTTTTTTTCCCATTATCATGAGAGTATCCGCACTCACAATACCCTTCATTTCAGCATTCTCGGGGTTAACAGTCGGTGTTACCAAAAATTGTGTGCCGATCTATGTTGGAGTCGAAACTACCTCGCTATCGGTGTCACAATTCTCATCATATTCTAATCCCCTCACTACGAGCGGTGCACTAATGCCCGCAGTCGCTTGCGCACCCCGGGGGGCGATCGCTGGACGCTCATAGTTTCGGTAAATTTGCACTATTATCCCTATCCACTTTTCCTTTTCGCTTTTTTTCCTTTTTTTTTTTAATTTTATATTAATTAATTAATCCCTTTGGGGGGAAAAATAAACCAAAGGGGGGAAAAAGAAACCAAAGGGGGAAAAATAAAACCAAAGGGGGAAAGAAAAAGTACACTAAAAACAATACTTATCTGATGTCAGGTGTGATTGGCGTAATGTGAATACTACTTTCTATCTAATTCGCAATTATTTTTATTTCATAAGAACCTTCCTTTGGAGTGAAAGTTTTCCGTAGATGCTCAGCAAAGAGGTTTGCTTTTTGTATATATGTTTATGCCTATTGGGTTTGGCTCGGTTGAACGCTTTTGGTGCTTTCCATAAAGAATAGGCCGTGCCTTTATCTGCTGACAAAAAATTATTTTTTATTGTTATGTTAAGCATAGAATGCTCTTTTTTAAAATCGTTAGTATCGTTAATTTTCTCATTTTCGATTTTAAGAGGGCAAATCTACCCTTTTAAGTTTGAACACAAAGTTTCGAAGACCATAATTTATTTGTAGCAACGTCTTATTTTGCATTTCATATGATGACGGCGGTGTCTTCGTTTTTGCTGCACCCGCGTCGCGACACTCCTGGTCCTACCATTGATTTCGGGGTTGGAGCATAAGCGAGAGATAAGGAGAGTAGGCCTCTACCCTAAAAGTAGCATTTTGTAGCGCTCTAACATATTCCTCTCTAGTCTCACTAATCATATATGTAATACAACTACTATTACTCTCTATGAATTCCTATCTTATTCTTTACGAAGACTGTACTTACCAAGTTTTGCTTAGTTTGTCACGTCGTTCATTATTATTAAACTAAATATAAGTTTTGTTAAATAAATAAATATTAATAATAAACTTAACTAGTGTTGTTTTTACTGGCGCAGTCGGCAGCAACAGTGAAAATGATCCGCTAAAAGAACCTACGTTAACTAAAGTAATTTAAACTATTAAATTAAATAAAAGTCAGAAAATAAAACTTACCGAACATAACCAAATATTAAAACTTAAACTAAATAAAAGTGCCAAAAAAGTAACAATAATACATAAAAAGAAAAGAAGCATAAAAATCATAAATCATAAAAAAAACACAGAAAAGGTTAAACGAAAATAACGGAAAAGCTAAAGCAAAAGAAAAAAAGCAAAGCAACAAAAAAAAAAAGCAAAGCAACAAAAAAAGAACAAAAGGTGGACAAGTGCAAAAGAGACGAAAGTGCATGAACACCTGCGACTTAGACGACATTTGCTGTCAACTCAACACGCTACAAATTTCGACCTCTGCCACAATGTCGGAAGCTAAAGAGAGGAGAGAGAGAGAGTATTGCAAACTGTGAAAATAATTGCACCGTTCGATGGCGATAGAAAATATTTAGTTCTTTATATCAACAGTATTGATGCTCTTATGCCGGACCTCCTTTCTCTTACTCCTGAGGAGCAACCATTCTATTTTCAATGCGTGATAAGTACTCTTAGTGGTTCTGCGTTGGATATTATAAGGCGCGAACAACCAACAACCTGGTCTACACTACGGAAACTCTTAATCGACGAATTTGCAGATCATTCTCCTATTACTACTCTTATATTATTAGTAGATAATATTAAATTCAAAGGTAATGTAAGACAGCTGTGCGATGAAATTAACTCGGAAGTTTGTAAAATCAATGATAGCATAAAACTAAGCGTAACAAATAACGAAACACAAAAATTTTTATTACAAGAACTACAAAAAATAAGTTTAAGAACTATAAAAAGAGAATTGCCGAATCATCTTACTGCCTTAATTAATGTTAACTTGGCCTCAGACCTTAAATCTGCCATAAAAATCTTAAAAGAAAACGATGCTTACGATGAAATAGCACGAAATAATTATAAAAAGCAACAATCTACTTCACAGCAAAATAAACAGCACAATAATAGATACCAAAACCAATATCCATATATTTTTCAACAGCCTTATTCACTATATCCACCTAATCTACCTTATCCAGAATATAATCATAATTTTAGTTTTTCTGTTACACAACAAAATCCATACAGCACACAGTATAATAACAATTCAATAGGCTTTTATCCGAACCAACAACAATTACCTCAACAAAGTACAAATATTCGCGGAAACGATTCGAACCAGTCTAGAATAAGACGTTATGGTGCCCCAGTAGCAATGGAGCAAGATGTTGAAAATTTTCGTTTACAGGCCTCGGGGAGCTACCCGAAATCGTATTAAGAATCGAGGATCAATCAGTAAAATTCATTATTGACACGGCTTCTTCAGTGAGCCTCATTAAGCCAGGTTTACTTAGAAAATAAATTTCTCAAACAACACCGATTGTTGTAAAAACTGTTGCTGGTAAGATTAGGTTAAACAATATCCAAGAGATTTATAGCCAGAATTGTGGCAAAAAGTTAAGATTCCATGTTTGTAACTTCGCAGATAATCATGACGGGTTATTAGGATACGATATATTAACCCTTTGACGACCATACATTTTCGGCCGAAGCGATTTTAATTTTTTTTTGATTTTCGTAATCTGCGATCTAATAATAGTTATGTCACAAAAAATTGGCCCTCTAGACACCCCCTCCTTGCCCCCCATTTCGCTTGGCAAATATAGTTGCCTGTGAAAGGGAACTTTTTACCCTAAAATTTTAAATTGAAAAATACCATTTTTTAAATGTAATTTATGTATTTGATTTACTTAAAAAGTAAAATATTATGAATTTAAGCAAAAAAATATATTCATTGTAGTGCGTGGTAGATGCCGAAGCAGTCACGGGATGTAGTAAAGCAAAGATAGACATTACATTGAATGCAAAATACATTTGTACGACTATACTTGCCATTTGCGGCACAATGAGCGCAGCGCTTCCAATTTTCCTGCTTTTCCATTTTGTGCAACGATTTGGGTTTGCTCAGAAAGCGACTACCAGTTTTGGTGACCCCTGGAAATGCGCGCGTCCTTGAACTAAAATCATTTATCAGTACCAAAGGGCAATTGACATCTATTTTGTCAGCTTTTCCAACTACACGCCGCTTAACCTTAACACCCCAGTTGGATCGATGAAGTTGGAGGCCAGATACACACCACGATTGTCCACCACAGAAATGCTACCCGATATGTAGTAACTGATGTCACCACGCTTCATTTCTTTATCGCCAGGGAATTGATTAGGCATATGTTTCCGGTTGCTCCGAATTGTTCCGCAAGCCATAATGTCATTCTGTTGGAGTATGTACATAAGGTCCAGGCTCGTAAAAAAGTTGTCAAAATACACTTCAACCCCTTTTTTTGCCAACGGTTCACATAACTGCAAAACAACAGACTCAACCAGACCATATTCAACAAACTGTTTTTTTCCGGTATAGATGTCAACGTTGTATAAATAGCCAGTTTCCGACTCACATAAGCACCAAAGTTTGAAGCCCCATGACACAGGCTTGTTCTTCATATACTGCTTCATAGCATTATGTCCCTTGAACTTGACCATATGTTCATCGATTGACAGCTTTTTTGAATAGGTATACGCTGCCGGCATAGCCTTGTTTATATGGCTTATAATTTGCCTGATTTTGTATCCACGATCGCTGACATCAGCCTGGTCGTTGTCGCAAAAGTGAAGATTTGCCATGAACACAAAACATACCTAAGTCTTAGCCAGGTACTGCCCTTCCTTTCCCCGTAGCCACTTCGTAAATAAAGACCATTTTTCGACCAACTTTGAGAATTCCTAGCGGGCAGGGGGGGATATATAGGGACTTACCCCCAAATATATTTTTGTTGCCCCAACCCCCCTCTACAAACTACCTCTAGCCACATTTACTCTATATCTTACCTAAAGTCTTATAAGTGGCAAAAACCCCTGGGCAAGCATACTTGCCTATGGTCGTCAAAGGGTTAAAACAATTTTGCGCAAAAATAGACATCATAGACGAAAGCATTATATTAAATGGCATCATATATAACTTTCTTAAAAGAAAATGTTTAGAAATCAATACTTTAAAAAAGGAATCTAGTATAGGAAATGAAATAAAAGAAACCGAATTTAGACTTGACCACTTAAACCAAGAAGAATCATATAAAATAAAAAAACTTTTAGCCAAGTATAAAAATGTATTTTATAAAGAAGGAGATACATTAACATTTACAAACAAGATTAAACACCAAATAAAAACTACTCATGAGGATCCGATCTGAAATCTGAAGAAGATATCATTGCGGCTGTTGAACACTTCAACAACTGCCTGCAACAAGCTGCGTGGGACTCCACCCCCACACTAAATGAGCGAAAGTCAACGAACATCTCCAAACCTATAAAAGAAAAACTGAGAGAAAAGCGATATGCAAGAAAAAAGTGGCAACAAACTAGACATCCTGAGGACAAGAAAAAATTAAATGCGCTTACAAAAGAACTTAAAGAGATCCTTAATAACGAACGAAACACCCAACTCCATCATTACCTCAGTAATCTCGATGCAACAGCTGCTACAGAATACTCTCTCTGGAAAGCAACTAGGAATCTAAAGAGACCCACAATGTTCCAATCCGCTTTACGAATGGAAAATAACGAATGGGCTAAAAGTGACCTTGAAAGAGCAGTCACATTTGCCCGACACTTAAAAAAAGTATTTACTCCACAGGAAATCGAGCCCCCAGCATGTGTAACAGAAGAAGTGAAAAGTGTTCTGAGTAATACCCATCAGATGGACCTACCCATACGTAAATTTTCCAAATCTGAAGTGAAAGCAGCTATTGATAAGCTAAATATTAAGAAAGCCCCTGGGTACGACCTTATCACTGGAAAAATAGTAAAACAACTTCCAGAAGAAGGAGTGACATATCTTACCTACTTATTTAACGCGGTACTAACATCTGGCTTTATACCTCCCCAATGGAAAGTGTCACAATTAAAAATGATTCTCAAACCCGGAAAAAGCGCTGATAAAGTTGAATCGTATCGCCCAATTAGCTTGTTACCGATTGCTTCTAAACTCATGGAAACCCTTTTCCTGAAAAGACTACTCCCAATTATAGAAGAGCGAAAGCTAATTCCAAATCATCAATTTGGTTTCAGGAAAAAACACAGCACAATCGAACAGGTTCATAGGATTGTTGAGTATATACACACTGCATTCGAACATAAACAATATTGTACAGCAGCGTTTCTTGACATCTCGCAAGCATTTGATCGCGTTTGGCACGATGGCTTGCTTTACAAAATAAAAACTACACTCCCCATTAACTACTATGTGTTAATCAAGTCTTATCTTACAAATAGATATTTTTTCGTAAAGCAAGGTGAGGAACAATCTGAGCTCCTTGAAAGCTCAGCAGGCGTACCCCAAGGAAGTGTCATGGGCCCAATACTTTATCTACTTCACACGTACGACTTACCATCAGCTGAAGGAGTCACCATAGGTACCTTTGCAGATGACACTGCTGTCTTAGCTGTTGACACTCTCCCACACTTAGCTTCCTCTAAAATCCAGAGTGGGCTAAACAAAATTACTGACTGGCTAAAAAAATGGAAAATCAAGTTGAACGAAACAAAATCAGTCCAGGTTACATTCACTCTCAAACGAAACACCTGCCCACCCGTTAAACTCAACGGCATAAATATACCCCAATGTAATGAGGCTAGATACCTTGGGATGCACCTCGACAGAAGATTAACTTGGAAAACACATATATTTACAAAACGAAAATCACTCGGTATAAAGCTCAGAAATCTACACTGGCTCTTGAATCGAAACTCCAAAGTCTCAATCGATAGCAAATTGCTCTTGTACTCAGCAATTTTAAAACCAGTTTGGACATACGGTATTCAGCTGTGGGGCACTGCGGCAACTTCCAATGTTGAAATACTTCAAAGATTCCAATCAAAGACCCTAAGAATGATTGTAAACGCGCCCTATTATGTCACAAACAACCAAATCCATCGTGACCTCAAAGTTCCTACAGTCGCTCAAGAAATAAAAAAGCTCTCTACTTCGCACAATCTGAGACTCCTAGTCCACCCAAATCCACTGATATCGGAACTCACTTCCAACCCCTTCACTTTCATCCGACTGAAGAGAAAATCCACAACAGATCTCCTGTGCTAATAGGCAATGGCTGCACCACTGGGTGTAGTCCATAAAAGACAGTAAATACAAAAATTAGTCTTAAGTTATTAAATATTGCTGAATGTGATTGAATGTAACAGATTGCAATAAAATATTTGGATATTAAAAAAAAAAAAAAATAAAAAAAATAAAAAAAAATTAAGATCCGATATACACAAAATCTTACAGATACCCTGAAATACACAGTGCGTCATTGCAAGAGCATATTGCTTCCCTTGAAAAAATGTTGGTAAACTTAGTGTAGCTAACCTTAAGATTCAGTTGAACAAAAGTGAGTTTTTGAAAAAAGAAGCTGAATTTTTAGGCCACATAGTTAGTCCCGAAGGCATAAAACCTAACCCTAATAAAGTCGATGAAATTTTTAAGTACCCCATTCCAAAAACTGAAAAAGAAATAAAGCAGTTTTTGGGATAGCTGGTTTCTATCGGAAATTTATTAAGAATTTTTCGAAAATAACCAAACCATTAACACACTGTTTAAAAAAAGGCAATAAGATCGATTCGTCCAATAAAGAATTTATAAATGCTGTCGACACTATAAAACTTCTTATAACTAAATATCCGATATTAGCATACCCAGATTATGAGAAACAGTTTACATTAACAACCGATGCGTCTAGTGTCGCCCTTGGAGCCGTTTTAAGCCAAAAAAGTCATCCTTTCTGTTTTGCCAGCCGTATGCTCAACGAGCACGAATTGAATTATTCGGTAACAGAAAAAGAATTGCTCGCCATAGTTTGGGCGACAAAATATTTTAGGTCTTATCTTTATGGCAGGAAATTCATTGTAAATAGCGACCATCGGCCACTTCAGTGGCTTCACAATTTGAAAGAGCCAAATACTAAATTACAGAGATGGAAAATTAAACTAAACGAGTTCGACTTTGATGTGAAACACATCCCTGGAAAAGAGAATTATGTGGCTGACACCCTATCAAAAATAGAAGTATTGGAATGTAATTTTGGAGAAGATTTATCTGACATAGCTACGGCACATTCAAATTGTATTCCTATATCAAAACGACCTCTCAACGTTTTCAAAAGACAGCTTAAATTAATTAAAAGCAATGAGGATAGCGTGCATACCGAAAATAATTTTAAAAACAGCATAACTATTATATATTACACGGAACTAACAATAGAAAAAATAAAAGAATTCATAAAATCATATCTGCTTAAAAGTAATGTTACCATTTATATGCCAAACAATTCCGATTTTATAAAACTTCAAAATGTATATCAAACTTTGATAATCAATAATCGAAATAAAATACTAAGAACAACACGCGAACTTGAAAATATTGTTAATTATGCTGGTTTTAAAACAAAAATCTTAGAGATTCACTTAGAAGGGATTCACCAAGGGATCGAAAAAGTGGCCGGTCATTTCAAAAATTGATATTATTACCCTAACTACTTAAAAGAAATAACGAAAATTATCAATGAGTGTGAACTATGTAACCATTGCAAGCACGATCATATCGAGCACAAGCTACCCTTTAAAATTACACCTCCTGCTTATGAAACAAGAGAGAAATTTGTAATCGACTTTTGGGAATGGGACAAAAACTACTTCCTAACATGTATTGACGTGTATTCCAAATTTGCTACCGCAGAAGCAGTTAAGAACTTAAACTGGTTAGAAACTAAAAAAGGACTACTTAAGAATTTTTATACAATGGGGCCACCGAAAAATCTCAAAATAGATCAAGATCAGGGCATTAATAACATTAATATAGTACAGTGGTGTCAACAATTAAACATAAAAGTAGAAGTCTCAACAGGCAAAACCGGAATTTCCGGTATTGAGCGTTTACACAAAACACTTAACGAAAAATTACGAATAATAAATACATCAGACGACAAAGAGCTAAAATATTTCCAATTAGAACATACCCTTTTTACCTACAACCATACCATAGTACACTCTACTACAGGCGAGACTCCTTACAATATGTTTTACAATCGGCTAGCTTCTAAAATTAATCCTCAGTTAGTTAAGGAAAACAGAATAAATAACTTAAATAAAACACGATACGAAAATCTGATTGATACAAATTATGTCAGTGCAGAAAACGCAAGGAAACGTCTTAATAAAATTGAAAATCCTTTTAAACGTGTAAGATTGATTGAGGCAGAGGATGATAACGAGCATTTCGTAGTCAAATTTAAGAATCGGAATGTCCGCAAACATAAAAATCATTTTAAAAGAAACAAAAAAACCGAATTTTACCTAATTTTGTATTCCATAAAAAAAAATAATATAAAATATTTTTGTTTCTATCACATATTGTAAAATTAAACTTTATATTTGAAAAAAAAAATTATTATTATTCTCTATATATATTGTAAACTTACACTTAATACTATTTAAAAAAACAGAAATGAAAGAGATAAATTTAATTTTTAATATATTATAAAATTAAAGTCTACACTGTACCTGTTAAAACTGAATACTTTGTATAGCAAATAATATGTATTTAGGAAAAATTATATTATTGCAACGAGGACATCGCATTTTCTTGGGATGGGAGGAGTAGCATTATATAGCGCTCTAACATATTCCTCTCTAGTCTCACTAATCATATATGTAATACAACTACTATTACTCTCTATGAATTCCTATCTTATTCTTTATGAAGACTGTACTTACCAAGTTTTGCTTAGTTTGTTTCGAGTCATCTATCAAACCACGCACACGTCGTTCATTATTATTAAACTAAATATAAGTTTTGTTAAATAAATAAATATTAATAATAAACTTAACTAGTGTTGTTTATATACATATACGAGGTGTGATCAAAAGATAACCGTTATTTTAATCTTTTCGTGAGTTACGTATGTTCGATGTTCGCATTTTTTTTTTATATTGGTACACATGTCTGTTATATATGTTGGCAATACCAACCATTTTGGATTGTCAGTTTGTTTTTGACAGATAAAAAGGTTAGTCGTGTTTTGGTGTGCTCTTCGATTTTTGTACTATTCGAAAAAATGGATTAAAGAAACTGTATTCAGTTTTGTGTAAAAAATGAAATTAAATGCGCAAGGACATTTGAAATGTTGACTGTGGCCTTTGGCGAGTCTACTATGAGCAGAACACAAGTTCAATTGTGGTATAACCGGTTTAAGGAAGACCGAGAAGATGTCGCCCGAGCACGTCAACAACCGATGAAAACATTGACGCAGTGAAGAAAATGATTTTGGATAATCGGCGAATCACTATCAGAGAGGTTGCTGATGACGTTGGCATATCGTTCGTCCAATGCCAAGCAATTTTTACGGATGTTTTAGGCATGAAACGTGCGGCAGCGAAGATTGTTCCAAAATTGCTAAATTTTGAGCAAAAACAACGTCGCATGGACATCGCTCAGAAGCTGTTGAACATCGTCAACGACGATCCAGATTTCCTCAAAAAGATCATAACTGGTGACGAATCGTGGGTGTATGGCTATGACATTGAAACCAATGTCTATGACATTGAGCCAAGACCGAAAAAAGCACGTCAAGTTCGGTCGAACGTAAAGGTTTTGCTGACAGTTTTCTTTGATTGCAATGGCGTGGTGCATCATGAATTCTTGCCACAAGGTCGTACGGTCAACAAGGAATACTACCTTGAAGTTATGCGCCGTTTGCGAGAAGCAATTCGTCAGAAACGCCCAGATTTGTGGAAAAACCAATCATGGATTTTGCACCAAATAACGCACCAGCTCACACATCGATGCTTGTGCGTAATTTTTTGGCCAAAAACAAAACCGTTATCATGCCTCAACCACTGTATTCACCGGACTTGGCCCCGCTGACTTTTTCCTCTTTCCAAAACTGATAACACCGATGAAAGGAAAGCGTTTTGCTACGATTGAGGAGATAAAAGAAAAATCGAAACAGGAGCTGTTGGCGATACCAAAAAAAGCGTTTCAGAAGTGTTTCGAGGATTGGAAAAAAAGCTGGCATACGTGTATTATATCTGAGGGGAATTACTTTAAAGGGGACAAGATAGTTGTTGATGAATAAATAAATACTTTATTTTTTGATCACACAATAACGGTTCTTTTTTGATCACAACTCGTATATAGCCTAGGAAGGGAAGCCACCTCCAAAATTAAACCCAACAAAATTCACAAGCCCATATCTCGGAAACCTATATAGAATTTTAATTACAATACATAATAAATATAATGGCATTGAATGTACATTTCGCTGTAAACTAGTGAAATTAAGAGGTTTACAGTTTGCTCTGTTACAACTAAATGAAAATTTATATTGTATGATGTGGTGTTCGAGATATCGTCATCTTTTTCTTCGGTAGTTATAGTTTGGTCAGTTGAATTCTAGATATTTCTTAAAGCAATAGTTCGATTTGAACAAAAAGTATATTAAATTAAAGTAATTAAGATTCTTGGGCCACTCAACGACATTGAGTTTGAAGAATATTTATCTACAATTCAGTCTACAGAATGGTCTCTTTTCAAATGGGTTTTCAGTTTTTTATACCCTTTACCTTAAAAAATGTAAAATAAAATACTAAGATTTTGCGGTTGAGAGGTTTTTCAAGTACAATAAGGAGGCGGGGCAAATATGGAAATAAGTATACACACTCACTTTCTTTTTTTGATTTTTGTCCGTACGTCTGTGTCTGTGGCCGCTTTTTTCCAGTCCGTTTGAGATATCTTAATGAAACTTTGCAAAAGTATCTTCTGGACCAAGTTACAGAACCAGATTGCTAATGGGTTCATTTGGACAAAGGCCACGACTAACTCTCAAATATACACCTTTTTCACCTTTTTTAAAATGATAACTTCGAGACATGATAACCTCGTATTGATGCTATGGGAATAATTGCATTCATGTACATTAGGTGCATGCTAGTGTGTGTTAAATTTATGTGGATTATACTACTGGTGCCACGCCCGCAATTAATAAGAAATAATTTTTTGTTTCCTATTGAATATTCATGAAAGAATTCTCATAGGTAAGTTCAGATACAGTATTCCCCGCATAATTGGTTAAAAATATATGTTACCGAAAGCAAATTTACCTTTAATTTTACACTGTTAATTGCACAAAAAATTATCATAAAAAAAATAATCTGGCATTACCGCACATACATTTGTGGTAAATGATAAATGATAAACAATGGTTGGCATTTCTGCTAAGCAATTGAAAACATATGTTTATCGGTGACGAAAATCTGCAGGAAAGCGTAAGTGTAAAATATTTAATATACTTTGGAAATAAATTTTATTTTATTGTTCATTTTTGTAGGCTATGAGCGGAAAACGATATGTAACCCTTACAATTAAGCAAAAGCTTAAGCTGTTTGCTTTAAACCGAAGAGTGAATTGTGTTCAAAGTATGGGTGCTCCCTTGTTACATTAAATACAATTCTGCGAAATGAATATAATATAAAATCAAAATCCTCTAAGTGCAAATTGTCTTGCAAGCGTGAATGGCATGGAGCTCATATTAAAATAGATGGTGCAGTGATTTCATCAAATATATTGAAGGAAAAAGCACAGCAGTTGGCAGTGCAATTGTAATCGGAGTTTACTCCATCTACAGGTTGGATGTGGCGCCGGCAAAACCGGCAAGGGATAAAACTAAGAAAAATACATGGAGGAGCAAAAATCTGCAAATGGGAATGAGACAGAATCTTTCGTGAATGCAGTTCTTCCAAGTCTAATATCAGATTACGAGAGCCCGACATTTTCAATACAGATGAGAGCGCTTTATTTTTCTAAATACTTACAAAAACTTCAAACATATTTTTGTTCTGAAGACAAGTTTTTATGTGAGTTAGGGAATATGGTATCGTGTGTTATCTCACGTAAATTAAATAATACCCAAAAAAATTACAGACTTCTTCAATTAACATTTTAAAAATGTAAGCAATATGTTTACTTTACTTTTTATAACAATGGTCTCTAAATATGGGAATGCAACATATGTACATTAATATGAATTGTTTTTGTTCCTTAAGTTTATTTTATGTTTTTTATAACAATGATCTCTAAATATGTGAATGCAAGTATACATATGTACAATAATAAATATACACCTAATTCTGTTTTTACGCGGTAATTGGTTCCAGGAAAACCCGTGTAAAAAAAAAACCGTGTAAAAAAAGACATTGATCGTATGCAAAATAGGAGATTGGTTCCGTATCTCTAAAACCTATTGAAATTAGTGAAAAACAAGGATGTTTTAAGCACAACTATTCAGGTTTATTTTATTAAATCACATATATATTGCGTTTTTACATCTGATTGCATGGATAGTTCAGAAAATATTAACACATTCTAGTTGCTGTCACAAATAAATTTGATTGTATGCACTAAAAGAGAATTCCCCTAAATTTGTGCTATTTACAATTGCTCTGAACAGTAAATTTGCTTGTATCCACAGAAAGGGAAATCCCCTAAATTTGTGATATGAACATATTTCGCAAAAATTAAATTTAACCAAAAAAAATTTAAGCCCAAAAGATTTTGAATCGTGCTAAATGGAATAAAATTGTGTAAAAAAAATTAAAATTTGTTTATTTTCAAACCGTGCTAAATCAAAACCGTGTATAAAAAGACCGTGTAAAAAAAGACCGTGTAAAAACAGAATTAGGTGTAAATAGTTTTTGTTCCTTATATTTTTTCCGTTTAAAGTTAAAAATATTATATTACTATCATTAAAAAAGTTAGATAAATACTTAAAGTGCACATATGCATTTTCTTTTAATTGATTAGGTTGTCAAATTAAGCGGTTTTCCTGTTCAATTAAACGAGTATCGGTTAATTGATTCCCCGGTTAATTGAACCACAAATTGTGCAAAATTAAGCGGGGAATACTGTACTACCATTAAATACCACCAAAAAATAGGTGGGTTATTTTCACATCCACGCCCACTATTGACATATATTTATAAATTACAAACTATACAAAATTTTTAGATGAAATGTTATGTGAATACGTGTATTCACGGTTCAAAGCCATACACATAAAGTGGAGACGATCAGTAAAAGACACGCCTGCCTCCCACTTAAAATTACCCTACATTACCAGTATACCAGTATACATTATGTCCGTACTAACGTCCATGCAAAATTTTGGCAGATTATTACTGCCCAACAATTATCCAATATGAATTTCTGGGGCCCTATGCAAGATTCATCACCAAGCAACTTCTTACGATGGTTCAGAGTGCTAATACAAACCACAAAATAAGAAATTGGCGGTACATTTTGAGAGCCACGCCGTCTATTGATACATGTTTATAACTTAGGGCCTATTCAGAATTCTTGGACCAAATTTTATTTGAATTAGAATATTGAAAGCCATTTACAACAAATGGGGACGATCAGATAAAAGCTACGCCGCCCTCCATTAAAATCAGCTCAGGGGACCCTACCGAAAATTATCCAATATCATAGATAATAGATAGCTGTATATATATAGCGTAAACGATGCCCACTAAGCTTCTAAACTGTATGGAATTCTGTTTAGTTGTAGTGGACAATTCGAAAAGCATTTCTTCCGTATCGAAGCACTTACAATACAAGCAATTGAGTATATGGTAATATTATTGTATGCTTCACAGCACATACTGACGCTCGATGGTTTCGTTTAAGTGTGAGGGGAAATTTTGGTACTCACTGTACTTTCTGTTAATATAATAATTTTTGTTTTAGTAGTTTGCCCCATGGCCGACACGGCGACCTAAAGTTCTTTTGTGTCATACTACATTTGTCATTACTGATCCATGCGATCACAACTCCCCGATATACTAAACCCTATTCGTATAGCACCGGTATTTCTTCCAGCATTTCGTCCGTTTGGTGTTGTCAAAGCATCACAATTAAAGTCATCAGGTCCTTTTCTACCTAGAAGATGTTCCTTTTCTAAAGAAAGGAAGTAGTTGAAAATCATATTATTTCATTATCTTTTCCGCTTTATGGATGAATTTGAGAATTTCCATAGCAGGGGCATTCTTTATTTCTTCCAGAGCCAGCTGGTCGCGGTAGAATATGTTCATTCTAGTTCTTGCCAACGCAATGCAGTTGCATAGTATGTGCTCTGTGGTTTCTTTTTCTTCTAGACAGAGCCGACACTCCTTAGCGTCAAGAATGTGAATTTTAGTCAGCTGATATTTGAGGTAGTGACCTGATAGAAAACCTACTATTTTCCCTATGTCTGCTGTGTACATATTGTGATGTTCTTTATTGTAGGTCTTTTGGCGAAGTCCCTTCATCCCTTCCTAGTGTGACATTCTGAAACTATGTCCCAGTTATCTACCGTAGATTTAGCCTCCACTAATTGATTCCACAGTATGGCTCTGGGACCTAAGAGGCTTGCTGTGGAACCGGCCCCAGCGTGTTCATCAGCAATTTAATTGCCTTCGATCCCTGAGTGACTCAGCAAATTGCAACCTTATTTGTTGCACATAAAGACAGTAGGTTATTGAAGCATTCTTCCACCAGTTTCAATTCTAATGAATATGAAGCTAATGCCTGTAACGAAGCTTGACTATCTGGATAAATAGCTATATAGGTGCCCTTGATACTCATTTTCATATTTATACACCGCTTTGGGGACAGCCTTTCATTGCCTTGTCTGATACGGAGTCGACACCCAGAGAAAAGCTAACTTCTCTGATTTTTAAGATAATTTTACCCCCACCCAATAGTTTATCGATATTTTTGCAGAGCATGGGTCCCCCCTTTATATTGACAAAGGCACCCTCGACATCTAAGAAATCACATAAAACAATTTCCTTATTTTATGCAAATAGAAATTCATGCAGAGGTATTGTTCTGTCCAACGTTTCTCTAATATGTAGATCCACCAATCTTTCCATAGTTCTTAGAAGAAACGACGTGATTTTCACATGGTGTCTTAAATGGTTTAAAGAACCCAATAGCCCATTTAACTTTGTCTGATATGAATATTATTCCAGACAAACTCCAGGATATTTTGTCTAATACTGCCCATCTGTCACATGACGGCTGATCCAATGTCATTGACACTCTAATTGACCCCGGGAAGTGGACCTGAAGCAGGTATTCTAGAGTATTCCTTCGATTCATTGTATAAGATCCATCTGGTCTTCTTAAAGCTGCAACACCATTTGAGTGTTCCTTGCCTAAAGCTTTATGGAGTTTAGCGCTCTCTGGTGTTTCGACTATGCTTTCGCAAAATTTCCTCCAAGGCTCACGCTTGGTTCTTCTTAGTTCTCTGTTATGATTTGTCAGAGCGACCCTACAGTCGTCCCACACCTTTGTCCGTTTATAACGATTGAACAGTTTTCTCAACTTTTTGCGCATATCTGCAAGCTTACTATTCCACCATGGGACCTTCTGAGTCACATTGTGAGTTTTGACCGCATTGCTTTCATGATTGCTGAAATTATTGTATCATTAGTTGATACACCCCTTGTTCAAGTTCACCTACAGAACTTATACTTGTAAGAAGCGAATCGGTTTTTGATTCTAATAATTCCCTATATATTCTCCAATTATTCTTTTTTGGATCGAAGACTTCATTTTTTAATTCAGATTTGCCTGGTAAAACGATTCTTATATGCAAATGATTTGACAAAGAGCTCTCGTCAGATACATGCCAGTTTCTAAAACAATTGGCGATGTGAGGACTGGTTAGAGATATGTCTAATACCTCTTCTCTAACCGCTTTAATAAAGGTGGGCTTTGTACCTTTATTACAGATATTTACGTTTTTTCTTTAGAGAAAGCTTAAGAGAGACTCAACTCTATTGTTAATGTCCGAACTTCCGCAGACATAATGGTGTGCGTTTGCATCACAAGCAAACAAATGCTGAAGATTGTTTTTATGGCAGTGCTCAATTAGCACCTGCACCTCCACAGGAGGTATAACGGTGGAGTGACCTGGAAAGTAGGCGGACGTACAAACAAATTCCTGTGTTCCCTTCCCTGTTGAGACTTCCACAAGGATATCTACTAGATCCTCACTAGTAAACTCTGCAATGAGAAAATAGTTAATTTTAAAATCAATCGTCATCGCCGTTCTGGGCCGCGAACAGTGATGATAATCCAACTTGCATCCTTTATATGTGAGACCGTTGATTTGACCCCCAATTATCCATGGCTCTTGTATTAAGGCCACGGATAGGTCTTCATCAGACTTTATTTGATTCAACGTGATAATCTTAGGTGAATGTAAGTTCTTATGATAAAATGTAATTAGATGAAATAAATAAAAAATAAGTATTTCAAAACACCTTTCGTAGACATAAGCTTTTCTATTAAAGGGACATTAAAAATTAACGGTACTGTATGTCTACCTTAGTGTTGTTTGTTCTGCTAATTATTGCTGTCAGTTTGCACATAACCGGAATTCGTGAAATACTCGTGCACGTTGCATCGTACGGAGCTAAAAATGGGAATGACAGCGATGATTCTGTTTTAGATCCGAATATTAATTTTAATGAATTACATGGAAGCAGTCAAGATTCTGCAGATGAAAATTTTGATGTAAGTAATAAATGAAAATGCGAAAAGTGATAATACAACACAAAAATTTTAAATATAGGAAAGTAATTTGGAAGCAGAAGGAAATATTAATCCTCCATAAATTCTAAAAAGTTCAGAAGAAACTACAAATCCTAAATTTCAAGTAGTGGCAAAATTGTGCCTGCAGCACGATTCGATATTTGTAGCCATGCCGAAATAAATGCAAAGATAAAATTACACCAGAACAGCGACAATAAGTTCTTAAACAATACTGGCAGCTGGGATCGTACAAATTTCGACAAGCGTTTGCCACAGGATTAATTGAAATACACACACCTAAAATATGCGCAGAGATGAAAGTTAAATTAATTCAAGGAACCGAATGAATACATATAAATACTATTTGGAAATAAGCGGTCAACTATTTTTGGTGTGTCAGAAATGTTATAAACTGACTATGCGAAAGTGATCAGTTTATTAAACCTAGTACAAAAAAAATAGGAGGAAATCGCGTGGAAACACTACAACCGAAAAATTGGCACTTGCGAAGGAAAGAGGAGTGATTGACTTTATAAATTATTTCCCTTCGTATGAATCTCAATATACGCAACGTGACACACACAAGAGATATTTGCCTGTTGCTCAGCTTTGCAGACTTTGTTGCGAAAATTATGATTACTCTAATATATCACTTTCGACATTTTCTCAGAATTTTCAACTTTAAATTAAGAATTTAAAAAACCCAAAATAGACACTTGTTCAAGGCCAAAATAGCAGTTACGCAAGCAGAATCGCTTGATGCCTTATTGTCCGAACATGCAAATCACCATCACCATGCAGAACAAACTTATGAATCGGAACGAAATGATAATCAAAAGGCAACTGTTTATGTAAATTTAAAATTATTTTATTTTGATTTGCAACAATGTCTTCCCACTCCATTTTTACCCGCGTCAGTACCGTTTTATAAAAGGCCATTGACGGTCTTCAATCTAACTGTGCATGACTGCTCAACATATCAACTATATTGCTATAGGAGGGCGGATTGATATTGAAGTTACCTAGCGCTAGACGGCAGCACAAACACAAAAACTTTTGTTTTTTTTAGAAATTGCGATCTGTCAAACGTCAGCTGTTAAAATTTCACCCAAATTCATCGATTAGTTTATTTGTTGTAGTCGTTTGAAGTAAGCAACTTTTGTGTTTCTTGAAAAATGGAAAAAAGCGAATTTCGTGCAGTGATTAAACACTATTATTTGAAAGGGAAAACGGCGAAAGAGACAAAAGAAAAGCTTGATAAACATTACGGTGAGTCTGCTCCGTCAGATTACATGGTAAAATATTGGATTGCTGAATTTAACCGCGGCCGAACAAGCACTGCAACAATACCATCAACAGGAAGGCCAAAAGAGGTGGTTACTGAAGAAAATATCAAGAAAATCCTCGATATCGTTATGAATGATCGCCGAGTCAAGTTGCGTGAGATTGTTGAAATGGTAAACATATCATATGAACGAGTGTTCAACATTTTGCATGAACATTTGCATATGAAAAAGCTATCGGCAAGATGGGTGCCGCGTTTGCTCAGTGTCGAACAAAAACGAGTTCGACAGACCACTTCACAGCGGTGTTTGGACATGATAAAGCGTAATCCTGTTTTTGGAGTCGATTAATAGCTGTTGATGAAACGTGGGTCCACCACTACACACCTGAAACCAAAACTCAATCGAAACAATGGGTGGAAGCTGGTGGAAGTGCTCCGAAGAAGGCGAAGGCACTGAAATCGGCTGGCAAGGTTATGGCCACTGTATTTTGGGATGGACACGGAATGTTGCTCACCGATTATCTTGAAAAAGGATCCACAATCACAGGAAAGTATTATCGTGCATTAATGGATCAATTGATTGATGCAATCAAGGAAAAACTACCACATTTAAAGAAGAAAAAAATGCTCTTTCTTCAAGACAACGCACCGGTTCACACAGCATTAGATACGATGCTAAAATTACGTGAAATACACTTCGAATTGGTTAATCATCCACCTTATAGTCCAGATTTAGCTCTTAGTGACTTTTCCTGTTTCCAAACTTGAAAAAATGGCTCGCAGGAAAAAGATTCATCTCAATCGAAGTGATTACCGAAACTAACGCGTATTTTGAGGGGTTCCCGAAATCGTATTATTCAGATGGTATAAAAAAGTTGGAATATCGTCTCTCTAAGTGTGTCGAATTAAAAGGAGACTATGTTAAGAAATAAATGGTTTTTGAAAAAAAATGTGTTTTCCTACTTAGGTAGCCTCAATATCAATCCGCCCTCGTATGTGGCACGAATCTTTGGCTAAACGTGGTGGCAACGAGATAGAGTCATGTTTATTACAACAGTTACACAGCCTACAACCCTCTGTCAACCATGTCATTTTTTATAGTGATTGCTGTCCTGACCGGAATAACAATTCTTTTGTTGCAACAATGTTTGCCATATTCATACAATTCACCGACACAACAGGATCAATAAGTATAATTGATCATAAGTTTATGATTCCTGGCCATACACATGGAATGTGACAGTGATTATACTTTGATCGAAATAAAGAAAAAGCACATCAATACAAATTCACCATCCTCGGGACTGATATCAATTTATTAGGACAGTTGGAGTGTTAGGAAGGTTAGTGTGAGTGAAATGAATAAAAAGTAATTTATTGATTTTGCAAGTGCAACATTCGGACAGGATATCCCTCTCCTCCACTCCAAAGAATCTCCCAAATAAAAACAACCTGAGCAGTTTGACACCTTTCATAGATGACGAAGGAGTTCTGCGAGTGTGAGGCCGACTCAAACTTGCCTTATCGTTAAAAGCATCCAATTATTTTGCCCAACTCTCACCATTTTATGACATTAATTATTGATGATACGCGGATTACAACACTCATCACAACATCTGAGTGCTTCGGCAGCGTGGGTGGCGTGATCCTGATGTCTTTTATATACGCCCTTAGTCATCTGAACGTAATATATTTGCTGCCCACTGTTTCTTGAACTTTACCATCTATCCATCGAGAGGTGCCAGAGTAATTCCACACCCTGTTAAATCGAGTTACATGTAGGCCTCGCTCAAATCAATTTTGGTAAAATATTCACCACTTTGCAATTTGTGAAAGAGTTCTTCTATTCGCGGGATTAGATACCGCGCAACTTCAATTTGTGAGTCACTTTAAAATCAGCACATATTCACAGTTTTCCATTCGGCTTGCTAAGAACAACAATAGGATCTGCCCACCCACTTCATTTAAACTGCGCTCACTAGACGATCGATTTCAACACGCACTTCAGCATGATGATGGGTGAGCCATTTGGCTTTAGGGTAATGTTTGCTTTCAAAGTTGTGCATGCTCCAAATTCTGGTGAATATATGATGGAATCTCGATTTGTAACTTTCTTCAGTTCTGCAATCAAACTTTCCTGAGAGGCTTGACCTGAATTTCCAAAACAACATTTATTAGCGCAGGAAGTTATGAGTTATGAGAGTTATGTGCAAGATCCATTTTTTAAACCTGTCCATATCAAGAATATCTGTTGCAAGTTATTGCACTCCAGGTTACATTTACATTGATGGATCCTTTTAAAGATAGCAGCTCTCCACCATATGTCTTAGGAATTGTATTGGTTGGTATACAAAAAGATTTCCCAAGCTTCGAGTCAGTCGCAAGGCCAATAAGTGAGCAGGAGGCGCCCGTGTATACTTCGAATTCAAAGGGTTTGTTATTTATATTGATATCAACAAACATTTTGTGAGCAATATTTTCTATTTCAGGTAAACATTTCACTGCATACGCATTTTCTTTTGATATTAATTCAAAAAATTCAATGCATTCAAATGACGTTTCGTCCACTTCATTGACATTATCGTTCGTTTTGTTTTGATTATATTTTCTCTTATTAAATTGTGGCCTCGCTGACCGCAACGTTGACTCCGATTGGCATACTATTGCGAGATGCCCTTCCTTCCCGCAAGAATAACATTTCGATTTGTTTTTATAATGATAGCATTGATTTCTTTCGTGATCAGAACCGCACCCTGCTATGCTGTTTTTTGTATGAAATTTGATTTTCGCTGCGACTATGACTGCTATTATACTCACGTGAATATTGAACAGCGTTGACAGCCGGACCACTCATCTCTCCTCGAAATTCCATGCACGTTTTTACTGTTGTTTCATAAACAAATGCTATCTGGAGAACTTCTTCCAATGTTGGATTTGACTTTTGGAGCGCGGTGCCACACTTGCTCCTCGGTTGTGTGCATAATTATCTTGTCTCTTATGTTGTTATCGACAAAACTGTCCTGACAGTTCTCTTTTTTACAAACAAATTGACAATCTTTGGCCGCTCCCCGGAGCTCAGCAACCCAACACATGCTAACACATGTTGCTTCTCCACTAAATACTCATTGAGTTCCCCTTTTAGTTCTTTGAACATTTTTCCTTCAATTTTGTTGTCGCAGAGTTTTTGAAGCAATTTATAAGTGTTAGTGCCAATGTACGATAAAAAACAAGCTCTTTTCAAATTCTTCTGAGACTCTATTTGCTGTAAAATGATGGTCCATTTGTTGAAATATCGATGACATAGACAGAGCCAAGAAACCACCTTGATGATTGCTACTATGTATGATGTATGAACCGATACAAAAAGCGATCTGGGGTCTACTCAAACGTACAATCCGCTAAGCCACCAACGCTGCATAGTGAAGATTTGCCAATTATTGTGATGATGTTGAAATGTTAGATAGTCTAGATTAAAAGCAATAGTGAAAGTGAATTCGAACCGTGTAGTCCTACATTTCGAAGTTTTTCTCAGTTTTTCTAAACGACTTGTTTCGAGATGTAAATATATCTAAGAAATGAGCTGAGCTTCCTCCGTCAAGACAAAAAGAAAATCATTGCCTTCATCCTGGCGTATGAATAACATTTTAACGAACTAGAGACCGCGACATTCTTCCATATTTTAACGAGACGGATGAGATCGTATATTGTGGTGATATTTCTGGGCTTTCAAATTTAATCGGCCTTCCAGTATACCAACCAAAAGACTGGCGATTTTTCACAGACTGCTCAAAAAAGTTTGAAAGAGATGTTAGTACATAACGGAAATAAATTAGTTTCGATCCCGATATGTCATTCAACTTCTGTTAAGAAAAATATCAAAATAATAAACTTGTTTTAGAGAAATTTCATTTCATCAACAGCAGTGATCAGTGCGTGTAGATCTAATAATTGTAAACATTTTTTTATTGGGTTAGCAAAGCGGATACACAGATGTGGGACTGTCGTGCGAAAAATGAACACTGGAGGAGGAAAGACTGGCCATCGAGAATGAACATGACTGTAGGAAAAGATATCATCATTCGTGAACGCTTGATCAGTCGGAAAAAATTATTCTTCCGCCACTTCATATTAAACTTGAACTTATAAAATAGTTAGTTAAAGCTATAGATAGGAATGGCGGTTGCTTCAAATATATTTGTCAATTATTTCCTGGTTTCAGTATAGAAAAGTTAAAATCAGGAATTTTCGATGAGCCTCAAATCCGTAGTCTTATAAAGAACGACGATTTCAAAAACCATATGACTGAATTTGAATTGGAAGCATGTATCAGTTGACAACACTTTTTAGGGAATCACAAAGCTAAAGTATATTCCAAAATAGTAGACAAAATTCTCCAGAATTTCCTAACACTAGGAGCTAATTAATATGAGTCTCAAATTGCATTATTTACAGTTATTTAGATAAATTTCCTGACAACGTTGTCGATTATAGCGAATAACGAGGAGTTCTACTAGGAGATTTAGATAATGGAGGAATGAAGTCAAGGCCATTGGGATCGCTATATGATGACAGACTATTGCTGAAACTTGCAAAGAGACTGTCCGGACCAAACACACCATATAAAATAGCATACAAAATGTTTTTCTTAGCTGTTATTGATATGTTTTTGTTTTTTATAATATATTTTATTATTCTTTGTATAATTTACAGCACTTTGTTTGAAATCATTTGATAATTTAAAAATAAACGTTTTAAAAATACTATCCTCTTTTTTAAAATTTAATATGCAGTATAAATGGATTGCATTTCTCTCAGGAAGTACAGTGAATTCTAATATTTTTGTATTTAGCTGACCAAAATGACCTAAAATTGACTAATAAATCCCATGCCGCAGAATCAGTGTTCCCCTGTGTTATAGTAGTCCACTAAATATCTAATGTTTCGAAAATAATAAAAAAATAATATAGATGGAGAAGAAGGAACAGACGGGGGAGGACGGTGCGGAAATATGAAACGAGTGCTTTATTCGAGCGAACAGATTCTATAAAGACTAGGATTATTGCTCGTAGACTTTAAATATGCAAATTAAAATATTTTCCTTTTCTGTTTAATAATTATCTTTGTTTTAGTTTATATTTTTTAATCAAGTTTTGGTTACATCAATAAATGTTTGTTAGTTTATTTTTATAAATTCATAAGCGAGTGAAAGAGCTAGCAACTAATTAGTATTTAAGAAATGAAGCTTTAATGAATGGCCAATGTGACCATCCCTGACCTTCGTTGCACACACCGTTTGCGGCGAAGAGGGCTGCAGTTGGTACTTTGGTTGTTTGTCGCGAGCACTAGTTTTCCTGACCAGCGTTAGAGCATTGAATCCGCTCACTGGCGCCAGATTTAACGCATTTCGAGACTTGATCTTTACTTGCAACAAAGTAATGTAAAACGGACGTGTTCCAAATCGCTCCGCACAGTTTCCAAAAAAGGCAAATAAAAGCCAATTGAAGTGAATGCAACAAACATAAACATTAGAGATATTAATTAATTAATAGCAATTAATTCCAACAAAATTCAAATTTAGTGATTCAAAATAAAAAACATTACAAAACAATAACAATTTACATGAGCATTCGGCAGTCACCGCCATCAACGAGAGATCGATGCCTCACCACAGCGCGTCATCCGCATGCAGAAATAGACAGTAATCCAACAATTACATTAAATCTAACAAAGATGCTCGCTTATAATATATCAGCACGTGCGCAATTAACACCAATTACTAAGTAAGCGGTAAGCACTGAGTACGCTCAGACTTCTAACTTAATTACGCCCACACCAGTAAAAGCAATAAACGATCAATAGCAAAATAGCTTTTCTCGTCGCACCACAAAAAAATTGCCTCTCAATTAGACTCGGATGCACTAATTATGCCTAAAAACTCACAACTCTCTTGGAGTGTACAATGCGTCTCCAAATTTAATCGCATCGCCTGAAATACAAAATAAGCACAACAAAGGTTCTGCTACGTGGATAAGTTAATTTCCTGCTTGGAGAGAGTGAGTGAGCCTGAGCGCTAAGGTGCGACAGCATTGGTGGGGGAGCACTACCCAGAAACATTGGAGGAGAGGTCACCTGATTTTATTCCGTCATGGATGAATTTGTGTTGAAGCAGAAAGGTTTCATTCCCACTGAATACCCAATCAAAGCTGGTGTACTCCAAGGTAGTGTACTCGGTCCTTGGCTCTACACACTATACAGTGCTGCCAACTAACGACAATACTGTCATCTCAAATTTAGCTGATGATACAGCTATACTATGTTCCCACTCACATCCAAAAATGGCACCAAAGCTCCTCCAAGAATATTTAAATACCCTACAAGAATGGCTTGACACCTGGGGAATAAAAGTCAATGAGACTAAATGTGTACACATCACATTCACAGTATCCAGGAGTACTTGTCCCCCTGTGAAGATAAACTCCAAGCCGATTCCACATGCTTCTGAATCAAAGTACATTAGAATGTACCTCGAGTGCAGACTTAAATGGACGA
The DNA here is from genome assembly GCA_920105625.2 of Clusia tigrina. Classification (NCBI taxonomy): domain Eukaryota; kingdom Metazoa; phylum Arthropoda; class Insecta; order Diptera; family Clusiidae; genus Clusia; species Clusia tigrina. The sequence goes on along the minus strand of OV050030.1, from coordinate 295,016,465 downwards.
GGCACTTAAGCGCAAAGTCACCCAAATCGGTCTCAAAGAAAATGAACTGGGATGGCTTCTAAGTCGGCTGGGCAATAATTAAACCCATATGGCATCCAACTCTGGGGTACCGGATCACCGTCAAAATGCGATTTAATAATTTAATTCTTACCGTGATTTTTAATTTTTATCAGGGCTTTTCTAATTATTAAATAACCTCCATGTTTTGCATTATGATACTCATCTATCAGCATATATTCATTTAATTCGTTTAATACTCTTTGTGGGGCGGCATATGTCATAATTGTTAATTAGATGATTTTTGTTCTTAATATTTATTGGCGCATTCATTTCCTTAAATTCTTCTTTGGCACATATCTTAAATATTTCATCATTGTGTGCTATAGCTTATTCATTCTGTTTTCTTTTTGCGTTGAATAACGCTTTTCGCCACGGCATTCATGCAATTTCAAAATGAGAGTGTAATATTTTAAGAAAAGAAAGGGTAAAGTGGTGAGTGCGGGTATGTTACACAGGCAAAGTTAAGGCCAAAAGAGCAGTGAGGCAAGGGGTATATTTGAGTAAGCTGATTGCTCTTTAATTTCCTTACATCAGGGACTTTCAAAAATGCGACGGCGACTTCGTGCCCCACACGTATAAGCTCGTGTTTCACTTCGTAAATCCAACAACAAAATCAATGCGAAGTTGAATGCAAGTGTATAAGTGTTCGGGGGTCTGTTAGCGATCAGCTGTTCCCTAATAGACCCCAGGGGACGAAAACATTTGGACTTTTTATGAAATAGTGTTACTGATGCTAATAATTTTTACTACTTATTTACATAAATGAAAATAAATAAATTAAAATCAGAAGTGGAATAGTGCTTTAATTATTGATATATTATGAAATTAGATCCAATTTAAGGGGGCAAATTTTGCAAATTGTATATAGGAAACTTAAACGTCAAACGACAAAGCAGCGCAATAAAGTAGACGGACGTTGTACACGAATACACTTAAAATCGTGGTTATTCCACTCAGAATCGTGGTGAATCCACTCAAAATCGTGTTGTGTCCGCTACGGACGCTGGCAGCGAAAAAGACTTTCCTTTCTCTGTGTTCTCTGGTGCTGAGTGCCGCTAGCAAAAGCATTCAGTCGACAATCAGACTTCAACAAAGCAGCAATGTATCGCTTGTTTATTATTTATTATATGTACTCGTATGTGTGATCAAAACAACCTGAGCGACGCTGCTTTACATGTTGAAATTTGCTTCAGTCGCTTCAATGCAATCATGCTGATAATATCTATGTTTGTTGCCGCAATATTTCACAATAATAAAATTATAAATTTAACGTTATTTATTTTATTAAAAATTAGTGTTCCAATTATAATTTGTAATTTTAGTTAATATGCGAATACAGACATGAAATTAAACTATTAGTGCTATATGTTGTCAATATGCAATTATAATTGTAGCAAGTAGACATTTTCTTAACATATTGAATATTTTATTATGTATTTATATAGCCAAAGTCTCTGAATAAATAAATTTCAAAATTTATTTTCGTCTTTTATAAATTATTTATCTCATGCATTAGTTATTTTATAAAAGAAAAGTTATTCAACGTACGACGTTACGATACATCGAAATTGCCTGCTTTTTTTCGTTTTGGATACAAATTTCATCAGAGTCGAGTCTAATCTCGCTGATTTATCATTGATTCCTGCATGTTTTATATATTCTTTATTCCTCCTTGATATCAGTTTCTTCAGTATCTTTGATTTATCACTGTATCTTTTATTCATATTTGATGATACCTTCTTCTGGTTCGAATCTTGATTCGCAGAATTATCACTACATCCCACGTGGATTTCCTTATTCTCAATTTTTCTCGTGCACTTTCTTTTATATATTTTTCCATTTTAAATTCTTTGATTTCCTCTAATATTGTCGTCATTTATAGATGTGCAATCCCAAATTTGAAGTTGATCAGACTTCTGCTGAGATATACAGTTCTCTGTTGCCTCTCTTAACTTTGCCTCATGCCCCTTTTAATTATTAGCGTTTTCATCAATATAGGTATCATATTCTTGAGTATGCTGGAGTTTAATTTTATTATTGATATTGTGTCTGCGTTCGAATTTATTTTACCCTTTTTTATAGTATGTCAAAATCAAAATGGTATTCTTGTCATTGTAAAAAGTGATACTAATGGTTAGTGGCAACTGTAAATTTTTTGACTAATAAATTGCTAAAATTTCTTTTCAATTACTGGTTTAACTACACATATTTTCTTTTCAAAACTTAAATGTAAAATTTTGTTTTTGTGAATTTACTATTAAAATCTAAGCCCAAAATTTATTTCATTTTAATCTGAGATTTTACATAACAAAATTTTGTTGTTGTTTTTGCAACAATTGCAAATAAAATAAATTATTTGTAAGAAGTTTCGCTTACTCTGTTTCTAAAGAAAAAATTATGCGAAGCTAAAATTATAACCATTTCCTTTTTTATTATTTTTTAAATTTATGAACATGTACAAATAAAGTCAAAGATATTTTTTGTATATTAAATACAAAAAATAGTTTAAGAAAATGAGATACAAAAATAGTTTTAATGTTTACAGCGTTTTAGCACGCTCCAAAAGATCACTGCTAAATTCTGATATTTCCGATTGTGGTCGTTTACAGACTGACAAAATAATTTAATGATATGAGATATTCTTATGTCATCTGTGTCAATATCTTAAATTTCGTCGTTGTCTACCTCGATGGCCTCGCCCGGTGGATCAAACAGTTTCTGCTGCAGTTCATCATACACCCACATCTCCATAGCCAGTCCCTTTCGTATTACACTCATCGGATGGAAACCATATTTGGCGATTAGGAACTTCTCCTGTCGCTCCTTCACTTCGGAACTTCTCTCATTAAAATTGACGCGTAAATTTTGTTGGTTCGGTAAACGCTCACAATTATTCACGTTTTGAGACCGCACTGCATTTTCAAAACAACTTTGGTCGATTTTACGTTGTCTTATTACTGTCTTTTTTGAAGTGGGTGTGAGATTGTAGCTTGGAGTCTTCCTTCTGGATGTGGACGCGGTAGAAATTGCATGTGATGTGTTCATTCACTATAGCCAAGGTTTGCGTAATCGTGGACATCAATTAAATTTGGCAGGACACGACATCAGAAGTGCCTCCTGGCAGGATGGCCATGTAAGGATGGGCTCAAAGATTTGTATAGCGGCGCGAGAGCTAGCGCACAATTTGAATCGGCGACTACAAGAGTACAGCCAAATATTTTAATGAGAAGCGATATGTTTGGTTTCCAGATCGAATCTGATTTATTGGTAAACTCTTATCGCTATTTATACTTTAATTTCTTATCTGCTAAGACTTAGTATACAATATGGTTCTTAATACATAATGTTTGCGCATTTCAGTTATTGCCCGAACGGCCGTGTAACGCTTGCAGCAGCGCTAAACAGCGAAGCCAATGACCGTCACACTCACCTTACTGGCTTATATATAAGCAACAACAATTAACCAATGGTGCAAACAAAACTAATAAATCAAATGCCGCAGAATCTATGTTTCCCAGTGTAATTGATTAACTCAAGATTGCCATGAATAAACAAATTTTGAGCCCTTTCGCGCATTACTTTATACCACACGGATTTGTGTTGAAACCCTTTATAGTATTTGATAATTTGACCCGCTCTTCGACGGGTTTACTGATAAATGAATTTCTTCTCGTATGTCCAATAAAACAGGAAGAGCTGTAGTCTAATCTATTGCGTTTCCACTTATAATTCTTCAAATATATTAACTAAACACGTGTCACATATGGAACTTTACCTGCTCCATTCATAGTAATACGGTAAGTGTCTCCTGGTCATTTGATTCATTGGTACTCTTTGTGTCAAATTATAGTTAATGTCAATATTCTACTTCAAGAAAATATTCGTTGCAAGAGCTCAAAATGGATGAATATATCTCAAAAACTCTCCATTAAAAAAAAACCAATTACGAAACGAACTTATTACAGACTATAATGATCCAGAATAACAAACACCGAAATGAAAGTTGTACAACCTCTATACCAAATTATTGTGTGGTAAAATATCTAACGACTAAATTTCGCTGGGGTAAATACTAAATTTATATACTTTACGTAGTAGGTTTTGGGTTCATTATTTAATTTGCTACTTAGTAGCTATCGTGTTCGGTGTTCGCTCTAGTCTCCAGGAAATTCGTTTAAAATCATAAACTACAGGCTCTGTCTATGTTGCGTATGTGTCTCAGGGAGAGTTGGTTAAGAGTACTACTCGTAGTCAGTGCGTGATACTACCTAGTGTTACTGCTGGTGTCGCTATTGCCTTCGTCAAGCGTTGGGGCCGTTATGATCGAGGTACTGGTCAAATCACTAGGAACTTGTTGCGATGTATACTCGTCGAGCGATTGGGGATCAAAGAGATCTTACTGCCCGGGCAACTCTGCTTATAAAGCGAAAGCTGCCACCGGGATCATGCATCGGACCGTTGTGTGGTCCAATCGCCGTTGGGCCTTTTCGCCGGTGTTCATTGTTATTGTGGCCCAATTGTCCTTGGGCCACCTTCAAATTCTGCTGGTCAATCACCTTGCTGTAGTACTTCTAGTTGTCCAGAAGCGTTGTTGCCTGCAGTCAGTGCGGCCTGAAACAGCTGCTGGTGGTTTTAGTGTGTTTGTTGTCGTATTGATGTTTTTTGTTATTATAAATATCTTTATTTACTCTGGCTTCTTTGTACTTTGTACCCATGGCCGCTTGGCCTGTATAATCAGCATTTAATATTTCGTCGTACGTTCATATTGACTTTCATTAACTCCGGTAGCTGGAGTTACCGCTTCTTTTTAATAATTTGATTAATTTTACTCGGCAGCACCGCTATTGTTTTATAATGCAATAATTGTGTGCAGAATTTATTAAATTTCCTATTTTAATCCTCTAAACTGTTAAATTTAAATTTTTCACTTTATAATTTAGTTTTTTGCTTAGATAATTTATTTTAATTCGTAATTCGACAAATTCGTAGTTTTAAGGTTCACGATTATTTGAATGCTGCTATTGTTCCGAGCTAGTACTTCTACAATCTGACACATGGTTAATGTGTAATATGCTAAAGTATGTTAACGTATGATAAGGTATAATATACAAGTACTAGTACTAGTACTAGTGATGCTTCCCAAAGTTGGATTTCATATGTCCATATGTATTTAATTATTGCCTTATAGTCCAGTTTGAGGTTGGACTGTCGATTTAGGAGCCATCCCAGGTCATTTTCTTTGAATCAGATTTGGCTGACTGGCGCTTATGTGCCTAGTCCATTTAAGTCTGCAATCGAAGAACATTCCAATGTACTTTGTTTCAGAAGCCTGTGGAATATTCTTGGAGTTGATCTCCACAGGGGGACAAGTACTCCTGGATACTGTGAATGTGATGTGTACACATTTAGTTTCATTGAGTTTTATACTCTAGGTGCCAAGCCATTCTTGTAGGGTATTTACATATTCTTGGAGGAGCTTTTATGTATCATCAGCAAAAGTTGAGGTGACAGTATTGTCGTTAGTTGTCAACAAAACATCAAGGACTCCCAATTACTACTGGATCGATGAAATTGCTGCGATTCGGAAGAGCTGCCATCAAGCAAGACGCAAGGCGCAAAGATCTCGACCAACTCCGAATTTCGAGAAACTCCAGGCAGAATATAAGACACATAGAAGGAATCTGAAAGCGACTATCACAGAGAGTAAAAACAAGTGCTTCAGAGAGCTGCAGGAGAGTGTGAACATAGACCCGTTGGGTCTGGCATAAAAAACGGTCATACGCAAAGTCCCAGAGTGCCTCAGCCTACTGTCTATGAGGTATTGTCGATTCTATCAAGGGTCGACGGCAACAAGTCTACTGGTTTGAATGGAGTCCCAAATGTGGACTTAAGGCAGCGGTAAAAGCGAGACCAGAACTGTTCGCCAAGCTGTATGACGCCTGTCTCAGCGAAAGCATTTTTCCAGACGCATTGAAACGGCAGAGGCTGGTGCTGTTGCTAAAGCCTGGAAAGCCACCGGATCAGGAATCCTCCTATCGTTCACTTTGTATGATGGATACAGTGGAAAGATCCTTGAGCGTATCGTTTGTGAAAGACTGCAGGAGACATTCGAGTATCCAGGAGGGATCACTGACCGACAATTCTGATTTCAGAAAGGGAGGTCGACAGTCGACGCGATCAGAGCGGTAGTAGGTATTGCTGGAGATGCGACGTGTGGCACTAGATGGTAGGATGGCGCCAAAATGTGTGGCGCGGTGGTCACTCTGGATATGAAGAATGCCTTCAATTCTGCGAATTGGAGACATATAATGTAGGCTCTGGAGATATTTGGAGTACCAACATACTTGTGGCGCATAATCGGTAGCTACCTCATTTGATTTGACCCCCAATTATCCATGGCTCTTGTATTATGGCCACGGATAGGTTTTCATCAGCGAATGTTTTGCACAAGATGTCCGATGCTCCTTTAGCATGGTGAAAGTTCGCCTGCAGCACTTTTAGTGTGCTCATTCGCAGCGGCTTTCCGCAGCAAGTTTCTGGGCCTACCGCCCCTAGGACCCTAATCTTGTGGTCTCTATGGCCCTTAGTATGCTAGATTTTTTTAGACTGTGGCGCTTACCGCGCGTGCCATACTGCGACATCGGGATTATTTTGTTTCGCTTGCACCTGCGATTTGTCTTTGTCGTTCTAGCGGCTTTGCTAGACGACGATTTATTCGCCTCCACGACTTCTTCGTCGACATCTTTCATAACGTCAATAACGGTCTCCTGAATAAGAACAAACTGTCCTTTAGTAAATGGCGCATATTTTAAGTCTGCTGGAATAATTCCCAACCGAATAATGTTGGCCACCTGACTAAACGTTGGCTTTCCAGCATAAGGAGACGTTTCACTTTCTATTGGGGACTCTTCTGAGGAGGACTTTTCGCCATGGACTTGCCTTTTGCAATCTCGAGGGCATTTTCCCTAGAGTTACTATTTGTCATAGCATGCTGGAAGTGTCTCTTCTCTGCCGACGTCATTTCGACGAAGTCATTTTTGATGTTCAGATTATATGGGACTGAGCCAATCACCGTGCACCCAGATTTTTCGGAGATCACGTTGTTCTTTTCACCACACAGTGTTTCGGTGTCAGAAGAGTCCATTGACTCATGACCTTATTCCGGATTCTGTGGTGGCTGCATCAAAACCTGAAAAGTTTCATTTTTTGCAACTGCATTCAATACCGTAGATGCTGATGCAGAGCATTGTTGGTGAACAACACCTACCAACGTAGATGTTGTTGTGAATTGGCTAGGAGCATGTTCACCAACTCTGAACGCAGCCGAAGAAGAGTTCTCCAGCCCAACAGCTGACTCGGTCGAAATAACCGATGATGATTGCCCATCAGTAGATTCATCGTTTATTTGTGTTTTTTGTTGATGTTAAATCCATGTAAATTCCCAGGAGTGTTAGGGTGTATAGGTTACCCACTAGTGTTAGGGTGTATAGGTCACCCACGGCAGAGCCTTTGTAACGTGGGAAGGCATTTAATTAAATTCAGATTGTGTGAACTTTGAGGTCACGATGGATTTTGTTGTTTGTGACATAATAATGTGCATTTACAACCATTCTTAGGGTATTTGATTGGAATCTTTGCAGTATTTCAACATTGGAAGATGCCGCAGTGTCCCACAGCTGAATACCGTATGTCCTAATTGGTTATAAAATTACTGAGTACAAGAGCAATTTGCTACCGATTGAGACTTTGGAGATTCGCTTCAAGAGCCAGTATAGATTTCTGAGCTTTATACCGGGTGCTTTTCGTTTTGTAAATATATGAGTTTTCCAAGTTAATCTTCTATTGAGGTGCATCCCAAGGTATCTAGCTTCATCACATTGGGGTATATTTATGTCGTTGAATTTAACGGGTGGACAGGTGTCTTGTTTGAGAGCGAATGTAACCTTGACTGACTTTGTTTCATTCAACTTGGTAATCTTAAGTGAATGTAAGTTCTTATGATAAAATGTAATTAGATGAAATAAATAAAAAATAAGTATTTCAAAACACCTTTCGTAGACATAAGCTTTTCTATTAAAGGGACATTAAAAATTAACGGTACTGTATGTCTACCTTAGTGTTGTTTGTTCTGCTAATTATTGCTGTCAGTTTGCACATAACCGGAATTCGTGAAATACTCGTGCACGTTGCATCGTACGGAGTTAAAAATGGGAATGACAGCGATGATTCTGTTTTAGATCCGAATATTAATTTTAATGAATTACATGGAAGCAGTCAAGATTCTGCAGATGAAAATTTTGATGTAAGTAATAAATGAAAATGCGAAAAGTGATAATACAACACAAAAATTTTAAATATAGGAAAGTAATTTGGAAGCAGAAGGAAATATTAATCCTCCATAAATTCTAAAAAGTTCAGAAGAAACTACAAATCCTAAATTTCAAGTAGTGGCAAAATTGTGCCTGCAGCACGATTCGATATTTGTAGCCATGCCGAAATAAATGCAAAGATAAAATTACACCAGAACAGCGACAATAAGTTCTTAAACAATACTGGCAGCTGGGATCGTACAAATTTCGACAAGCGTTTGCCACAGGATTAATTGAAATACACACACCTAAAATATGCGCAGAGATGAAAGTTAAATTAATTCAAGGAACCGAATGAATACATATAAATACTATTTGGAAATAAGCGGTCAACTATTTTTGGTGTGTCAGAAATGTTATAAACTGACTATGCGAAAGTGATCAGTTTATTAAACCTAGTACAAAAAAAATAGGAGGAAATCGCGTGGAAACACTAAAACCGAAAAATTGGCACTTGCGAAGGAAAGAGGAGTGATTGACTTTATAAATTATTTCCCTTCGTATGAATCTCAATATACGCAACGTGACACACACAAGAGATATTTGCCTGTTGCTCAGCTTTGCAGACTTTGTTGCGAAAATTATGATTACTCTATATATCACTTTCGACATTTTCTCAGAATTTTCAACTTTAAATTTAGAATTTAAAAAACCCAAACTAGACACTTGTTCAAGGCCAAAATAGCAGTTACGCAAGCAGAATCGCTTGATGCCTTATTGTCCGAACATGCAAATCACCATCACCATGTAGAACAAACTTATGAATCGGAACGAAATGATAATCAAAAGGCAACTGTTTATGTAAATTTAAAAGTATTTTATTTTGATTTGCAACAATGTCTTCCCACTCCATTTTTACCCGCGTCAGTACCGTTTTATAAAAGGCCATTGACGGTCTTCAATCTAACTGTGCATGACTGCTCAACATATCAACTATATTGCTATACGAGGGCGGATTGATATTGAAGCTACCTAGCGCTAGATGGCAGCACAAACACAAAAACTTTTGTTTTTTTAAAAATTGCGATCTGTCAAACGTCAGCTGTTAAAATTTCACCCAAATTCATCGATTAGTTTATTTGTTGTAGTCGTTTGAAGTAAGCAACTTTTGTGTTTCTTGAAAAATGGAAAAAAGCGAATTTCGTGCAGTGATTAAACACTATTATTTGAAAGGGAAAACGGCGAAAGAGACAAAAGAAAAGCTCGATAAACATTACGGTGAGTCTGCTCCGTCAGATTACATGGTAAAATATTGGATTGCTGAATTTAACCGCGGCCGAACAAGCACTGCAACAATACCATCAACAGGAAGGCCAAAAGAGGTGGTTAGTGAAGAAAATATCAAGAAAATCCTCGATATCGTTATGAATGATCGCCGAGTCAAGTTGCGTGAGATTGTTGAAATGGTAAACATATCATATGAACGAGTGTTCAACATATTGCATGAACATTTGCATATGAAAAAGCTATCGGCAAGATGGGTGCCGCGTTTGCTCAGTGTCGAACAAAAACGAGTTCGACAGACCACTTCACAGCGGTGTTTGGACATGATAAAGCGTAATCCTGTTTTTGGAGTTGATTAATAACTGTTGATGAAACGTGGGTCCACCACTACACACCTGAAACCAAAACTCAATCGAAACAATGGGTGGAAGCTGGTGGAAGTGCTCCGAAGAAGGCTAAGGCAGTGAAATCGGCTGGCAAGGTTATGGCCACTGTATTTTGGGATGGACACGGAATATTGCTCATCGATTATCTTGAAAAAGGATCCACAATCACAGGAAAGTATTATCGTGCATTATTGGATCAATTGATTGATGCAATCAAGGAAAAACTACCACATTTAAAGAAGAAAAAAATGCTCTTTCTTCAAGACAACGCACCGGTTCACACAGCATTAGATACGATGCTAAAATTACGTGAAATACACTTCGAATTGGTTAATCATCCACCTTATAGTCCAGATTTAGCTCTTAGTGACTTTTCCTGTTTCCAAACTTGAAAAAATGGCTCGCAGGAAAAAGATTCATCTCAATCGAAGAAGTGATTACCGAAACTAACGCGTATTTTGAGGGGTTCCCGAAATCGTATTATTCAGATGGTATAAAAAAGTTGGAATATCGTCTCTCTAAGTGTGTCGAATTAAAAGGAGACTATGTTGAGAAATAAATGGTTTTTGAAAAAAAATGTGTTTTCCTACTTAGGTAGCCTCAATAAAAATTCGCCCTCGTATGTGGCACGAATCTTTGGCTAAACGTGGTGGCAACGAGATAGAGTCATGTTTATTACAACAGTTACACAGCCTACAACCCTCTGTCAACCATGTCATTTTTTATAGTGATTGCTGTCCTGACCGGAATAACAATTCTTTTGTTGCAACAATGTTTGCCATATTCATACAATTCACCGACACAACAGGATCAATAAGTATAATTGATCATAAGTTTAAGATTCCTGGCCATACACATGGAATGTGACAGTGATTATACTTTGATCGAAATAAAGAAAAAAGCACATCAATACAAATTCACCATCCTCGGGACTGATATCAATTTATTAGGACAGTTGGAGTGTTAGGAAGGTTAGTGTGAATGAAATGAATAAAAAGTAATTTATTGATTTTGCAAGTGCAACATTCGGACAGGATATCCCTCTCCTCCACTCCAAAGAATCTCCCAAATAAAAGCAACCTGAGCAGTTTGACACCTTTCATAGATGACGAAGGAGTTCTGCGAGTGTGAGGCCGACTCAAACTTGCCTTATCGTTAAAAGCATCCAATTATTTTGCCCAACTCTCACCATTTTATGACAATAATTATTGATGATACACAGATTACAACACTCATCACAACATCTGAGTACTTCGGCGGCGTGGGTCGCGTGATCCTGATGTCTTTTATATACGCCCTTAGTCATCTGAACGTAATATATTTGCTGCCCACTGTTTCTTGAACTTTACCATCTATCCATCGAGAGGTGCCAGAGTAATTCCACACCCTGTTAAATCGAGTTACATGTAGGCCTCGCTCAAATCAATTTTGGTAAAATATTCACCACTTTGCAATTTGTGAAAGAGTTCTTCTATTCGCGGGATTAGATACCGCGCAACTTCAATTTGTGAGTCACTTTAAAATCAGCACATATTCACAGTTTTCCATTCGGCTTGCTAAGAACAACAATAGGATCTGCCCACCCACTTCATTTAAACTGCGCTCACTAGACGATCGATTTCAACACGCACTTCAGCATGATGATGGGTGAGCCATTTGGCTTTAGGGTAATGTTTGCTTTCAAAGTTGTGCATGCTCCAAATTCTGGTGAATATATGATGGAATCTCGATTTGTAACTTTCTTCAGTTCTGCAATCAAACTTTCCTGAGAGGCTTGACCTGAATTTCCAAAACAACATTTATTAGCGCAGGAAGTTATGAGTTATGAGAGTTATGTGCAAGATCCATTTTTTAAACCTGTCCATATCAAGAATATCTGTTGCAAGTTATTGCACTCCAGGTTACATTTACATTGATGGATCCTTTTAAAGATAGCAGCTCTCCACCATATGTCTTAGGAATTGTATTGGTTGGTATACAAAAAGATTTCCCAAGCTTCGAGTCAGTCGCAAGGCCAATAAGTGAGCAGGAGGCGCCCGTGTATACTTCGAATTTAAAGGGTTTGTTATTTATATTGATATCAACAAACATTTTGTGAGCAATATTTTCTATTTCAGGTAAACATTTCACTGCATACGCATTTTCTTTTGATATTAATTCAAAAAATTCAATGCATTCAAATGACGTTTCGTCCACTTCATTGACATTATCGTTCGTTTTGTTTTGATTATATTTTCTCTTATTAAATTGTGGCCTCGCTGACCGCAACGTTGACTCCGGTTGGCATACTATTGCGAGATGCCCTTCCTTCCCGCAAGAATAACATTTCGATTTGTTTTTATAATGATAGCATTGATTTCTTTCGTGATCAGAACCGCACCCTGCTATGCTGTTTTTTGTATGAAATTTGATTTTCGCTGCGACTATGACTGCTATTATACTCACGTGAATATTGAACAGCGTTGACAGCCGGACCACTCATCTCTCCTCGAAATTCCATGCACGTTTTTACTGTTGTTTCATAAACAGATGCTATCTGGAGAACTTCTTCCAATGTTGGATTTTACTTTTGGAGCGCGGTGCCACACTTGCTCCTCGGTTGTGTGCATAATTATCTTGTCTCTTATGTTGTTATCGACAAAACTGTCCTGACAGTTCTCTTTTTTACAAACAAATTGACAATCTTTGGCCGCTCCCCGGAGCTCAGCAACCCAACACATGCTAACACATGTTGCTTCTCCACTAAATACTCATTGAGTTCCCCTTTTAGTTCTTTGAACATTTTTCCTTCAATTTTGTTGTCGCAGAGCTTTTGAAGCAATTTATAAGTGTTAGTGCCAATGTACGATAAAAAACAAGCTCGCTTCAAATTCTTCTGAGACTCTATTTGCTGTAAAATGATGGTCCATTTGTTGAAATATCGATGACATAGACAATGCCAAGAAACCACCTTGATGATTGCTACTATGTATGATGTATGAACCGATACAAAAAGTGATCTGGGGTCTACTCAAACGTACAATCCGCTAAGCCACCAACGCTGCATAGTGAAGATTTGCCAATTATTGTGATGATGTTGAAATGTTAGATAGTCTAGATTAAAAGCAATAGTGAAAGTGAATGCGAACCGTGTAGTCCTACATTTCGAAGTTTTTCTCAGTTTTTCTAAACGACTTGTTTCGAGATGTAAATATATCTAAGAAATGAGCTGAGCTTCCTCCGTCAAGACAAAAAGAAAATCATTGCCTTCATCCTGGCGTATGAATAACATTTTAACGAACTAGAGACCGCGACATTCTTCCATATTTTAACGAGACGGATGAGATCGTATATTGTGGTGATATTTCTGGGCTTTCAAATTTAATCGGCCTTCCAGTATACAAACCAAAAGACTGGCGATTTTTCACAGACTGCTCAAAAAAGTTTGAAAGAGATGTTAGTACATAACGGAAATAAATTAGTTTCGATCCCGATATGTCATTCAACTTCTGTTAAGAAAAATATCAAAATAATAAACTTGTTTTAGAGAAATTTCATTTCATCAGCAGCAGTGATCAGTGCGTGTAGATCTAATAATTGTAAACATTTTTTATTGGGTTAGCAAAGCGGATACACAGATGTGGGACTGTCGTGCGAAAAATGAACACTGGAGGAGGAAAGACTGGCTATCGAGAATGAACATGACTGTAGGAAAAGATATCATCATTCGTGAACGCTTGATCAGTCGAGAAAAAATTATTCTTCCGCCACTTCATATTAAACTTGAACTTATAAAATAGTTAGTTAAAGCTATAGATAGGAATGGCGGTTGCTTCAAATATATTTGTCAATTATTTCCTGGTTTCAGTATAGAAAAGTTAAAATCAGGAATTTTCGATGAGCCTCAAATCCGTAGTCTTATAAAGAACGACGATTTCAAAAACCATATGACTGAATTTGAATTGGAAGCATGTATCAGTTGACAACACTTTTTAGGGAATCACAAAGCTAAAGTATATTCCAAAATAGTAGACAAAATACTCCAGAATTTCCTAACACTAGGAGCTAATTAATATGAGTCTCAAATTGCATTATTTGCAGTTATTTAGATAAATTTCCTGACAACGTTGTCGATTATAGCGAAGAACGAGGAGTTCTACTAGGAGATTTAGATAATGGAGGAATGAAGTCAAGGCCATTGGGATCGCTATATGATGACAGACTATTGCTGAAACTTGCAAAGAGACTGTCCGGACCAAACACACCATATAAAATAGCATACAAAATGTTTTTCTTAGCTGTTATTGATATGTTTTTGTTTTTTATAATATATTTTATTATTCTTTGTATAATTTACAGCACTTTGTTTGTTTGAAATCATTTGATAATTTAAAAATAAACGTTTTAAAAATACTATCCTCTTTTTTAAAATTTAATATGCAGTATAAATGGATTGCATTTCTCTCAGGAAGTACAGTGAATTCTAATATTTTTGTATTTAGCTGACCAAAATGACCTAAAATTGACTAATAAATCCCATGCCGCAGAATCAGTGTTCCCCTGTGTTATAGTAGTCCACTAAATATCTAATGTTTCGAAAATAATAAAAAAATAATATAGATGGAGAAGAAGGAACAGACGGGGGAGGACGGTGCGGAAATATGAAACGAGTGCTTTATTCGAGCGAACAGATTCTATAAAGACTAGGATTATTGCTCGTAGACTTTAAATATGCAAATTAAAATATTTTCCTTTTCTGTTTAATAATTATCTTTGTTTTAGTTTATATTTTTTAATCAAGTTTTGGTTACATCAATAAATTTTTGTTAGTTTATTTTTATAAATTCATAAGCGAGTGAAAGAGCTAGCAACTAATTAGTATTTAAGAAATGAAGCTTTAATGAATGGCCAATGTGACCATCCCTGACCTTCGTTGCACACACTGTTTGCGGCGAAGAGGGCTGCAGTTGGTACTTTGGTTGTTTGTCGCGAGCACTAGTTTTCCTGACCAGCGTTAGAGCATTGAATCCGCTCACTGGCGCCAGATTTAACGCATTTCGAGACTTGATCTTTACTTGCAACAAAGTAATGTAAAACGGACGTGTTCCAAATCGCTCCGCACAGTTTCCAAAAAAGGCATATAAAAGCCAATTGAAGTGAATGCAACAAACATAAACATTAGAGATATTAATTAATTAATAGCAATTAATTCCAACTAAATTCAAATTTAGTGATTCAAAATAAAAAACATAACAAAACAATAACAATTTACATGAGCATTCGGCAGTCACCGCCATCAACGAGAGATCGATGCCTCACCACAGCGCGTCATCCGCATGCAGAAATAGACAGTAATCCAACAATTACATTAAATCTAACAAAGATGCTCGCTTATAATATATCAGCACGTGCGCAATTAACACCAATTACTAAATAAGCGGTAAGCACTGAGTACGCTCAGACTTCTAACTTAATTACGCCCACACCAGTAAAAGCAATAAACGATCAATAGGAAAATAGCTTTTCTCGTCGCACCACAAAAAAATTGAGCACAAATGCCTCTCAATTAGACTCGGATGCACTAATTATGCCTAAAAACTCACAACTCTCTTTGGAGTGTACAATGCGTCTCCAAATTTAATCGCATCGCCTGAAATACAAAATAAGCACAACAAAGGTTCTGCTACGTGGATAAGTTAATTTCCTGCTTGGAGAGAGTGAGTGAGCCTGAGCGCTAAGGTGCGACAGCATTGGTGGGGGAGCACTACCCAGAAACATTGGAGGAGAGGTCACCTGATTTTATTCCGTCATGGATGAATTTGTGTTGAAGCAGAAAGGTTTCATTCCCACTGAATACCCAATCAAAGCTGGTGTACTCCAAGGTAGTGTACTCGGTCCTTGGCTCTACACACTATACAGTGCTGCCAACTAACGACAATACTGTCATCTCAAATTTTGCTGATGATACAGCTATACTATGTTCCCACTCACATCCGAAAATGGCACCAAAGCTCCTCCAAGAATATTTAAATACCCTACAAGAATGGCTTGACACCTGGGGAATAAAAGTCAATGAGACTAAATGTGTACACATCACATTCACAGTATCCAGGAGTACTTGTCCCCCTGTGAAGATAAACTCCAAGCCGATTCCACATGCTTCTGAATCAAAGTACATTAGAATGTACCTCGAGTGCAGACTTAAATGGACGAGGCACTTAAGCGCAAAGTCACCCAAATCGGTCTCAAAGAAAATGAACTGGGATGGCTTCTAAGTCGGCTGGGCAATAATTAAACCCATATGGCATCCAACTCTGGGGTACCGGATCACCGTCAAAATGCGATTTAATAATTTAATTCTTACCGTGATTTTTAATTTTTATCAGGGCTTTTCTAATTCTTAAATAACCTCCATGTTTTGCTTTATGATACTCATCTATCAGCATATATTCATTTAATTCGTTTAATACTCTTTGTGGGGCGGCATATGTCATAATTGTTAATTAGATGATTTTTGTTCTTAATATTTATTGGCGCATTCATTTCCTTAAATTCTTCTTTGGCACATATCTTAAATATTTCATCATTGTGTGCTATAGCTTATTCATTATGTTTTCTTTTTGCGTTGAATAACGCTTTTCGCCACGGCATTCATGCAATTTCAAAATGAGAGTGTAATATTTTAAGAAAAGAAAGGGTAAAGTGGTGAGTGCGGGTATGTTACACAGGCAAAGTTAAGGCCAAAAGAGCAGTGAGGCAAGGGGTATATTTGAGTAAGCTGATTGCTCTTTAATTTCTTTACATCAGGGACTTTCAAAAATGCGACGGCGACTTCGTGCCCCACACGTATAAGTTCGTGTTTCACTTCGTAAATCCAACAACAAAATCAATGCGAAATTGAATGCAAGTGTATAAGTGCTCGGGGGTCTGTTAGCGATCAGCTGTTCCCTAATAGACCCCAGGGGACAAAAACATTTGGACTTTTTATGAAATAGTGTTACTGATGCTAATAATTTTTACTACTTATTTACATAAATGAAAATAAATAAATTAAAATCAGAAGTGGAATAGTGCTTTAATTATTGATATGTTATGAAATTAGATCCAATTTAAGGGGGCAAATTTTGCAAATTGTATATAGGAAACTTAAACGTCAAACGACAAAGCAGCGCAATAAAGTAGACGGACGTTGTACACGAATACACTTAAAATCGTGGTTATTCCACTCAGAATCGTGGTGAATCCACTCAAAATCGTGTTGTGTCCGCTACGGACGCTGGCAGCGAAAAAGACTTTCCTTTCTCTGTGTTCTCTGGTGCTGAGTGCCGCTAGCAAAAGCATTCAGTCGACAATCAGACTTCAACAAAGCAGCAATGTATCGCTTGTTTATTATTTATTATATGTACTCGTATGTGTGATCAAAACAACCTGAGCGACGCTGCTTTACATGTTGAAATTTGCTTCAGTCGCTTCAATGCAATCATGCTGATAATATCTATGTTTGTTGCCGCAATATTTCACAATAATAAAATTATAAATTTAACGTTATTTATTTTATTAAAAATTAGTGTTCCAATTATAATTTGTAATTTTAGTTAATATGCGAATACAGACATGAAATTAAACTATTAGTGCTATATGTTGTCAATATGCAATTATAATTGTAGCAAGTAGACATTTTCTTAACATATTGAATATTTTATTATGTATTTATATAGCCAAAGTCTCTGAATAAATAAATTTCAAAATTTATTTTCGTCTTTTATAAATTATTTATCTCATGCATTAGTTATTTTATAAAAAAAAAAAAGTTATTCAACGTACGACGTTACGATACATCGAAATTGCCTGCTTTTTTTCGTTTTGGATACAAATTTCATCAGAGTCGAGTCTAATCTCGCTGATTTATCATTGATTCCTGCATGTTTTATATATTCTTTATTCCTCCTTGATATCAGTTTCTTCAGTATCTTTGATTTATCACTGTATCTTTTATTCATATTTGATGATACCTTCTTCTGGTTCGAATCTTGATTCGCAGAATTATCACTACATCCCACGTGGATTTCCTTATTCTCAATTTTTCTCGTGCACTTTCTTTTATATATTTTTCCATTTTAAATTCTTTGATTTCCTCTAATATTGTCGTCATTTATAGATGTGCAATCCCAAATTTGAAGTTGATCAGACTTCTGCTGAGATATACAGTTCTCTGTTGCCTCTCTTAACTTTGCCTCATGCCCCTTTTAATTATTAGCGTTTTCATCAATATAGGTATCATATTCTTGAGTATGCTGGAGTTTAATTTTATTATTGATATTGTGTCTGCGTTCGAATTTATTTTACCCTTTTTTATAGTATGTCAAAATCAAAATGGTATTCTTGTCATTGTAAAAAGTGATACTAATGGTTAGTGGCAACTGTAAATTTTTTGACTAATAAATTGCTAAAATTTCTTTTCAATTACTGGTTTAACTACACATATTTTCTTTTCAAAACTTAAATGTAAAATTTTGTTTTTGTGAATTTACTATTAAAATCTAAGCCCAAAATTTATTTCATTTTAATCTGAGATTTTACATAACAAAATTTTGTTGTTGTTTTTGCAACAATTGCAAATAAAATAAATTATTTGTAAGAAGTTTCGCTTACTCTGTTTCTAAAGAAAAAATTATGCGAAGCTAAAATTATAACCATTTCCTTTTTTATTATTTTTTAAATTTATGAACATGTACAAATAAAGTCAAAGATATTTTTTGTATATTAAATACAAAAAATAGTTTAAGAAAATGAGATACAAAAATAGTTTTAATGTTTACAGCGTTTTAGCACGCTCCAAAAGATCACTGCTAAATTCTGATATTTCCGATTGTGGTCGTTTACAGACTGACAAAATAATTTAATGATATGAGATATTCTTATGTCATCTGTGTCAATATCTTAAATTTCGTCGTTGTCTACCTCGATGGCCTCGCCCGGTGGATCAAACAGTTTCTGCTGCAGTTCATCATACACCCACATCTCCATAGCCAGTCGCTTTCGTATTACACTCATCGGATGGAAACCATATTTGGCGATTAGGAACTTCTCCTGTCGCTCCTTCACTTCGGAACTTCTCTCATTAAAATTGACGCGTAAATTTTGTTGGTTCGGTAAACGCTCACAATTATTCACGTTTTGAGACCGCACTGCATTTTCAAAACAACTTTGGTCGATTTTACGTTGTCTTATTACTGTCTTTTTTGAAGTGGGTGTGAGATTGTAGCTTGGAGTCTTCCTTCTGGATGTGGACGCGGAAGAAATTGCATGTGATGTGTTCATTCACTATCGCCAAGGTTTGCGTAATCGTGGACATCAATTAAATTTGGCAGGACACGACATCAGAAGTGCCTCCTGGCAGGATGGCCATGTAAGGATGGGCTCAAAGATTTGTATAGCGGCGCGAGAGCTAGCGCACAATTTAAATCGGCGACTACAAGAGTACAGCCAAATATTTTAATGAGAAGCGATATGTTTGGTTTCCAGATCGAATCTGATTTATTGGTAAACTCTTATCGGTATTTATACATTAATTTCTTATGTGCTAAGACTTAGTATACAATATGGTTCTTAATACATAATGTTTGCGCATTTCAGTTATTGCCCGAACGGCCGTGTAACGCTTGCAGCAGCGCTAAACAGCGAAGCCAATGACCGTCACACTCACCTTACTGACTTATATATAAGCAACAACAACTAACCAATGGTGCAAACAAAACTAATAAATCAAATGCCGCAGACTCTATGTTTCCCAGTGTAATTGATTAACTCAAGATTGCCATGAATAAACAAATTTTGAGCCCTTTCGCGCATTACTTTATACCACACGGATTTGTGTAGAAACCCTTTATAGTATTTGATAATTTGACCCGCTCTTCGACGGGTTTACTGATAAATGAATTTCTTCTCGTATGTCCAATAAAACAGGAAGAGCTGTAGTCTAATCTATTGCGTTTCCACTTATAATTCTTCAAATATATTAACTAAACACGTGTCACATATGGAACTTTACCTGCTCCATTCATAGTAATACGGTAAGTGTCTCCTGGTCATTTGATTCATTGGTACTCTTTGTGTCAAATTATAGTTAATGTCAATATTCTACTTCAAGAAAATATTCGTTGCAAGAGCTCAAAATGGATGAATATATCTCAAAAACTCTCCATTAAAAAAAAACCAATTACGAAACGAACTTATTACAGACTATAATGATCCAGAATAACAAACACCGAAATGAAAGTTGTACAACCTCTATACCAAATTATTGTGTGGTAAAATATCTAACGACTAAATTTCGCTGGGGTAAATACTAAATTTATATACTTTACGTAGTAGGTTTTGGGTTCATTATTTAATTTGCTACTTAGTAGCTATCGTGTTCGGTGTTCGCTCTAGTCTCCAGGATATTCGTTTAAAATCATAAACTACAGGCTCTGTCTATGTTGCGTATGTGTCTCAGGGAGAGTTGGTTAAGAGTACTACTCGTAGTCAGTGCGTGATACTACCTAGTGTTACTGCTGGTGTCGCTATTGCCTTCGTCAAGCGTTGGGGCCGTTATGATCGAGGTACTGGTCAAATCACTAGGAACTTGGTGCGATGTATACTCGTCGAGCGATTGGGGATCAAAGAGATCTTACTGCCCGGGCAACTCTGCTTATAAAGCGAAAGCTGCCACCGGGATCATGCATCGGACCGTTGTGTGGTCCAATCGCCGTTGGGCCTTTTCGCCGGTGTTCATTGTTATTGTGGCCCAATTGTCCTTGGGCCACCTTCAAATTCTGCTGGTCAATCACCTTGCTGTAGTACTTCTAGTTGTTCAGAAGCGTTGTTGCCTGCAGTCAGTGCGGCCTGAAACAGCTGCTGGTGGTTTTAGTGTGTTTGTTGTCGTATTGATGTTTTTTGTTATTATAAATATCTTTATTTACTCTGGCTTCTTTGTACTTTGTACCCATGGCCGCTTGGCCTGTATAATCAGCATTTAATATTTCGTCGTACGTTCATATTGACTTTCATTAACTCCGGTAGCTGGAGTTACCGCTTCTTTTTAATAATTTGATTAATTTTACTCGGCAGCACCGCTATTGTTTTATAATGCAATAATTGTGTGCAGAATTTATTAAATTTTTATGGTGTGTATCAAATTCATGAATCATATCCTATTTTAATCCTCTAAACTGTTAAATTTAAATTTTTCACTTTATAATTTAGTTTTTTGCTTAGATAATTTATTTTAATTCGTAATTCGACAAATTCGTAGTTTTAAGGTTCACGATTATTTGAATGCTGCTATTGTTCCGAGCTAGTACTTCTACAATCTGACACATGGTTAATGTGTAATATGCTAAAGTATGTTAACGTATGATAAGGTGTAATATACAAGTACTAGTACTAGTACTAGTGATGCTTCCCAAAGTTGGATTTCATATGTCCATATGTATTTAATTATTGCCTTATAGTCCAGTTTGAGGTTGGACTGTCGATTTAGGAGCCATCCCAGGTCATTTTCTTTGAATCAGATTTGGCTGACTGGCGCTTATGTGCCTAGTCCATTTAAGTCTGCAATCGAAGAACATTCCAATGTACTTTGTTTCAGAAGCCTGTGGAATATTCTTGGAGTTGATCTCCACAGGGGGACAAGTACTCCTGGATACTGTGAATGTGATGTGTACACATTTAGTTTCATTGAGTTTTATACTCTAGGTGCCAAGCCATTCTTGTAGGGTATTTACATATTCTTGGAGGAGCTTTTATGTATCATCAGCAAAAGTTGAGGTGACAGTATTGTCGTTAGTTGTCAACAAAACATCAAGGACTCCCAATTACTACTGGATCGATGAAATTGCTGCGATTCGGAAGAGCTGCCATCAAGCAAGACGCAAGGCGCAAAGATCTCGACCAACTCCGAATTTCGAGAAACTCCAGGCAGAATATAAGACACATAGAAGGAATCTGAAAGCGACTATCACAGAGAGTAAAAACAAGTGCTTCAGAGAGCTGCAGGAGAGTGTGAACATAGACCCGTTGGGTCTGGCATAAAAAACGGTCATACGCAAAGTCCCAGAGTGCCTCAGCCTACTGTCTATGAGGTATTGTCGATTCTATCAAGGGTCGACGGCAACAAGTCTACTGGTTTGAATGGAGTCCCAAATGTGGACTTAAGGCAGCGGTAAAAGCGAGACCAGAACTGTTCGCCAAGCTGTATGACGCCTGTCTCAGCGAAAGCATTTTTCCAGACGCATTGAAACGGCAGAGGCTGGTGCTGTTGCTAAAGCCTGGAAAGCCACCGGATCAGGAATCCTCCTATCGTTCACTTTGTATGATGGATACAGTGGAAAGATCCTTGAGCGTATCGTTTGTGAAAGACTGCAGGAGACATTCGAGTATCCAGGAGGGATCACTGACCGACAATTCTGATTTCAGAAAGGGAGGTCGACAGTCGACGCGATCAGAGCGGTAGTAGGTATTGCTGGAGATGCGACGTGTGGCACTAGATGGTAGGATGGCGCCAAAATGTGTGGCGCGGTGGTCACTCTGGATATGAAGAATGCCTTCAATTCTGCGAATTGGAGACATATAATGTAGGCTCTGGAGATATTTGGAGTACCAACATACTTGTGGCGCATAATCGGTAGCTACCTCATTTGATTTGACCCCCAATTATCCATGGCTCTTGTATTATGGCCACGGATAGGTTTTCATCAGCGAATCTTTTGCACAAGATGTCCGATGCTCCTTTAGCATGGTGAAAGTTCGCCTGCAGCACTTTTAGTGTGCTCATTCGCGGCGGCTTTCCGCAGCAAGTTTCTGGGCCTACCGCCCCTAGGACCCCAATTCTTGTGGTCTCTATGGCCCTTAGTATGCTAGATTTTGTTAGACTGTGGCGCTTACCGCGCGTGCCATACTGCGACATCGGGTTTTTTTTGTTTCGCTTGCACCTGCGATTTGTCTTTGTCGTTCTAGCGGCTTTGCTAGACGACGATTTATTCGCCTCCACGACTTCTTCGTCGACATCTTTCATAACGTCAATAACGGTCTCCTGAATAAGAACAAACTGTCCTTTAGTAAATGGCGCATATTTTAAGTCTGCTGGAATAATTCCCAACCGAATAATGTTGGCCACCTGACTAAACGTTGGCTTTCCTGCATAAGGAGACGTTTCACTTTCTATTGGGGACTCTTCTGAGGAGGACTTTTCGCCATGGACTTGCATTTTGCAATCTCGAGGGCATTTTCCCTAGAGTTACTATTTGTCATAGCATGCTGGAAGTGTCTCTTCTCTGCCGACGTCATTTCGACGAAGTCATTTTTGATGTTCAGATTATATGGGTCTGAGCCAATCACCGTGCACCCAGATTTTTCGGAGATCACGTTGTTCTTTTCACCACACAGTGTTTCGGTGTCAGAAGAGTCCATTGACTCATGACCTTATTCCGGATTCTGTGGTGGCTGCATCAAAACCTGAAAAGTTTCATTTTTTGCAACTGCATTCAATACCGTAGATGCT
The DNA here is from genome assembly GCA_920105625.2 of Clusia tigrina. Lineage (NCBI taxonomy): Eukaryota > Metazoa > Arthropoda > Insecta > Diptera > Clusiidae > Clusia > Clusia tigrina. The sequence continues at coordinate 294,992,904 of OV050030.1, read as the reverse complement.
GATGCAGAGCATTGTTGGTGAACAACACCTACCAACGTAGATGTTGTTGTGAATTGGCTAGGTGCATGTTCACCAACTCTGAACGCAGCCGAAGAAGAGTTCTCCAGCCCAACAGCTGACTCGGTCGAAATAACCGATGATGATTGCCCATCAGTAGATTCATCGTTTATTTGTGTTTTTTGTTGTTGTTAAATCCATGTAAATTCCCAGGAGTGTTAGGGTGTATAGGTCACCCACGAGTGCTAGGGTGTATAGGTCACCCACGGCAGAGCCTTTGTAACGTGGGAAGGCATTTAATTAAATTCAGATTGTGTGAACTTTGAGGTCACGATGGATTTTGTTGTTTGTGACATAATAATGTGCATTTACAACCATTCTTAGGGTCTTTGATTGGAATCTTTGCAGTATTTCAACATTGGAAGATGCCGTAGTGTCCTACAGCTGAATACCGTATGTCCTAATTGGTTATAAAATTACTGAGTACAAGAGCAATTTGCTACCGATTGAGACTTTGGAGATTCGCTTCAAGAGCCAGTATAGATTTCTGAGCTTTATACCGGGTGCTTTTCGTTTTGTAAATATATGAGTTTTCCAAGTTAATCTTCTATTGAGGTGCATCCCAAGGTATCTAGCTTCATCACATTGGGGTATATTTATGTCGTTGAATTTAACGGGTGGACAGGTGTCTTGTTTGAGAGCGAATGTAACCTTGACTGACTTTGTTTCATTCAACTTGGTAATCTTAAGTGAATGTAAGTTCTTATGATAAAATGTAATTAGATGAAATAAATAAAAAATAAGTATTTCAAAACACCTTTCGTAGACATAAGCTTTTCTATTAAAGGGACATTAAAAATTAACGGTACTGTATGTCTACCTTAGTGTTGTTTGTTCTGCTAATTATTGCTGTCAGTTTGCACATAACCGGAATTCGTGAAATACTCGTGCACGTTGCATCGTACGGAGTTAAAAATGGGAATGACAGCGATGATTCTGTTTTAGATCCGAATATTAATTTTAATGAATTACATGGAAGCAGTCAAGATTCTGCAGATGAAAATTTTGATGTAAGTAATAAATGAAAATGCGAAAAGTGATAATACAACACAAAAATTTTAATAATAGGAAAGTAATTTGGAAGCAGAAGGAAATATTAATCCTCCATAAATTCTAAAAAGTTCAGAAGAAACTACAAATCCTAAATTTCAAGTAGTGGCAAAATTGTGCCTGCAGCACGATTCGAGATTTGTAGCCATGCCGAAATAAATGCAAAGATAAAATTACACCAGAACAGCGACAAGAAGTTCTTAAACAATACTGGCAGCTGGGATCGTACCAATTTCGACAAGCGTTTGCCACAGGATTAATTGAAATACACACACCAAAAATATGCGCAGAGATGAAAGTTAAATTAATTCAAGGAACCGAATGAATGCATATAAATACTATTTGGAAATAAGCGGTCAACTATTTTTGGTGTGTCAGAAATGTTATAAACTGACTATGCGAAAGTGATCAGTTTCTTAAACCTAGTAAAAAAAAAAATAGGAGTAAATCGCGTGGAAACACTAAAACCGAAAAATTGGCACTTGCAAAGGAAAGAGGAGTGATTGACTTTATAAATTATTTCCCTTCGTATGAATCTCAATATACGCGACGTGACACACACAAGAGATATTTGCCTGTTGCTCAGCTTTGCAGACTTTGTTGCGAAAATTATGATTACTCTATATATCACTTTCGACATTTTCTCAGAATTTTCAACTTTAAATTTAGAATTTAAAAAACCCAAACTAGACACTTGTTCAAGGCCAAAATAGCAGTTACGCAAGCAGAATCGCTTGATGCCTTATTGTCCGAACATGCAAATCACCATCACCATGTAGAACAAACTTATGAATCGGAACGAAATGATAATCGAAAGGCAACTGTTTATGTAAATTTAAAAGTATTTTATTTTGATTTGCAACAATGTCTTCCCACTCCATTTTTACCCGCGTCAGTACCGTTTTATAAAAGGCCATTGACGGTCTTCAATCTAACTGTGCATGACTGCTCAACATATCAACTATATTGCTATACGAGGGCGGATTGATATTGAAGCTACCTAGCGCTAGATGGCAGCACAAACACAAAAACTTTTGTTTTTTTAGAAATTGCGATCTGTCAAACGTCAGCTGTTAAAATTTCACCCAAATTCATCGATTAGTTTATTTGTTGTAGTCGTTTGAAGTAAGCAACTTTTGTGTTTCTTGAAAAATGGAAAAAAGCGAATTTCGTGCAGTGATTAAACACTATTATTTGAAAGGGAAAACGGCGAAAGAGACAAAAGAAAAGCTCGATAAACATTACGGTGAGTCTGCTCCGTCAGATTACATGGTAAAATATTGGATTGCTGAATTTAACCGCGGCCGAACAAGCACTGCAACAATACCATCAACAGGAAGGCCAAAAGAGGTGGTTACTGAAGAAAATATCAAGAAAATCCTCGATATCGTTATGAATGATCGCCGAGTCAAGTTGCGTGAGATTGTTGAAATGGTAAACATATCATATGAACGAGTGTTCAACATATTGCATGAACATTTGCATATGAAAAAGCTATCGGCAAGATGGGTGCCGCGTTTGCTCAGTGTCGAACAAAAACGAGTTCGACAGACCACTTCACAGCGGTGTTTGGACATGATAAAGCGTAATCCTGTTGATTTTTGGAGTCGATTAATAACTGTTGATGAAACGTGGGTCCACCACTACACACCTGAAACCAAAACTCAATCGAAACAATGGGTGGAAGCTGGTGGAAGTGCTCCGAAGAAGGCTAAGGCAGTGAAATCGGCTGGCAAGGTTATGGCCACTGTATTTTGGGATGGACACGGAATATTGCTCATCGATTATCTTGAAAAAGGATCCACAATCACAGGAAAGTATTATCGTGCATTATTGGATCAATTGATTGATGCAATCAAGGAAAAACTACCACATTTTAAGGAAAAAAAAATGCTCTTTCTTCAAGACAACGCACCGGTTCACACAGCATTAGATACGATGCTAAAATTACGTGAAATACACTTCGAATTGGTTAATCATCCACCTTATAGTCCAGATTTAGCACTTAGTGACTTTTCCTGTTTCCAAACTTGAAAAGATGGCTCGCAGGAAAAAGATTCATCTCAATCGAAGAAGTGATTACCGAAACTAACGCGTATTTTGAAGGGTTCAGATGGTATAAAAAAGTTGGAATATCGTCTTACTAAGTTTGTCGAAAAGAGAGAATGCGAGGAAATCGAGATGTTTGGCAGAAGGAATATGGCTCGAAAATTATACGAACGTGTGAGGCGCCAAACGGAAGGTTTTAAGACCGGAGACAATTCCAATTACTGCAAAGACGAAAACGGGAATTTAGTGACGGATGTCCAGAACGTACTCATGTTATGGAGGGAACACTTCTCGAAGCTGCTGAATGGCGACAGCGCTAATAATAGCAATGAAGATGAACCCGACCCCACAGTTGCTGACGACGAACATGAAGTAGCGCCCCCCGACTATGACGAGGTCTTGCTGGTTATTAGGCGGCTCAAAAACAATAAAGCCGCCGGAGCTGATGGTATACCAGCGGAGCTATTCAAGGCTGGCGGCGATGAACTCACGAAACGCATGCACCAGCTCATCTGCAAAATATGGTCGGAGGAATGCATGCCTAGCAACTGGAACTTAAGTGTGCTCTGCCCAATCCACAAGAAGGGTGATCCGGCAATCTGTGCCAACTACCGCGGGATCAGCCTTCTGAACATCGCATATAAGGTCCTGTCGAGCGTACTCTGTGAAAGGCTGAAGCCCATCGCCAATGAACTGATTGGGCCTTATCAGTGTGGCTTCAGACCTGGTAAAGGCACCATTGACCAAATGTTCACACTACGCCAAATCCTGGAGAAAACCCTAGAGAAGCAGATTGACATACACCACCTTTTCATCGATTTCAAAGCCGCATTCGACAGCACCGTAAGGAGTCAACTATACGCCGCTATGTCTGAATTTGGCGTCCCTGCTAAGCTAATTCGGCTGTGCAAAATGACGCTAACCACCACCACTGGCTCAGTTAAAATCGGTAATGACTTGTCCGAGCCGTTTGTTACTGAGCAAGGATTCAGACAAGGTGACTCCTTATCGTGTGTTTTCTTCAATCTAATGTTGGAAAAAATCGTACGTGCAGCAGGTCTAAATCGCACAGGCACTATCTTCCACAAGAGTGTCATGTTACTGGCGTATGCTGATGATATTGACATCATTTGCCATAACAGCCGCGCCATGAGTGCTGCATTTTCCGGCTTGGAGAGAGAAGCGAGGCGAGTAGGTTTAGCGGTGGACGAGGACAAAACGAAGTACTTGGTGTCAACACACAAAAAGTCTCAGCGTCTTGGACACCACGTCACTGTTGGCGACTGCAACTTTGAAGTTGTGAAGGATTTCGTTTATCTGGGAAACAGCATCAACACCACGAACGATGTCAGCAAGGAGATCAAGCGAAGAATCACTCTTGCCAACAGGTGTTACTTTGGGCAATTGAGAAGCAGAGCCCTCTCTCGACGAACAAAAATTACGCTCTACAAAGCCCTCATCCTTCCCGTCCTGCTTTATGGTACCGAAACCTGGACGATGACAAACAACGATGGGCGAGCTGTGGGGGCGTTCGAGAGAAAAATTCTTCGAAGGATCTATGGTCCTATATGCGTCTGCGGAGAGTATCGAATCAGATGGAACAACGAGCTGTATGAGCTGTACGCCGACATTGATATAGTTCAGCGCATTAAAACACAGCGGCTGCGCTGGCTGGGACATGTTGTGCGAATGGATGAAAGTGCTCCGGCGAAAAAAGTATTTGAATCGATGCCGCCGGGTGGCGGACGCAGGAGGGGGAGACCACCACTACGTTGGAAGGACCAGGTTCAGGAGGACCTGGCTGCACTTGGTGTTTCCAATTGGCGCCAGCGTGCGCGAAGCAGAGACGACTGGCGAAGGCTGATAACGCGGCAATGACCAGAAATGGTTGTACGCCAATTATGATGATGATGATGAAGTGTGTCGAATTAAAAGGAGACTATGTTGAGCAATAAATGGTTTTTGAAAAAAAAAATGTGTTTTCCTACTTAGGTAGCCTCAATATCAATCCGCCTTCGTATGTGGCACGAATCTTTGGCTAAACGTGGTGGAAACGAGATAGAGTCATGTTTATTACAACAGTTACACAGCCTACAACCCTCTGTCAACCATGTCATTTTTTATAGTGATTGCTGTCCTGACCGGAATAACAATTCTTTTGTTGCAACAATGTTTGCCATATTCATACAATTCACCGACACAACAGGATCAATAAGTATAATTGATCATAAGTTTATGATTCCTGGCCATACACATGGAATGTGACAGTGATTATACTTTGATCGAAATAAAGAAAAAAGCAGATCAATACAAATTCACCATCCTTGGGACTGATATCAATTTATTAGGACAGTTGGAGTGTTAGGAAGGTTAGTGTGAGTGAAATGAATAAAAAGTAATTTATTGATTTTGCAAGTGCAGCCTTCGGACAGGATATCCCTCTCCTCCACTCCAAAGAATCTCCCAAATAAAAGTAACCTGAGCAGTTTGACACCTTTCATAGATGACGAAGGAGTTCTGCGAGTGTGAGGCCGACTCAAACTTGCCTTATCGTTAAAAGCATCCAATTATTTTGCCCAACTCTCACCATTTTATGACATTAATTATTGATGATACGCGGATTACAACACTCATCACAACATCTGAGTGCTTCGGCAGCGTGGGTGGCGTGATCCTGATGTCTTTTATATACGCCCTTAGTCATCTGAACGTAATATATTTGCTGCCCACTGTTTCTTGAACTTTACCATCTATCCATCGAGAGGTGCCAGAGTACCCTGTTAAATCGAGTTACATGTAGGCCTCGCTCAAATCAATTTTGGTAAAATATTCACCACTTTGCAATTTGTGAAAGAGTTCTTCTATTCGCGGGATTAGACACCGCGCAACTTCAATTTGTGAGTCACTTTAAAATCAGCACATATTCACAGTTTTCCATTCGGCTTGCTAAGAAGAACAATAGGATCTGCCCACCCACTTCATTTAAACTGCGCTCACTAGACGATCGATTTCAACACGCACTTCAGCATGATGATGGGTGAGCCATTTGGCTTTAGGGTAATGTTTGCTTTCAAAGTTGTGCATGCTCCAAATTCTGGTGAATATATGATGGAATCTCGATTTGTAACTTTCTTCAGTTCTGCAATCAAACTTTCCTGAGAGGCTTGACCTGAATTTCCAAAACAACATTTATTAGCGCAGGAAGTTATGAGTTATGAGAGTTATGTGCAAGATCCATTTTTTAAACCTGTCCATATCAAGAATATCTGTTGCAAGTTATTGCACTCCAGGTTACATTTACATTGATGGATCCTTTTAAAGATAGCAGCTCTCCACCATATGTCTTAGGAATTGTATTGGTTGGTATACAAAAAGATTTCCCAAGCTTCGAGTCAGTCGCAAGGCCAATAAGTGAGCAGGAGGCGCCCGTGTATACTTCGAATTTAAAGGGTTTGTTATTTATATTGATATCAACAAACATTTTGTGAGCAATATTTTCTATTTCAGGTAAACATTTCACTGCATACGCATTTTCTTTTGATATTAATTCAAAAAATTCAATGCATTCAAATGACGTTTCGTCCACTTCATTGACATTATCGTTCGTTTTGTTTTGATTATATTTTCTCTTATTAAATTGTGGCCTCGCTGACCGCAACGTTGACTCCGATTGGCATACTATTGCGAGATGCCCTTCCTTCCCGCAAGAATAACATTTCGATTTGTTTTTATAATGATAGCATTGATTTCTTTCGTGATCAGAACTGCACCCTGCTATGCTGTTTTTTGTATGAAATTTGATATTCGCTGCGACTATGATTGCTATTAATATGAATATTGAACAGCGTTGACAGCCGGACCACTCATCTCTCCTCGAAATTCCATGCACGTTTTTACTGTTGTTTCATAAACAAATGCTATCTGGAGAACTTCTTCCAATGTTGGATTTGACTTTTGGAGCGCGGTGCCACACTTGCTCCTCGGTTGTGTGCATAATTATCTTGTCTCTTATGTTGTTATCGACAAAACTGTCCTGACAGTTCTCTTTTTTACAAACAAATTGACAATCTTTGGCCGCTCCCCGGAGCTCAGCAACCCAACACATGCTAACACATGTTGCTTCTCCACTAAATACTCATTGAGTTCCCCTTTTAGTTCTTTGAACATTTTTCCTTCAATTTTGTTGTCGCAGAGTTTTTGAAGCAATTTATAAGTGTTAGTGCCAATGTACGATAAAAAACAAGCTCGCTTCAAATTCTTCTGAGACTCTATTTGCTGTAAAATGATGGTCCATTTGTTGAAATATCGATGACATAGACAGAGCCAAGAAACCACCTTGATGATTGCTACTATGTATGATGTATGAACCGATACAAAAAGCGATCTGGGGTCTACTCAAACGTACAATCCGCTAAGCCACCAACGCTGCATAGTGAAGATTTGCCAATTACTGTGATGATGTTGAAATGTTAGATAGTCTAGATTAAAAGCAATAGTGAAAGTGATTTCGAACTGTGCAGTCCTACATTTCGAAGTTTTTCTCAGTTTTTCTAAACGACTTGTTTCGAGATATAAATATATCTAAGAAATGAGCTCCGTCAAGACAAAAAGAAAATCATTGCCTTCATCCTGGCTAATGAATAACATTTTAACGAACTAGAGACCGCGACATTCTTCCGTGCGGCTCTGACAGCATTTCTTAGTTACTTAGTATATATTAGGAGTACATACTTATATATTAGGAGTACATACTTTTATATTAGTTGTACATACTTATATATTAGAAGTTGTGCATAAAACTTTTTTATTTTTATATATCACATGTCTTATTGCGCCGGTTGAGGCTTGTAGATGCATTATAAAAATTTATGTAAGTTTAGTAGAATATTTTAGTAAAGATTCAATCTTGTCAAAATGCAAAAATGTTTTAAATAATGAAATTGGTGTTTCAAGAAAATACTTTTATATAAATTGTTGAGAGGACTAACTGAAAATGTGTAAGCTGTAATAAATATTCCGAATAATTAAATTTAGCTTTGGGAAAAGAATGCGAATGACTACATGAAGAATGTAGAGTCATGAATTTGTTGTAAAAACTGGAAACAAGAAATATTCTTAGCTCTATTTATACAGGTAAGAACACTTCAAATTCTTTGCACATTTTAAATCCGTGACACATCTCAAAGTCTTTAAAATTGGCCTGCTCCCAGAGTTTCTGATACTCCGGCTGTAGAATTGTTGGCAACGGAAGCCAAAGTGAATGTCGAATCAGTAATCTCTATGAGGTGCATAGTCATGGTTCTGGCCCACGGCACCACCAAAAACCAGTTGCTCTTATCTTCTACACCGACAATGATAGCACCAACATCGCAATGTGAGTTCCACCAATCAGTGGACATAACAATGGTACAAATTAACCGGAATCATTCGAAACCAGCTTTTCTTACACTACTCTTGCACTGGGTCGATAAAGAAGAGGAGATTGCCTCATGGAAGAAACTTGAATTTGCACTGGGCGTAGTTGTTGTTTTGGGGCAACAGGGTGCAGGTTTCTGCATCTGGCTTGAGAAGTTTTTAACAAATCTTTTATGCCTCATAAATGCTATCTTATTAGCTGATTTCAGCGAGGCAGACCTAAATGACCTACGATGATCCCAAGCATTCGTGGCGTTGAAGATGTCTGAGTGTGTCGGACATTAGAGCAGGACACAAATCGTTATTGGTTATGTAAGTTTATTTAGTAATATTAGAAATAGACAAATTATTTTTAAGTAAAATCATAAATTGTGTTTAGGTGAACTGCTGAGAAAAGTATTACTTAGACTTTCAAAGACACAATATAGATATATAAATATAATTATTTATTATAAGAAAAATGGAAAGATTTAGAAATAACTACATGGGTATGACCATTTGGGATAATTGAGTTAGTAGTGTAGATATTGCTGCTCACTGAATAGTTTAAAAGAGAATACTTGAAATTGATACAGTTTAGTGTATTTGGTAAAAATTCCAGTTGCTGATGGTACCGTAGAATTTAAAAAGCTCAAATTCACACAGAGATATGATATGCATATGGATGTGGCAGAATTGTCAATGTTAAAACCAAAAAAACTAGAACGAAATTTAGTAACACTTTCAAATCTGCTTCCCTATCGCATGTCTGCCCCTTGCCATGATGGTAAAACTTTTGTGCACCGATGAAGAACCAAATCTATGCCGACGGAATGGACTTCTGTCCGCTCTGGAAGAGTCAGAATCATATTCTTATTCTTACCAAAATGTAATAGCTCGTTAGTTATTGTATTCAAAATACTGCGGCTCCAAACATTATACCGGCCAAGTATACCATGAGCCGGGACACCTTCGTTTTCTCGTTCCACAACCTTCATTTTGAAGGTTCTGGTATCCCTGACATCGCTGTGGTCCACCCTAACTGAGGCTAGTGGTCTAATACACCCACCAAAAGCACCGAAAAGAGTATTCACAGTCGTTTCATCAACTACCAGTCCTTTCTGTAGAACACTAGATATAACGAGGATGGTGTCCGCTCCTTAGTCTACTCATACTATACACTGATGATGGTAACCACTTGCTAAATAAAGTTGTTTTTTTTTTCATTAACGTAACTTAAACACTGTATAGAGATGTTGTTCTTATAGCAACTAGCACAAGCAATACAAACCTAGGTACTAACAAACAATTTGTCTAGAATAAATTCAAAATAAAGCTTAGAAAATAAAAGCATGATACAATTGCTGCTGCTTAAGTCTGTTACTATTTTGTGTTTAAGCCGTCGGCGCTGTGCAATCGCCTGGAGTAGACTTGATGATTTAATGTTGACATGACATCTTAGTCGCTGTTTGTGAGCCATGGCAAATTCTTTCGCCATGTTAATGACGGCTGTCATGCCAAGATCACGATGTAGGTCACAGTTTCTCACGTAGTAGGTAGGTAGGTAAGGCGGCCACCCGAAAAGGGCGCACTTAGGCCAACATTGACCCTTTGTGATACCGCATGGGACAGCAGATCCCATCCCTTTCAATGGTCCAGCCATTTGGAGCTTTTAATGAAGCAGTTGATGGAGCTAATCTTTTTTTTTGAGATATCTCCCAAGGACTCCAAAAAGTAGTCGCCTAGGAAAGTGCGCCTCCTTCTGGACAAAGCTGGACACGTGCACAACAGGTGAGCAATGGACTCTTCCTCCTCCTCATCCATGCAACTCCTGCATAAGTCTGTCTAGCTCTGGCCAGGTTTGTCTAGCTATTTTACATCCTGAAAGTTCAGACCAGCGCCTGCCCGCTGTTCCCAAGGATATTGTATTTACTAAGAGCTTACATGTGGCAATAGGAATACCGAATTGCGACCTATCTGGTTCAATCGGTATGGTAGTACCCTCACGAGCAAGTTCATCCGCCTTGCAGTTCCCTGGAATATCTCTGTGACCGGGAACCCAGCACAGATGCAGACGGATCTGCTTAGCTATCTCGTCTAAAGATTTGCGGTAGCTCTTGACGGCTTTTGAGGTGATAATAGCCGAATCCAGAGAGCTCAAAGCAGCTTGGCTGTCGGACAGAATGCAAATATGAAGTCCAGATATCTTCTTCTTTCTTAGCCAAGACAGTGCTGCCTCTATAGACGCGACCTCTGCCTGAAAAACACTGCAGTGGTCGGGCATCCTAAAGGACATGTTAATGTCCAAATCTTCTGAGAATACACCACCTCCCACCCTACTCTGTAGTTTGGATCCATATGTGTAGATGTGAACCCCTTCTACATGAGGGGGATGCCATCCTTCCATTCGTCCCTGGAGGGAATGGAGATCTTGCACATACCAGTGAAGGCGTACATTGGTGTGATGTAGTCGAAAGAGTCAGGAATACCCTCAAAATGTCTTAAAATGGACGCATGACCTACATTCCTGGCATCCCATTGATGCGTAGCTTTTAGCCTGATAGCTCAGTTTGCAGCCATTTTTTCGCCAAAAAGCCTAACAGGCAGCAGATTGAGAATAATGTCCAATGCTGCCGTTGGAGTCGTTCTAATGGCACTACTTATGAATACCTCTGCCGTTCTTTGTACCTTTGTTATCAGCCTATTGTATGTGGACTTACTTAGGGCTGTCCACCAAGCAAGCACCCCATAGAAAAGGACTGGTCGTACCACAGCTGTATATATGCAATAAGCTACCTTCGGCTGTCACCCCCATTTTTTGCCTATAACTCTTTTGGAAGAGTACAGAGCTACCTGAGCCTTCCTAATGCGGTCGCTTATATTAGCCTTCCAGTTCAGCTTCCTATCTAAGATCACGCCCAGATATTTAGCCTCCTCGACTCCTGCTAATTGCGGGTTCCACCTCCAAGTCCCGCATCGCACTGATTATTGCGTCTGATTTGATGTTGTTAAAAGCTCCCTCAATATCCAGGAAAGCCACTAGGGAGAACTCCTTGTTGTGCAGGGAGCACTCAATACTAGAGACTAAGGAGTGTAAAGCGGTCTCCACCGATTTACCCTTGAAGTAGGCATGCTGAGAGACTGACAGCTTCTGTCTGTCTATAGTGAGCCTCAGATGAATGTCTAACAACCTTTCCAGGATTTTTAGATAGAAGGAGAACAGACTAAAGGGTCTTAAGTCCCCTGGAGCTGTGTGCGAGCTATTGCCGGCCTTGGGTATAAAATTACCCTCACATGCTTTCATGAGTCTGGAATATACGCTAATTCAAGACAACTATTATAGATCTTTAACAGCCACTCTATTATAAGATTCTCTTCTCACGTAGTATGGAGCATAAACAATCTGTTTTGAAGTATTTGCATAGTGTTGATGTATTTTTCACTGGCACATCCTCAAAATTGTATGCCATAAGTCAAGACCGCCTTCAAGATTTGTCTATTTATCAATAGTTTGGTATGGGAGAAAGCGTAGAGTGTCCGCCAATGAGGTAATATAATTTGATTACTATTCAGCCTTCTTCCCGTTTTTTCTTGAAATGCACCTTCCAGCGTAGCGTGGCGTCAAGCATAATACCAAGGTATTTAGCTTCGTTCATTTAGGGTATAGTGACTGCATTTATATAAACGGGCTTGTGTGGTATGTTTCTTAGAGAAAATCCTATATGCACAGACATAGCGTTATTAAGTTTAATGCGCCATTTTTTGGTCCATGATACCACAGAATTGACAGCTGATTGCAATTTAATCGGTGCAGCTTCGATTGTTTTGTCTATTGCTAATAGAGCAGTATCGTCTGCAAATGTTGCGGTTACATATTGATTTTGGATAGGTAAATCATGTGTATATAATACATACAAAATGGGACCTAGGATGCTACCTTGAGGTACACCTACATATATTTATTGCAAGGCTAAGCAAGTATTTTCATATTTTACGCGAAAGTATCTATCGTCAAGATAAGATGCTAGAATCTTGCAATATTTTATTGGCAGGAGTGTCTTCAGCTTTTGTTTCAGTCCTAAATGCCATACCTTGGCAAATGCTTGTGAGACATCGAGGAACACAGCGGAGCACACTTGCTTCTCTTGCAGAGCAGCTTCAATGGATCTTACAACCCTGTGAACTTGATCGATAGTGGAGTGATTTTTGCGAAAACCCAACTGATGTGCTGGGATCAGGTTTTTACTTTCAATTATCGGTAATAGATGCGTCAATTCCAACTTTTCGAATAGTTTCGATAATATTGGCAATAAAGATATTGGCCTATGAGGATATCTCATTGTGTGGTTTTCCAGGCTTGAGAATCATTATTACCTCAGCCGTCTTCCAGCAGATAGGCACATATTTTAAGTTAAAACATGCATCTATCGAGTAGGACAAATAAATAATGCTCTTGTTGAGGAAATTTCGAAGAACTTCAGCCGGTATAAGGTCAAAACCAGGCGATTTTTTTAGTTTCATTTTTTAGTTTGACCCACTACTTCTTCAGGTGTGACTGGCGTAATGTGAACATCACTTTCTATACAATTCGTACTTATTTCTAATTCACCAGGACCTTCGTTTAGAGTAAACGTTTTCCGTAGATGCTTACCAAAGAGGTTTGCTTTTTGTGTGCATGTTTTTGCCCATTGGGTTTGGCTTACTTTAATTGGAGCGCTATGATTCACAGGTCGGTGGACCTGTTGCTGCCTTCCATAAGGAGTAGTTCGTGCCTTTATCTGCTGACAGCCTTCTCAGGAATCGGTCAAATGTGTCATTGTTAAATGCTTTGATTGATACGCGTAGTTGTCTAGTGGTTGGATTCAGTTTTAATTTATCTACTGGAGACCGAGTTTGATACCACTTCTTCCTGTTTATAACTGTCCTTTGTGTTCGAGTACTGTTCCGGGCTGCATTTTGAATCTCCTGTGTGAAACGGCACCTCATCTTCCAGTTGTTCAATGGTCAGAATACGGACAGGAGGTGTAACCGAGTTTCCCAATTCCAATTGGAAATATTTCCAGTCAGTTAGATTATTTACTAACCTTAAAGAGATTTGATTTAGAGTTGGATATTCAGAGATTATTAAGAGTACAGGCGGATGGTCAGAGCTTAAATCAAAATTTTCGGCTCCCTTGTAATATATAAATATATATAGCTTAAATTTGAAAACGTTATCATAAAACACAAAATGTCGAATCAGAAACCATTGAAGTTGAGATCCTGTAACGATGATATTGGTGTTTTAAATGTAGTTAAAAAATTGCGATAAAAGATGCAATTTTTAGTAGATACTAATAAATAGTAAATTTGGATACTAACACACAATGGAGTTAGATTTCGACAACGAGTAGACTTAGATATTGTCATTAGGATTATTTGACAATTTCTTCCTAGCTGCGCTGTAAAAGTGTTGTAGAGAATTTCGACGGAATAATATGACACCATTGGAAGGCCAGTGTGTTCGGTAAGAAGGTTTAATACGAATTACTTGACGAATATATAAAATGTAACACAAACAAAAAAAAAAAAATTATTACTTTTCATATTGCGAATAGAATGTTGCCAGATTCAAATTTTAAGCTTACAATTTCAACAATTCTTCTTCAGCTCACATATTTACTTCAAAACAAACTTTACTTTAATCCAAGCATTTTTAAAAAATCCAAACCATCCATGACCAAACTCTTAATCAAAATATCGGTAACATTTTTATCAGTAGGAACATATTCCAAATTAATTTCATTATTCTCAACATTTTCACGAATAAAAGGATACTTAATATCTATATATTTTGTATCTTTATGGTAGCACTGGATCTCCAGCAATATACTGTGCACTTCTCCATAAGCCGTCATCGGTGTTGGAATTGACCACCCTATCTCGTTCAATAGTCTCCTCAGGTAGACAGCCTCTTTAGTAACTGTCGCTAAAGCCACATATTCAACTTCAGTGCAACTCAATGCTGTTTCACTCTGCTTCGTTGAAACCCATGAGAAAGCGCTGCTTCCCAGAAAGAACGCGTACCAAATGTACGACTTCTTATCACTCGGATCGTTCGCCCAATCTGCATCAGCGAATCCTTTTACGGGTTCAACACTTTTATGATATACAATACGTAGCTACATTGTGCCTGATAGATAACATAATAATGTGCGGATTTATGTTTCGTCTAGAAAGTTTTCTTACGGAGTGCAAAATATCTGGTCGACTCAAAACCGCTAAGTCCACAAGAGAACCAATTAGTGATTGATATTCAGTAGCATTAACCTTAACACATTTTTCGTCATTGCAGCTTACTTGAAAACCTGGGTCAAGTGGCGTTGCTACTGATCTGCATTCTGCATGCCTCGAGAATTGATTGTATGTACTTCTTCTGGTACAGAGATAACGCACCTCTGTCGCCCTCTCGCTAAATTTCCAACCCTAGGAAATTCTTTATAGCGCCGCCATCGTGCATCTGGAACTTTGATGCTTTCTTCTTATTAATTGCCTTATATGATGATGAAATCATCAACGTAGACGGTGAGGTAACTGTAATGCAGCTTGTCTTTCTTGACGTATGAACATGGCTCATTTTTACATTTGCTGAAGCCAATGTAGGGCAAAACTGCATCTAACGGGTTATTCCAAACACGGCCAGATTGCTTTAACCCGCAGATCGCCTTCTGCAGCTTCAACACTTTGTCAGGATGCTGCTTGCTGACCAAACCCTCTGGTTGCTTGTTGTTCCCCTCCATGAAGCTTGCTGTTCAAATACGTGTCAACATGATGCATGCACAGCTGTGTATCTGCAGCTATCGCAAAAAGCATGCGGATAGTTTCGTAACGAATGATATGGTGAAAATGTTTCCCAGTAGTTGACCCCTGATTGTTGCCCGTAGCCTTTGCAACTAATCTGGATTTGAACCTCTCAATTTCACCGTCGGCATTGCGTTTTATTCGAAATACCCATTTCGAACCGATGGCTTTGTGCCCGTTCAGTAAATTAACCAGTGACCATATTTCATTTTCAATAATCGCGACGCAATATGTTTACATTGATTTTAACCAATCACCTGCATTTATTTATTGGGTACTCAACGCCTCCTTTGGAGTTTGCGGTGTCTCGCCATCCTCTATACAATTTAGGTTGGTTAGAAGTTGATATTGCTTCTTGGGCCTTCCTGGGTGACCAGTGCGGATATATTTAGATTTAGCAGACCTGCGTGGTGGTGCATTGTCTTGTTTTGGGCCCTGCTTACTTTCCGCTTCTACTTGCTCGTCATCTTCAGGATCACTTCCCGTGGCAAACATTAAGCTCAACTACACTTTTAACCGGGCTATTCGCAGCTTATTCGTTTTCTGGAACTTCAAAAGACTCCAGGCGAATGATGTATGATGTTTGTCGCGAAATCGTTGTTTCTCTCTGTAGAACTGCATTCTAAAGTTATGTTACAACTAAACTCACCGTCTACAAATTTAACATCTCGCCGCTTAATAATTGCTCGTCGCTGCCGGTCGTATAAACGATGCGCCTTTGCTGTATTGGAGTAACCAACGAGGATATTTCCATACTCCAAATGGTGTACGCCCTTTCAACACTTGAGTTAGGCATCTGTTGCGCAAATACACTGCGGTTTGTAGCCCACAAAAACTCCTCCAGTTTCGCATGAATTAACAAACTTTTGCTCATTTCACCTATGGTACGGTTAGCTGTGGTGTATACGGGACGGTGAACTCCCTCTTAATTACCACATTGTTTCAATTTTTCAAAAACTTCACTTTTAGCTCGCATCAAATAGACAAATGTTTTTCGGGAAAAGTCATCTATGAACTTGACAAAGTACCGTTTGCCACCCAATGATTTTATGAATGTATAAGTTCAACCACTTTCTTTGCTGTACGTCCAGTTTTCTGTGGAAATTGCAAAGCACATATTTTCGCTTGATTGCATGTATCCCAGTTCAATTTTGGACATTCTTTAAATTCATACCAAGTACAAGCTCTTTCTTACTTAGTTCTTTTAAATTTTGAAAATTTAAGTGGCAATACCTAGGCTAGCGAGTAATCGTTCAACAAATCAACAGCACTAACTAAAATTTATAAGGAGCGGTGGTACATACAACACATTTTGCAATTCTATTTTGCACTTTCCGCTCTTCAGTATTATATTGCCTAGTCCGGGTGGGAGTCTATTGGGAGCAACACTGTTTCGATTGGATGGATCCTATGTTTTAATCGTACCTTCTTCACATTTTCAAATGAGCTGCCATTTTTGTATATGCACAAACTGCTTAATTGTGGTCGTTGTGTTTCACTACATCAATAATTTTTTTTGTTGATATCTAATTTTTTGATTTTTCATGAAGAAGAACTGCCGTGAAGTTTTTGAATGAATCCAACTTTGTGTTCATATTCATGATGCATTGTTAAAATAAAACCGCGGATGTTTATGCAACAAACTTAAGAATTATTTTTAACTTTATGCAATACTGCCATACCAAGCAGAACTAACAATGCATCTGAATGGATGACCTTGAATTTTTGTTTATAAGGTATAATAAATTTTAAATCTAGCTCTTTATTTTTCTTAATTTGCTCTTTCCAGCAGAGCTCGGCAACTATTGAGAGAAACATATATTTTGCTATTTTGAGCACAAAACATGAAATCTTCTGAATTACTTCGGTTGCTACTAAGTTGAACCCAGGGGATTCAATTCCATTATCATATTTACCAATTAATTTGAAGTAACTGGTGGAATAGCTTTCTTTAGGAATGTTCGTTTTATGAATGCAAGCTGAATATATTTGCTTATTGGAATTTTATATATTTTAGCTGTTTTTCACAGGAAATAAAGAGAACTTGTATTCCTCAAAACAGTTGACAAAAAATTTTTAAAGGGCGTGTATTGTTGTATTTCAGATAATTGTTAACTTTGGGTTTGTCCGCAGAGGCTTCATATTACTGCCATTAGAATTATACCTTGAATTTATACGAGATTTTTCAAAAAATATCGCGAATTTTGAATTTTTGCGGGCTTCGGATGTTCGATTTTCGATCTTTTTGTGGCATTATGTTGGTACGCATGTCCCTCACTTATGTTGAGAATCTCGGCCATTTTGAATGTTCAGTCAGTTTTTGACAGCTATTTTGCCTGGTCGTGTTTTAGCTTGTCTTCGATTTTTGTCTATCTCCTCAATCGTGGCGTAGCGTCGTCCTTTCATGGGCATTTTCAGTTTCGGGAACAAGAAAAAGTTACAGAGGGCACCACGTCCCTGCAATCAAAGAGAACTGTCAGCAAAACCTTCACATTCGATCGAACTTGACGTGCTTTTTTCGGTCTTGGCTCATGCGGCAGCTTCCATTGGGATGATTGAGCTTTAGTTTCTACGTCGTAACCATAGACCCAACAGTCAACATTCGGAATACTTCCGCGCACTTTATGTTGTTTTCCACACAAAATTTGACACAAATTCTTTGATCCATTTTTCGGGATAGACAAAAATCGAAGACAAGCTAAAACACGTCCACGCACAATAGCTGTCAAAAACTAACTGAACATTCAAAATCGCCGAGATTGTCAACATAAGTGAGGGACATGCGTACCAACATAACGCCACAAAAAGATCGAAAATCGAACATCCGTAGCCCGCGAAAATTCAAAATTCGCGATACTTTTTGAACAGTCCTCGCATGATGCCAGGTAGCAAATGTATGTTGGGAATATGTTGTGAGTCAAACGTCATTTAAAGTATACGTGCTTTTCCATGCTACTTGAAAAATATATACATTCAATATTGTAGAGTGCGGATGTGATATTGTTTGCTCCTCAGTTGATGGTGAATTAATAAACTATTTAATGGATTAAATTTTAAATCAAGCGAAAGAGACGCATAAAACTAATAATTTTAGTATCAGAAGCAGTGAGTGGAAAAAACAATTTTAAAAACACAGAAAACATTAAATTTAAAATAGTGTAAGCTTCTAATAAAGAAGAATAGCGGTCAGTGGGTGAGCGTATTGCGCTCTCCTACTCAGCCAGCACGCTCTCCTACATAGCGCATGCGCTCTCAAAGTGTCTCTGCGTTAGCACCTAATTCTGACTTGCCATCAACCTTACCTCACGCTATCTGAGCAGCATCGCGGGATCATACATGTGAGTGAATCCAACATGTTTCGTTCTCTCCACAAAGTAAAGACCGACAGTGTCAGCATTCCTGTGCCAAAAAATGGTCCAAATTTACTTATTAAAATTGGGGGTTCTCCCGTACACATTAACACACAGGCAGGCTTAGCAAAGCCCCCAGTACACTCAGTTCAGCGCTCTTGGAAATCTCAATGCGCCTCACCGTACACAACCGAAAAAGAAAACATGCGCAGACAAAGACAAACTGACAATGTATTAAAAAAAGAAGAGTGTAGCACAAATACACCAACGAAGGAAATTAAAATATCTGCTCAACGTAATTCCTCGTTCTGACGTGCTAAGACAGCGTACTTCTCTCTTGGGTGAACAAATCGCAACTAGGGCGATATTACAGACAGGCATAGATTGCTATTGCACGTAAAGCGTAAGTGAAGCCCTCAAACTAAATTGTGCAAACAAGCAGCAAAAATCTATAAGCCAAATAATAGTAATAAAAGCAATCTCTCTCACCAAAATCGTTTAGCTATTTTATCGACAATCGATGCTTCGGACTCAGGAGTCCAAAATTAAATAAATTCCAAATCTTTTAAGCCACCACCTATTTATCTACGTGATCGCAGACCTAATACGTTGAATAGTCCAAAGTTTGAGCCAGCTAATAGGCAGAAAAAAATTTAATAATATTCCTTTAATGAAAGGTAACATAGCGCAAACAAAAGTTTATATTTTATAGTTTAATCTCGCACTTGGATAAAAATAAAAAGGTACATACCAACTAAAAGGGTAGTAAGGGACTTGTTGGTAGATATCAAAGGCATTGAATCTGATATAGATCTGGACGAAATCAAAGAGGCTCTAAAAGATTCTGGTTTTAAAGCGAAGGCCGTTTACAACATAAAAAATAAAAATAACCTACCACAACCACTATTTCGAGTCGAGCTTGAACCTGACACGCGAAAATTGAAAAGTAATGAAACTCACCTTATTTACGATATGCGGTATCTGTTGCATCGGCGTATCACTGTAGAAGAACCACACAAGAGAAAAGGTCCTATGCAATGCTCAAATTGTCAAGAGTATGGCTATACAAAAACGTATTGCACGCTACGTTCAGTATGTGCCGCCATTTGTCACAATGCTCGTCAGACAAATCTAATGCCACAAAATGCTGCACCTGTGGTGACAATCATGCTGCCTACTACCGCGGATGTCCAGTGAATATAGATCTCAACAAATCCAACCCAATACTACTTCTGAGTCGAGACCAGGTACTACTAACCTGAGGCAATCTGAGTCTTCAAATAGTTCGTCTGCTATGTCGTATGCAAAGACTAACATTAACCCAAATACAACCAAGTTTGAACTCCCAAAGTCTAAAAGCTATGATAATGACCACAATGCAAAATAGGATTCAAGAGGTCATAAAAATCCAAAACCAAATGATGCAAATGTTCATTTTAAAAAAATGTCATCATTTCTATTTGTCACTGAAAATGCCAATAGTGTCCGCCAGCACAAATTGGAATTAGAAAACTTTTTGTCTTCCAATAAAATTGATGTAATGCTTGTCTCGGAAACTAATCTTAAAAGCAAATTCAACTTTCCCATCCCGGGGTTATAAGCTGCAAATGACGAATCATCCTGATGGGAAGGCCCATAATGGAACTTGTATATTAATAAGAAATCGAATAAAACCTACAATCCACTTATATAGGAATTCAATTTCTTGAGGAAAATATGATTCTAAGTGCGGTTTACTGTCCTCCTAGATTTCCAGTCACTGACCTGCAGCTTAGTGAATTTTTTTCATGCGAAGCACATTTTCTGGTGTTCCAGGCTGATCGATCCCAAAGGTAATTATTCTCTGCTCTTATGAATCGTCGCAACAAACTTGATTTCGTGTCCTCTGTCCATCCAACATATTAGCCTACAGAACCTCAAAAAATACCAGATCTTATTGACTTTGGGATAATAAAAAGTATTAAAAAAAAAATTGTTTTTGGCCTTGACTTATCTTCTGATCATTCACCGGTAATAATTAAACTATTTAAAAAAGGTATAGTTTACGAATCGATTTACTTAACCTCTTCAATAACTAACTGGCTCAAATATCGAAAATATGTTAGCAGTCATATAAATATTTCACCACTTCTAATATGCGAAGACGAAATCGAATCAGACCTTCAAAATATAAATTCCGTTCTATTTATAAATTCGTAGCTATTAATGCAAGTCATCCTAAATTACCATTCCCATCGCAAGGTATCTGGAAAACTACCTTGGACATTGAAACCCTAGTCAATGAAAAAAGACGGTTCAGACACCATTGGCAAAAACACAGCTATGCTTTATCTAAAAGACGTCTAAGTGAAGCTTTAC
Source organism: Clusia tigrina (assembly GCA_920105625.2). NCBI lineage: Eukaryota > Metazoa > Arthropoda > Insecta > Diptera > Clusiidae > Clusia > Clusia tigrina. Next base: position 294,971,806 of record OV050030.1, on the reverse strand, counting down.
ATGCATAGCTGGAAAAACACTCTAAAACCTACAGGAGAAAACTATGCCCTACAGCAAAGTCTAATTATTCCTTGTGGAATGCTAATAAAAACATAAACATAAAAATTCCAATGGAGTCAGAGCCACCACTTAGATTGAGTAATGGAAGCTGGGCGAGTAGCGACAAAGATAAAGCATTAGCGTTTGTTTATCATCTGGAAAAAGTCTTTGAACCTTATCCTGGGACCAATGATTTCGTAATACCACCTCTGGTCAATTAAAGTTAAGGCCAGGGAAGTAAAGTACCTGTGCAAAATCATTTCAATTGAAAAAATCCTCAGGCTACGAGTCAATTACTGCCAAAATGGTAGCTGAGCTACCAGAGATATAGCTTTCAAAATTCTAACACAGCTGTTTAATGCTATATTTCGAATTGGCTATTTCCCTTCAGCTTGGAAGATATCACAGGTAATCATGATTCCGAAGCCCGGAAAAGATAAAACACAACCGGCGTCATACAGATCCATTAGTCTGCTGCCGATGTTGTCAACATTTTTTTAAAGACTGCAGTAATGATTTACTCTATGGAATGGAATTGTTATTCGTACGGGTTGCGTATGAAGCGCGCCTCCGCTATTAAAAACGGCCACAAGACCTTTTCCTTGCCTCAAAGGAAAATTAACAATTCAATCGCCGCAAAGGCAACTTGGTCAGTAAGCCACAAAGGCTGTTGAGACCCAAAAAGTGAAGAGACCAGTCACCAGACCAGTCAGTTTTGATTTTGATTTATACCCGTTCTGACTTATTTACTAATACAATTATTATATAAAACATTCTAATTTACTAATCATATTTTATGCTTAGGTATGGATAAAATTATTAATTTTATTTATCGGTCCGAAATGTATTGACACTCATGTGTCCAAACATTTCGGTTCCCACGAATAAATCGCAAGCAGAATGGACGCTGCCGCAGACATGTGCATGGCATCGCATTACATGTGCCTGTTCTGGCTATGCAGTCGCTATAGCGGCATGTGGCTCGCCAGAGGCATTCCGCTTGGTGCATTCTAACTGCTGCACTTGGGGCTGCTATGATATAGTGCATGTTGCGTTAGCGGCGGAGTAAAGAAATGGTAAAACACGTTTGTTCTAGTTGCTGGTTCATTTATTACTAGGAAATATGTATGTCTAATATATATAATAAAGCTTAATTTAAAAAGAAGAGGAGAAGAGAAGAAGAGCTGAACGGCGTCAACATACCGCCCACCTTAAAAGTTTAACAGCGACATATTTATTTGTTTAATAGTTATCGGATAGATTAATTTGAAATTCTCAAAAGTATGTACATTTGCCTTTAGAATAAAGTGTTATAAAAAATGTTATTTATAAGTTCAATTGCAGAAGTGATTGGATCAAAAATATTACAAAAAATGTAGTTGCGCTTAAAATTAAAAGTTTCAATTATTGTATGTTAGAATGGGAAACAATTTAGTAATTGGTCGCGTCAATAGCCCATCCGCAGTTCTGAGTTCTACCACTCTTACTTTACCGTCATCTCCAGGAAAGCATTTAATAACACGACCCAATCGCCACTTTGCTGAAGGAATCCATTCATCTTTGATGACAACCAAGTCGTTCATTTCCACGTTTTTCTGAGGACGCAGCCATTTTGCCAGTTTTTGAAGCGTTGCTAAGTATTCTTTGCGCCACCTTTGCCAAAAATGGTTACGAATTTGTGACAAAGTTTGCCACCTTTTGTTCAAAGTACCTTTGAAGTCAATTAAGTCTGGTTCTGGCAAAGTTTTTAAGGGTTCTGCTATCAAAAAATGCCCCGGAGTTAGCGTTTCTAAATCACCAGGATCCGTGGAAAGTGGGCATAATGGGCGTGAGTTAACACATGCCTCTATTTCAGTGAGAACAGTGTAAAACTCTTCAAATGTTAGAAGTGATGAACTAAGAGCACGTTTCATGTGAAATTTTAATCGCTTGACTGCTATTTCCCAATAACCACCCATGTGTGGCGCGTGTGGTGTGTTAAAACTCCATTCTATGTCAGAATCAGCGATGTAGTGTCGAAGGTTGTCGTCTTCCATTGCAATTTGAAAAACTTCCCGCAAATCACGTTCAGCTCCCACAAAATTTCCGCCTCGGGGTTATAAGCTGCAAATGACGAATCATCCTGATGGGAAGGCCCATAATGGAACTTGTATATTAATAAGAAATCGAATAAAACCTACAATCCACTTATATAGGAATTCAATTTCTTGAGGAAAATATGATTCTAAGTGCGGTTTACTGTCCTCCTAGATTTCCAGTCACTGACCTGCAGCTTAGTGAATTTTTTTCATGCGAAGCACATTTTCTGGTGTTCCAGGCTGATCGATCCCAAAGGTAATTATTCTCTGCTCTTATGAATCGTCGCAACAAACTTGATTTCGTGTCCTCTGTCCATCCAACATATTAGCCTACAGAACCTCAAAAAATACCAGATCTTATTGACTTTGGGATAATAAAAAGTATTAAAAAAAAAATTGTTTTTGGCCTTGACTTATCTTCTGATCATTCACCGGTAATAATTAAACTATTTAAAAAAGGTATAGTTTACGAATCGATTTACTTAACCTCTTCAATAACTAACTGGCTCAAATATCGAAAATATGTTAGCAGTCATATAAATATTTCACCACTTCTAATATGCGAAGACGAAATCGAATCAGACCTTCAAAATATAAATTCCGTTCTATTTATAAATTCGTAGCTATTAATGCAAGTCATCCTAAATTACCATTCCCATCGCAAGGTATCTGGAAAACTACCTTGGACATTGAAACCCTAGTCAATGAAAAAAGACGGTTCAGACACCATTGGCAAAAACACAGCTATGCTTTATCTAAAAGACGTCTAAGTGAAGCTTTACATGCATAGCTGGAAAAACACTCTAAAACCTACAGGAGAAAACTATGCCCTACAGCAAAGTCTAATTATTCCTTGTGGAATGCTAATAAAAACATAAACATAAAAATTCCAATGGAGTCAGAGCCACCACTTAGATTGAGTAATGGAAGCTGGGCGAGTAGCGACAAAGATAAAGCATTAGCGTTTGTTTATCATCTGGAAAAAGTCTTTGAACCTTATCCTGGGACCAATGATTTCGTAATACCACCTCTGGTCAATTAAAGTTAAGGCCAGGGAAGTAAAGTACCTGTGCAAAATCATTTCAATTGAAAAAATCCTCAGGCTACGAGTCAATTACTGCCAAAATGGTAGCTGAGCTACCAGAGATATAGCTTTCAAAATTCTAACACAGCTGTTTAATGCTATATTTCGAATTGGCTATTTCCCTTCAGCTTGGAAGATATCACAGGTAATCATGATTCCGAAGCCCGGAAAAGATAAAACACAACCGGCGTCATACAGATCCATTAGTCTGCTGCCGATGTTGTCAACATTTTTTTAAAGACTGCAGTAATGATTTACTCTATGGAATGGAATTGTTATTCGTACGGGTTGCGTATGAAGCGCGCCTCCGCTATTAAAAACGGCCACAAGACCTTTTCCTTGCCTCAAAGGAAAATTAACAATTCAATCGCCGCAAAGGCAACTTGGTCAGTAAGCCACAAAGGCTGTTGAGACCCAAAAAGTGAAGAGACCAGTCACCAGACCAGTCAGTTTTGATTTTGATTTATACCCGTTCTGACTTATTTACTAATACAATTATTATATAAAACATTCTAATTTACTAATCATATTTTATGCTTAGGTATGGATAAAATTATTAATTTTATTTATCGGTCCGAAATGTATTGACACTCATGTGTCCAAACATTTCGGTTCCCACGAATAAATCGCAAGCAGAATGGACGCTGCCGCAGACATGTGCATGGCATCGCATTACATGTGCCTGTTCTGGCTATGCAGTCGCTATAGCGGCATGTGGCTCGCCAGAGGCATTCCGCTTGGTGCATTCTAACTGCTGCACTTGGGGCTGCTATGATATAGTGCATGTTGCGTTAGCGGCGGAGTAAAGAAATGGTAAAACACGTTTGTTCTAGTTGCTGGTTCATTTATTACTAGGAAATATGTATGTCTAATATATATAATAAAGCTTAATTTAAAAAGAAGAGGAGAAGAGAAGAAGAGCTGAACGGTGTCAACATACCGCCCACCTTAAAAGTTTAACAGCGACATATTTATTTGTTTAATAGTTATCGGATAGATTAATTTGAAATTCTCAAAAGTATGTACATTTGCCTTTAGAATAAAGTGTTATAAAAAATGTTATTTATAAGTTCAATTGCAGATTTTATACAAAAACTTGTGAACAAAGTGATTGGATCAAAAATATTACAAAAAATGTAGTTGCGCTTAAAATTAAAAGTTTCAATTATTGTATGTTAGAATGGGAAACAATTTAGTAATTGGTCGCGTCAATAGCCCATCCGCAGTTCTGAGTTCTACCACTCTTACTTTACCGTCATCTCCAGGAAAGCATTTAATAACACGACCCAATCGCCACTTTGCTGAAGGAATCCATTCATCTTTGATGACAACCAAGTCGTTCATTTCCACGTTTTTCTGAGGACGCAGCCATTTTGCCAGTTTTTGAAGCGTTGCTAAGTATTCTTTGCGCCACCTTTGCCAAAAATGGTTACGAATTTGTGACAAAGTTTGCCACCTTTTGTTCAAAGTACCTTTGAAGTCAATTAAGTCTGGTTCTGGCAAAGTTTTTAAGGGTTCTGCTATCAAAAAATGCCCCGGAGTTAGCGTTTCTAAATCACCAGGATCCGTGGAAAGTGGGCATAATGGGCGTGAGTTAACACATGCCTCTATTTCAGTGAGAACAGTGTAAAACTCTTCAAATGTTAGAAGTGATGAACTAAGAGCACGTTTCATGTGAAATTTTAATCGCTTGACTGCTATTTCCCAATAACCACCCATGTGTGGCGCGTGTGGTGTGTTAAAACTCCATTCTATGTCAGAATCAGCGATGTAGTGTCGAAGGTTGTCGTCTTCCATTGCAATTTGAAAAACTTCCCGCAAATCACGTTCAGCTCCCACAAAATTTCCGCCTCGGGGTTATAAGCTGCAAATGACGAATCATCCTGATGGGAAGGCCCATAATGGAACTTGTATATTAATAAGAAATCGAATAAAACCTACAATCCACTTATATAGGAATTCAATTTCTTGAGGAAAATATGATTCTAAGTGCGGTTTACTGTCCTCCTAGATTTCCAGTCACTGACCTGCAGCTTAGTGAATTTTTTTCATGCGAAGCACATTTTCTGGTGTTCCAGGCTGATCGATCCCAAAGGTAATTATTCTCTGCTCTTATGAATCGTCGCAACAAACTTGATTTCGTGTCCTCTGTCCATCCAACATATTAGCCTACAGAACCTCAAAAAATACCAGATCTTATTGACTTTGGGATAATAAAAAGTATTAAAAAAAAATTTGTTTTTGGCCTTGACTTATCTTCTGATCATTCACCGGTAATAATTAAACTATTTAAAAAAGGTATAGTTTACGAATCGATTTACTTAACCTCTTCAATAACTAACTGGCTCAAATATCGAAAATATGTTAGCAGTCATATAAATATTTCACCACTTCTAATATGCGAAGACGAAATCGAATCAGACCTTCAAAATATAAATTCCGTTCTATTTATAAATTCGTAGCTATTAATGCAAGTCATCCTAAATTACCATTCCCATCGCAAGGTATCTGGAAAACTACCTTGGACATTGAAACCCTAGTCAATGAAAAAAGACGGTTCAGACACCATTGGCAAAAACACAGCTATGCTTTATCTAAAAGACGTCTAAGTGAAGCTTTACATGCATAGCTGGAAAAACACTCTAAAACCTACAGGAGAAAACTATGCCCTACAGCAAAGTCTAATTATTCCTTGTGGAATGCTAATAAAAACATAAACATAAAAATTCCAATGGAGTCAGAGCCACCACTTAGATTGAGTAATGGAAGCTGGGCGAGTAGCGACAAAGATAAAGCATTAGCGTTTGTTTATCATCTGGAAAAAGTCTTTGAACCTTATCCTGGGACCAATGATTTCGTAATACCACCTCTGGTCAATTAAAGTTAAGGCCAGGGAAGTAAAGTACCTGTGCAAAATCATTTCAATTGAAAAAATCCTCAGGCTACGAGTCAATTACTGCCAAAATGGTAGCTGAGCTACCAGAGATATAGCTTTCAAAATTCTAACACAGCTGTTTAATGCTATATTTCGAATTGGCTATTTCCCTTCAGCTTGGAAGATATCACAGGTAATCATGATTCCGAAGCCCGGAAAAGATAAAACACAACCGGCGTCATACAGATCCATTAGTCTGCTGCCGATGTTGTCAACATTTTTTTAAAGACTGCAGTAATGATTTACTCTATGGAATGGAATTGTTATTCGTACGGGTTGCGTATGAAGCGCGCCTCCGCTATTAAAAACGGCCACAAGACCTTTTCCTTGCCTCAAAGGAAAATTAACAATTCAATCGCCGCAAAGGCAACTTGGTCAGTAAGCCACAAAGGCTGTTGAGACCCAAAAAGTGAAGAGACCAGTCACCAGACCAGTCAGTTTTGATTTTGATTTATACCCGTTCTGACTTATTTACTAATACAATTATTATATAAAACATTCTAATTTACTAATCATATTTTATGCTTAGGTATGGATAAAATTATTAATTTTATTTATCGGTCCGAAATGTATTGACACTCATGTGTCCAAACATTTCGGTTCCCACGAATAAATCGCAAGCAGAATGGACGCTGCCGCAGACATGTGCATGGCATCGCATTACATGTGCCTGTTCTGGCTATGCAGTCGCTATAGCGGCATGTGGCTCGCCAGAGGCATTCCGCTTGGTGCATTCTAACTGCTGCACTTGGGGCTGCTATGATATAGTGCATGTTGCGTTAGCGGCGGAGTAAAGAAATGGTAAAACACGTTTGTTCTAGTTGCTGGTTCATTTATTACTAGGAAATATGTATGTCTAATATATATAATAAAGCTTAATTTAAAAAGAAGAGGAGAAGAGAAGAAGAGCTGAACGGTGTCAACATACCGCCCACCTTAAAAGTTTAACAGCGACATATTTATTTGTTTAATAGTTATCGGATAGATTAATTTGAAATTCTCAAAAGTATGTACATTTGCCTTTAGAATAAAGTGTTATAAAAAATGTTATTTATAAGTTCAATTGCAGATTTTATACAAAAACTTGTGAACAAAGTGATTGGATCAAAAATATTACAAAAAATGTAGTTGCGCTTAAAATTAAAAGTTTCAATTATTGTATGTTAGAATGGGAAACAATTTAGTAATTGGTCGCGTCAATAGCCCATCCGCAGTTCTGAGTTCTACCACTCTTACTTTACCGTCATCTCCAGGAAAGCATTTAATAACACGACCCAATCGCCACTTTGCTGAAGGAATCCATTCATCTTTGATGACAACCAAGTCGTTCATTTCCACGTTTTTCTGAGGACGCAGCCATTTTGCCAGTTTTTGAAGCGTTGCTAAGTATTCTTTGCGCCACCTTTGCCAAAAATGGTTACGAATTTGTGACAAAGTTTGCCACCTTTTGTTCAAAGTACCTTTGAAGTCAATTAAGTCTGGTTCTGGCAAAGTTTTTAAGGGTTCTGCTATCAAAAAATGCCCCGGAGTTAGCGTTTCTAAATCACCAGGATCCGTGGAAAGTGGGCATAATGGGCGTGAGTTAACACATGCCTCTATTTCAGTGAGAACAGTGTAAAACTCTTCAAATGTTAGAAGTGATGAACTAAGAGCACGTTTCATGTGAAATTTTAATCGCTTGACTGCTATTTCCCAATAACCACCCATGTGTGGCGCGTGTGGTGTGTTAAAACTCCATTCTATGTCAGAATCAGCGATGTAGTGTCGAAGGTTGTCGTCTTCCATTGCAATTTGAAAAACTTCCCGCAAATCACGTTCAGCTCCCACAAAATTTCCGCCATTATCCGAAAGAAAGGTTTTGCAGTATCCACGGCGCGACAAAACCTACCTACCCTTTTGTACATTTTGCTCCACGACCTTTCGAAAACTTTAGATGGAAGGGTCCTGCCATGTCAACGCCTGTACGAAAGAATGGGCGACCACTATTGACTCTGCAATCAGGAAGATTAGCCATCATCTGGTGTTGCGAAGCAGAGCTTTGGCGCGAACATACAACGCAGCCGCGATATACCTTTCTGACCAAATTTCGAGCCCCTACGATCCAAATGCGGCGCTGTAGTGTAGACTGCATTAGTTGAGATCCTCCATGTAGCAGCATCTTATGTATATCCCCGACAATCATAGTTGCAAGGTGCGATTTTGAAGGCAGTACAATGGGAAATTTTGCATCAACCGAGATGTTTGCATGTCTTAGGCGCCCACCTACTCGGAGAATGTACTGTTTGTCTAAAAATACGTTTAGGCGGACAATAGCGCTCTGTTTGGCTACTGGTTTTAGTTGTTGACAGCATTCTATTAAATCAGCGTATGCATCTGCTTGAATTTGCTTTACCCAAAATGTATCAGCCTCTACAAGCTCTGCGGTTTTTAGAGGACCTACTAGTATACAGGAATGAATATTATGTTTTATTCTTTGCTGCAAATTGACTGTAAATCTCTTTAAGTATGCTGTAATGCGTTTTAAACGTGTAAATGAAGAATATGCGTGGTACAATTCCCAAATAGAAGCTGTGGAAGAAATATGCGTTAGTACTTTCTTTGGACGAAGTTCTAAATCAGTTGATGGATTTGGATGGAGGTGCTGGCCAGTCCTTTTTATCTTGCGAAAGCCATGTCGGCCCTGTCCACCATAAATTGTGACTAGCCAATTTCGACGGATGCATACCTCTGGATGCACAGTCCGCAGGATTGCTGTTTGTAGCAACGTAAGACCAATTCTCTGGTGCGATGATGGCTTGAGATTTTGCCACTCTGTTGGCAACAAAGACTGACCATCGACTGGGATGGCTTTTCAACCAAGCGAGAGCGTTCATGGAATCAGTCCACCCATATATGTGGTTGACAATTGACCCAAATGACTGACTGACATGTTTTGCCAAAGCGGAGACTAATGCTGCAGCACACAATTCCAGTTTTGCTACAGAGATAATGCGTAAAGGTGCAACCTTTACCAGTCCAATAGTTACCGTACTATCAGCGTGTGTCGTTCGAGCGTAAACTACTCCAGCATAAGCAATCTCTGAGGCGTCGGCGAAGCAGTGCAAATCTGTAACTGAGCCTTCAGTTCCGGTGCCGAGCCATCTTGGAATCTTTAAGTTACAAACACTTTTTAATCCCTCACGATGCTCTAACCAAAATGTAGCGATGTCTTCGGGTACCAAGTCATCCCAATCGAGGTCTAACTGCCAAAGACGCTGAAATAAGGTTTTCGGAACTACGGTGACAGGGGCTTCCTTTCCAGTGGAGTCAAATAATCGACACGAGTCTGACAATAAAGTGCGTTTGGTAAGCGTTTTCGGAGGTGTGCCCAAATTGACCGAAAAATACAAGAAATCCTCTTTAGAATTCCACATTAGACCCAATGCTCTAACTACGTCATCCTCTGCGATTAAGTATGAAACGTTCTAATGCCTTGCATCAAGCGGAATGCTATTCATCACAAACGTGGAGTTTGAGGTCCATTTTCGTAATTGAAAGCACCCTTTTTCCAAGATTTGCGTTATATCTTTGCGAAGCGATTCGAGATGTAGCTCTGAAGAGTGACCTCTTAGCAGATCATCCATATAAAAATCTTTTAGGATTATAGATGAAGCTAATGGATAGTCAGTTTTGGCATCTTTTGCTGTTTGTTGTAAAGCTTTTACAGCATGATGTGCGCTTGAAGCTACGCCATATGTAGCTCTAAGCATGCGATAATCTTGCAATGCTTCTTTTGGCGACTTGCGCCAGATTATTCGTTGATAATCAGAGTGCGATTTTGCAACCATCACTTGCCTGTACATAGCAGCAATATCAGCAATTAATGCGTATTTATTAGTTTGAAATCTATTCAAAATTGATGTTAACACTTCCTGCAACTGGGGACCAACCATTAAAACATCGTTCAAAGAATAGCCATTACTTGTTTTCTGTGAAGCATTAAACACAATTCTAGTTTTTGTTGTCTCGCTTTGTTCTTTTAGCACGCTATGGTGCGGCATGTAAAAATTTATTGATGACACATTTTTAGCAGGCTCCATATGGCCTTGATCTAGCATTTCTTGCAAGAAGGCGTGGTAGTTTTTGTGAAGCTCCTCATTCAAACTAAGCCGTCTTTCGATACGCAACCAAGCTTGAACTGCAACAGCTCTAGACTCGCCCAGACTACTATTTTGATTAAACGGCAAAGTCACGATAAAACGGCCATCATCACCACTTTTGTGCGTGTCTTCGAATAACGTTTCACAAAATGACTCCTCAGGAGTAAAATAACGCTTCTCGGTAAACTCTTCTAACTGCCAGGCTTTGGTTATAGCTTTTGTAAGATCGACATTCGAACAAAAGGAAGATGTAGTCTTCTGTGGATGGCATTCATTATTAATCCGAACCGAAGGGGACCCAACCGAACACAGTTTTTTGTGCGACGGGAGTACCAGTAGGGCCTTGTCTAATTTCAGGTTCTAATAAGGTCGACATTTCATCAGAACCAATCAGAATGTCTATGTGACTTGGCTCGTAGAAATAAGGGTCAGCCATATTAAGACAAGCAATGTGCGGCCAACAAAATGTGTTTACTCGCGATGTAGGCAATAAGCCAGTGAGCTTTCGGAGAACTAGTGTATTTATTGGAAATAATTTATTTTCTTTTAATGGTGCCAGCTGAACAGAGACCACACCTTTCACTGTGCCTTTCGAGCATCCTATACCTGTGACAATGACGTCACTGCTTCTTCTCTTTATGCGCAATTTTTGGACACAAGCTTCGGTTATGAACGATGAATGAGACCCAGTATCAAAAAGCACTCGTAGAAGGTGGTGCTTGCTATCATTATCGACTGCTCTAACCACAGCGGTAGCTAGAAGTACGGAAGTGTACGTGGTAGAAAACTGGTTTTCTGCACTTTGCATTTCGGTTATTGCTGATAATGCAGCTGTGTTGTTGTAGTTTCTACAGGTATAGTTATTGCATGCCCCTTTTTGGAGGAACCATTAAATTGTGGTTTGGGTGCGTGCGACGATGTCGAAGAGACGTGGAATCTATCAGTGGTGTGAATATGTAAAAGTGTGTGGTGCCGCTGACCACATGATCTGCATATTGATGCGCTCTTGCACTTGTCACTTTTGTGCATTATACTTAAACAATTAAAACAAGCACCTTTATCGCGAATTATTGTCATGCGAACAGAAACTGGAAGATTCCGAAATTGAGCACACTGATATGCTTTGTGAAGACCAGAACAGTAAAGACATATTCTGTCTGTAATCGTTTCTGCCTGAGCAACATGACAAAAGGGCATTTTGCCAACTTTGGTACGAGCTGGAATTTCCTTGGTTTGTTTGGATGAATGTGGAATCAACACTTCCAATGAGCGACAACGAGCTTCTAAAAAAGTTTGTAAGTCTTTTAAATCAGGATAGTTGTCGTTACTGAGAGAAAGCTCCTACTGTCTGCGCGTTTCATTTGCCAGCCTGTGCACAATTACATGTATAAGCCAAGAATCCCAATATTCAACTTGCATCAAAAGAGATTTTAGTGCCCGAACATTTTGCATTATAGGATCAAGCAAACTCTTAATTGCAGCGGCAGTATCATAGTTGACCTTTTCTACACTGAATATAGCACTGACGTGGTGATCTTTTATGATTCGCATGACGTGATAACGTGTTTTTAAGAGATTCCAAGCTTCAAAGTAATTAGCGTAAATAGTGCAGTTTTTGACTGCCAGTAAGGGTATCGGGCTTATTTATAATGGCGTTAAAACTGTCATAAAAGCTTAACCAGGTTGTAGCGTCTCCAGAGAAACGTGGAAGATCAAATGTAGGGAGTTTTATATTAGGAGCTAAAACTGAATGGTCATCGGGTTGCTGTGATGGCGTAGACTGTTGAACAGAATTTTGTGCTATTTCGTTCTCCAGCATTCTTTTGAAATTTGATAAAGCAGTTATGTACCACAGCTCTCCCTGTATTCCTTCATTTTCTTCTGTTTCCATCAATTCAGGCCCTCACATTTCTTCTACCTTCTCTTGAGCGTCTGTGAAACGTGCCCATTGCTCTCTTACAAGTTCGATGTAGGATTCTAATTGTTGCCTATCGTAAGTAGAGCTTTTGTCTCTGCTTGCTTCTAAGTATCTCTTTATAGATTTACGCGCTGAATCTCTCTTTTTGACTTGTTCCGTTCTGACGATATATGCTGAATTAGAAATGTGTGTATAATGACCGCTATGTGAGCTTTGATACTTGACACGTTTTTAAATGGATCACTTTAGCGATTTTATTTTATTTTATACAATGTATACAATATAATATAATATTTAATTTGTAATTAATGCGTTTTTCACTAACCAGTTGAGTTTTATATTAAAATTTATTTAAACTTATTTGCGATTTAATAACATAAATATGAAGGAATTGTTAGTTATGCGTTTAATTGCATATGCGTTTGCTTTAATATTATTATAAAACTGAAACACTTGAATCTAAAAATTCGAAAATTTTATTCGCGATATAAATTATTACATATCCGGTTCGAAGGACCATTTTATGCGTTAGCGGCGGAGTAAAGAAATCGTAAAACACGTTTGTTCTAGTTGCTGGTTCATTTATTACTAAGAAATATGTATGTCTAATATATATAATAAAGCTTAATTTAAAAAGAAGAGGAGAAGAGAAGAAGAGCTGAACGGCGTCAACAGTGCCAACCATGTGAATTGTGCACATGCACTACACTGCTGATGCTAAAAATATTACCAGATGTGGAAGAAAATGGTATAATTCCTCACCATCAATTTGGATTTCGCCAAAAACACAGTACAATAGAGCAGGCAAATCGTATCACCGAGGATAAAAAGTACTGCTCTGCAATTTTCGTTGATATTGCTCAGGCGTTTGATAGGGTCTGGTAAGATCGCAAATATAGAGTCAAATACAAGGAGTTTGTTACCCCTGACTTTAACATTAAAGCTTGTGTCCGACAGGGAAATTTACTCGGTCCGATTCTTTGCCTAGTGTTTACTTCGGATTTTCCTACAGACAATTATCCTTATATGCCGATACTGCCATTCTGAGCTGCCATAAAAATCCGAAAATTACATCGAGAGATCTTACTGAGCACTCAAAACTAATTGAGTCATGGCTGGCTAACTGGCGCATTCGTAAATGAAAACAAAAGCTCCGACGTCACATTTACTCTTCGTAAGGACAATTGCCCAAAGGTCACATTAAATGGCGTATCTATTCCACAAGTTAATGAAGTAACCTACCTTGGGGTCCATTTCGATCGTAGACTGACTTGGCGCAAGCACATCGAAGCAAAACGTATGCAAATGAAATTGAAGCAAAAGGAATAAATTGATTACTAAATAAAAAATCATGCGCCTAGAATACAAAGTTCTATTGTAAAAGCAAATGATAAAGCCAATATGGGCGTATGGAGCCCATCTGTGGGTAAATGCTAGATATTCTAGCATTGAGTTAATAAAGCGGGCACAATCCGACCCTAGCTTCGGAAGAGGCCGTTATCTTCGCCTCTTTAAGCGCAGCCCATCTCGCCTCTAATTCGCGCTCGTCTGCACGAAGCGATAACGGAGAATGGGACTCCGGCAGTAGCCGTTCAAACCGGCTGACGAAAACCGTAAGCTCCCGCTGCCGAAATATCAGGCGCCAACATATTGGCTACTTGGGTTTCACGCGGTCGCAGCTTAATATTGGTTGTTAATACGTATATAGTGCCGTTATATAACTGGAACTCAAACCGGTGTTTTCAGACCGACACGCCAAACCGTAATGCACCCAACCGTGGCTTATATCGCTATTAATTAAACGCACCAACCGAAGGGCCCGAATACGCCCCAAAAAACAACAAAACTTTAAACCGGCCCTGCTTATTTCTTCATTTGCGTTCAGCAGCTGGTTGCCTACTGACCTAGTTTCCGCGTTGCCCTTTGCACTGATTTCGTTAACCGTATACCGAACACAGCAAATACCCAGCATCTCAGCCACCAAACGTATGGCAGAACGAATGACCGCGAAAATGACCCCAAATATACACGACGTGTGTGTGTGTGCTCATACACAGAAAAAGTGTATCAAACCTGCCTACCCGCTGGCAGAATACGCCCCGCTTAAATGTCCACAGACCGCTTTGCACCGGGACACCGTATATGGTAAATCACACACAACTGCACACACACTACACACTCCTATGTATATTACTTATTATATTATTTGAATATATATAGTATGAAATAAATCTATATAACAAGAAATTCAATAAATCGCTGCAACTTACCCGGCTCTGGAGGACCAAATGTTGGATTGTGCAGTGGACTGTATTTATATGTTTTATTTTCTTCACTTTTTATTTTATTTTATTTTAACTTAAACTTAACAATTTCAAATAATATAACTAAGAGGAATGTGTCGCGTTCGGCGGTTTGATCGAGAGTAAAAGGTCAAAAAGACGAAGAAGCCGAAGTCTCCTTCGTTTATGGCGATGTCTCCCACGTCGATGCCCCGGACGCATGAGCCGGCCGCTCAGTCGCGCTCCTTCGTACAGTGCGGATTTTTGGTCCGTACTGTCCGTGCAGAACCCTGCGAACGACCGACAGCATGGTGTCCCAAACACCGGGCGGGAGACCTCACGAAATGAGGATTCGGTGTAAACACATCCTACAAGCTTACTCGCTCTAGTGACACACTTATTTCCAAAGATTCGCTGAACTGAAGGAAATTTTAGTTTCAAGATGGTCGGGTTTCACACTCAAAACCCCTTTGAACATCCATAGCTTTCCAGATGCATCACATCATCTGACAATTTTTGCAGCGATATAATAATTTTCTAGGGCCTTCAATACAGCCTGACTGTCACTGCAGACTCTAATCTGCTTACTGCGCAATTTCTTCTCAATTACCCATTCCGCTACCTTCAGTACAGCAAGCACTTCCATTTGGAATACCGTTGCCATACTTTCCATAGCCGATAAGCATCTGAAATTTTCATTCAGATGCCATCCAGCCACAATTCCCTTTTCAGTTTTGGAGCCGTTAATGAAGAAAAGTTTTCGCCAGGGCCCCTGCAAGTAATCCTGGATCTCTGCATTATTCCCTTGTCGGGATGCTGACTTTGTTCTTTCTTCCAAACGAAATTCTAGGTATGAGTTTATCCTTTGGTGCAGAAACAGCAGGTATTGCTCCGATAGCCTGTTGAACATCACCCTTTGCCCAAATTTCATATCATCGTGCCAATATTCATTAGAATAAACCCGATTTCGTTTTCATCGCCTCCTATTGGATCATAAGATCCAATGGTGGCAAGTTCAACAAAGCATTCAGAGCGTTACCAGATGTAGTAATCGTTGCCCCCATAATGCTCAAGCATACACTTCTCTGTAGTCTGTTTAACCCCAAACATGTCGACTTAACCAGAGTTCTGCACCACCAGACTATACCAGCATACACAATGATTGGCCTGATCAATGCTGTGTACAGCCAAAATACACCACCTGGTCTCGAACACCAATTTTTAACAAATGCTCCCAAATACTTTTTGTGCCCGAGCAACCTTTACCTCAACATGCGTCTTCCAAGTGAGTTTCTTATCAAGAACGACGCCTAAGTATTTCACTTCCCTGGAAAGACTGATATTTACACCTTTTAGTACTGGTAGTTTAAGTCCTACCAACTTTATTTTTCGTGTAAACAATACCACAGTTTGTCTTACTAATAGTAAGTTCCTGGGAAGTGCCCGACTCAGCCATATTGTCCAGAATTCTCTGTACGTTTGCATATTCAAGGGCGGATATATATTGAAGCTACCTAAGTAGGAAAAAAACATTTTTTTTTTCAAAAACCATTTATTTCTCAACATAGTCTCCTTTTACTTCGACACACTTAGTGCAATGTAGTCGCTTAGGTGGTTGGTACTGAACTGATTTATTAAATCACTTAACTTAACACAACACAACACCTTAACTTGTTCTTATACCGTAAAGAGTACTTAACATGTATGTAAATAACTTAATACTTAACAACTCTCTCCCTAAGCTGTATACAATTTTAAGAAATATCTACGAACTTATCTCTATATCAAATGCCAATAAAGAAAATAAAATTAGTATTACATGGTTATATATAAAGAAATTCATATAAATAAAATGCAATAAGTATTTCGAAGGTTATTGTTAATTTTTACTCGACGTTCTCGCAAAAGTCTTGGCGTTTTCGGCGAGGTCTCCGGCACATCTGAGCCCCCACCATTCTCCACAGCTGACGTGTCATGATTTGGACCAATGCTGGTTTCAGTTGCTTTGACTTCGTTTTCCGATATACAATTCGATTCTTCAATAGGATGACCGGCGTTTGGATCGTTTACAATATTATAGTCCGGAATCATTTGATCGAGGTGCCTCTTAATAATTCTGTTAGTGTGGGCGATCGTGCAATTGTAAGTGCGCAGACCCAATCGCTCCCTGACTGTGGCCTGTCGCCACGTCTTTTTATTTGTATCTGAATAGTCCCTTATAAAAACGGGAGAACCTTCCTCAAATAGCTTCTCTCTAGTGCCTCTATGATATTTTACATTACCTAACTGCTTCTTTATTATCATATCTTTCACCATAGGAGGTTTTAAGAGGCTGAAGCGATTCTTTAACTCTCTTCCTAACAAAACCTTAGCTGGCGATTCCCCAGTTGTGCAATGCTGCGCTGATCGATAATCGAACAAAAACCTGCTAATGATTATGTCTATGTCTTCTCCTGGGTTGGCGCTCAGGCTTGCCTCTAACGATTTTTTAAATGTCTTAACAAAATTTTCCGCCTGCCCGTTCGTAGTTTGAAAACCTGGTGGTGTGAGTACATGCCTAATACCATTCAACTAAAAACTGTTTGAACTCACTTGCTGTAAATTGTCGGCCGTTGTCACTAACCAAAGTATCAACCAACCCAAACCTACTGAACACCTCCCTTAATTTGGAAATTGTGAAAATTGTGGTAATTTGCTTCGTTTTAAAGACTTCCACCCACTTTGAATGTGCATCTATAATGATTAAGAAATAGAAACTTTTTTTGGGCCCGGCAAAATCTATATGAATACGCGACCAAGGCGTTTCTGGTGGCACCCAAGGGATTAATCTACTTTTGTTTGGGCTTTCTTGTATAATTTTACAAGGAAAACATCTCGCAACCATTGCTTCAATATCACTATCCATTTTAGGCCACCATACGTATGATCTAGCTAAAGCTTTAGATTTTACTATACCCAAGTGAGATCTGTGAAGCTCCCTAAGAACACTAGGTCGGAGTCGTTGGGGTATCACTGTCCGGTATCACTGCACGGCACCCCTGTGAACAGCTTCTTTTAACTTCGCCAGAATAGGGTCCCGAGATGTTTCTTTAGCAATCGCTTTGAAATCTAACTTCATTGCGTTATTTTCTGAAATAAAATTCACATAATTTTTCCCTATGCTCTCCTGTCTTACCGCTTGTTGGGGCAAGCGCGACAAATTGTCGGTGAAATTGTGGGAACCTTTAACATGCCGGATTGTATAATTGAACCCTGAGAAAGTGAGGGCCCAGCGCTGTATTCTGGCTGCTGCCATGACAGGCAAGCCCTTATTTTCCCCAAAAATTGACAGAAGTGGCTTATGGTCAGTCTGTAATACAAACTTGTTGCCCAGTAAATAGTGCCTAAGCTTAGTCACGCTAAAAACTATTGCTAACGATTCTTTTTGAAGCGCACTATAATTTCTCTCCGCTGCGGTGAGCGCTCGAGAGATAAAAGCAATGGGTTTAACACTGCCGTTAGGATACACATGTGAAAGATCCGTTTCCAATATTATTGGATGGCTAGGTTCAAAGGCCTGCCACATTTGAAGCATCCGTTTCCAATATTATTGGATGGCTACGTTCAAAGGGCGCCAGAAACCTATCAGATGTGATCTCCTTCTTTAAAGTTTTATAGGCTTCCTGACTTGCTTTTGTCCAACTGAATTTTGAATTCTTACGCAACAACGCATATAGTGGCTCCATTTTATTAGCAAAGTTGGGAATGAACTTAGAGTAATAGTTTACCAATCCCACAAAAGCTCTCACTTCAGATACATTCTTAGGGACAGGTGCCTCAACTACAGATAGAATTCTTTCTCTATTCTTCGATAATCCTTCTGGAGTTATATCACAACCTAAGTATGACATTTTTTTTTCAAAGAAAACGCATTCACTCTCGTTCAACCGTAAACCGACTTCTTCCAATCTGCTAAGCACCTTTTCTAATGTGCTCTTGTGCTCCTCGAAGGTCGCCCCAGATATGACTATATCGTCCAAATAATTTACTACGTTGGGAATCCCTCGCAAAATATTCTCAACTGTCCTCTGGAATATTGCAGCTGCCGGCTTTACCCCAAAAGATAATCGAGTTACTTTAAAAATGCCGATATGCGTACTCCACGCACACAAAAGCTGTGACGACTCGTCTAATTCCAATTGGTTGTACGCATTTGACAAATCCAATTTCGAAAAATAAGGCCCTTTTACAGACGCAAATATCTCGTCTATTCTTGGCAATGGATACTTAACATCCATTAAATTCTTATTTATTGTTGACTTGTAGTCACCGCAAATTCGCAAGTCTCCATTTGCCTTTAGGACCGGTACCAAAGGCGTACCCCAATTGGAATTATCGACCGGTAGTAACACACCTTTCGCAACCAATTCGTTAATCTGATCTTCTACCTTTACTTTCCAGGCCAACGGCACTGATCTAGGCTTGCAAAATACCGGCTTAGCTTTTTCCTCCAATTCTAGCTTAACTTTACTCCCGGTATATCTACCTAAACCCCCTTTGAAAACAGAATTAAATTTTTTTTTCAAACTATTTACAATATTAACTGATCCGTTAACTGCATTTATCCCCATTCCGAATTTTGACATAAAATCCCTACCGAAAATTGGTGGGCTCCGCGTTTCACTCACTATTAGCCTAATTGTATGCGACTGACCGCGACACTTAATTTTAGCACTAAACTCACCCAAAGTTGCAATATCGCTGCCGCTGTAGGTGAAAAAATTGTCGTTGCACACCTCGAGCCTTTCTTGTGCGAAATATTTATCAAAATCCAGCTTCGATAGTAGTGAACACGCTGCACCTGAATCCAACATGAAGTCCAACTCAACACCATTGACCTCTGCAGCTACCATAAATGGGGTGGATGAAGAAAATGCTGGGGACCGAGATGTACCAGAGACACTAAAAATTGAAAAATCATTTAAACTATTTTCTTCACATATCACATTAACATCTGCATAACAGACGCTAGCTAAATGCCCACTTCTTGCGCATTTATTACACGTCTTATTCCTGTACTTGCAGTTTGCGCTCGTGTGATTTCTCCAACCGCAATGCCTGCACTTTTCCTGTACTCCTCTTTTGTTGCTACTGCTGTTGTAACTGTATCCTTTGCTGCTACTCTCTCCGCTTTTGCCCTTGTCACGGCCTTGACCTCGTTTGCCTTTGGATGTTCTAGCGGTTCGTTGAGCTATTGCGTTGACCGCTAAATCTCCTTCTACCAGTTGCAGTTGTTGTTGCTGTTGCTGTGCAGCGACTTTCGCCTCCACAATCATAGCGATCTTGAGTGCTTTTTCCATTGTTAGCGATTCGTCCTCTTCGCATAACCTTTCGAATGACCTTCCCTCCAGTCCGGTTACAAATTTATTTAAGACGAATTCATTTAGCAGGCTGCCAAATTTGCAATCCCTGGCTAACCTCTTTAACTTGGCGCACCATACCGAAACTGCTTCGCTCCTATCGCGCGATGCTGCAAAAAACGCTTTGAGCTCCCTAAACACAATCACCATTTTCGAATAATGTAATTCCAGAAGCGCACACAGCTGGTCATATGTCTTGCTTGCGGGCAAATCAGGGTCACACAAATCCCTTAATAACCCGTAGGCCTCCATACCGATGGCTTTCAATAAAACTGATCGCTTCACTTGGTCTTCTTGACACGAAATTTCGACAAAATGGGAGTCCAATACCTCCATCCAGTTCCTCCAGCCGTCAAGATGCGGACGAAATTCGCGCACACTCGTTGTTGTTGCTGTGGTTGCGACCACCACGCTTTCATTTACCGTAGCCATTATAAATTGTTTGTGTATTACACTAATTACTTTTTACTTTGTATTTTTTATGCTCGTCGCCACTGCAATGTGGTTGGTACTTAGGTGGTTGGTACTGAACTGATTTATTAAATCACTTAACAAAACACAACACCTTAACCTGTTCTTATACCGTAAAGAGTACTTAACATGTATGTAAATAACTTAATACTTAACAGCTATAATAAGGCTTAACTATTTTCCAATCTTGTGGAAGGAAGGTAGCACAAATAACAGCTATCCCAAAGCCAAATAAGGACGCAACAAGAACCAGTTCATATCGACCTATCCGTCTCTTGCCAACTCTTTCAAAGATATTTGAAAAAATATTATTTGAGAGAATTGAGCCTATCTTGATACAGCAAAAAGCTTTGCCAAGCCATCAATTCGGCTTTAGACGAAAGCACTCAACTGTGCAACAAGTTCATAGAGTTGTGAACAAAATCATGGATGATATTGAGAAAAAGAAGTACTTCGTGGCTGTATTCCTGGACATTGCGACAGCGTAAACTAAATAATATTCTACCTTTAAACTATTATTACTTGCTAAGCAGTTATATCACCAACAGATACTTTTACATTAAATATGACGATGAATGCTCTGAGATCCTAACAATGACAGCGGGAGTGCCTCAAGGCAGTGTGCTGGGTCCACTCCTATACCTAATATACACTGCAGACATTCCAACCCCAAAGACACAAGGAACCATGATAGCAACATTCGCGGATGACACGGTCCTCTTAGCATCCAATCAAGATTAAAAAGCGGCGACAGACATACTTCAACAAATAATAAAAAATATGGGGAATAGAAGTTAACAAAGAGAAAACTGTCCAAGTAATATATACGAATAGAAACTCTGCTAAACACCCACTCACAATAAAAGACGAAATTATAAAAATTTGCCACAGCGCAAAATACCTTGGCATAACAATCGACGCAAAACTTACATGGAGACAACATATATTAAATAAACGAAATGAAATAAAAAGTAGATTCAAACAATTAAACTGGTTACTAGGACTTAGTTCAAAGTTATCACTGTATAATAAAAGAATGATATTTACATCAATGATAACACCCATCTGGAAATATGGGGTCGAAGTATGGGGGACAGCAAGCAAAACGAATATACAACTGATTCAAAGAACACAAATCAAAATACTGCGGACAAAACAAAAGCCGACTGGTATATAAGAAATAAAGACATACACCACGATCTCAACATTGACTCGGTGGAAGACACTATTAAAAAATGTAGCAGCAAATACACAGAGCGCCTAAAAATTCATCAAAACCGAGACGTGCGCCAATTGCCGGCAATGGAAAAAACAAAAAGAAGACTCAAACGAATTGGACCCACAGAACGAACTTCCATATAGAATATTTTAAACGACACTTTTCGTATATAAATTAATTATATATAATTAAATTAAATTATGTTCTGTGGTAATGACTAAAGAACATATTAAGGTCCATAGTAGCATTTAAAAATTACTTATTGTTCACGAACAGAATGTAATTAAAAATGGGGCAAAAATAATTTAAAAAAAAAAAATATTGATTATGCCTAGTCCAATAAATGTCCCGTTGAACAACCCAATCTCAAGGAAAAATCTCCATCCATTTGTTCATCCCAAATGCCAGAACAGATGGCGTATCCCATTTACAAATAAAACCCAATAATTGTTAAAATTTGCTATCAACTTATCCCAATATTTTATTCCATTCAGTTTATTAAAAAAAACATTCCACCGTAAATTCTATCTTTATATATATTCTTTCTTTACTTATTTTCCATTACACGTTCCATATCCACTGTCTACCGGCGTCCATTAAGTCCTTCCATCAATGCAAATTGGTCCTTGACTTCCTCACAGATACTCCTTGATTTCTTCTCACCATCTTTAATACTCCAAAATAAATCCATAGAAAAGGCTATATGTTCGCAAAAACCGAAATTGGATTTACGGGCAAAAGTGTCTTGATTCATACCCGGAAATTTGAATCCATATTCAAAAATAAACCCGTAACGTATGCGCCACGTAATAATAGCATTTAAACTTTTTCTTCAACATTGCTACGCAAATCATAGTTTCCGAACTACAACAACTTTGATGCAACAACACGTGTTGAAGTATTTTTGCCTCATACCCTAAGGTTATAATGTCAAATATTCAGATCAATTTGAAAACAGTTAAAACAATTTAATAAACAATATAAATGTCCCTATCGAACACCAAACACAAATCCCCTAGCAAAAAAAAAAATCCTCACAGCTAAGACGACATACATAGACCGTCCGATCATCGGCAAAGAACCGACGGGTCCCACAAGATTCCACGAAGACACCAGAACCTGAACTTTCTTCAGTCCTGGAGCCATCAATGAAAATACGGCAGCAGTGTTTGCCGGGCTCGTTCTCGGGATCTAACCATGAACGCGCCTCTGGCAGCAACACATTGTACCGCTTTTCTAGTATGACGGTTGACGACATGGAGTCCTGGGGCATAGACAGGATTGCAGAATCGATGTCAGTGCCTGCGCCGTCGTCCAACATCGAGCACACCCCATACCAGTGGCCACTATGTTTCACTCTGCAGATAGCCTTAACGGCCTCTCCGCGGATTAAGACATCTACTGGCGGGAGATTCACCAAAGCATCAAGTGCCGGGCCTGGAGTGGTCGGAAATGCTCCGGTACAACATATGGCCACAGCACGTTGTAGTTTTGATAGAGCTTTTTTGACCCCTAAAAGAGAGAGTCTGCTCATCCAAACCATCGATGCGTAGGTGATAATAGGTCTTACCATAG